>OX493266.1:63474347-64819849 GCA_950370525.1 Bellardia bayeri | reverse complement strand
CCCAATTGCAATTTCTTTTTTTATTTTCATGAATGGGATTTCTAGCAGAATTTATTTGTATTTCAGTTATTTTGTTGGTTGAATATTTCTAACTAATTTTGAATTTTCATTCTCTAGTTTTAAGATTTTTATTTTGTATGAGATTAAAGAGTAAATTTAGAGTATATTATATAAAAACTTCAATTTTAAATATATTTTATTTATTTATTTATTTATATTTCTTATAAAAAACGTATAATAATTTTCTATTAAAAGAAATACATTATTTTTTTGTAAATTAAACTGAATACATTCACATGTATTTGATATAAACTCGCATATTTTACAAATCCTTGGGCAGTTGATGAAATGCTTCCCATGAATAGAATCAATCATTTTGATATTTTCATACTCGTCCAGCATGCGTTGAAAATGGTTTATTATTTGTAAATGTTCATCAAAAATACAACCATCAAAGTCATATAGAAACTTCTCAATTATACCTCTGTACGACATTTTCTTTAAAAATATGTTTCTTCGTTTAATTCTGTCTCCTCTTCCCATCTTTAACTGTCATTAATTTATTCCATACAAGTGTTTAAATCCAGAAATCATGAATGTGCAAGCATTTATTTGATATTAAAAAATTACACGAGGTGAATGTGAGATCAGTAACAATACATAACAAGATTGGTCATGCACAATATCAACTACCTGTACTTACTTTGTGCATTACACATTTATCTAAGACATGAATAAACATGTTTTTAAATTAAATATTAATTCTAATTATAAATTGAAAGGGCATAGAGATTGAATGGATTATGCACACGTGCACGTTAGTTTGTTGTAGATGGCATACAAAAGGTGCAAACTCCTATAGTGTCAACTGCTATTGATTGCAAATTGAGTACCGGTGTTTTTTGAAATGAAAAGACTATACTTGAATCCCTGCAGGTGGTGTGAGGAGGATGGATATCGCTGTAAAAAACAACAAACTCGAAAGTAAAAGAAAGGTCAACCTGTTGAATTAGAAAAGGAAAAGAGGTAATGTTTTAGCCCTTATGAAAACGACCGCTGTGAAAAACAACAACTTCAAAATACTGCATATAAAATATAATATTGCATTTATTATTTAAGTACTTGCATTTTTGTTTTCTGTAATCAGTGTATTGAATCATTCCCTCCAGTCAAAATATATTACTAAAGTCGGTTATATTTTTATAAATAAAAATAAAAAATAAATAAAGTAAAAATAAATGGCTCCAGCAATCTGTTCATTATGCTCCATGACTCTAAGCAGTCCAAGTATGCTGAAAGTGCATTACAATTTGCATTGCAACATTTGTAAAAAATTGTTTATGTGCAAATTCAAACTGAAGGAGCATATGGATATGCATAGCACTACTACATTGACGAATACTCACGATGCTACAAATTTTGAAATATGTCCTATATGCAATACTTCAATCTCTAAAAAAATGTTGAATGTCCATAAGAATCTTCATTGCCAGATTTGTAAAAAGTTGTTCATGAGTGCAGGAAAACTTAATGAACATAGGGAAGCCCATAATACTACATCACCACCGCATATTAATCCTAATGTCTCATATAAACATTGCAAGGATTGTAATGTAATGATTCCAACATCGTCATACCTTACTCACATAAGGACCAGCAACCACAAAAACAAATGTGAAAAGGTTAGTTTAAGCGATAAGTTGACGGTGAGAAAAAGTGATTTCGAAGGGAGAATTCAGACATATTCCTTTTTAAATAAAAAAGAAGAAATTCTATTTCCGGAAGAATTCTTCAATAGTGCAAAAGAAATTATTGTGAAGCAATTGGAAGAATGTAGTCTTAAACATACTACATTTAAATTTAATTTTGAGCTACTATGTGAATATATGAAGGTAATTGATGATGACTTTAAGATTGCTCCAATGGGACATATTTCAAAAATGAGTCTGATAACAAAAGCAGATGACATGGCAGAGATTTACGAGAAGCATGCGAATGAAGTTTGCATAAAAATGGAGGAGTTTCAGGAAAGAGATAGTGGATGGACACTAATTTCAATAATAACCCTTGAAATTAATATAAATAAAGCTTCAATAATAAGAGGATCAAGCTTCATCCCATTACCTAAAAGTATTGCTTTCACAAAAGGCCTCATCAATATTGAAAATAAAGATGATTTCTGCTTCAAATGGTGCCTCATTGCAGCTTTGTATACGGATGAAAATCTTAATTTCCGACAAAGAAAAAATTGTAATATTTACAATATAAGTAGCATAGAAAATGCACGAATTGCTTTGGGAGAGATGGAGCTTAATTTTGAGGGGATGCAATTTCCTCTAGAATTGAAGCAAATAAAGTTATTTGAAAAGAAGAATATTGTTAGCATTAATGTGTTTGGGCACAATGGAAAATCCATCATTGGACCCTACTACGTCACATGTGAGGAGAAGGAGAAACATATTAATTTACTTCTACTACATTCCGGTGAAAAATTTCACTATGTACTCATCAATGATATCTCCAAGTAAGTTATTTCCCTATCACTTTTAAATATTAATTTTAAGTTATATTTTTTTTTTTTTTTTTTTTTTCTTTAGGCTTTTACGATCAAGCATTACATCGCATAGAGGTAAACTTTTCATATGCAACACATGTCTTTATTACACACATGATGAGCAAATCCACAATAATCACAAACAAGTATGTGGTAAAAAAATTACCCTAATGCCCAAACCGGAGAATGCATTTGTGATGTTTAAGAACTATCAAAAGCAATTAAATGTACCATTTGTAATATATGCAGATTTTGAATCAATTTTGGAGAAAACTGATGAACAGGTGAGCAGTAGCACATGTAATGTACAAAAACACATTGCGTGTGCTTTCGGTTATTTCATTAAGTGTAATTTTAAGAAAGAGAATGATAGGCATAGGTATTATTTCGGTGAAGATGCATCTAAAATTTTTGTAGAGAAAATTGTATATGATGCAACCGAGATTTATACCAACCATTTATCTAAAGTACAACAAATGGTGATGAAACCAGATGAACTAGATTTGCATAAAAGGTCAGAAATATGTCACATTTGCCATAAACTTTTATATAACGATAAAGTTAGGGACCACTGCCATCTCACTGGTACTTATCGAGGCGCTGCTCATAATGAGTGTAATTTAAAATATCAAACTCCAAAGTTTATTCCAGTTGTTTTCCACAACCTTTCCGCTTATGACATGCACCTTTTTTTCAAAGAATTGTCATCTATTCAGAACGCTAGTATTAAAGTTATCCCATTAAATAAAGAGCGATATATTTCACTTTCAGTTTATATTAAATTAGACAGAAATCACGGATTTGAAATACGTTTTATAGATTCATTTAGATTTATGGCTTCTAGTCTAGATAGTTTAGCTAAAAACCTTGACATTTGCGATTTTCATACAGTTCGTGATAGATTCACCGATGAAAATCAGTGTAATTTAATAAGAAGAAAGGGAGTGTTTCCATACTCATATATGGATTCTTTAGTAAGGTTTTCAGAAACGGAGCTTCCAAGTAGAGACAAATTTTTTAATATTCTAAATAATGAGGAGTGTCCTGCAGAAGAATATGAGCATGCACAAAAAGTGTGGAATGAGTTCAATTGTAAGACTCTTCTGGATTACACAGAACTTTATTTAAAAACAGATGTTTTACTTCTTGCTGATATATTTGAAAATTTTCGGAAAATATGTAAGAGTATTTATAATCTAGATCCGTGTCACTACTACACTGCCCCAGGATTATCTTGGGATGCAATGTTAAAGACCACTGAAATTAGATTAGATTTATTCACTGATAGTGATATGTACATGTTCATGCAAAATGGAATAAGGGGTGGTCTTGTGCAATGCTCAAAGAGGTATGCTAAAGCCAACCATAAATACATGAATAATTTCGATGAGAGTAAACCATCAGAATATTTAATGTATTTGGATGCCAACAATTTATATGGTTGGGCTATGTCCGAATATCTACCTTATGGAGGTTTCGAATGGTTAAGTCATCAAGATCTCAATTACTTTGACGTTAACAAAATATCAGATACTTCTGAATATGGTTTCGTTTTAGAAGTAGATATCGAGTATCCAGATTCACTACATGATTATCATAATGATCTACCCTTTTGCCCACAAAATAAAATCACTGGTAAATCGAAATGTAAAAAATTAATAGCTGATCTTACATTTAAAAATAAATACACTATTCATTACAGAGTTTTAAAACAGTGTATTTCTGAGGGTCTTGTATTGAAAAAAGTACACAGAATTTTAAAATTCAAACAGTCTCCATGGCTTCAAAAGTATATTCAGCTTAATACATTTCATAGAACAAATGCTAAAAATGCATTTGAAAAGGATTTTTTTAAGCTTCTCAATAATGCTGTTTATGGGAAAACCATGGAGAGTGTTGATAAAAGAAAAGACATACGTATTGCAACTAAATGGGAAAATACAAATAAAAATCATTTGGGTCTAAGATCGTTGATCTCTAAACCAAATTTTCAAAGTTTATGTAAGTTTAGTGACGATATGTATGCAGTCGAATTGAAAAAAATGGACTCCTGTTATGACAAACCCATATATATAGGTTTCACAGTTTTAGAATTATCCAAATGGAAGATGTACAACTTTCATTATAATTATATGAAACCAAAATTCGATGAAAAACTCTCCCTTAATTATATGGATACAGATTCCTTTATTTATTCAATTCAAACTAATGATTTTTATGATGACATTCGAAACGACATTAAAATGAATTTCGATACATCAGAATATAAAAAAGATAATCATTTCAATTTCCCTAATTTAAACAAAAAGGTATTAGGAATGATGAAAGATGAGAACAATGGAAATGTAATGACTGAATTTGTAGGTTTACGTTCCAAAATGTACTCCCTTTCAAGTCTTAATTCTGACGATATAAAGAAATCAAAGGGTGTAAAAAAGTCCGTTATTCAAAAACTCTCGATAAATGACTATAAAGATTGTTTATTTGAACAAAAAATTTTGACAGACGAAATGTATTTATTTAGATCCAAAGCGCATCAATTATATACCCAAAAATTACATAAAGTTGTAGTTAGTCATACTGATGATAAAAGAAAAATTATGATAGATAGAATAAAAACACGTGCTTGGGGTCATTACAAAGATCGTGTGGATAACAACTTTATGGATATTGATGAAGATAATTTTTCTTGTTAATTATCTGTGAGATGGTAGTGGTCAAATATATATGTATATAAAAAAACTATTCTTTTTATGTTTTAATAAATTATTTATTTCTTAAATATAAGTTAATAGTGTAGACATAGGAAATAAGTATTTATTCCTTAAAAAATTATTTATAATATTTAATCTAATGTATCAGAAAATTTGTGAATATATAATTTTATATATAAATAAATATTAAATGTTTAACATTGTAAGTTATAAAATTTATTAAAATTAACTTTTCCTAGTTTTAAGATAAACATTTGTAATATATATGTGATGATAATAATAATTATAATAAATAAAAAAAAAAAAATAATAATAAAACAAATTTAATAAATTAATGTTTTTTAATATAAAGTAGAATTTTCTTTTTCTAGTAATATAGCATTTCGTAAGGCGCAAACCCCATAGTTGTGATAACTACAATAAATGTGGTCCATATACTTCATTTCCAGTTGCTTAAAATTAAGACAGCCAGTATCTTCTATATTAAAAACTTTTTGTTTTAACATTTTCTCCAACCAAATCACTTTTTCAGCACCTTTAACATATACTTTGGAATACTTTAGATTTGTTTTTAAAAAATTGCATACACTATTAAATGATATGGATCCATCATTCCAATTAAGATTATGGAAATTGTTTATTAGCCAATTGGCTTCTCTTTGCTGATTCATTGACAAACACTTAAAATTAAATGGTGGTTTTATTATGAAATTAATATACTCCTTAGAATTGAAAACAATTGCAACTTCTTTTACGATGAAATTATGTGATTTAAATTTAAAACCTTGCAAATCCATAAAAACAATTTTGGGGTGCATTTTTATATGATTTATAAGACCTTTCGAACTTGTTCTTTTAATGGTATGTATTCAATTAAACGATCATGAATAAGAATACAGTATGCTGATGTATTTTCTGGAATATTGGTAGAAGCTTCAAATTCAATTTTTATGTCAATAGGTCCGCTACTGATAGATTCATTTTGGTGACTGACATCTATCACAACTATCGGTGCTTTATTTTTAAACTCTTGGGAAGTGAGTAGAGGTTGAGCATCTCTAATATAGTAGTTTTGTTGAAATCTTAGATACATATCATAAAGAATTGCGAAGCGTTCATTTTTAAATTTTATGTTCAGATCATCATATGGATATGATTCTGAATTTAAATGTACTTTTATATTAGTAAGATCACAATGAATAAATTTATTTTTATTCTGAAAAGCTACTAATACAAAACGAGGGCGCTCTCTATTTGCAGCAAGTTTTACGTTCCAAATATGACTAGTTCCTGTGTTAAGTTGTGGATTAATATGACAATCCCAGCTTCGAAATGCTATTGGTATAGAAGTACCACTGCTTATTATCTTAATCATATTCAACTTACTAAAATCAGATAATTGCACATGCGGAATTCTCCATGAAATATTTGAAATTGTCATTTTAGCTTTTTCAGTAGAAACAGTTGAGTACACTAGATCTTCATCATTCTTATTGCGTAACATAATCAACTCATGTTTACCATTTAATATTATTTTATTATAATCTTCAGCAAATCCAAGCAATATTTTTAGTGGTACATAGAAATTAAAATATCCATTTACAAGATCCACATCATCAACTTTATTCCATCCAGCATTGAGCAATCCATTGCTATCGGTTGGTGATAAAGAAACAAAGTTCTTTATTGTACTTGTAAAACCCAAATGTCGCGTACGATCAATTTCAATACCATTGAGTTCATAACGAATTTCATCAAATAGATATGCAACAAAATTATTTTTTAATTTAAAGTTGGATGAGGAAGGTACTAATTTAGTATTAGTAGCATCTTTAACGAATCCTTCTACATATATAAAACTTTCACCAGGTAAGACATATAAGTCTTGATTTTGTATTGAAATTCTAATTTCATCATTATTGTTGTAAGATTGAAGATATGGTGTATACGTGTGGTAGTCCTTTTTAATAATATTTTCATCAGACAAGGGTTTTTCGAGTACATCTATTATTGAACTCATGGTTTTCTCAATTTAAAATTTAACGATTTAAGAAATTCTTTGTTTGCTTGTGTCAAGTTTTTATGTGGTAATGATTTCTTTAATTTTAATTTAGCTGATAATTGTTTATTACGAGAAAATGAGACTTTATGTTTGGATATATTCTTATTATAAATTATCATTATCTTGTGGGTTTTAAATGAATTCGTATTGTAATTTCCTCTCCTCGAAAATTAATTAAATTTCCGTCTTGGTCAACTACTTGTAGAGTTAAGGAGCTTATCTCTCGAGAGTTGACTGGCAAATAAATGAGATTTCTCGGAATCTCATCAATTTTATACCCTGGTGGAACATTAATTGCAAACTCATGTAATGTGTGTGCTTGAGAGTTATTCATATATGTGTTGACGGATATATTGCTCTCCACTCGTAAGAGATTGACTTTAAAAATGTTGACTGGAAGATCTGAATAGTGATTCTCATTTGGATTTAAGATTTTTTTATTAAATCCAAGCAGTTTTCCAATTGTATTTTCTTTATTAAAATAAACTAAATCAATAGAGCTATTAACTCTTACTTGCATTGTATTATTATTAGCTTCTATATCAATTTTATTTTTTGGACTGTATCGTTTGTATTGCTCTTTTATATAATCAACAATATCATTCAATTCATAGGATCCAATTGGAATTTCAATTATATGATCACCAATATGAAACTTGTTATTATAAACGTCTACATTGGGAATGCTGTTGTATGAATGAAAATCAGTCAGAGCACACTCATATTCACCATCCAAATAAATTGGAGGGAAATAATTAGCTGATAGCTCAGATGATTTAGAGCTCAATGTAAGTGTTATTGACATTATGGTTGTCGGAGAGTAAATAAAATAAATTTAACACAATGTTGTTTTTTTAAGGAAATTTATAAGTTTATTTTCCATTACAAGATATATAAATACTACATCAATTATATTATTTTATTTATTTATTATTATTATTATTATTATTACTAACTACAATATATCAGTTTTATTAATCCAAGAATTATGATAATTTGGAAATCCCAACCATTTAACAAATGCTTTTCCTCCTTTAACTTTAAGAACTTTTTCGACAAGGTACGTATCTGGAAATCGAGTTTTGGAAAGTTCTTCATCATAGAATCCTCCTTCTATTGGATTTCCACGATAGTCTTCTAATATGTACGTTGTAGGATATGTATTCTTTACTGTTTTTATTTTAAAAATTTCTGTAGTCCAATTGGGTGTATACCCCTTTTCAAAAATATGTTTGTATTTACTGATACGTACATAATCACCGACATTGAATTTTGATATTTTATATATTTTTATATGGTTGTATACTGTGCTAAGCAATTTCTTCTCATTTGTTGAATTGACTTTGATTGGAGGCATTTTGATGGTACGATGAATTTTTCTGTTGTAAGCATCAACTAAATTATTGTAAATATCGAGCCAATAATATGAACCATTGAAACTAAATTCTCTCCACATCATTCCTTTTAAGGTTCGATTGAATCGTTCTACTATTGATGCTTTCATTCTACTAAATGTTGAGTAGTGATTAATATTATGTTTATCCATTAGTTTTTGAAAGTCCTTATTGAAAAACTCTTTACCATCATCTGTTTGTAAATTTTTGGGAATCCTACCTAATTTAAAAATATTTTCCATTTCCTGGGCTACTTCAATTGCTGTTTTTGTTTTAAGTGGTTTAGCCCATGCAAATTTTGAAAAGGTATCAATTACAGTCAATAAATATCTATAGTTTTTATTATGTGTAGAATAATTCCCCATTTCAACCAAATCAGCTTGCCAGAGGTCATCTATTCCTTTCATTACAACTCTTCGACGTTTAAAAACTTTTCGAGCTTGTTTATGGAGTTCATTTACTAAGGTTCTTTTTGTAGTCATAATTTAATTCTTTTGTAAAATAATATCGTATGGGTTGTTATCTGTTGACGTATTTTCACCTATTGTGATATATTCAAAGTTATCATATCTATAAATTTTCTCTTTTATCCTGCTGATTTCTTCTTTAGTAGATGTATTATACTTTATAATTTGATCTCGAATATCATTAATATTTTTTTCTAAATGCTCCATTAACTCCTTTTGTACCTTTTCAATGTAATATTGCAAAAACACTTTACTGATAGCATCATTCTCTTCCATAGCATTTTCCACATTTCTGATTCTTTTGTTTTGGACGTCAATATTGCTATTCGCATCCATAAAGAACCCCAACAATTTAGGTACATTTTTTATTGAAATTATACCACTTGTATCGTTCAGGTAGTGTCCAAATTTGTCAACAGACATAGTTCATTTAAATTAATATTATTGTATAATATTAGCTTCATATAATTCTTCAATAATTGATACAATCTCGTTATTGTGATTCGTATGACCAGCAGCTTGTGATGCTATTAGTAGTCTAAGTCGATCTACCAACTCATTTGGATCATCCCAATATATATAGTTAGGTTTCTGTGAATTCACAGTCATTAATCCAGTACCAATATAGTTCTGGTTTGTTGTTTCATGTGATGATGATGTTGAGGGTATAGATTGCTTCATATTTTTATCTTTAAATAATTTTCCAATAATGTGCTTATATTTATAGGCTCTCGTACCTTTTATTTTACCATCAGCTTGAAAATCTCGTTTGTATGCACTTGTATTAATCAATATTTTTTTATAAATTTCAAGTTCAGATTTATCATAGTTCTTTGGAATTTTATGAAACATTAATGAAAATAATCCTGGTGTAAGAGCCCATATTTGATTTCCAATTATAATTTTATCGTCATTGAAGTTAATCTTACTGTCACCAAATTTCCACTCATTATTGGAATCTCTATGTGGACCATAGAGATTGTCTAACTCATTTATCTTTTGTAAATGTACTAAATCTTTATCATTTCTATTAGTATTTAAAATTTCACTTTCTGACTGAGAGTAAAAATCATCGTAATCATCTGAGTTGTTGGAGTTACTTAATAATGTATCTTCAACAATTTTCTTTGGAGTACTTTTGTTAATCGTTGGTATTTTAGATATAGGATTTGAATTAATAGTGAATTCATGTTTAAGTTCTTTATTTTCAAGTTTTGGAATTATTTTTATAGCTTTTGAGTTTTTAATAAAGTCATTCAAAGGTTCTGTTATGGGTTTAAATGTATCTTTAAGTTGTTCATGCATATCCGCTTCACCAACTTTCATACTACGAAGTTTTTTCTTCAATACATTTCTCGTTTTTATCAAATCCATCAATACATTTTTATTCATTTTAAATAAGTAATTCGGTTTTCTTATCAAATTATGAATTAGTGTCTAGATTAATGATGTTACATTATCAGATCAGCTTTCAGCCCTGGTATAAGATAATATGTTAAATCAGCTATCTGGTATTATAAAAGCGATGATATTATTTTAGATATTGGATTAGGTTACTTAGAAATCAGTTAAAAATAGTAGATACAAATATTTACTAAGTTGTGGTATGTTAAAAGTTCAATGTTATACTAATATTTAAATGTAATATGTATAATAATTTATATTGTTATGAAATTGTCAAATTGCTTTCGATATCGTCCATTATTCAATTCGTCATCTTTACTAATCACTAAAAATCCATATTTATCTTTCCAACATTCTCGACAAATTTCATAAAAGTTTTGAAAACTCATATCGCTTGCAACATGATCACTATAAACATGCTTCACATTCATTTCATCTTGCTTAAACATTATGATCATATTAGCATTATCTCGTATCAAATGTTTTGGAATTCTTGTATAAGTTTGACATAAATAAAATGAGTCAATATTTTTGTGTCGACCCATACAAAAGTATGTACGTATGTTATTCTGCTTTTCACATGCAACATCATCAAATATCATAATTGAGTTAGAATTTGCTTTATAAGGAGATATTACTGATTCATTTTCGGAAAATGTATAATATCCCATTCCTTTAATTGGTGTTATTAATTTCCTTAAATATTCATATTTTGGTTGATATAGTGATTTGGAGTATAAATAGATGTTCTCAAATTTTAAACCATTAGGACTTTCCAACAATCCAATCATAACATTAGTCTTGCCACAATTCGAGGGACCGACTATCAGCGCTCGAATAGAATTCGGTAATAAAGAACTGTGCCTTATTTTTGAATTGCTTTTCACTGAAGAATCAATATTGCGAATGGAAATATTTTTATGTTGTTTAATTAAGCGCATCTTTATAACTGATACTAATCATATATAATTAATATTTTTTTATAGAATAAAATAAAATGGTTATACACTATAACAAAGATATTAGTTATAAAAGAACAGTCATCGGAGAAGGTTTAGTGGATAAAATAATAAACTCTCTACCTATTGAACTACATCTTCCTGGATATCAATATTGTGGCCCTGGAACAAAACTACAAAAACGTTTAAATCGGGGTGATAAAGGAATAAATAAATTAGACACAGCTTGCAAAGAACATGATATAGTATATTCAAACAATAAAGACATAAATATAAGACATCAGGCTGATAAAATTCTTGAAAATAAAGCTTGGGAACGAGTTCTTTCAAAAGACAGTACTCTACCAGAAAAATCATTTGCTTATTTGGTAACAAACACAATGAAAGCAAAAAGAAAATTAGGCATGGGTTTGAAGAAGAATAACATAAATAAAGATTCAAAAGTAAGTAAATCTAGTGGAAGAAAACTTTTCAATGCAACAATAAAAACAGCAACAAAAATTTTAAAGAAAGAAAAGCCACAAGATATTAACTCTGCTATTAGAATTGCTCGTAAAGTCATTAAAAACTCTTTTAAAGGAAAAAAGTCTCATGTTGCAATTCCTCGAGTAATAAATGTTCCAAAAATTGGTGGTTTTTTACCTCTAATACCCATTCTAACTGCTCTTGGTGCAATTGGTAGTTTAACTGGTGGTGGTGCAGCCATAGCAAAAGCTATAAATGCCGCAAAGGATGCTAAAAATCAACTTGATGAAGCAACCCGACATAATAAAAATATGGAGGCCATAGCAATGGGAAAAGGTCTTTACCTCACACCATATAAAAAGGGATATGGATTGGTTTGTAAAGAGAAACCAAAAAACTTTTAGAAATGCTACCTAAGAGACCACTAACTGATCTCGACCTGAAATACTTGTCAAAAAATATTCCATATTTTAGAGGAATTTTCATGTTAGACACACTACCAAAGCGTTCTAGAAAAATAGAATGTGGTATCATCAACTTAGATTTATCAACAGGATCTGGAACACATTGGGTAGCATATTATAAAAATAATCAACACAACGAATATTTCGATAGCTTTGGAAATTTACAACCTCCTTCTGAATTGATTAAATACCTAGGAAAAAATATAAAATATAACTACAATCAACATCAAGATTATAATTCGTATAATTGTGGACAATTATGTATTAAATTTCTGTATCATATGACTGAAAGAAATAAATAAATAAAAAATTGATATTAATAATGAAAACGTTTTTATTTATGAATTTATTTTAATTTTTAATTTAACTAAATATTAAAAAATTTAATAAAGATATAGGCTTTAGATTTGCCATACAGGATATTGACCGTTTGGAATATAGTCAACCATTACATCAAATGTGTCTAAGCGCAAGCCTCGTTCTCCCTCTCTTTGGATACGGAATATACCTGATGATAGCTCAGTCATCTCTTCATCGGATAATGAATTGTACCGGTTTGGCAAAAACATTATATTTTCTTCCAGCTCAATTTGAATGGTTGGGCCATATTTTGTTGTCGTCCTTTTTGCATTTAAGACTGCATACTTTTTGTCAGTTTCCAAATCCTTAATATGAATAAGGGTTTTGTTGGAAAAGCTGTTGAATTTTTTAATTAAATTTTTAGCTGAATCCATTTTTTTATTTTTTTTTTTTTAATGTTTGTAGTTTGTAGTAGTTGTCACTTGAACTAATTTTCTTATATTGATCTTTAAATTTTTCCGATAAGTCTTAATAGCAAATTTGAATTTTTTTAACAAACATTGTTAGAGAGTAAAAGAAATATGTATATGTATATACCCCTCGCTCGCTCCTCGCTCTATCTTCAATATGAATAAAATTGTTTTATAGATAAAATAGAATTTAGCATGATGTAATAGGAGAAAAATATTAAATATATCCATCCTTCTCACACTACCTGCAGGGATTCAAGTATAATCTTTTCATTTCATTTTGAAGGATCGTAGTGGAATAAATTAAATATAAGTCTTCAATAAAGGAGGCACTAGAAAGTGTAAAAAAAAAAAAAAAAAAAAAAAGAGAAAGGGAGAGAATACTGTTTTTAAATGGAGTAACAAAGAAAACAATATTATTTGGAAATAAAACACATTAGTGTAAAAGATTCAGAAAAATGTAGTTAATAACCGAAAATTTTAATAAACTAATAGTAACAATAAGAACGTCAATATAACAAGTTGTAAATAATAATAACTAAAATTAAAATAGAAAATGAGTTTAATAAGAGAGATTGTTCAACAATTTTTAATTGATTTTCAAGACTCATTATTATATGAGCACCGGGAGACGCTCAACTTTTTTGTGTCCATGCTGGAACAAAATGACGACTATGGAGTAATAGATGAGGAAGATGGGGAAAATGGAAGCCATTTTAAGAGCTGCCCTTGGTCCGAGCCGAGCTGTGAAGAAGGTCCAGACACCTGCAGATGTTCCGTATTTCATTTCCGGAAGGATATTGTACTCAAATTAATTCAATCATACTATAATTTTCGCCAAAATATTTAATAAAATAAAAATTATATTTACTTTATTTACTATTAAATAGAAAAGAAAAAAAAAAAACACACAAACTCAAATAATTGGTAAATATAATAAATAAAAAAGCAAATAAATCAAAAACACAAAGGCTATTCTTCTTATTGATTGACTTTTAAAAAGATAAATTGGGTAAACAAACGAATTTCTTATAAACTTTTACAGTCAGCCAATCATAATTTAGGAAACACACAATTTCATCCCTCGTCGTCTTGAAAAAAATACACAGGTACTCAATTTTCAATCAAAACAATGAAAACTAATTTTAAATATTACCTGCTTTATCCTCTGTTTTATAGCACTTGACACTATAGGAGTTTGCACCTTTTGTATGCCATCTACAACAAACTAACGTGCACGTGTGCATAATCCATTCAATCTCTATGCCCTTTCAATTTATAATTAGAATTAATATTTAATTTAAAAACATGTTTATTCATGTCTTAGATAAATGTGTAATGCACAAAGTAAGTACAGGTAGTTGATATTGTGCATGACCAATCTTGTTATGTATTGTTACTGATCTCACATTCACCTCGTGTAATTTTTTAATATCAAATAAATGCTTGCACATTCATGATTTCTGGATTTAAACACTTGTATGGAATAAATTAATGACAGTTAAAGATGGGAAGAGGAGACAGAATTAAACGAAGAAACATATTTTTAAAGAAAATGTCGTACAGAGGTATAATTGAGAAGTTTCTATATGACTTTGATGGTTGTATTTTTGATGAACATTTACAAATAATAAACCATTTTCAACGCATGCTGGACGAGTATGAAAATATCAAAATGATTGATTCTATTCATGGGAAGCATTTCATCAACTGCCCAAGGATTTGTAAAATATGCGAGTTTATATCAAATACATGTGAATGTATTCAGTTTAATTTACAAAAAAATAATGTATTTCTTTTAATAGAAAATTATTATACGTTTTTTATAAGAAATATAAATAAATAAATAAATAAAATATATTTAAAATTGAAGTTTTTATATAATATACTCTAAATTTACTCTTTAATCTCATACAAAATAAAAATCTTAAAACTAGAGAATGAAAATTCAAAATTAGTTAGAAATATTCAACCAACAAAATAACTGAAATACAAATAAATTCTGCTAGAAATCCCATTCATGAAAATAAAAAAAGAAATTGCAATTGGGAAATCCCATCCAGAAAATTTAACAAAATAGATAGTAAAAATAATTTAAAATTAGAAAATTATACACACAAAACGATAAATGTGATCAAACTATTACAGTCAGCCAATCATAATTTAGGAAACACACAATTTCATCCCTCATCGTCTTGAAAAAATACACTGGTACTCAATTTTCAATCAAAACAATGAAAACTAATTTTAAATATTACCTGATTTATCAACCCTTAAAACTACCTGCTTTTACTCTCCCACACAATCCTCTCTCACTCTCTTCACATCTCTTATTATCCAACTAGAAACTATTACTATCCAACTGCATTCCCTTCATGACATGTCAGCTATTCGCTATCGACCCATTCAAATTCCAATTACAAAAAGCGGCGGCTTTCCTTTGAAGCCTCTGCTACCAATTCAAATTCCAATTGGAAAAGGCGGCGGCATTCCTTTGATGTCTCTGCTCCCCATTACCTATCTACTCTTGGCATTTCAGGATTTCATTTGAAATTAGTTGATCGATTAAATTTAGATATATATATATGAAAATTATCATGATAGATATAAGTTAACTTAATAAATTTTGAATTACCATAATGTCGTACTAAACTTGAAGTTATGTGTTTTCTAGGGTAGATAATGAACTAGGTGTAGTGTTTTCACGGGGTCCTAGATACAAAAAAAAGTCTTCTGGGACACAGGTATTGGGAGGGTTGAGAAACACTAGAGCTATTTTTGAGTATAGTATATAAAATATGTTTTGTTTTTATTTTCTCATTTATATATGACTATAAACGGGCTTTTGTGTTCTTTGGTTTTTATTTTTGTAGTCATACTGGACCATTTAGTATTGTAGTTTATAAACATTTTAGAAAAAAAATAGGGAGTCTACAACAAAAAAACTTCTGTATACAAACAGGATTTTGCACAAGAAAGGACCGAACCCCCCTGCCCGATTGTTAGCTAGCTACTCCATGGCTCCCGCAGTCCTAATCTTAGCAATCTCTTAGAGTGAGGAATTTATTTTCTTTCAACTCAATATTTAAAGTTTTTCTTTGTGTACATTACAGTTTTTGAGTTGGTACAAATACCAACTCATGCTTAATGATTAAACGCGCTAATCAATTAATATTTTGATTCCATTTAGTATTTTCGGAGATTTCGCTCAACTTTTAATAGAAAATTTTTTTATACGTTATTTTCTTTTTCAAAAATTTATAAAAAATAAAGAAGACGAAAAATTTTCCATTATTTGCATTAAATCATATAAGAAAATAAAGTATTTCGAAAACAAGTAAGAAAGTATAGTCGGTCAAGCCCGACACCTAGTATATGTATAAAACGGGTTTTCAGAAATGGGCGTTATATGTGAGATATAACCTATTTTGGACCAAAATTTAGTGTCATGATTTCTGTGATTATAAATAAAAAAACTTTATGTCGATATAAATACTTTTAATTATGGTCCATAAAATTAGACCATATTATTTGTATACATATGAAATATATTTGCGTTAAATATTATTTGGATACTAACATTTTTGAGAGAGTTATGATGTTTAAAGTGATTTTCGGAAGTGGGCCTTATATGGGATCTACGACTAATTATGCACCGATCTTCACAAAATTTGTAGATGTGATTTAGCTTCATTTACTACTCATTTGTGGTGAAATGTGTTTGGTTCCTTGCATAATTCAGACATTTATGATCGTTAAACTCATATTTCAGGAGAATATTTGTATGGGGGCCAGGTGAAATAATGGACCGATTTCCACCAGTTTCAATCCAGGTTTTTTATATTCACTTGGTAGGTTTAAGTGTTCTACAGTTATGTTACTCAAAATCGTGTAATTACGTGTAATTTGTTAAAAAAAATGTATATCTTGAAGACTAGAGCTAAACCAAAAAAATTGAGTTAGAGGAATTGGGGATGTTTACATAACCATTTTTCGTGTTGGGTTGTGTTATCAATAATAGGTACAACTGATAGAAAACAAAAATATGAAAACTTTCATATTCACCCCTATCGTGAATAAAAATTCCACGTGAAATTTGTTCCCTTTTCACATTTTTCCTATTAAAATCCAATGTTAAAAAAATAATAGGGAATAAATTTCATGTGGAATTTTTATTCACGATAGGGGTGATTATCTCTGTTGGGAAACAAATTTATTATTAAAAGTCACTTTATTTGAAATTGTTTGAAAAAAGCAGTTGAGAGTCTATAACGCTACTCCTGGAAGTTCTTCTTCAGAGCCCAAACATGAATATTCTTCTGCCTTTCTGAAATTGCATGCCAATTGGATTGGCCTATAATAAACAGCAGCTAAATTTTTAAAATATTTCGATTATGTCCCACTGTGCAATATATATTGAAATATTTAAATGTTGGAAGTTGTTAAAAATAAAAAATTTAGCGAACTCTACGAAATAATTTGCAATTACTCCAAAACATTGAATTGTAAACTTCTTTTTTTACAAACTATTTCAGTTATTTTGTTTACTATAAAACTTCCCAGCAAGCCATATGAGTCCGAAAAAAGTCTATGCTGACACCTTTTTCGGAGCGTTAACGCTCTTTATGAGCCCAAAAAACAATCATAATTGCTCCGAAAACCTTCAGAAAAGAGGGTCATAATATTCGAAAATGGTCCGTCAGAAAGAGCTCTTAGATAATGTCAGAAAAGAGTCTTTTATGAGGGTTTTTTTGGGTTCTTAAAGAGCTCTTAGATAATATCAGAAAAGTCTTTTATTATGGTTTTTTTTGGGCTCTGAAAAAGCTCTTAGATAATGTCAGTAAAGAGTCTTTTATGAGGTTTTATTTGGGTTCTCTGTAATCTTGTTTTTATCATCCCAGCAGCCATACGAGTCCGAAAAGAGTCTTTTCTGACACCTTTTTCGGAGCGTTAACGCTCTTTATGAGCCCAAAAAACAATCATAATTGCTCCGAAAACCGTCAGAAAAGAGGGCCATTACATTCGAAAATGGTCCATCAGAAAGAGCTCTTAGATAATGTGCGAAAAGAGTCTTTTATGTGGGTTTTTTGGGCTCTGTGTAATCTTGTTGTTATCATTCTTTATCAAAGCACAAATAACAGAACAACAACGCTTTGGTACACACATAATTAAGTGGAATTTCTGAGTCATACTGCGTGCCGACTCAGGATAGTAACAAGCAAATTTTTCTTTCGCTCCGAAAATGCTCTTTATTTGGACTCTTTTCTGACTCCTTTTTCGGAGCGCTCCTAGAATGGTATGCTGGGTTAATACATACTCCATACACACATACATATATATGCATTAGGTAACATTTGTACATAGTTGGTGTCAAAATATTAATTTATTAAAAATATAAAAACCAAATAATACGAATGAGTATCTTATCTTTAAATTGTGTTTGTGGTTCGTATATCGTTAATATTCGAGTAATAGGCAGATATGACCGCGTTGAACTAAAAAATAGTTGTATTAGAAACAAATAAACAAAGTGACTAATTTATGTTTATTTAACGATTTGTTTATATGACTATATTCATTTCCTAAGCAGTATGATTAATTTTTGGGTATTTACTTATAGCAAGTGAAAAATAAATTTATTTGTTAATAATGTATTGTAACAAAAACGATATTAATGTCTGTTAAAAAAAACAGACATGATTAGATAGAATTTCGTAATCAATTTATAGCTTGTAGGTATGTACTCGTATGTATAATTTTTATAGGTGCGATATCTTTATTTAAGTATTTGTTACTAATTTTTCGCCTTTGTTTGATTAGATTAGTCAATCTTTCTTTATATTATCAGTTTCTTGGGAATCACTCTTTCATTGCTATTTATTGCCGCGAAAAATATGTACATATGTACGAGTACATACATACTTCCATTAGTTATTTAGGTCATCAACAGTATTATATTCACATAAAAAATATAGAGTCGAACTTCTATAAATTGAATCAACATTATCCAGCAAAAAATACTTCAAGTTATATAGAAACTTTAACTTTAGGAATAAAATCTAAAAATCTTTCAAATTAAATAAACAGCAACTAAGTATATCCATACTTTTAATATCAATTAATTTTTATTTATCGCCAAATTACTTCTATTTTTAACTGTGTACTTTACTTATTTATTTACTGAAATACTGAGTAATTTTTTACTGAATTTGTTCACATTTGCTTTGAGCAAAAAGTGATTCTAATTTTTGTAATGCTTTGAAGTGGCAGAATACAATGGTTTTCCATTTCTGGCAGTCTTCCTCGAAAACAAACGCCATGTCTAAAAGACCACAAAGGTCGTAATTATGTAGATACGTATGTACTTAACATTTATTTTTCCCATCAAATTCATTTATCCAGCCAACTATTATTTGCCTTAAAGTCTTACACTTTGAGTTCCTTTGCATACTCCTTGGCTTTGCCCTTTAATATGTCTCCAGATATCGGCTTATTCCGGCCTCTTGTTGCCGTAAATCACTTAAAAACTGCTTCGAAAAATGCCCTATTTTTCTGTCACGTCTTTTTTCTTTCCACTGTCCTATTTCTTTTATTAATTTAAACTTGTCTTCAACTGGTTAATTACGTAAAAGAACGTTTGTTTGTTTGTATATTTACTATTAGCAGCTAATTCGGGAATTTTTTTAAGCAAAAATGAAAATTTATTCGAAAAATTCAAATTATGGAAGTTCAAGTTAAACAATCAAAACCTGATATAATTTCTCTCCGAGATGCTGTTGCTACGAGATTTGCTTCAACTTATAGAAAATTCAAGTAATAGAAGTTCAAATTATAGAAGATCAACTTTATTATTAAATACTTTATAGGGTACTAGCTGAACCTGGTGTGCTTCGCTACCCCCCTTTGCGGCAAAGCCGCTAATAAACATTGTAAAAGTGCAAAAGTGTGCATGGTCGAAAAATATTATCATGTAATAAGTATTCTTGAGTCAAAGCTGCACGCTGTGAAAATTTAAGATTTGTACTTTAAAAAAATGCCCAAGATATAACGACTTTAAATTTTGTGTTATATGGGCGAGGCCACGCCCCTTTGTCCACTTACAACTTTATGTAGTCAAGAATTTATTATTCCGTAAGAATATCCTCTTGTGAAAAGTTATTGATGATCGGTCCAGTATTTACGACTATATTAATATTTTTTATTTTTTATATATATACTATATAAAAGATCGAAGATAGATAGATAAAAGAAGATAGATATATATATAGAAGAAGATAGAAGATTCCATATTCAATTTTTTGCTAATAACAACTGTTTGACATATAATCATTGTTTCAATTTAGAATTTGTTTGTTGTAACATTTTTTGATTATTGGCGATGCAGTATAAATCGAACTTGAATTCAGCATAAAGGGTTTTTCAACAAGAACTTTTTCAACGCAAAGTAATGCAAAGAATTTATATGAAAATAATTAAAATTTTTATTGTATTGGAAATAAAGATTTGAAATTTATAAATTAAAAATGATTTCGGGCAGATGACCGATTGGCTGGAATAGACTCTAACTTTGAAACTAACAAATGGTGTTAAATCACATGAATTTCATGAAATTACGCCATCGATAAATTTAGTTAGCAATAAATTCATTATTTCGTTGGCATCGTCCTGTTGAAACAACATGTCAGCAATATCCATATTGCTTAAATTTTGTTGTTAAAATCTTTCGATATCGTGATCAATACACCTTTAACGCATTTCCAGCCGATTTTTTTAATATTAAATGCCCAAATCACCCTTCCAGACCCTATAGTACAACATTCATAAGTTTTTTTTTTTGCATAGAAAGGCTTTCAAAAATTTTCATAAGTTCAAATGCAGCAATATTGCTTGTTAAAGTATCCCTACAATCAAATTAATTTTTTAATATTTGAATACGATGTTCGAGCTAATTGAATTCGTTGCAACAAAAGTCAAAGCTTCTCTTACTGTTCCATAAACAAGCTTATGTCTTTGTTAAAAAACAAAAGTTCTGGTTAAAAAACCCTTTATTATTTACAAAGGAATGTCAATTATTTATAAAAACGACTCGTCCAATTATCCAAACGCATTTAATAGCTTTTAAATTATATTTTTATAAGGGTGATATTTGTGTTAAAAGAAATATTTGTAATGTTATTTGAATCTGGCAGGGAATATTTAGTTTCAATTTAATATTGATAATTTGAGTTTAACCCAAAGTTCTCGCGATTTTATTTCTATCAACTTATTTCATTGAAATTTTGAGCATATGTCTTTTAATTTCTAATTTTGATTTTAGAATATCGCTTAAAATCAACAAATAAAGCAATATTTTTTTTACAAATACTGTTAAAAAAAATTTTCAAAGACTTACAAAATTTTAGCATTTATATAATCCCTAGCTATTGTCAAAATTGTGTTTTGTATTTCAATTTCACACTAGTCATGTTAACATAATACTTAAACCACCACTATTCAAATGAAATTTTGTTTTAATTGAAATTTTGTTTAATTATTCTTACACTATCGGATTTGACAGAAAAAAAACACGGTTCGCCTTGATATTTTCCTATATACTAAATCACTAAACCAAGTTCTTCACAAAAATGGTTAAAAATAAAATGTTTGCGGGCTTAAATTTATGTTGGCTATATGTCACCGATTGTTTAAATTTTTTTACCACGGCTTTTAAATCTAAGATTTCAAAGTGCACATAAAATAAAAAATCTCATAATCTTCATTTAGATTATTTAAGCTAACGTCGACCACTTTCCCTTAATACTTGGTACTAGATGTAACTTTGCGGTTATTCAAATGCAAATTAGCAACTCAGGCTATAATTGTCACACCAAACATTGACAAAACATTTGCTTAAAACTGGATAACCAGACTTGTATACCAATAGGGCCTTATAAAAGGATTTAAAGTGTACTAACTACGATTACAGGACCTCTAATAAGAGTCCTGATTGTTCTAAAATTACTCATTTGTCAAATCAATTTGTCAATTAAATTAAAATGCAATAACATTTAAGAAAAAACATATACCTATTTTCAGACAACTTGTTGTCATGTAATTGACCTAGAATACTTGTGTTTATGTCGTAGCTTCCGAAAAGTTATTAAAGATATAATGCAAATTGCAAAATATTAAAAATTGGAATCCTTTTATTACATTAGCAATTAAAAGAAAACAATATCCATCCTGTGTTAAACTAGTTGGAAGTTATACTAGACGTCCCATCTAAATGCACCCTATAAGGGAACTGTTGAGAAAATCTTTACATAATCCCTTGCTAAATACAACAATTATAAAAAATCACAATTGTCGTAGTTTCTTATAATTTGTCTATAAAGTCGACATATTATTAAATAATTTGATTCTGTCCCATTGTGCAAGGTAAACATATTTTGGATGGCTCTCACTTTATTTAACTTAATGAACTTGTTGAAAAATTCTCAATACACATTTCAAAATTCGAAATTTTGTATATTTTCAAAGCCCTTTACAAAGTTTGGCTACATCTGACATCATTACAAATTATTTTTGATGGTTCCCGTTTTTTCTCAAAGTAAATTAACAAAATGTAAGTTTCTTTATATCTACTTGCAGCCTTAACACAAATCATTTTTTAACAATTATTATGTCCTTAAGCAATATAGCGCCCCAATTTACATGTTAAAAGCACTCACAACATACAACCATCACACGCAGTCATGTCCTCGCATCCACCAGATAATGGAAAAAAACCCCATTATTCTAAGGACCATAAACAAATTGAATAATTTCTTACTTTTTTTCTTTAAGAAATCACAAAAACGATAAACAAATAAAACATAAAGAGTATATTAATAAATGCTACATGAAACAATTTTATCTTAATAATAAAATACATAAAAAGCTGTAAAGGAAGCAAGTGTTTGTTTTTTCTAAAATTATTTGCAACACAGCAACTAACTAAAAAAAAAAAAAAAATGAAGAGATGGAACAGCAGTTATGAATATTTGTGGGTCACACTTGCATGTTAATTGATCACTGATGTTAATAAATGAAGTTTTTATACGCTTTCTACATACAAACTCTGACAGCCAGGCAGAAGACAGACAAACAGACAAACAGAGACACTTGTGGCGATCTGATCAAGTGGAGAATTTAACACCAAACTTGTCAAAGTTACAAACTCTGACAGCATAACGAAACAACAATTTAGCTACAGTCAGGAGGTAACTAACTGCTCAAAAAGGGTAGAATATGTGTTGCAAAATATAAAAGAAATTAGCATAAATCAATGAAATATTTATACAATGTTGTGTTTCCCTTTTTATGACAGGTATTTTTTCATACTTTTTTTTTCGTTTTAATTCATACCGCTTTGTGCTGCAGCAAGTGCTTACAGTCATTGAGACAGTTGATTTTTTTTTTTTTTTTGGTTTAATTTTTAAAGAATCTTTATGTTTTTGAAATGATATTTGCATTTAAAAAATTAGCCTGAGGCGTGAAATAAAATCATTATTTGTAATTTTGTTAAAATGTTTATATAGTGAAAATTTTAAATTTTTTTCTCTCCTTATCTTAATTGCAAAGCAGTTTCCTCTAACTAAATATGGTTGTAAGGAAATTCAATGGAAATGTGGTAGTTTTAGCTTAATCGAAGTGTTTGTCTTTTTGAATTATATTCACTCCTATCTTGAATAAAAATTCCACATGAAATTTGTTCCCTTTTCACATTTTTCCTATTAAAATTCAATGTTAAAAAATAAAAGGGAACAAATTTCTTGTTTAATTTTTATTCACGATAGGGGTGATTATTTCATCATACATCATACAGTTGTGTGGCATCATTATTAGAGCAAATTCCAAAAGTACCATTGGGAAATAAAACACTCAAACTTAGTATTTATTTTATGTTTTCATGTGCCTAATTATATGATTTATGTTTCATTATTACAAAATATTCGAAAAGTGCCATCATCAGAATAAAAATATGTAGTACTATAACATTTTCATTGTTAATACTCTACCCCTTTAAAATTCATTATTATTAAAAATGAAAAAAAGTACCATTAGAAGAAATTTAAAAGTAAACACAGCGAAAAAACAAGGTTGGACATGGTTACGACAACTACACTGAGTTTTTGGTAACAATATATTGTTGTGGTGCACGAATAATTCTTATTTTAATTTGATTTTTTTTTGTTGTACCTTTGTTTATTTATTGTATCTTCATTAAAAATGAACTAACAATAAGTATATCAAATTTTATACCTATAATACTTACAATATTATTATTCCTACTTGTCTTCGGCTCAGATCCGCTATATCCCTTCTTCTTAGTCAAATATAGCCACTATTATTTAATATGTTGCGGACAAATGTGTTTGGGTATGCTTCAAGCTTTTTTAAGTGCTTTTCTGCATTTGTTTGGATCTCAGTTTTTTGCCAAAGGCCAGGGGACAATTGTGATCATTCGTAGCAATTTGTTTTGGCGTCTTTGAATTCTGTTTACATTTGAAGCTAAGACTGTTCCCCCTAGCTGTATTCCATAACACCATATAGGTTTTATGATTGAGTTGTAAGGCAAGAGTTTGCTATCTAAAATTAGCTTGGAGTTTCTGCCAATGAGCCAATTAATTTGGATCAATTTCAATTTCATTTGAGTCAACTTTGCATCTATATGGGATTTTCATGTAAGGCGTCGATAGAGATGTATACCGAGGTATTTAACTTCGGATTGTTGTGTTATTGCTTGATTATTGATATAAATAGGAGAGCATGATTCTCTACGTAATGTAAAAGTTATGTGTGTATATTTCTGCTCATTAACTTTTATCCTCCATTGCTTTAACCAGTTTTCCAATTCAGATATATAATTTTGTAAGTAGCGAGATGCTTCTTGCGGGTTTTTATGAATGCTTAGAATACCAATATTATTAGCAAATGTAGACGTGTAAGTACGATTGTTTGTTGGCATATCAGATGTGTATATCAAATATAAGAAGGGTCCCAAGATACTTTCTTGTGGTACTTCTGCTTCAATGGGTTATGCGAAGCTTAAGAAATCTCCTTCTTTAAGCTTAAATGTTCGACCAGTTAAGTACCTTTCCAATAGCTTATGTGTGTTTAGGAGTACATTTAGTTTCAACTTGTCAATAAAACACTATCAAACGCTTGAGAAATGTCAATAAAAAACAATTTTTTCTCTTAATTAGAGAAGGAATTGAATTAATATTTATCTTTTTAAAAGAAAAGTTTTTTATTCAGGCTAATAGTTCGAATTTTCAAGAATACTATTGTAAAGTACTGGAACAATTGGCAAATTGGAATGCATTTTCTACCCTGCCATATGGGCGTCTTCAAATGTTTTTTTGATGATATTGACAAGTCTATGGGTTTGTTCGGTAGTACTGTGCTTTCTTCTAAATCCTGATGGATCCTATGTACATGATTCTACTTTTGTGTAATCTTTTCCTGGCTTTGGTATCATGGTAACCAGTGAAGCCTTCCATTCTGGTGAATAATATTGAAGATGTAATATAGCGTTGAAAATAAAAAGTATTAGCTCCATGAGCATCTTGTTACTGATTTTGTCAATACCACGTGTTGTCTCAGAGTCAATAATAGCCTTTTCGATCTCTAGAATCTCAAAACGTTTGGTACAGCTGGCCCTAAATGGTGTGTGACCGGGTTTGGGGTAAATACTTTTTTCAAATGATTAGCAAATAGAATGCCTTTTTTAGTGTCATTTCTTGCTTAACTTTCGCAAAGGGGGCTTATTTAATTTTAAAAATATTGTAGTTATTATAAACATTTTTATTTTATCGTAACTGTAAAATTGAATATGTTTGCCACAACTATTGAATGACAACTATTCAAACATATTATATTATTTACAACTATTTAAACTTACAAATAACCATTAAATGGTAAGTTTCTTTATTTGTACTCATATTAAGTTCAAAATTCAAACAAAATATCTTTAGTTTAAGTAAAATTTTCTTTCAACCATTTGTAGAATGCTTTTGCATCAGTTCAGGAGTTTGTCTTTATTTCGATTTAAATAATTCGTATTTAAAATATATTAAATATTACTACAAAATACAAAATTTTCAAGGAAGTATAAAGAAAGCAGTAATAGTATACTAATTATATATCGTCACCTAAAATCCAAAAGGCCGTAGCTACAAAAAATTCAAACCCGATATTTTGATTGATTATTTTGTAATTAACCAAAATACATTTTTCTTTAAAATATGCCGAAAAACGTCTGTATAACCAAAAAGTCGTAACTACACATTTCATAAAAAAAAACGAAATATATTAAAACAAAGTTGGCTTTTGTTTAACTGCTAGTTGAAAGTTAAGGGTCCGATTATATTCAGTTCACAACACTAAAATGTTGTATTGTCTCAACTACAACACAACATGCATTTTTCATACGATTAAGCCGATAAGTGTTGTAAATCGTAATTGCAGTTTACAACATACAACATCAAAATACTTATTGCTGTGAACGGTAACCGGGGTCTAAATTGTTTCATATTAGTAACAAGGACACTGTGGACATTTGTGTCTTACCAAATAATAAAATGGATACTGACAGTGAACATTATTCTCACAAGAAAGTTAAAAAAGTTAATAAAAAAATGTGAAAATAAAATATCAATATGATAATTCTGGGACAATTTTCTATAAAACCAATATTAAAGACGAATATGAGGTTTTGTCACAACGCACACAAAAAAAGTTTGAAAATGTCGAACTAGTTCGGATACATAAAGAAAGAATAATAATATCGAAAAATAAATGTAGCCATCTCCGGGAACTTAAATGTTTACTTCCGGCTGATTGCCACAGTTTTTACGATAATTTACCATACTCATAAATTTTACTTCGCAATGTGAACTCCTTTTCTTTTCATGTATATAATAATGAATTTTAATTTTTTTTAATTTTGTTTTTTTTTTTTTTAAATAAAATATATTTTTCTCAAATTCATTAAACTCGTTGTAATTAGTTTTGTATCAGTGAAAAGTGGAGTTTTTACATCCTAATTTTAACTTTTATTGAAAAATTTTTTGTTGCTACGGCTTTTTAATTACTAAACAAGTAAGAAAGTATAGTCGGTCAAGCCCTACCATATAATACCCTACACCCAGTGTATGTATAAAACAGTTTTTCAGAAATCCAAACATTTTGTGTTTTGTAAATATAAACATTACATGTGTTAAACATTATCACGATATAAATACTTTTAAAAGATTTATGGAGGTTAAAGTGAATTCCGAAGAGAGTCTTATATGGGAGTTTCGACTAATTATGGACTGACCATTATAAAATTAGGTGTAATTATGTCTGTATAAAAAAAACTTATTTGTGTCGAAATTTATCTGGATACCAACATTTGTAAGAAATTTATGATCGTTAAAGTGCTTTTCGGAAGTGGGCCTTATATGGGAGCTACGACTAATTATGGACGGATCATAATGAAATTGTACCTTATTATTTGTGTACATATGAAATATATTCATAATTCAAACAATTATGATTGGTAAACCCCAATTTCGGGAGTACATTTCTATGGGGGCCAGGTGAAATAATGGACCGATTTCAACCAGTTTCAATCCCATCAGTCCTGGGGCTGAAAAATATCATGTACCAAACTTTATCGAAATATCTTCAAAATTGCGACCTGTACTCCTTCTCCTGTAAAAAAAAGTATAATGTGTATATATACAAATATATAAAAATTTAACAGATATTCTTGCTTCACGCAGAAACATGTCATCTATCCTATATATTGATAAGTTAAGAAATTAAAAATATTTCAAAAGTACCATTATAAATGTATAAAATTTTCGTTTTTTTTTATAACAAACTTGCATTTTCTGACATAAAAGACTAAAACGATGGCTGAGAAAAATTTTAACTTAAGTACTTTATTACAATATAACCATTAGTTAGTGTAGGGTATTAACATATTTTTCCTCATTTCTTCTTTTGCATAATTAGCACATAAAAATAAATTGGTTTTTAAGTACGAAACTGCTCATCAAACACATTTTTTAATGGATACCATCAAAACTTTTTTCTCAAATAAAAACAGCAAAAAAAACTCTTTTTAATGAAATGAGTTGAATAAAACCCAAAACAATTTTGTGGTGGACAGTAAATTTGTTTGTTAATAAAAAAAAAAATTAGTTACAAGTGGCGCAAGAATTAAGTTGTTTGACAAAAATTATAATAATTGTAAAAACATATAATTAAGAGTATTTCAAATAAAATCGTATCAAACTCAAATACTTTTTAAATCAAAAATTTAATTATTTTAAAGATTTATTGCCTGCAAAATCTGGCAACAATAAAGTAAAACTGTCGCTGAATGTTGCTGATTTTCCAACAACCAGATGTTCCTGTAGCATTGTTTCAACTTAACAGGCATTAAATCACCTCTCCATGGGTGTATAATAAAGCAATTGTTACTGTACCCAACAAAGGGAAATTTATTTAAGGTTACATGGTCACTGACCATACAAAAATTTCCAACACTTGAGTTGCTATTTATTTGCCTTTCATTGTATTAAATGATATGATTGTTATTCATTAGGAAAACGTGCTGTTAGTTGAGAAATGTTGCCTTGACATTATTTCCAAATTATTTTAAAATGAAATTCAAATATTTTCTGAATGACTGTATGCCAGCGTGCTGAAGAAATCCTGCTGTTAAAAGATTTTGTTAAATACTAGTATCGTATGATGGTGGTAAGTATTGCAAAAAAGGAAGTAAGATTTTGCACAATGGCTTTAGAGAAAATCCTTGAATTTCGTTTTATATGCATATGAGATGTTGTAAAATAATAAAAATTAGACAACTCATTAGTATATTTGTAAAGATTAACTAATGAGAAATTGCCTCCTAAAGTTTAACACCTCATAAAATTGGATTTTATTAAGGACATTTTTATAATTAGAAAGTAAAATCATTATAGTGTTTGTCATATTAGAAATACAACAGAAATTGAACTTCATATAAAAAAAAAGATGTGAACGTAGTTGTATTTATATAATTCACAAGTGATGTTGTAGTATCGTAGGAGTTGTACGTTGTCTGAATGTACAATAGTTGTACAAATGTTGTTGATAATTTCTATATAAATATTTTGTACAACATTTACGACATTTTTGCATATGTTTTTCGAATGTTGTATGAAAGTTTAAGTGTTGCCAAAATAACAGATATGTATTTCACTCAAAAAATTAGTATTCAAATTTGAAACAATTAAATAAAATTAATAAAAAACAAATTTAAACAATGGAGATTACAGTATATAATTTATAAAAAACGATCATTCATTTCTCCTTACTTCACTCAATCGTTGAATATTCAGCCTTATTATGAGTGTCGTTTACTTTTTACGACAACGACTCTTTCGTAATAGATTAAAGATAGAATTAGATTTGTTTCTTACGTTTACATTATGAGACATATAAACACAATTCTAATTGAATTATATGCTGGTGTATATTCATTATGAGCTCCTTAAGAATATTTGTTAGTTTCTAGAATTTGTTTAAAAAAAATTCGAAAACTTGAAATTGTTGTCTTTAAAATGGTATAAACAGTTTCGTATTTTTGGCAGCAGCTGGGAATGGGCAAATTTGATCAAGCAAATGTATTAGAGCTTTTATGAATTTTAGAATGGTGAAACTTGTCTTAAATATTTGTTCGGAAAAATATTTGTTACTGAGAGTTTTTTTTTTGCAACACGACTCACATATTGCGAACGATTTCCTGGAAAATCAGAGCTGCCAAAATCTATTAATTTTAAAAATGGTAATACTGCCGCCATTGATTTATTTCGCTTTGGTGTCAAAAAACAAATATTAAATTATTTTAAAATATTGTGTATTCAAAATAAATGAAAAAAGAAAGTTACTTTTGCTGATGGTCATTGAAATACATAAGACATTATTGTTTGCATGAAAAACTGTAACATATTGGCAACTGGCAACTCAGTTCATTTTTGTCCAGACAAAATATAAAATTAAATCAATTCAAGCTGAGAGTTATTCGTAAAATATATTTTCTCTCACTTAAAAAGAGAGACGTTAAACTTCATAGAAAACTAACTTTGTCCGAACAAAATATTTGTATTTATTGAATGGGTGAATCCACCTTTACTTTACAAAATATTTTAAACTGAGTAGGTTGGTTTTTCATTCATTTTCGTAAGGATCGGGAATATTTTCAATATCTCGAAAGTTCTCAAAAAAATGATTATTAAATAATCTGGTTAAAATAACAATTCGGTATAGAATATAATTGCGTTTAAGTAAAAGTAAAATTTATTATTTAATAAAAAAAAAAATTGCGGCAACTCTTTACATTATTTGACTCTATCTTTTAGAGTTTGAATATGAAAACAAGTGTCGCAATAATGTGATCAGCATTCATCGTAATTCTCAAATAAAAAAATGTGTACCCTAATGTTGATCCATTTTAAATTATTGTTAAACTACAGGTCACACTTAATATCACGATAAGTTTAATTTTAGCTTTTGCCCAACGGAATAGACTACTTAAATGGTTAAATCCATTAAGCTTTTAGGTACTTAAATATGTTCGATATAAACATTATGCAATTAGTTAACATCAGCGATCGGCAGACATTTGCCCCAGGAGCAAACTTGATCGGTTATACATATATAGGATATAAAAAATTAATTAACTTCACAAAGAACATTTTTCTTGGGATATGTAATTATCTTTATAAAAACATCATGATTTTTCAGAGTATAAATTTTAGAAGCCAATTGAAATTATAATGCACATATTCATAATTATACATTATTTAATACAAACTGATCTTGAATACATTTCCTCAATTCTGACAAACACAGTCAAGGCCAGAAAAGAAATATGACATCCATCCCCACTTGGTGTTAATTTCCAAAAAAATTCTACGGTAAACAGTCATCGCCTGTAAAGTAAAACAAAAACCTTTAGGTGTTAACTTTAGGAGGCAGTAAATCGTTAACAGTTCTTTTTATCTACTAATTGTTCAACTACCTTTCAGAGTTTTTTCATCTATGGATTTCACAGTAACAAATACTACAAGTGTCCTTAAAACAGCCATTTCACTGAGCCCGACAAACAGCAGGCTAAGAGAAAATTTCATAAAAAAAATCCTGCTGTCAGTCGGCCATTCAATAAAAATTTGAATTTCAGTTAAGAGTCCAACATACAAAATAAATCTGGCTAATAGTATGAGTTAGTATTAAACTAACAGCAGTTAGTCTTAGGTAATGGCTATAGCACAGTGTTTGGAACTAATATCAAGCTGGTTAAAACTATATTCAATGACAAAAATAACACAAAGAATAGAAATATTCAAGTGTTAAATTTTTGCCATGGTTTAAGGTCACGTAACTGTATTGAATTTTGATTGTAAATACAAAAGCCACCACCCATTGAGAAGTGAGTCATTTAACGCTTGTTATGTCAAGAGTGTAATGAACAAAACTAAATTTATGAAATTTCATGTAATCCTTTAAGCAAATAAAAAAAAAATACGCACAAGATATTTAACATCTGTGTTAGTTCTTAATTTCCTTTTAAAAGAACTTCATTCACGTCAACATTTCGTTTCAAGTTTTCTTTTGTTTTTTGCTCAATTAAAAGAAAAATTTTAATTATTTGCTTTACTTTTAACTTCACTTTCAATACGAATTTGATAAAATAAGCAACTTGTTTTTTTTTAGTACTAAATGTTTTTTTTTTGAAGTTATTTAGATCTTTGTTTGCCGCCTTTAATAATTTCTGAAATATTAATGCCATTTTTCTGGCTGCTTTTAAAAACTGAAATTTCTCCTTGCAAAATGTGTTCATTAAAAGAATTTTTAAATTTCTTCCAGTTGTCTTAAATAAATAAATAAATTTTTCTTTGTGCTCATCTCTGCAGCCATATCTTGTGTATTTATAAGTTTTTCTTGTTGGTTTAGCTCTACTTTTTTGGGCCAACATCGAATGAATTTTGTGTTTGTTGGTTTTATACTGCAAGTTAAATTACGTTTTCGTTGGCATAATCCTGTTTTATTGAGGTAATAAAATTGTGCTGTTCTCTTTTTTGTAATTTTTTAATTAAAATTGGTTTTGTTGAAACTGAAACATATTAAGACAGAGTAAAAAGTAAATATAGTAAATACTCAATTAGTAGATTTGAACTCATGAAAAGCAATGTAGATATACATATAATGTCCTGGCATAATATTTACTCAAAATAAAACCCCCCGTGTCTTCACAAGCCTCATGTATTATTGAGGGACCATCAGGCATGTGATGGAAATCGAAAATGAATGAGTTTAAGAAGTCAATTTTTTTCGTAATATTTCTGTATTGAAAAGCTTTTATCACACAAAATATAAAGATATTGGGCTAGTAAAGAGAATCTTAAAACAAACATTTTAAAAATTAGATTATAAATGCATTAAAATGCATTAGATTATAAATGCATAAATATTTCCAAAACTGATTCGTTTTCGATTTCCATCACATTTTGAGGATTACTCATTCAAGTGCCATGTAGGATATATGTATAAGAAATATAAATTTTATAATAAGGCAGTATTTTTCTTTTGGACATAACTAACTTTTGCCAAGAACTTGTTCAGTAATCTAATATACTTTAGTGCTGCTCAGTTTTCAACCATTTCAAGTATTTTAAGACACAAATATTCAAATTCAATCCAGGGGATCTTAAACCAATTGAAAATTTTAACCTCAAATACAATTGTTTTTTTTTTTAATACATGTTCATGTTTTATGCCTTTCAATCAGACAATGTTTTTAAGTTAAGTTACTAAAATTTTAATTTCAGTTACTAAAATTGTATATTTAGACCTCATCGAACATTTCTATGAAGTATCATACAAATCTGGTAATAAATACAAAATAATTTGACAGCTTTTAATGAAAAATCCCAAACATTTAACATTTAACACGGCTTACATTTTTCGATTTCCATAAAATGTTCAGTATGAATTCCCTATCACAAGAATTACATAATTGGTTGATAGCCTATTCACCAAATTATTGCAAAAATTTAAATTTATCCCAAAATCGTTTAAGTTCATCATAGGTAGGATAAAATTATGATAGATTTTGCAAATACTCTAAAATTTTACTTTTGATTCCGAAGTTGAAATGGTTCTTGTTTAGGGTCTTTAATTTATTTTATTATAATAAAGACACATTGACCAAATTATTGAAAAAGTTAAAGGTTTCCCCAAAATATTTTTTATGTTAGAATCGCTGATAGAGCTCGACCAAATTATGTGTGGTTCCTTTTTTATAGTAAAACTTTTAACTTTTAATAACTTTTTTACAGTCAAAATCGTTTGGTGTTGTTATCTTATATTCAAACAAATTGTTTGTTACAAGGTGGCAGGCAACATGTGATTATCAACAAGTATTTCAGCAGTTTTAATTAATATTATAGAAAATTTCTTATTATTAAGGCTTGAGTTCATTTGAATTTTTAATAAATCAAAGAATACCATTCTAAAGTCATATTTTCTAGACAATTGGCACATTGGAATGCATTTTTTACCCTGTTTTTTTGTTTTTTGTAACTATGAAACACCGGAGATGGGACGACAGCCATTTTTACACCGTGCCTTGTGTGTTTTTGTTAATTTTTAGAGACTACAGTTTTTCTTAAGAAAAATTGTTAAACTTTATATTTATTATTAGAGCAAGTTTCTTATTATTTCGGTTTGAGTTCATTTTAATTTTCAATTATCCAAAGAATACCTTTGTAAAGTTAAATTTTCTAGACAATTGGCACATTAAAATGCATTTTCTACCCTGCCAAGTTTTAATTAATATCAATGTATTACTTCAAGACATTCCTTTTCTTTAATGCGAATTAAAAATTTTGTTAATTGTAGTGACACTAATGTCTTGTTTGTACGGCACTCTACATAGTAGTTATTTTACACACCAGAAGTGAAAAGATCCTAGGGTGCTTTTCCTTGCCTTAAAGCCCTAAAATCTCTTGCTGTAACCTTTTGGTGCGTGGAGAAGGTGACGATTTTAACGACGAATACAATCGAGTATGAACCTCATGTTTCAGTGAATGGCGTGGATTTCGGATGAACCAGAATAATTCAATTCGAGTCGTTATCGGATGGGTCAAGATTACTAAAAAAGATGAGAATACTGTAAAGCTGTCTATCAAAAAACAGAACCTGTTTTTGACCAGACACTTCTGTTAGCATGTCACTCCAAAAGTTAACATTATTTGAATATACTTTTCCTCCTCACATCCAGTTAGAGTTTCAAAGTTACACCAGCGATATCTAAGGCATCATCACATCTGACGTCGATCGATAAACCCTGCCAAACGTTCAAAAAACCTTGTATCAAATATCGGTCACGAAATCCATTAATGGCTATAGATGTTAAATGCTTAATTTCGGCTAGTAAGCGGCAATGACCCAAGTAAATTCACTGAACACTGGTAAATTACACAGTCGGTTGTTGCAGTATTCTTAACTGTTACCATGAATGAATTGTTTCCCGCAGGGTCAAGATGTCTCTAGCTCCTATTACTTACTACCTTATTCTACTAGCGGAAATCAATAATAAAATTCTTCTGATATAGTTTGGGGAAAAACGTTCGTCGTAACTATTGTATTACCCTTGTTTTTGTTTTTCTTAATTCTATCCAAGAAATGCTTTGTTGACAAAACTTGAACTTGAGTAAAAATTGCTTTGCAAAAGCCTGTATACTTTGATGGATGCAAGATTTTTATGACTGTCACCATAAACAGTCAACACATGTTTATTACAAAACAAGTAGGAAAGTATAGACGGTCAAGCCCGACCAGATACTACCCTACAGTATATGTGTGAAAACTGTTTTTCAGAAATGAGAGCTATGCTCTCATCCAAACATTAAGTGGCATGACTTCTGAGCATATAAGTATTTTGAGTGTTAAATTTTATCTCCATTTAAACTGTTAAGAGATTTATACTTGTTAAAGTGAAAGGGTCTTCTGAGCTTCGACTAATTATGGACCGATGCGTGTATAAACCATTCATTTATAATCTATAAACCTTATTTCGGGTTGAGCTAGGTGAAATAATAGATCAATTTCAATCCTAAAACTAGTACTATGTGCCAAATTTTATCAATAGATCTTCGGTGATAACTTCTCTCAATTCTCTCAATATTAAGGAATCAGATGCTCTTGATGTTCTGGGCATGAGAATCCAGTGTGATGTTGGCTGGACAAAATACATTTTTCAAGTGTCAGAAGAAGCGCTCAAAAGCCTTGGTGTTTTAAAACGGTATAAGAAATACTTCACTCCATCAGATCTACTTACTATTTACACCACCTAATTCGACCGAAAATGGAATACAACTCTCATGTATGCGCCGGTGCTTCGAAGTCTATTTTGGAGTTACTCAAACGAGTACAGGAGAGGGCGAAGATGCTTATCGGTGACAGTAGGGTATCCAACTCTAGTGATTCACTGGAGCATCGCCGCAATGTTGGTTGCGTTTCACTGTTCTATCGATACTATCATGAATTGTGTTCCGCTGAAATTAGGGAACTTGTTCCCAAAACACGTAGTTTTTTATGTAGTACACGTTGTTCAATCACGGCCCATCCATTCCTGGTTGACTGGACAGTAGATCTCACAACATGTGGAATAAACTACCAGCAGTATAGGAAAATTCAAATCAAATGTTTACAAACACTACTCCCTCTATCCACCCTCCCATAACCTATTTTCCTAGTTCCAACACAATGCAGTAGGGATTGTCCCCTGAGTGCTGGTCTAAGCAAAAAAAAAAATTGTGACCTATACTTTGTGCACAACCTTAACATGGACCGGCATATTGTTAAATCGACTCTGATCGAAGGTGTATATTGGACTAATATTTATGGGCGTTACAAATATCAGCACAAATCCAATACGTGTAGGGTATAACAACATAAAATATGACTGTAACAAAGACATAAATTAAACAAATAAAAAAAACAGACGACAAAAAAAACATTACCTGAATTGTTATAATGTGATGTGATGAGTTTTTGTGACTGATATCTATCATCACCTCAAACCACAATAAACATCAATTTAATAGAGGCGTCACTTTGGTCAAACACATATTTGAACATTGACGGTTTGAAACTGTCAAGAAATAATTTAAGAAAAATTCATTGTTAAACTTGTCGTTGCTACTGTTTAGCAATTCTTAAGAATCTTGTGCATGTCAATTTTCGAAGAAACATTTTCAAGAAAAACAAACATTATTTTACGCTTGTTGTTATGATTTATGACTGAAATGTCATAAAATTCTGAATGATGAAAAAAAAACTGATTGTCGCATTGATTTCTAAAGTTGTTGGTTAGTTGTTTTTTTTTTTTTTTGCTTAAAATTTCTCAGGAAAAAAAAGAGTTAGTTGAATTTGCTAAGGACATAGTGGTTTGTTGGTAAGTTTGTATGAAAGGTTGTGATTTTGAAATATGATTTGACAAAAATCTAAAGAAATAACAATTATTCTTAAAGATTAATTGCATATATACCTACATGTATATTTTGCAGCAACATTTATGAATTGTTTTTTAAGTGGAAAATGCCGACAAAAAATTATGACAGCAAAATGTTATTGTTGTTTACTATTGCAAGGTGTCAATCTTTTATTTTAGGGTTTTGCTTTTTTGAGATATGAAATTCCAAGGTTAAAATAAGAATTATGTATTATAGTATGTAATTTTCGTTTCTTGTTAATTATTATCGAATTGACACGTGATTTATTTAAATGTGTAAGAAATCAGGTACTATTTATAAAGCGATGGCGACAGAACACAATTACAACGGCTAACTATTTGGCATGCAATTGACAGAATATATAGAATCGACTAGCTATATAATTTATTCAACTTTAGCATGATTTGGGCAAATAAATTTCCATATTCCCATTCTCTAAAAGTCTTTTGGTAAATAATTGTGTCTTATAGTTTGAAGACTAAGAGCTGGGAGTGTTTATGAGATTCCGCATGGGACACACACATGCTCTAAAAGATATAGCTAGTCAAGTAACCAGTTAGTGCCGATTGCATGGGATTGTCAAACGTTAAATACATTGGACCAGCAAGCAGACATATTGCTGTTGCTTAAATTAGAGAAAAGAAACACTGAAATAGCAATTGCTGCTTGCAGTATCAAATGTATTTCATAGCTGTTGCCCCACAAATGGATTTAGTGTTTTGGCAACAGTCTATAATTACCTCTCTTTTCTGTATAATTAAAGGACAACGAGGTGGCAACTTTGTGGCTATTATTAAAATGACTATTCTTAAGAATTATTGTTAAGTTTTTTCTTCAACGCTTTTTTTTGTTTTTTTGTATTTGTTGTCATTATTAAAGGGCCACAGTATGCGCAGTTATAAATTTTTGTTGAGATATGCAACAAGTATTCTTTGTCATACATCCATCCAGCCAACCATAATAAATAAGTTCGTCAAGTCATGCCCAATTTGCATGTGTTCGTTATGCTTGTAAGATATTTCAGTTTTGTGTTGTTCCTTCTTTTAAAATTGTTTTTTAACAAGACTCATTTCGATTACGTTACAAAAACAAAAAACAAACTTGAAAAATAAATGTATCTACGTTTAACTAGAGGATCGCGGAACTGCTTTAATAAATACGGCGGCATTGCTCGTATAATGTCACTACAAAACATTAAATTATAAAAGTTTTTGTTATGATTGGCAGCTGAACGCGTGGATAGTTACAAAATATTTATTTAGTTTTTTTTTTTGCTAAAACATAAAAATATAATGAGATATAAAATTCAAAAGAGTTCAACATACGTCTATAATCATAAGAGAATGTACCTGGCAGTGTTTATGGCCACTGTAAAAACAAAGTTGCATAAGGTTGTTTTTTCGTATAATAATGGAACTTAATCAAAGTAAGTTTTGAGGCTGGTATTAATTTTTGAACTCAATAAATTTAAGTAATAATTATTACAGTGGTACGTCGAAGCTGAACAGCAGAAAATTACTTTTAAATTTTCAACGAAATATAATGTATATTGATTCATCACTTTATATATGTATGTATATCTAATCATATTGGATGACAATATGGAAAACCTAGAGTAGCCGAAAGTAGTATACCAAAAGGTGTTTCAATACACAGAGGGTATAAACTTCTAAAACTACAAGCTCCAAATCTAGCAGGAAAGGAGAATGACAAACATTTCTGCAGTCCATACACGGTACGTCCCGTAGTAGAGTGGAATTACTTTTGGACACTGCAAGGTACTGGGTTTAGAAGCTACGCGGTGGAGGGTTGACCATTCCGGAATGAGAGATATAAGAGAACGTGGTAATGTTGTTGATGTCTTAAGCATGGTACTCTGTTCATTTTTTCATGGGAAATACTATCAAAAGCCCATATTAAAAAAAATTGATTCGAAATAAAAGCGAACTAATGCTGCTGAAGTTGTACTCTGTTCTTATTGTGAAAAGTTACGAAATATTTCTGGCAGCATGTTTTTTCAACAAAAAAAATGTATATGGCAACATTTTTTTCCAACTGTGAAATAATGTAAGCGGCACTTATTTCGCACGAAATGGAAAAAAACAGCCAAAAACATGTGGTTTTTGTTTTTATAAAAGAAACAATGTTGCATACCTAAGGGCAATAAAAACGACAATTTTCTTCTAAATCGCGGCATTGTCACCACTTGCTAATTGTCAAAATTTTCAAACGAAATAATTGATGTTCCTCAAAAAATTTCGCAAATTTGAACAGAGTACCATGCGTTAGCCGAAGAATTTCTGGCTAATCCGGTATGTAGAATTGGTTGTCTTGGGAATGTCGTCTGGAACTGCCATCAAACGACCTACGAATACCATTTTCACAAGGTGATTAAGGTTCTGCCAGTAAAAGAATACAACGTCGTGTTCACGCAATAGTTCGTTCAGGAATGTCAACGGATGACACATCTGACATCGTACAGTTGGAGGTTCTCCCAATGCATGTCACAGAACATGCAGATGTATATGTCCTCATTGCACACCACATATCTTTAACTGTCTAGCCAGCCCTATTTAACAATGTCCAGAGAATTTGTGCTCTTTTTCTGTTGAAGTATCATTTCTTGATTAAATATTCACCCCTATCGTGAATAAAAATTCGACATGAAATTTGTTCCCATTTATTTTTTTAACATTGAATTTAAATAGGAAAAATGTGTAAAGGGAACAAATTTCATGTGAAATTTTTATTCACGATAGGGGTGATTGTAAATGTTTTGAGCTGTAACAACAGTAGTATACTGACGGATTCAAAGGTTTTCAATATTGTTATATTGAAACCGGATCCAGATCTAAGTTAAAATATTAGCAAGTAAAGTGGTAAGGGATAAACAAACATCTACTCTGATGGTCAAACTGCCATTATGGCCATCCTGAAGTAATTACAATAAATTGCTTATAAACAGTGTAAATTGTTCTTTAGAAAACACTTAAATCTAGAAGACCTGGGGTTCTCTTAAATTGGAGGATTTCTCCAACCAGCATATGGGCATACTTAACTATGAGGGGCCAACAGGTCCAAAACTATCTTTAACCAACATTATTCTCTATCGAACTTTGCCTTGGAGAGATACTGATGACATCATTAAATGTTGTATGTTGGTTTAGCATTCCAAGTTACAATTAAAAATTGTAGTACAGTATTTCATGTTTATCTTTAATTAAAATCCAATAAAAAGAAGACCGAATAGCTTAATTCAACGGTAATACATGAGCTATTGAAGTTTATCGTCAAATCTATAGATGAAAACTATAACATCTAGTGAAAATAACTTTAATATTGCAAAATATATGTGCCTAGTTATAGGTACAATAAAAACATTATATAAAAGATTTGTTATAAAATTCCCAGAAAAATGTAAAAACTTATATAATGGATTTTCAGGTTAAAAAGTCGTGCAACAAAGATTACATTTTATTATTTGACAACGGGCCTGTTCGTAAATGCATCAATGCGCTGCACAATATGATTACTTTGCGCTGGCACTGCAAACACTGCGCAAAAATTGAAAAATAATTATAAATTTACTTTTTGATAATTTTAGTTAGGCTCGAGTTCATTAAATTTAATTTTCATTTTCGAACTACCAGAACTAACACTGGTTAAAGGATTGATGTTTGTCTGTTGGCTGACCGGCACCGCAGTGGTGCAGGTGGTAGAACGCAAAGAATTCTGATGAGAGAAAGTGGGATTTCTCGAAGCATATGTAAATTCAACAACCCAGGTTCGATCCCCAGTCAAGAAAAATTATCAAAAATGTTTAATAATAAATTTTTTAAGTTGTAATTCCTAACTTCAGTAAAAATAATTTAATGAAAATTAAATTTAATGAACTCGAGCCTAACTAAAATTATCAAAAAGTAAAAATTAAGAGTTCGATTATGAAATAATAATTATTCAATTATAAATTTAATTTGTGAAATTGTCAAATATGAAAGAAACGAGGCTAAAAATTTTTAAAAAGTAAAATAATCAAAAATAAATAATAAAAAATTACATTCTTTATACTTCCTCATTAATGGTATCAGCCAATTTTATGATTAGAATTTGTTGTTTATTTGGGCAAAATATGCAGTACTGTTGCATTTTTGTTGCAGTTGACAATTGCAGTGATGCCATTGTTTGCATTCTTGAATGTAATGCCTATAATAGGCAGAGCAGTGATGAATTTATGAACAGGCCCCACATTTTAGTAATTGTTCTAGCTTAAGGTCTTAAGACCTTACTAAAATATTGATAATAATAAAAAAAGGTCAAATAAAATAAATTATAATAAAAAACTATTTGACAATATTAAAAAATTAAAACTTTTCTCAGTTTTCGCTATTTAAAACAAGTTTCATATCTCTTTTCATAATTAAGTGACGAAGTCTTTTTTACTCAATTTGCGAAATAATTAATATATAATTACTTTTTGAATACTTCCTCTAAAATAATACACACACAGCACAAACACCCCAAACCATTGGTTTTTATATATATTTTTTTTCTAGGTTCAAAGTATTAATTTGTGCTTAATTGCAATATTGAGTTTTAAAAATCCTTGAATAGTTTTTTTTTTTTGTTTTTTGTTCTTTAATATTTTAATAAATACATGTCGTCGGCGACAAAAATCGCCTGTTTTGTGACACCCATTTTGATGTAGCAATTTTCTACGTGATTAATTTAAGCACAGATCTTACAGTTACATCTACATTATAATTTATTTTGTTCCTAAATATAGATAACTACAATCTAGCTAGCTTCTAGGAATTACAATGTAATTTTATCATTTATTTATGAACTATAACAAGAACATTGCAGCGTGTATAACCTAAAGTATTAAAATAAAATAAAATGAAATATTAATTATGTTGACATATTGTTGCGGGCCATTAACATCTGAACTAAAACTAAACATTCTATAGTTGTCTGCTTTTTAATTTTTCTTCTTTTTTCTTGAATTTTTTCTTTAAATTCTACACAGGTTTCATGCCAAAATGCCAACATCTGTGATAAGAATATGGTCAGTTAATGAATTTTTGTTTCATTAATAATTGTTTGTTTATAAATTGAACTTTTATTATCCCTTGTTGATCAACATTTTACTTAAACAAAAAGATTAACTAACTTTACACTTTGTAGGAGTGGAACTTTGCATCATAAATGCTGCACTTTGTAAGGACGTTTTTGAAATAGTATAATGTACAGTCAGTGCCAAAAGTTATTTTTCAAACTATATAACAAATTCTTGCTATTTTGATTTTCTGAAATTTCTTTAGTTTGTCTTTTAAAATAAATCTTGAGTCTGCTGGACAAGATTTTAAGGATCTGTTGTGCTAAAATATTTAATATGTTAATTACTATTCTTAAGATTCGCCTCCTATAATCCTATAACAATAAATTTCTTATACATATTGTAAATTTATATGCAATATATTGTTGTTCTGCCTCATGCCCTTATGTTGTTTATTACAAAAGACTTAAAAAGTTAAGAAATATGCCCACAAAAAGTAGAAATATACCTACACAAATACTTCAGGTGTATATTCATAAGAAATTTAAGTTTTATAATTAATCTTTGGCAAAATAAGCAGGTTGTTCGCTTGATTTTTTTAACTTTTAAAATATTTTTGTATTTGCTGTCGCAACACATAATTGGGGAGGTCTTATTTTAATAACAGCGTTATTGAAAATTTACGATTTGGCAATATTATAGTTTAGTTTTCTACTACACTTATTGGCCTGATAATGATTGTTGTATTTGTAAAGCAAAATTAAATTAAACTTGTCCACCATAGCCTTGAAGTCTTATAATTTGTGTATAAAATTTAATTTGCACTTATTTCTTTGGACATTATGTATTCTTTAATAATTTTTGAACTAATCTTTATGCATGTTAAATTTGAATTATTTATGCGTTTATTGTAGAATTTTAAGAATCAACTAAAGTTGAACTTAGCTTCCCCTATATATACTTTCTATGCCACTATAGTGACTTTAGTGAACACAAAGTTCAAATTGTTTCAGATTCGGTTTATTTCTCTCTATTTCCTACTAAGGATTCAGTAACGAAAATTTTTGTTTTGGAAACTTCAAATTGTTTAAGTTTCGGTTTATTATTATTCAAGAACAGAAGATTTTGTGTCAGGAACTTCAAGCGCTAAATGTTTTTGTCGGATATTTACAGAGAGCCATAAATTTAAAACACACCAAAGATTACTCCAGACATCACTTTAGCCAAACACCAAAATTTATATTTCCACTGTTCTTTTAGAACCACATAACCTTCTTCTTGAAAAGTTGTAGCAATTTAAACATATTATAGAGTTTTTCCATAGATATAGAGAGAGAAAGAGAGAGTAGTGTATTACTCTCCAACATTACAAAACACCAGCGCTGCCAGAACTAAGATTTTACCTTATTTTTTAAGATTTTTTTACCGAAAAAAGATTTTAAGATTTTTTCCCCAAAAAAAAAAAGATTTTTTGTTTTGTCTAGACGAAGGTTAGGTTCAATTAAAAAAATCTTCTTTGTTCCCATTTGAAAAATTTTAAATTAATCGATCTCAAAAAATGTACAATTTAGTATAAAGAAATTAATTTTTGTTGTTATTTTTTTTGGTTAGTGTTAAATAAAATATGAATTGTTTTTATTATTTATAATAAGAAAACTACTTATTTCCAAAAAGAAGATTTTTTTTGCTGAAAATTTCTGGCAGCCCTGCCAAACACTCTGATTCGTAATTATATTTTAATATTTAGAAATATGTTTGCTAAAAATACTTTGCTAAAAACTATCTTATATAAAATATTTTTAATCATAATAACTATAAATTTGAATTTAATATTTTTCTCAGTCGCAATTTACACGAAGCAATTCTTAAAGCTAAGTTAATTACCTTTTTAATATCGGGGTGAGGGAAAGATAAGACACTTGATTGCACTGGCACTTCGTGTTACTCTCTTATTCGTATTACATATTTGTATACAGGTGTGTGTATACTGTCAAATCAACAGAATTGTGCTGTGTGAACACCGAAGAAAATTCAATGAAAAATTGTATCAATATTTTTAATAAAAATTGCTTCGTGTAAAATTGGGCTTAATTTAGAAAAATAATTTTTTATTGTTCTAGTTTTGTTCGTTTTTTTTTTTTTGTAATTATTTAACAAATTATTTTTTGATATAAAATATGTACTTGAGTTTCATTTATTACATTTGATTCATTACTCACTAAAATTGGTGACACCAAACACAAGAGCCGCTATATATTACATTAATATTCACCAACGAAATAGCTCTGGTTTCCGTGTATGTTACGCCATTTTGAAGGACGAATCCGGCCGTATGGTTTGTTTAAGCAATTTGAAGGACAATTTTGCAATTATTCGGATTAAACTAAATTCCATACTAATGTCGGCTCCATCGAAGTTTATGTAATGTGTAGGCGTCATAATTTTGAAACCTCCGGAGAGAAATATTTATGAAACAAACTCGAACAACGCCAACAAGAATGATTTACAGATTCTGAAAAAGCTATTAAAGACACTTTTATGCGATATTGAGTTAAGATTTGAAAATCCCTCAATACTTCTTCGCGAGATGTCCATGTCCAAGTTGTATTATCTTCCGGAAAAGTATCAGACGAACTTTAGAAGAATTTGGGGATGCCAAAGCAAATGCAACCAATTTTGTTCATATGTAGTTAGCACTGCTGGCAGACAAAATCGGTGGCACTTTAGAATCTTGGCAAGTAAATGCTGTATCAGCATCATCAACATTGATAAGTAGTGCTGTAGAAAAGAAAATATATGCACTTACCAAACAAATATATGCACTTACCAAACAAATATATGCTTTATATGGGGGTTAACCGTGTTCGTAGTAAACAGCAGTTCTAAAGCAAGTTAATAAAATACAATGATTTCTGCATCTTGTCTCCATCGATTTCAAAAAACCGTTCGGCCGTATAAAAATCAAAATATATTTAATGAACTAAGAAATAAAGGTGTCTCCGATAAGTTGTGTAACTTCATCTTGTCGCAATTCCTATAATTGGAAGAATAGGAGCGGCATGACAATTAACTTTCATCCTGGAGGGTGACTGTGTATTTCGATTCGAAAGCAAAAGCTTTTGGAAATACAATGTAAAAAGTATACAAATTCGAATGATTTTCTTCTCGCATCGAAATACACAGTAACCCCCTGGATTCCTATTAATTCGGACGTCATTCTGGGTTATATTTAACCCCTATACAATTTGAAGAGAATCTACAGGGAGGAATAATTTGGAACCAACTCCCAAAGGAACATCTAGCAAAACCAAGCAAATGATTATCTGCTAAAGTTCTTCCTGGAAAACAGTGATAAAAAACAACCGTCCATCGCAGTATCCATCTAATTTGGTGTTGAAAGATACCATCAACTATTAACTGAATTTCACAAACTCAATAATTCTTGTACTTTAACATATTCAGAACAGATGTAGTAACCGATTCGCCCAAGTACACCCAATTTAGTTTTATTAAAAAAAATTATTAGTTGTCACAACATAAATACACTTGTAATATTCTATATTATTGGTAGTTGGTTTTTTATTTATTTCTCTAAGGAATTCTGGGCAACAAATAGTGGTCCGGACTCATATTTAAGCGATTCAAACAGGAATTTTATTAAATTTAGTTCAACTTGAAATATCCATACAGTTGATTGAAATTTGAATCTTGTATGCATGAAACAATTATTTGTCATCGTCCCCGAGCTTGGTATAGGTTGCTTTCTTACTGGAATTGACAGCGGATTAATCATTATATAGTTCCCTATTTTTTCCTTTGTATTTGAGTTTATCAGTACGTAGTCGAATTTTTGCCAAATTGCAAAATTTATAAAATTTTGCAGCGTATTTGCTATTTTAGTACTTAAGATTTTAGACATCATCTAAAAAAATATCTACAATCGAAAGCATTGATAATACAATGGAAGGATAAATAGTTCGTGAGAAAATAATGACTCACAGTAGTGTTTATTTGCTGAAGAATGGAATTATTTTCATATTTATATGCAAATAATAGCTTTAGCAAAGTTATGCTGAAAAACTACGACAGACCTAAATACAACTCCTTTCTTTTGAAATTCTTTTTAAAAATAAAAAAAACGTATTTTTTTTCTTGAATATCTTTCCAAAATAATTTCTTTGATTTGCTCTACATTCTGTGCCTTTTAAATGTTAAAGTGTTACTTTTATTATTGTAAATTATTTATTTTGTTTTGAGAAACTAGTAAAAAGTACTAAACAAAACGTAATTTTAAAACGTATATACCATGTAATTGTAATAATTATTTATTAAATTACTCAATATTACATGTAGCGAACACAAGATTTACATGAACATTTAAAAAACGATCAGTCAACAGCATAAACAAAATATCAACAATGTCACAAGCACTTATCAACCAACCAGCAATTGTGCATTTCATATCAATTTGCCAGCAGTTTGCAAAATATGTTCATTTCATTTCATTTATTTTTTTTTTGTTTACCAAACTCCCCAACATCAGAGATGTGGCTTGCCTTGTCTTGTCTTGTCTGGTCTTTGCTTATACGCCATAACCCCCCAATCTTGTAAGATTGTTGTAACTATTTGTTGCCTGAAATGTATGTATGTATATCAATGTCAGGTAATGTTTTCATTTTCATTATTTATGACAATAACTTTCACATGAGAAACATGGCCATTGAAAACGCTTTAATCCATTGCCCCTCGAAAAAAAACTTAGCCATGAAAAAGCAGAAGAGAAAAAGCCTGGCTACTTTCCTTTAAAAAAAAGGCCTACAACAAAACACACTCGCACCTTAATTTGGGCTATAAAGCTCAGTGAAGATAATCATTCAAAATCCATTTGACAATCTGTAGACAAGAGTTCAAAAAAGATCTACAACATGAAATGTGAAAGAGGGTTTGATTACTCAATGGGTTATCACACATCACAAAATAATCGTACTCGCAGTGTAGCCAGCAACAGCTAAAACATCATCGGCAGACAAAAATCTGATAAATTAACAAAACTGAGATCGGGACAATGCAGACGAAGAGGAAGAAAATCATAATTTTTAAGGCTCCTCTTTGAAAGCATGTACATACATATACTAACTACAGTTTCTCTCTGTGTGTGTGTGTGTGCGTGTGTATGATGAGCATCAGCCAGTAATTTACATGTCGTGTGTCGCACACGACTGTCCAAAAATGAATATAACAGAAATGAAATACAAGTCATTCATGCTATTGAATAATGTTGCAGTTTTATTTGTTGTAAATAAATATGCATTATATGAGCGTATCCGAAAACCACTCAAACCAATCAACGGACCTGTCACTCCCGTAGCAGTTAGCTGCCTTATCGGTAGCCCAAAAAAAAGCTTCTGGCACTCACGCGTGGTGTACTGTTGCTGCTGCTGTTGTTCTTGTTGTTGTTATTATTATTGTTACTGTTATTGTTGCTGACATTGTCATACATACAAATACAATCACCACCGTCAACCACTACTGCGGTAGTAAGTCTCTCACTCATCTTCCTGGCTCCATAATAAAAAAAATATCATGTTCATATTTATTGGAGTTTGGCTTGAAGCGAATATTGTTTACCTTTAATAGAACTTTAGTTCCGAGTCCGTATTTTAGATAATATTAACCTAATAATTAAGCTTTTCTATATTTCTTAAGGTCCTACTTAATAGTTGTTTAAGTAGTACGTTATGCAATTAAAAAGTCATGTGGCAATTGTGATTTTATAAAGTTTGGGTTTACGAGGGCGGTTTGCAAACTTCTTAGCCTAGAACAGAACGGAAAAAGTTAAGTGATTTGGAAACTTCCATCTGTGCTATGAACACATGTTAAATTTCTTTTCGATCGGCCAACTCCTTCATATAAAAACAGGTGTGCAAAAAATACGCATTCGCGATTGTTTTTACAATGAAAAAATTAGAAATTCGTGGTGTCATTAAATATTTCAATAAAAAAGGTTTATCGGGACAAGAAATTCATAAATAGATTCACAATGATATGGTGAATGTGTCAAATGAAAGTGCTTCTTCATATGCAACAGTAAAAAATTGCGTTGCTGAATTTAAACGTGGTCATACAAGCATCGTTGTGGACATCCAAAAACAGCAACAACAACAGAAATTGTAGCCAAAGTACATGATATGGTATTAAATGATCGACGAATAAAAGTGCGTGAAATATCTAATCTAATCTCAAACTACAGATGAAATAGCTTTCTGCAAGATGGATGCCGCATTTGTTAACACGCGACCAAAAACGCATAAGAATGAAAATATCTCAAGCTTGTTTGAATCGTTTTAAGAAAAATAAAATGGATTTTAAGCGTCGTTTCATAACAGCTGATGAGACAGGGATCCACCACTGTACTCCACAGACAAAAGAACAATCCAAGCAATGGACTGAAGCTGAAGAAAGGGCCCCAAAGAAGGCAAAAATAATTCAATCGACTGGTAAGGTTATGGCAACGGTTTTTGGAACTTCAAAGGTATTTTATTGATTGACTATTTGCATAATGATAAAGAAAAAAATTCAGAGTGCTATTGCAACATTTAAATGTAAAATTTCGAGAAAAACGTCCTGGCTTACAACACAAAAAAATAATTTTTCAACCAGACAACGTTATGATGGAAAATATCAAGTCTGGCCGCATATTCTGGGCATTTTTTGGCCAATGCTCGCTTCATTCGGTGCTCGCTGCCAGAGAACCTTAGCGCCATGTTATTTGACTTTGTTGCTCATACGGCTGGCTGTCCGGGCTTCACATACGATGTTTTATTACGCTTCGGGTTATCGTAGTAAATGCATTCTTTATTGCAAGTGATGATTCGATGAAAAACTGTTTTTTTTAGCAGTTTGGACATGCGGCTTAGTTCATATGACACCCAATTTCTTGCTTTTGAATGAATCCTGTTGCTTTCAAATTGCTGCTCTAGTAGCTTGCAATGATTTTTCAAGCTGCTGTTGTATTTTACAACAATCTTCATGGTGTTTAAACTTTTTTGACTGGCCTCGGCTTTCATGTTAAAATTAAATAAAATAAATAATTTTTATAAAAATCTTTTAAATTTGAATGAGTAGAGTTTGCAGAAGAAGTTCTTATCGTAAAAAAAAAACATTTCGAACTAAGAGGAAGTTATATTTTGCAAATCCAATATTAAAGGCTAACAGGAGCTTGCAATCTAATTCTGCAATAAATAACTCTTATACAGAGACTACATGTATACCTTCCATGATTCAAAATTCTTTCCGTGGTACAAATTATAAAACAAATTTAAATACTATCAATTTTATAGTGCCCACAACTTATAAAAAGTGTTGGTGGTTTTGTTTTCTGTTGATTGTTGGCTTGAAACCTGATATATACACAAACACAAAACATTGAAAACCACAACAAAAATACTCCTGCAACATTTGTTGTTTTCTTCAAAATATCAAGCGTGTAGTTTGCAATTAACAGGAGGCCTCATGTTAAACTACAGTGTTGTAGTTGCTACTTCAACATGTGTCCCAGTATACTACATATAAATATCACATACCAATATTAAATACGTGTACATATTAAAATAATAAAAAGAAGAAAAAATAAACCAAAGAAAAAACCCTTCATCTTTAACATGTCATATAGGAAAACACGTACCATCACCATAAGTTTATCTCATTCATACATACAAACTTTAAAAACAACAAAATGAATAAAAGCGTGTGCTCGCCGCGCGCGTTCATATGACAATTTCACCTGTTGACACAGTAACTTATATTTGCATGGCTATCAACCCAGTCAACTAAACATCCAAACTGCCAACCAGCCTGCTTGCCTACCAGTGAGCCAACGTATGAACCCCTCCAACTATTTTCAATGTAATCGATCGTTTCTTTAGACAATCTTCATCATTTGGTTTGACTATAGTTTTGAGCTTTTCCTTCTAAAAAAAATGTCTGCTGTTGCTAGAGTTTGATTTCAATGATTCGATTTGTATCGTGCAATTAATGGTTACTTCATAAATACTCCCTTGTCTCTTGTTCAATGCGCATAATTGTTTGTTTTTTCCGGGGGATTTCATGGCTGCTTAATGGTTGACGATCAAAATGATCAATGGATCACTATCATCGATGACGATGATGATATTTTTTAATTAGCACCCTCTAGGTATAAAGCAACAAATTTCAAAAAAAAAAATAATAATAAATATTTGTGCAGTCGTATGTGTATTTCAACGAAAAAGATGTAGTTCATTTTTTAAAAAATAATGTAAGAAATTTTGGTGTACTTATTTGTGTGTGTGTATTTGGACAAATGATTTAAAGGTGTTATTTATATATTGTATATTAATAATTTAAATTAAATTAATTAAAAATTTATTCATGTTAAATTAAAAGAAATCTTATTTTAAATTATAACCTAATATATAATATGTATTTATTAATAAAATTACATTGCGGGTGGCTTGACTCCTGCATTGAAGCAAAGGCCTTAAATTTGAAAATTAGCATAAATCATTCCGGCAGCATTTCAGTACCAGAATAAGTGTCGTTTTTATCAGCGGCTTTCTTGAAGGCTTTGGCATTGCCCTTGGAAAATGTTATAGCTTCAGTAGATACGAAGATCTTTTTTCGCATCTTTCCCAGCGGCTCGAAATGGCTTTCCTCATATAATCGTTCGAAGATGTCACCCACTATCCTCTGCGTTCCTTCTTCCTTATTCAAATTGCATTGGTTTGACATAGTCGTATCAATAGAAATATATAATGATTGTCCAAATTCATAGTTGATCAAAACATGAGTCTTCTTTGGCGGCTTCAAAGAGTTTTCCTTTCAGACATCAATAGCCTTTCTTGAAGATATCTCAGCATTCAAAACTTTCAAGTCATGTGTTGGAGGAAAAATTCCTAAGATTTTTTACATGTAGGCATTTTTTTATATTCCAAATGTTTCGATACTATCAAGAGCTTAAATTCCGACTATACTTTATACAAGAATGCGTCAGCAGTCTAGTGTAGCAACACTTTGTTTAAGTAAGATATCAATTTTAAGCGGCCAATTGTTAAGTCTTTGCATTGATTAGGAATAACAACGAGGCTGTGGTCTTTATTTCGGGAAACTTTGGATGTTTAGACCTGTTTAACACTCATCAGTTCTGACTGTCATGTCAAGTTATTTTTCAATGAGAAGGAAAGAGTAAATTATCTTTTATCTTTTTCCTTCTCATTGAAAATTATCTTTTATCTTTTTCCTTCTCATTGAAAAATACTTGACTTGACAGTCAGAATTGATGAGTGTAAAACATGACTTAGTTTCTGGTTAAAATTTTAAAATTTTTACAAATTCCCAAACTAAATCTAACACCACTTGAATAAACTGTGCAAAGTGGGGCATAATTAAAAAAAATATTGTGGAAATAAATCTGCCATTTCCAATCGCTTGATTAGGCCTATAAAAACCTAATTTTATATCCTATTTAACTTCTAAAATTAACTCTTTTTACAATTAAAAATTTATGTATGTTAATTGGTACAGTATCGAACACAATTTCTGCCCGATTTCATTAAAATTTGAAACATTTTCGTATGAAAAAAAAAATAATTGAAATTAAATTTGAAAATTAAATTTTTGAATCTTTATTTCCTAGAACAGCGTTCTTTTACCAATTGCCAGAATTCAAGTGGAAATTTATTTTCAATTCCTTCTATACAATATCAAGTTGCTCAGTAAAAGTAAGAGATAATTTATATTTAGAATATCGATCATCACACATAAATATATTCTACAAACTACTCTAAGATACTTCAACCGTAGCGGTTTTTAAAAGTAACCTTAAAAAATTATATGTTTCCATTTCTGAAAAAAATAAATAAATAAGCACTAATTTAAAGTTATACAATTAGTGATAAATTTCCTACAAAACAATTAACAAATAAAAAATTAATTTCTTAAAAATTCCATATCAGATCCCATATCTCTAAATAATAGTTTTTTATGTTTCTATAGAAACTAGCAAAAAAGTTCCTAGAAAATTGTTTTAAACACCCATAATTGCAGACGTTTAAAAAAGGAATCCCAGTTTAACTCGTGCAATGAACACGCAATCTATTTCTCGGCACTTGAGAGCTAAAATTCCCTTAAGTGCAGGGATTTGTAATTAGAAAACAAGTGTTTTCTGCACAAATACTACATACAAACACTCCGCTCCATTCATCCTTCGTTTCAATCTACTCTGCTCTTGTTGTTATCTTGTGTACTGACCTGTTTAAATACAAACATAATTTGCTGGCAATAAAAAATTAAAAAAAAAAAAAAAATAACATTCAATGATGATTTAAACTAATAAATCATTGTTTATAGACCCAAAGAAGATCGTTCATCATTTTGTGAGAGTGTGTCGCAATAATTGCAAATATATATATTTTTTTTTATATTCTGATGTTTTTGTTGTTAATTTTTTTTTTTTTTTACATGAAAAACACTTGTTGAAGACATGCTTACAGAAACTGACAGTGCGACGGACAGACGTGCCAAAGAACGGACCGACGAACTATGTCGGCATTAACACAATGCCACACATTTTTCTTACATGAATGAATATTTTTAACCGGCCAAGAGGTTGTAAAATGAAAAAGTAAAAAAAAACCCAGCAAGAACCCCCTGTTGTTCTACATGGACAGGATTGTTACAGGAGTTGAAGAGGGATAATTCTGCAATTTAAGTTTTTGCTCTGCTGCTTTTATTTTTAAGCCAGTTTTTTAAACATTACGAATTATTTTAATTAAATTAGGGTAGAAAAGGCAAGATAAGCTGAAAGCAACAACAATGCTTTCAAATAAATAATGTGATTAAATTTTGCTAACAAACCTATAATTTAATAAATATTTTTTAATATTGAAATCAAGCATTCCTTAACTAGACCAACTCGTCCTGAAGAACAAAGTTATTTTGTATTTAAATTATGTTTGTAATTAAAAAACGGTTAAACTGCAATAAATCTTTATCAGCTGGGGCAAGGACAGACGGCATACAGACACACGAGAAAACGCGTCAAAGAATTGCATCTGAACTATATGTATAAATTACTTGTATTATTAAGGGCACAATAACACGTGTCCTTAGGGTTAATGACTCTTTATAACTTAGCGCGACTTTTGTCATCATATTCATGCGTCTAGTTTTATATTATTGGATTTGCAAAAAATGCCATGCATGCAACAAGTGGTATTTTCTACAATATAAAGATGCTAAAAAGCCAGCACTCATCATTCAACTTTATGCAGCTGAATTATGATAAGAACTGTAAGAGCAATGTGTTCTGTAAGGAGAAAAAAAGGTGGCATGTTTAACTTGCAGCATTGATACTAGTACTAGCTGACAATTGCTACATTTATACTAATTAATACATATTACTCGTATGTATTTTTTTAAATGAAGATTTGTAAAATTTATTCAAACTTTTCGTATGCTTATATAGTCCTGAAGTTGATTTATAATGTTCTATTTTTTGATATTAATAGGTTAGGTTAGCAGCAGAGGCAGCCAACCCTTGAGATGTGAGTTGTAATGTCTCGGTATAAAAGGGTTCTCTGCCGAACCGAAAATTTTCTAAAATGGTTTTTGATTCAATAGTGTAAAGCAGTGTTAAGTTGATGAGCGTTACATTGTCAGAAAAATAAGGCCGAACTCTAAAATATCGCTTTCAAAATTGGTTAGGCAAATTAAAAACAAACCTAGCAAAACATGTAGTGCAGAAGCTATTCATCGTGTACTTCGAAACCATGATTTTAATGGTAGAGCAGTCCGGTTGATTTGCTTAAGAGCACGTTACCAAACACCTAAACTTTTGAAAATATGTCATTTTTAAAAGCAATAGCGAAGCACGTTAGTGACAGTGCCATAGTTTGGGCTTGTATGTCATCAGGTGATGAAGGAAAATTACAGTTTATTGAAAGTACGATGGACAAAAATATGTACGTTGACATTTTAAAGTCCAATTTACTACAAAGTGCTGAAAAACTGTATCTCGAGAGTAATTTCAGTTCTATTTGCACAACGATCCAAAACATAAATCAGGTATTGTGCAGTCATGGCTGATTTTAAATTGTTCCCACTTAATGCAACCCCTTTAGACTAGGCGATAGTATGCCGGACTATCAGTCAGAGGGTTGCAGGTTCGATTCTAGTCAAAGACTCTGGCTTGTTTTCTGCAGATACGCCAAAATGCTTCGCAGCTTGTGTTTGTTAATAAATAAAAAAACCGCCGGTACAGTTACCTGAGTTGAATGTTATTGAGAACTTATGGGAAATTTTAAAACAAAACGTCTGCAAACACCAGATTTCAAACAATAATGACCTTAAAACTGTGCAAAAGGAGAAATGGGAAAAAATAACTCCTCAAACTACACGAAAGTTAGTGCAATCTATAGGAAAGTTTTGGAGATAAAAATTATTTTTCCAGATTATATGTTTTTTATGTAACTGGTTAAAATAAGCTGTGCCTACTTTTGTACTAATATTTTTAGTTTTTAGCTTGAAAGTTTTTATAAGTGTAACTTGGAGACTAAATAAAAGTCCTATTTTTGATTTCAGAAAATATGCTATAAACCTTTGTTTATCAGGCATGTAACAGAATTCGATCGGAATGGTTTCAATTCCGTATTCGCAAATCGATCGTTTTTACTTTGCGTTCTCTAGATTCCGATCGATTTTGTTTATTCCCAAAATCTCGGTTTTTAACTTAAATATGGTAACGTTGTGTAACCAAAAAAAAAAAACATTGCACCCCTATCGTGAATAAAAATTCCACATGAAATTTGTTCCCTTTTATTTTTTTAACATTGAATTTTAATAGGAAAAATGTGAAAAGGGAACAAATTTCATGTGGAATTTTTATTCACGAGAGGGGTGCAATGTTTTTTTTTTTTTCTTTTTTTTTGGTTACACAACGGGTGATGATTTTTGTAATAAAAAGTATAACAAAAGCGAACAGAAAGAGCGCTAACAAAGAAATTTTAAATAAAAGTGAACAAAATTTTTCCAAAATGCCTGGAATTTAAATTGTTGCTGTTTTAAATAACAAAGACACCAAAACGCAATTGAAAAGCTACGAAGAAGAAATTTAAGGGATGCATCTGAAAACGACAAAAGTGTTCTTTGAAATTTTTAACATTTTATTTAAATATCAATGAAATAATTAAAATAACAATGAAATAATAAAAGTAATTATTTAATTGTTATTATAAATTAGTAGTATGAGTTTTTTTTTCAGTATAAAATAATAAAAAATAACAATTCCACTTTAGAAATCTAAAGTGGTTTTATTTCAAAAAAAAAATCGTTTTTCGTTTTCTAAAGAATCAATTTGCGGAATCAAAACCACTTTCGTTTGGAATTGAGTTCTGTTATATGGCTGTATATCTATCTTTATTTCGAAATTATACGCACTTTATATTCTTAACAGAAGCTGGTTGGAATAAGCTGTGAGCCAATGTGTCTTGTTAAAAGTATGAAGGTGACCATCGTTTTGTCATACGACCCCATTAGCCAGGGCAGTGATGGAAAGTTAATAGGCTAACGATCACAACAATCTGGCAATTCACTATGATCTTTATCCTTGCACAAGATGAAATCGTAGAGTTCTTCTGTATTCATTGCTTTAGGTTTCCATTAAGGCTCAATTTTGAATAATGAGTCCTAGCAATCTAGTTAAATGTCTCGTCATTTCGTTCAGAGATCCTCTATATTATAGGTCAGGGTTGGGTGTAGGTGTAGGTACAGACACAAATATACGATTTTAGTTAGTGATATCAAAGCAAGTTCGAAGCCCTACCAACGACTATGATTTCAGCCTGAATAAGACTACACTGTTTCGGCAATACTAAAGACATACGCGTACCACTTTGTACAATATAAAATTCACACCATCCATTATCGATTTCAGATCAATCTTCGTGAATTTTATTTTCAGTATCATGTGTTATCAGAGATTATGCGTCATCACTTTTTAATCTTAGAATACTAAAAGTAGGCACGAGTTTCTCTGTATGGATGTCAATCCAGTCACCTATTGGAATTCTAGGATTTTGAATCTCAAAATATTCCAAGATCTCAATTTCTCTAGCTGAAACGAGTCACTTATAATAGGCATACAATAATCCTGTAGACTGGATTGAAGCAAATTCGATCAAAGGTTTTCTTAAGAATGACCGTAGCGCAGGTCGACTAGTTACTTCTCTTGATACGATTCTGGTGTAGGTTGTGAAGAAGTCTTGAGCTGATATTCTTCGTCGAGTTTCTGGTTATTTCGTTTGCTGCTTTCTTGGCTATCTTGTCCAGAATAAATGTGTTCTGATATATTGGGATTTAAGATTCTATATGATTTCTATTTTGTTTCGGTATTTAAACAATTGGAAACAGTATCCCGTTCATCTCATATATGCCAGTGGCGAATTGTGACATTTACCCTATGTCTCCTGAGAGGGTGTCTACTCTTTCCTGATTGTGGTTGAAATGTATTTGTTTATTGATTATATATGTTGATCACATCAGAAAGCACGTAAGGGAATTGAGAATCAATGCACCAACAGCGTACAGGGTCGACGCATTAAAATCGTACAGTTGCGCAGAATCGAAATTTTTTTGAAATAAATCTGGCATTTTTAAACGGCTGGTCCGTTGGATGGATGGATCTCTGCAATAATCACTCCTATCTTGAATAAAAATTCCACATGAAATTTGTTCCCTTTTCACATTTTCCTATTAAAATTCTATGTTAAAAAAAATAAAAGGGAACAAATTTAATGTGGAATTTTTATTCACGATAGGGGTGATTGTTTTTGTTGTGTTACTAATAAAATAATAATACACTATTTGGAAGAATGTACATATGTTTATGATCTTTATTACTGCATCAGTTATTTGATACCCGCTCTTTAATTGGTAGTTCTCTTATTTATTTAAAATTTTTCGGCTTCAAATAATTTGTAACATTAACAGAAGAATAAGAAATACGTTTAATTAAAATTTAATTAGGTTTAATATTTGATTTCGGAATTTATTTTTCGTATTCTGTTTACAACATACCTGTTTTTACAATACAGATACTAATACTACATGTTTTGTTCACAATTTTCATATTTTTTCCAAAATTATGCTGCATATTTTTTTCCATGATTAATTACCGCCATTAGTTTGTTATATTCTTGCACTTTAAGAATTTTTTCATCATTATTTTCTATACCACACAATGTAAAATTTTATTAAAGTCCTTTTCGTGTAAGAAAACTGAAAACTGAAAACTTCAACTTGTCTTAAATCTTGCACAAATGGACATCAATCAATGTTAACGAGTGATGTGCCAAAACTTAGTCGTTGATGAGCTACTTTTATGCACTTTTATGTGTGTGTGTGTGTTTTTTTTTCTGTAAATTTTTTGGTTCATAACACTATGATGTTGGTGTTGTTATTAGTTTAAACTTTTGGCTGGAACGCAAAACAGCATTTTATGCTAAAGAACAGTTCAGTTGGGGTGGTTCTTAAGCGATTTGTATACGTTAACAATATGAGACCACCAACAAAGTTTGCATGAAGCAAAAAATTAAACAAATTGTCTTTGAAAACATTTTAAGCCCAACAAGGTCTGCTACACACACACTTTTTTTTAAACGCTTAAACGTTGCACCGAGGCTAAAATAAATCTCACATAAATTAATTAAAATGAACACAATGTTAAAGCGGCATTTTTTTATTATGTTATTAATAAAATAATATTAATTTAATAAATTGTGATTAATTTATTTTCTTTTAGGTTGTGCTTTGATGGGGGATAAGTACATAAATTCATGCCTACGTATTTTGGCAATTTTCTTTATCTTATCTTGTGATTTCCTTTTGAGCGTACAACTGATGACTTCAAGATTTTACAGAGAAGAGACAGTAAATGTGATGGATGCTTGAACGTTATGAAAATTTAAGATCTATCTATCTGTGATAAAAGTTACTTTGTTAACAAAAATTGTTGATGTTGAACGATATGAATGAAATTATGTTTTAGATAAGAGACAGTCAGATTACATTTAGATTCATGAGCTGATAGCAATATGAACTTAAAAGCTTAGATTTAAATTAGTTTAGTTATGACTGAGATATTCCTCAAAATTTGATGACACAAGGAAACCACTCGCATGATGATAAAAAAAAAACTCTAGGGATTTTGGCACTAGGTAAAGCAATAATAAAATTAGGTTATCGAATTGTGTTCAATATTTGTATGTTTGTATTAAACAAATTGTATGCCTCAGCTTTTCTTAAAACAGTTGAAAACTTCTGTAATCTTTAAAATCTTTAAAATCGGTTGCCATCATCCTATTGATTACCCTCAAATATGCCCCACTAACATACATATTTCAAAGGTGCATTGACCGGCAACATAACAGAAACAGCGGCAAAACATACTGCTGCAACAATGTTGCCAACAAACTACAGTTAACCCTCGTTAGATAATCATATAATTATAATACGTTTTATGGCCAAAAAACCGCAATAAACAACATAAGTTCTTGTACTGATTAACGCCAATAATGGATTTAAATTGGCACTGATTAACCCTGCCAAAGAAATAAGATAACAAAAAATGAACTAATTTTATGGCTTAATAACAAGCAATATAAATAAGATCATGAGAATGAATGAAACATTTGCCTTGCTGTTGACTAAAGCTATAGTCACATGTGGCAAACATTTACTCAAAAAAGCGTAACCACTTGTCTTAGTACAATATTGTTTGACGTTGTTTGAAGATCAAGCAGCATCAAATAAAATGATACTAAATATTTTTTGTGTGTGTTTTTTTTTAAATAAATAAACGAGTTCAAATATATTTTATTTAGTGGTAACATCTTTTTTGGCAAATATTTGCCAAGTGTGACCGTACCTTAAGTTATGATTAGCAAAAATCATCATCATCATCTTGTTTATATTCAGAATTATCTGAATTTGTCTACCATAAAAGTCTGATCAAGCAACTGAAAGTAGCTTCCGCATTCACAGCAGTATCAACAGTTTTATAGCTAAAAGATGAAACGCAAAAAATACCCCAAAACAGAGCTGGGTTCATAAATTAAAGTTTTTAATTTCATAATTTATTCCTTTTATCTATATTAACCATCATCAAAATTCTCTGGTTTTTCAGAGACACGCACGCTTCCATTTCATTGATTGCCATTGCAGTTGGCATACAGTGATCAAGTGTGTGTGTGTGTGTGTGTTTTTTTTTTTGGCAAAAGATACTAAACACGCAAATAATGTTTCATTATATTATGCATTTTTTTGAAGGATTTTTACGCTAAACAACTACTATGTGACAAATAATTTATTGATTTTTAATTTATAAAATGAACTTACTTATGAACTTGTGTCTACAACATAGTAAGCACAATAAAAAATTAATTAAAATTTTAGCATGAGAGAAAAATATTTATTAAAATTAATCAATATTTATACAAATAAATACCTACTGGCATTTTGTATTGGTTTTAGAATCATGAGCATTATTAATACGTCTGCTTTTTTTATTTTGAAAATTTAACTAGTTTTCTACTTTATCGTGTCGGTATAGTTAAATTGAAAAGTGATCGTATAGAGAAGAACTTCGAAGGCTATACAAAGTCAGTTTTTCAAGCCAATCTAAAAAGAATAGAAAGAAACAACTTCATATAACCAAAGACCTAACAATTCAAGTTCAGAGTTAGTGTTGTGTATCACAAATTATTTAAAATACAAGTTGTTTGATGAAAAATTAACACTTTTCATACATGGATTCTTCCAGTATTCTAAATATCACTGCATCAAATCTAGAAGTATTATTATTTTCAAAATCCTCAACTATCGAAAACAAATTTCTAAGTCTGGCTAGCCTAATCTCAGATAGCACTTTGTAAGACTCTCAAGGACTGTAATATGCTTCATCTCTGATTTTATACCCATATGTTAGTTTGAGTAGAGGTGCTTAAAACCGTCCCGAAAAATGAAAATCAGCTGGGTTAAAAACTTATTCTTCTCGTTATAGTTTATCAGTAGTTTCTAATTTGAATTCCTAAGACATTTTAAGTTTGCCATAGTAGTGTTCATATTAAAGTGTCTCTAATTCAGAGGTGATCAAAATTCAAAAGCTTATGTATTGGTAAGAAAATAAGCCAAATTTAAAGGTACAGTAAAACGAAAAAGTAAACGAAAAATTTTTATAAAATAGTAAACGTAACAAATTGTTTCGATTTAAAAAATAATAAAAAATTATTTCGCTTCGCAAAATAATGAGTTCCGTTTGTATTTTCAACTCATATTTTGTAACTTCAACTTTAAAGGGGGCTTTAAAAAGATCAACAAAGGGTTCAAGAGCATCAAAATCTTTAAACCTATCTTGAAAATTAAAAAAAAATAGTTTCCCAGTGAACTTTAAATGTTTTTTAACACAAAAGGCATTGAGAATTACCAAATACATTTTTGGATTACAAAAAATTTTCGTAAAGGTACCATAACTTTTTTACGTACTATTTTGAAAAAACAATCAAAGCATCCGCTAAGCATGTGTACCATTTGCCATGTGAAAGACAACTGAATTAAAAGAGCGTAACAAAATAGTGGGTTGGGCCAATAAGCAATTGCACTATGAAATGATCATCTCTGCTCTAATTCGACTAAATGCAGGCCAATGATTTAACACAAGGCTTACTCGTAATATGTTTGATGAATAATGAACACTTTTTATACATGAATTCTCCAGTTTTCTAATGTTTCCTTCTTCCTTTACACGGTCTACAAATCGTATAGTTGGTTATGATGAAACACCTGCTCTGTTTGCTTAGTTAATAAATTAATCAGTCTTCTGAGTGTTGTTATATTTAGGTTTAGAATCACCTTCCTTAGAGAAGCCTATAGAAAGTGTATTGCTCTGTCGACCGTAAAGTTTTTCCAGTTTGTGGCCTGTTTATTTATTGTCCAGTTCCTTCTAAAATTCTGGAATGCTTTTATATTTTCCAGGGTGATGGTATTCATGCATGATCATATATTGAATAGTTTATCAGCACTTTCGGTTTCTGATAATATTGTGATGTATTGGGACCCATTGTGGAAACATTCTCAATATGAGTATAATATCTAAAAATTCTTACAGTGTAATATATTCCGAGATTTAGTCGGCTGAATCATCCTTAAAAATACGAGTTGGAGTTTTGCTGCCAGTTATCGTCAAATAACCTGAAACCACGTATTATAATTTCGTACACACAATTGTTTATTAAAATTATTATTTCACCTGTATTTCGATCGATAAGTATTAACAAACATTTTAAATAGCTTTCGATTTTAATTTGTATATGTCTATGCGGCGCAGATTCTCTTAAAGAAGTTTTATGTTAAGTTTTTATTTTTTTATTTTTTGAAGGAGGATGTCTTGAGACATGGGTTAGATTTGGTTGCATTCAAATCCTGGTATTCTTTAGTTTCTTGTGAACATACGTCTTATCGAGGTTTAAATTAAGGCCTCTCTTTATTTGTGATTGTATATCATGTTGACTTTCTTTGTTATTTCAAATAAAACTTGGATATTTTGCTTTAGTCACTATTGTGAAGGCATCTGCATTTGAAATCTTCATTATAAAAGATTCTTACTAGGCTATGTTTAGTAAAAGGGTTTTCAACAAGAATTTTCTTTTTCAAAAGAAAAAAAAAAGCAAATAATTAATATTTCATATCGTTTACTTCCAAGGTTTGAAAATTTCATAGTTAATTTAATTTATTGTAACAATATAACAAAGCTTCAGATAATTATTAGTTTTCTATCCTAACATAACTAATATTTATCACAGTTCCCTCCTTTGGTGGTATAGCATTTAAACGCCACCGAAGTAAAATAATTAAATAAAGACTATAAATCAATTATTGATCAATGCACCTACTTACCGCCAGAGGCGCTGCAATACTGTACTATTAACAAACATAACGCGCAATTACAGTGTTGTCATATGAAAAGCTTGTCTCTCCTTTCGCCACCTATTCTTCTCCTACCTATCCCCTTTCCAATTAATAAATTAATATATAGGCAAATTGCGTGAGTGTGTGACTTCCCTTTAAAAATAATATAATGTCAAGAGTTAAATGTAAAAATGTTCACCTGGAAAATCCAAATCTCGTCGTTTGCCCAGCAATTTATGCATATTTTTTTTTTTCAAAATATAACATATTTTTTGAAAATATTGATCTGTCCTAGTTCAGATCAAATTATCGTTGGGAATTAATAAGACTCAAGATCAGAACGATCTTGCGATCTACCATTTATAAAGGCGATATGTTTAAATTTCCATTGTTGTCGCTTCAAGATTTCCAATAAGAATGATAAGCTTATAGTTCTAAATACTTTGGGATTTGTGTAGCTTTCCTAACCTGCTAGAATCAAGTAGAACACTAAACTAACTTACTGTATTTGTGTTTTGCTGGCAATCTGATATTTGTTCAACAGTTGCCATTATTTTTAGAACAAGACAACCCAAAGTAAATAAATTAACTAAAGGTGAATGTTAATTACTTTTGTCTACCGTTTAGGTTGTCTACTAGTTAAACGGATTCATAATTAATATTTGCGCGCACTCAAGTTTTAGTACGTCCCTCTTATAGTGTACTAAGCAAATATTAACCATCATAAATGTAAAACAACAAAATTTAAGCTTTGCTGAATATTTATTAAAAAGCGTGAACCAAGTCAAAGGATCATATAAGGAAGGTTTGTTAATATTGCTTTTCTACACAAAAACACAATATGTAACAGACATCAATCAATTTATATTTCAAAATACAAAGTGGGCTGTCAGCACTATGATGGTGGTCATTTAAAAAACCACAAATCGTTGAATGTTAAAAGGTCTCTTTTGGTTTTAAGTTAAACAAACAAGATTGTACCATATTGAGACAGAAATGTGATGTGAAATAATGCTTTAACTTAATTTAAATTGAAAGACTGTTTCTAAAAGCAGAAAAATTAATAATTAAAAAGCAAGAGGTGAATTAAAAAAAGGAATTTTCAAGACTTGTACTATTATAAAACTTTGTGCAATAGGATCTAGTATGTACTCGTACTTCGAATTCTGTTGAATGACTATGTTGAGTCAAACTGACTGTCTGATAAATTATTGGTGAGAAATAGTTCAGCCATTGGGATTACTCTTCTCGTTAATCAATTCTGAACAGCTGACAACTGAATGCAATATTTCTGCTTTAGCTGCAAAGTTCATTTAATTTTAATTGCATCATGCTCTCCTAGTGCAAAATAGCGCCAGCATTTTCCTAAAACAAGTCTGCGTTTAAATTAAAAACCAATAAATTATTTGTCTCCAATTCTGTAACCAAAGGTGTTCGAATTTAATGTGTGACTAGGATTGCGTGCTTAAGAAAATTTGTCAGAATAGCCGTAGTATGCGTGTGTCTGGCGCAGTTTAAATTGTTGATGATGGTACAGATGAAGAGATAAAATTATGAAATTTAAAACTTTAAGCAACACAAAAAATATCAATACGATTGACAGTAAATGTATCGTTTTAAGCAATAAAAAAAAAATGAATGAATTCAATTTATTGCTTTAGTCAGCTTTATCAAGCTGTGCTTTTGCCATTTATTTTCAAGGTCGTTTCTAGAGTTGTTCGTGATGACATACACATGTCAAAAGGTCATTGCTCCGTTACTTGGTATGAGTTACTGAAATGAATTAACTTCAAAATTAATTATCGAAATGATGGAATAACATGCGTGTCGTTTGTTTTTGGTGATTATTCATATAAAATTTCATAAGAAAAAAGAGTTGCATGTAATTGTTCAGCAATATCTCTTAAATGATGGCTAAGATATGAGAAAAAACCCACGACTATTTTGCCGAATCCTGCTATTTTGGATATGAGTGGATTTTCATGTGCATCGGTCCATAATGGGTTATATTTGTACCACAACACTTTGGTAATAAAAGTAATAAAAAAGAATTTTCATTTTATAAATTAACTTTTATGAGTTAACCAATTATATTTGGCCCTCTGGTGGCTTCAAAGGCCGACCACAACAACAGCATTAATAGTATGCAAGGAGTCCCAAAATTTAGATTTCAACTAAATATCAAACTAAATCAAATTAACATCGCTTTTCATATGACAAGCTGTTGATATGGCTTTATATTAATTTACTTGTTATCTAAATATTCATTAAAAATTAATGTATTCATCCAACCAAGTCACAAAACATGTGTCACACATGCCATTTAGCTGGGTAATGCTGAAATATTGTGTAAACAGCATAATTAAAGGAAGTTGTTAAAATTTAATATTCAGCTAATTTTCCTTTTCTTAGCACGAATTTGTTTTGCAAACTTTTCAAAATTTCCTTTCGTTTTTCAACTTTCCGCTTTCCGTTGTGGTGTTGTGCTCTAAATTACTTTAAATATTTATTGAAATGTATCTGTCTCAACATTTCAGTAATTTAACAAAATTAACTCTGTGCGACACTCGTGCCAACTTTCAGCAGCAGTTGTCTGCACTCTAAAATGTCTTCTACTGCTGCTGAGATGATGATCATGATGGCAATGACAATGATGCTGTCGTTTGCTCCAACTGTTGTCATGACAATTTCTTAACGGCTTGGACAATTTCATGATATTTTTTTTATTTAAATTTAAACCATTTTATTTCTTGGTGTTTTTGTTTTTATGCATTTGTTTTAGCTTTTGTCCAGCCATTATCTTGATTGACATTTAATGTTGTTTTATTGAAATTAAAGTGTAAAAAGCCGCTTTAATGCAGAATTGAATTAATGATCAAAATGAAATGAACCAGCTAGCTATAGCTGCACACACTGGGAAATAGTTTCAATTATAGTTACAGTAGCTCGGTCAGCTAGCTCAATCATCATAGTTGGTCTACTAAGACAGTTCTAGAAGAAGATTGTTAAAAAGAATTTCCAGCGAATAAGTAGCAGAGATAATAAATGCAAATTCTTTTAGTATTTAGTTGAAATAGTTTCTTTGATAAGCACAAAGTTACCAACCAACCAACAAATTCATTCTATAGGATGTCTCAGCAAAGCGTTACAAAGACTTTTAAATATGTTTTTCCTTCTGGATGCTACAAGTCATTTGAGACTGTATCACTGCAGCCGCAATACATGATCAGCAGACTCACAATTTAAAACGGTAACCTAGAGATTTTGGGTGGTCCTGTCTATTATGAAGATGATTTAAAGTGTTTTTAAGTGATGGAAGTGTACAAACTGGCAATTTGTATGGCTAAAAGTTCATCAACATATTGTATGTTTTCTAGGTCATTATACAAATATCTTAAGGCTTATATTGGTTTCTTGTGCCTATTAATCAGGTTTATTTTTTAACAAATAAAAAAGCTTAGTTTATTTTTAATTCCTCAATCACTTTCCCTGTAAATTACTACCTTGTGCATCATCCTCATCCCTCATGACTCAGTTTAAGTAAAATTTGTTTGTTTATGTTTTTTTTTTTTTCTTCCTCAACTTCATCTAGCAAATTATAACTTTTCCAATTTCCTTAATACTTTCAATGTTCATTTGCTATACAAACAAAAAGAAATTTAACATGAAAATTTCATATATTCGAACGTACTTACTTTAACTCCTTGTTGGCCAAAACCAACAATACACCAGATTATTTCTTGTTGTTTGCTGCTGCAGTTGTTAATTTCACTTTAAGGCATTATTATGCCCCAAATGTTTGATGTTCGTGTATTTTTGTGGCTGTAGGTTATTATCATGTAAGTAATGCATCAACTTGGTACTACATCTCTAAAAACATACACAATTACTTACATACTCGTACATACAGATCTGTATTTATAGACTCATATGTGTATTTTATATTACAACCATAAAACGACTGCCTTTTTTAAAAGCCGCAGAAGCGTGCCCTAATTTAAATTTTTTTTTAAAGAAAAGTGGTTAAACACAACAACTCACATTGACCACACGAACTATTCAAAAATATTAAATTCGTGGACTCTTTAAATGCTGACCAGTGAGGGAAGTAAGATAAAGTTTGCCACAACAACAAACAAATATATAATTATAACTACGGTAGGACATCAGGTTATAATAATAATACAACAACAACAGTAACAACAACCTACATATGTATATCGTCAGTGAGCAAAAAATCATCATCATAATCATAATATTACGCATGACATTGTAATGAATAATTGTTAAAATGTGAAAAATACACTCACAAAATTAAAATTATTACTTCTTCTTGACTTTTAAACCTAATAATGCCTATTTTAAAACTTTATGGTTTTAATACCAAATTTTTTGTTAATAGATATTGAAAGGTATATGTATGTCTTAAGGTACGGTTAGACTTGGTAAATATTTGCCACTAAATAAAATATTTTTCAACTCGTTTATTTATTCAAAAAAAAAAACTTGGTTTATGTAGGACATGACATAACAAGTATTTAGTTTTATTTTATTTGATGCTGTTTGATCTTGCAACGCTCTTGTAAGAGTAAACAACGTCAAACAAATTTGTGCTACAACAAGTGGTTACGCTTTGTTGAGCAATTATTTGCCATGTGTGATCATATCTTTAGAATTCAATTAAATATATTACAAAAAAAGTATTATTTCATAAAGTGCAATTTCAACAAGTAAGAAAGTATAATCAGTCAATAATACAACAACTAGTAATACAAACAGTTTTTCAAAAATGGGCGCTATATGGTAGCAACGACCTATTATATACCGATTATCAAAAAATTTAGTGGCATGACTTCTGTGCATAAAGATTTATACGTGTTAAAGTGATTTTCGAAGGCGGTCTTATATGGGAGCTTTGATTATATAGGGTGATTCAGGTAGATATACTTTTTTCAATAGCCTTTTTTTTTTTGACAGATCACGTGTGAGTCGTGTCATGCTGTCATGTTCTTTTTGTTTACAAATTGTTCAACTTTATTATGGAAATTCACGTTTTAATATAATTAACAAACACAAACTGCAAAGCTTTTTGGCTTATCTGCAGAAAACACCCAAAGTCTTTGGCGGGAATCGAACCCGCAACCCTCTGACTGATAGTCCGGCACACTATCGCCTAGTCTATCGGGGCACCCATAGACGTTCTGTGAGGAATGCGTATCATGCCATGATAACCGACTATTTGGTGCCTGAAACTGAAGCTTGTGATCTCGGCGACATTTAGTTTCAGCAAGTCGACGCCACTTTCCATACATCGCAGCAATCAATGGATTTATTGAGAGAACACTTCGGTGAGCACATAGTTTTACGTTTTGGGCCGGTTGATTGGTACCACGCGCTCCCCGAAGGGAACCCGAACTTCTAACTGATTCCGGGGTGGAACAATCAACTCTTGCCAGTTTGGAGCTCTTTGCAGCTCATGGCACCAGTTTCGCTATCTCTACCGCGACCTTGACATTGTGTATAGGTGATTGACAAAAAAAAATTCAATTTTCTTTATTAGTTTTGTTTTTATGCCATAAAAAGTGCACAAGGACACAAACATTTACTCATTTGTGGTCGCCACTGTACATATAAAATCTTTACTAATTGTAAATTACTTTAATTTCATATTACTCTAAAAAAAGGGGGATAAAATCAAAATCCACTTTAAAAAAGAAATTAAATTGACTCTTAACAAGGGTTGCTTATCATAAGTTTAATCTAGCAAATTAATCTTTTCACTTGCATTTTCTTTTTCAGTGTAAAGGAATGTATAAGTTGGCTTTCAAAATGAAAAATAATGTTGCTGCTGTTGTTTTTGGTATAGTTGCTGCTGTAACTGTTACAACCAATGTTTTTGTTGTCAATATGTAACATTATCATTATAATTTTTGTAGGGTTTTTCAGCATTTTTTGTTTCATACAGTTGGATAATTAAATAAGTAAATGACAAGTTATGCGAATAAAGGTTAAATAAAACAAGAATTTCTTCTTTCAACACAAATATTAAAAGTAAAAAAATTAAAGAAAAAAAAAAAAAACAACACAAAGCTAAACCTAAAAGTGAGCCAGGAATTATGTTACCCACAATTTTGTCCACACTTTTACTCCACAAAAACAAAAAAAGAAGATTGTAAAAAATTATAAATTTTTAACGCATTATCATATTTGCAAGTGTCGTCGTCTGGTTTGATTTTATTTAATTTTTCACACCTGTTCAATAGACTTTTGTTGACCATTTGTCATCGGTAGAAGAGACTCAGAAAAACAAGAATAAAATTAAGAAACTATATAAATATGTAAGTAAAGTTTGCAAAACAATAAAAAAAAAATGAAGCTGAAAGATATTGCTGGCATGTAACCAGCACGAGTGAGTGTAAACTGTAAAACAGTTCAATTTTTGAAAAGAATGTATTGAGCGTTTGCAATGATGAAACAGGATTCTTTCTTGTCTGTGACTGTTTTGGGGTGTCTTTTTAGTATTTTATTTTTTTTGTGTTTATCTCTGGTTGGATTTCAAACTTTCAATTTCATTATATTGCCTTTGGCTACAAAACTTGTTACTTGTTTCAGTTTTAAGTAAACTGTTTGCTTTAGGGTGTAAGTTATGTTAAATTGTTCATTTAGTTAGTAATGTCTTAAGAGTTTTGCCTATGCAAGTGTTTGTAAGTTTATTGAAGCGTATATTAAAGTCGTTACTCTGTCTTGTAAGCGTATGTATCTGAAATGTCATAGTTTTGCATACATACAACTGAATGTTTTAAGTTTTACTTTTTTTTTTATTATGGAGGGTTATTAAACAGCAGCAAAGGACACGCATATTTCTCAAGGACATTTGCCAAGACAAGGTTAAACTTCAACAAACTGGTCTGCAATTTTAGAAGTAAACATTTTTAACTTAAATTGACAAAAACATCCTGTAAATTACAAAGTAAGCTGAAAGTGAATTCTGGATTTAAAATCTTAACATTGGTTGATAAAAAACATCCTTTAAATTACAAAGAAAACCAAAATGTTGGCTCGGTTTTTTTTTCGCTTTTGAAACAACATTTTTCTGATTTCATTTGGTATGGTTAATTTTTTGTAAACCCCAAATATAAAAAACTGCCAATATGTTGTAGTATCAAATACAGCAAGTCTTTAAGATTATAATGGACACAAAAACTACAAGAGTAACGAATTAATTAATTTTATGACTAGATTACATTTTTTTTATATCAATGAATTCATGAAGTCTTATTCATTGCTGAAGATTGTTTTTGGGTTTAGGAGGTTTTCTTCCAAAAAAAAAAAAAAAAAAAACTAAAACTGAAACTATCTTAAAGTGATAATTATTTACACGAATATCCTTTTAATTAAACCATAAAGATGTTAAGAAACGTTTATTTTTGTCAGTTATTTGGTCAATTTGAAAATTGCTTACAGTGTCTCGATACCAATGTATTGGACATAGTATTTCATGGCATTACTATCATATTTGTGGTCATTTCCGATAATCATTACCTTTTTTATTTGCTTGCTCTCTTCCTTTTAAACCTTTTTTTTCTCGGATACAAAATATAACCCGCAACATTCAACGAAAACAATAAAAGGGAAAACAAGTTAGAGTGCAATATTTGGCTGTGCCGAATCTTAAACACCCTCCACCAAGCAAAACAAAATTTCGTTTGCGATTTTTTTTTTTACATGACACTTATATTTGTCGAATTTTGTAGTAATATTCCAATTTTATAGGCATTTATTTATCATTAAGCCATATTTTGGGAAGATATTTGTATGAAGGCCATGAAAAATCATACACCGTTTTTTTACTATTTTTTCACAGTTTCTTCTTTTATCAAAGAAATAATGTGTATAAAATTGCATGGCAATATCTGCAATATGTTTTAAAAACTTGCAAGAAAAATGTTTAAAAATATAAAATTTGTATGGAGATTGTCTTGTATTTTGGCCCATAACTCTGGTTTTACTATACCGATTTAGCTGATTTTCAATACCAAGCTGCTTAGGAGAATTATAAATGGTGTTTTGTAAACTTTGTTGATTTTGGTTGGGCATTATGGACGTGAGAGTGTTTTACACATACAGACAGACGGATAGACCTACGGACATAGCTCAATAGACTTGGAATTCCATAAGGATCAAGAATATATATTTAGGGTCTCAGATGAATATTTCTCAGTGTTACGCACGGAATAACATATTTATACATACCCCCATTCACCACTTATGGTGGTGGAGGTTATAAAAACACTAAAATAATTATCAATGAACTGTAATGACAGTTTTCTCAGATTAAGGCCTTTTGCATGTGGCTGACATTAGAGATTACATTTCAAACCTTGAATTAAGGCATAAGAGAAACCCAAACAAACAAACACACACATAAACATTTGAGTGAATGAATGAATCCATAAAAAATCCTTAAATACAATGAATTGCAGCAGGTTGTTTTCTATACCTGTTGCACAAGTGTTTCATATTTAGCACTATATACATATATAGGTATGAGACGAGAGTCTATCTATCTAATTATTTTAAGTGTGCACTGGCTTACACAGAATGCAATGTCTGGCTTGTAGTTGTTGTCTTTTGCAAGTGTTATCAATTTAACAACTTCATTCATTGAAAATGTCTTATGATTATTTCCTTTATAATATTGTTGGGTTTCCCACTTTTCATTCATAGAAATGAAAGAACTATTTTGCTTGACTAAAGGGTGGCCATTATATCTATTAATGAGTTAAGAAAAATATAAAAACGTTGAGACCACCCTAAATCAGATATCAACAAAGTTTTATAAAGGCTGCAAAATGATGAAATTTGATCAAAATGAAAATAGACTATATTAAAGGCCTGTAAATCCTAAACTATAAAAAGGGTCATATTGGAATCACATGAAAGCTTTGACATTTTACTTATTGAAAAATAAATGAATGATACAAGAATAACCCGCTGATTTTTCTAGAAAATAATTTTTTCAAAATCTCAAAGAAGCTTTTGTATGTTGAACGCGCCAGTGTGTGGAAATGCATTTACTGTAAATGAATTATGATATGGAAATATGATAGCAACTAAATTTTGTCCTATCACTGACATATGATTTCGACAGGACGATGCTATATAACACACAGCCACCACAAACAATGAACAAATAGCGAACCAAGTTTCCAGATCTTATAATTGCAGGCTTTTAGCAATTCTCAAAATAAATAAGTCTCCTAGGCCGGATGATATATCAGCAATGGTCTTGAAGCAGTATTCTACGATGCTATCTTCACCATTAGCTAAACTTTTTAGCACTTTATACCGTGCTGGAGAATCTCCCGGTTCCTAAAAAGGGAGATGCTATCAACTCTGATAATTTTCGCCCAATAGGAATTTATTTTGCACTTTCTAAAGTTATGGAAATTATGCTAAATTACCATCTGGTTGAATATCTAGAGTCCAAGAAGTTAGTTAGCGAATGTCAGTAAGGCTTTCGTAGGGGACGCTCTACGGGACACTTTATAGTCTTCTTTTCGCAGAAATGGTGTCATGCTATTTACCGTATGGTGACAGTAAAGTAATGGATCTAGATATTTCCGAGGCATTCGACAGAGTCTGGCATGGTGCTCTTTTGTTGAAACTCCTTGCTTTTGGTATCGGTAATAACTTCTCTCGATTCATATCGAGCTTTTTTAGATATCACACTATAAGACTTGTTAAAGACGACATATCATCAGACAAGTTCAAGGCTGAATCAGGGTAAGAATACGATCTTTGTCATACTTTATTCCTTATCTTGCTAAATGACATTTTACATCAAACTTTCAACCCTATCTAGCCTGTTGAAAATTGGGAACAAAAGGCGAAACATGAATGATACATTTAACCAAGCTCTTGTGACAATCTCTGAATGACGCTACTAACGCACGCAAGACTCAATTTTGTATGTTAACATATAAACACACAACAGATCATGATGTTCCATACGTTTTTATGGGCGGTGTGAATATTATGAAATCAGAAGCTCTTGATTCTAGGCATGAAAATTCAGTGTGATGTCTGCTGAACTAAACACATTTTTCAATTGTCAAATGGTTTTTAAAACGTTTTAAACTATTTAACTCCCAAACAAATTCAACGTGAACGTATGGGCCGAAAGTCTATTTTGTAGTTACACCACTGCATACAGGAGAGGGCGAAGGTGTTTATCGGTGACAGTAGAGTTTCCTCTATTAATGCGCTGCATAATCATCATCATGTGGGATAAGTTTTACTGTTCTATCAATGTGTTCTGCTGAAATTATGCAGCTTGTTTCCGATTCCCGTATTTTTTAACGCTCAATTCACGTTCTTAATTAATTCGTGGTCGACTGGACAGTAGATCGTACAACACATTACAGGAAAAATTCGTTCTTTAGTCGTACCGTCCGTATGTGTAATAAACGTCCTGCAGAAGTTTTTCCTGTTACTTTGACTATAGGAAAAATTAAATCAAATGTCCACAAACACCACTCCTTCTATCCCCCCACCCACAATGAATTGCATGAGTAGGGGTCAACCCCTAGCTGCTTGTTCAGTAAAAAAAATGTTTATTTCGTAACGAAAGCATTCTAACTTATTAACTTTCATTAAATATTCCATTACTTTGATATCACTAAAACTAGTTGCAACTAACTAAAACTAAAAAGCTAACTTATGCAAATGTCTGGTAAATAAGCATATCAGATAATTAATATAAAATAATTACCATATTATTCATCTAGTTTTAAGTCTATCTATGATCATTTATACATTCATTAACTAAATTTGTTTTAGATTATTTTTTTTCTCTGAAGATGACCAACAAAGTTGGTCGAGATATTGGAAATAAACAATAAAAAGTTGAAAAGAGAGTTTTTATATTTTTAATAAAACAGAACTCAGGCCGAATTAATAAAATACAAAGATTTTTAACAATACTCGTATAAAATGTCTACAGAGCAAATAAAAAACAATCAACTTAAAAATTAAACTAAGAATATTAATTAAATTAAAAACTAAATCATTCGGTAAAAAGTTGTCAAAATGTTAATAATTATCTTAGGTACCTACCTACCACCTACGATGTTCAAATTTCACAAATAATTACCAAATACCTTTCGGCACGTTCTATGTGGTTGAAGATTCCATTTGAATGTTTATTGTATTTGTGTTAGTTTAGAAGATATAGGCCCCTATTATAAGCTGCACTGTCTATCGAAAATCCACTATCAAATGTAAAATTTGTATTATGAGTTGGCATCGCTGTCGAAAATTTCGTTGTTCAACGAATTTTTTATCAAACACATTTGTATTTGTTTTGTTTTTTTTTTTTTTTTGTTTTGGTCAACCAAATACTACTTGTAAATTACTTTTGTTAATATCCTACAGGTCTAAGGTCCTAAGTACAAAAAAAAAAAATCTCTTACCAGTGTTAATATGCTTGGGATTGTTCTGCCCTTAGAGCATTGTTGCAGCAGTTCATCAGTAATGGACAGCAAGTCCACAAACGCCTCTTTACACAGTCGAAAATTTTTAATAAATTTGTAAATTAAATTTATAATATCCTTCTCAAAATCTCATTAAATAATATTCTCAAGTGGTGGAATCCATTTCCAAAATGTTGGAAGCATTCTTCAGCCTTTTTCTGCTTCTGGCCAGTTCTAGTAAGGATTCATCTTCATCAGACGAATCATCAAATCATAATTCCGTGGTGGTCTTTTAAAATTTAATTTATTTTTCTTTAAGAATTTGTAAACAAATATAGCGCCAGCTGCTGGAAATGTACTATTGTGAATGACCTAAAAAAGAGTGATTTTCACAATAGCGTTTTTCATTGAATGTGCACCATAATACCAAATGAAAATTCGTTCGAAAATTGAATTTTGTTACAAATTTTTACAACTTCAGGCGTTGCTCATCAGTGCTCAGACCGTGATCCATTCTGAGCCCTTTTGACGCCACATTCATGGCGTCGAGTTATTGAAACTATTCAGTCATTCCATAGTTTTAATGAGAGGTGCCTGATCCAATTAGTCTATAATTTGCCTATACTGAAGACCAACCATAAAGGCTTGAAATTCCAGCCAGCTAATTTCAGTTTTACAGATCTCTTTTAAAGCTAATCCATTTGATTCAGAACTTCCGAATGATATCTTACAGTTTAAGCCTTGATTATGCCAGCTGTTGAGTCAGCTGCAATCGTGCAATCGTGGACGACGTGGATATGGTTTCCGTGATGCGAGATGATGACGATGGCTCCATAAAATTTTCTGCATATTTGTTCGTAATCCAATTTGAAGTTTCTAAAGTCATCTACGGCTACAAATACATCGTGGACCACTTGCTGTTTAAGAGGATACTCACTAAAACATTGAGTGTTTTCTGTGCTGCTTGCAGGGAGTCCATCAATATATGTAGAATTTTCTTCGCCACGTATTGCCACTCCTTCAAGGAGAGACAAATCAAAGTCTCTATAGTCGAGTTGATCTCCAACAGAAATTCTTTCGTCCATATTATTAATATTAAAGATAGGATGGATATATGTGTCACTTCCCCTTTCATTATACTTGCTCTTTTGATTTCCTCCTGTACATGGATTGTTTTCCCCTTGAGAGTTTCCATACCTTGAACTTCTGTCTTCGTTTTCCTCTTCTTCTTGGTCTTCTCCATCACAGCTTTCTCCTTCTCTATAGCCATCTGAGTATTTGGAATCATATCGAGATTTTTTGCTGGATCTTGATTCAGAAGATTGGTAGTTTCCATATCTGATCCACTCATTGAATCGTCTGACAATCCCTCAACAATATTCTATCATCCATTTAGGATAAAGTAAATTATTTATATATTATACTTCTTGATAATTTTAGTTAGGCTCGAGTTCATTAAATTTAGTTTTCATTAAATTATTTTTACTGAAGTTAGGAATTACAACTTGAAAATTTTTATTATTAAAAATGTTTGATAATTTTTCTTGACTGGGGATCGAACCTGGGTTGTTGAATTATCAAACTAAACTAAAATTATCAAGAAGTAAAAATTAACAGTTCGATTATGAAATAATAATTATTCTATATTTATAAATTATGTTAATAATTTATTTGGTTATATATTAACTACTAAATCATAGATCTGTTATTTCTTTTTTAAAACATTTGTGGATTTAAAGAAAGAAGCTTTTTATTAATAATTATTGAAAAAAAAAATTAAATAACAAAAACCTTTTATTACTTGCAGCTTTAATTAAATATTTAGTAGCAACATTTTCACAAAAAGTAAAAAAAAAAATTGTATAAAGTTGAGGACCTATGCTATGAGTATAAGACGTACTGCAATATGCAATTTACTATAGGTGAATAAAATATTTTTTGTGAAAAGCACCAGTTTTCTATGAATTAATAATGCCGTATGCCCCATTAAAAATGTTTATTACACTAGCAGACACAGTTTTAAATATTAATTAATAAAAGAACATGCATCATTATTTTATAACCTAATAAACAAATACTTCAAAAAGCTACAAGTATACAAAACACAAAAAAAAAAAACAGAAATTTAAGCAAGCTTCGAAAATAAATTAAATAATAACTGATATCCATATGAACAGCGAAAAACAGCATCAACAGCAGCCTTATTGCCTTCATCATCATTACAAGTACCTACCATGATTAGCAAGCAGCAGCACTACTGAGCAAACTACTACTGCCAGTATCCTTTACTTAAAACTATAATTACTACGCACACCCGCTGTTGTTTTAATGCATCTCGTACACATCAAAATCTTTTAAGCTTTTTTTGCGAATTTCGTTTTCAGCCATCCAATACGCCTGCATATTCTGTAGACTTGAGTCAGAAATTGTTTTTCCTCCTCCTCCTCCTCCTCCTCCTCCTCCTCCTCCTTATTCTTTTGGAAGCATTTACGTTAATATTGTAAATTGTTTAGACTACTGACTGCATGGGCAATTTTTAATTTTACAGTGGGAGTTTATTGGCTTCTTAATTTAGTTTTCGTTTTTTGAGTTAAATTTGTTCATTCTTTTTATTTTTGTTCAGTTTCGTTTTCTTCTTTTGCGGTTCATAACAGTAGGGAGTCATTCGTTTAATAAGTTTTAATCACACGTGTTGACAGGCGAAAATAATGCCAAAGATTTACTTGATCTTTTAAATGTGAAGTGTAAAAAGCTTTTCCTTTTGTATTAAGAACGCGTGGTTGCCAATGAATGAAAACGCTGTATCGATGATAAATTGTTGTTAAATGATCTCGTGTATGAAGCTAAAGATGATGCTGCAAAAGATGTTGATAGTGACGATGATGACCATGTGTAAATGTAATAAGAAAAAGTTTAATGGCTGCAGAGCCCAGTAACCCACAAAGGTTTAAATTTTTTTTCGATAATTTATTGTTTTACGCATGATGTGGCAAATAGTGAGAAAAATGTAGTTGTAGGTTTTCAGAAATTTTGGCAATAATATTTAAATGCGAACAACATGAACAAGTTTACAATGAATTTGAAAACAAAAACTTAAAAAAAATTCAATACGGATTAACGTAATGATTTTTTTCAGTTTTGGAAAATTTTTAAACGACAATGTTAAAATCTGTTTATCATATGGAAATCAACTAAAACATAAACGTGGCTATAAGTCGACAAATAGTGGCCCAGAAGGAAAAGGATAATCTGTGATCACTAATATTTTTTACCCAAAATCAATATGAAAATTAAGTAAAACATAGATGTGGCTTTAATTCGGTAAATAGTGTTCCAAATGAAATAAAGCAGTACGATAATTTATTCAATTAAATTTCAGTACCGCAGCGGAGCTCGTAATAAAATATTGGGTGGTATTATTGATTTCGCACGGATAGAAAAACTAAGTGGAAAGAAATATCGATCGATATGTAAAATGTAATTATTCATTTCTGCGGCATGTAAAGATGATACCGCAAAAAGAAAAAAAAAACACCGCAGCAACGGCACGAATAATTTTAAATTATGCTTGCGCATAAAAAATGTCTTTCCGCAATCGCGGACGGCATAAATAATTTGATATACATATTATTATAAATAAGAATTTATTATTATTATTTTTTATTACTATCACTATAATATAATACTAATACTATGTTATAAGATCCTCAGCAATACCAAATATTTGATATCACAAGTTTATACGCACCACTTACCCTACTCCTCAAGCACTCTGTAACGCTGATGACGATGTCATGAATGTCCTCCAGAAAGAATGAGAATATATTCCCATGGAAATCAACTAGTCTTTTTATACATGAAGTGTCCTGAGCGTCTTCCTTAAAGTGCTAGACATTTTGCAATTTTCTTCAGATAACTCACTATTTGGCATTATTCTATTCCAGACTTGTCTTAAAGACCTCATTTAAAACTTGACAAATAAATCCCCAACTGCCATTAAGATAAGGTTCCATTTATCATCAGTGGATAAAATATCGCCAAGTCGTACTGTAGTCTACTACAGTTTTAGGAGTTTCTTCGCTCAATCGTTATTTCTCCGAGGATTCTCCAAGTCTTTGATTGATTTTAAGCTTAATTGATCTTCCCATCCATTATCACTTTATTCTCTTCAGGGAATTCAGTGATCGAGCCCTGCAAGAGCAGTATCATTCCAAAGCTTTAACGAAAGATATGGTTCCAGTACCCCGTTTCTGTATTTTTCGCATTGTAAAATTTTTCGCATGAAACCAGTGAGCTGCATCAAAAAAAAGTGCAAAATTAAACAAAAACGGTTTTTTCTCACACAAGTGTTTCTGTATCTTTACTTTGCGAGAATTATCTTTCTTTTAAATAAATTTCCAGCAATTGTTGAAAGGATGTGATAAGTTGTGTCTGTAACAATATTTTGCGAAGAGTTTCTCACAAAAACTGTAAAATTAATTTAAGTTTTAAAATGGAGCGAGAAACACACAATTCAAAATATATAGATATTTTTTAATCCATATACATAAATATATATATTTTTTTACATTATAAATACATTTTGTTGTGTTGTCGGATTGTTAGCTGATAACACAGCAATATTCTGCTACGAGTAAGAGTATAGTGGCATATCCTCCAGGTACCATATCCTCCAGGTTCTGTATAATTTTTTCCTTGGAGTTACTCGACATCCCCAAAATGCGTCCGTCTTCTCTTGTAGAGATTGTAGTAGTCCTTCCCGTGTCAGTATCTCCTATCAGCGTCATAGATAATGCAGTAGTCAAATTTATTGCTTCCAAATTAAGATAATTTTTTTGATGGGATTAAAAGTTTTTATCTGAATTAGGAATTTCAATTCTTGCATTCGTAGTTAAAGAAAAACTGTTGAAGATATGAGAGAAAATCAATAACGAATCATTTAATATATTTTTGCAATTAATAATTTAACAAATAATTACATTGGCGTTTGATCTTCGTTCAAGCCATCTGCTAGAAGCAGTAGCAAAATGTCGATCTAGCTAGATGAATTATCTCAGACTTTCATCTAGATATAACTTTTTAATTTTAATATTTTTCATTTATTTCATAACTATGCTCAAGATTTTGTGCTGTTGTTGCTTTTAACACACAATTATTTTTTAATTGGGCACCACAAACCTAAAACAAAAAAAAAAACATTTTAATTGTGAATAAAATTTGTTATTTTCAAATGTAAGTTAACACCCAGATTGGATTGCATGAGCTGCTCTCAGAAAGTGCAATAAAACGGTCACAAATATTTGGCAATGAAATTTCAACAAAGTCTTAATTGATTTCAGCATAAAGTGCGTGATTTCAATTTACATCTCATCTTCAGTCACAGAAAACAAGTTCCAGATATTAATTTGTTTTACAATTTTTTTTTAAGTTTTTTCATTTGTTTTTAATAAAACCAACCTACACACTAATATCTCACTGGCGACCAAGATCTGGGCAATTCATTTTTCGAAAGCGAAAAACAAAGTAATAAAAACATATAAAAATTTGTTTTTTGATTTAAAAACGAACACTAAAATGACTAATGAGTTGTGCTGTAGTGTGCTGTGGTGCTGTGGTGCTGTCCTTGTTCTTAGCCATCATACGACAATTAAGGAAAACAAAAATATTCAATGAAAATTGCATGTATGATCACAACACTAACATTTAAGCCTGAATCTGAAAACAATTTTTCTTGTTTTAATTTCACATTTAACATTTTAATAAAGTCTCATATTTTTGTTGTTGCTTAAGAACATCATTTTTAAAGTAAGAAAAAAAAAACTTTTGAATTCTGTGTCGGCTGGCTTATCAATTCCTACCAACTTTGAGAAGTTACCAAAAGTGCAACGCATCTACTACTTTACATTAAGTGAAAAAAGAATCCAGAAAAAAAAACATAAATTGTGTGACATAAAACATGACAATCTTTAAATTCTCTTGTAACTAAAAGTTGTTCTTATTTGTTTCGCCCCATTGCAATCTGTGTCTGTAACTCGGCAGGCTTTTATGTTTTATCGCACTAAGTAAAGGAAAAAAATAAAAATGAAATAAAATGTTAAACCACTTGCTCAAACAGTTTTCACAACTTACAACTGTGGATTAATATGAATATGCGTTATATTGCTTTTTAATATATCTTTAGTTTTAGTGGTCATATACGAATATCTTAATTGGCTCATAAAATAGTTTAAAGTAAATGTCTTTATTAGTTTAAATAAATAGTAAAGTATTTTGTAAATATTTTCAAAGGACTAAAAATTAAATTAAAATAAATATAAGATATCATCTAGAAAATGTAAAATAAAACTAAAGCCTCGTAGCAGCAAATGCAAGTTTTAAGGCAAAATATGTATGTCTTGAACTAATAAATCGTTGTATATAAATAAAAATGCTTACTGTTACATCTAGATTGATCAAAGTCAAACAATTTGTAGAAAACCCACAAAGAGCAACACTGCCAGTAACTCTAAAGACTCTTATGTTAAACTGAATAGTCATCTTGTTAATGATCAGCAAGAATATGGACTTCAGGCAGGCAACAGCGGTTATAGTGGGCCTATTCGAAAATGCATCACTGCACTGCATTTGAGGCGCAGTACGTTCGGAAAAGCAAAAGGTTGCATCACTGCAAATGCATTGTGTTCTAAAATGCATCACTTAAGCAGATGATGTGCAAAAAAACAGCAAACAAGCATCACAAAAATGGCTGTATAAATTTTTTTAATAAATTTATTTTAATTGATTTTGTATACTTTTTTTTTTGGAATAGAAAATGATGCAAAATTCTCCAAACTATTGGTGAGAGTCCGTTTGGACAGGGAGGATATTGCTTTATAATATTACCATATTTAATTACTTTCGGGATTTGTCTGCTTTTGGAACACAAAGTTTTAATAATACCTGCCTTTTTTATATTTCAAGCGCCTTTTATATTATTTATATTATGATTGCACCGTTTTGAAACACTTTTGGTTTCATCTAAGTCAAGAAATAAATTTAATATTAATTTCGTAATTGTAAACAATTCATTTATTGTTCGTCTGCGCATCAGCATCGCAAACTAATCATATATACGCATCAAATGCAGTGCAGTGATGCATTTCCGGACAGGCCCAGTGTCAGAATAAAAATTTACCACCATCATGGAGACGACATTTAATATCAGTTGGATCTTAACGGCCTTAATCGCCAGAATCTTTCCCATTAAGACGTTCTTGGTATATAGAGATTTAAATCCCTGGAATATCTTAATTTAACTATTACCTTGTCAATAATTTTGGAACATCATGGAACAGGGGGACTCATGATTGCATTATTAATGAATGTTTAAATTATTTTAGTTAGAATCCGGCAACAGTTCTAATCATGTTATTCAATATTAGTCAGATCTTACAGCACCTACAGTTATCCGAAAACATTCTTGACATAGTGAGATTACAGCCCCTAGATTACCTGTGTTAATAGAACTTTGCCAAACATCACGGAGATAATTAATCTAGTTTAGAGCTTACGTACATTATTATGCATTGCATTATGAACTAAAACCTTTCTAATCCAATGCGAAGTGCATCGTACAGAAATATCCAAGAGACTGTCCTCAGGTTACAAGACTACGATAGATTAAAATATGAAAACGGGCTCCAACTGGCTCCAACATTTTTAACACCATTTAAACGTTTTTAACAATGAACGCTGAACAAGTACCTTATCAAGGAATAACAAGTAGGTAATTGGACGCAGGGCGTCTCTGCTACATTCGTTCATGGTTGCGTACATTCCTGGACATTCAAAGAAACTATAAAGCGGGCACTCTTGGACATGCCGGTATTACACTCAATTTGAATATACACTTATATTTCTATCTCTAAATCGAATTTGCATATAAAAAAAAAAACTCAAAAATCTTAATTACTCAATATCTTTGTCAATATGCTTTTAAATGAGAAAAGGATCTAAATCTGTAATTATATTGTATTTTTTAAATATAAAAAGTCAAAATTTCTTAAATCCTTAATAACCTTGTAAATATACGTTTAAACAAGAAAAGGGTCTCGATCTGTGATCACACATATGTGTGACTAAAAATCGATTTTTCATACAAAAAGTCACAATTTCTTAAATCCTTAATAACTTTGCAAAAATACATTTAAATAAGAAAAGTTTCGATCTTTGATCACTCATATTTCTAACACAAAATCTTCTATTCTTAGTATCTTTGTAAATATGTGTTTAACTGAGAAAAGGCCCTCAAATCTGTGATCATTCATATATCTAAATCAAAATCGAATTCTTATACCTAAATAAAAAACCACAAATCGTCCATATTTTCGTATATATGTTTTAACTAAGAAAAGGGCCTTAAATCTGTAATCACTAATATTTTTGACTCAAAACTTTTTAAGTGTTTTATAAGAAAATATTGCTTTGAGACATTGGTTCTTTAGGGGCTTTAAAATGTGCTAAAAATCTTGTAAAATGTAACGATGGTCAGTTTAAATGTTTCGATTTGTATGAAAGGTTTATTCAACAAGACTTTGTTTTATAAAAGAAAATAAAATAAAGAAAATAAAAAAATGAGAAAGGTTTGACAATTGTTAATGAAAAATTATATTAAAAATATGTCCTCCAGGACCAATCACATTTTGTGGTATATACTATACTCACGTCACGGATTTTGAGTTTCAGGGCTCTAATGAATTCGAATAGCTATGTATAGTCTAATATAATCCAACAAAAAATAATAACTTCACGTTGCCGCATTTCCAGTCGAATTTTCTTTAAAAGAAATGGTCCATTTACGTCATTAGACCACATTGAGAGCCACACAGCTACACGTTCAGCAGGCAGAGTCTTCTTAATAATCGATGTTTGATTTTCAATTATTCAACTGCCTCAATATTGCCTGTTGGCATATCCAGGCTAATGAAAATGGAGTTTGCATGAAGTGATGATTTTTCCTGAATGAATTTAGCCCAACGACTACGAATTACAGGTAAAATTTAATTCATTGTAAAAATATGCGTCTGTTGGAAAACAACGTTCTTGTTGAAAAATCTTTTAACTCCTCAAACAATTATGTCTCTAAAATTTTACATTTAAAATCTTGCTTACAAATCTTTATTAAGCCTTAACAATTTAACTATCCATCAGTGCAGTTTTATTTTAGTTTTTTTTTTCTCTCCAAATAAATAAAACCACAAAACTAAATAGCTTTACCACTTGCAATTAAAGAGCAACATAAAAACTACTAAACATATAGAATATTTAAACATAAGACTAACTTATTTATTTCTTCAAATCAAACAAGTAGATTAACTTTAAGTATACATTAGCCAAATGCTAAAATTCACCAAAACGGATGCGTAAACATTTGAAAATAATAATTTAAAATTGAAACCAAGCAGCACTACTGCTTCCTTCTGCAAATGTAAAACATTTTTATGCATAAAAACCACTAATTACAGGTTTTAGCTGGGGAAACATCATCAGATTAGAACGTGTTACTTTTTTAAAACGAATCCATTTATTTTGGAGATTTTTTGAGCTGCTGTTCTACTTGTTTTTTTTTATACTTTTTGTAATCAGACAACTGCTACTTAAACCAAAAAGTGAAAATTTCTATAATTTAGAAATCTGTAAAGAAATGAAGGAGTTTTCAGGAGTGTGAGTGTGTGTGTCTGTGTGTGTGTCTGAATGCAAATTATTTATGAATATGTTTGTTTAAGCTTACTAACCAAACCTAAAATTACCTTGTTTTACTACCAGCCAAGGTGGCTGCTTCTAACGTGGCGCTGTTTTGCACCTCGTTTGTTAAACAAGCGCGCTCAAGTCATTGCAAAAACAAAAAAAATAACAAATAATAAGAAGTTGGTGGTTGCTGATGCTGGCGCATAAAAAAAAAAAATTGTTTCACATTATTAAATTTGTTTTCTTAGTTGTTTTACGCAAAAATAAAGGATGGTTTGTTATAAAACAAATACTTTAACAACAATTCCCATTATTCTGTTTAAACAACCTTAATATAAGATTCCCACTGTTACTGTCAAGAAAACAAATAAGTCAACGTTTCATCGAAGGTCCTCAACGAATTTTTGGGCCTCTATTTTAACACGTTTAAATATATACAACATCTGTATTTGAATACGTCCTTACTCATCCTAGAAAAGTATTGTTATTTACGTAATAATATTATTTTTAAACTAACCTGCTGAATTGAAACTAACCTAGAGGAAGATAGAGTGAAGATCGTGTTTCAAAAACTCAGCAATAAAATGCTTAAAATTGCATACATTGGATTGGGTTTAGTTTATAGTTAGAATTTCTATACCTTCCTCTATGATTTCTTCCGAGAACAAAATAATAAAATGTCTAGATCATTTGAAAGACTGTAACTTTAATATGGAAATTGGCAAAAGGCCAACACGGCTGTGATGAAGTTTATAAAAACCACCATAACCAATCCTAAATGGTTTGACAGAAAGAAATATCTTGTCTGCAAAATGCCTAATTAATTCCTGCAAAAGTTAAAGTCTTCCAGATTTTAAAACTTGGAAAAGACTCGATTGAGGAACTTCCAGTAGACCATCTGTTCAACTGTGGAGATGCTTTTCCCATCTCCCAGCTGTCACGTAACTTACCAGCAGCATGTCTGTAGCATAGATTGCCTAAAATGCAGAGTATTTTCGGATTTCACAAGTCTTAAACCTTTAGAGGAATTGTGTCGCTAAAAGTGTCAAAAGCCTTTGATTAGCCAGCTATACCATACTCTTCTAGTTCACAATACCCAAGTACGCGATACAGTTTGTTTTGATTTATGTGAGATGTCGCCAGTCGTTTGAAAATTTAGAAGGCAAATATCAGGTGTTTAACAATGAGTTCTTCAGTCGGCATCTCTCAAAGTATCCATATAGGAACTTTGTTTGATGATTATGTTGTTCCAGTGGAGGCACCTACCAATCGATTGCATCCAAATTTCCACTGCATGGGATCACATTCGAAGGCTTTCTTATCTTCTCAGCTCAAACCACAAATTTACAAATAGAAACAAGAGTTTCATAGATCTAGTTGAAATAGACAAAATAAAATTATGCTGCTACCTAGATGAAATCGAATTTGTACTCAAATTGCTGATGTCTAAATTTCTGATCGCATTTGATTTCCTCTTTATCATATCAGCTCATGTCACTGCAGTCAAGCACAAATTATGAATTAGATAAAAGGAAGGGCATGGATAAACAAGTATTGTTAACTAACTATAAGATAATTATATTGCTTCAGTGGGTCAGCTTCGTTGAGTAATACTCAATGCATTATTAGGGGCCGTCAAAAGCTGCAGTAAAAAAACGTTAACCCACTTATTGACTACAATGTCATATTGGCAAAGCACTTCCTCCTAGGATGTCATCGAAGGAGTCTTTCTCAAATTATACAGTTAAAGTCGCCTCGATACATGTCCTGGGAGGTCTTTACAAACAAAGAAATACCCCATATATGTCAGGATAGATCATTGTATACACGAGCTGAATATGCATTATTATGTGTAGGAATTATTGGATACAATCTTCATCAATTTAGCAATCGTGAATGCCGCATGAAGGTAGCCAAACGCAGACTCAGAGAAGTACCTACCCCAAAACACAGAAGTATTTCTGGAACAATGATCTGAATACAGGCATATATTGGATCCTGCATGGCATCCTTTTATTACATTCATACAGTTGTCTTCAATCCAGTCACCGCTCAACTTCTATAACAGACACAGTGCATCTTATTGCATTCATTAATTCATCAGACGTAGAATATCACATAAAGGTTTGGCAAAGACATACTTGATCTTAATTATGAATAAAAAGAATTTCTGGCACAACGTTAGAGCTGGAACAATATTTCCATAGGTTTATTCGATCTATAGCTTGAGATTTCATCGATATGACCAAATTCTATTTCGAAACGTTACAAACCCCTCCACGAGTCGTCTATAACATTTATTTACACAAATCTACAAAAGTTAACAACTTATTGGTCTTGTTTGTACAAGTATGTACTTTAGTCTACTGCTGTGGCTAACAAGACTTGTTGTTGGTGAATTTTTGGCGAGCGTGTGCGTGTATATGTTTGGTTTTTCATACCTTGTTATAGTGTTAATAGTGGCAAGTGTTGTTTTAGCCACTTGTGGCGTCAAGTTTTGCATCTTTTATTTTTCTCGCATTTTTGTGTTTATTTTTTGTTTCTGTCCGTTGATTATATACTCTTTATATTATTCATGATGCATTCAATTTTGAGAAGCTAAAGCCCTTTAAGTGGGCTGTTACTACTGTTACCTACTACCGACTGCAGCCGAAGGACTGCTGGGACGTCTGCCTTGATGCCCCTGTAAATATATTGGTTTGGTTGTTTGTATATATATATATAATGGTGACTGTATTTAACAGTTCATTAAAAAGTGTGTGTTATGTTTAAAACAAACATAATATTAACTTAACTTTCGCCCTTGTTTGTTTTATTATATTAAGAAAGTCTGAATATTATTTATTTACACTATGTATAGGTATGAAAAGTGTAGTGTATACGCTGCCACGCCCACATGCAGAGACCGCCAAAAATGTTATTACCGATATAAATCATATTGTTGTTGCCACAGAGCTGCCTTAACAGCCAGTTATCTCCTCACTTATATTTTTTTTGAATTCATATACTACTAACCACCATTGAACAGTCAATCTTCAAATCAAGTTCAGTTTTTTATCGGTATTTACAATTAAGCTTATCATGTTTTCCCAAAAAAAAAAAAAAAAACAAACAAAAAAATATCCATCTTTGTACACTCTTGTTAATACTCTTGGCCAATGTTGTACAATGTAAGATTGTGTCTGCAAATGGGAAAAAAGATTACATTTATGATATGATTTTTAGTGTGTTAAATTAAAAATCATTATCATCAATTTTAAATTTTTGATGACAAACCTACTTACGTTTAGTTCTTTACTTTACATTGTTTCTGGTATTTGTATATTTCTTTAATCTCTGTGTGTTATACATTGCTTTAAGAAAAATTGTGTACACCGTTTTTCGTTTTGTTAATGATGATCTTAATCATGATCCTTGAAATGTTAAAACAGTGGAAACTGTAGAGAGACCTTCAAAAATTAATTTTAATACATAATATTATTACATATATTTAATAAAATGGTGTGTAGTTTTAGGCGGTATTGCAAATATGTAGTTGTAAAAATAAAAACAAATTAGAAAAATGTGCCAAATCTTCTATATCATTTAAGTCATATATGACTTATTGGACTAATTATTTCTAGAAATCACTTCATATAACATATTATATACGTGTAAAAGATATTTCAATGAATGATTTTTGTATTGGCAAATTGGGTAAAAAAAAAACTGAGGCAGTCGTGGTTTTTGCTGGTACCTAGGGATGTCAAATGGGATTGATTTTGCCAAACCCGGGATTCTGTAAATGTCAATTCCGCGATTTTTTAAGATTTCGGGATTTTTGTTAAATATTGAAACAAATTGGTTTATTTATAATAAAAAGTATTTATTAAAAAAAATAACTTATATTAACTACGAGTATGTTTGTCTTAATAGCTATAATTTTTAAATTTATTAAAATTGTATAGACCAACGAAAATAATATGTCATTTCACCTTTAATATTATAGTTCTTAAAAGAGCATCTTTAAAATATTAAGGCATTTAAAGTAAAGAGAATCTTAATTTAATTTTGTTACCATCAACAATCAACGCTTGTGGAAAAAATTGTTAGCTAATTATTGTAAGATGAAAGCATAAACAATCCTTTTATTCAATATTTCATTCCATATCATTACAGACATTATTAGGTGTTGTAAGGGGGCTTTACATATATCAATTACATACATTCATTATTTCATTCGTTTCCAATTCATTTCTAATAACAAACATTTCCATCTCATTATCATAAAATTTAAAAATGTTGAGTAAGTTATACTTCTTCCTTGGTTTCTTTTAAAAAATTAAATATGCAATCAGTTTTTGATAACTCTTTGAGCATAAATAAAAGTACAATGACGGCTGTTACTTTAGCCGTATTTGAAATGACAACTATTTTTTAAGTAAAACAATTTCCTCATCTATTGAGATTTTAAACCATCTCAAGATTTTTATAAGAATGACTAATTCCAAAAAACTCACATCTAATAATGCGTTTGATTTTAGCAATTCCAAATTAATTTTGAAATAATTTAATTAAAATATTTTTGTAAAACTTAAACTTGTGTTAATGACTTTGTAAGTAATATTGAAATTTTTCTGTCCTTTTCAATAAGTGCTTTAAATGTGAAATCTGTCAGTAGATCTGTTATATTTTTTGTTATTAAAAATTTTAAGAAGAATTGAAATAATGTTAAGTGTAGCTGTTTTAAAAAAGCAAATAAAAATAATTATACTTTCTTGGATCTTTTACACAAATAATCACCCATATCGTGAATAAAAATTCCACATGAAATTTGTTCCCTTTTATTTTTTTAACATTGAATTTAAATAGAAAAAAAAGTGAAAAGTGAACAAATTTCATGTGGAATTTTTATTCAAATCAACAAATCCCGGGATTCGCAATCGGGATTCTGGGATTGGCATCCCTACTGGTACCTCAAACATGATTAGTTTATTGATTGGGTTTAATTTTATAGTACAATCGATTGAATGAATTTTATATTATATTTTGATATCAAAATCGAAATAGGTACATATGTATGTAAACTGTGTAATCTAAAACAAAATATCACACAAAGATGGTTATAAAGTTTGTATCGTTACTAACGTTAGAAATGCAAAATGACAAATGTATACCACGTCCACGCTTCTCAACAATTGCTCTTGGATTTTTAGAAGCCAAACTGTATCCACGTAAATGAAAATGGGCTTTGACTGAAAAAACAATTTTTACAAAAAAAAATCAGCGGTTCCTAAATAAATGCTTGATATTTTAATGCGATTTACGAGCGAAATTGAAGTAAATGAAACATGAAGAGCTACCACTGATATGTCAACAAGTTAAATGTCTAAACTTTCAGGTTATTCCAATATAGCTCTGTTAGGAAACAAAATTCTTGTTGAAAAAGCCTTTACGATACAATTTGATATGGATACGCATTGCCGCCTTCGTATGTCATGTCAAGCTGGTGTCATGTTTGGTGTGACCGTAGTTCACAGTTCGTTAATATGTGTTCCTTAGTTCTTAATAGAGAACAGCCTTCCATCTAGTTTCCTAAATAGTTTTGTTTTTTTCATATAAAATATTTAGTTACTTTTTAATGGAATATATAGTTTTATCTAGTTTTATAAAAATATATGCTGATTTAATAATATTTTGCAGCCTAAAACTATACTATAAAATATGCATTATTCAAAACAATTTTTTTTTAGTAAACTACAGTTATGTTTATATTTATTGCTACAAATCAATATCCCGCTAAATTTATTCCTTTCTTTACATAGACACAATGCACTGTGCGACATCGCCTTGTTAAATGTAGCTTGCTAATATTCGACATGACATAACACAACAACCTGGCCGTGTTTCAATGGCACATGGCATTAAATGAATTTAAATATTTAATTGTGACATGTTTGTTTGAACTACTAAATGTTGTCTTGTGCAGGCCTTTAGTTTAAATCTACACATTCAAAATCATTTAAACTCTGCTCTATTTTAATGATTTGTACGTGATAATGCTATTTTAAGTAAACAAGAAACACAGGCATCAGCTTCCACACAATCAAAAAGAAAAATAATAAAAATATAACTACACATACCCAGTGATGTTACTAAAAATAAGAAGACTTAAATTTGCATAGACTTTTTTGGGTTGTATTTGTTTTGGTTAATTAGTATGGAATATGCTTAACACTAATCGACTTCCATTCGCATTTTGTTTAGCATAAAATTTAGTAGTTTTTGTCCTTTCGACCTTTTTGTGGCTTAAAACGGTACGGAAAATCGTCTATTCTTCGGTTTCTGATCAATTTGGAGGGGAAAAGCAGATCACCAAGTTCTTCTAATTGTGATGATGTTTCGAAGAGATTCCTTGTTTTGAAACAAGTAACTGAGAGACATATCAGAGATTTAAAGCAAACTATGCAACATATTTATAATTCAGTTCAAATCGATTTTAAAATTTAATTAGTTTGAATTACATTAATTCCTTAATGTAAAGTAGTATATTGTATTTCATTTGAAAGGCAAGTAACAACCCATATTTAACGATATTTCAACTTTCTTCTATAATTTAATAAACTTGAAATTTTTTAAAACTGAATACGCGGTTTCCGCATTTTCTTGTTTTTCTTTTTTGAAACTTTAATTTTGAATCTTCTGGTTCGACAGCAAGTGTCACAACAAACATTGTCAAGTCATGCCATATATGAAAATAAAACTTTAACGAAGAAAAAATATACAGGCATGTGATGGAAATCGAAAACGAATCAGTTTTGGAAATACATTTTAATGCATTTATAATCTAATTTTTAAAATGTTTGTTTTAAGATTCTCTTTACTAGCCCAATATCTTTATATTTTGTGTGATAAAAGTTTTTCAATACAGAAATATTACGAAAAAATTTACTTCTAAAACTCATTCGTTTTCGATTTCCATTACATGCCTGATACTTTTGTAAGTTCATATCCATTTAGTGGTATTGCATTTTCAAAACTTGTTTGAGTTGGCAAAGTATGCAATGTACAATACTACATTTGAGGCGTTACAGAAAAACACGACAGTACAAATTTTTGAGCATAGCATTTTTGTAGTCATGTGCCGTCATGTTTCAAACAATGTCGACCGTTCCGGGCAAAAGTTCAAAATTATTTAAATATTTATATTTAAAAGGAAGACTAAAATGTTTCAGGAGGATATAAAACGCTCTATTTTCCCCAAGAGCTACTATATGAAAATTCACTTTTCGTTTAAAATACTTTTGGCACCAAATACAATATTTCATTACTGTTTTGTACGTACGAACTAAATTTCAATCTATTAAGCATCAACTAAACTTTGTCAAACAAACAGCTAAATTTATGCTTAATTAAAACTTTTTCGCAAGAATTTTTTGCCAACAACTATTCAGCCCACTGTGCAGTATAACTATAATAAAATTTTGTTACTTTTGCATGTAACATTGTAATTATCTGTAAACAAACTACATGATATGTGACGATAAATACTCAACTGCCATTTTACAATCTTGTTTAATTTTTGTTTTTTTTTTGCACTCGTTTAAAAACCGTACGTGTGAATTTTCACAGTCAATGTGTTACAATAAAACGTGTCACAATCAATATGATCAATATTGTTTATTTAAAAGAAAAAAAAACAACAGCTTAAAAATCTCCAGCCTTATAAAACAGGATGATCAATTTTTATCGTTATTGATCAAGCCCTGGTTTTATTGATGTTTTTGATCTCTGTTTTGTTTCGCTTGTAATTTAAAATACATTTAGGTCATGGTTTCTTTCTGCTGCAAAAGAAGTAAACAAGAGTACTGTTTCCTTATAAAATGTTCTTATCATACCAGTTTTAAAGCTGGGTATATTTTATTATTTAAATAAATGTTTGTTCAATTTGTTGTTTCCACGCCTTACAATTTAATTATCCAAGAATGTTCTTTAGGATTTTTGTGTGGAAGTGTATTTGTTTTTTTTTGTGCCACAATTGTTTTTAAAATTGTTGTTGTGTTTTTATCTTTTAATTTCATTTCATTGATTATTTTGAAAAATTGTTTTATAATTATTGATGTTTGCCTTAAGATATGCTTTAATATTTTTTAGCATTTATCATTAAATTGATCTCTTAGTGTTGCCAGTGTTTATCTTTTAGGAGTGGAGTGAATTTCAAAAATATTCTTATCACGAAAGTGGAGGCTTCGCTAAATGTTGATGGCAATTATGATTAATTTAAAAACAATTTTCAATTTTGTGTTACTTTGAAGCATGTGTTTTATGAGAATATAAATGAGGCAAAAATTCTCAGTTTTTTTTTAGTTTTACCAAAATGAACGTAAGGATTTGAAAATGCTTTAACAAGCAGAAATGAACAAAATTTTTTGTTCTAATATTTAGTTTCAGTATAGAGTTCTGTCTAGCAAAGATTTAACCCCATATATTAATGGGTTAACAATGTCCTACATACTTCAAATAAATTATAAAATTTTATAAAACAAAGCATTTGTTTTTTAGGTTTCAACTAATTTTTTTGACAAGGATGGTCTTGTGTAAAACCAGGCTCTCAACTCCAATTTACTACAAGGGCAAGCTTATACAATAACTTGTTGAGTCCTTAGACGATACTGTGGAACAAAGGAAGATTAATATGATTGATTGATTAGCATTAAAAGAGACTAAGCTCAAATGGTCGACGATTACTACCTGAAGAGTAACCGAATTGGCACTATCTGGCTAGGAAATGAACATTTTGACTGCGTTGTAGTTTATCCGATTGTAAGAAGATTACATTATTATTATTATGCTCTCGTAACCGAATTCTTCTTGACTTTGTTTTTCGAATTTTCTTAAGTTGTATCATCACCTAAAGAACTCTTCTTAATTTCCTTGTGAATTATTTTTTAATCATACTCGAATTCAAGAGCTCACGAATCTCTCTTAATATTAAAGTAAAAGTAAACCAACCAAACTATTTTGAGTATATCTCACCGGACTCCTGATTGCTTCAAAAGGGAAGAGAGTATTAAAATCAAATACTGCCTTTAGAATCGATCCAAGGAATGTAATCGGTTTCAGTCTTATGTGCAAACATTACGATTAATGGAACCTTTTAGGCAGCATGCTGTAGTGGGAGCGAAGGATGGCAGAAGCAGATTGCCAGTTCAGTTTCATATATTTCACCAGTTCTTTTGATTTACCATTTTAACATCATTTAAGTTCCTAAAATATCAAGAGAAGGCAGGCTATGAATCGTATGTGGACAGATTAAGCTATAATTCGACTGAAAATCAGACTATAGTATGTTATCTTGAAGTATGTATTTTTAATAATCTGGACTGTCTCGAATGTGCCAGTGACAAACCTATTTTGATTTAACTGAATCTCATTGATATCACAAGACTCGTAAATTTATCCGGGTTTAGGAGAGCGCTATTTTTAAGACTATCACGTATTTTTATTTTCTTTTCTTATCTTTATTTCCTTTCAACTCTTTTCATTTACAAACCTCCTTCAAAAATACAATTTCTTTGTTTATTTTTTTTTACTATTTTAACTTTATTTCACAATTGGTTCTTTTTTATTAAATTAAACATAAACAATTAAATTTTACCAAATGTTTGAAATAAGAAATATATTTTTATATAAAATATGAATATGCAATGGAAAATGCTGCATAAATAGATTTTTTTTAAGAAACAAAAAATAATACTTTATAAAAATACAGGGGATAATTGTTAGGGAAGTCGAAATTGTGGTGTACAACTTTGGCTGAAAATCCACAAGACAAGTGAAAAGTATTGAAATCTATAATATCTTGTAAAACGATTTCATTATACAATTAGAGTTACAAATACAATACACTAACATTTATTTATTTGAACACAATATGCCATATTTTGTTTAAATTAATTCTGATTTTTGATGGTGATCATGAGATGAAGCTAGCTTATTAGTGATGATGATGACGCCACCAATTAGAGCTGCGGGCTGTGACATAATTTTTTAAACCATCAGGTTGTGATACCGCCTGTGATGTTAGCTGTATCTGAGGAAATAGATGGGGACCATTGGATGCTTCATAGGTTAAACCATTCTGTTGATTGTAAACAAATGTTTTAGGAACATCAACCTTTTGACTGGCATAGGATGGCAGATACGTGGGAGAGGGATGAGACACATGTTGTACAATGCCATGTATGGGTTTCTGTTGCAATGGTGTTAGATAGTGTTTGTTATAAATTGGGTTCTGTTTGGGTGTGGAGACAGCATTGGATGGGCCATAGACAGCACTACGTTGATCGCACACAGTACCTTCTATGAGAGTACTAAGAGGTGCAGTATAGATACGGAAGTTAACATCATTGTAGTCAAGTTCAGCCAATAGGAAGACAGGCATACGATCGGATAACACCCAAACATGTTTATTTTCATCAATTATAACATCAGCAGGAAACACTAAGCCCACATCGTCACGATCTACTATGCCATGGAATTGAGGTGAATAGGGCATGGATGAATGCCAGCAGCCAACAGCATTTTGATCAATTAAGTTAAACAATTCAATACCATCATCACTCATGACATGCGAAGTGGTATGAGCGTTAGGACCACGTTCATCTAAAGCTATAAAATCATGGAAGCTGTCTTCTACTCTCGTCTCATCTCTAAGAATACGTGTGGATACCGCAAATTGCCTATGACTAGCCAAAGGACTGAAGTACATGGTACGGAAACCATCTGATCTTAATGGTGACAGAGCCATGCCAAAGATACCTTCTTCACCCCATTGGAAATTCAAACCAGCAATATTGTAATCACCTCTCAAGGGATCGGGGAAGAAGAAGGAGTGAGCTGAGAAACGCCAAGATTTGTTCTGTTCCCACGAGTATGTGATCAAACCATAACCTAATTCATCGGAGAAGTAGGCAAAAGCATCATCGCAAGATTTTCCAATATCTACAGCAATGTTGGCAATAAATGTATTGGCATTTGTATCGTCGGCTCTCAACTCATAGCGACGTATGCGTGTATTTGTCTGCAAATCAAATACATTGACAGCATAGGGACAAGGATTGGTGGTGGTATTACCAATGCCCACAGTACCGGTATCCAATACCCAAAGACGACCACATTCATCTGCCTGGATACGATATGCTGTCGTTATGCTATTGGCACAATCACCAGCTGTATTACTGCGCCAATCGGGGTACGGTATTAAGGCAGGGGACCCAGTAACACTGTGATCCATATTGATGTATGTCAATGTGGCTGGTATACCTGCAAATAAAAAATAAAAAAACAAACAAAAAATAAATAAATTACCGACAAATGAAAAGCGAAAAGTGATTGTTGCATTAAATTAAGTCTGGCACTAATTGGAAATAGTGGAAAATGCACCAACTGCATTTACTATTAATGTGCCTACAGATGCATGTACATAAATTTGTAAATATACCCTGCTGACTTATTACAACAAACTATAAAAATTGATAAATTGTCGCTCATTTTAAAAGCAGCCTATAATTTCAAATTATAGTGTTGCAAAAATAAAAACATTTCATTTTTATAGTTTTTCTTTGTAAAAATTTGCTGCACAAATTACTTTTCGACTGCATAAATCTCATTGTGACAACATTTTCACGTCTTAACAGTTGTAATTGTTGCAACTGCAAAACTTGTAACGTAACATTATATTAGCTTAAGTTACATAAATGTTGTTATTTTGCGGAGTTTGTTAAAAAAAAGTGCATTTTTGCATGATTAGCGGAAATTTTAGAAAGACCGAAACAAATGTAAGAATTTTGTATAGCATATTTTTAGGATGTTAGTATAATAGTTAATTATTGTTATACAAATACAATATGTATCTGCATCTGGGTTGGAAATTTCAGTATTACATATTTATACAATTATGATATTTGGCAGTTTTATACATCTAAATTTTTGATTCTAAAACACAATAGGATGTCAATGAGTGCCAGATAAAGTGGTAGAACTTAAACCGTATCTTACCTACCAATTACATAACTAGTTCTTTATTAGTTTACTGATTTTATTATTTTATGAAATAAAACGCGGTCGCTATTCTTCTGTAAAATTGACTGGGAACAGCAGTCTATCAATACAATATTCTGCGAATGGGTCCAATATCTCGAATAGTTAGTTGTTCAACCAATTACCTTTAGGTCAGGTTGACTATGAGGTCTTCTTCTTATAAGCAAACCCAGTAATAATGGCCTTCACCTCACCTTTCGGATTATGCCACTACCAATACTAGGTATCAGGAATTTTAACGATAATCTTCTGTTTGTTTGGCTACCTGTATTTTTAGTTTGTTTCCATAAACATTTCTAAATGAATTCAAATAAATCTGTCCGTAGAGGCTTTTGCAACTGCATTTTCAATGATTTCCTAGATCACTTCATCTACGTCTGTAATGCCGACAGAAATTATTGCAAAACAGTCACTGGAAATAACTAAGTATACAGTACTAGAAATTCTAGTCGGTCAATGTCTTTTATATCACCTATCACACATATGTATAATGGATGAGTATAATCGGGTTTTATTCTCAGCGGTCAATGTATTTGTTATCTCCTATCGCACATGTATTCGGAGCTTATTTTCTTTCCAAGTTATCACAACTATGTAGAGTCGTGAGTCATCAAAATGAAATCCGCAAAAAATCCTAATATAACAATATTAAGCAAACAGGTTTCATAAAGATTAAATTTGCCGATACCACATGAAAGAATCGATTTAGTTGTACTAGATCTTTCGAAGACTTTCGCTATATTCTATATCAATCTCAGCCACTGATAACCTCATCACAAACATCTTCTAATTCTCCTTATCTCACAGCCAGCAGATATGAATCAGGCACTACTCAAATGACATCGTTCGTCGTCCGATATCGATCACGAGCTACATGACTGTAATCCAATAAAAACACTCTTTTCTTGTCACCTCAGTTTTTAACTTAAATATTTCTCATCTAATTGTAGTTTTACATGGTGAGATGTAATACGCAAAGTCTTCATAACATTTCATTTGATTTGTTGAATGATTTGATTTGAGAATTATCCAAAAATTTTTGGGAGTTTCACCAGCGAAATCAATTATGTTATGTTCATCAAGTCTTCGCAACAAATAAATCCAAGTACTTGTAAATATCATGGGGATATCGAAACTTCCTTAGCTACATATGAAAAGAAATTCAGAGTACTCATCATCGCTAAAACTAATTTAAAGCAGCAAAGTGCATATTACAGTACTATTAATATTATCATTATAAAGAAACAAAAGTATTATCAATCACTTAAATTATACACAAGATCCTTTTACAATGATATTACAGATTTGGACAAACCAAGCCCTTGACATTGTTCTGACGTGTAGACATATTTTTCAACAAACAAAATGCTGAAATTATAAACACACATATCAAGCACATTTTCAAATTCATATAAAATAATGACATTATAGATTACCTCCTATGCACATTAAAAAAGATAAACATAACATATTAAAACTTTATATGAATGCCTCAATTTAAGTGTGCTTTAAAAGCTAAACACCAAAAACTTACATGTTATTTTTAATACAGTTGGACAACATTATCGCAAAGACTAAACACTGGTTTAAACTTGCGAGCAAGTGATGACAAACATTAACCAACAGTAGTCCAGTGCAAGTCCATTAATAGATGACATTTAAATATAACATTAGATCTCTACGTGTAGCAAATATAATTCAACTCTTAGCAACTTATAAATATTAGGCAATTCAAATTGTAGCTAAAATTTTTGATGTCGCTGTTTTTGAGTTAGTAGCAATGAATTTGAAATTAAATTTTTCTTATACTAACAAATTTTCTACGTATTTGTCCATAAATTATTTGCAGAAAACTTGATAGTTATGGCCAATGATGAACAAACAAATATAAAACACAGAAACTGGTTGAGCAAAATGATGCTAAATAAGATATGCTCCAACTAACAGACAACAACATGTTCATCCTTTTAAAGACATACAATTTTTGTTTTCCTCATTTCTTTTTGACTACAAATAAATTGTATACTAAAATATGTAAACACAAAAATACATGAAAAAACCAGTTACTGGAAATTCACACACTTCTCAGTGTATCCAGCATCGAAATTCATATGCTGTTGCGTGTTTGAGTGCAGTGTCGAAATGGTTTTGTCCGTTGTTATGTTTGGTTAGTTGGCGTTGGCAAACACTGATAGCCAAAGGAGTGAACGAAAGAGAAAATAAAAGAAAAGTTTGTGGTGGTTGTTAATAGTTTTTCAAACGTTTAAAATTTAACCCCAAAATGTTGCTAATTATTTATACATGTAACATTTTTTTAGAATATATAAAAGTAAAAAAGTAATAAACTCCTTTTTTATTAATAATAATTTGCTATAATGTCTTAATATTTTTCAGGAAATCTTTCTTAAACTAGTATGACTTACAAATTTCCTTATAAGTATATATTTTTTGCAATATTATGTACTTATCACCTATTTTAAAAAAATTAACAAACTTGTTTATTGTATTACTCAAATGCAATTAATATGTAATTTCAATTTCCTATATGTTAAAAGTACTATTTTCAATATGTCTGTCATTAATTATTTTCAACATATTTTCTATACATTTACTGACTGCTGGAAATGGTTATTCATGTGGCAAATCTAAATCCTTTTCATCAAGACCTCCTAAAGTCTTAGTTGTACCAAAAACTGATGACATGGATCTTCAAATATTTGAGTGTTATTAATTTTATGAAATATGAGGTAGACTACCAATAAAGTGCTCCAAAGTGGTTGTTGCTGTGTTGACAGCCCTTTACTAAAGAATTTCGTGAACGTAGGAAATAAAAATTCGAAGTATTTGCCTAAAGTTTGTGGTATTAGGAAGATTTGACGAAAATATAGAAATTATCAATGAAATTATATTAATTAACTCATTTTTTACCCCAATTATCATTAGAGATTTAAAATTGTTTATTTATGTAGTTGTCACAGCCGGCTTGTTGCAACATTTTAACATTTTCATATAATATGAAATATCCAATGTTTATGTTTCACGCGAAGCCACAAATATTTCAAAACAATTAAACAAGACACTTTACTAAAAAGTTTTTTGCTTTGTTGCAACATGTTCGAACATAAATTGTCTACATTGAAAATTATATACATATGTATGTATTTATGTTACACTTAATCGGTAATTTTATTACAACACATTATATTTCATATTTCTGTTTAATTGAAAAATTTATGAAAATTTATGTTTTAAATCTCTATCTGTTACAGATAAATATTTTCGGTGAGTAATTTATTAGTTTAGTTACAATGTTTGTTAAATAGTAACAATTTGCAAACGCGATTAATTGCTTTCACATTCAAGTTTTGTTTAATAAAAAAATTATTGCATGGATTGAGATATTTAAGATATATGTATATTGAAGCTTTATTACTTATGTATAGTGTGCTAAAATTGAAAATTAATTGAATATTTTGACACCAGCAGACATTTTAAATAGTTTGTATGTTAATCAAGATTATAAATAATTTGTACAGGATTAGCAATTATGTCAATTTGATGATAACTTTTTCATAGAAAAAATTAATACATTAATTTCAATACAATATATGCATTCATCTTTATATTTGAATGTGTTAAGAGGAAATGTTTATTTTAAAGAGCTTATACATGAACTCAATCCGATTAAATAGGACATGCTGAATTTTAGCCAAATAATCCTAAACTCAAACTTGTTTAATTTTATTTATGAAGACTTAAAAAAGCACAAGTGATTAAAACAAAAATTCCTGTTGCTCAAAAGACTTAAGATACATACGTGTAATAGAACTTGTTGAATGTATTCAAAGAACTTAAGACACATGTGCCTTAAAATTTTTTTGTTCTTTATATTTATATAGAAAGACTTAAGCAACATGCTTGAAACTGAAAGTTTTGTTTTAAAAGACTGCAGACACAAACTTGGTGGATTAATTGCTTTTTGACACAAAAATACTTACAGCTGCGTGCAACTAATTAAGGACAGTAGTATTCAATATTTAAATCGTTATGTTAAAGGTAATATTTATTAAATAAAACGCTAAATAAAATAAATAAGTGTTAAATATTTTTTATTTTTAATTTTTCTGTTTTTTATAATTTGTGAAATAATTAATCTTGCACTACATTAAATACAGTGATATATTTATTAATATTTTCAAATTCAGGTATTTGTTAAAAGTCAGATTCAATTAATTACACATGATTACACAGAGTGTTTTTTAGCATATGAAATGTTCTTAATACATGCTTAATTTGGGTAAAAGGAAATCCTGTAATGCCAGTACTCCCAATATGTTTGTATAAATTTATTAGTATGCAAACACTTATCGGGAAATCGCAACATCCTTGAATGTTTTTTCAAGCGGTAAAATATTTTAGAAATCATTCGACTAGAAGCCGTATTATGACAGTCCGAGAAAATGCACAGATTCTGCGCAAATCGAAAAAATCCGTATAAATCAGGAAATGAGATTCGGAGTGCAGTAAAACGTCGATTGCGAGAGTTGGACACAATTTCACGAAATAAGTCATAATTGTCTGAACGTAAACGAAAGAAGTACTTCCATTGATGTAGAAGGAAAAAGAGTATAATTATCAGACGAAACAAAAGAAATACGAGGTCTGATAAAAAAATAACCGTTATTTTCAAAAAGTATTTATTCATCAATAACTATCTTGTCCCCTTCAAAGTAATCCTCCTCAGAACACAATACACTTATGCCAGCGTTTTTTTCAATCCTCAAACACTTCTGAAACGTGCTTTCTGGTATATTTCTTTTATCTCATCAATCGTAGCAAAACGCTTTCCTTTCGTCGGTGTCTTCAGTTTTGGGAAGAGGAAAAAGTCAGCGGGGGCCGGTGAATACGGTGAATACGGCGGTTGAGGCATGATAACGGTTTTATTTTTTGCCAAAAACCCACGCACAAAAATCGATGTGTGAGCTGGTGCGTTAACATGGTGCAAAATCCATGATTGGTTTTTCCACAATTCTGTGCGTTTCTGACGAATGGCTTTGCGCAAACGGCGCATAACTTCCAAGTAGTATTTCTTATTGACCGTACGACCTTGCGGCAAGAATTCATGATCAACCACGCCATTGCAGTCGAAGAAAGCAGTGAGCAAAACCTTCACATTTGACCGAACTTGACGTGCTTTTTTCGGTCTTGGCTCTTCTGGACGTTTCCATTGGGATGGTTGGGCTTTAGTTTCAATGTCATAGCTATATACCCATGATTCATCACCAGTTATGACCTTTTTGAGGAAATCTGGATCGTCGGTGACGATGTTCAATTTTGGAACAATCTTCGCTGCCGCACGTTTCATGCCTAAAACATCCGTAAAAATTACTTGGCATAAGCCGAACGATATGCCAACATCATCAGCAACCTCTCTGATAGAGATTCGAAGATTATCCAAAATCATTTTCTTCACTGCTTCAAAGTTTTCATCGGTTGTTGACATGCTCGGGCGACCAGGACGAGCATCGTCATTGACATCTTCTTGGCCTTCCTTAAACCGGCTATACCACAATTGAACTTGTGTTCTGCTCATAGTAGACTCGCCAAATGCCACAGTTAACATTTCAAAAGTCCTTGCGCATTTAATTTCATTTTTTACACAAAACTTAATACAGTTTCTTTTAACCATTTTTTCGAATAATAAAAAATCGCAGAGCACACCAAAACAAGACTAACCTTTTTATCTGTCAAAAACAAACTGATAATCCAAAATGGCTGATATTATTAACACATAACAGACATGTGTATCAACATAACAGAAAAAAATGCGAAAATCGAACATACGTAACTCACGAAATTTTAAAATAACGGTAATGTTTTTGTATGTTCGTTGTACAAAGTTGAAAGAATTTGATCCAAAGTACACCCACGCCACTTTGAAACATGGCTGATTTTTTATAATACTTTGGGGCGATAGGTCGTCAGGTGGTGTTGAACTGCTGTACAATATTGAGGGAAATACGGATAATTTTCAGTATGAAAGAAACAATGATGCTATATGCTGATGAGAACATGGCAGTTACATCGATATTTCAACAAGATAATGATCAGAAGTATACGGCTCATCACGTCAAGCAATTGCTTTTTAACAATTCAATTACTGGCCTTCATGCAGTCCTGATCTCAACCCGATTGAGAATGTATGGCAAATTGTAAAAACCTAAGTAAGCAATTCTAAAGATTTCTTTGCCGAAAACAGAAAACTTGGAAGGCTATTCCAATCAGTCTATGTAAAAATGTTGGTAACCTCAATACCTCGAAGATGCAAAGCTTTTCAACAAAGAATTTTATTCATTTATTTTTGTATAAATACTTTTTTTATGAAATTTGTGGTATTTTCTTAATTACATGCATGAGTGATATCAATCTTATTTGAAAATATGCCTCACAGATTCATAAATAATAATTAGTTTGACACAATATCCAATTATTTTCTAAGAGTAACAAGTAACTTGAGTAAACTACTCCAATTTTTAAGAATATCATAAAACCTTTCGTACTATTTGCTTTAAGTTTACATGTTAGTATCGTATCCTTAATTAAACGCACGCAGCTGTATGTCAAAAACACGTTTAAGTTCTATTGCAAAAATAGTGTTTTTTTTTATTTTTCAACCCACACATCATGTTATAACAAAAACTTTGTTACATTTGACACTTTAACAGTATAAAAATTATTTTATATGTCATATTGTCATATTTATTGTTTGCCAGAGCAAACTTTTATGTTAATATTTGATGTTGAAAAAATGTAAATTTCTTGAAATATGTAAATTAAATTTGCATAACTTCAGTAACATAATTTAGTTGTGTTGATTAGTGTAGATGACGTATTGTGTAGTTTAGTTGATATTTATTTATAGTTTATTGGACATTTTCTGACCAGTCATTCATAAACAATGCACTTTTGTAATAATGTTTTGAAGGTATTGGTATTTCTTGTCATATTAAACTTATGGAAGGAAGTTTAAGGAAAAAAACTATATTCGACTCTATAGCTTTACATAACAATATCCGAATGAAAAATACTCAATTGCATGCTAAATTCCTAAAGAAATTCACGTTGTGTGATCATTATTGTAATCATAGAAACAGCTTCGAAATTAAAATATATATCTATATATATAATATATTGTAGTAAAGCTGCCATGACATTGTGTACTACCGATATTTAAGGATGTTAATTTTTTTTAAGAATTATTAATTATTATTATTCATAAAACTTACAACAGGTTTATAAGAGGTTTATAAAGGAAATTTTGTATGGAAATTTGATTTATAAACCTGTTGTAAACCAGTTGTACATTTTTATGAATAAGGGGGAGTATGAATAATATACACATATAATAATGTATAATTTCATGTACTCTAAAATATAGCGCGTGATAATGTACATAAGTTTTGGTCCTGAAATTTCCATTAGTAACTTTTTGGGAAATATAAACTAATAAACTAATTAATATTATTAAATATCGCGTATGATGAGAATCTAAATGAAGCCAATTAATACAAAAAATTAGAAGAAAAACGTTTGTTGTTGATAAAGCAATTTGTTTTTAAATATTATCCTCGAAAACCTGCCTACCATTGTTTCTATTAAATCTTACATGTAATCGGCAATATTTTAATTTTCCTTTCGGAGTACATGGACAAATTTAATGACTGTGAAATGGTCACTAGTCGCACAAACTGTTATGAAGAAAATTGTTTTGTATTTATAAGCAGAGATAATATCAATAGTATCACTATTCTACCTATATATTAAGAAAGACAGACAAGTTTCATAGGCTCAAAAATCCCATGATAAATATATCGCTTAGTAAGGATATAGGCTGTGACCACAGATACTGTAAATAGCGTCCTACTGTCATCACTTCTGGTCACATAAGTAAACTTTAATTAGCCACTGACGTACAGTAATGATAAGTGTTATTGTTAAAAAAAACTCATGTTATAAACTAATAACTATCAAGTGTCGCTATGGCCATTGAAATCATATTATTAAGTGTCATCAACTAATGTCAAGATGTGACGAAAAGTATTATAAAGAATTCTGTATAGACTATAATTTTTTACTACGTTGCAATTTCTCTTGTGATAGCTCGGTTTGTGTTTCAAAGAACTTTTGTCTTAATGTATGCTGAAGTTATTAATCTTTATATATTCTGTGGCACTGAATGCCCTAAATTCTTTGTTGTTTTCCTAAAAATCTCTGCTATTAAACACTACAAAATAGCTGTCACTCTGCAGCCTGTTTTATATTTATCAACACGAATTGACGAATGGGCTACGAGGGCGGTTCTTCTTAGAATAGAACAGAAAGCGCTGTACACAGAAAAAAATCAAAATGAGTTTCAATTAAAATATTTGTGGAATCAATTAAAAATTTAATTGAAATCGGATCTGTAAACAAAATGATAGTATCAATTAAAAAAAAAAATGTGAGATTTAATTGAAAATATCAGAAAAAGTAATTGAATCAATTAAAATTTTAATTGAAAATTATTTTAAAATCAATTAAAGGTTTAATTGAAAAAAAACATGATTTTTTTTTCTGTGTATAAACAGAAAAAAGTTAAGTGTTTTGGAAACTTCCATCATGTTAAATTTCTTTTCTTAAAAATGGTTCATCGGGACAATAAATTCATAATGATATGGTGAATGTGTAAGTACTCCTTCATATGAACAGTAAAAAAATTGGGTTGCTGAATTTAAACGTGGTCGTACAAGTATTGAGGATAAACCACGTAGTAGACGTTCAAAAACAGCAACAACAACAGAAATTGTAGCCAAATTACATGATATGGTATTAAATGATCGATGAACAAAAGTGCGTGTAATAGCTAATATAATGGGCATCTCAAATGATCGAGTCCATTTAAGTTTTCATCAAGACAACGCACCAGCGCACAAGAATATTTTAACAATGACTAAAATCAACGAATTAAAGTACGAGTTGCTCGTAGTGAAAAAATTAATAGCTGACAAGCGTTTCAACTCAAATGAAGATGCAATTACAGTTGTAAACCACTATTTTGAAGGCCTTGAGGAAAACTATTTTAATCAAGGCATAGAATTGCCAGATATGCGTTGGACTAAGTGTATTGAAGTTTCAGGAGATTATATTGAAAAATAGCAATGTTTTTTAAAAACTAATTATTCTCTTTCTGTGTTAGGCTAAAAACTTTCCGAACCGCCCTCGTTTTAAGTATTTTAATTTCGCTGCCCAGAGATCTGGATTCTTGGAACAAACACTTACAGATCTAGAGAAATATTACAGAAATGTTTTCAAGCCACTTAAAAACCACTCACAAAAAATAACAAAAACAAGAGAAGATTTAAAACAGTATTTTTATTCCTCTGATCCCAGCAGCTGCTATAATAGATATTGAAAAGAGTGAGTCCAAGTATATTAACATGTTAACCGACTCCTTAACACTGCAATGAGTTTCTAAAATTTCTTTTCGAATACAATTGCTACAATTGCGTTATAATTTTCAACGCTTTGCAAATTAAACATTAAATGTTTTCGAATGATTTCCATAGAAGAGAGTGATAGTATTTTCTTAATATAATTTTACATGATGAAATGTAAGTTAGAAAATATATCTGGTAAAATATTAAATTTCTAACGGCAAAGAGTCAAATTTAATCCTTGGAAGTGAAAGCTTGCTGGTTTCTTTCAAGTACTACATCATAATAATATGCGCAAACTTTCAATTTTATTTAAATGGTAGTGAATAAAAAGTATTAATTTAAAACTAAATATATATTCATTCAGAAAACAATGGTAATTTATCTCGTTTGTGGGTTGCTGGTAAAATTTATAAGAGAAATTAAGAATAATCCTGAATTAACTTAGAAATAAAATACTTTTCACTATTTAAAACAAATAACAGTTTGTGGAATATTTTGAGTATTTTGACTTTTACGAGGATTTGGAATAAAATGTTAATTAATTTATGAATCAGTATACTGTTACATCTTCTTAAAAGCAAAAAATATGCTTTTAAAATCAAAATATGTTGCTTAATTAATTAGAGAAGGAATTGAACTAATATTTATCTTTTTAAGAGAAAACTTTTTTATTCAGGCTAATAGTTCGAATAATCAAGAATACTATTGTAAAGTACTGGAACAATTGGCAAATTGGAATGCATTTTCTACCCTGCCAAAGGCGTCATCAGCAATCTTCATTGTCCATGATCAATCTGTAAACATCATCTATTTAACTCACCGTTTTTTGAGAAATAGAATACGAGAATTATCATATTTCTTTTTTACATGTTGTGAGTTAGAATGAAATTTACGTACGTTTACAATGTGTGTGTGTATTCTTTATTATTATTTATAAATCTTGTATTATTACAAAATTTGTTTTTGCTTTTATTGCTGCGTCTATTTTTTATTTTGTAGATCAATAACAGCAATGTATGTATGTTTTTTGCTGTCATTTTCCCTTTTTTCTTGGTGGATTATGTTATTTTTTGTAACTACTAAACACCGGCGATGGGATGAAGACTTTTTCTTATTTTATTCTGGAAGCAATAAAAAAAAAGCAAAACAAAACAAAAGGTTTGCCTCAAGCAAAATTTTGTAGATCAATAATAATGCGCTAGTATTTCTACATAAATAGATAATCGCTTATCTTATAAAAGATTTATGCTATAACTTGTTGTGGTTTTGTCAAAAGAATAGCAATAAACAGATGTTTATTAAAGATTTAAAAAACTTTAAATTTGAATTTAACCTATTATTCGAAATCATATTAAATAACAAAATTCACGACCCTTTATGTATAACAATAATATGTATGTTAATTGTTTAGTTTTCTCATATTAACAATTCCATACAATTGAGAATTCGAACTGTCGTGAAGGTCAAATATATTGTAATTTTTATAACACAAAGAAAAAACAAATATCAACATTTGCAATAATATAAAAGTATTTAAAGCAAAAAAAAAAAAATATGATTGAACCCTTTGAACTTTTTTTTTTTTTTTTTTGATAATTTTTTTAGTTTTTTTTTTACCAACTGAAGTGAATGTTAAACAAATCTCCCACAAAGGTTTTCAAAACATAACCAACTACAACTGTATTGAATAAAAAATGTATTCAAATAATAAAAAAACGAAAGTGTCTTGTACTCAAAAACACCAGAAAAAAGGCAAAAAAAAAACACGGTTAACAAAAAAATGTAAATAACATTGTAAGACCCTGGCCTTTTTCGCACTTTGCTGAAAAAAAAAACTATTAGAAACGAAACGCCTTTTAAACATTAAACAATAAAAATATTTTACTGTTTATGGGCAGAAAATAAAAGCAAATTAAATACAAAAACCTTAACCGGAATTATGGTTTGCTCTTACTACAAATAAAATATTTGTTTATATTAATTTTTTATTTAATAATTTTTTTCCTCATTAATTGTATTAGTCTGTTACCATTCTAAGAATTTAATTAGCTATTAAAAACCTAAAAAATGTTCTTGTCAATGATTCATGATTAAATCAACTGAAACGTAACATTTAAAAAAAAAAACCCAAAGAAAAATAAATAAAGAAACTATAAATAACCCACAAACATGGTCTTGTATATAACATTTTTATTGTTTATTATTATTTGTTAGAAATTAAAAGCCTAAGCAAAATATTTGTTTATATTATGAAAGGGTGGAGAATTGGTTCAAGGTTATTTTAAATTCAATAATTTGATATAAATATTGAGATTTTTTTTTTTATGTGCGAATATAGAAAACGGAGTTTAGGGCCGGGCTTATTTTTAAATGAATCTTAAATAAAATTAAGAAAATAAACTCATTTGCATGACAACAATGACAAACAATATGTTTTGTGTGAAACTTGAGGTAATTTTGTGTTGTTGAGCACTCAATCATTTATTGTTATTACAATAATTAATCCTCAATAAGTTTGATTGTTAGTATTCAGTATGAAGTTAAAGTCTAGGCAAATGTAAATTTTAGCAGTATTTGTATTGTATTATTTGTAAGCACTGTTTTATAAGAATATGGTTTCAAGATTGGTTAATCTTTGATAGCCATGGTTTAATAACTAATCAAAATGGTAAGACACAAATTTTGTGGGAGTTGACCCTAAAGTTTTAATGATTTAAGCATTAAACACATTCACCACAGCAGGCTACCAACCACAATATGTCAAAAATAAAATACACACGTTTATATGTGAATGATTATATTGACGACAGAAGGGCAAATATGATTTTTTTTACCAGCTTCCTAGGAGGCTAATCATAATAACAATAAATGATTGATTACTTTTTTTTGGCACACTATCGCCTAGTCTATCGGGGCACCCCCTTAACAACAGAAATTTACCTAAAGTTTGACACAAAACATATTGTTTGTCATTGTTGTCATGTAAATGAGTTTATTTTCTTTGTTTCATTTTAAATTAATTTAAAAATATGCCCGGCCCAAAACGTGTGTATTTTATTTTTGAAATATTCGCCTGCTGTGGCGAATGTGCTTAATGTTTTAAACACTCTTCGTCTTAGCATACAATATATTTGTATAAATTCAGGGCTTTCACAAAGAGATTCCGGATTTTTATCAATAGTATTAGGTTTTCAATTAGAGAAATTTAATTTGGCTTGTTCATTTTAATTAATAATTCAAAGAACACCATTGTAAATTAATGTTTTTAGACAATTGGCACATTGGAATGCATTTTTTTGGCCTGTCACGGACGTCATCAGAAATGTTTATTGTCCAAGATCTACTTATTAACATTATCTATTTAACTTAAAATTATTGAGACGGAATATATTTCGGGAATTAATCATATTTCTTTTTTACATATTATGAGTTAGAGCGAAATTGTCATACGTTTACAATGTGTCTGTATTCTGTTGATTGACAATATCAGCAATGCATGTTATGTTTACTTTGTTTTTGCGTATATCTCTGCAATTTCTTAACAGATATACCTGATTTTCTAGATTTTCATATTATAGTAGACATTTCTGGTAAATCTCTGTGTCTTTGGAATTTAAATTTTTGGAAAAATTCTTCAACCTTGTATTATACACTTCTAAATATTTTTCTACAGATGGTCATCATTTATTGGACTTATTCAGCTACAAGGATATAGATATATACAGTGAGGAGTACAAATTAGTACATGTTTGTACTTTTTGCACTTGTTATTGCTTAAAAATTAAAATAAAAAGGGAAATTTAAAGAAAATACTGTGAGGAGTACAAATGAGTACTGGTTTGCACTTTTTGCACTTATTATTGCATAAAAACTAAATTAAAACAGAAAATTTAAAACTATTTTTGTCATTTATTTTAAGTTTAATATTTAATAAAATAATTTTTAAATAAAAACTAAATGTATCAACGTCTAAGAAAAAGATAAATGAAAAAAAAACAAAACATATGTACTCAATTTTGCACCATACATAAACTTTACAGAATGATAATATTTTTAATATTTAGTCCAATGCCCGTTATTTGATAAAACAAATTTTACACGTTTAACATACTCTCCTACAAATTTTTCAATTAATCCACTTGCAATTCTCTTTCATTCAAAGTGCATCCAAATGATTCGAAATTAATCGGTATTTTCTCAACTGTCTCTCAAGATTCAGTTTGACCACTAACTCTCAATCGAATTAAGTTCGGAAACTTTTTCTGGACACAGCATAAAAAAAATTCTGCTCGCTAAGCCATTCTTATTTCTTTTGCTCATATAACAATCTCTTCGAATTATCTAATATGAAGGCAGAGGGAATCGATGCCTTTATAAGGAAATGTAACAGGCTGCCGCAACCAGTTATTCTGAACTTTAGTGTGGTGACCTTTAATCAATCAGTTAACTGACTTGGCATAATTTTTATAAATCTGTAACTATCGCACTGTTTCCTTTTCCATCTTCTGATTTCCCTGTATCAATGTTTCATGACTATCCTTCATGTATCTTTCCCATCTTTTAATTATCATTTCTGGCAACACAAGGGGTCAACGTGAGTACAAAAGTGTTGTGTGCTTCTAAACGGCGGCCTTTAAAACTAAACTAAGCCACTATTTAGCGATTTGGGAGTATGCTTTGGGTCAACATCCAGCGCGTCACCATCCTGCTGAAAAGTAACTTCATCCACTTCATTCAGAATCGGGAGATGAGTTTATAAAAACGCCAACTTGTAAATCATCCCTATAGGAATGTCATGATATGCTTCCTTGTTTCCTTTACATGCTGTTAGAATTATGTGGGCTATTTGGCGCCAGCAATATTGTTTACCTTGGGATTGAAAACGATTAAATTTAAATTCATCTGACCAGATTACACATCTCAAGTCATCTATTATCCAATACCTGTGCTTTTTGGTAAACTTTAACCGTGTCTTAATATTTTTTTTTATCGATAATGGAAGTTTAAATTTTTTTACTGCTGAGATGTAACAAAGACCACGAAGGTCTTTTCTGGATGTCCATCGATTAGTGGGTTTGCCTATGGCTATAGAAACATCTTTAGGTGTTAAACACTTGTCTCTTTTCATTTGTGTTACCATAAGATGTGCATCCGCATTCGTTAAAATACCTCTAATTTGTGATTTGGGAACAATAGAGCCTATTTTGGACCATTATGTCCACTGATTGACTTGCTTTAAGCTGATTAGCTGTTACTCGTTTAGAATATATTATATTTGTCGTTGCCAGAATATTGTCATCAATGGCTCTTGACAGTTTCATCCTTTTTTATTATAATCTGGTTTTTGTTGTATAATTTGCAAAAGGTGTTTACCACATGCAATGAAATTAAACTTGGATATTTTTGAGCAAATATTTCAAAAGTCTCACTTGTGTAAAATTGAGTACATGCTAGTTTTTTTTTTTAATTATTATTAGCTGTAAACCTTAAATTACAAATTTCAATATTTTTCAATATATATAATTTATTAAATTTCTTTCGGTACAATAAAAAGTGCACAAGGCACAAACATGTATGCATTTGTGCTCACCACTGTATATGAATTTTTGAAAATTATTCTTGCCAACCGTGTTTAAAGAACTTGACAATGTTTGGAAAGCCGTGTTAAAGAATTGAATTTAAATCGTTGAGTTAAACTGTTTTTAAAATAAATTAAACTAAAACAAACATATTTGAAACGATTTGTCTGCAAACAATTAGAATTCTGGCAATTCTGTCTAATTCTAATTAGTTTATGTCAGTAAATTCATGCATGACTTAAAATATTCATTATAAAAGTCAAATCTACTGACGCCACTTTAGAAGTAAGTTGTGTTTTTAATGTTTTAAAATATTAGTAATTATAAATCAAAATCAAAGCTCGTTAGAACTTTTTTTTAGCTTTTTCCCCATAGCTTTGGTTGTTATTAATTGTTTTACATAATATTTTAATTAAGCTTTAAGTTTAAAAACCGCAAAATAGTAACAAATTATAGTATTAAATCAAATGGCTGTTGGTTAAATATTGTTTTTATTTTGTTAGCTATGTAGTTTTTATTTTAGTTTTTCTTTTAGTTTAAAACGATTCAAGGGAAACACGTACTACATGCTGACATATCAAACGAATTTGTAGCTCGTGCACTGCCACATTTGTTACATCCCAGCAAGCCATATGAGTCCGAAAAGAGTCTTTTCTGACACCTTTTCCGGAGCATTCATGCTCTTTATGAGCCCAACAAAACAATCATTATTGCTCCGAAAACCTGCAGAAAAGAGGGTCATTACATTCTAAAATGGTCCGTCAGAAAGAGCCAGAAAAGAGAATTTTATTAGGGTTTTTTTTGGGCTCTGAAAGAGCTCTTAGATAATGTCAGAAAAGAGTATTTTATGAGGGTTTTTTGGGTTCAGAAAGAGCTCTTATATCATGTCAGAAAAGAGTCATTGCAATTTTAAATACAAAAAAATTAAAGTTCACATTTATTATTTTTTTATTATTATTTTTCGTTCAAAGCACAAAGAACAGGAACGCTTTGGTACACACATAATTAAGTGGAATTTCTGAGTCATACTGCGTGCCGACTCAGGACAGTAATACGCAATTTTTTTTTTCTTTTGCTCCGAAATTGCTTTTTAGTTGGACTCTTTTCTGACTCCTTTTTCGTAGCGCTCCTAGAATGGTATGCTGGGATGCTTGTAGTGTTTTACGCCTTCATAGTATTTTCGGCAGCCTGTATTTTTGTAAACAATTCAGTCATAGAATAGTTAAATTGTTTTATTTTAACGTTTGCTGTTGCTGCTACTTACATATGTATATGCACCCAGCCATAGTTGTGGCCATTAGTGACTGGATATTATTGTTTGTAACTGTTCTGTTGTTTACTGCCATAATAAACTTGCCACATTTGATTTTAAGTGATTTTGATTGTTTTTCCTTTCGTGCAACTGCCGTCAAATTGCTTAATGTCATTTAATAGATTTCAACTTAGTAAATCTTGTTACAATTAACAAATTGAATTTATTTATGCCTCTTTTGGATGTGTTTTCGGACTGTGTTTTAACACAACGTTTTTATTTCTTTCAAGCTTGAAGATTGTTTTTGTGTTTTTTGATTGATTCGTTAATGTTCTTGTCTGCTTGTCTGCTTGATTTCTTATCTCATTGTTTATTTTAATTATAGTTATATGTATATGAGGCACAACACGTCACTTAGCAGGTGATTTTGTTGCAGCCCACTTTGCATGCATTTATGCAGTTTATAGTTTAGGTTTTATAATTTTGTTATGACTTACTTTGCATACTTGACATATTTGGTGTGGCCATATAATGGTGTAATATATTTTCAAACTTTATTTCAATAGTTTTCAGTTTTCCTGTCATAATTCATATTTCATAATACACAAATATTGTGTAATTTACTAAACATAGAAAGGTGTGTGTAAGTTAATATAAGTTTTTCATTATAATGGTATTTTTTGTGTGAGTGTTTGTTTTTTCGATAGTGTATAATTATGATGCTGTTTTTCTTCATATGTACATATTTTCTTCTACAATTTGCAGGTGCTTTTTGTTGTGTGTTAAAAAAGAGTACAATTTAGCTTATCTTACTTTTGTTAAGTGGCTTTATGTAAGCGGAAGGATATTATTAGCAATTGCAAAAAATTTAATTTTTATCTCTTTTTTCATTTGTTAAGCCTATAAATGGCAATTTGCTTGTAAATAAAAGTATAATAGTGTTACTGGTTTCTCTTTTCAATAAACAAGATTGTTGAAAGCTAATTTATAGAGATTACCTTAATTAGTTTGTTACATTTTTCTTAGCATAAATGTTGTTAATAATAATGTTGAAAACTTTGATGTTATAATTTGTTAAACCAAAAAAAGCCAAAAAAAAAAAAAAAGACAAAGATAACCAAGTCAGAAAAGTCAGACTAATAAATTATAGTAAATGCACAAACATACATATAATTTAAAAGCTGCCACACTTTTAAAAAGAAATTGGAAATTTATTATTTCAATTAAATGACATTAAGTAGAATTATTTTAAATTTTCACCAACAAAATTAAATATGGGAAGTGATATAAAGACGAAGGAAATATTGAACAATTTTGAAATTATCTCCACCCTTTTATCAATAACTTTGTACAATAGCCTTTCCCAGACACTTTGGAGACCTCAGAGACAGATAATTAAATAACTAACTTAAAAACGAAAATTATGTTTTAATATATTATAAGAAATCCTTGGTTATAATAAAAAAATAATTTTACCTTAATTTGTAAGTAAAGCTTTTGTTGGACAAACAGTATTTAATATTATAAATCATTGCAAACATTCGTTATCATTATTATTCTTTTCAATCCACAAATGATGTTGTAGTGTCGTAGGAGTTGTATGGTGCGACGTATCTGATCTTCAAGAGTTATATACCTCCGATATTCCATTTTGATTGAAATTTAGTACCTTAGAAAACATTAAATACCACTCCAGGTATAACATGTACAGTGATATGGTATAGTGTTTCTTAAAGACTACAATCAAATCAATATTATAAAAACATTTTCAACCCATCATCGATCTGATCAAATTTACAAAAATTACATTTTTTTTTTCTAAAATAACGTAAAATATTTGTTTGTAACAGCATTCCACGCCCCAAAAATGCCAATATTTTTACCTAATTTTTTTGCTACTTTAGTTTTAATATGTTTGCTATTGAATGCCAGCACAATTTTGGAAATCAGTGACAACAAAAAGTTAGACTTTTGGCCGATGAAATTAAATTCTGAGCCACCGTGCGTCGCACACTGTGTCCACTGCGGCAATAAATCAATTTGGACCTGCTCTCCGATTTTGATGATTTTTGCACAGATGGTTAAAAACTATTTAAAGGTCATGTGTGGATTCAATTCATGCAAATATCTCCATTGGTTTTCTGTCCCGAGCAGCGCAAAGTTGAAGTATGTGAACAAGTCTCAAATGTGATAGTTTTCTATGTCATATTCTAAAGCTTGTTATTTATAAACTATACACCGAACTATAAGTATTTTTTCACTTAAAATAGGGATTAAGCATTATGTAAATTAAAAAAAAAAATTTAAAAAAAAAATTCCTTTGACAATCACCCCTATCGTGTATAAAAATTCACATGAAATTTATTCCCTTTTATTTATTTAACATTGAAAATGTGAAAAGGGAACAAATATCATGTGAATTTTTATTCACGATAGGAGTGAATATATTTTGAGCCAAAAAAATAAATATTTATGATTTTCTGTTCGACTTTTAGTTGTGTGCTAATCAGTACGACACATGGAATCCTATACTAAATTAAAGCTGGGAGTCTCAGTTAACAGACTGACTTTTAGTTGTGTGCGAAACAGTGCGACACATGGAATCCTATACCAAATTAAAGCTGAGAGTCTCAGTTAACAGACTAAAAAAAAATCTGCGCAAATTTGCGCGCTGCCGAAAAAACAATGAAAAACTAAAAAATTGCAGTAAAAAATATGCGTTATGCGTTATTTTACGCGTTCTTTATTTTACGTCCTTCTTTCTTTGCTACTCGTACACGAAAATTTCATTGCATGTGTGCTATATAGAAAAAACTTAAATTTAGAACGAAATTGAAGCTAAAAAATTAGATTATCTCGAAGATGTGAAAAAGTTGTTAATAAATGAAATAGACTGGGCGGTGGGCGTAAAAGTGGGCATATTTTTGTAAAAAAAAAAACTAAAATTTTTAAAAAAATTTAAAATAAATGTGTGCAAAATTTCATGAAGCTCCGCAAATACACTAAATACACTACACGGACACAGTGTGCGTCGTCTGAATTTACAATAGTTGTACAAATGTTGTTGGTAATTTCTATATAAATTTTTTGTGTAACACCTAAGACATTTTGTTGTTTTAATATTGTATGAAAGTTTAAGTGTTTACAAAAGTTCCAATATGTATCTCAATAAAAAATGTGTCATTTTAGTTAAATAATAATAATAATAAAATAACCAAACGGTAACACTCAAATCTGATTGATAAATTAAAAAAAAAGAAAATAAAATTAATAAACAACAAATTTAAATAATGTAATGTACATGGTGTAACTATACAAGGTGAGTGCAAATCGGCAAAAAATATAACAAAATACAGAAACAACAGGCATTTTGTTGGTGTAAAATAATGTACCACTGTCAAAAACACTTGAAAGAGTATTACTTTTGACATAAGTAAATTGTAAACATAATGCGTGCTCTGTTAAGAAAGTTCAATTGTGTTCAGCGACGAAGCTCATTTTTGGCTCCATGGGTACGTAAATAAGCAGAATTGTCGAGTTTGGAGTGAATATCACCCAGAAGCATTTCAAGAGCTACCAATGCATCCAGAAAAAATCATAGTTTGATGCGCTGGTGGACCGTACTTCTTCAAAGATGATGCGAATCGTAAGGTAACTGCGAATGGTGAGCGCTACCGTGAAATGATATCCAACTTTTTTTTTGCTCAAAATGCAAAAGCTTGACTTGCATGACATGTGGTTTCAATAAGACGGTGCCACATGCCACACAGCACGCGCAACAATGAACTTATTGAGAGGCGAGTTCGGTGAAAATTTTATTTCACGTTCGGGACCGGTCAGTTGGCCGCCTAGATCGTGCAATTTAACGCCTTTAGACTATTTTTTGTGGGGCTATGTTAAAGCTCATGTCTATACAGACAAGCCCATTGGAAGACAACATTGAAGCATTTATTCGTGAGATACCGGCCGAAATGTTGGAAAAAGTATGCCAAAATTTGACTAAGCAAATGGACCATTTTTAGTTCAACATTTGCATGAAATAATCTTCAAACATTAAATTATATGGACCGTACTATCGATTCAAATAAAGATTTCATGCATTTTTTTTAAACTTTCCTATAGCTTTTAAAAAATCGCCCTTTAGTACGACATTTTTAGGTGTGGCATGGACGTTCATGCACATTCGACTTTTTTATTACAAATTCAAATTGTATATTTCTAGGACTGTAGAAAATTCGACTAGTTGAGTCAATTCAAATTCGTATTTCTCTATCTTCAAAATAAATCAGACTGATGATGCTTTGGTACTTTTGTGGTTTAAAAAAGTAAACACAAATAAAATTTTATTATTCATTGATCAAACACAAATATCAAACCAACGAGGGTACAATTTGTATATTTTTTCACTTTCTCATTAAAATATTAGGTGTATAACATAAAAATGTGGGATTTTTTCAAATTTTTAGTATTAACCATTGTTAGCTATGTTAGCTTTTCCCATCTTTCTGTCAAGGTATAGTTTGTGAACCAAAAGATATGCTCATCTTTTGAGGCTAAAACAAAGCAATCTAATTTCGGATACCACGTTCTGAAGTGAAACGTATCCCAAATAGTAGTCAAATGGGCCAAGGTATTTAATATAAGGCGGATGATGCTAAATTTCTAAATCACTTCTTGTTCAGCTTTGCCATGGTGAAATATTACACTCCCATGTTTGGCCACTTGTTCTGGGAGTTTTTCAGCCAATACTCCCTTCAAATAAATCAGTTGCATGCGGCGATGTTTTGGTGTCGATTCGGCTGGTTGTCCGGACTTCACTTAGTATTCATTTACACGAAGCAATTTTTATTGAAAATATTGATACAATTTTTTCCTTGAAATTTCTTGGGTGTGCACACATCACAATTCTTATTGCTTAAATCGTTCGTATTTTTAATTGAGCGTATACACAAATTTGTATAAACATATGTAATACGAATAAGAGAGTAACACGAATTGCTAGTACAATCAAGTGTGTACTCGTCTTATCTTCCCATTATCCTGATGTCTAAATGGTAGTGAGCTTAGCTTAAAGAATTGCTTCATGTAAATTGGGTCATACCATCGCTTACGCTACGGGTAAATCACAATATTTACTCATCACAAAGGTGGATATGAACTTTTTATAAAATTTTTATTAAGGAGTACAATGCCAATGAAAAGGCTGTTTTAAATCAAACAGTTTTAAAAATATGGCAAATGATATTATATGGAATAAATCATTAATTTTTTTAAACTGTTATCAAAGGGAGAACTGTAAGGATTGTTTGACGCTAAACTTGCATCCATAATTTTTCTAATTAATTACTACTTGGTGTACATGGTTTAGCTTGACCGACTATACATTCTTACTTGTTTAATAATACTTCAGTAGTAAAATCGTTTAAATGTTTGACAAAATTTCAACTGTTTATTTGGCATTACATAGATTTTCGTAAGCAAACAGGCACATGTACGTGCCTTGTTAAATTCAGCTATCTAGCAGTTTGTATTATTTAACGATGCCACAATGCTACTACTAGTCAATTCTACTTTCATTTTTTATTTATTTATTATATGTAATATTTTACTTCTTTTGCCAATTCTGTTGCCACAAAAAACACAGGTTTTATAATAATTGTTGTTTAGTTCAAACATTTTTTTTTCGTTTGCTGTCAAAGGTTGCATGACACACAACTGGTCAAAAAACTAAATGGACAGGAATCAATTGTAAACATTTACATACAAATGAATAATAGTCAACTACAAATAAATGAATATAAATTCATAATTGTTATTCAACTGTTGTTCAACTGCTATTGTTAAATTTACTAACTAACAACCATCAATATTAATTTAAATTTTTGGCTTCTTCAATTAAAATTTTACTTTCTATTGTTTTGCATATTGTAAAATTATTAGCTAAAATATTTAAATACATACTAAGATTTTATTGTTACACAAGATTTAACATCCTGTTTTCTCAAATGCATCTTTTTTTAAAGATAATAATGCAATATTCCAACACAGCTTTAATTCAGCTGGAAAATAAGTTTTTCTTTTTAAATTCCATAACATTTGTGGGTTTATTTTAGTATATTGTCCATATTAATTAACCATTGTTGTTTTTATTATCCAGCTACAAACAGACGGATAAATGGTTAACAATTTGTTTTATGTCTGTATTTAACAAAAAATATTTGTTCGGCTTAAAATTTTTCAAAATCTTTTTACGGTTAAATTTTGTTACGTTTGTAAAAGTTAAACAAATGAAACTGATAAAATGTTTGTGTTTGCATAATACTTACTGCAGATTAGCAAACATAAGTAAGTATACGAGTATATTGTAATAAATTGTAAATTGGTTTCCTTAAGGTACGATCTGCCGAAAAAGACGTAACCACCAAATAAAATATTTTTGAGATCGTTTATTTATTCCAAATAACTTCCTTTATTTAGGACGGGATACAACAAATATTTAGTTTAGTTTTGATGCTGTTTGAATTTGCATCATCATATAACAAGAGGTTACGCTTATTTAAGTAAATATTTGCTATGTGTGATTATACCTTTAGATCATAACCTAATATAACAATAAACAGTCTTGGCAATGACAATATCTTTTGTTGGTCTCTATTAGAGGACGCAAGTGTTTTTATACAACTTGTGCGAACAACTGAAGTACCAACAAGGCTCTCTTTATCATACTCCCATCTAATGAAAGAATATGCTTCACAAGTTTTATGTGGCTTAACTCGTTGATTAAAAAACTAAGAAACTAAGAAACTAAGAAAAAGTATCGAAACAAATATTATAACACTTTGTACCTTAAACAGACAGCAGGACATGTCTAAATTGTTTCAATGTATTTCAAACGGAATGTCAAACTTAATATACGCCTCATCTTTATGGCGGTGGGTATAAAAAAAATATTTTATATAAATAAAATAAAAATATTTCACAAACAAATTTCAAATCATTAAATCATAATAATAAAAAAACTTCTTGACAAAAGTTTTTTATCATTGGAAACTTTTTACTTTAGTTAGAACAATGAAATTTTTTTCCAAACATTCTTAGCTACACCTAACACATTCTCGATATTTTGTTCTACATCCTTTATATATAATGCGTACAATATTATGAAATTTTACATACTGGTAAGAATCGGTGCTCGATTTCTCATAACCCCCATATAAATATTTTTTCCGGAATAAAACTCTATGGCAGATAAATGCGGTTAGAAAGTAGCCTCAAAAGATGAAAAGTAAAGTAGTAAGGTTTAACAAATAATAGTTCCACTTTAAGAAAAATCACAAATCGGTACAGTGGACTCTTTCCTTACGGACATCTACTAAAGCGGACGCCTCTTATATACGGACACTTTTTTCAGTATCAAAAAAAATATTTGGAATTCTTACTACTCTGATAAGCCGACAAATTTGTCAGTCTCTGAGATGTCCGCTTTTGAGAGAGTACACTGTATTTTGTATAAATAGTTTCGTATTTAACCCTCATATAATGCCATTAAATGGGCATACATCTCTTATCTCACTATCAGGTTAAAATTCGACAAAAATATTTCAAATATATAAAACCATTTTAAAGAATTTATTCGATTTTTTTAATAATTCTAATATTTTTTTATTTATTTTAAACTGAAATGTTTTTTTCATTTCATTCCAATTTCCATTTGTCTAAATTATTTTACAACTGCATTTTTTGAATTATTATAGTACAAATGAACTCAATCCATAATAAAATACTCTGATATTAAAAATCTAAAAAAGGTTAAAAAATTAGAAAAATTCTATTTAAATTGTAGCTTAACATTAACCCCCTGGCCCACGATGTCGAACGATAACGTTCGCTTAGATAAGACTTAAGACACAAACTTGATTGTGGAAAAAACAAACTTTTCCTCAAAAAAAAAAAATAGATACGATAAAAAGTTTGTGTCTTAAGTCTTATCTAAGCGAACGTTATCGTTCGACATCGTGGGCCAGGGAGTAAATTTATTAAAATGTTTGATTAATCGGAAATTTTTTTATTTTTAACTACAGAATTTTATTTTTTATGTGAAAGATACATGTTCTTAATAACAACTCCACAATCAACCTTTGGCATAAAAATCTATAAAAAAAAAAAATATAAGTAGCTTAATTAAATTTAAATTTAAAAATTTAATTTCAAATTGCGTTTGTTTGAAATGCCTAAATAATTGAATTTGTTTTATTAAACCGATTTCTTATTATTATATATTTTATTATAAGAATGTATTAAGGTACGGTCACACTTGGCAAGTATATGCCGAAAATGACATAACCACTAAATAACATATAACTCGTTTATTTATTTAAAAACACTTTTCTTATTTAGGCCAAATCACAACAGATATTTAGTTTTAATTTATTTAATGCTGTTTGATCTTGCAAAACTCTTGTAAGAGTAAACCACGCCAAACTAATTTGTGCTAAAACAATTGGTTACGCTTTTTTGAGTAAATCTTTGCTAAATGTGACACAAATTACTTCTTAAATAAAACGCATAGTTTTATTACGAAATTAGATCTTGTAATTGGAAAATTGCAAATGTATTATTGAGATTAAAAATAAAATGAGTTTCATGCAACTATTTTCCATATTCAGTAGGATAAACTTGTGGCACTAATTGGTTTATGAAGCAGTTTTAAATGCTTTTCAGTTATAAACTACACCATTTTCAATTTTCAAAAAGTTCAGAGTTTTTCAGTGCATATCTGATATACAATATGAAATCTTACTTATTTCCAGTTATAAACAAAAGACTAAATATTGATAACATTCTAGGACTTTGAAACCCTTTTGCTCACTTTATATTTCTACCAGATCAAAAAGATGTGGTGGTTTACATTGTAGTTCTTAATGTAAATTTTTATTGATTTTTTTCTCAATATTAACTTGTACAGTTTATACTCGTATATATTTTCTCAATATTTATTTTGATTTCTCAATTTCAATTCGTTTTTATCATAATATTAATTATTATTTTTCTAATTTCAACTTGAAATGCTGTGAAAATAAAGAACTTTTTTCTTAAATTTTAAACTTTTATAATTTTTCAACATTCATTTCAATTTTCTACTTTTATTTTGTAGTTTCTTTTCCAATTAAGTAGAATTTTTCATTACAAATTTGGAAACATATTTTCAATTTTAACTTGATAGAAATGTTCAAACTGTTTTTTCTTAATATTTGAATTCGTATTTTCATTATTATTATTATTGTTTATAAAATTTCACTAGCAACTTTTCACTTACCATCTCTCCATCTGGGTACAGTCACAAACAAACGATTGCCCCAGTGTTCCACACCTACGGGTAAACCATTTTGTGGTATATAATCACCACTGGCAATGGCCTGTTGTTTCAATTGTTCATTGGGGAAAGCAAAATCCAATTGGTTCCAACTGTAACGTTCTTGCAGCTTATAAGCGGCCTGAGCGAAATTCACGCAAAACACAAAAGCCAATAGGCCAAATAAAAAACAGTTCATTTTGTGGCAAAAGTTAATGAATGTTATTTTAAAAAGTTTAATTTTTTTGAATAAACAAATTTCTTTTAGGAGAAATTATCCTTTTTTCTCTTTTGAGTTTTGATTGGTTTTATTTTAGTATCACAGTTCTTTTTTTAATTATTTTTAATGATTTTTAAAATCCTTTTTATTATAGTGCAGGATTTTATATTTAAAACCGTTACAATTTTGTATTTCTTTTTTTTTTACAAGTTTTTCGATGTTAGAAGACCGTAAATGGTATATTTTAAGCACGCGACGTTAGACGCGCAACTGTTTCGTTTATTAAGCCTTCTCTGATTTATATAAACTTAAATTTTCTTAAGCTTTGCTGGTTTTTTGTTGTTGTTGTTGTTAGTATTGCCATAGCAGATAGAAGTGGTTGGGTATTAATGGTAATATTAGTTACTGTCTTTGTTGCTGTTGTTTTTAACGTCACAGTCTTTTTTCTTTATTTATTTTTTTTTTTGAATTGATCGTCATTTTATCTTTTCGTAGGTATAAAACAGTTTATTCGGTTCGTTGTGTGTTTAATGTGACTGAAGCTGGTGTCTGCTGTTGTTTGTACTTGTGTAAATACAAGACTTGCTGCTGAGCAGTGTATTTCTTTTCTTATAGACTTTTTTTATACCCTACGATAGCATAGTTAGGGTGGGAACTTGTGCTGTTGTTTGTAGCGCTCAAAGAGCTTGATTTAAAATACTTTTGGTTGCGATTGATTCCAGATGTATCCAGTAGGCTGTTGCAAAAGTACAAAAAACAAATACATAGGTAAATACATTTACTTTTTTTTATTTACTTGCTTTATTCGATCTTCTGTTTACACAATAAATATTTTCTTTGTACTAAATAAATACAATAAGTGTTTAAGAATACGAATATGCACGTGTTTGGAGAGGCAATTCTTAAACTACTTATTGAAATACTCGAGTATTTTGCAAGTTTTTTTTTTTTGTATGAAATTGGAAAAATATTACAGGAAAAGAAAAAGACTAAAAACAAAAAGCATATCGTTAGTTGAAATGCAAAATATGTAATGTTGCATATTAAAATAGAATTATAGAATTAAATCCCATATCTTGTATTTTTATCGGAAATAATAAATACTGCAACTTTTTCATAGACATTTTTCTACTAAGCATTTTTATCTTAAGTATTAGTAAATATTAGTTACGTTAAAATAAAAAAGTTTTTTTGAACTCGAGGCCAATTATTTGTAAAAAATATATACATATATTATTTATTAAATTCTTTTTTCCAATATTTCGATATCCATCGGATATCATTATCAAGGAATGAGTTACAATTATATTTTTAAGAGACGTATTATTGTATCCTTGATAATTATATCCGATGGATTGGAAGAAATAATTTAATAAATAATATATATATTTTTCACAAATAATTGGTCTCGAGCTCGAAAAAACTTTTTTATTTTATCAAAAAAAAAAGGTCGAAGAAATCAAAATTTAATTTAATATTTGTTACGTTTTTTGGAAACAAACGATATGCGTGTTAAAAATAAAAAAAATTATAAAAATGAAAAATTAAATTTTATTAAAACAAAATAAAAATAACTTCAAAATTCAATTGTTTAATATCCTATTTGAATGTCCATTATCTATCCATCAATCTTCTAGTTCATTTATTTCATGGGAAAGATCACAACGATTTAAAAAAACGATGCATAAAAGATAAATTAAACAACCATAACCATTGCTTGCATTTAGTTCTTAAAATACCCATATTGTAAAATAAGAACCTTGCATAATACTACAGTATATTACCAAAAAAAATGTTTACTTTACTTTACTTATAGTGAGCAAGAATGAGTAAATACAAATACTCTGAGAGTATAAAAAGAATAAAATTTTTCTTTGTGTTTTTTTTTTTTTTTTTTTGTTTGGCATTTATATCCTTCTCTTTTGTACTTGGAATTAATATGAGAATGTTTAAAAAAGCAAATGCTTTTGAATTTAAATGTATTTAGTGCAACAGCCTAGTATCCAGTATTAAATGAAATGAGCATATTATGCTTATTTGTGATCATGTCATAATTATAGGTATAATTATAACAATATTTTTCATACTAATTCTAATTTTGTTGTAGTTTCACAAACACACCATGGTACAAAATCAATCATATATTGGCAATAATAATAAAATAAAGCATTGTTCTTATAAAATTAATAATAAAATAATAAAATAAAGCATTGTTCATATAAAATTCGGCAAACCTACATTAGAGTCTTCATAGATTTGTTTATTAAATAACTAGTGTTATTCTGTCAAAGAATTTACTCATTCGAAATATACTCGTACTTGTACGAGTGCTGATCCATGCAGAAAAAAATCGTGAACAAATTCCTTGAAAATCCGACTTTTTCATCTTCAAAAATTGCAAAAAAAAAAAAAAAAAAGGCTAAAGCTTTCAAAAAGTACTGTAAGTTATATTATACTGTAAAATAAACAAACCTTTTAACGTTTCACTATCATAACTAAATGAAAGTCAGATAAGGAATATAACTTTCGCAACCTAATTGGCTAATGAGCAGGGTATGGTTTGATTTTCTAAACTCAATTTGTTATTTTTTCTATGGCCAATTTATATTTCATATCCAAAACGTATGTGAGTCTTAGCTGACAATATGACAAGCGTGACAGTTGTCTATAGAAAATAACCAGTATTATAAGTTAAGTTTTAGCGATTGTTATATTTTGGTTCAATTCTATTAGCAAACTCATTTTACCAATTTTATTTCATCCACGCCCCAATGGGGTTGTGTAGGGTTTTATATGGTCTACACTTTCTAACTAGTTTCTATTAACAATTGCATTGTATTTGTTGTTTTTGCTTTAGTTTGTGTGTTTTCAAATTTGTTTGGATTTTTATTAGAGCTATGTAGGTACATACAAGTTTTCTTTCAAATGCGTGCGTCTTATAGATGATTTTGTGGTTGTTTTATTAATATTATCATCACGTTATTTCTAGTTTAGATTTGTAGTATATAGTACTAATTTAAATTTTCCTTAAATTTTTATATATACATATTTATTTTTTTTTATAAGTTTAGTACAGACGAAGTCAGTCTACTTGAATTTTTCGCATACTAGTCTTTTTGCACGAAATTAAAAGCATGCGTATGGTTTGGTTTTTTTAAAATATCGGAAAGAATTCAGACTACAAGGCGGATGAGGCAAAACTTCGCAACCACAAATTTCTAAACAGTTTTTAACAGCCGAGCTTTGTCATGATGGCATATTACGCTTTCATGTCTGGCCGCATATTTTTCAGCCAATGCTTTCTTCCTTCAAAGGAATCAGTTGCATTCGGAACAGGTTTTCTGTAATGGTCTGGCCAGTTAGGACGCTTTTGGGCCCACCAAATACAGAAAGTTGCCTTAGCGTCCTGGATATTTGGCATCTGTGTTAAATTCGCTGTTTCTGAACCGCAAAAACTATTACTTGCACGATGAAACTATAATTCATCTTAAACTTAGGTGACCGACAGGTGAGCAATTCGACATTTTCGAAGCAACAAAAAGCTGTGCTGTTTACACTATAACTATTCAATAAACAAGTGAAAATAAATTACAAATAATGTACCCTTCAAAATGACATATAAGTTACTAAAGACAAAAACATCGTTCATAATATACGTCATCTGCTATAAATCCCCCATTTTTAAGTTATACACCCAATAATTATTTTGTGGCCTTCGAACGATGGTTTGTCATCTTTTTTATCTGGCCATAGCACATTTCGCTAATTTTCCGGGTGTAAATGTTTCTTAGCAAAACGCAACCTATTTTTAACATGCAGTTTGCTCAATAAGGATACCTTCCTCTGACTTCGGGCTTTTAATCCAGCTTACCGAAGCCTCTTTCTAATTGTGCGACTAGAAAAATGTTCATATAAATAAATTTTGAACTCTTCAAAAGAGCAAAATGGTTTTATTTTGCTTCTACGTGGTTGTGCCACTGTTATTTGATTCCTGACTCTTATCTCTGGTCACTATTCTGTGAATTGCTTGTAAAATCTATGTTTTATAACAGGCACATACTTAAGGTATGGGCACACATGGCAAACATTTACTCAAAAATGCGTAACCACTTATTTTAGCACAAATATATTCGACGTTGTTTACTCTTACAAGAGTTTTGCCAGATCAAACAGCATCAAATAAAATAAGACTAAATTAAATATTAGTTGTGTCTTGTCCTAAATAAACGAAGTTTTTTTTTAACAAATAAACGAGTTTAAAAATATTTTATTTGGTGGTTACGTCTTTGTCGGCAAATATTTGCAAAATGTGACCATATCTTTAGTATTGAAATATCACATATACTGTTTCCTTGTTTTGTATTTGTACAGAATCCAAATTTCGTTAGTGCTTATTCTAAATTAAGTATTACAACTAATTAGCGGAAATGCGTAAGTAATTTTCATCTATTTTGATATATTTATTCAACTTTTTAAAACACTTACTTGTGCAAATATTTTCAACTACATATTTACAAAAAAATAACAGAATTTACAATGACCAAAACAAAAATTTCATTCTATGGTAATTGCATAATTGAAAAACACCCAAATGTGAATTTTAAAATTTATAAAATTTGTAAACATACAATTTTGTTTATATTTTTTTGTTTTTAGTTGTCATGATTTCAAAAGACACAAAAAACCGGCAGTAGCCCAACAATTTTTGGCGCATGTTTGTGGACGCACATTTTTTTCGTTGGTTTGTTTTGCTATGAGGGAGTGTTGCCAATTAATTTAGTTCTAAACTCGTTTAGTTATTGAGAAAATAATATGTTTGTAAGATACAAATATTAGAATATGTAAAGGTACGGTCACACTTGGCAAATATTTGCCGAAACAGACATAATCACTAAATAACATATATCTGAACTCATTTAATTATTAAAAAACCTTTTCTTATTTAGGACAAATCACAACAAATATTTAGTTTTAATTTATTTGATACTGTTTGATCCTGCAAAACTCTTGTAAGAGTAAACAACGTCAAACAAATTTGTGCTAAAATAAGTGGTCACGTTTTTTTGGGTAAATATTTGCCAAATGTGACCGTACCTTTAGATTTAATATTTATTAAATGTTTTTTTTTTAAATAAAGCATTACGCTACATTATATTCTGGCAACACTGTTAAGAATGGCAGTTAAATAAAAAAGTGTGCGCATGGGAAAAATTTTACAACATGAACACTTAACTGCACACACGTATTAGACATTGACACTGTATGAAACCAATAATTTTAGATTTTATTTGCGTCTAGAGAGGATAACAAGTACGTCTGTATATATGTAATTATATATATATAGACTGTATAGAAAAAACCAATGTTGTTACACAAAAACAAAACTTGCACAATTTAACAAAAACTGGATTTTTGATTTTGTTATCTATGGGTTGATTTGGAAACATTTGGTTACTACTTAAAGTCTTTGCTAAATTGCGTAGGAATGGCTTTTAATTTTGTAATTTCAATATTAATTGGGCTACTTGGACATGTGATTGCAAATAATTTTTGAATACATTTTACAATGCATATACATATTTATGTATGTACATATGCAGGAATTTACATTACAAAAAGTAACAATGCTTTAGATTTTTTTTATTTATTACTGAAATTTCGAGGTAATCCGTTTATTATTTAGTTTGTTGTAATTTTTAAGTGAATCACTTTTAAATCCGCATTTTTATACCATACACCACCATAGTGGGGAGGGTATATTGGATTTGAGCTGATGCTTGTAACGCCCCTAAATATTGGTCCAACACTCACCTGGTCGACTCAGAAAAACTTTCTCACTCGATTTAACGATGTCCTTTCATCCGGCTGGCTTGCTGACTGTCCATGAAAACCTGGTGTGCAGAGTACAATTTTAATAATATGTCTATCAAATTTTTTCGGCCCAAAGATTGTTGGGATTGAAACTGGTTGAAATCGATCCATTATTTCACCTAGCCCCCACACAAATCTCCTACCGAAAAAGGAGTGTATCGTTAATCGTTCGTTTCTGCACGTATCCCACTAAATATCGCCAAAAATAAGTTATACATGATGCCTATTCTCATTAAAAATTTTTGCGCAGATCGGTCCATAATTGACCATAGCTCCCATATAAGGCCCACTACCAAAATCATTTTAAAAAGCATAACTCTCCTAAAAATTGTGATATACAAAGCGTATTCAACATAAACATATTTCATATAAACAGAAATCATTTGGCGCAATTTTGTGATGATTGGTTTAAAAATCGCCATTGCTCCCATATAAGGCCCACTTCCCCAAATCACTTAAGCATCATAAATCTCTTAAACATTTTGGTATTCAAATTAAATTCAACACACATAAGTCTTATACATACATAATAATGACAACTAATTTTATAACTGTTGGTCCATTATTAGTCAAAGCTGTCCATATAAGATCCCCCTGGAAAATCACTTTAACTATTTTGAAAGTATTTATATCGAGATAAAATTTAACACAAACAATTTTTTAATGCACAGAAGTCACTACACTACAGTTTGAATGATTGGTCCATAATAGCTCATAGTTTCCATATAACGCCCATTTTTTGAAAAACTGTTTTTACACATATACTCTGTGTAGGGTATTATATGGGCATGCTTGACCGCCTATACCTTCTTACTTGTTTATATATATGTAAATAGGTATAATAAAGTAAATATGTAAGTATATAAAATTAGAAAGAGCAATATGTTTTATAAATCAATTATTTTATGTATGTATGTCGTTTAAATTTATTGATGTGTGAATACTTATTCTATTAAATAATTCCAAAAAAAAAAAAAAATGACTAAAATAACTAATTATTTATTCCCTTCAAAGAAATCTTTAATTTACTGGTATTACATATAATTATTCACAGTATTTATATATTTTTTTATGAAACTAATTTGTGCTAAATTTACTTAATACGCCACTCACCTGAGCAGAACTTTCAAAAATTGTAGCACTATCAACCTTTATGCGAACGTTCCTTTTACAATCGATTCTGAAACAAAAATCGTAATTGATTTTCATATAGCAGACTTCATTCTAGAATGTGTTCGAATGATATTAAAAATGAGTCATCAGAAATATAGATCGGGATTTGTTTATTATTACAAACAGTGTGGAAAAAAAATAATAAAACAGCTTCTTCATTTTCATTGATGTGCAGATGAAAAATCTAAATTAAATTAATTCTTAATTTTAAACTACTGTTGGTCTTATATGAAAGCTTATAGCAGTAACTTTCAATGAATCTTTTTAATGGTCATAAATTAAATGTCTAAATTTTGTGAATTTTGTTAAAAAATCAATCGTAAATTTTTAATTGTGTGGTCTGGCTGGCCAATGAATTAGAGGGAGTTCACACGCTGCGACTTTTACCTGCAACTTTTCTCCTGCGACTTGAGTTTATAGATGTCGCAGGTTTCGTGAAACAAAGCGACAAATTTGACATTAATTCTTTTCTCTTGTATTATTTTTATTTCATTTACAAGCAGTGTTGCCAAGATGAAATTTCATTTGATAGGATCACAGAAAATTTTTGGCAACACTGCGAATAAATAACTGTAAATTAAAAATAAAACAAACTGTTGTTTTAATTTTAAATAAATAAGCACTATCACGAATATGAAAACCTGTCTACTCGTAATGTACCTGTAATGTAACTAGGGCCCGTATTATGAGCTGCATTCGACAATCGATATTTGCTGACTACCGAAAATCGACTATCGAATGTAAAATTTGTTGTTCAACGAATTTTTTATGGAACGCAAATTTTTTTTTGGTTTTGGTCAACCAAATACTACTTGTAAATTACTTTTGTTAATATCCTGCAGGTCTAAGGTCGTAAGTAGAAAACAGTATTTGGAAAAGCTCATTTCTCTCATGGAAGAAGATCCACTGTTGTTCAGGCAGCCAAACAATGGGAGGGCATTACACAGAAGCTTAATTCTATTCATCAGATAAATTGCATAGAATCATTAAACCATAATTCCGTGGTGGTCATTTCAAATTTAATTTATTTTTCTTTAAAAATTCGTAAACAAATATAGCGCCAGCTGATAGAAATGTACTATTGTGAATAAGAGTGATTTTCACAATAGCGTTTTTTCATCGAATGTGCACCATAATACCAAATGAAAATTCGTTCGATAAGCATTTTCGTCCACAGTCGAAAAATTAATTTTGCTCATAATAGGCACCTAAATCCTATATGGCCACACATCTACGAATGAGGGAAATAGAAGAAATAAGCAATTACATGTTAAAATGTCGCAAGAAATGTGCAACAAATGTTTCGTCATGTGAACAGACGATAAATTTAGAAGGGATACCAAAAGAGAACGTCAGCCGAGTCGCGGCGACAAATCACAGCATGTGCACCCATTTTTACTGGATGACTTTTCTGCAAAAGACTTGTCATTAAAATACATTTCTATTTAACGATATCTGATATTTTCTACAGAAATTGTATTGATAATTGAAATTTTCTATAGAAAATTAATCGATAACTTTAATTTTGTACAGAAAATGAGACGATATTTTATACATACGGTATGAAGTAGTCATTGAAAAGTCGGTTATTCAGCAAAATATTAGAAAATTTATCGATGACTATAATTTTCCAGAGAACTACCAGTAATTCTATAAATTAGCTATTGAAACAATACAAATTTTAACAAAAATAATTTTTCGACCTTGTTCCAGAAACATTCAAAATAACGTGTGCTGGCTCCGTAACGCAGTTGACAATAATTTTAAGTCCCCGTTTATAATTTACAAAATGACCTCCACTATAAAATAAAAGTTTTTCATAAATAATTAAAAAATTGGTCTACAACATCATTAAAAACCACAAACAAACCAAACACGTTATTAATAATTAATTTCATACGTTTGTTAACACCAGTCGATTCCTTATTCTACAACAGCATTTAACCAGTATGGGTGCGTAAAATTAACAGATAAATATTGTTTTTTTTTTTTTTTTTTTTTTTTTTTTTTTTAGAAATAAAGCTTGTAAAAATTATTGTCGGTTGTTGCTAATAAAAAATTAATTATTGGCTTTTAAAAAACTATTTTGCATTATTTTGTTAATACACTTATAGTGCAAACTTTTTCAATATTTGTAATGTAAAATACAAATAAATTAATGTAAAAGGTAAGTTGGTTTGCAACTTTTGTAAAATAGTAAAATAGTTGTCCAACACTTGTACAATAACAATTATTAATTTACATTCTCCTCTAATGTCAAACTCAATTAATGTTTTATTTCTTTCTTAAGTCTGATTTCTGTTATAATCTTGTTAATCTTAAACCTCTAGTTCAGGCATTTTTACTGCTGATTAATTTATAATTATATTTTCTTTTAACTTAATAATGTTAACATTTTTTTTTTTTTTTTGATTAAAATATAATTAGCTACAAGTCCATGTTCTTACGATTTGTCATGGACTTATCTTGATGTCAAAATTAGAACTTGCTCAACATGTTGATGTTCTAATTAGACAAACATTATATCTATTATAGATACTTTAGACATAAACAAATTAAATACTACAACAGCAGGTGGCATGATCTGCAATTTGTTGCAGTTTATTTTAACAAAATATAATGTTGCTTTGTAGGTAACATAATCAAAAGAAACATACTTACTTTTAATTTAATTAAAGTATGCTTTACATGTTATAAATTGTGTCTTAACAAACAATAAATTGTGTCTTAACAAACAATTTATTGTTATTATAAATTGTTTTAAAATTTTTAAACAGCTTCCTCAATTTCATCAATCAGGCCGACTGTTGATTCAATCTCTAATAACTGAATAACGAATATCAATCATGATGTACTATGAGCCTCAAAAGTGAGTAAACACAACAAATTATTGGATTTTTTTAAGTTAATGAAAATCCTAAAATCTATCCATCGATTTAAATTTAAAAGTTTCGTTTTGTTGGATATTTGGTTGAATAATAGATTCGGTTATGAAAAGAAAAAATTTAAGTTGAACTACGTACTTTTGACTTAACTGCCACACCGTGTTTTGCACGCATTTTGTGGCAGGTAAGTCAAAATGACACTTAAGTTAAATTTTTTAACTGCCAAAAATTGGCAGTTATCTGATTCGTGTACTAGCCACAGAAGAGGACCATAAGTGCGATTCACACAATTTCCTATTTTTATAACCAAAACTTAAAAAAAATAAAAATATTCTTTTCATTTATTATTTATTAATAAAACAACATAAATATACTTCAGGAAAAATAATATAAATTAAAAGGAACAAGTAAACAAGGAACAGTTAATTAAAAAGTAACATTTAAGAAAAATATTCAGTAATTGAAGATATGATCCTCAATAGTTTCTGGAATTATATCAATCTCGTGGTGCATACAATATTTTTGGGGGGCATTCAAAGCTTCTAATGCCTACTTAGTCGATGGAATTTCGAATGAGACGTTATTTTCTTCATTGTCTCCTTCATCTTCATCCTCAGTAGGAGTAACTAGTTTCTTTAATAGAGTCGAGAATTTCGTTATCCGATAACTCTATGTAACAATCAACGTCACAGTATATATAGTCTGAATAATTTGGTATCAGTTCTAGAAAGTCTGTATCTTGAATGATAAGGCCTCTTTCAGGAGATTTATCAAATCCAGCCTTAAAAAAATACATTTTTAAATTCTTTGATGAACACAATTTAAATTAACATGTACTAGTTTACCTTTCTGAAACAATTTGAAATAGTCCCTGGATTTACCAGCCACCATGACAGCTTTACAAAGAAGAGAACGTCCAAAAGATTATAAATTTATAGAAGTCTGCAATAGAAACTTCTCTCTCCAAAGCAGATATTTGCTTTTTAACAATAGTTTTGATCCAAGGGCTGTAGTGTGGCAGCAGTATTTGGAGGTAGATACTGAACTTCAATATTTTTTCGTTATTTGCAAAAAAAATTTTGTGGGAGTTAAATAAAAATTTATCAATGAATATCGGATAATAATTCCAAATATTTGTGGCAGCTAACTTAAATTGGCACATATGAAATTGGCACTTAAACAAGTACATTTCATACGAAATTAAAGAAATGAGTAAAATTTTGTAGTTTTTTGGCAGGTATCTCAAATTGGCAGCTAAAAGAGTGGCAATTAAGTCAAAACTACTGTATAATGCTTTTCATAATCTTAAAAAAATCAAAAAATTCACTGGTGCTTACACACTTTTGAAGCTGTGTGTATGTCTATTTGCAAGTAACAAACAAATCAAACGTTTCTTTTATATCTTAAAGCCCTAAAAAAACAATTTCAAACAGCCATTCACGAAGTTATAAATCGATTGTGAACATGCAAATCAGTTTTGTTTAACTAAATCTAAAAGCAAAAACAGAATTGTTATAAATTGTCAAATATAATCGAAGGCGTTACAGTAACAGAAAAACATGAACTTTATTTAAATTGTATATTACTGAAAAATAAAAAGAAAAACATTTCAGTTTCTAATAAAACCTGATAGCTCTAGAAACAATACGCGTAATTTGGTAAGAGAATGCAAATGTAATAAAACCACAACGTCAACAAAAATCACAAGAACACAGCTTGTGCAACAAATGCAATTATTTTACAAACTCGGCACGCTTTTCGCTTTAAGCTAACAATACCAGCTACAAATAAAAATATTCATATTCATTCTTAATATAAATTTATTGATTTTATAGCAAGCTACAGAGTCGTACAAAAATAATGTTGTATTTAGTTTAGCATAAAAAATATTTGATATTGCAATTGATTATTCGTTTTATCGCAAAGTTTTAAAATTATTTCCAAAATTGTTTTTATTTATTAATTACCCAACCCTTTTCAGTTATGATTAATGGAGTGGTTTTAATTTAAAAATCTTGTTCTAAAAAATTACACTAAATCTGTGTGTATTTTAGAGGGGTGTAGAGTTTATTTCATAATTTTATTATTTACTTATTTTTATCATGTGGCCATTATTTTTTTGTTTTTTTTCATTTTATACATTAAATTCATTAAAATTACAAAATTCTAATACTTATGTTCTGCAGATTTGTTTGTTAAAGACTAGTTAGTTTTAATATATTTCATGTATATTATTAACAACTGCATATGTATATGAATGGACACACAAAAGCAGAATTAATTTGGTCTGTAAATTTGTAACACAGCAAAATATGGTTTATATTTTGCAGATTATTTATAATTCTTTTACCCCCTTATTCAAAAAGGATTATTAAATTTAACAAACGTTTATTAAGCAAATTTGTATATGCAAAACTGTCTTAATAAACGTTTGTTAAATTTAATAAACGTTTTTGAATAAGGGGGTTAGTCTTTAATAGTTTAATTTCTCAAAAAAAGACTTGGTAATGTATGACAATTACTAAATAATCTATTTTATTTTTTAGCCAAATTTGAAATACGGAAAAACAGTACATCTTATACAAAAAAAACAGTACAATTAAAAAAAACAGTACATTTTATTTTTTTAACGAAAACATAACTCTTTATTCATGTAATAACATTTTTGTAATATTAATTTAATAAGCAACAAAAACATTGTTAAAAATACTTAAAAATATGAGATCATAACATATATTATGAACGTTTTGGAAGAAGGTACATTGAAAATACAATTTAAATCACATATTGTATCTTTTATATCATCAAAGTCCTTTTAGATTACAATATTTTTGCTTTGCTTGTAATACAAAGTTTTAAATTTATTTGTTTTTGTAAATCAATCTGTATTAATTTACATTACAAAAGTGAACTTTAAAATTAATGTCAACTCAATTTTACTCCTTTTTTAATATTTTTTAGTAAGAATAATGCTGTTCCAATTTACATGGTGTAGAAATTTATTATTTAAAAATTAAAAAGTATCATTTATTGAAAAAAATCCAAGTAACATTTTATCTTAACCCCCTATAACATGACTACTTTAAAATTAAATGTGCCATCAGCTTTTCGAAAAATGTATTTGTTGTATAAACAACGATATAGTTATTTATGAAATCCAATTTGTTTAATTTGTTTAATGGTTAGAAACTCCTTTAGAGCAATCATGTCCATTTCATGAAACAATTGTTGTTGTATTCATTTCATATGAACAAACAAATTTTTTTATCAATATTTTTTTTTCAATTTTAATATAAATAAGCTTTTAACAAAAAAAAAATAGTACAAAAAACAATACAACGTGTAAAAAACAGTACATTTACGTACTGTTTTGAGTCTTGTGCATAAAACAGTACATTTGAAAAAAAACAGTACGCGTTCTGCTAAAAACAGTACGTCTGGCACCCCTAGCTACTACATACCATCTGCATTACTTACAAGTAGTTGTGTAATGACTTATTTATTAACTGCATGTCTTCTAGTCATTTAGATGAGTACTTTATGTTCCTAATGAGATCCAACTTTTAATGATTATATACTGATATCTAAGTACAGATTAAATACTTTTAAAATACTTTATTACTTAAAAGTATTTTAGTATATACTGTCATATTTTTGATTTTTGATAACATTCACATAGTGTTGCTTGAACTGGTCGGACGTGTTATTTTTAGTGCGGCTGAATTTTCGTAATAGGTGAAAAAAAAAATAAAAAAAAAAAAAACTTGTAATAAGTGAAAAAAAAAAAAAATATATATATATATAAAAAAAAAAGATCGTAATAGGTGGAAAAATAGTGGTTTTTCGGTAATTTAAAAATTGCAAAACAACTGCATGAGTGTCCCGCTCAGATGTAATTCTGAGAAAGAGCTAAGCTACAGTAGAAAAAATTTATGGATCTCTGAGGAAGAATCCTTAAGAAAATCCGTGGAGTCTCTTCTCACTACAAAAGCCGAAATACGGCGCCGTTCCTGTTCGCCCAATATAGTTATCTCATCCGATGAGAAATCATCATCTTCATCAAATAGTGCAGTCAAACCCAAGAAACAAGTAGGTATGGATAAGTACATCACCGTTCTCAAGCGACAGAGGAGCCCGACATCTGCTCAAATGTCTTCCAATTCCAATAAAGTTCCTAAGACCGTCAGCAGTGATAAGCCAAATGAGCAAAACAGATTTGCTCTACTTCAGACGGATGACCCAGAAATACCGAAAAAGACGTTTAAGCCCCCACCAATTTACCTGAGAGAGCCCACTTCCAATAAACTGGTACAAGGAATCGTTGCTGTAATAGGTGAGAACATGTTTAGCGTAACCTCAATTAAACATGGAAAAATCAGCGAGACAAAGATCCAAGTGAATAGGGAAGATGATTTTCGAAAATTGTCCAACCAGTTGGAGAGGGAGACCAGGGATTTCTATACCTATCAGCTCAAAAGCGCAAAAGGACTCCAAGTCGTTCTAAAGGGTATAGACCCATGTGTTGATCCTGCGGAGATAAAGAACGGATTAATGGACAAAGGGTTCAAAATCAAGAGCGTAGTCAATATTAGAAACCGTGAAAAGATTCCTCAGCCCATGTTCAGGGTAGAATTGGAACCTGGAGATGTTGCCTTAAAGAAAAACGAGTCCCATCCAATTTACAATCTTATTTATCTTCTGCATCGTAGAATTACCGTGGAGGAACCGCATAAGCGTGTTGGACCCGTCCAGTGTCTTAATTGTCAAGAATTTGGTCACACCAAAGCGTATTGTAAATTGCCGTCTGTTTGTGTTGCATGTGGGGAACTACATGCAACTGCTCAATGTAATAAGTCCAAAACGGACTTAAAAATAAAAAAATGCAGTAACTGTGGAGGAAATCATACCGCTAATTATAGAGGTTGTCCAGTTTATACTTATTTGAAGGGCATAAGGACCAATAAGTCGCCAGTATTACCTGACCATCCTCAACAACCTAATTTCACGTCGAGTAAGAATTTTCCTCAAATTGTACGACCAACTACTCACGTAAACGCTCCTAATTCTAGACAAGTTTCTTACGCAAACGTGGTCAAATCTAATATGCCAGGTCTGGAGCAGGAACCTATATCGCAATATTCTGAGCCACATATCAACAATCTAGAGACAACATTGCAGACACTTGTCCAAACTATGAACACTTTTACGACCACCATGACATCCATGATGCAGGAAATGCTGAAAATGCAATCCACTATCTTGCAAGCCATTTTAAAGAAATGATTTATTTAAAAATTTGTTTTTGGAACGCGAACGGCCTCCGCCAACATAAAAACGAACTGGAATACTTCCTGATGGATAAGCAGATTGATGTTATGATGATTGCTGAAACTCACTTGACGTCGACAGGGTACTTCAAAATTAATGGCTACGTGTTGTACGATACTAAAGATCCCCGCGGAAGAGCTTGTGGAGGTTCGGCAATTCTTATAAAGAACAGAATAAAACATTATCTAATGAATAACATAAGTGAGGATTACCTCCAAGCAACAAACATTTGCATTGAATTCTGTCAATACAAATTTGTTTTATCATCGATTTATTCTCCGCCTCGATTCTCAATAAAAGAACACCAATACCATAACTTCTTTAATTCCCTTGGAGCTAGATTTTTAGTTGCTGGCGACTTTAACGCCAAACACACATTTTGGGGTTCACGTCTGGTAACCCCAAAGGGTCGCGTACTCTTCAACACCATTGCTCAAATGGGCTTAGATGTACTCTCAAGCGGACATCCCACCTACTGGCCGACGGACCGACGGAAGATTCCCGATGTTATTGACTTTGGAGTAGTGAAAAATATCCCTGTAGAATGGATGCAAGTGGATCCTTCATTAGACTTGTCCTCAGATCACTCTCCTACTATCATTTCAATGCATTTCCCTCAAGTGTGTGGCTCTCCATTTAGAAACATGACTAAGACCCGAGTAAGCTGGATAAAATACAAAAAGTATTTAAGTTCTCATTGCACGGAAAATATTGTGTTGAGAACTACCGACGATATCGATCAGTCGATTGGCAACTTTACCGAGGACCTTCGACGAGCTGTGCATCACGCTTCCATTTATCACGTTGAATGTAGAAATAGGACAAACAGAACTTATTTATCTGAACTCGAACATCTCCTATCAGAAAAAAGAAGAATGAGAAGAGAGTGGCAACTTCACAGGTCTCCTGAACTGAAAGCTAGGCTACGGGTATGCAGAGATATACTAAGACATTTCTTAGAAACCCAAAGAACGGCTTCACTTACATCCTACTTGGAGGGTCTTGATAGTACCCAACAATCTGACTACTCGTTATGGAGGGCGGCAAGAGGTTTAAAAAGACCAGTGAGAGGAAAACCTCCTTTGCGAAATCCGACTGGTGACTGGGCTAGAAATGATTCCGAGAAAGGGACATTATTTGTTAACCATTTAAGAAATGTGTTTACTAAAAACAACTCAAATAATGCAACTGATTTGCCACCACTCGTTATTAGACCTCCTGTACCTCTAAGACTTAGCTTTAATGATATTCAAAGCGCTATTGGTACTCTGAACCTTAGAAAGGCTCCAGGTATGGATAAAATCAGCAATAAAATGCTTGTGGAGTTACCTCGTGTAGCTAGAAGAATTATCCTCTTTATCTTCAACGCTATTTTACGCCTAGAATACTATCCTGCAGATTGGAAGGTGTCTATGATCACTATGATTCCTAAGCCAGGGAAGGACCTCACCAAAGTAGAGTCATATAGGCCAATTAGCCTATTGCCGACAATTTCTAAACTGTTCGAAAAATTGTTAATGACTAAGTTGATTCCAATTCTGAACGACACTGAATGCATTCCTAATCATCAATTCGGCTTCAGAGCTAAACACAGCACCATCGAACAAACACACAGATTGGTAAATGTGATAAGAGGGTCGTTTGAAGACAAAAAATACTGCTCCGCCCTTTTCATTGATGTGTCCCAAGCGTTCGACAAAGTTTGGCATGACGGTTTAATGCACAAAATAAAATTAACTCTGCCTGCTAACACCCATAAACTTATGGAAAGCTATTTATACGGTCGCAAATTTAAAATCAAAGAAGGCAATTTTTTAAGCCCCGCTCAGCCAATTGAAACAGGTGTGCCACAGGGTAGCATACTGGGTCCTACTTTATATTTGATTTATGCCTCCGACATGCCGTCAGACCCCAAAATCCACACGTCAACTTTCGCAGACGATACAGCCTTTATCAGCGTTCACAAGGACCACCAAGTAGCATCACAGAATTTGCAGAATTACGTTTATAAACTAGAGAATTGGCTAGAGCTTTGGAAAATCAGGGTTAATGAACAGAAATGTATTCATATCACTTTCACATTGCGAAAAGAAACTTGCTCGTTCATCAAAATAAATAATCAAATTATTCCTCAACATAATGAAGTCAAATACCTCGGCATTCACCTCGACCGCCGTTTAACTTGGAAGTCTCATATTGAAGCGAAACTTACACAAATGAAATTAAAAGCAGGGCAACTTAATTGGCTAATTGGCAGAAATTCTTCACTAAAGTTGGACTGCAAACTATTGTTGTACAATGCAATTCTAAAGCCAATCTGGTGCTATGGAATTCAATTATGGGGTACTGCCTCAGCATCAAACATTGAAAAAATTCAAAGGGGTCAAAATAAAATTCTACGTATAATTACTGCAGCTCCATGGTATGTTAAAAATTCTCGAATTCACAAAGATCTATGCGTGCCATCAGTAAAAGTTGAATTTACAAAACACGCGTCAAAGTATGTCAGCAAACTTGAACACCACCCAAACCCACTTGCACGAGACATCCTTAACTTTAGTGGTCATAATCGGTTGAGAAGGAGGGATACCCTCGCTTTAACTCAAGCGCAAAATAGATGACTGGATCAGTTGATGTGAAATTTTTTTAGTATCATAAAATTTTTGTCTAGCACTGGCTGGGCTTATTATTTTCTTTTTAGTATTAAGATTTGAATACTTATTGTCATTTCATTATATGAAGATTCAATAAATAAATAAAGGCTATAAAAAAAAAAAAAAAAAAAAAAAAAAAAAAAAAAAAAAAAAAAAAAAAAAAAAATATTTTTGATAACTACACTCAGACTTGAAATTAGTTTATTATTTTTCACAGATAAATTACTTGATTATATGAATATATTAACCCTTTCGGCCGCACTTGAATTTAGCTGTGACTACCAAGAGCATCACATATTTTTTTTTTCATTAAAATTAAGAGCGGGTATTCCCGCCTTTTTATCGTTAAATCATGATTTTTTACTGTGGATCAAATGACGGGAATTCCCAATAAGAAATGAGTTTTGTTTGTTAGAGCAAGTATTTTACCATTATAGCAACTCCCACCGTGTACAAAGAGTAACACAAATCAGCTGTAACAGTTAAAAACTTGTTTGAATACCAGCGGGATTTCCCGTCATTAGTTTATTTAAAAACAAGTAAATAACGGGAATTCCCGTCATTAGTTGAACTAAAGACAAGTGAATGACGGAAATTCCCGCATAAAAGCCGAAAGTGTTAATAACCACAAACTAAAATTTACTAAAAATTAAGAAAACTTTCTTAAATTACATCATAAAATTAAGTTATTTTTGGTTTTAGTTCAAAAAACTGAGTTCATAATTTTTAATATACTTCAGACTTGTTAATGGTTTTCTTTGATGTTAATTCACATTTTCCTAAATACTGAGAAATTTTTATTACATTTTAATACAAATTTCCAAAACTTCTATTTTGTGTTCATTGCTTACTAATTTATGCTTTCTGTTTCTATTGAGATCTAACTTTTAATGATTATATACTGATATCTGTATACATACAGATTATCTAGGTTTTTTTTTGTAGTTGTTAGAACTTTAAGTTGGCAACACTTTTTTAAGGTGCGGCCATTTTTTCAGCTGTCAAGTGACTTATGTTTAGTTTAGTTTGGCATTTCAACAACGCTTGCAAATTGTGAAAATTTATTTTGAAAATCATCAATCTGTTCGAACTACGTACGTATCGCGTCTATTTTACGGTCAATAAACAAAACTCTCGTATTTGAAGTAATGATAATCCTGAAGTGTATGATGAGACACCGTTACATCCAGTAAAACTGACTGTTTGGCGTGATTTATGGGCTGGTGAAATAACTGATCCGTACTTCTTTGAAAACATGGCTATAGAGCCATGATTACTGACTTTATTATTCATCAAGTGAACAGTCATGATGTCACACAGCTCGTGCCACAATTGATTTATTGAAGGAAACGTTTGGTAACCGCAAAATTTCACGATTCGGATCCGTGAATTGGCCTATAGGATCGTGAGATATAACGCCGCTTTACTATTTTCTGTGGGGTTATAGTCTACGGTGACAAGCATGAAACGATTTACATGTTTGTAGGACAACATCCGCCACGTTATTGACACAAATGTTTGAAAAAGTCATCGAAAATTAGACCTCCAGATTAGACTACGTCCGAGCCAGTCATCTGCCAACAGTCATATTTAAATTATAATGCCAGAAGATTATCTTTCGAATAAAGTAAATTTCTTGTCATTTAAAAAAAATCATCTTTGCTTTATTCCATTTTAAAGTTCTATACATCTAAAAAAAACACAGAACCATGATTTTCAAAATAAATTTGCACAATTTGGAAGTGTTGTTAAGGCGTCAGTCTATTTATATTGAAATGTCAAACCAAATTAAACATAAATCACGTGACAGCTGACAAAATGGCCGCCAGTTAAGAAAGTGCTGCCAAATTAAAGTTCTATACATTAAAAAAAAACACCCTATATTTTTGAATGACTTCATTACTTAAAAGTAGTAGTAGCTAGTACTTGTTTATTAGCCATTTCTACACATAGTATGAACATAATTCTATCGGCGCAGTATTTTCCCGTCATCTTAAATTAAAATAAATATTTCCGTAGTACAAAATTAGCTGTCATCTGAATTGCTATCGTATCGTACCAGTTAACTAATCAGTTATTTCGGTAACGGCTTCAGTGAACGGATCATGTAAATAAATTTGTATACCTCATTCCGAACTTAAAGACTTAAAGGTCTATAACAATTTTCATTAAATACAATTTTCATTCAACAGTTTTCATCTGTTTTTGATATGTATTGACTATATTTTCTAAGTCAAATACAAGATATAAATAATATTTATGTCAAGTAGTGCTGGCAAAGTATTGAGTAATGGGTACCGAGTATCGAGTATTTGCCCTTTTTTTGGATACTCAATACTCAAAAGGATACTCAATACTCTGAGATGTATTTTTATAAGCAAGTTGAGTGGGTAAAATAGTGTGTAAAAATGTGTAAGCTACAAAATTAAACCAACCGCCGAAATAAAGCTGTCTATTATTTCTTAAGTTGTTGTTAACGTTGAATTAAAAGTTAGCTTTACATTTATTTTTGATTTAATAATAATAGACATACAAAGCCAATAATAGTTGAAGATCTATTTTTATTTTTTGAAGAAAGTACTTCAATTTGCAGATAAAAACTATGCGTTACAATTTCAAAAAATCCGTTAAAAGTATCGAGTATTATTAAGTACCCAAATGAAAAGTATTGAATATTATTGAGTAATGGAAAGTAGTAGAATTTGCCAGCACTAATGTCAAGTACTAAATATTGTTTAAGTTTCTAAAGAAAATGTTTATTAACGATAAATTTGCTATTGAAAATTTCAATTATCGATAAAATTTCTGGAGAAAATTGAAGTTATCGATAAATTTTCTAGAGAAAATTCCAGTTATCGATACATATTCTATAAAAACTTCCAGTTATTTTTTAGACATAATTCCAGTTATCGATATATTTTCTAGAGAAAATCCAGTTATCGCTGCATTTTCTATATAAACTTCTAGTTATCGATAAATTTTCTAGAGAAAATTGAAGTTATCGATAAATTTTCTAGAAAAAAATCCAGTTATCGATAAATATTCTAGAGTTATCGATAAATTTTCTATAGATAAATAAAATTTATGATTAATATACTAAATTTTCAGATCTCTTTGGAGGTATACCTGCTTCGACTCCGATGCACAAAATATTTCGTTTGCATGTTCTCTTCTAGTTTTGATTTAAATTATCAGCAAACTTCTAATTTAATGTGCCGTGTCACACATTTTTTTTTGTTGTTTTTAATTTTACATGTAAAGTTTTTGGCACGAGCATATTACATTCCTATAAATACGTGTATGTATTTACATATATGAACAGCATTTAAATACACTTTAGGCCAAAAATAACTTCAAACCGCCATTAGTAAAATTATTATTGATCGTTTTTGGCCAACAGCTGTGAAAATAAAAACGGCAAAAACAATCTGCAGCAAACTATAAATGTGATTTAATGGCGTGTAATATATGTATGTATGTTATATTTGTATTGATCGCTTCTACTTTGAATATGACCCAGTTAAATTTTGTTTTCTTTATGATTTTTATTTAGTCACTTTTTTTAAATTACATACACATTTATTGTGTGGCGGATAACGATAACGTACATATGAGTTTAAGTAGTTGATAATTTGAGCCATACAAAAAAAAAAAAAACTGTTGCAGTCTTATTTCGGTTTATATGTATGGCCATTATTATTTTAATATAATTCACAGTAGTGGATATTTTTTCTTTTTTGCTAGAGGCTATAATTTAGCTATACATATTTTCTTAATTACTATTTTTATGAAAAAAGAAAATTTTTGTAAAAACAAAATACATGGCAATATTTTGTTGTTAAACTTGATTGCTACAGCAGCACCAAGTGCCAAGAATGTAGCTGAATGGATGCACAGGATGGAGACTAGAAATTTAAGCACTTGTTGTAATACTATTATGTTTAAACTTGCTGTGTAAGATTGTGTTATCATTGCTTAAATGTTCGAAATCTATGTTACTAATGGTGAAATTTTGTTTATGGCTATTAGTAAAGTAATTAAACTAACCATTTCTTAAACAAAAATGAAAGGAAATATAAAATATGTTTTACAAATTGACTGTTTAGTTAGTTAGTTCAACAAGTGGCAATATTCTACGAGTATTAGTATTTTGTGGGTGAGACCTGACTGACCTAAATTCATATACATATATCGGCATAAATTAACATTTTACAGTTCATTTAGTGGTTGGCTGGCTAGTTGTTACAAATATTATTTATTTTAAGTGAATGTTTCTGTTTTATTTTCGTAATAGGCGCTTTACCAAAATTTTTAACTACAGTGCACTCGCGATAACGTGAACTAATTAAAACCGGAAGTGTTCACGTTTGTGAGCTGTTCACCTTTCCGAATGCCAAAAATTTAAGGCAAAATGTATCAATAATATCCTAAGTTTAGACTAATTATACATATTAAAATACTAATTGACATTTTGTTAGAACAAAAGAAGAAAATTATTAACATACATTTGTATGTTAGCTTTAAATGATTAAATGATTCCACTAGCTGAGGCTGAGAAGAAAGCTTTTCTCCGGATATTGTTAAAAGTCGAACGCCGTATCCTTTTTTAAAACCCTGCAGCCACCCATCACTAGTATTGAATTCACTTATGTTCTCTTCAAATTTTGAATGCAAGGCCTTTATCTTTAGCATTAATACACTTACGGGGAGGTTTTTATTGCGCATTTCTATAAACCAGTGATAGAGACGTTTTTCTATTACAGGCAGTTCTGACGGCCTCATAGTTTTTATCTGCTTTTGCATCTAATTTTAAAAAGTTTACACACATTTTGAAACTAAATACGAAAAGCAACCTTTCAGCAATAAGTAAAAATAGCAACTAAAATAGTTTCTATGTATCTTCTGCCAATAATGCAGTGAGACAGTTAAAATAGGGGAAACCCAAAACTTAGAAAAAATTTAATTCTTAACGTATTTTCAACTAACTATTTGGCTTTTTTCTCTTCACATTATAGAGCTTTCGTACTTTGTTCACCTTTTAGAGTAGTCAATGTAAAATAAACACCCCTATCGTGAATAAAAATTCCACACGAAATTTGTTCCCTTTTCACATTTTTTCTGTTAAAATTTAATGTTAAAAAAATAAAAGGGAATAAATTTCATGTGGAATTTTTATTATTATTTTTATAATGCAGTGTTTACATTATCGCGAGTGCACTGTATTTTAAAAGCTATTTAATAACTACTATGACTTTTCTCAATAGAGAGGAGTTAATTAGTTTGATGTTTTTTTTTGTGAACTATCTACCTCACCGCACCCAAGTTATCTATGTTGGGGTCAACTGTCACTTTACTGTTTCTTTGTGGTTTAAAGTGGTGTCAGTTAGAAAATATAATTTTAGCTTCACTTTTTGAAATTCATAAATTTTGATTACGGTCTCTACAATATTATTTCTATGCTTAAATCTAAACCGTTTGAATATAAAGCACATCAGACTTGTTTCCAATTTAATTGCACATAACATTTAATCACGTGGGAGGCCATTCAATTTGCATGTCATTTATGAGTAGAGCAGCATAAACAATTTATTTACAAAATAACAATTACATATCAAACAATATGAATGATACTGGTTTAAATTAATAATAGCAATATAATAATAACATATTCTTACTTGTATTTAAAAAACTTAAGTTAATAATTTAATTTCGAAATGCATTTATTTATAAATTCACAAAAGTTGTTTTTTCAAAAATTCTTAACTGATTTTAAAACAATTTACAATAATATTAACAACAATACCATTAATTAGCGACAATTCTTAGCTTTTTTTTTTTTAAATTCCTGAAACGAAAAAAATAAAAACACTCAAGAAATATTTGAACTTTTGTTCATCTTATATGGCGCGTTTTTAATAACTGCAGCAAAGTGTCTATCGCAAGGCAGTTCACTGCACGTTGTTGACAGATATTTTAAAAGTGTCTTTATCCAGCTGACAGCTAATTTTTAAAAATACAAACAAGTACAAACGTTTTAATTTTGTTAAAGAAAAAAAAATACACATAACAATAACATTCAACAATTGTTTGTGTATAAATGGCTGGCTTTACGCACTTTGGCGTAGTCATTAATTGCATTTAAAACAATTTAATGATTTCTTGGCGTTTATTTTGTCCATTGCTGTTGTTTTATTTCTTGTAATTTTCTTACAATTAAAAGAAAAATTCAACAAGATTTAGCACTCACCACCAGCATTTCTACCTGCAGTCTAATAATCTACTCGTATGTTGTAAAAAAAAACCAGAAAAATTAATACAATTATTTATTATAAAACATTTTTTATCTAACTTTGTTTTTTTCTTGTACGTTCGGCATTATTATGCAACTAATCAGGCATTAACTGGCAGTTGTGTGCAACCATCCTATATGAAATGTGAGGAATCACAAATAAAAATTGTTTTTCAATGTATCTCTTATTTACAGAGTTGAATTGCTAGAAAAAAACTAGAAAATTGATGTTATCCATAAATTTTCTCTAGAAAATTCATGATATCGTAAAATTTACTTTAGAAAATTCATGATATCGATAGATTTTCTCTAGAAAATTCATGATATCTATAAATTTTCTCTAGAAAATTCATGTTATCGATAAAGTTTCTCTAAGAAATTCATGATATAGATATATTTTCTGTAAAAAATTCATGTTATCAATAAATTTTCTCTAGAAAATTCATAATATCGATAAATTTTCTCTAGAAAATTCATGACATCAATAAATTTTTTATCGAAAACTCATGATATCGATAGATTTTCTCTAGAAGATTCGATTAAGTTTCTCTAGAATATTCATGATATCGATAAATTTTCTCTAAAAAATTTATGTTATCGATAAAGTTTCTTTAGAAAATTCATGATATCGATAAATTTACTCTGGAAAATTCATGATATCGATAAATTTACTCTAGAAAATTCATGTTATCGATAAAGTTTCTCTAAAAAATTCATGATATCGATAAATTTTCCGTAGAAAATTCATGTTATCAATAAATTTTCTCTAGAAAATTCATGATATCGAAAGATTTTCTCTAGAAGATTCGATTAAGTTCTCTAGAATATTCATGATATCGATAAATTTTCTCTAGAAAATTCATGCTATCGATAAAGTTTCTCTAGAAAATTCATGATATCGATAAATTTACTCTGGAAAATTCATGATATCGATAAATTTTCTCTAGAAAATTCATGATAACGATATATTTTCTCCAGAAAGTTCATGATAACGATACCTTTTCTCTAGAAAAATTTTGATATCGATAAAGATTCTTTAGAAAATTTTTGATATCGAGGATTCGTGATATCGATAAAGTTTCTCTAGAAAATTCATGGTATCGATAAATTTATTCTGGAAAATTCATGATATCGATAAATTTACTCTAGAAAATTCATGATAACGATACATTTTCTCTAGAAAATTTTTGATATCGATAAAGATTCTCTAGAAAATTTATGATATCGAGGATTCATGATATCGATAAAGTTTTTCTAGAAAAGTCATGTTATCGATATATTTACTCTAGAGCATTCCTGATATCGATAAATTTACTCTGGAAAATTCATGATATCGTAAAATTTACTTTAGAAAATTCATGATATCGATAAATTTTCTCTAGAAAATTCATGATATCGATAGATTTTCTCTAGAAAATTCATGATATCGATAAATTGTCTATAGAAAATTCATGATATCGATAAATTTACTCTAGAAAATTCATGTTATCGATAAAGTTTCTCTAAAAAATTCATGATATCGATAAATTTACTCTGGAAAATTCATGATATCAATAAATTTTCTCTAGAAAATTCATGATAACGATATATTTTCTCCAGAAAGTTCATGATAATGATACCTTTTCTCTAGAAAAATTTTGATATCGATAAAGATTCTTTAAAAAATTTATGATATCGAGGATTCATGATATCGATAAAGTTTTTCTAGAAAAGTCATGTTATCGATATATTTTCCTTAGAAAATTAAAGTTATTGATAAATTTATAAAGCAGATTTTGGGCGCATATTTTCCAATAATAAATGCTTGAAAATCCGGCCCGTTTAGATAATAAATATGTCTCGTCTCGGTGGAAGTTACAGATAAATGTCAAGTTTTCGTCAATCTCATTTGCATTTGTGGTAATGAAAAAAATTAATTTTTCCTATACCACATATCAACCTGTATTGTTTAAGGTTGCACAACCAATTTTATTATTAAACACGATTATTTTCTTTAAAACCAACAACAATACAATGTGATATTATCCCAGCCGCTTCAACATTAATTGAGGAAAACATGAAAACCAAACACAAACTAAAAGAAATAAATAACCAACATCTCAAGAGTTTTCATATGACATGATTGTCCCCACAAATGACGTAAACAAACAACAATAATGAAAATGAAAGGAAATAAAAACGAAACAATTGGACCAGCCAGATCTTCAAGTTCAATGACGATAGACTTAAAACATAACTTATTTCATAATAAATTATTTTATACAATTAACAGAAATTTATAAAAACCAAAAACAAATATTTCAACGAAAAATCCATCAAAGTGTTAAAATATTTAAGTATCGTGTTTGTATACAACAGCTTAATGATGCTGATTAAATAATTGACAGCAACAATGCCAACAAGTTTATTATTTCTGTGTGCCTGACAAACGCCTCTCAAGAAAGTTAAGTTTGTTAAAAATGGAGCTTCCTGCTGCAATTGTTTGCAATATTCACTGGTTTTACAACGACTTTGAATTTTCTATAAAATTTTCTTTCTTTCTCGATTGTTCAGTTTGCATCCAAAACTAAATGAGAGGGGTATGTCAGTTAATTTTTTTTTAATATTTTATGGCTTTAAGTCTTTAACTAACATTTAACATTTATTTAATAAGGCTTTATAGATATGCAATTTCATATTGCTACGGATTTATTTGTCGAATGTCCATATAAATTATTTATATAACAATTATTTTAATTTTGTGCAAAAGCATTTCCAAAAACTATTTACTTTTCTTCTTTGAGTGTGTTCATAACTTGAATTTTTCTTTCAACTTAACATGAACACAAATCCAGATTAATTATTTCTGTTGGTTGGATGGTTTTTGTGTTATACAAAAATAAACTAAATATATTGTAATATAATTATTTGTGCGAAAAATAAATATTTTCATGGCAATTTTTTTATGGTCAATAAATACTAATTATTGTTGGTTTAAAAAGATTATAAACAAATCATTTATCGTTGTTTTAATTGCAAGCGATTAAGTTTGAATTATATTTTTTTGATAACAAAAATTAAAGATTTTTAATGATTTTATGAAAAAAAATAATCTCTTTTCACAATTTAATAAAAAAAAAACATTCAAATTTATTAGTTTAAAAACAGGCTGGCCGATAAAGTTAATGTTAATTTCAACCATTAGGGTGTTCCATCTCAAACACTAGCGTTCTCTAATGCACCGGTATTATTTTTGTTTTTCGACAATCACGTGTGATTTTTCTATACTCAAAAGGCGGACTATTCATGGCTTAAAGTTGAAAACCGTTCGAAAAACATTATTTAAGAACCACCAAGACGATCTTGTACTTGTAAAATACCATTATCTTAAACATATATTATCATATTTTGTAGTTTATTTGATGTTCATTCAAAATATGCATGGGAATCTTCGAAGCATTTTTAATATTTCGTTAACTCTTAATACTCTTAATTACTTTAAATGATGTTTTTAAACAAGTTACATTTTTATCTATATGAGCTTGCGGGATTCATAACAAAGGGCGTCCGTTTTGAACACTGTTTTTGTCTTTAGTAACTTATATGCCATTTTGAAGGATACCTATCTGTCATTTATTTTAACTTAGTTATTGATTATATAGATAGTGTAAACAACGAAGTTTTGTTTGCTTCGAAAATGTCTAAATTTGTAATTTGAGAAAAGTGCATTTAAGCACACTGATTGCTCACGAAGTTTATGGTAAATGTGTTCCATCAGTTTCAACATGTTAATTTTGAATACAAAGATTGGCCAGGCCAGACAAAAAAGTCTGAAGAGCCAGAATTAGAGGCATTACTTCATGAAGATAATTGTAAAACTCAAAAAGAGCTTGCAAAATCATTGGGAGCTATACAGGCAGCAATTTCAAAACGTTTGCAATATTATTCCAGAAGCAGGTAAATTGAGCACCATATGAATTGAAGCTGACAGACCGTGAAAGACAATTTAAAATGTACGAAATGCAGCTTAAACGCTATAAAAAGAAATTATTTTGCACTGAATCACTACTTGCAATGAATAATGGAACCACTACGATAACCCGAATTGTAAGATATTGTATGTGAAGCCTGGACAACCAGCCAAATAACAAGGCGCTAGGGTCTCTATTTGGTGGAACCAAAAGGATCTTATCTATTATGAGCTGCTGAAATCTAGCCTGACTATATCCGGAAACCAGTGCCCAATGTAACTGATTCGTTTGAACTAAGATTTGGCCGAAAAACTCCGGTAATATGCTACCAGACATGAAAGCGTAATATACCATCATCACAACACTTGGCAATATGTTGCAATTCCTGTTAAAAACTATACAGAATGAAAGGGTTGGGAAATTTTGCCTTTAGCCAAGACCCTGCTCATCCGTATACTATTTGCTTCGATTGCTACAGAACACTTTACTTCAGAACAGGTTATCCGAAATTGGCTTGATTCGTTCTTGCCCTTAACGGATCAGCAGTTCTTTTGGTGCGGAATTCATATGTTGCAAGTAAGATGGGGAAAAGGTCATGGCAAACATTGGCCAATACTTTGCAAATTTTTAATTTTTATTGTAAAAATTTTTAAAAATTAAAGCTAAAAATATCGAAAAAAAATCCACATTATTAAGTTATACACCCAATAATATATCACAGTTATTAATATAATTCTACAACTTTTTTAAAAATCTGTAAGTTTAGTTATTTCGTTTTATTGCGACATTCAGTTTATTGTATAGGTACACAGTTAGTTATATTACAACACATATTATTACATTTTCTAATTATTTTCAAACCAACTTATTTACGAAATATGCAATTAAAAAGTTATTTGAAAATAAATATATTTTAAAACAGTTGATTGTTTTCTAACAAATTTTAACAAGAAAATAAATTTCAACACACATATTCATGGCCGAGTTGCAAAGTCTACAATTGTTTTAAAACAAACAAATATATTTGATGATATATTAGAAAGAGACTACTATTTACTCTCTAAGTTAGATTTCATGAACATAATTTACTTTTCAGAATGCAGATATGTATATCTTAAAAGTTAAGGGCCTTAATTAATAATGTACATATTTATTTAGGTCACAACCATAAATCATTTTTTGACTACATTCGCAACAAGTAAACTCCTCTACTCTATTTTTAACATCCTTATCGATCAGTTTATGTGTTTCTATTTTTAGTATTAACATTTTTGAAAGTTGTTACGCGTTATACTAACATAATTAATCTTTATTTATTTCCGATATCAATTAAATATTCTGCATAATAATAACCTTGTTATAAATATACAAACAATATAAACAATACAAGCAAATACAATTATGACAATAAATAAATTGTTATAAATTTTAAGTATTGAAATTTTATTAGACAAATATATCCCACATAATAAAACATATTTATTTGCTTACTTTCCAAAACAAAAAGAACAATATTCAGATTTAATAAATTCGAAAGCAAAAAATATCGTACTGGCCAATAAACATCAAACAAATTAATAATATAGCAATGAATTGCTAGACAAATCAATTCTTTTTTTTTTTTTCTTCAGTTCCTTTTAAAAATTTTCATAGATTTTTATTCAATAGTGTTTTGTTATAGACATGACGAAAATCTCAACAAGTAATAATAATTAACTTACGAATGTGTGTGTCTTGTCGTTAAAACTCAGACAATATTTTCAAAAATAATCTGTTGAGTAAATACTTGAACAGTTTAACAAGTCTTTCAATTTACTACAAATTAAATAAGAAAATGTTATTAAAAGGTTGCCAGGTTGCTTAAGTGCTTAATGTATAACTTCAAAATGCGGAATTTATAGCAAATGACGTATCTTTTGAACGCGGTTTTTGTCTTTAAGAACTTACATGTCATTTTGAAAGGTAAATATCTGACATTTATTCTCACTTAGTAAACGACCACGTTTTTTTTATTCATAAAATTCGAAGTCTGTGCCAACAAAGCGTCATATGTGGGAAGTTTTGCTTTACTTCTATAATATAAAGTAGATGCATTAATGCATAAAGATTATTGTCAAATTCAATGAAAGCTTTCAAAATTATTGGAAGCAATAATTTTAAAACGTTTGCGAGAGCAGGATTTGTCAAAAAGCAGTATAATTTGAAGCCGAGAGACCTTGAAAGACTTTAAAAGGAAATCAGTTTTGCACCGAATCATTATTTGCAATGGAAACTGGATCCACTGAAGCCTGGCTATCCTGTCAAATCTAAACCAAATCCAGATAAGCATGTCGCTAAGACAATGCTCCGTATTTCTGTTATAAACTGCTGAAAGGAAACCTGTTTCGAATACAAAACGATTCAGAATATGCGACCATTGTTTTGATAGACATAGAATGCTCTATCTGAGATGCTTCAGAACAGAGTACCCGAAATTGACTTGAATTGTTCTTGACTTCAAAAGATCAGCAATTCTTTTGGCGCGGAATCCATTTGTTGCCAGAAAGATGGGAAATGGTCATGGCTAAGAAAGGCCATTGTGCAAATGTTTCAAAATAAAAGCTACAAATTTTAAAAAAATCTTAATATAATAACACATATTTTTGTCATTCTTATGTAATTTGGTAATTCCAAAATAATGACTGTTATCTGTCATCTTTGAACCGCAAAATCGGATAAAGTTTAGAGATTGCACGATTCATTTGAATTTTCGAGTTTTTGTTTGACGTTGCAATATTTTCAAAAAAAAAAAATGTTGAAAAGAATTTCAGTTGAAAATACACTGACACATAATAATTTAATAATAAATTAAAAAAAAAATTCAATAAAATTTCACCAATTTTTTTATTTTTTTTTCAGGGATCTTTTTTTTAGATAAAAACATCAACATTTTTTCTAAATTTTTTCAAACAATTTTTAATTATAAATACATTTGGCTGAACTTACCGTTCATAGAATTCGTAGTACTCCACATTATTTAATATCTGCTGGTTGTAAAACTATCAAACATGAAGGGGCATCCGAAAATTTGGTAAAGAGCTATTTTGAAGCAGTCAAGTAAGAAAAAGTAGTTCCGTATGAAATGCTCATACAAAATTGCATAATTTACTGCAATATCATAATAAAGTGGTTTTCAACAGGAACTTTCTTACCAGCATTTTGGAATAAAATGAAAGTTTACTTGTACTAGAAGAATCGACAATTGTTACAATAGCTCAAAAAGAGCTATTTTGAAGCAGTCAAGTAAGAAAAAGTAGTTCCGTATGAAATGCTCATACAAAATTGCATAATTTACTGCAATATCATAATAAAGTGGTTTTCAACAGGAACTTTCTTACCAGCATTTTGGAATAAAGTTTACTTGTACTAGAAGAATCGACAATTGTTACAATGAATTCAATTTCGATTGAAAATTCATTTTTAAAGTGTCGAATTGAATTCATTGTAACAATTGTCAATTCTTCTAGTAAGTATAAGTAAACTTTTATTTTAATCCAAAAAATTTACTTTAAAAATGTATTTTCAAACAATCTGTCAAAGGGGGATTCATTTCGTAAAATGCGTCAACATAGTCAACCTTCTGAGACCACTAGTGGGAAGTTTTTGAGAAGCCTTTGCACACTTTTGGGCCTTTTCTCAAAAATTCGTTAAATGGATCATGCTATCGAGAGATGTAAACAATTAAATTTTGGCACACAGACACCGAAACAATGAATTTAGTACAAACCGAATCTCCTCAACCCATAAAATTATTATTATTTTTTTGTTTAAAAAAAACATGGTTCTTCTTGAAAACTTTGTTATTATTGCATGTTAACAATATCGTTCGAATCTGATTTATTTTTCTCATAACAAAATTTAAAACAATAAAATCATGCAAGGCATAAATTTAATAATACTTACAAGGAAAGAAGATAATTTAAAATTAGTTTAAGATATTATTATTTTTAATTTATGTATTTAATTTATGGAATCAATATTATTAAAAAGCTGTTAGTTTACAATGTTTAGTTAAATATTTATGTACATATTCATAAAAATGTGTCAAGTAAACTAGATATTTTGAAACTAAATGTAATCAGGCACTGCAAATAATATTAGGAGGTTCAATTCTTAGTAATGGTCATTAGTAAAACGAAATCATAATCTCAATAATTATGACGTCAACTATGTTTTTACTACAACTATTATCTCTTTATCTAGTACTCATGCACTTAAGGTATTTCTCACTCTCTTACGTACTCACCTACTTACATATTTACACACAATCATACGTACACATTATGTTTATGCATCATGCAATGCATACATAAATATTGTTGATACCGTTATTTCTTTGTTATTTTTGTTGTTTCTTGCAATTTTTCTTTTCACTTGAATATTTGGGAAGAGTAAATGATGGGAATTTAGTATTATTTTGTGGCTGACAGCGTAAATTAGCATTAAATTTGCAATTTTAAGTGCGTGAAATGTAGTTTAATACCTATATTTTTTATTATTATTCAATTAATTATAAGTGTAAAGTGATGGATATAGTGTTATAATCATAAGAAAAGTGCGAATATTTACCAACATACATATGTATGTACATATTTCTAATTAAATAAAATAAATAAAAAAAAATACATATGTATGTAGGTACCTACATATGTACATATGTAGTTCAATTTTTAATTAGCTTATTTTGTGCGCAAACAGCTCAGTTGCTATAGCTTCTGGTTTAAATTGATGGACAGTGGTTCATGAAGAGAATATGTACATACATACATATGTATGTAGGTAGGTACATTAAGTGTTCAAAATTGGTGAATATTCAAATAGGATATGAGTTAAGGCAATCATTGGCGTAGTCGGCGTTCTACTTCTACAAAAAGTAAGTAATAAAAATAATACATTATAGTCAGGTACCTACATATTTTAAAAATTTTGTTTAAAAATGTATCATTATGAAATCTTTTAAAACTTGCATTACAAAGTTAATTCGTAATAACTATTTTCAGTCTTAATATCTTCTCATCTCTTATCATTCTTAATACCTATATTGGAAATTTAACTCATTATTTGAACACGGTGATGTAATTGGTGACAAGTGCTTAACAGACTTAAATTAGTTGTTACTTGGGCAACCAAAAATAGGCAATATCATATTTTTTCTGTGCGTTGTATAAACATGCATATGTATGAGTAAGTTATTAATTTAAGTATCAGTCTTAGACAATTTGTAGAATTTTGGAATTGATTTGTTTGCGCATATTTTTGCATTTTTGACCCCTAACTACATATTTTTGTTGCATATTTTCTTTTTATATCCACCACCAAAAAGATGGGGGGTATATTAAGGTTGTCAGTTCGTTTGTAACACATCGAAATATTGGTCATACAACCAAAAAGTCTATATTTCTAGGTTTTTATAAGATGAAAAAAACTATCTAACCATGTCGGCCTGTTAAAGGCTCGATAGAGCTTCGACAAAAGACATAGACCAATAAAATTTGAGCAAACATTCTTTGTTCCATCGAAATGTTTGATTTTGAAAATGAGCAAAATCAATCTAGTCGGATCCGAGTTATTGACCAAAGTTTCAAACAATATCGATATTTTTAAGATATTTTTTGGAATTTTCTTCAAATATAATGCAGATAATATCATAAAAGTTTGCACACTTTAGCAGTTCTGAGGGAGAGAGATAAATATAAAATGTGATTAACTTCCATCTAGTGACTTCCCCGTATACTTTGTGGAATGAATTAAATAATAAAAATTGCGCAAAGAATGTAAACAAAATTCCACCTCTCTGCGCATGACGTCACATGTTATTTTTTTCCGTATAATTAACATGTAAAATATAACTTTTTTTTAACAATTTAAAAAAAAATTAATTTTTCGTAAATTTTTTGATTCAAAATAAAATATTTGTGTTTTTTTTTGTCTCATCCACTAGGAGTTGATTTAGTTTTCTTGTTTGAAACAGTCTCGATCGAAAAAAAAGTTTAGCTTTAATATCCGTACTTGACTGATTTTCTTTAAATAGTCGTTGTAAATCAAGAGATTTTCACCATTCAAAGATTTGCATACAGCATCCAGATATTTAATTTGAGACACAAATTAGGCATACCTCACATAAAGTATCTTAAACGCAAAACATTTCAGTTATCCATTTTTAATTTCATATCTCCTTTTATATAATCTGCATTGAAGTGTTCAATACAAACTCTATGAGACACTTTTATTATTTTTCATCAAGCTGGCAAAATTGTGCCCATTGTTTTTTTAATTTATTTTCCTTTGAAAATCGAAAAAAATTTAAATTTATGTTATTTTTTTTAACGTTTCCACAATTAAAAACTCCACACTTCATTTTAAAACTTTTATTTGCTTTAAAATTTATATATGTACAGTGTACATTGTACATACATAGAAGTCAAGAATGATAAAATAAAGATTACGCCATGCACATGATTTCCCGTTATGTGACGTAGAATGTTTCATGTGTTAGAATTAAAATTTCTTGCGAAAAGTGTATGTTTTATGTGATAGTTGGCAACCTTGCAATTGAAATCTCTCTGAGAGTTCTAAAATAAAAGCTGTTTCAAAAAGAAAAAGAAACAAAAAAAAAACAACAAAAAATATAAACATGAAGTGTGCAGTGAGCAAATTCAAGCAAAACAACAAGTAAAAAAAACAAATGAGAAAAAATTAGCCAATAGAAGCACAGAATGTGTCACAGTTCCAAAATGCGCAGAACATTTTAAAAATTTACTCGCGTTGGCGTAATCTTTATTTTATCATTCTTTCATAGAAAATAATCAAACATAAAAATATTTTTGACTTGTGACGTCACAAGAAGAAATTTTGCTCTCAATTTTACTCTCACAATTTTTGTAAAATATAACGGACCTGCGCAATGCGTATTCTTTATTATATGATTCATGTATTTAATATGCATAAAATGCTTGTAAATGTTGTTATTTAGATGAAATAAACCTAAAATAAATATAAATTACGGTACGATACTTTATGAAAATCGCCGCATAATAGTTGATAACACTCATGTAAGGGATCCGCAAAATAAAAATGTAACAAAAATTAGTTTCAAGTATTCATAGATCACAACAATACTGGTATTTGGTGGTGGCTATACGAGTATAAGAATATAAACTCTTACTTATTTTCATTAGTTTCGTTTCCCAATAAAGAGTTTTGTGAACCAGAACTAAGAGTATCAAAAGAAAATAATCAAAGAATTTACATACATACACATATAAAAATCATTAAAATTTGTATTGTTTTAGAAGAGTAGAGTTTGATATCGTCTACCACGATGACGCATGCAGAGCGATTATTTTATCAAAACTTTAAATTACGTTTTGCCAAAATGTCGAGCCTATTTCGTTATTCACGTAATGAATCGGCTTTTTAGCATAGCCCCACATAAATAATCCAGTGATATTAAACCGCATGATCGGATCGGAAAATCAACAGCTGAAAATTATTTCGGTGGATGTTACATGTTGAAACATCCTGTTAAAACCGCATGTCAGTGATATCCATATCTTCAATAATAGTGAAATAAATTCACTGTAACCATTTGTAAAGGATTCTCAACAATAGCTCGTGGATTTTTAGAAGTCCACATGCTGCCATTTTATCAACCAACTCAGAAGGATTATTATGTTGACCGAAAATATCACTAATTGTATCTATTTTTCTGGTGGCCTTTTAGCTATAGCAAAACAATTACAAAGCACTTACTCAATTGTGTAATTGTTAATCTCGTAAAATTTACATTGATTTTTATTTGCTTATTGTGGTCTTTATAGCCTTTTAAACGTATTTTATAATCTAGTGTCTAAAAGTTCTAGGTCTATATCTTGGCAACTCTAATATCTTCAACAAACAACTCTTAACAATATTTATGTTTTTTTATAAATGTAATAAATTATCAATATTATGTTGGAGATTTGTCTAATGAATTAACCGCAATAAAAACAGATTAATACATTGTACAACAACTACAGCAACAGACACAACAACAACAGCATTAAAAATTCTCAGCTTGAGATACTTAATGAATCGAATTGTACGTAAGTACATACTAAATATGTACATTAGGGCGGCCCCGTTTGTATGGAGAAAAAAATAAGGTATCGATGTTCCCGACTAATATAAAAATTTGATTCATTTTAAGACTACTTTTCTCAATTTTTTTGTCCTGTGGTCAATATTTGGTAAGCTGGATCAAAGGATAAAAAGGTCTTTTCAGAGGTTTTTTGATTTTTTTGTCACATTTCTACAAAGAAACTATATGTAAATTTGGTATCATATGAAAGGTCTTGGAAAGGCGCATTCAATGGGTTATCAAAAATTAAAAAAAAAGAAATTTAAATTCAAAATGTTATTTTTTCATAGAATTTAGTGGAAATTTCTTGATTATAAACATCATGCAATTTAACCCAAATAATTTTTTCCCATTTTTTAAAATTCTATCTATTTAAATTTTTATTAATTTTTTTTTTTAACCTAAATTCTTCCCTAACTGACAATCTCTGTTTACTCAATTCGGTTACATTAGGTATTAAAATAACGTTAATTTTATAAGCTAAAAAACATACATATAGTTCCTTTGGAAAAAATGTGAAAAAAACAAAAAACCTCTAAAAAGGACCTTTTATCCTTTGATCCAGTTCACCAAATATTGACCCCAGGACAAAAAAATTGAGAAACGTAGTCTTAAAATGAATCAAATTTTCATATTAGTCGGGAACATCGAGACCTTATTTTTTCTCCATACAAACGGGGCCGCCCTCCGCAACTTTTTTTGGAGCCACCCTAATGTACATATGTATGTTTGTATTTATGTAGGTTTTACTAATATGTACGATGTTGCTTTAAATACTGAATGAATTGCAAATTTTAACAATTTTTATTTGTATCAAAATAAAATTGAAAATGAAAACCAAAACGGCATTTAAAATACACGAACACATACACACAAAATCTCAAGGTTTTCCGAAGCGCTTAGTTTTACACATTGAAGCTCCTTTTCATTATTTTTCCTATTCATATTATGCTTTTATTTAAAATATTATTAAGAACGTGTATTGCGTTTATTGCCATTGACTATTAATGAGTGTTAATTTAAGAAAATATCTCTAAAATACTAAATGAGTTGCTAACGTACGTGTATGTCTGTCTGTGTTTTTTTTTATGTTTTGTATTTAGTATGCATTAGAAATAAATTGTTAGCTACATTATTGTATATTTCATAATTTTAATTCAATAAATATTGGCACTGTTATATTTAGTTCACTTAATGTCTCAGCAGCATTTCCAGCCATGTGTAGGAATAATTAACAATTTGATATTTAATTAAAAGTTTTTTTTAATGTATTATAGCTTTTAGATATTTATCGTAAATACATGCAGATACATATTAATATTTTAGTAATATGTGATGAAATCACAAATATGATTTCCCATTATCCAGTACATTTTTGCAATACATTTTATGCAAATTGTTAAATTATGCTAAAACGTAATAATTTGTAATGGAAAATTTTTACTTAACTTGTTGTGCGAATGAAAATTTTATCACAAATAACATTTTTGAGTTTTTTTTTCATTTAAACCTTCAAAACGATCACCCAAATTAATTTAATTTGAAAAACATGAACCGTTCATAATATTTACAAGATATTTGGTTGTAAAAAATTGTTTCTTGTAATATCAAAGTTTGTTTTGAAGGCGGATACAATTAGATGAATGGCCTTATTGTGAACCTAATTTTTAAACAGAGCTATCTTCATTTGCGCTAGAGATTTATTAAAGAAAGGGTTAAGAAGTACAAGTACTCGGATAGAACGATCACCATATTGAGTTGTCATGGACTTCATCGCTGAATTATCTAGGATACCGAGCCACGAGAACCAATCTGATAGCGAACGGGTTAATTATTTGGATTTTGAGTTTGTGTCAAATTTCAAAAGACATTTAGGACTCTGATAATCGTAACGATTAATCTTGTGGTCCAAAAGAAAATTCTAGAAGTTCCTATCACTTCATAAGAACGATTTGATATATTCGGTATTGTTTATTGTACATATTAGCCTTGGATACAACCAGAATAGATTGGTTAATACAGCCGCTGGACTGTGCAGATTTTGAGAGTTGCAGGAAGAAATTTCAGAGCATTGATTATGTGCCTACTTGTAAAAACTTCGCCGTAAGGATCAATGAATCGAGTTCCTGAAGAATTAAACCCAACTATTTATTATACGTTTTACACAAAGACACTCTACAACCTTGATCCACGCTGGTGTGAAAAATCCACACAGGTGGATCAGTCTTGAAAACGGTGCAATTAAGCAAAATAACTCCATGCATAAACTCAGGCAAATGTAAAGGAACCGAACTCCACCTATATGCAAAAAAAAAACAAAAACAGAGTTTTCATTTTATTTTTTAAATGATGTTATATTCCTACTAGTATTTAATGGGTTTATGTAACCCTGACATCTCATAGTTTTGAAAGTTTTTCGAATTTAATAGCGGTCGTCCTTCACTGCATTTCATTAAGATCATCTAAAATCGGACATGGTCATTTATTTTACTTGAATATATTTAATGTATATGTTGCCTTAAGGAACATATGTTACATATAAAATGAACATGTCTGCATCGTTTTATAACTGCAATGCGGAAGAAAAAAATTGGGGGCCAATATTGTGCGATATTAAAATAATAGTGTTTGATCCTTATCCTTCATATTTACCTCATTCGTTGTACGTAATGTTCCTCAATCATGTGATTTGTTAACACTATTATTTTGGTTTCCAGCAACTTTGTTTTTATATTTTAATATTAAGTTGAAAACTTATGTTTAATATTTACCTTATTCGGGATAGGAAATAACCTTCAACTTGTACTATAATTTGTGAAAAACACAGAATAAACATGGTAATTTCTTGTATTTGCCCAACAACTTAAGGCACGGTCACATTTGGCAAATATTTGCCGAAAAAGACGTAAGCACTATATATTTGAATTCGTTTATTTATTTAAAAAACATCGTTTATTTAGAACATGATACAACAAATATTTAGTTCTATTTTATTTTATGATGTTTGATCTTGCAAAACTCTTGTAAGAGTAATCAACATCAAACAAATTTGTACTAAAATAAGTGCTTACGCTATTTTGAGTAAATATTTGTCAAGTGTGATCGTAACTTTACTTTTATATTATTACTACATACCGTCTGTATTACTAGTGCAATAGTTGGAATAACATAAAAGTTTCGATATTTTACTTATTCACATACCAGTAGTAGAATCATTGACAATTGTAAAATTTTTCAATTTCGCTCGAAAGTTCACTATGGAAATGGTGGATCTGTAAATTCTTGTAAAACTTGCTATAGTCTGAGGCCAGCAATTATTGAGAAATGTCTGTGAAAGGCATGTGGCTCCACGCTATATATATGTTGGAAACTACATTTTGACCTATTATTAATGATATGTATATTACAGACATATAGTTTTAACAAGAAAGTGACACCTTTTACATAGATACCGAAACAATGAATTTATTGAAAAGGCATTGCTTGTGAATAGTTTTAGTGACATTAAAGTAATGACATATTTATAAGCAGTTGTGGTAAGTACTTGGCTTCAATGACATTAGCGTGCTAAAATAATGAGTTCAAATATATCTCTTGTAATATATATATATAAATTTTAATATTTAAAATTTTAAAATAAATAAATGATATGAATAATTATCAATAATTTTACTATGATCGTATGTTCACACTGAATCGTTTGTTCAGTTTGTAGGCAATGTGAATATCTTGTTAATTGTATACATTATTTGAAATAATAACTTGTATTTTGCGTGCTAGTGGTAAATAACTGTTTACGACCAACAAAGCAACCTGCCAATATGGCTGATTACTACATAAACCACAATTGAATAGATACAAACACACATTCTTCGAAATATTTTACATTCATATTCCTATTTACCCAATGTACTACAAACATATGTATGTACCTACTTACTACCAGACATTACGAGTAGTTATTGAAAAATCATAAAAGTCACTTATACGACCACTTTGAAGCCAACAAAAATTGTCGTTCGATTAAAAATGACATAAATTCCTAAATCCAAGCAAAACAAAGGCAATACAGCCACAACAATGTGTTCAACTTTCCGCATTTTTTTTAATTTTTCTTTTTGTTTCTTACAACTATTTTGTGCGTAACACTGTGACCGAATATTTATTTTTTTATGTTATTTGTGTTATAATTATTAATTAAATTTAATATAAATAATTATGCAATTTTTCGTATAAATAACTAAATTGTGCATAGTTGGGAAAGAAGTTGTTTACCAAAACACTCACAATCAAACGAAAAGAAACACATCCAAATCCAAATATAAAACATGCACTTCAATGTTTGCTGCATTTTGAAAAATCAAAACAAAAATAAAATGTTTTAATTTTCAAGTCGGTGTTAGATGAACCAGAGCATGACAAAATTCCAAGGTCGTTTTGAGTTGTCGATTTTTCTTGTACATTTGCTACTTAATAATTTAGCAAACAAAAAAAAAAACAAATTTTTTTGTAACTTTTTAATTAAAAATCAATTGTATTTATTTATGCAGTTATTGAACAAAGTGAAATTTTGTATCATGTAACCAAGAAAAAACGTTTAAACAAATGGACATTGGCCAAATAATTGCTAAAAACTAAAACCGCTAAATTGTTTTTAAACAATGTGGCCCATAAGTGCTATAATTGTTTTCAAATTTCTTGCCAAACTATATTTTTTTTGTATATGTATCATAGCAACAACAAATATGATTACAAGCTTTTGGTAGGTGTAAAAATGTGTCATAAAAACTGTATCAAGTTGTTGTCTACTACTTTTTTACAGCCCCAGGCTGTTATTGCATTGCTGTGAAATAATAAACAACTGGTACGAGTAAATTATTTAAATTTTATATTTTTTGCTTTTCCATATGTTGAAATATTTGTAAACTTCTTTAAGCTGTTAATTTTTAATAAATTATTTTCAATTAAAATAAATTTAATACATATATTAAACAAGTCTATGCGAAGACAACGAATAATGGGCAACAGTATAAACCGGCCATATTTGATAATGTTAGTATTTGAGAAACAGGCTCTTTAAATTGATTTACTACTTCTTAACAAATCAAACTTAAATAATAACCATTATATAGTAGATGATTTTGCATTTAGTTAATTATATGTCATTTTAATAGGCCAAGGTTTTTTTGTTTTACTTCGAAAATGTCGAATTTTGTGCCATATCCGTGAAAACGATTTCGCATGTCCGAAATGCTGCTTAAAAGCTATAAAAGGAAATAATTTTTGCACCGAATCATTATTTGCGATGAAAATTAGATTCATTACGATAACCCGAAGCGTGAGAAATCATATGTGAAGCCCGGTCAACTAGCCGAATCGACTTCAAAGCCGAATATCTATAGCGCTAAGGTTCTCTACTTATTATGAGTTGCAGAAATCTAGCCAGTCGATCACAAAGAACCTCTACCAAATGCAACTGATTCGTTTGAAGCAAAGTTTTGGTCCAAAAATGGCCAAAATATGCGGTCAGACATGAAAGCGTGTGGCCCATCATGACAACGATGGGCCACATGCTGCAATAAATGTTAAAAACTATTTTGAAAGAATTGGTGGGAAGTTTTACCTCACTCGCCTTATGATCCAGACTTTGCCCTGTCCGACTACTTTTTTGTATCGATCGATATAGAATGTCCTATCTGAGATAAGCGTCACTTCAAAACATAATATTCGAAATTGGCTTGATTCGTTCTTGGTCTCAAAAGATCAGCAATTCTTTTGACGCGGAAGCCACGTGTTGCCAGAAAGATCGAAAAAGGTCAGAACTAACAATGACCAATATGTTTTAAAATCAAAGCTAAAGATTAAAAAAAAAATCCGCGTGTTTAAGTTATATACCCAATAGTTTACAAAAAGAAATGTATTGTGGTCATCAAACCTGTTCTTACTATGGCGTAATTCATTAAGACCTTTTTCTCGGAATCATTTGCATTGGTCTATTTTTCACCGTTGTGGAATCTTCTTTACAACAGTGTTTTCTATAGCAATATAGTCAATTAAACTATTAAAATTATTCCTGTTCCCAACGTTTTGCTACTGCTTCCAACAATCATACCACAACATTTTCCAAGGCGAACAATCAATATAGGGAAGTCAATCCCAAAAATCCCGGGATTTCAAACATATTTATATTAAAATAAGTTACTTTTTTGAAATAAATAGTATTTATTATAAATAGTTTTTATTTTACCAATTTGTTTTAATAACAAACAAAAAGCCCGAAATCCCGAAAAATATTACATTTACATTTTTAAAATCCCTAATCCCGGGATTTTCAAATCCAGTCCCGTTTTCCTCTCTTCAATACATATACGTAAATTACACTGCATCAAATTGCTACAGGCTGATTATTACCAAACTACAGAAATATTAAACATAGCTTTTTTTTTTAAATAGTATAATTGGTTTTTGTCTCTACTACAATAAATGTGGAATTTGTGTATTTTATTGAGGTGTAGAGCTTTGATAAATTACAATAATTAGAATGCAATTCAAGTAATATTCAACTACAAAACAGAATGACTACTAAAGGTGACTATACACTGCGTGTTTTTGCTTATGTATTTTTAAGTTTACAACTCACATGTTTTTCTTTATGTCTGTCAAAATTTTTATTACATATGTGTTTTAATATTTGGTCACCAACTTGTATGTACAATTAAACGTGACATCGCCATGATTAAACCAGCTGATACGTTTAAATATTATTCTTTTTTTACACATAAATATCCATTTCGTTTCTTTAAAAAATGCGTTAAAGCCGCTACAAAGCGTCACTAAATTGCCGGCGTCAAAAATATTGATTTAAGGTTTTCCGTTTTTTAATATACAAGATGTGGAGCTTGTATCAAAAATTTTTAAATAATTTATATCATTGTTATTAAATTATCAAAATGGGATAAAAAAAATATTTAATTTATCACTTATGCAAATTCTTTATACGGCCGGCTAATGATAGCGCAGATTTAACCGTCGACAAATCTTTTCGCCTGGCATATATATTTGAAAACATGTGTTTGAACATAAGAAAATAGAGCGTGTTCTAATCGAAAAAATACATATGTATTTCCACATGTATTTTACACAAGCAAAGTTTTTGAGGTCACCAACTACATGTTTTTACTCCCATATGTAAAATTTGACATATACAATGTAAAAAACACGTAGTGTATATGCACCTTAAGTACATATGTATGTCACTGTTGGGATCTTACAATTCTTAAATTGTACCATCTCAATGCCAAAATTGTACCAAATTGCCATAAATTGTACCTAAATTTCGCTATTAAATAAAAAAGCATATAGTAAAAATTCATAACACTTTTTATTCAATAAAAACAAAATAACAGAACGAAAACTCAAAAACGTAAAACAATTTTTCAAATTTTGTTTGTTGCTTTCGTTGGTCGATATGTCAAAAACACAACCAACTTTTAACTTTTCTCTCTCTAAGTAAGAAAAAAAAGTAGAACATCTGTGCTCTCAATGGCACCTGAAAAGTGAATTCGCCTTAAAAAAAATTGTACCAAAAAGGGATGAACTGTACCAGCGTACCAATAAAGTTTTGTTTGTACCAAATTTGGTACAATTGTACCGCAAATCCCATCAGTGATGTATGTATAAAATTTTATAAAATAAACGTTCGTTACTTAAATCTTTTGTATAAAGGGAATTCTGTACTTTTTTGGTTACCACAGAAAATGGTAAATTTTTAGTATAGCTTTTGCAAATGCAAATTTTATATAAACCCTAAAAATAAAACCACTTGTGTCCTTTAGTTTATTTATTTAAATTTGTATTTGAATTAAAATTACGCTCAAAACTTTATTACATTTTTTGTTCTTATTTGTGTTTTTTTATCTTATATTTTCATTAATTAATTACTCTGACTAGTATCGTTCTATAAGAGTTTTATTTAATTATATTTTTTATTAATAAATACTTTTGTTTTAAGAGAGTTAAATTCAAAAAATTTGAATTCTTAATATATTGTTTGATGTTATTTGTTATTTCTGTTGTTTTGGTTTATGATTTATTTGTATCATTTTGTTGTTTATTAAATATGTATTTATTTATATTTATATTTATATGTATATAATATACGTACATACCAACTAATAATAATGTATTAATTATCATTTACTTTTTATTTTTATTTATTTAATATTCATTATTTTAATGCAAACATAACAAACAATGTTAAATTAACATTGCAATGTTTTTTTTTTTTGATAATGTAATTTTGTTTTAATGTTTTACTCACAAATTTGAGTTTTTTTTTTAGTCTATTTTAATTTTTTTTATTTATACTCGCATATTTAGGGTTATGTTTTTAGGTTAGAGTTAGGGCGTGGTTATTTTAAAAGTTAGTGTATATATGTATGTATGGATTTCTATTTATATGTAGTGGTCAGATTAGGTTAATGATTTATTTTTGATATTATGGATTTGAAAGTTTGAAATTTAATACAAAAATTTATTTCCTAAAAACTTCTTAAGTAGTGGTTCGTGTAATAATTAAATGTTGTCTTTAGCATTATTTTCGAACTTCATGAATTTCAAGAAAAAGTCCAGTTTTTGGCAGAAAATGAGCATCACGTGAACAACAAATTTAATGTCACTAAAATCAGCAGGTCTAACGTCTAGCGTTTTTTTTTTACGAAATCCATACTGACAAAGTAAATTGTTGATTCTGAAATATTTACAAATATAGTAGTAGTGTATAGTAATTTTCATAACTTTAAAAAGCACAGCACGAACTGTTATTGACAACTTTTTAACATACATAGGAAATACACTGGATAGGTAATGGAACAGCTATCGTTTCTCATTGTTATGATACTGATTTTGCCTGCATGATCCTTTGATTTGACTGCTGCACACTTATTATTTGACAAAAGAAGGAAAATTATCTTAAATGCGACCAGTTTCGTCTTCGATCATTTTCCATTGTTACTGATTACAAAGTGTGATAAATGTTTGTGATTTCGATAAATTTAAGGAACAGTTGAATAAAAAATATGCCTCTTATATGAAATTATTATGATAATAGAGAGGTGGCTACTAATTTAATGGATTTTAATTATCATGATACAGCATGCTTTTCAAGCGTTTTCTAAGTCCGCTTTTACACTCTTCAATTCTGACTCGACAAGGCAAGTATTTTTGGTTGAGAAGGCAAAAGATAATAAAAGGTGTACAAACTTGACGGTACTAATCAATTTTCTTATTTCCTTTTGTTTTTTTCTTACATGAATGTTAATTTTCATTAAAGGGTACGAAAACTGAATTGACGTGTATGAATGAAATGACAAGTGCAAAAGAGAAGAGTGTGAAACAATACTAAGTTTACCAGTTGCAAAATTGTAATTCAGTTCTCTTTTTCGGTTTAAAAAACTACGTCACATTTGATATTAATTGGTATGCAGAATTCTGGTGCTCGATATCATAACATGATATCTAAATTGGATGATAATGATTTGGACGACTAGATGATTTTAAAAAGATTGTGCCACATGCCATACAGTCCGTGAAACATGAGAATTCCCTGGTCGTGTACTCTCTTTGTAAATTTTAGTAATAATAATTTATGACAGAACTAGAGTTTTATCACTCTTTCAACGCAGCATTATTGAAATTTCGACAAAAAGGAGAAATTCTAAAATTTTGTCATCATTCTAACAAGAGACAGGTTTCAAGGCGTCTTTTCGGTTTTTGCAGATAATGTGTTCTATAACTTTTTACATTTAACTAGTTATTTTAGTAACTTCAAAGTATAACTTGTTTAAGTAAATGACTTCAATGACTGGTTTCTTTCAGAATTTTTTATATTACAATTTTACAAAATGTTTAAAATTTATTATGTATTTGTAATCATCATTATTACATAACAGGTCCTCTAACAAATTGCATTGTAAAAAGGAAATCCACTACAAATTAATTTAATGGAAACTCTTCGAATAAACTGATGAATATGATTATTTGAATGAGTTTAATTATAAATTTAATTTCATATTAATTTGTTAATGCTGTGTATGTCTCATGTAAACGGCAGTGTATAAAAGTTTTTAATATTTTATTTATTTATTTGTTGTCTTTGTTTTACAATTTATTTTGTTTTCTTTTCATGACTGTAAATCTGTTTTGTTTAACGTTTGGTCTTTTCCTTTTTTTGCATTCTTTTTATTTCAGTTTACTTTTCTTCATTTCAAAATTGTGTATACATTTGTTATATTTTGTTTTACTTGGTGGGTTGTAATTTTAAACATTCAATGTTTGTTTGTTTTATCATTTAAATGCGTTTTTATTTTTGTTTAATTCAAAAAATTATTATTTTTTATTTATATGTTTTTAAGAGAAAAATTGTTCATTTGTTTGTTTATAATTTCTTGTGTATTTCACTACTTAGAAATGGACATTTAAAAAACGTTTAAAAGTTTGGTTTTTCTTTCATCTACAAAGTTTTTTGTTTTTAATTTTTTTTTTTTATTAATAAATTTTTATAGTATTGTTTTATTAAAACTTGGAGTGTTCTTTATTTTGTATTGAAACACCCTTTAAAAAAAACACTATGTATCATCACAGTTATATTGTTTGGTTGTTGTTTTTATACTTGTTTGGTTTTTTCTTGAGTGATGTCGAAATTGTGATGTGTGATTTTTATGATTTTCATTTCGCTTTGTTTTGCAGGATTTAATGGTGTTCTTGTTGATAATGGTTTAAAGTTGTCAATGCTTATTTTTTAGAGTAGAATTGAAAATAAAATTGCAAGTTTTCTTAAATTTCACTTTGAAAGTTAGAGACATATTTGTTTAAAGTTCTCCTGTACTTGCAGTGATGTCATCTAAGCAAAAGAGAATTAAAACTGGCTTGAGCTGCCTATACTCTTTTTTATGTTCACCAAATTATACTTAATACTTTTAGAATAATATGCTGATCTTGGCTGCTTTATATAAGAAAAATTGCAATCTTAATTTTCACCAGATTACTTACAATAAGCAGTTGTTATGAGTACAATTTGTGAGAGTCATGTCATGTTACGATTAATGTAATTTCGGTTTATTTCACATTAATGTATTTATATTTATTTATATCAAATAAATATTTTAAATAAATATTTTAATTTTATATATTCAACCACTAATTCGCAAATATTTTTATTTTTATATCATAAAAAATTTCCTTCTTTATATAATCAGTTACTTAAAATTTATAATCAACATTAAATAGATATTTAGTAGTAGAAAACATTTACACAAAAAGCCCCTTAAAATAAACAACGAGTTTTCTAAGAGAGTTTTAGAAATTTGTTTCTTTTTTTCGCTTATTTTGTTATATAAAATTTTAAATATTACTAAAGAAAATTAAAAATATAATTCGGTAAATATTAAAGGTATTCACTTATGGCAAATAAAAACAAAACAAACATCCGGGAAAAGGGAATTTCCTATATACATACTTATAAAAGAAACTAATTATGTTATTGAATATTAATTTTGTGTGCAATAAGCACCTTTCATTTTGTAGCAAATTTATGTATGTATGTACATTAGATAGAAGTTGTAGTACCCAAATTTCCATTTTAATGAAAGGGACAAAACAAGGCAACATTTTGTTCTAAACAATATTTATATAATATTGAACACTGCCTGTTGTTACCTGACCATCACGGCCTTATTATGTCGACTCTGGGTTTAAATAGTAGTTGATATTGAATAGTGTTACATCGGAGACTTTTCATTTAATAAATTTTAATTTGCTTTTAATTTAATTCGTTTAAAATTGTTTAAGATTTTCATTTTAATTTTCTCGAGATTCTGTTTTGATATTAAATTGTGAATAATTTACAATAAAATTCTTTCTAAAATAACAAACAGAATAAATTTAAATTTAGATTTACTTTTATAATTTTCACATATTAACAAGAAATCTTTTCTTGGTTGTCTATCTGTATTTATCGGCTAAGTTCGTTTTAAATTGGTTAAGATTAACATTTTGTTTTGCACAATATTGAAAATATTTAAATTGTTCTCAAAGACGTTTTAAATGGGGTGTGAAATGTGCTAAACTAAACAACCAATCAAAATGTCCCCAACAATAAATAACAGTGATTTTAGTCAATAATAATAAAACCGAGAAGAATGCTCGTAAAATAAATAAAAATTAATAATTTATTACTATTTTAAATTGGAAGTAAATTTTCCAATAATTTGTATAGAATAATAAAAATATTCTTTAAGTTATATTATGTTTGTTATGCTATAAATTTCAACAAATATTGAAGTTATTCCAATAATTATTTAGGCCATGTTTGCCTTTATGTTTGAGAGTGATTTCAAAATTATATATATGTATATCAGATAAAATCATTTTTCAATTACCTTTCGGGTAACTTTAGTTAATTTTTTAACTACAACATAAGTCTTGTGACATATGAAAAGAAGACATGTTTAGTTTATCCACATAATATGACAATCTATCAATGCTTTTTAAAGAATTTAAAAACTAAAGTCATCAATTAATTTCAATTCAATATTTGTGACTAGTAGTAAAAAATCCAAAAAGAAAGAAAAGGCCAACTCCATATTAAAGTAATAGATTCCTGTTATATAAAACGTTAGAAACTGAAACGGGAAACCCGCGAGCAACGAATTACAGGACCAGTTCTTTTTCGATTCCCTTAAATCTAGTATTTGATCTTCCTAATTGAACTGTTTAAACACTTTTTTCTTGCATACAGTTTTTGTTCGAAAAAAAACTAGTATTTTCCATCGAAATTAAAAATGGAAACTATTTTAAAAATCACCATGCTTTGCGATCCTTAGCGATTCAGTTAAGTTGAGTGCGTATTCGAATTGTTCTCAATTGTTCTCGTATTCGAATTGTTCAATACTGAGTAGAAAAAATTTACTCTAAAACATAAAACATAAAAATTAATAATCTGTTTTAAAATATCAAGTCTTTCTGGTGAATAAATTTGGTATAAAAAAGGAAAATCGTTGAAAAAGTTCAGTTTTTATTACAAATTGATGCAGTTCATGCTTTACACTCAGTACATTGGTACATTTGTGTAAATATTGGTTTTGTAAAATGATTTTGAAATTTAAAAGTATTATTATATTAATATCTACATATAAATCAGGGGACATTGAAAAGATCAGATATTTGTAATTTTACAACATTACTTCCAAATTTAATTCATCTCATGAGAAATTGTTCAAACACTTTTAGAGAAAATATAAAACTACATTCTATAATAAATCATTTTTCAAATCAACCTGTTTAAACATATAACAGTCATATTAGCTCACCCAAAAATTTAAAACTTTTGAATACTTTTTTTTCAGATATTTTAAAGTCCAGAATTATGCATTGTATAAAGGTGAAACAATTTATATAGATCTGAAATTCTGTAAAACAGAATATTTTAGCTGAAAGTTGTATCAAAAGGATAATGCAATGTTCAGACATTGCATTGTATTTTTAAACTTTCAACTTTGAAGAAACTTAAATTAGTGGTTATTAAGGTAAAAGTTTTGATGGTGGAGAATTTTTTTCAAGACTAGTACTTTGAATTTTATCTGCTAAAATTGAAATTTGCTCCGACAACACTGCATCTATGTTATTATATTCTAAGCAAAGAAATTTTATAAATTCCTTTAGTTCTTCTAGTTATATTCAAACTGTAGGAGGCATGTAACTAACAAAAAACAGCTTATGTAATCGGTGTTTGGTAAGATCGGACTAACACTTACTCTGTGTTTACACTATGCTAGTCTTATTATTTAAATTATTACCCCCTTATTCAAAAACGATTATTAAATTTAACAAACGTTCATTAAGACAGATTTGCATATAAAAATTTGCTTAATAAACGTTTGTTAAATTTAATAATCCTTTTTGAATAAGGGGGTTAGTTTTTATGTATGAATTAATGTTTACATGAAGCTACGAATAAGAAAGCAAAACTAATTTCAAGTGTTAGTCTAATCGTAATTACATCTCTTAATCTTATCAATAAGACCTGTAATGTGTGCACACAATCCTAATGTGAATTGGTTATTGTTGTAGTGGTCTTTGTTAAAAACGTTTAGTGTAAATTCAGTTTTATAAATCGTTATATTATATGTCTTACTATACATTGAGCAATCTATTATTTCTATTGCTAAATTTACTATTGCACAATATTTTTGCAATGTTTTTTGAAGCAGATGCCAAACAAGTAAAAACTTTTTCTCAACAATCAGTACAATCCGATATTTAAATAAATTCTGCCATAACAAATTCAATTCAAATATAACCTGCAAACAGCTAGAATATTAACTACTACTTAAACTTCGCTTGCTTAAATAGTGAATACCCCTAATATTTAATGCCACATAGTTCATATAAAATCAATCTCCTACTCTGACATTGGCTAAACGACATTGCTGTTGCTTTGCAGATTTCAATTTGTTGCAAAAACTTAAAATAAACGTTTTCAAACTAAAATTTTTATGAGTGAGAAAATAAAAAAATGTTTGGTATGAATGTTTTTTAAGTACTTTTTTTTTTTTTTGGTATTTTATTTGAATTTTTTTTTTTTGTTTATTGTTGATGATTTTGTTTTCGTTATGGATAAAATGGTTTATTAAATTTATAAACTACAAATAATGACTTAGCTTAACAAATTTTAAATTTAATATTACACTCAAGACAAAGACAAATGAAATACATACACCAAACAAATTAGCATTAAATATAAAACTCTTGTTGTTGTTTTGTTGTTTCATGTTTTAGTTCTGCTTTTGTCTCATATTTCATAAAATTTTTTTAATTGTAATCATTCATCTTGTAACACAACTTTATATAAATATAAAATTTACAAAAAAGGGGAAAAATAATAATATTTATTAAATAAATATAAATATTTGTTCATTTATTAACACTACAAAAAGTTGCTGTTGTTTCTGTTATTGATGTCATATAAATTTTATATTTTATTTATTATAATTTATTAAATAACTTAGGTTTAAAAAATATTAATTTTAATAAATACACAATGTTTTATACTTGATTTTTATTAGTTTTTTTTGTTGATTTTGTTTTTTTTGTGTTTAAATATTTACGGAATTATTATGAATTGTATCTTTGTTCGTTTTTTGTTTAAATATTTATTTGGTATTTAATTTGTTTTTAAACTCCATAGCATGGTCCTTAAGGATGTTGATTTTTTCTTTGTTTTTTTTTCAATAATTTGGTTTTTGAGATTCTTGATTTTTAATTTTGTTTTTTGTTTTTCGTTCTTAAAAATGTACTGTCTACTATGTTGGTGCATTATATGGCATTTTTAAATTACTATTTTTTGTTTTGTTTCTTTTTTTTTAACTAAATTATTTAGCGGATTTTAATGTTTATGTTTCATATTTATCATCATTTTAAATATGCATTAAGTTTGTTTTTTCTTTATGATTCACTAACATTTTAATTTTTTTTTCTTCTTTTTTTATAATTTATATTTTGTTCTTTCAAAAAAAAAAATTATAAAAAAAAACTCTCAAGATATATTTTTCTTTGCTGTGGTTGTGAAAATGCAAATATTTCACCAATTTCTTAAGTTTAATTGAATGTTGTTGAGTTTCCGTGCCGGCTGAGTTTAGCATTGAATTTACTCCAAACGTGCTTTGTAGGTGGTCTTCCAGATTTCGGCTAGTGTTACAGCACTGTGGAAACGATGGAAAATGCAGAGAGGCAGTGTAACACGTTGTATGATAGCCCATGGTACGAAACCATAGAAATCCAATTGAACCTAAAGGGTGGCAAGAAATTTGCGTTTAATTATTAAAATTATATTTTTTAATGAGAACTGAGAAAGGGTGTAAAATAGGGCAAACATTCATGTGATGTATAAGCAATAATTTATGAATGAAGATATGATATACATATGTAAATAGAAATAATTTTAATGTTAATGAATTTATTTTACAATGTTATATTTTAATGGAAATTTTTGATTTTGAATGTTAAATTTCCGGTTCAGACTGCTACTTAACGTAAGTAGTAACTCCTTAATATTAAAAACAATTCTACTAAGTTTTCCAACAGGAGCATATTGAAGTAGCATTAAAGTTTTGCCATTTTACTTGTTGAAATATCATTAACGAAATATCATCGACTTTGTAAAAGTCGATTTTCATTTGGCTTTCGAAAAACCAATAGCAATTGTTGAGAAAACTTTGTATGTTGAACGGGTCACTGCTAGTAAGCTATGTGTTCTTTAGGCATGATTGGACCATTTTTTTTTCCGAAAATTCGGCTGGAAACTCTTTTACGCTATCGAGATGTTAACAACAAAATTTAGGCCTATTATTGATATACATACATATGTATATGAATATCACTGACGTGTGATCAAATAATTTCACAAAGTAAACCTGTTAACTGATCTTAAATTTTCACAGCGTGCAGCTTTGACTCAGGACTACTTATTACATGATAATATTTTTCGACCATGCAGACTTATGCACCTTCTTTTTTACAACGTTTATTAAAGGCTTTACCTCAAAGGGGGGTAGCGAAGCACATCGGGTTCAGCTAGTTTTACTTAAAAAGTCATGCAAAGAAGGGTTAAAAGTTCATAACTGAACAGTTTTGGGCTTAACTAAATGTTAGTTAGGATCTGTAGATCTTAATAATCTATAGCAGAGGTCGACATGCGTCTGGATCTCAAGATGCCAATATTGTATGGCAGAGGTCGGCATAAAGAGAGCATATATTAACATATTATTTACTTTCTTACTCTGTTGTACGAGTATTTTGTTTATCTAAAGGTACGGTCACATTTGGCAAGTATTTACTCAAAAAATCGTAACCACTTGTTGTAGCACAAATTTGCTTAAAATTAAATATTTGTTGTGCTTTGGCCTAAATAAGAAAAGTTTTTTAATAAATAAACGAGTTCAAATATATGTTATTTAGTGGTTACGTCTTTTTCGGCAAATATTTGCCAATTGTACCTTAATGATTATGATGTTTTTTCTTATATTATTATTTCTTCAATTACAGTTAAATAATCGATTTTGTTCATCCTCTAGTAGCTAGAAGTATCGAGAACTGCTCTATAGGTCTTATGAAATAGGTGTATTCTAGGTAAACATAAGAATTCGATATTTTTATAGTGAAACTAAACAAAATTGGTCCAATTGCTGGACATGATCAGCTTTTCAAATTGCCTGATTAAAATTTTTAATTTTTTTGATTTAAATGCTCATGACACTCTGTCCATATCTATTTATAAATTTCGGTACAGCCCTCTCAATCATAGAACTGATTGATTGTTGTGAATATGGAAACTTTTTTGATAAATTTGGTGTGCAGCTAATTTTTCGTTCAGGATCTGTTGACTGACAGCGTAAAATGTGTTATATCGCAGCTCTGGATTTTATTCATTAGGACACTGTATAGGTAAAGCTGAACATCTTCTTAAATAATTTATTTACCTTTCAAGACTTGCAAACCAACATTACTTGCGTAATTCGCGAGATACCGGTAGCAAAACTGAATATAGCTATCGAAGATTGGATATATCTAATGTACCGCCTACACAAAGGGATCATAATACAAATTCCGAAATGCTTTTCTATTTAATTTTTTATTTATTTAATATTAAAAAACCTCTTAATGAATCACGCCTTTTTAAACAGAACATTTTAATGTTCACCCCTATCGTGAAGAAAAATTCCACTTGAAATTTGTTCCCTTTTAATTTTTTAACATTGAATTTTAATAGGAAAAATATGAATAGGGAACAAATTTCATGTGGAATTTTTATTCATGATAGGAGTAATTATTTAATCGTAGTAAATGTAAATTCACATTTAACAAATATAAATACTTCTGTTCAGAAGACGTTTAAAATAATTTACAAACATTTCGTGCAGATTTTTGTAACACTTAGCAGAAAATGAGCCCCAACTTCTACCCAAGTTGGTTTAGAGCTGTGGGATTTCTCTAAGTTTAGATTTCACACTTTTCAGGTGTCTAAGAACTTAAGAAACTTGAACTTAATTAAATATAAATATAATAATATCATCCCAATTATAAGATTTTTAACAAATTCTTTCTTTTGCAGACCATCAACTGACATTAAAAGGTATGTTTTCTTTATATTTTCTCTGTAATGATTTTAAAAAATGTAATTCTTTCAACTTTCATTAATTGTGTTTACGACCAGCTTTCTAGTAATAGAATACTTAACTTCTTTATTTTGCCTTCTTTTAAGGTGTTTCTTAGTATGTAATTTACTGTTTAAATACAGTTCAGTAGAGATCATTTTTTAAACCTAAACAAGATGAAATCTTTTACAATTGCATTGAATACATACATAGACTTCGTCTACTTTAATCCTTAGTGTTTTCTTTACAAGACCTAAAATGGTTTAAATATATTTTAAAATTTATAAAAACGTCAACATAAAAGTCAATGAAAATATCAAAAATTTTGCAATGATGAAGGAAAATATTTGAAAAACATATTTTAAAAGTTAAAAACTGTAAGAGATAATTAAAATCTAGTAACTACAAAATACCACGACTCTCTATAAAATTCAGCTTTTGTTGAATAATGTTTGTCTTGTAACAGCAAAACAAAATTTTGACAAATCTCAAATTGAATTAAACGCTTAACTATGATAGTGAGTCGTGACCATAACTAAACATACACATTCATTAAATCAAACAAACACATAGAAATAATTGTAATTACTAAAAGAAAATCATATCTTCATCACTATTGCTCACGTACATATCTACTTACGGGATTGGCGAATACTTTTTGAGCTTCAAATGTATAGATGGCAAACATGGCCACATTGCAAATCAACAAGAATGTAACAATTTGACGACCGGGCTTACTGCGATCATGTTCGGGCAAATGGACACGGCGACGTGATACATCGGCGATAAATAGTAATTGTAAAATGACTTGGAAAACAGCCACACCACTGGTGGTGGTCACCAAGAGACTGGGTTCACTTTCCAAAACCTTTAAGCTGCCCGAAATAACGGAGAACACGGAATAGGTGAAGAGGCCAAAAGCAGAAATGCGCAACAGAATGTCATTGAGATTGGATTGTTCCTCGCAGCGGAATTTCAAGTTCTTGACTCTGGAAAATAAAGAATAAATTTAGTGGCTATCTTTCCCGGTTAAACAGAAACAATTCACCTGATAAATCCTATTATAATGGCCAATATAGCAAACACCATAAGTATACAATGGCTGGCATCGGCCAAATAAATGGCCAACAAAGAGAACTGCTGATGACGCACCAAGACGAAGAAGAGTATCAAAGATATCATAGCACCCACCAACAACAATAGACCAAAGAATAAACCTTTGGATGAGCCAACACAATCCACGCGTCCTGAGCGGGCCTGATGAGCCATGGCAACAGCTCTACGTGACAACATAACCTCCAAACGATGCTCCAAATCGTCATCGCTTAAACGACCAGGATAACGACCGATATGCTTCCACATGACATACAGGACAACAGCTCCAATTAGGGAATATTCAATGATAAAGGGGTACAGATAGGGAGCTGAATCATAAACAATGGTACCCATTATATCAATGCGTCCGCAGGCAGAGGAGTTGAGGGTGCCAACGTTGGAGGAGAGAGCGGCGGGATAAATGTTATCTAAATTTTCATAATTTTCAAATGATATGATACTAGATGATTCGGGATGGGAGATGCCAGAATAGGTTTGGAAACTATTTTCCATGAGATTGTTAATGAGATGTAATGAGTTTTCTGTGGTTTTGGCGGCAATGGTGGTAGTGGTGGTTGGTGCGGCAGTGATAGTGGTTGGTGATGGGGTGCTTGAAATGAGATTACTGAAAAATGAAGCAACGCTAGAGGCCAAACTGGAACTATCAAATGACGACGTAGTATCGGCGGCAGTTGCGGATGATAACAGACTTTCACCTATCAAAGGTGAGGCAGAGGAGTATAAGTTCTGATAGGTGTTGTAAGGTAATTCAGTGGTCGTTGTTGTAGTTAACGGTGTGGTTGAGGGCCGTGCCGTGCTTGAGGTGGTCGTAGTGGCGGGTGTTGTTGTAGTCGTTGAAGAGGAGGTACCCACTGTAGCAGCTGTGGTACTCGTGATAAACTTCTTCAACTTGCGTGCCATAGTAGTACTTTGCCATTGATAGCTAGGCGTTGTGTAGGGAGCCCGTGTTGTGGTGCTAGTAGTCGATGATGTGGTCATTATATTCAAGGTGGTGGCACCCAAGTCAGCCACTTCGTTCGAGCCATACCCCAAAGTTTTCGATATGCCGTCCACGGTCTTGCGTACCAACTTTGATAAAACATTATCAGTTTTATAAGCATTGACCGGTAATAGGTCTTCACCATCTAATACTTCAAATTCTTCATTTGGTCCATTGTGAGTACGCAACACAGTGCCAGCATGTCTTAAAGCATGTTGACGTATTGACTGTGATATAGCCGAATCATTTGGATCGTTCTCCCGCTTCTGATGATACAAAGTGATTTCCAACAAGGACTCCTTGACCAGGGTGCGTATCCAAACGCATATATTAGTGGCCACTACATGCATTAAGCCAAAACGGGCTATAACTTTGAAACGATGAATATTCAACTGAAATTAAACCAAAATTAAAAATGGAATATAAAATGTGCAACCATGTTAAGGGGGGAAGAATAACAATTTGTTTACTTAAAAAGCCATTCAGATGATTGAGGAGCAATTGTTAACCATAGATTAAGCACAAGTTAAACTAACCACAACATCATTTATAATAATTATTATAATATGGCTGCTGTTAGCTCAACCTCTGATTATCTTAAGTAACTGACAAAGTCCTTAAATTTATTTTAACTTTAATTTACTTATTAACTAAAAAAATTTGCTTAAATTCTATGAACCAAAATATATAAGTACATATTTGAACAAAATAATAAATGCCATGATAAAAGCTTTTTACAAACGAAATAAGGAGGATATAAGAAAAAACCAAAAATTAAGAAGATGATTTTAAAATCATACCTGGAATGGTGGCCTAGTCTGCATTTTGATTTGATTGTTTATGATGATTTATTTATTTTTTTGTTATTTGTTTTGTTTTTTTTTTCAATGACAAATAGGAGGGAAAAGGGTTTATATACATGAGTTTACTTTTCTTTTAAAATAATTGCATTAAATGATTTGATTGTTTTTTTTTTTGGTTTTTGTTATGAGTAATGCTTAAAACTTAAAAAGAGTTGTAAATAAATTAATAGTTTCGAAATTAAAAAATTATCTTTAAAAATGGCATATGAGTGATATATTTTTCGTTCTTTGCTTCGCCAATTAGAGTGTTTGTCTTAGATGTTTGTAAATAATACAAAAAGAAAAATATGTGAATATAATGATGATTTGCTAAGCTTTGTAATCATGATGTACCAATTGTTTTATAATGTATAACTTTTTTCTTGTCATAATTAAAGATATGTATGTTTAAAAGAATGCATTCATTTGGAAACTTTTTTGTGATCTTTTTTACTCACTTATCTAAAGGATTATTTTGTATTATTATTATTGGGAACATGTTGCTGGTGTTAAAATTTAATTTTAATTATTTAAAAACAGACTCGATTTTGTAGGACAAATTAATTAACAAACTTTCTGAAGTGTTAATGTACGGTCACACTAGGCAAATATTTGCTGAAAAAGTCGTAACCACTAAATAAAATATATTCCAACTTGTTTAATTAGGACAATACACAGCAAATATTTAGTTTTATTTTATTTGATGCTGTTTGATCTTGAAAACCACCTTTGAGAGTAAGCAACGTCAAACAAATTTGTGTTTAAACATATGGTTACGCTTTTTTGAGTAAATATTTGCCATATGTGACCATACCTTTAATAATATTCTAAATGTCATAAAAACCAAGCAATGAGTCTGTCCCTACTAAAGTTTGACATTATTGAGATGATTTAACTAGCGAATATAATATACTTTCATTTCACATTACGAAGGCAAAGTTTTACTGTTTTTCCCGTTCAACATCTTCACAGCCAGAGAGTGTCTTACCACAGTGGAGCGAGGAGTGTATTGCATTGTTTAAATTTATTAGTTTATTGCCAATAAGTCAAAATAATCATACAATTCACATACTCTTGCCAAGTTTGTAGAAAAAGTTCGACTCACTAGTTTCTGGGCAATAGTTACGGTCTGTATGATGTGGATTATTCAATTCTTCGATATTGGATCAGCACAATTATTTAAGCCTATTGAGAATTTTTCACGTACATATTGGAATATTACATGACCCATCCATTTGATAATTTCTACACTATGTTGACTTTACAGAAGCCTTCAAAAAACCTCGAGATGTAAGAAAAGATCATATTTTATAACAAAGAACATTTTCATCGCGGTGGATTTAAAAAACACCATCTATGGAACAGAAAACCTACAGATTTGTCAGGACAGTTTGTAGTAGATTTTTAAGTGCTTTTGTCGTTGACTATTGCGGACTTTTGTTTTGACTGAAATTTAACATATAAACTTAGATCTTTGGTTTCAGCTCACCATAAAATACAATGCTTTATTTTAACTTTAAACTTTCATTAAGTAGTGAAGTCAGTAATTCTATTAGCAGCCGTATTGGCGATGTCAATTTGACTCCTCTGAGTTGTAGGCTTTATCTACTGAATATTTATAAACGAAGAACTTCAATAAGATAAAAATAAGCCCAGATATTAGTGAAAAAGATCACGTTCGTGTTTCGGGCCCATCAAAAACTGAAATTACTAATCAATATAATTTTAATGCAGTGTGTATTACTTAGAAGTAGAAAAACCATGACTCATTTTTGACTAATATATAAGTACTTATTTGTGCACTTAAGACACGTAATATATAAAGACTTTCAACAACATGAAGGCGATGATCCAAGTAAAATGCTTACTTGTCTGAACTATTATGTTAAAAACTCATTCATTAAGCTATTTCAGCCTTAAACTTAATATTTAATTGATTATTTGAGATATTGTTTTCACAATGAATGCATTCTTTTGTTTTTTTTTTCTTGTGTATGTTTAAAACTTTATTCTACACCCAAATGGCTTTGACTTAAAAAATTAACTTAAATCTAAACTTAAAATTAAGTGAAACAAAATCAACTAATAAAATCTATAAAACTTATATATTAAAATTACTAAAATGGAAAAAATATAAACAACAACTTACTCTGGCATTCATAAAGATGAAATACATTTGCATAAAGGTGAAAATCATTTGCAACAGAGGATTGACACCGATCAAAATATGATGACAAGGCGAATCGAAGGGTATTTCAAAAAATGAACCGAACTCCAAACCAATATAAATCATGGCACCCAAACCAAAAGCTGTAAATTGATTTGATTTATTTAAAATAAAATTTAAACTTTTTTTTATAAACTTTTACCTATGGCTCCCACGCGCAAAAAGAAACTGCCGTGAGTCAAATCACTGTGAGTAGTTTTACGTTTGCGTACATTTTTTGGTGTTACAGCTACTTCAGCTTCTACTTGAGAGTCCTGTTTTTTGTTTAAAGAAATTTTTTTTAAAGATTTTTAATATTTTTGTTATGATTTTCTTAATTAAGCTTGATGTGTGTGGGGGAAAATGTTAATGAAATGTTTAGTAGTGTTATGTTTTTTTTTTGGTTATTGTAGCATTGTGTGTGTATTTGTTGAACAAACAGGTTTCCCTTTAAATATTTTTCAATACATACTAAGTATTTTATATTAGTTTTCGATTTACTGCCAACAAGTTTTAAACATTTTTTGTTTAAAATCTTAACATATTTTTTAAAACATTTCTCTACGCCGGTTGAGCAAATGAAATCAATAAAAATTAGTAATCAGTTTTAGTTTTTGTAAAGTGATGGTGTTTGCCTAATTTGTTGACTGTTATTCTGACACTCATGCAAATATCCATTTAATGTGGGCAGTAAATGCGGTAATAGTAGGCCGTTGTTTTGGCGGCATGTACTAAATGGCCGTTTATTGCCCAGACAATGATAACTTATTGGCATATATGTGTTATATGTTAATCAGATATAAAAGATTTTATAAACTCGGGTTGATGTCTATTTTGACAATATCTATATAATCTGTTGTTTATTATTCAGCCAAATCATCATGGAAAGTAAGCAGTTAGTTAGCAGAGTCCCAATTCTGAATAAAATTAAATTAAACGACATGGGTATGGACATGGACAACATGTGGCTTCAGCGGAACTGGACCAAGTGCTACATAGCAAACGCCGCAATTAACATTATGCATGAAAAAGATTAGAGGGCATGGTTATTTTTTATACAGGTATTGTAAATTGGTCAACCAAGAAAGTGGGATTAAACAATTGACCGATACACAAAAAGTCAACATAAGCCAATCAAATTGCAATCGCTCAAATACAGTTGGATATATGCAGCAGAATCATTGAAAATTTGTGGCCGAGATGTGAACGTTTTCATATTCCTTACATAAACTATTTCAATAACACATAATTTCTCATATGCAGCTTGTTTTGTTATGCCCTTTACATTCGAAAACTTTAATCTTTAAATTTAAATATTGCTTTCTACATTTTTCAAGAAAGATTTTTGTGTGGACCTGTATGGAACAATATGTTCCAAACAGCCGTTAGCTATGGTGATTTCCAGGACCAAGAACACGATATTCAAAGTGAATAAATGTTTAGTGTAAAATTTAGATTTAGTCGTATTGGTTTTTTTCAATATATTAGCAATAAAAATGCAAACAAGAATGCGACAAAAACTAGAAATCGTTTTGTACTAAATGTAGAAATCTGCAAAAAAATCTGTAAAAATTTTAACTAGAGTAGAATAATATGGCTTTCTGTTGATAACTAATTATTATGTTGAAATATTTGCATTCCTTTGTTATTATTATTGCGAAATTTATAACGTGGCATATTCGTAATAACAAATATGATTTATTATTTAATGATTAGATTAAATATTTAGTGTTTCAAGAATTAGGAATCTTTAACTAAGCCCTCTAGTAAAACATTTTATGCCTGGTTTATTACTCAATATTTCCTTAGTGGCATAAAGCTCAACGTTCCATTTTGCTTTCGAATAATTGATATTTTGTAAGGGAACTAGATACATTTTGAAAATGACTTTTTTTTAACTAACGCCACAAAATTTTGATTTGATTAGGAGCATTAATTACAAAGTATGATTAAGGTATAAGAATGCGATATGAAAACATGAAGAAAATAGAATGAATAATTCACCGCTAATCAAGAGCCCTGTTAAGCCATTATTTATTTGTTTGAAGATTTTCTAAATTGTATACATTATAATTTTCGGTTACATTGAACCTTTCTGTTAAAATTCCTATTTATATTATGATATTTTTGACTATCAGTCGCAATCTTTGTGCAATTTGAGATATTAGTTCTAAATTTGTTAAAAAAAACAACTTGAAATAAATTGTTCATCAACTGCTCTAAATAAAGAATTAATTAATTTTAATTATTATGCATACATACATACATATAAGCCGGAAATTTTGCCAAAAAAAAATACCATGAGAATTAATAGTAATTTAATACAATAATGAATTTTCCAAAAAAAAATGTTTGCTTAAAATTTTCAAATTAAACACAAATAAATAAACAGACATACAAATGGACATAAAACACATTTGTAGAGTTTAAGCATGTAATGACACAATTATGGCAAATTTGTTGTTAAATCATAAAATAATTAATACAAAACATTTTATAGACAAACAGTAGTATTTATGTATTTGTGAGCTATAAATGGCTTTTTAGCACAAGAGTACAACAATTATGAGATGTTTATTATCATGATGATGACGATGCTGATAATAATAAAGTGTTTATAAGACACAGCCACCCATCACCACTGCTGGCTCCAAATACCTCATCATCATCATCATTCTCTTTATCATCACCAGCGCCACCATTGGCACTCATAAAACATACTAAATACAAAAAGTAATAGGCAGGCACTAGTCTTACGTAAAGTACTTACATACATACATATCTATTGAAATACAAAATACGAGTACTAGTTATATTTGTGGCTTTATTTGGTTCATATTGAGGTTGAGAGAATTTCAAATACAACATGCCACTTATGGACAATAATAAAAAAAGCAAATATCTATTTTAAAAACCGAATAATACACTCATCATCGTCATCATCATCATCATCATCGCCAATGGGTGCAATTGGTGTTCGCACAAAGACGGCATTAAGTAACAATAAATTAAAAATATGAAAAAATAAATAAAAAGAATTGCAGCAGAAAATGATAGAATATTAAATTTCATTTAAAAGAAATATGAGCCTTTTAATTTGTTAATTTTAGTTTACCATATAGAACAGACAAATAAATAAAAATGCATTCAATTCAATTGAATTTTCTGTAATATTTAAATTTAATATACATATGTACATATGTACATTAAAAAAAAAAAAGCTGAATGAATAAATGTTAGCTCTAGTAGTGATAGAAACAATAAAAGTTGGTTGTAATGAATTCAGTAAAGATAAATAATTACCAAGTTTTAAACAAAGTACGCGTAAGCGTTAAAACTATAATTAAAATTCTCATAAAACAAAAAGATTTATTTCTTTTCAAGTTCGAATTGAATGAATTGTATTCTTAGAACCACAAAAAGTTAATTCGTTTGAATGGAGGATTTGTATATAAATCATGTTTTTTGGTATATCTGTATTTTAAAATAAGTTCGTCTTAAATGAGTTTTACTGTAATAAGCAGCTGTAGTTGTCGTAATATAAGTCGTCTTCATATTTTGAGGTTAGTATAATTTAAGGTTATATGCTTTTGTTAAAGTAGAAGAGACAACATTAACAAAATGTGACAGAAAAGTTTGTAACCATAAATGATACAACAAAAAAAAAAAACAAAAATAACTGACAGAAATTTGATCAAATGTTACTGGTGGATTTATTTAACCACAAAAATATTCTAGGGCATAACAGACAGACATGTAGAAACGTTATTTTTAATAGAAATTTAATGTAATATAAAATATAATATATGTATGTATTATAGGTAGATATTATAAAAGTACTAAAACGTTTGTATTAGTACTTGGACATTTAAAATTCCATTTACATTTTTTTTTAAATGATATAATTTTTGATCAGTAGTCTTCTAAGTTTGTTTATATTTGGATAAAAATGTCGCATAAGTGACCAGTGTGTGCGTATTACCTTTTGTGGGGCCATAATAAAATAAACTGTGAAGGAAAATAAAAATGGCCATGGATGGGACTTGGGCGGCTGGAAGAACAAGACCAGACTTCCCTATTGTTGCTTTTAGCTTGAAATAGTAAGTTAGCTTTGTGTTATATGTATAATTGGTGCGTGGCTGAGCTTTAGGAAAGGGTTGAGAACTACGTCCCTAATGAGTGTCAAGAAAAGTTAGAACTAGCCGGTGAACCACCCAAGCAAAAAAAAAAAAAAACGTCACGTAACAATATGGCATTAACGTGATTAATGCTGTAACAATCGTTCTAAGGCCCATTCTAATAATAATAAAACTCGTAACTCGTAGCGTATATCGATTTAGAGGCATCAGCAAGTGCGGAAATAGTACTCATACAATTTGTCAATCCTTCAATGATAGGATTCATAGCTTAAAAGTTTAAATTATTACATCATAAAGTAACGATTTCTAAAACTATCTGAGACAAGTCCAAATGTATTCAAAATTAACATTGGTACCTGAATTTTTAGCGCACTCAAACGTATGGTGAACTCTGCTCATCAACGCATTATATGTCTTGCAAGTACACACATATAACTTTCCAGGAACATATAGTATGCAATTTCTCGTACACGACTGTAACGATCAATGTAATCAGCACCTTGCTTAATAGCTTGGGATATATAATCCCTGCCATATATAGCTTAGGTAATTAGCATGATCAAAGACCATTACTAGAAAAGCAGAAATCGCAACATCGCTGACAGAGATTAGAAATTACTGCGCTTGCCATAGGCTCGTCCACAGGCGGATCGTCAGCTACCTGAAACGAAAGCCACAATTCCCGTACATTTCTTTAGCACCAAGCTAAGTGTCAGCACTACTTTCAATGGCTCTGTTGTTGATCAGCAACAGCACAAAAGACAAATTGGTGGTCCGAAGTTTGTTGCTCAAACAAACATCAGTCTTTTAACCAACAGCCATTCTTCAAGTCTCAGCCACCAGTGTACCCCGAAAAGACCTTACCAATTATCAGTTAGGGGACCTGCCGTTAACCGATCCCGTAATATAATGAATTTACAGCTAATCTTAGTTGTTATCATGAGGAATTTGGCCTGAATATAATTTTTCTTGGTCTTAACTTCTTTTAATGACATTATTTTTAGTATTCTTTGTTCACGTCGCGTTCTTGTAGCTAAATCTCCGTGATCCATATAATTAGAAGAACATTTTGAAAGTCTTAAAGTATGTCACGTTCACTATCGGAAGTATAAACTTTAGTTAAAAAATAATGCATGGAACAATTAATGATATATTTTGTAGCGTTCTGGATCCCATGCTTATTGAAGAAAAATAATTCGAAAACAAATTGTTAATATTTTTTTATTTTTATACACATGGGACACATGTTATTTAGATACGTTCTATAGGTATAGTACTGCTATTAAAGAAGCTGAATCGTGCCAAATAGGTCTTAAATTGAAATAATTTTACAAACAAATTAGAGACATATATTTTAAGTGCTTTCTTCAATAAAATAATTGTGATAAAATTATAAGTTTATATGACAATGTTTAAGTAGTGAAGAGTAATTAAATTAGCATTTTTCCTCATTTCATTGTAATGCAAGTTTTTTTTACTTAGGAATGTCGTAAAGGTTGTTATATATTGTTTATATATATAATGACTTATTTAATATTAGTTATATAACTGCTTATTTTCTAGCTAATATAATGAACACATTCTGTTGCCTCTGATAATGTTTTCTGTTAGTTATTTCTGAACTATCAATGAGTTATTATTGCCATTATTTGTAACTAGTTTGAGTGGTATTAAAGTAATGACTTATTTATAAGCAGTTGTGGCAAAATAATGAAGTGCCAGAATATTGTAATTTGAACTCATTACTTGGTAATGGACGTTTTTGCTAGAGTATATATGTAGCCTATGTTTTAGTGTTAAAACCCGATATTTGATTTTTTTTGGTGAACACAATACCTATTCTGTTTTTTAGTAGTGGGGATGATGCATAAAATATTAATCTCTTAATAACTCTAAAGATTTGGGGTAATTCAGGCCATTTACTAAAGACTCCAGGATACATTGAAATATGATGACAATAGTCAAAACTCTGAACGTAATTCAATGTTTAGTATTAAATTATTTTTATAAATTGCAAAATAAATAGTTAGTTCTTAAAGCATTTGCGCATTAGTGGTCAGTTTTAGTAAAGGTTAAAACAATTAGAACATAAAATAATTAAGAATCATACCTGTGTTGGTATTAAAGAATGCCGTACCAAATCACGTTTCTTAATTGGATATCGTTCCTGGATTTTGTGAGGTAAAACAAAATTTCAATTTTGTTCAAAATATTGAAAATTTTGTTTTGATATGTGTATTGGTGTGTGCGAGTGTGTGTATATTCACATGATGTTAAATACAAATTTTATGATTTGTACAATTTTATGTATGTTTCCAAATGCCATTATAATAAATCCGAGTTATTTTTATGACCATGTTAAATGAGAATTTTACACAGATTTTTTCAGCACACACTCATAGTTACACATGCACATATTAAGGAAGCGGAAACGTGATGTTTGGTTTTTTGATGGTGGTAGTAGTAGTGGTAGAGTAGAACATTAACAACATTAGGAGTTTTGTTGTAGTAATAGTAGAAGTTTTATTTTTGTGTGTGTTTTGGTTGGTGTAAATTTTGTTTGATGGTGATTTTTGTTTAGGATGAGTAGGTTTGTTTGTTTTGGTTTATTTTACATACAGGATGGATGATTAAAGCAACAACAACAACAACAACAACATAAAAATTTGAGAAAATAAAAACAGGATTAGAAATTTTAATAAAAAAAAAACAAGATTTTTAACAGAAACGGTTACAGTAACTAAAAGCGTTTTAATAGTTCTTTTTTACAAAATTTAAAAAAAATGTGTTTTAACATAAACTAACCTGATAAGGACTGGGCTTACCACCCTTGCCAGAATCCTTGCTACCTTTCGCATCTTTCGAATCGGCTGGATCTTTGTCTTTTTTAGATTTCTTTTCTTTTTTAGGAGATTTCGGTTGATTGTTGCCGCCATTGCAACAGGAACTTTCTAGATTTATTAAAAAAAAGTATAATATTTATTTATTTTATGTATAGTTGGGTAAATTTTGTTTAATATTTGCCTTTAAACTCTGGTTTATTTTGAACACTTATTTGCATAGTAAATATTTTTGAGGACATCATCATTAACTTAAATCCTAGAATTTTGTGACACTATGCTCGAGTCAATGGATAACTCTAGACACTTTTTGGTTCGTTATTATGTCTATGGAATTTATTATATTTCTGCTGGTAGATATTCTTTTTGCGGTACATTTACAGTCTTTTTTTTGAATACGGTTTGAGCTTTTTAGAAGCTTTAACTGTTTTGCAATCAATTCATATTCAAGCAATTTGTGAACTATTTTCCTCCTATATTAATTTTCAACTATCTAGCGCTTGTACAGATTTGTTCAAGATTATCGAGAGTACACTGCCCTTTCGGCCTAACATCATGGCGCACTCACGCGCAGAGTGAACTCAGCTTACCACCGCATTATATATTCTACAAGAACATACTAATGTATGTCTTGCAAAGAGTATACTTGTATGAACTTGCCAGGAACATACAATTTAAAATTTCTCGTACATAACAATATCGCTCAATGTAACGAGAATCTTAGTCAATTAGCATGACCTAAGACTATTACTAGAAAAGCAGCAATCACGACAATGCACTGATCGACCACTACTGCGGTTGCCATAGGCTGCTATGCAATTCTGTCCAGGGCGGATCATCAGCACACAAAACGTCACAAGGAAAGTCACAATTCCCGTACTTTTCCTGAGCACAGAGCAACAGCACCCAGAGACAAATTGGTGGCCCGAAGTTTGTTGCTCAAACAAACATCAGTCTTTTAAGCAACTGCTATTCTTTCCGCTTTGGTTATAAATCACAGCCATTACGTGTATCCCGAGGGGACTTCAACCAATTAGCAGTTAGGGGACGAATGTCCTGGCTTCTAACTGACGCCGTACTTCTAGATAAGACTTAAAAAGGCGTGAAACAATCAAACTCTAACAAGTTTCGAACCAATGCAAGCTCTTGGCACCAGTGTCGCCATCTCTACCAAGGATTATAACAGGGTCAAGGTGATGGACAAACACAGGATAAATTACCCCTTGGGGTTCCAGCACTTGAAATATATTCAGACTGATTTAATTAAAATTTTTTTTAAACGAAAGTGTTGCTGTCAGCAATTAAAAAAAAACTTTCGAAGTGAAAACTTTTAATTTTGAAACAATGTTGTTCTATGAATTTTTTCTTTAGTTATGTCAGTTTTAGGTCGTTATTGCAAATTGTTGTCAGAGCAGAGAGAGTTCAAAGAATGCATTATATTAATTTTGTTAATAAATTACTTACCCTGCAACAGAAAACAGAAAACATACAATAGGAAAAGTATGCTGACACCATACAAATACGTAAAGAAACTTTCATAGTAGAGTACGGGCAGACGGTGAGTGGTCACATCGCTTATAACGTAAGCAATGCACACAACAATCAATATGATGGCATAAACCAAACTGGTCACAATGAACAACGATGTCCTAAAATTGATAAACGGCAAATGAGAGAGAGAGATAGAAAGAACAGAAAACACATATTAATATTTGAAAAGTAGTTATGCACAATAATCATAATTAAAAATCAAAAGCAACTAAAAAAACCCAACAACTAAAAGTAATTAAAAAAGACATATTCCCATTATAACAATAAAATAAGAAAAAAACATTCCCCAAACAAAATATTTAGTGTAAATATAGATATAAATAATTAAATAAATTTTTAATTTATTTTAAAACTTTTAATAGTTTTTACTACTTAAGTGCAAGTGCTTCTTATACTTTACTTAGAATTGTACAATTGTTGTATATCATTTGAAACCATGCTAAAAAATGTGTTAATTTTTTAATACTTCTATATTGCAATATTTTATTTCGCAATAAATCTTTCACACGCACATTTTTTTGTAGAAATTTTATCTATATTGTATTAAATTCACTTCATAATTTTATTTTCCAACACACATTTGTCCGGCATGTGTTTAACTGAATAAAATTTATAAATTCTAGTTTTTCTAGTGTTTCTTTTAAAATAAGTGTTTAAAACAAACAACAAAATAAAACTACAGAATTAATACAAGTTGTAAAACAAAGCAACAGAAATTTAATTTTGCTTTCGTTTTAGCTTGTTTTATTCACGTCAGTTTTGTTTGTAGTTTTTTCTATTTATATTTTTCTTGTTTTTTACTTAAGTACACTTAACATTAAAAAAGGCCTAAAAGAAATATAAAATTTTTAGTAAAGAATAGTGTAAATAATAGTTTTACTGCCAGTATTGTTGTTTAACTCTGCAACAAAGTTTGCTGTGTGCGTGTTTTTATTTCTTCTCAATATTTTGGTAGATTTTTTTAGTTTTAGTTTTTGAATCTAATGCCGAAAATGTGTATGTAATTAAATATGTTGTTTCCCACATGTTCGAATACGTAGTATTTTGAACTAGTCTGTGATGGTTTTTTAGAATTTTATTCTTTTTTTACAACCCATTAAATTTTTGGCGTTTCATTTTCATACATTTAAATGAAACCAATTAATTTTAAAGTTAAGACGAATTGTGGACAATAATTTAATCAGTTTAATATACAAAAACGTTAAGTGGTATTCACAGACAAAAACAGCTTTACTGCGAAAGATATTTTCGAGTTATTTTTTGATTTTTCCTTATTATAATATACGACGGCGGTTTGGAAAGTTCTTAGCCTAGAACAGAAAGACAATAGATATTTAGTTTTCAATATAAACTCCTTAAACTTCAATAAACTTAGTCCAACGCTTATCTAGCAATGCTATCCCTTGACGAAAATAGTTTTCCTCAAGGCCTTCAAGATACTGAGTTACAACTGTAATTGCATCTTCATTTGAGGTAAAACGCTTGCCAGCTAGGAATTATTTTAAATTTGGGAACAGTTAAAAGTCACTGCGAGCTAAATCAGAAGAATAAGGTGGGTGGTCTTTAGCAACTCGTACTTTAATATGTTGATTTTAGCCATTGTTAAAGCACTCTTGTGCGCTGGTGTGTTGTCTGGATGAAAAATAATGTTTTTGTTTTGTAAGTCAGGACGTTTTTGTCGTATTTTTATATTTAATTGATCCAACATGTTGCAATAGTACTCTGAACTTAGTGTTTTACCCTTCTGCAAATAGTCAATCAATAAAATACCTTTGAAGTCCCAAAAAACCTTTGCCATAATCTTACCAGCCGATTGAATTGATTTTGCCTTCTTTGGAACACTTTCTCCAGCTTCATTCAGTACATTGCTTGGGTTGTTCTTTTGTCTCTGGAGTATATTGGTGGATCCATGTTTCATCAACAGTTTTAAAACGATGCTTGAAATCCATTTTATTTCTCTTAAAACGATCCAAACAGGCTTGAGAAATTTTCATTCTTATGCGTTTTTGGTCGACTGTTAACAAATGCGGCACCCATCTTGCAGAAGCTTTTTCATCTGTAATTCTTCATGAAAAATTAAATGGACTCGATCATTTGAGATGCCCATGATATTAGCTATTTCAAGCACTTTTATTCGTCGATCATTTAATACCATATCACGCACTTTGGCTACAATTTCTGTTGTTGTTGCTGTCCACTACGTGGTTCATCATCAATGCTTGTACGACCACGTTTAATTGAATTGAAGGAGCACTTTCATCTAACACATTCATCATATCGTTATGAATTTCTTATACCGATAAACTTTTTTTATTTAAATATTTAATGACCTTACGAATTGGAAGTTTCCAAACCAGTTAACTTTTTTCTGTTTATACCGCGCTTTCTGTTCTAGGATAAGAAGTTTTCGAACCGCCCTAGTATATTAAAATAAAAACATTAAATAAAGGAAAAAGTTGTTAAAAAAATAACTTGAAATCTTATTTTAATAATAAAATAAAACGAACCATGAACTTTTAGACTAGTTCCAAAATCACAATTTCTAGAACAAATATAATATCAATGGTACTAGTGATATCACATCTACTTCTGAAACCCGTTCGGAAGTACAACATTGTGATTCTTAATATATATATAGGAACTTCATTTGCCAAAACTATATTGAAGTAAAATGCAATATAAAATATTGTTTTTTTTTAATAACGATGAATAGAGATAGAACGGATTTATGAATCTAATTCAGATTTTTAATTGAAAAGAATTGACATTGCTTCTCGTTCCAAATACCTTTCCGTACAATGCAACAGACCATTAATTAAATGGAATCCATAAGCCAGCATTTTAAATTCATTTTTATAGTAATATAATGAAGGAAATTGACATTACTTTAATAAGTTTCCGGAACATTTTGAACTACAAAAACAATAAAAAATAAGTATTTCTAGAACCGTTCTTTAGTAAAGGGGTTTAATTATTTATAGCTTTCAAGCTTTATTTTGATTTTTAAAAATATTTTTTGACATACATAAACAAAAGCTAGGTATGAAAATCAAATCACTTAAGTTGTAGTCGAATTTCGTGTGAATAATGCTTTTTAAAATCTATGTTACCCATTCTTGTGGTGATTAAATATTCATCACTAACATTTTATCTCATACTTGTTAGTACCAAGGATTTATAAGTTTTAAGTTTTTAAAAAGTATGAACGTAGGATTTTTTACATTACTTTAATTTGAAAAGAGTGCCGCTGAAGCACTCTGATTCTCACTGAAGCATGTTTCCCATAGGTTTCGATAAGCGAGAGTTGGTTTGTGCGATTCAGAAAAGGGTCCTATCTATTATAAGATCACAGGCCACCTGTATCAAATGCAACTGATTCGTTTGAAAAGATCATTGGGCGGAAAACGTCAAGAACATATTGCAATACCTGTTAAAAATTATTTAGAAAGAAGTAAATGGGAAGTTTTGCCTACCCAGGCCTTGTAGTTCAGACTAATATTTGTTTCGAACGCTCTCTCTAGAATACGCTTCACTTCAGAATAAGGTATTCGAAATTGTCTTGATTCGTTCTGGGCCTCAATCAAGACACAATTTAATATGACTATTATTTCAATACATTTTTTAGCCAATTAAGTTACTACATATTCTTTTGCCCTGCATATAACGCTATTTAAAGGGCAATTTCTGAGAGATCTAAAAACATTAATTATATTATTTATGCAAAAAATATTGCTGAAATTATTACATTCCATTTTATACTTTGGTAAATTTTTTTCATATTTAACATTGAATTTTAAAACATTATGTTACAAATGTTATGAAAGTATCAGCTTTTTACCTTCATGATTCTTAATGTAGGGCAGCATTAGCTTAATTATGTTTGCAAAAATCTTTAAACATTTACATACATATGTACATGTTTTATATTTTAAGCTCATTTTTAAATACATATGTATGTACATTTAAATATATTTTATGTATGAATGTGCTAAATTGCTGCTAAAACTGTTTGTAAACATAAATGTTAAAGGTTAATTGTTTATTTTTTTATTTGCTTTCTTAGTTTTATTTCTTTCTTTTGAAGCCAACAAATAATCAATATTTTTTGACATAATTTTAAATTTAAATATTTTTAATCTTTCTTATTGTATATTGTACACATGGTGTAACTGTACAAGGTGAGTGCAGAAGCACAGCTGACTGACTTTGTTTACAATTTATTTCTGTATGTCAAAAGTAATACTTTTTCAAATGTTTTTAACAGTAGTACATTATTTTTCACAAACAAAATGCGTGTTGTTGTTTCTGTATGGCCGATTTACACTCACCTTGTATGATTACACCATGATTGTACAATTCAATATTACTTATATTGCAACAAATGTGTGGTATATAAATATTTATATATCTTTTGAATTCGTTTAGAATTTGTGGATTGACATAATCTCAGAATGTTGCTATTATTATCCATTTTTAACCTGTTTTATTTTAGCAGCATATACAAACTTTAAGAATATACATATGTATTTAAGAACTTTGATATACCTACATATTTATATATGTAAGTACGAGTATATGTTTTGTCATATTAAATCTTTTCAAAGCAGATTAAAATAAACTGCATAAAATTCAATATTCATAAACTTTTATGTACATTTTTATATATTTATGTATGCATTATGTATATGTATATATGTTTATTTTTAATTATTGTTTAGAGTGGGCGGTTTGAAAAGCCTTTAGAATTTTACATTTGAGTGAATTTATATACTAAACAAATAATACGATTACATTAAGGCATTCAATAGTTGTGGAATTTGCAAATATTTTAAAACCTTGAAGTAAGTTTAATTTACACAGTCCACCCTTTTTTATCTTGCAATGCAAACAAATTAAAAATAGTTTTTTTTCTCATGAAATAACTAATTCCCCTCTTGTAGTGTACGTACTCGTATAATATTATAGGGGTTAGAATTGAGTTTTTTTGTAATTACCACACTTTAAACGCTGTTTAATTGATTAGTATATTCATCTTTCAATGTCAAATTCTACAACACGAGTTTGGCTTAAGAATTTTTTTGAATATACAGTAGAGCGCACTTCAATTGTGCACTTTTCATTACATAAAAATAAAACTAATAAAGAAAATTTAAAAACGTTTTTTGTCATTTATTTTATGTTTATTAATAATATTATTAATAAATTATTTATTATTTTATATTATATTTCATAATTTTGGTACACATGTTTATTAAATGTTTAATGCATTCTTTTATTACAATTTCTTCAGCAGAATTTTCTATTAAAAGATTCACCAACTGTTCCTTAAAGATATACATATATATGTCTAATATTTTTTTATTTAATTTTGAGAATGTATTTGATTGATAAAGTAAGATGTTGTATCTTGCAATAAATAGTGAAAAATAAATTAAAAAGATCATTCACAGTTGGTAGCATATTGCATATTTGCAATCTCAAATGCACAAGATTATGAATAGAACTAATATAATATACAATGAAAAATAATAATTTTCGACAAATAAACATTTAATACGAAAAAAAAACTTGCATGTACTCAATTTTACAAAAGTGTATCTTTGAAATATTTGCAGACAAATATCAATGTTTACAGTTAGATTTGTATGTGTTTGCTTTGTTTATCACAGAAAAATAAAACATTAAATTAATAATTTATTAATTTCATTGCATGTGCTAAACACTTTTAGCAAATTATCCAAAACAAATTAAATCATAATAAATAATGAGGAAACTGTCAAAGCCATTGAGGACAATAGTGTAGCAATAAAAAGTTGCTAACTAGTAATAGCTAAACATCTTAAAGTAATTCAATCAGTGGTCATAAGAATCAAAAAAAAAGGCATTCTATTGTTCCCTAACCATAAATCAGAGGTCGAAAAAAGCGATTAACGAATGCGGATGCACGTCTCTTGATAATACTAATGAAAAAAAAACAAGTGTTTATACAAAATTATAGAATTAGCAAAAGACAAACACTTTAGTGTGCAAGATGAGCACGTTGTGATATTGTTTTTATCTCAGCAGTAAACACATTAAAATCTGCAATGTCGATAAAAAAAATGTTCTGCAATGGTCAAAGTTTGCCAGAGAGTACAGAAATTGGGCAGTAGATTACTGGAAACGTGTAATTTGTGCAGACAAACCCAAATTTAATAGTTTTCAATCCGACTGTAAACAATATTTCTGGCGCCGAACAGCCCAGTGAATTCAAAGACACCATATTAAGGAAACAATGAAGCACGGTGGGAGGAACGTCATGATAAGGATTTGCTTTACATGGTGGCACCTCGGACCACTGCAAAGAATTTTCTTTTGGTGCAGGGGCCATCAAAAAATCTCGACCTTAATTCGATTAGGAATTTGTGGTCAATCGTGAAGAGACAGTTGCGACAATACCGATTACCTCCAACCCATTTGGAGGAGCTTTGGGAGCGGGTTTAGCGCCAATGAAAAAGTCTTCCAAATAAATTTATGGAACAATTGGTGGAATGTATGCCAAAAGTGCTTTACGAAATAAAGGGCTTTGGACTAAATATTAGAAATACTATCATCCCCAAAACTTTTGAATGGTGCAAAATTCTGTATGTCTTGTTTCTTCGAAGTTGATACTTTTAGTTTTGATTTATAAATTATTTCTTTATTAGTTTTATTTTTATACCCTTACTAACATGCACTCATTTGTGCTCCTGTCTGTATCAACAAATATTCCAAAATTCTTAAAAATTTCTTTAAATTTTTACAAGAACATCTGATATTATCTGCTGAGATTTCAATTTATAGTACTTATTTTAGAAATTATCCAGCTTGTTGTGATTTTCTCATAAATGTTGCTATTTATTGGAAACTTTCTATAAATTTTGTAGCAACTCTCAGAAAAGTTGCTTTTATAGCAAACTCTCTATAAACTATTTATAGTAATTATGGCTTACATATTACATATATATGTATGTATATATATTTTTTCAAAAATATTGCCATTTATAGTAATATGTTCAGAAAAGTCGTTCATTATAGTAAATTTTCACAAAAATTTCTAGTCATCTTCACAAAAATGTTGCTACACATATTAATTTTCTCAGAAACGTTGCCTTTTACAGTAAATTTTCTTAAAATTATTGCTATTTGTATGATAAATTCCATCTATTATTTAATTTATATTAGATAATTATTCAACAGTATGTTAAAATTACCTCTCGTTTCATACTTGTTTCATATTTTTTTATTTTTTCAGATATTTCGCTACACAATGTGTAGCATCTTCAGGGAAACAATAACCAAATTTAAAATTAATAACAATAAAAATATATTTTTTTTTTTTTGAAAAATATTTTTATTGTTATTTTTTTTTTAATATTTTTATTGTTATTAATTTTAAATTTTTATATAATCATTCAAATTTTATTTTTTGAATAGCTCGTACATAGTCTTTGCTTTTTGGGCTCAAACGGAATGGATATGGTGAGTGGCTGCGATAGGTTTCATTTAAGCTTCAGTTCAAAATTGTATTTATTATACTTTCTAATATTTCCCTACAACATTGTGTAGCATCTTCAGAAAAACATATTTTCTTAACGTTAACAAATATTGTTAATTTGAAAATTTGTTGAGCTGGTAATTTGATAACGTTAAAAAATTGTTTCCCTGAAAGCTTAAAGGGAAAGCTTAATAAAGATACAATTTTAATTAAAACAAATAGATCAAACATTTAGTTAAATAATCTATTAAAATTTTATTTAGATTTAGTTTTGTATAGTTTTTAGTTTTACCATAATTCAATTGGTCCTGTTATAACATTCGTGTGATATGTGCCATGTATCGTTATTTTAGCTGGTAAAAAACTTCGTTTATTTGGATCTGATTTAACCGAATAAACAACCCTAGAAATTTGCAAAAAAAAAAAAAATAAACGGTAAAGAAAAATAATTTTATAGAATTTTGTTTTAAAATCTACTAGCCAAAATCTCTAAAAAAGGACAACACAAGGATAATCTGGAGTTTTGTTTTGGGTTGATAATAAATAACACTCATAACTAGTTTAAACACAAAGGGGGACGTGATACAAATTTTACTCGAAAACAAAAAATTTTGCTACTTCCTAATATAAATTCAGGTTAGAAACAATAAGCAACAAATCAGGTTGAAAGATTATAGGGGATAAGTAACTAAAAAAATGTTTTTTATTCATTACCATAAACAATATAAATAAATTAATTTTATTTCTTGCATAGATTTTTAGGTTAAATTATAATATTGGTTTTAAATTTCATTTAATATTCAAGCCAGCTAAGGAAATTATAAAACACACATAAACATAAAATTATCTGGACAGTTTTGTAAACATTAAATTGCCACCACCATACAAAGAGTGAATGAGGTCCTTATTGCATAGAATTTATTTAAAAAATATACAGGTTTTTAATTATGAGTATTGAAGGAATGTAATTTTGAGACTGAAACTTTCTTTAACAATATATTGAGCATAAAAAAAAAAATATATATTGAGCAAATGTTCGAAATTATAGTAGCAGGTAATTTCTTGCCAAAATATTGTCTTTTTATAATTTTGGTGTATTTATATTTTGGGTCAGCAACTCCTCATTTTACTGCAATAAAAAATGTTGTTCCGGTAGCTGTTTAAGGAGGCAACATAATGCAGTTGTTGATTTTTTAACATAAGATTGCTCCCTTTTATAGCAACACCATTCTTCTTTGCACAATGCTTTGGACCCTTCTAGCTTCGTTATTATGCAGTTGGGTGTTAGCATTGTGGCAATTTCGCTTCGTTCTTTAAAGGTTGCTATTAAGAATTTGATCGATATAATTGACTTATTTAGGCTTCTAAAAATCCAAGAGTTTATATTGAAAATCCTTTATATGCTGATCGAGTTATTGTATGCTGAGCTATGTGGTCCGGGGGCATGGTTGGGCCTTTTTTCTGTAAAATTTGGCAGCAAATGCTGTAACGCTGAATGTATCACGCTACCGAAAGATGTTAATAACACTAACAAGAAGGATTCTATACAGCCTTAAAACTAAAAATCCATTACGTGATTAACAAAATAAACCCCAAAACGTGATTAGAATTGCTGATAAAAGAATCTTCATATGTATGCGTAGACGTTGTGGACTTCTGTCCGATATAATTTTTAATTTATTGTTTTATTTAGTTTTAAAAAAATAAGGTCTTGTTTAAAACGTCTATATATACGAGTATATATTCTAGATCCTTTTATATAGCAAAATTTTACCGATATCCGGTATTTCGAAGCACCGAGGTACCTATGGACCTTAATTTCAGTAATCAGATATATTTACGAGAATTTTGGTATGTAATTAGAAAAATCGGTTCATAAATGACAGATGTATGGGACTACCAAAATTTTTTTTAATACATGTTTGACTAAATCTATTGTAAACTACTTATGTATACATATGACAAGTACTTTTGATGCTTAAAACAATGGGCCAATTTCCGGGAATATTTTTTAAGCTGAGTTTTTGTATATATAAGTACATAGAGGCATAGGACATTTATTTGATTTTAATTTTTTATAAATCTGTATGTGTTCATATTTCGAATAGTTATATCAACGGATTTTATTATCTTTACATAAAATCTGCATATTTACTGTTGCATTGTTCATTACTTCAAAGCAATAGTAATTCATAATTTTAAAAGTATTCTTTTAACACACTGTTACCCCGCCAACAAATTGTAGTTATTATTTTAATAGTGTTTTCTACCTATTCCCATTCTATATGCCATTTGCATAAAAAATCAGGATTTTTCCTTTCATTACACTTCCTTATTTTGTTTTTTTCACCAACTTTTTTTCCTTAGCTTTTTGCCTCAAGTGTCTGCTTAACGATCTGCAAGTTTTGTTTGCATACAATCGAAACGCTAAAAGCAACAAATATTTACCTCCGCCATAAAAAATATACGTTAAATGAAAAAATTTTGTATATGTGGTACATGAGTAATGGTATGTGTGTATTTGTGTATCATTTTTTATGCTGTCGCTGATACTAATGTGTGTATGTATGTATGTAACAAATACATACAATGTAAAAAAATAATGCTTCCCATCAACAACTTTGGTTTAAGGTATACACTGACTGCCAAAGTCTACAAACGAGTACTACTGGCTGACACCTTTCTTTCCCTTGCCACATTTCGCAAGGAAAACATAAATTTGACCTAAATCTGCTGCTATTATGCAAATACACAGCCAGCGTTGATTTTTAAGTATCGTATGAGCAAAGGAATCTGCTGAAATGTGGCAACATTGTATACAAACACACACACACTCATACACGGACTTTCGCAAAAAAGCGAGAGAGCAAAAAGTTGTTGCAAAACAAACGTTATGCTATCTGAAGTAGAGTTTGGAAATTAATTTCACTTTAAAATAGGTATTTTTGCTTTATATTGTGTAAATATTAATATTGAAATGGGATAGTTAATAAATTGAAAAATAGGTAAAATAATCAGTGAAGTTTGCAAACAGCGGAGTAGACTTTTAACCCATTTTTTGAGGTTTTTTTTTATACAAAATAGTTTTTCTTAATGGTTTAAGTATTTAGGTCAATTTTGAAAGAGATTTTAATAAATTAAGAAGTTTGAATGAAAATTTGTCAGATCGTATATAATTCGTTATACCCTTGTTAAGCAAATGGCAAGATTTTAAATTTTAAGCAAATGTTTAACATTAACTAACACTACGAACGTTGTGATATTTTATACGTTGACAGGTCAATAGTAAAAGCTTTGAAAACTATTACTATTAATCACGCTCGAAAATTTGCTTTGAAAATCATGAATCTGTGTAAGCGTAAAATTCGTGATATATTCGTCTTTAAGACCGAAGAATTTGATTGACGAAATTTAGGCGATTGGGCATCTGAAAATCCAAGAAAAGTCTTTGCATGCTAAAAGTGTCAATATATGGTGCGATATGTGGTCTAATGAATGAGATTGAACAATTTCTTGAAAAATTTATCAATTGAATTGATCGCTCTGTCGAGGGATGTAAACAACTAAATGTTTGGGTTTTAAACAGAACAACGTCATTGAGCCACCAAAATAATGAATTAATTGCAACCAAATTGTCCGATCGTATAATTTCACAAAGTTCAGCTTTGTTCTGTTAATTTGCCTTCCCGTTCATGTCATTTTATTCTACTAGATTGCTTTTGAGGCAATGTTAAAGACAAAGTCTATACACAACCAATCGCTTCGATTACAGAATTAAAAAAGTAATGAAGTGGCCAAAGAATTAGATCAAAATGAACAATTGAACATTTTGATAAAAGAATCAACATTTTGGTAGGTTGTGGTGGACATCTATTCTATATAATTATACCCTACACCAAACTAGTGGGGAGGGTATATTGAATTTGTGCTGATGTTTGTAACGCCCATAAATATTGGTCCAACACCCACCTAAAAGTATACCTATCGATGTGGAATCACTCCCTGAGCAGATTTCGCGATGTCCGTCCGTCCGACCGTCTGGCTGGCTGGCTGTCCACGTAAAGCTTGCGCGCAGAGTACAGGTCGCAATTTTGAAGATATTTCAATAAAATTTGGTACGTGATATTTCTTCGGCCGAAGGATGGATAGAATTGAAACTGATGGAAATCGGTCCATTATTTCATCTGGCCCCCATACAAATGTCCTCCCGAAATAGGAGTTTAACGATCATAAATGTCTGAATTATGAAAGTATCCAAACAAATTTCATCAGAAATGAGTAAGAAATGAAGCTAAATCACATCTACAAATTTTGTGAAGATCGGTCCATAATTAGTCGTAGCTACTATTTAAGGCCCACTTCCGAAAATCACTTTAAAGAGCGTAAGTCTTTTAAAAATGTTGTTATCCGAATTACATTTAACAAAACTAACTTTCATATGTACAGAAATGATGACACCTAATTTTATAATGGCCGGTTCATAATTATATCTCTATAATAATATAATATCTCGCATTTAGTTCTCATTTCTGAAAACATTTTCAATTTACTGTAGTACTCTTATACATCATACCAATACAATTGACCTCATGATTTTTGTCACGATGATATTCTGTAATATTAATGAGAAATTCAAAAACTGTACTGAGATAATCACTGAAGTTTTTAAGTGGACAATTGAATAAACAGTTTTCGATATTATTGTCGTGTATATTTGGCAGCATTGCGATTGCAGCTTATTAAATACTTATTCAAAACAAATAAGTTTTAGAATTTCCAAATTAATTACTGAGCTAAATGCTGAGGAATTTATAGACACACATAGAAGAGAATTAGCCACAAAACCAGCAGTCTAATTAAAACTATTGAAAATTGGCAACACAGCAAAACGAAAGAAACATTAAATTTATCTTTAATGTTTTACATAAATAATAACAAAACATGTCTTCTAAACTACCTGTATAATTTAAAACATTTTATGTGCAAGTCAAAGCAATACGTGACAAATTCACTTTTTATTTAAATATTTCAATTGTCCTTTACGTTTCCATATATTTTTTCTTTAACAAAAAAAAAACTGTCATTATTTGCCATCATTTTACTTTACTGTCAAGTTTTGTATTTTTGTTCGCTATGAGTGTTTTTCTTTTTTTTTTGCAAAATATCCTTAAGGGATATTAGGAAAATCCTTCCTTTTGCAGCTATTGTTTGTTGTCATGTCTGTCTATCATTCATTCCTTTATCCTCTCCAAAGTTTCATGTTGGCAAACATGAAACATATGTATATGTGTACTTCGTATTAGTATATCTATCTGGATAGCTGGATGTGTGATTATGAGTTAAGAAAACATCATTGTTGACTCTAAAAAATCCTTGTAAGGGTTTCCTTTTATCCTCTTTAATGCAGTTGTTAGCAGAATCCTGTCTAAGAGCGTTAGTACATATGTGCAGCAATGAAATATTCACATTTCATTTGGGGATTAATTTTATTATATAGTTTCCTTTACACGATCTGCATGTGTACTATAGAGTTTATTCACACTGGAGTTTAAAGGATTTCGTTAAGAAAAACAGGAAATATGTGATTTATTTTTTTTACTGTCTGTCAGCTCGAACTAGATTATATAATGAGACAAACAACAGTTATCACTATATATTAAATCCCAAAAATGGAGGCTTAAAAAGAAGTTGTTTGACTGAGAATCTTGAGAAGACTGGAATAAATTAAAATTGCCATCAAGCCACCATTATATAACTTCTGGATAGGATAAAGTTGCTAAAAGCAGATAAACTATCCCTCATTTTTATCAAAGATGAGACTATAATCCAATATAGCTGGCCAGACAACTTGAAAGATGTGTCCAGACACGTCAGGCATTTGGTGTTGGAACATTTATTATTGTGACAAAAGTTACCATTGTGTGATATTGAGACATCGCTCAACAATGTCACAACTGAGTTGATTATAACGGCTCTACTAAGACATCATGTTGACCAATGCTAGCTTGGAACCTAAACACTCAGGTCATGGCTTATTTCAGTGGTTAAACCTTTACTTATATGTATGACACTATTGTCTAGTGGAGGATTCATAAAATATATTGAGGACAGATTTTGCATAGATGATCGCAGGTACTAGCGCAACACGTCATCCAAGACTGTTGATCTTATGACTTAGAGGACTTGTACCAAAAATTCCTTTGTCATTAGCCAATAGTATCGGATAACATTATATACTGTACATCCAAACTTTGTTTACGTTTAAATCCTTTTGAGGTATTTAAATACGAAGAAGGAGGAGCGATTTATATATAGCACGAAGGGGACCGTATGTATTTTTTATTGCTAGGGGACCAATGGAAGTGCTCTTCTAAGGCTGAGATTTCTTGCGTGAAAAGGGCTAATATTTCATTAGTTTTACGAAGAATATATTCGAATCTGTGCCAACTGTTACGCAGCCTTGAAATAATTTACGAGCTCAATCTATTGGGTAATCTCTATATTTTAGATCGATGGATGGCCGACAATACTTGTTCGGACTGCACGCTAGGATATTTAAACACCCGCATAATAATTTCAGTAGAAATTGCCACAAATATTGGGAGCTATAGACTTTAAGACACTTTATCAGTGTCCATTTTTGATGCAGATGGATTTACTGTAATGCATTAAACCTCATTCAATGTTCCATTTGAATTAGTTTGTTTATTCAAAAACTAAATATTTAGTTTTATATTATTTAATGATGTTTGATCTGACAAAACTCTTGTAAGAGTAAGTAACATCTAACAAATTTGTGCTAAAAATGAGTTTCTATTTTCTTATATGGAGATGGCTATCTCTTAGGCATTGAAACTTTTCAGATATTAGAAATTTTAAATAGATTACCTTTAACACAATTTTTTAACTGGGTAATAATTTTTCATAACATTTTGATCATTCTTATCTTTCCAAAAAATTTCAAATAAATGTTTGATGAATAAATTGCAACATTAATAAAATTGCTTTAAGCCCGAGAAAAACTCATGTCCTTCTCTTCGCCCTTAAAAACCAATCTCATAACCAAGACACAATATTTAAATAAATTGCAGTTGGGTTTAACCAAATCAAAACAATTTATGAAAATGTAAGACACAATATTGTCAAACATATTTTTTATTTTTCATTTATATTTTTGATATTTTTGTTAATAAAATCTTATATAATCTAATTTTTATTTCTGTTAATACTGTAGATTGTTAGTTCTAAAAATTGGTTTTAGGGCGTCCACTTTATATATGCTTGACTTATTGTAAATAACGAAACAAACTTATAAACAAATTTTTATATAACATTTTTTAAAATTTTGTTAAAAATAATTATAACCATCATTAATCAAATATCAAAATAAAATTTTTTCGAGAATATTCCAAAGATTTTTCGTAATTAGTATATTCGTGTATCTATTATGTTTGAAAGTATGAATGTGGAAATAATAAATAAACAGTGGCATACTTTTAGGCAAATATGAAAATAGTAATTTTATGCAGCTTTAACTAAAAATAATGATTCGTTTAATTTAAGCTCTTTTTATGTTATGAGTTATTATAATAAACCGCCGATATTTGTTGTTAACACATTTAATAGGATTCAAATGCAAACCAAATCCTAAAATCTTAGTGTGAATATGGTATTAATACTTGTTAATGTCTAATACTCAGAATAGTGTTTCTAAAAAAAATTATTCCATTTTTTCCATAAATGAGAAGAACATTTACTTGTAACATAAATATTTGATGAGTGTTTCGCAAAAAAAAGAAAAAAACAAAATTCCTTTTATCACTTAATATAAGTTCGTACTGATACACTTCATTTTTGTTTGCTTTTTATAAATTAAGATAAAATCAAATATGTATGTTTTTATGATTTTAACCAAATCATATCCTTTTTTAGCACTTTACCATCTCTTGGTCATAATTTTATTATTGTTGTAGGTTTTGTTTGTTATTTATTTATTCATTTTTTCTACACCACATTTTGCTTCAATAAATAAACCAGACATCTTGGCATCACTCCAACATGTCTAGCCTAACGGCAAAACCAACATATGAGAACGAGTGTGCAAATACAAACAATAATAAACAGTATTAATATTAAATCTGGCTAACTGAGTGTGAGTGAGTGTTACGTAAAGGAAAATATAAAAAGAATTAAATCCTTACAATATTTAGTAAAGTCCTTTGAACTCATTACATACAATTGCACCATTTTGTTATATTTAAATAGAAATATTATAACAAACGTAAAAGAAATTTGAAAAATATTTAGATGATAGATTTTCCAATAACCTTTGCAGTGGCTGTGGCACAACATTTTTTAATTCCATTTCCTTATTGGCGGCATTATTTTTTTCGGCACTATCCGTGCTGGCTGTGGTATGAGAGCGTGAAACTGGCAATGTTGCCATATTATCGCCACCTTCAACATCGACGGTAGCAACTTTAACTTCACCACCGTTACCCATTTTTTTCTTTAGTTTTAATAAATGTTTTTTTTTTTTCTTCTAAATCACTTTAGTTTTTAGATTTTTTGTTTTAATTTTTAAAATTTATTTAATTTTTTTTTATTAAATTCACATGTTTTTTTTTTTAATTGTTAAACACAAATTGGACGTTTGTTTTAGAATAAATTTGTTTTGTTTCAAATATTTCGTTGTCTTCAATCACGTTTTAACTGTGTTTTAAAAGTGAACTAAAATTATTGTTTGCAATTCTATACAGTTGATCATTTCTTTGTGATTTCCTTTATCTCTGCTTTGAATGTGGAATGAAAGTTTGTTGAAAATTTACTCCTGAAAGCAAGTATGTAGAGAATTTTTGCACAATGCCCCTCTTTCACTACTCATACTATCTGTCACTTTATCTCTGACAATTTGTACTTTCTCTCCCAAGGACGTTGTTAAATTAAAGTATCTAAAGTTGGTGTAGTTGGTATTGTGATTCTCAGCTTTTTTGTTTTTGTTTATTATCCGAAAGTTTGTTTTGATTTTTATCTATGAAAAAAGCTTTTACAATACAATGAACGTTACAATTCAAACAACCAGTTTTCTAAGGCAAGAATTTAAAAAAAGGTAACAAAAAATTTAAAACTGCTAAAAAATCTTTATTAAAAGTTACATAGTCTTCTTATTAGGAAAAATTTCATTATTTTTTATATTTTATAAATTGTATTATACACACATTATTAAGGTTTTTGTGGGTGTGTCTTTTACAATTTCATTGTGTACTTCCATTATACATATATCGTAATATAATACATATTTAAATATATTTTGTTTTTTTTATTTCTGTATTTATCTCTTAAGTAGCATCAACAAATTTATATATTTGGGCAATCCAATTCAATAACTGATATAAAGTGTTTATTTATTAATGTCTGTACATTCGAAAATACTCCCTTAGATACTTAAGAAAATCTGCAGCCAAATAATTTTCCAACATTCACGATTACCTTTTGCTGTGAACTTCTATTCCCCTTTAGTGTGGTAGTAAATAAAGTTGTAAAATATTTTGTGTATGTAGAGTAAGTATTTGGCATACATATGTATATGTTGAGGTTTTACTCACTATATACGCATCCTTTTAACACCCTCTTCTATTAACCGAAATACCAAAAATAATATTTAAAAAAAACCTCCCACCCCTAACGTAATGATTTTTGATCACATACATACATATGTGCTATTTATTGTGTTTCTCGTTTAATTTACGTATTTTGGAGGACATATTCAAAAGGGCCCTTTTAGGTTTAGTGGGCCCAGATGCGATTATTAGATAAGCGGTAATATTTTTTGACATCCTGGCGAATCTAAATGGGAAATTCAGAAGTTTAAAGGTTTCAACATAAAAATTATACGCCAATAGATTAAATCCATTTCTAGTTTACGTTATCCATGTGCGACTATCTGTGTATAACATGCTAACATCCAATATTCTGAAACGAAATTATTTAATTTGATCCAGCATGTTTGCCATGCTCTTAAGCTATTTGGTGTTGTAAATTAAATCAAAACTGATTTGATATAACAAATTTCGTGAATCACATTCTGAGGCAGTCTCAAAGAAATTTAATATTAAAAAAATATCCAAACATTTAAGAAATGATTCGTGTCGTTGCGGTTCTAGAATTCAAACTGTATTCAACATGAATTTATCATAATAAATTGACCATAAGTAGTCTCGAAAAAGCCTAAACGTAAGAATCAATATTTTCTGGTAGATTGTCAATTTTAGAAATTTTTCCGAAAAGTACTAGTTACCTAACTGTTTCTGTCTTACATGAAATACTAGTGTCCTTTATTATTCTGTAGCAGACTCCATAAAATGTTAATTAGAGCGGTCGATCAATGACACTTGTTATAGACAATTATTACTTGTTATACAATTGGTCTGTACAAATGAATTTGATAAAGGGTATCTTAAAGACTTGCATGACTTAAAAGCAGTATATCGACTGATCTTGGTATTCCTAGAATCATAATTTTCATAAAATATGATCGCAAAATGGCCGACTTTTAAATACCCATAGAAGATTAAGAGAAAAATCAGGTTATTAGTTTAGTAAGCAAACAAGAGATTAAAAAATATATATAAACGATTTTTGTTTCCCCTAGTATTATTTGTTAAAAGGGGGTTAGTACGTTTGCTAAACATATTATGCAAAAAATATCAACATAATTTTAAAAAATAAAACATAAATTTGCTTATATAATATAATAAATGAATAAATATAATAATGTAATGAATAAATAATACAGTTTCCGTTAAACATATTTGTATACCCCCTGAGGCCTTTTACGATGAAAAACATCCCTGTAACAACCTTTAACTACACCCCTGCAGTCACATACATAAAATATTCACTTTAATACCCGGACCGACCTAGTGACCTCTCTGTAAAATACACAGACTCCAGCAGATACACATAAACACACTACTACTCTTTTACAACAACCAAAACTACAAAAAATTATTAGAGTTAAAACAACTCGACTGAAAAAATTTAGCTACTTTCATGCTTACATTTTCCCAACAAAAACAATTTCTATACAATATAAATTGAATGAAGAAATAAATTTTTAATCTTTAATATGACTTGGTAACCCTAGCTAAAAGAAACTGCAAATTTACTTTTTTTAGTTTACTCAGAGAGTCAACATGAAATGAAAAAGACAAAAAGAGAGACAGAAAGATTCAAAGAGCAATCGGGACCTTATAATACAGATTAAATGCGTACTAATATTTTTTTCTGCTTTCATTTATTTAAGTATATTTTTTTTAGTAGTATTTGTTTTGTTATAATGTTTGTTTTCGAGGGGGTGTTGAAAAGTGGCAAAGAAGGACTATGCCACCAAGGAAAATTTAAGTAAAACACAAACTCTGAATAGATGTTAAAAAAGATGCTAGCTAGCTTTTGCTGGCTTGCTTTAAATTATTAGATATTGTACGGGTATAAATACATTTTTGTATGTATCGTATTTTATTTTTCCTTTTGTATCCTAGACCAAACGTAGAACCATTGTAAGTAGTGGTTATTTTGCAAAAGAACAGAAAAAATATGTATTTTCATTTAAGGGGGTTGGGTGTGCTTTCTATCAACTGGTACTTTTTGGTACTATTTAGAGAATGTTGAGTTTTTATGTTAGAAATTATATATACAATGTTTACATTAAGTGATATAGGTATAGAAGAAATTATAATTTTTAAATCGCTTTATAGAAGTATTTTATAAATTTGGAAGCATCTGCTAGTGATAATTGGGCCAACCATAGACATTCGAATGGACGTAAAAGTTAGTTATTTCATATATTTTAAGAATTTTGACATCGAGCATATTTTTTTAAATATTTTTATATACTTTAGACTCGATAGAGTATGTTTCATAAAATCATTGTTTAAGGCTTAAATTGTTTAAGCAAAACCAAATTTGTTATAATACAAGATTTATAAATGCTAATAAAGAATACACACACATTGTAAACGTACGTAAATTTCGTTCTAACTCACAACACGTAAAAAAGAAATAATTTTCGTATTCTATTTCTCAAAACAACGGTGAGTTAAATAGATGATGTTTACAGATTGATCATGGACAATGAAGATTGCTGATGACGCCTTTGGCTGGGTAGAAAATGCATTCCAATTTGCCAATTTAAAATAGTATTCTTGATTATTCGAACTATTAGCCTGAATAAAAAACTTTTCTCTTAAAAAGATAAATATTAGTTCAATTCCTTCTCTAATTAATTAAGCAACATATTTTGATTTTAAAAGCATATTTTTTGCTTTTAAGAAGATGTAACAGTATACTGATTCATAAATTAACTAACATTTTATTCCAAATCCTCGTAAAAGTCAAAATACTCAAAATATTTCACAAACTGTATTTTATTTCTAAGTTAATTCAGGATTATTCTTAATTTCTCTTAAAAATTTTACCAGCAACCCACAAACGAGATAAATTACCATTGTTTTCTGAATGAATATATATTTAGTTTTAAATTAATACTTTTTATTCACTACCATTTAAATAAAATTGAAAGTTTGCGCATATTATTATGATGTAGTACTTGAAAGAAACCAGCAAGCTTTCACTTACAAGGATTAAATTTGACTCTTTGCCGTTAGAATTTAATATTTTACCAGATATATTTTCTAACTTACATTTCATCATGTAAAATTATATTAAGAAAATACTATCACTCTCTTCTATGGAAATCATTCGAAAATATTTAATGTTTAATTTGCAAAGCGTTGAAAAATTATAACGCAATTGTAGCCGGAAAGAAATTTTAGAAACTCATTGCAGTGTTAAGGAATCGGTTAACATGTTAATATACTTGGACTCACTCTTTTCAATATCTATTATAGCAGCTGCTGGGATCAGAGGAATAAAAATACTGTCTTAAATCGTCTCTATGAATGCTGTGCTCGTGGAGCAAAAAAAAATATGTTTTTGGATATAATTTCAATTTTTTGTATTGCGTTTTAGTTAATTAGTACTAACTTTCACTGTGCGTCGTTTAGATTTTCGAGGTTGTGTTGTTTTGGGTTCGAATCTTTAATTTTTTTTTTTTAAATTTTTGCAAACTCTGCAACATCATTAGATACTACAACGATGATCCCTACAAGAAGTGCTTTGATGATCAAAATGGAGTCTTTGCTTTCTATTTATATTGAAAATCAAAATGCGCAGAGAATACCATTAAGTAAAATGGTATTTCAGATAAAAGCAAAAAGCTTATTTGATGACATAAAACGTAACGATAATACTAATGGTAGTAGATAGAAATTTATTTTACGTTAAAAAAACTCTTTCTTGGACCAATTTTTTGTAAAAGAAAGCCGACGACTTAGTATTTTCGCAACCCTAGAACCTATCATCGATCATTACATGGTTTGCTATAGAAATCATAATTCACTTTGCGTCGTTTCAATTTGCGTCGTGTTTTTTTTTTTTTTTTTTTGAAACGTAACGCCGACACAAAGTGAGGTATTGGTGTATTTGATTTCTTGCACTATGCGATATAACTTATAATTACGTGGTTGTTTGGTTTAAAGTTTTAAAAGTTTTCATTGATTTGATTGTGGAAATATTTATGTAATTTAGAAATAACAACATTTAAAGTTGATTTAAACTTATAAAAATTTTTGTTTCTATTGAAAAAAGTAATTTTGTGTGAAAGTGCTATTGCAAATATATTTTGAAGAAGTAAAATCTTGCATAAGAAATTCAATATTGTTAAAAATACTATTTAAAATAATTTTCTGAAAAGTTAAATTGTAGTAAAAGTAGGAAAAGGCTATAAAATCGTTAATATTTAACTTGTACTTTGCAAATTGTTTGTTAAAAAAAGTCCTCGATTAATTAGTGTTTTTAAACATTTTTGAAATTAAAACGTAGTTTTGTAAAAAGTTTAATTTGTTTTAAGAAATGTTCAAATTTATCCTTTAATTAAAGAAGAAAACTTTTTTCTACAAAAATGACTTACAATTTCTTTTTCTATAAGAAAGCTGTTCTTTAAACAAATTTAAAAGAAAATATTCTCTTATATGTATCTTTTCAAAAGGTATAATTCTCAATAATAAAATTTAATTTGGTTTCTTTCGTACTTCAATGGTAATGACTTGCAATTATTTAATAACTTACATTTTAATAACTACCAAATATCGTATGCAGTAGTTAGAAGTAGTGCTTATTTTGAAGTATTGCATAACAATATTCTGTATTTACGTATAGCGGCTTAATAGAGACCTAACTATCAATAATTAGCCTTGTTTGAATGATTGCATTATTTTAGTTAGTTACATTCTATTACATTCTTTTAATTTATATAAGCACATTGTTAGCGATAACAGCTTCTGTAAATCCTAACTATCAAAGTATTATATAAGATATTACTCGTAATTGGTTGAAGCAATATTAAAGTAATGACATATTTGTAAGTGGTCATGGCAAGTACATACTAAGTACTATGTACTGAATAATTTTGAAAAAAGTACTATTTTCTTATATAATATTAAAAATTTTCGTTGTATAAAACAAAATAAAATTTGTCCTGCTGACATTTGACAGAATGTATAAGAGTTAGTGACTTCATAATTAATAGGGCCGTAATTTTGTGGTAAGAAAAAATGTCGATGTTTTTTTGTAATTTTCTTTAAACTGCTATAAAAAATCGCTTTAATTTAGTTGGTAGTAATAACTATAAAACACTTATGCATTTTTGCCCCGTCCGAGTTGGTAGTGAATAATAATCAGTGTGGTGTTTATGGGTTCGATTCCCCCCACGTTCTCTGACAGTTACTCTGGTTACTATATATATATATTTTTTTAATCTAGTTTAGTCATAAATGATATATAAACAAATGTTAAACAAATATAATAATTATATAATTATTATAAATCATTTATCACTAAACTTTAAAACTATATTTTATTATTAAAGTTAGAGGTCAATATGCATATAATATTGATATGTATTTATTGTAAAGATTTATTGTAAATAATTTATTTAATTTTTTTTTTTTTTTTCAATATAAAATAATAGACAAAAAATACGAAAAGTAAGAATTTTCTGCGTACAAAAGTAATTAGTACTTAGTACTTTTTCTATATTTCTTCCCTGTTACATCTAACGGTATCTTAGCATCTTTATGGCATGGTTAACAAGTAAAGTTTCTATACAGTTTTTTCTGCTCTATCCTTGGTTCTATTTGCTAGTGAAAATAAAAATAATGTACTAATTAGCCATGTTTAAATTAAGCTTCATGTCAAACCAACCAAACCAACAGGAAGAGTGGTACTTTGAAGTACTAAAGAAACAAAAACTAACACAACAGAATAAAAAAAATACAGAAATGCTGAGTTAAAGATAGAAGAAAAAAAAGAAATTCACAAAGAAATGTTATCATCCGGTGGAAGAGGTTCAGTTATTATTTAAAATTATTTACAGACAAGCTAAATAAAAATGTATATTAAAATGTCTGTGGTTAGAAAGGAAATTGTTTTTTTTTTTTTTAATGTAAAACTCAAAGTGTTTTTTATTTAAAGTTTTTGCACATTAAATCACTTTAGAATTTATGTTTTGTATGTTTTTTATGTATATTTTTATGTTTTGTAATTATATTTATCAAATGTATTCTGTATTCCTTTTTTAATTTATTTCCTTTTTTTCACAATTAAATTTTCTAGTAGTATTTTTTCTGTACACTTTTGTAGTTTACACAAATTTTATATATTTTTGGTGGGTTTTTTCTGCAATCTTTTTGTGTACCTTGTATTTTTATTTGAAAAATACACATCCGTTTTCAATAACAATACACCAACAAATACGTCTACAACGTTATCCTATCCAACTATAACTGAAAGGAAAATTTTTCACTTCACAAATACTCTCAATAACCAGTCACATCCATGCATCCAGTAGGCATCTATCGTAACATTTCAAATTAAAAGCTTTCCAACATCTTGAACAATTTGAGCAACGAAAGCAACAGCAGCTTTTTGGCGTAAATGTGTTCAGTGTCCCAAAACAAGGATGCTGTATACTTTTTTCGTTTGGTTATTTATTACAACAATCGGATTCTGCGCATTTTTTCTTTGGGTAATAACTTTTTGTGGATTTTAAATTTGCTAAAATGAAACGAGTAGGGTATACTTTAAATTTCTCCTGCCTCTAAATAAGTTCCTTATGAAACAGGGGAATTTTTACGCAGAAGGTTTTTGCTCTCTGTGTGTGTCTTTTTAAGTCAGCATGTTGTTGTTTTGTTTTCGCTGCATTTTCCATGTTGTGGAGTAAATGTAGGACAATAATATTTCTTTGTATTTCAGCATTCTTGTCATTGTTTTTTTTTTTTGCGTTTGTTTTCTATACAATCTAGTCTATTTACTATAAGGATTCCTTTACTATGACAAGTATGTAAGTATACAGGATGTTTTTGTTTATGTTTAGGTTTTGTTTATACTTAGCTTGACGTTTTTTTTTGCTCTCTCTCTCTCTCTCTCTTGTAATTGTTGTCATTTGGTAGTTTTTTTTTTTTAATTAGTTTTTGCAGTATAAACCGCTTTGAGTTGTTATAATGCAATGTAATCTCGTCGTATGTCTTTTGTGAATACTTATTGTAAGTAATAAAAATGGATTTTAGTATAAAAAGCAACTACAGGAAAATAGTTGCTCTCTTGCTAGTTATAGATGAGAGTTATTGTTATTTAAATTCAAATTTTAATTTAATAAATTTGTGATGAAATATATGGAGGAACTTTGACGTATTTTTTAATTTGCTTATTGACTTAGGGCTTTCAGTTAGCTTGTTGCCTCTAGCAGCTGATGTCGTAATTAAAAGGAACCTTTTGCTTTCTGCGATACTGGCAGTGATACTTTTATATTGTTTTTATTTTTTTGTTTCTTTAACAGCAAAATATACATATGTATATTAATGGTTCATTTCCATCCCTTGTTTAGTAATACATATGTATGTAGAAGTTTTAGACTATAAGTACTTGTTAGAAAAATTTAACAATTACATATTAACATAAAAGTTGTTTTACTGAATTTTATCTTGAAGTTTGTGTAAGTGTTGAGGTCATTTAAGGTACATACATATTTTTATGAAAGACTACATATGAACCGACCAGAAGTTATTACTGTATTTATATGTATACATTTATATGTAGGTTAGACAATATCGGGGATGAATATAAATTAAATTTCTTTTCGGTTTTTGTTTTCATTTTTCGAAATAAAATATTTTCTTTGCTACTAAACTTATTGATTCACAATTATATCAATACATATATCTTACATTATGTCACTGCCAGCACAGAAGGAAGATGACACCTGTAGCAAAATAAACTAAAACAAAGTGTTTGCTTCTTTAGTCTGACAGAGCTGTGTCACAAGATTAAAAAACAAAAAACCAACAACCACATACACATACACAACCATTTTTAAAATCTAGTCATTGACATCTCTTCAAACAGACGTAAACAAAAAGTTAAAGAAATCAAAGTGTGTAGAAAACAACACCTGAACACCTGCATTTAAAATTCCTTCTTAACACAGCCATTTCTACCATGACATCTTGTCATCTTGCCAAATTTTATCAATTTACTTTTTTTTTACCGTGAAAAAGTTTCTTAAATAAGAGAAATATTTCCTGTTTTCTGCCCTCTCTAATAACTCTGATGTACACTGTCAATTATTGTCTTAATTTAACGATTCTATCATCACTCAATTTAAAATTCGGCAACAATACAGAAGCTTTTGTGCAAAAATTTATTTTTAATTTGGAAGTCTGATGTATTCCATTTATGCGAGTACTGTTTTTTGAAATTGAAATTAAAATTTAAATTTTTGAACTAAAATACAAGGCATTTAATTTTTTTTAAGCAAATATGTTTAAAATGTTTAAAAACAGATTTGATTAAATGTGGAAATTGGTTTTAAACTTCTAAATCCTTCTCAATTTTCTACTGACAGTCGTAATTCAGCTCTGCGTATAGAAAGAACTCGTGCATCTATGTCATTAATGCTTAAGGGCAATCAGGTTGCCCTTTTTGTCTTTTGAGAGATTTGCGGCTCACTCTTGAATTTATTAATGCTTGGCGTCGTCTAACTGTACCACGTTATGGTTTTTCGAAGTTGCTATAAATTTTTTAATACAAGATTTAAGCTTTACAGCTTCCTATATGAAGGTATAGGTCGACTTTGAACTTATTTAAATAAACGTGGTAAAACCTGGCAAATTACAGAATTAATTCTCCGCCAACTTTGTTTTAAATGAAAAAAAATTACTGAAATTTTTCAAGGAATTGTTCAAGATGTACCCTTCCAACCTACACCATTCTAAAAGTGTTAATGAATGCGGCGAATTTGCTCTCAATTTATAAAGGAACATATTCACCACTAACAGCTCTCATTAAGCACTCCTTTGGCAATCCAACCTTACCAAACAAACATAATTCTGCTCTATTTACTATGCGACGTTTAGGTTTGTTCTTTCTTTCTTTCTTTTTCTCAACTTGTTTTGCTTGCCAAATTCGCAATCACGTAAAATACACAGAAATACATACTACGTGCATAAACAAAATAAAAATCACAGTATATTTTTGGGGAGTTTCGTTTCTGTTGAGAATCGTGAGGCGCAATATAATTTGTGGTATGTAGTATTTGGGACTAGCATGTGTATTCATGTACAGAGTAAATATTTATGTATGTAGTGGTTAATAACAAAATCAACAAAAAATAACAACAATGTCTGTCACGTTGTAATTATGTAGTGGGGGGGTTATAATCCCTTGCGACGTAAATAAAATTGACAATATGTGAAGTATACTTTGCAAGGATATTTTCGGAAAAATAAAAAACAATTTGTATAGAGATAATATAATGCTTTAGTAAAAATAGCAACAATCTGCAAGGAAGTTAGAATGGTTATAATTTAAATAAAAATATGCTGTTGCGTTGTACTTTTCTTATGTACATACATATATATTCGATACGGGTAAAAGTTATTTCAATATCTACCTTTACATTGAAGGGCAGAATTTGGATAAGAGCTGCCTACGTTACTGTTTGGAGTAATTATAATTGAAAATTGACCTACATTTCAGTAATTGAAAATATGTTCATAAACCATCAGATAGGTACTTATACAAATATGAAAAACTTTAATGTGCGTGAAGATAAATTTGAAATTTAACTCCCTAGACACAAACCTTTTATGTTAACAGAGTCATGTTAACTATTTAACAGAGACAATGTTAAAGTTTCAAAATTCGATATATAAATTTATTAATGATATTTTAACACAAAAACAGTCCCACAAAGTTCAAAAAAATCGGAATCTATAAAAAATGTCTCAGACAATTTAAATAAGTAAAAATATTACACTAAAAAATTTTTTTTATAAAGATTTTTGAAAAAAATAACTTTTGAAAATTGAAAAAGGACTTTGCTCCTTTTCTCACAATTCTTTGAGAGTGGGCGGAAAAAAAGTATTGGGGGCGATTCCTGGTATGGTCTAGATAAATGCCCTATACTCAGAAGTTCTAACAGTTTGTTTTTTTGGAATTTATAACGGTTTTTCGAAAACATCACCTTATAAATTTGAAAAAGGACTTTTTCCTTTTCTCACAATTCTTTGAGAGTGGGCGGAAAAAAAGTATTGGGAGAGATTCCTGGTATGGTCTAGATAAATGCCCTATACTTAGAAGTTCTAACAGTTTGTTTTTTTGGAATTTATAACGGTTTTTCGAAAAAATCACCTTATAAATTTGAAAAAGGACTTTGCTCCTTTTCTCACAATTCTTTGAGAGTGGGCGGAAAAAAAGTATTGGGAGCGATTTCTGGTATGGTCTAGATAAATGCCCTATACTCAGAAGTTCTAACAGTTTGTTTTTTTGGAATTTATAATGGTTTTTCGAAAAAATCACCTTATAAATTTGAAAAAGGACTTTGCTCCTTTTCTCACAATTCTTTGAGAGTGGGCGGAAAAAAAGTATTGGGAGCGATTCCTGGTATGGTCTAGATAAATGCCCTATACTCAGAAGTTCTAACAGTTTGTTTTTTTGGAATTTATAATGGTTTTTCGAAAAAATCACCTTATAAATTTGAAAAAGGACTTTGCTCCTTTTCTCACAATTCTTTGAGAGTGGGCGGAAAAAAAGTATTGGGAGCGATTCCTGGTATGGTTTAGATAAATGCCCTATACTCAGAAGTTCTAACAGTTTGTTTTTTTGGAATTTATAACGGTTTTTCGAAAAAATCACCTTATAAATTTGAAAAAGGACTTTGCTCCTTTTCTCACAATTCTTTGAGAGTGGGCGGAAAAAAAGTATTGGGAGCGATTTCTGGTATGGTCTAGATAATTGCCCTATACTCAGAAGTTCTAACAGTTTGTTTTTTTGGAATTTATAACGGTTTTTCGAAAAAATCACCTTATAAATTTGAAAAAGGACTTTGCTCCTTTTCTCACAATTCTTTGAGAGTGGGCGAAAAAAAAGTATTGGGAGCGATTTCTGGTATGGTCTAGATAAATGCCCTATACTCAGAAGTTCTAACAGTTTGTTTTTTTGGAATTTATAACGGTTTTTCGAAAAAATCACCTTATAAATTTGAAAAAGGACTTTGCTCCTTTTCTCACAATTCTTTGAGAGTGGGCGGAAAAAAAGTATTGGGAGCGATTTCTGGTATGGTCTAGATAAATGCCCTATACTCAGAAGTTCTAACAGTTTGTTTTTTTGGAATTTATAACGGTTTTTCGAAAAATCACCTTATAAATTTGAAAAAGGACTTTGCTCCTTTTCTCACAATTCTTTGAGAGTGGGCGGAAAAAAAGTATTGGGAGCGATTTCTGGTATGGTCTAGATAAATGCCCTATACTCAGAAGTTGTAACAGTTTGTTTTTTTGGAATTTATAACGGTTTTTCGAAAAAATCACCTTATAAATTTGAAAAAGGACTTTGCTCCTTTTCTCACAATTCTTTGAGAGTGGGCGAAAAAAAAGTATTGGGAGCGATTTCTGGTATGGTCTAGATAAATGCCCTATACTCAGAAGTTCTAACAGTTTGTTTTTTTGGAATTTATAACGGTTTTTCGAAAAAATCACCTTATAAATTTGAAAAAGGACTTTGCTCCTTTTCTCACAATTCTTTGAGAGTGGGCGGAAAAAAAGTATTGGGAGCGATTCCTGGTTTGGTCTAGATAAATGCCCTATACTCAGAAGTTCTAACAGTTTGTTTTTTTGGAATTTATAAGGGTTTTTCGAAAAAATCACCTTATAAATTTGAAAAAGGACTTTGCTCCTTTTCTCACAATTCTTTGAGAGTGGGCGGAAAAAAAGTATTGGGAGCGATTCCTGGTATGGTCTAGATAAATGCCCTATACTCAGAAGTTCTAACAGTTTGTTTTTTTGGAATTTATAACGGTTTTTCGAAAAAATCACCTTATAAATTTGAAAAAGGACTTTGCTCCTTTTCTCACAATTCTTTGAGAGTCTTGAGAATCTTAAAAACATCAAAAAATTCACTGGTGCTTACACACTTTTGAAGCTGTGTGTATTATAAAATTAAATAAATAAATGTATTTTAAAAATATATTAAACTAAAATTTAACTTTTTTTTTTGAAATATCCAATATTTTTAGGATTCGTTACTATTTATTTTTGCATTTATGTTCGGCTTTTGTTTCTATTTTGCTACTTAACTTATTGATTTACAATGATATCCCTACATAAATTACAAATCACTATCGAGTACTAGAAGAAGATGATTCCAAAATAAAATGCAGAAAAGTATTTGCTTCTTAAATCTGACAAAGATATCAAAAGATTGAAAAGCAAAAACCCAACAACCACATACACACCCATTTTTAATATGTAGTCATTGTCATTTCTAACTCTATAATCACTTCAACAAGACGGCAACGTCAACAACAAAGTTAAAGGACTCCAAATGTTTAGAAAACAACACCTGAAAACTTGCATTTCAAAATCCTCTTTACTACAGCCACTTCTACTGCGACTGCAATGTGCTGCTACAAATTAAACATAAGTTAACGAATAGTCAGAGTAACACGACTTTATCAAAACCTAAATCTAGTACATATAATTCTAATTTCGTTTTCGAAATTATACATATGTGTTGCAATACGCAAAATTATTCATCATTGATGGAAAATAATTTTGTAGAACTACACAGTATTTTCTCTAGATTTTCTATAGAAAATATTGTTATACACAAGAAAATACAGTTATACACAAAATTTTCTATAGAAAATACTGTTCTACAACAGTCTTTCTGTAGAAAATATTGTGTAGAACAGTTCTACACAAGATTTTCTATATAAAATACTGTTATACACAAGATTTTCTTAAGAAAATACTTTTATACACAAGACTTTCTATAGAAAATATTGTTATACACAAGATTTTCTATAAAAAAAATACTGTTATAAACAAGATCCAAAATTTAGCGTTTTCTTCAAAAATACATTCTTTACGTAATGTAAACAATCGAGTAGTTTTTACACTTCATCAGTACAACCACTAAACTGTATGTAATGATGTAGGGTGAATAAATTAAGCAAAAGTTTCATAGAGTTTTATATAGTTTCTGTTCATTAAATATTAAGGAATACAAACGACGCATGATTAAATCACAGATACGAAGAAACACAACAAAACGTAAAGATTAGGGCAAAAAAAGTCACTGCAAAATACAAAGAAAATTAAATAAAAAACACACTCCTTGCAACACACCGAGGGAGCGAACAAACACACCCATAGATAGAACGTTAAATATTGCCAGAGCAAAGATAAGGCAACAACAATAAGAATGACAACGAATACTATAAACATGTGTGTTAAATCTTTTAACACTAGATTGTGCTGAGATTTCGTTTCCCATTATGCCGTCGTTCATGTAACTATGTTTGTTTGCCAACATACAACACAAAAGTAGTGTAGTAGTGCAACAACACCAGCGGCACTACAAACTGCCGCAACTGCAGCAGGAACAACTACATACGTGTTATACATGTATGTATGTATGTTGCAAAGAGATAGTTTTCCCAATTGGTACATGTGTAAGTGTGTTTATTTTTTCTCACACCCAAAATGAAAAGAAAGAAACTTTTGTTTTTAAAAACACAAAACAAAAAAACTAAGAATAAATACAAACATTTAACAAAATGTACAAAAACTTTGCCGTTCATTGACATAATAATCCGTATAAATAAGTATAAACTGCAAATGTTGGCACACTTGGCATTCCTCGCCGGTTTAATAAATAAAAATAAAATTTTATTTCCGTTCCAGTGATAGTGATATGAAAAACTAAAAAGGTTAAACGAAAACACATTTGTTGGCGTGGTTTTTCCTTTTATAATAAAATAAAATTATAATAAAATTTGACATATTTTAATTGGCAACTATTAATAAAGTCAATTTAGGGACTTTTGGTTCATATAAAAAGTGTACAAAATGTTTGATTTTATTAAATGATTTATTAAAAGAGTCAAAATAAAATAACTACACTTAATTTAGAAAAAAAAAACTAATTTGCATTTCATAATATTGCCCCCTGCAGCCATAAAACGTGAAATTAATATTTAAATACACAATTAATTTACGACTGATTATCACGAATTTTTAGAGATTGCTTGAGGAAATAATTAAATTTCTTTACATTGAGTTTTGCTATCGAAAAACTTAACTATGACAGCGTTTCCACCAACAAATAATTGTTATTTGTATAAACTTGTTCAGTGTTGGTTGCTGCTGGTTGGCGATATGATTCTTGGTGTATTTTGTTTGAAATTAATTGCTTAGCAGGTTCAGGAGGCAACACAAAGGCACCAAATAAATGCACCCACGTGAGTATGCATCGGAACGGCTGACGGTCAAACTAAACCGCTTAGTCCCAATCTACACGAAGCAATTCTAAGCTGATTACCTTTAAGATATTGGGGTGAGGGAAAGATAAGACGAGTACACACTTGACTGTACAAGCAATTCGTGTTACTCTCTTATTCGTAGTAAATATATGTATGTATACGAATCTTTGCCTCCAATAATGGACGGTTTTTTGCTGGTTTATTCTCTCACAAAGATTTCTCTCATTGACTTACAATAAAATCAGAATTTTAACTGATAGAAAACTTATAATAACCACTTGAAAATGAATAGACCCCTTATTTTTAAATCATTCTGTTGTAGTAATATTTAACGTTATACAACTTTTAAATCTGAGGTTTAATTCCATAAAATTTGCTACTTCAACTGGATAAGTCTTTAAACCCATTCAGACAAAGTAAAGCAGAAACGGTTGAAAATGTATGGAAATGTATTCATCATAACAATATGTTGGGCAGAGGTTAGTTACGACAGGGTCTATGCAAAACCAGATGGTAATAAATTGACTGCTTCATGCTATCCTCAGTGAAGCCAGGAATTTTTTTGTGCTTTGAATATTACTTTCTCAGCCACCTGTAATCGGGACATTGAAGTTGTATCTTTGATTTTCTTTCAAAGCTGTTCTCTTTCGTAGGTCCTTTCCACATGTCCCGAGAAGCCTCAAAATACGTGATGTCAAAGTTTGGATGAATTATCCTATGACATTCCAGAAACAACTTTTGCCTATCTCCTAATCGGTAGAATTTTTGTTGCCTCTATTAGAAGGGGTTTAGAGATGCATTTAAGATCCCTAATGCTGATTTTTTACCGCTTTAAATACTTCTCTACTCAGCATAATTCAAAAGCGACAAGTTTTCTTATTCCAGCTACTTGAGTACTTTTTTTCTATTTCACAGTTTTTGAATGAGAAGTATGCTGAAAAGTTTTTCTATAACACTTATCTTAGTCCCATAATTATCTTTAAAGCTGGAGGTCCACAACTCGCTTTTAAGCGTTAACTCGTTTATAGTTTTCTAAACGTTTTAACGTCAAGTATTTAAAGTTACATGTGAAGATTTTGCGCGGCAATGTACCCTCGGAGGTGATGTCGTGATTTTTTTTTTTTTAATATGAAGTTTTTTATCGGTCAATTTTATAAAAAATATTTTTTTCAACTGTCATTTTTTTTCGTGACATTACCTTTAAAATAAATTTGCTTTTCATTTGTCGGTATCAGCTATTCGACGTTTGCGACGCTTTCAAAAGTAGAAAGTTAACGAACTTTTCGCTTTTCAAGCGTTAACGCTTCCTACGCTTTTAAGTGTGTAACTTAAAATATACGACTACGCGTTAACGCTTGGTGTGGACTTTCAGCTTAACAGTGTAACGACGAAAAATATGTGAGTAACTGTATATTTTGTTTTTTGTAATCTTTATTATTTCTATTGTAGAAATAAGTAATAAAAGGTTCAGACTATTTGAATTCTACAAGAACCTATATTTTTATACTGTATATAAAACATGTTCTAGAATTTATACAGTTAAAATGAATCATTACACGAAAAAACAACGCGGCCACAGTTTAAGCAAAATCATTCTATGGTAACTTTATTAATAGTCAAAAATTACCTATTTTGGTTTCAGAGAATCCAGCTGTAATTGTTTCGAGGAAACCTCTAACGATACGAGGTCGAAGTGTGAATGTTTTCTGTGATAATATTCTAGAAATATTCGAATAAAGTATCACTACCATATCATACCATACATCTATGAAAAGAAACTAGTCACACACTTTAATAACTCTGCCGTTTTGGTGGTCAGAATTGTATGCCAGAATTAATAGCGGAATTTAATACTATTGAACTTCTTTTAATAGGCCAAAATATTGGCAAATTTTAGTCCACCCTGTATGTATATTTTATTGAAATTTCTGTAATTCGGATAACATTGTCTGTCTGTTTAAAATGTAAAAGGTAGATTAGTCAGCCACATCTTGCCAAATTAATTAACTACCAGTTCCAAGATGTCAAAATAAAAGTTAGTCCAAAAAAATTTATATAAAAATCGTTACTAAATTTTCATTCAATAGCATATAACTGACATTAAATGTTTCAACTTTGTAAATCTATAGTTTAAGCTTTCTAAATTATTTACTACTCTAATTTATTAAACTCTATAAATTACAAAAGTGTTAAATATCTTTTCACCCAATCGCGTTATTAAAAGTTTATATTTTTAGTCTGAAAATTATACGTTTTTAAGGCACCTTTTGATTTATTTTCAAAGCAGTTACCTTTAACGATATTCATTTAAATCTTCCTTAGCAATAATATTTCATATTTAATGAGTTTTAAATCATTCCCAGATCAGTGATATAACGAATGTATAATGTTAAAAAAAAAAATAACTATTTGTATGAACTATTTCTTCATATTATTTATACCATTTAAATGTACGAGTACAAATTAGTGCGCCTGGTATTCATAATAAATAGAGTGCAAATGTGCAAGTTTATTTAACAAAGTGCTTTTTTGTATTTTTAATATAAAGTGTAAAGAAAAACTAAAAAAATATCGTGTTGAATTCAAAAACAAACATAAATCATGCACCACATCATAAGCAATAAGTGAAACTGAAAAAAAAAAATCAGCGTAATTTTTTTATACAAATTGAGTAGAAAAAAAATATACATATTGCTAAAAACGTTAATAATTCTATGAAAACTATTTTGCATAAAGCACAACATACTAAGAATTTAATTTAAGTTATTGTATTTATGTAATTGCAAAAAATTTGTTCTAAATAAAAAATGCAGTCTAAGGCTTGCAAAATTAAAATTTGTTAAATAGTTCCAATTTTGTTAAGATATTGAAATAATATTGAAATTAATATAAAATGTATTTTAATTTGAAAATTTGTTTGGTTTTTCTGTGTGCCAACCAACCTTCGGAATGGTGGTGTAGAAATCTGTTCCAGTTGTGTGCTGGATTGGTTTCTTTGTTGGTTACTTGAATGTCAATAAATATGTGGTTTTCAATTTTTGGTTTCGCGCGATTTCACAAATAACAAGTGTTTTTTTCATATTTTTTTTTTTTTGGTTTGAACACAAATAAAACATGAGATTTTTTCCCAAAAAAAAAAACAAATATAAAGAAAGAAACATTAAAAGTAATAAATATTAAATATCGTATGGTATTTTGTAGATTCTTTTTAGATTTTGACAGTAATAAACGAAATATTATGTAAATATTAGTACCCAATAGCAGAACAGTTAGTAAAACACAGAAATAAATTTTATATTTGAAAATTTTGAGAAATTATTAAACAGAGAAATTATAAAACACTTTTTGTTTGTGCCTTAAATAAACATAAACTTTTCCTTAACAATTTAAATATGCTTTTTTAAATTTTTAACAAGCACAACACAGGGAAGTTTGAAATAAAACTTAAACAATTGCCTACATTTAAAACAAAACATAAATTAGACTTATATTTCTTAAAAATTTCAAAATTAGGATTGACAGGGAAACATTTACTAGTTTTTGTTTTTGTTTTGTACAATTGGAAAACTACGGAAAGGTGTGAAATATAAATTTGAAATGTCATTACTTACTTGGCATTTTTAGGCCGTTTTGCATCGATTGGAAAATCATCATCGAAATCCAAATTGAAATCTTCTCCCAGATCTCGAGGCACCAGTGGTGTTCTTTGATGGGCTGGACTTGTATGATACCCATCGGCATGTAGCTGTTTTGTTTATAAATCATGTTTACAAATCATTCATTTTGTTGTGTAGGGATTTTTATGTTTAAACAAACAATTTAATTTATTTACATATGTATGTTGTTTTGAGTAACAAATGTTAGTGAGTATTTGTTTACAATGTCATGATTTGTTGTTTGCCATAAATATAAAATGGAGTATGAAAGTGGGGAGAAATGTATGGAAAGATAGATAAATGTTAATAAATAAATTATTGCGGTTGAATTTTTACGAAACATAGTTTTCTAAAATAAATCACTCAACATTCAACAAACGGCTAGGAAATATTTATTTGTAAAAACAAGCAAATTTTAAGTTACCATATAAAATTGAAATTGTATAAAACGTGCAGTAGCCCAGCAAAAACTTTGCCTACATTCTTAATTTTAATGGCTGACAGAATTCATTATGTCGTAGCTTTATTCGCCAATTTTTGTATTACTAATTATATATTAAAGAATTACTTTGTATATGTAGGTATATATATATATATATATTTTAAAAAGTTTATAATTATATCCAAAAAATTTACTTTCACACGTTTTAATTCTGACTCTTCATGGCAAGTAATATTAGGTGAGAAGGGAAAGGAAAATAAAGGGTATACTTGATGGTACTAATCAATTTTCTTATTTTCTTTTTGTTTTATTTTATTTTTTTCCGTCTTATTCTGCGCATGAGAAAGTAAAAACTTGATGGTAAAAAGTACGAAAATTTAAGATACGCGTGTGCACAAAATGGCAGGTTCAAAAAAGAATTGAACAAAAACTGGTCAGCTAAAACTGAAATGTGTAAAACAGCACTTATTATATTATTAAAAATCTGAATTAATATCATTTTGCAATAAGTTTCCTTCATATTTATTAAGTTCGTTTATTTATTTCATAATATTTTGTTTAAATCAGTTTACAACTACGTATTTTATAAAACTTTTAAGTATGAAAATAAGTTATTAATTTTTTGGTTAAAAGTAGAGAAATTTGTAAGTGAAGTTTTTCCTGGGTAGCGTTAAATAAAGTATGTATGTTTTTCAAATGTCAGATTGCTTAACACAACAATAAGTGTCACAACAAACATTGTCAATTCATGTCATGGTCTTAAATAATCTGAAATAAAATTTTACATGCTTAGAGAGGAAGTGTGGTCGAGTTTAAGTTTTGAATTAGGATCTTAAAACCAACCAGGAGTGGCGCCAGAATTACCCAAAATGAGACACCTCGGGTATGTGACAAATTGAAAACGATCCAATTTCTTCGTTTGTGATTTGATTTCGAAGGTTATATTAGTATGAAATCTACTAGTCGACTGCTAAAAAATATAATCTCTTACAGTTTACAAGATATTTTAATATACAAACTAAACTTTTAACTTTTGTAGCCATCGTAGCCTGTTTTTTTCCTCATAGCGGATTCAAATATTTCCCGATTTGCTCTAAAATTTTTTTTTGTGGATTATAAGCCTGGTAAAAAAAAATATTTGTCTAAAACTCATAGCAGAGTCATATTGAGTAAATTGTGGTCTTTTAAATTTTGTTTTCCTTTTAGTATTTTGCTTAAAAATGTCCTTATAAATGCAAAATATTATTAAAAAATATTTATAAATAGAATTTTTATTTCAGTCTAAACAATTTTTGTTTCCGCAAAAAACTTAAAGAAAATATTTTTGCCTTGTTTTAGAAAAAGTCCTATGAAATTCTTATTTGTCAAAAGTTCTACTGTGAGCGTCACTATAAAGTTAACACCTAATATTGTTACAAGTTACAAGTACAATTTTAAAACAAAATATACAAAATATATTGCATAATTCATAAGTAACTCAATCAAAATATAGTATATGTATCATTAGGAACAAATTAGGAACATAAAAAAATAATTTAATTTTAACGGAAAAGTACCAGATTTCTCGCGTTAAAATAAAGTAAATATATAAATTAAAATTATGTAAAACATTGTATATAATATTTTGCTTGTAGTCTTTTTGCCTTTATCACAGCTTACGAGTTTTTTAATCAAATCTGGTGAAATTTTATTCCATTCATACTGTATTACTGCCTTTAGGTTATCCTTTCAATAAATATTTCTTTGCTTAATTTTTTTTTGTCTAGATATTCCCACGGGTTCTCAATTGGATTGAGGTCCGGGAACTGAATAGAATGATCTTCTTTCTTGATGCACCGTATTTTTGGGGGGTTTTGACTCCAACTATCTCAAACTTACTTTCAGGATCGTTTATATATTTTTTTGTGAAATTAAAACGTTGGGTTTGGTTGTTCTTTGACATAAAGGGCTTCTTACGTGGCACTCTACCATGAAGGCCATTTCAATGCAAAGATCTTCTAATCGTACTCACATTTAGAGGTTTCCCAGAAGTTTACGTAACATTTTCAGATATTTCTACAGCACTAAATGTTGTGTTTGCTCTTACTTATCTTTCATTAGTTCTTACTTTTTCACCAGTCAAATTTTCTACGGTATTGTGTTTGTTTTACTTGTCTATAATATGTTTTATTGTACCTACGATTTGCCGATCATAAACATAAAACAAATAAAACTTAAAGGAAATTGCACTACTTTTGGAATGACAGGAGTTTGTTTTGCATAAGTATGATGCCACTGTTTACTTTATTTTGACGCATAAAAATTGGTATATTTTAACAATAAATAAATTAAATTTGTATATGCTTTTGTTTTTGTGAATTAAATTCTACTTAAATAACCATATAAATATAATTTCTTAATATAATATTATTTATATTAATATAATTATGCTTGTCTTTTAATAATATGTGGTGTTGACTTTATTTTGACGCTCACAGTATATATTTAAAAAAAAATTTTACATAATTTCTTTTCCATTGATATACAATAAGTCTTCATTTTAGTTTCCACGTATCAAATCAATTAGGTAATAGTTAACAACTCATAGTTAATTTTCAATTTTTAATTTTCTTGTGATGGGTAATTTTTAGTAATTTTCAATGAAAATATCGGAAAGAAAATAACAGGGGTGATGCCAAACTTGGTCAAGAAGCGATCGCTACTTACGTGCTGGCGTTTATAAAATAAACAGTGTGTCCTAAATAGATTTGAAATAAAAAGAGAAAAGCATTTCCCATAAAAACGCATTCACTATTAAGCTTTAAACAAACAATTATTTTGCAAACGATTATATTTATCACTTTATTTGATAACTCAATTAAACATCTGACAGATGACCTTCATTCGACAGTTACATTTCAGTAAACAAATCTGAACACACCTCAATACAGCATAAGCATTCACTTGTTTTTCCAAATAAAAAAAAATAAACTATGCACAGTGGGAAAATTTATAAAATATTGTCGTTGTTTTTGAATACCCTTTCAAATTCCTATGCTAAAGAAGGTAAACTAAAGCTTTTAATTACTCCTACTACAACATATGCCTAAAAAATGTACAAAATATTTATGTGTCTTCTAGCCCACTCTGCCACGCAACAATAAACATATTAAAATGTTTCATAACATTAATCGCTCGATTAATTTGTATCTATTTATATTACATTAGAATAAAAAACATTCATATTTACACCTCTCAACATGTCTGTAATTGAGTACCTGGCTGAAATATTTCTTGAATAGATGAAATTAAAATAAAAACAAATCATGCAAATGAATTAAACTATTTGTAAATCAAGTGTAATTTTAGCTGTGTTCAAGTATTATTTACGTTGCAGTATTATTTATTTGAAATTTTGAATATTTGAAAGTGTGGTTTGAATTTAATACGTTTCTGTTTCTGTTTCAATTCCAATTTTATGTTTGTTTTTTTTTTGTGAATGTTTCTTGTATTAGCAAATCAACTAAGGAAATAGAAATTTAATTTTAAAAATGAAATGATGTTTTTTTTTTAAATTTTGTTTTAAATATACAATAAATAGTTATGATATATTTATAAATTTTGTTGATGAATGATGAGTTTTTGAGCAACTAAATGATAAATAAATTAATTTTTTAAATGTTATTTGTAAAGAAAGTAATAGTAATAAAAAAAGTAAAGGGCCAACATTACTCGTGCAAGGATAATTTTCATAACGAGGAAGTAGAAAAATAACAGCAGCAAACAATAAACTGTAAACTGTTTTGTAAAAAAATAAACAAACAAAATGTTTTATTGATTTATTAAAAGGAATGTAACAGCACATTTTAATTGAAAATTTTAAGTAAACTCATTTAATACACTAGAAATAGTTATGTTCATTTTTGGGTTCAAATCCTTGTAACGAGTAGTCTGTTGTTAAGCCCCTACCTTGACTATAGTGCCGACCTGTTGTAATTCAGCCGATTGACGATTGTCTAATAGATTTGCACGCTCCATTTGTTCCAAAGGTAATGATTCACGATTCTGATCGTTTAATAAACGTTCTCTCATCTCATGTATATAGGGACAACGCTGCATACCTTTAGGCTTTTGCAATTTTTTGGACTTTGGGCTTTTGTTGTGGGAAAGGGATATAGGTTTTAACTACTTTTTTGTGGTTTCTTACAATTTGTTTGATTTTTATAAAGTTATAAAAAATGTATAGAAAATCTAAATATTTTAAAAGTTATAAATATTTAGGTAGTATCAAAATTTGTGTAAAAAATAGTTTGTTTCTTTTTTTGTTTTTGTTGGCGAAAAAATCAGTCAATATTGTGGAAATTCCATTAGTTGTGGTTGGTGTTTGGTTGGATGGTGGTTAATGATGACAATGAGGCAATAGTTCAATCTAGAAGAAAGAAACAAGAAAATAGTAAATTAAGTATGAGAAGAGAAAGTTAAAATAATTTAACAGGAAATAAAAGCAATTTAATATTAAGGAACTATAACATTTTAGGTACATAAGGTTCAAAGCAAGAGATATAATTGAAAATGTCCATAATAGCGTAACTGCAGCATTTTTGCAAAAATATAGCAAATATATACAAACATATTCAACACTCAATTATTTATAAAATTTCAAGTATATTTCAAAACAAACGCTTATATCTTTGTAAACACTGTGTTTATCAAGAATATAACCTAAATCTGTAATCACTCATATTTCATACTTAAAATCGATTTTTAGTATAAAATTACTAAAATATTTTAAAAACGTACAGTGAGATGCACAAATGAGTAGATAGATGTACTTTGTACACTTGATAATATCATAAAAATTAAACTATTAAAGAAAATTAAAAAATGTTTTTTTGTTATTTATTTAAGGTATAATGCTAACAAAATAATTGATAAAATAAAAATTAAAGTATCAACTTTTAAGAAAAAAGAAAGATGAGTTTGCAAAATGCGCAGATGGTTTTAACGTTCCTCCCATCGTGCTTCTTTGTTTCTCTAAAATGGTGTCTTTGAATTCTTTGAGTTCTCCCCCAAAAATATTATTTACCCTTGAATTGAAAACCAATAAATTTAAATTTATCTGACAAGATTACACGATTACTGTCATCTACTGGCCAATTTCTTTGATCTCTAGCTAAATTTAACCGTGTCAAAAAATTTGGTGTTAAATTCTTGTCTCTTTTCATTTGTTCATCATCATAAAACATGCGTCCACATTCGTTAAAAGCTTTTTGCGATCTCTGATTTGTGGTTTGGGAACTGACTGATTTATTTTAAGCTGTTTAGAATAGCTACCACTTTTTGTCATTGCTAGAATATTGTCATCAATGGTAGTTGATAATTTTTTATTATCAGCTATGTCGCAGAATTTAATTCCGTTCGGAAGTGGAATTAATTCCGTATTTTGCTTCTATAGAAAAAGTAAAACGAACAATTGTTTCAGAATGAAACCTAAAAATGCTTAAAAGTGCAATTCCACATAGCAAATTAAAAGTGGTTTCATTCCGAAAACAATTTTCGAAATAAAATTCAGTGACATGGCTGTATAATTTGATTTGTGTTGGATAATTTGCAAAAAGTGTTAAGTAATTAAATTAAATATGAAACTATATTTTCTTTAGCCATAAACAAGCCTACAAATCTAACAGTAAACGATGATATTTTTCTGCAAGTATTTCAAAAGATACACATGAGCACAGCAAATTCTAATTCTTTACTTCTTGAAAATTATTATTTTCAATTTTGTACAGGTATTGTAAATTATTTTGTTTAGCATTATATCTAAAAGAAATGACAACAAACATGTTCTCATTTGTGCTCCCTACTGTTCATATATACGTAAATTCTGTATATTTTGCGTAAGTAAGTAAGAATATAATACCAAAAAACGATCTTATGCCTCAAATAAGTTGCTCTATATAAACTCAATTAAATAATAATTTAAAAACAATATTTGCTATAAACAAAATAAAAATATTCTCATCATTAAATCTACTCATACGCCGGAGGAAGGATTTGTTCCATTAAAGTAATTTAAAGACTATATAAATGCACAAATTATTTATATAATATTTGTAATATTTAAAAATTCTCTCATTAAAATTTCGTTATCACTCTTAGTTTTAATGACGTGATCTTTTGTTTTAAAATTTTTAATTTTTTTATTATTGTTAATTTTGTTTTGTTTTTGCCAAATGTCTAGTTAAACCAGTTAGTATACAATTTAGTCATAATCATCGTCATGTTTAGACACTAAAGTAATTAATATCATTTATTATACTCTACGCAATGTTCGGTAAAGTTTAGCTAGACATTCGGTATATAATTTGCATGATAAATATGAATTATAATTATGTAAATTTTCATATTTGATTCCAAAAATTGCAACTCACTTAAATCATTTAAATGAGCATAAAGAAAACACCTTGTATTATAAAACAGGTTATGTACGAGTACTTTATTTCTCTATTGTAATCTGATCAGCTATTGATTGTGATTATAAAAAATGGCCTAAGTTTTCACACAAGACTACTTTTTTTTTTGTAATTAACAAACACAAACTGCGAATCTTTTGGCTTATCTGCAGAAAACACCTAGAGTATTTAGCGGGAATCGAACCCGCAAACCTATCCGGCACACTATCGCCTAGTCTATCGGGGTATCTTCACATTCGACTTAACACCACCCATTTTATACATAAATTCATACCCTACATTGGATTCGACTTGGCTTCAAATATACATTTGAATACAAAATGTAGAAATTTTAACTATAAATATTATATTTTTTTTTTATAAAAAATATTTATTACTACATCTTTATTACACCCTTTATGTAGAGTATAGCTCTGTTGTTAGCAAAATTGCTTTGTTGTTTATAAAAGTATATATTAACATAAATAATTTGCACATAATTTATGAACACAACCACAACAACACACAGAGAAACACGAACAAACAAATTATTTAAATTAACATCCGAAAAGCAACAAACATTTCTTCAGCAGCATTTGATACATCTTCGATTTTAGATGTCAATAAATTTTTTTGTTACCACATATTCTCATTTACTCTAGCAACTTTTTAACCACGGAACATGAATGTTACCAATTAACACGATGTGCCAAATAGTAGAGAAAGAATGTGTTAATTATTTGTGTCATTTGTGGGAAGAATAGAAATATTTGTCTTCTTATTTCGCTGATTGTGAAGTGACATAATTTGCTTATCTGTAGAGTTATTGATGGTTGGTATAATAATGAAACGAATTTATATTATGTTTGTCAGATTATGAATGCAAATCACATATAAAGTAGACAGTAATTATCAACATCAATCAATAAAATATAATTCGTTGTAATATTTAGATAAAATCAATCTAGAAAATTGTAAATATGTATATAAAAAAAAACTGTTAATAAAGCTGATTTTAAAAATTAAAAAAAATTACTGTAAATCACAAAGATGTATTTAATGAGCAATTTCCTTATTGGTTAAATAGTCTTCATAGCCCTTTTAGTGAATAGTCTTTAACCTTTTTTCATCATTATGCGATTGTAGGTAAACGAGTATTATTTCTCGTTATACTAAAAATCGAATTTAAATATTAAATTTCGAAAATGCGTAAAAATGTTGATATCATTCAATCTTTTATCACTAATATTTCATAACTAAAATCAATCTTCAAATCACACATGCCAAAAAGAAAAGCGTTAGCACTTGTTTAAGCACAAATTTGTCTGACGTTGTTTACTCTTACAAAAGTTTTGCAAGATCAAACAGTATTATATAAAATAAGACTAAATATTTGTTGTGTCTTGTCCTAAATAAACAAAGTTTTTTTTAAATAAATAATCAAGTCCAAAAATATTTTATTTAGTGGTTACGTTTCATTTCGTCACCATCATCAAAATTTGACAATATCTAAAAATGCATACATATGTATGTATACCTGTGGATATACTGCGTTTATCAAGAAAGTAAACTAATTCTATAATCACACATTTTTCTTACAATTATCATTAGAATAAAACATAATACAATGTTGCCTTTTTGCACAAACTGTAAAATTGATTAGAAACAATTTGTCACTATTCAAAAAAAAAAAAAAAAAAACTCAAATATGATCTCAAGCATTAAATGACATCATAATCTCACTTTTAAACTTAAACTACAATGTGAACTTTAGATTTTATTTGATTTTTATGACTTTTTTAAGTTATATTTCAAATGTGTTTAAAACTGAATAAATCATTACATTATATACATAGAAGGAAAAGCAACTATTTAGTACAAAATTTACTAAATAATTTGAAATTTTCAATTTTGTTAAAAGAAATATTGTAACCTAATATTGTTTGTGTTTAAAATTCAAAATGAGTAACATGGCGATTAACATATTTTTGCAAAAGCAACATACAAAACATATAAAAGTATTAAACTATTTACAAACAAGGCATAAAAAAACTTTAAAGCATAAAATTGCATAGAAATCGGTGTATTAAATTTGTCATTTCGTTTGTAACACATCGCAATATTGGTCGTAGAATTAAAAAAGTATATATATATATATATGTAAATTCTGGGCCCTTATTAGATTATAAGACGATCTAGCAATGTCCGGCCGTCTGTTGAAGGCACAATAGAGCTTCAAAAAAAAAGAAGAATGAAATTTTTTCCAAACATTCTTTGTTTTATCCAACTATATTTGGTATTGAAAATGGGCCAAAATCGGTCAAGTAGGATGCGAGTTATAGAACAAAGTTTCATACAACATTGATATTTGTCAAGTATTTTTGCTTTTATCTTCAAATATAATGCAGGTAATATCTTGAAATTTTGCATACTTTATTTTTATTATACAAGGTCAAGACCTGTTAAAAATGGTAAGGATCGGTTCAAGATTTCTCATAGTCCCATGCAAATGTCTTCCCGGAATATGGCTTTATGAAACATAAATGTCCATGGAAAAGACATATCCATATAAAATTCTACAATAATAAGTTTCATGCATAGTAAAATCACAAAACGATATTTTGTTTGCATCGGTCCATATTTTGACCATAGCCCATTTCCGAAAATCACTTAAATGCGCATAAATCTCAAAAAATAACCCACATATACATACATAAAAACCGTCGTTCCAAATTTCATGATGATCGCTTCAATCGTAGTTCCTATTAAAGACCACTTCCTGAAATCACTGAGTTGCTCATAAATCTCTTATAAAAATCACTATCGACACAAATAATTCACATATAAAATATCGTACAGAATTTCATGATGAATTGCGAGGACTATTTCCCAAAGCTTATTAAACTACATAAACATGTCTATCGAACCGAAATTCTTGTAAATATATCTTTATTGAGATGAAATTCAAACAAAATAAACCTAAAATAAATAAAAATTACTATTTTTAGTTGAACTGTTAATTTCATAAATTTTTGGTATTTCTTTAGTCAGGCTCAAAAAAAATTACGTTACTATATTTTATGAAAATTGCCTCATAATAGGTGAATTGATGGAGAGTATAGAAGATTCGGCACAGCCGAATAAAAACTCTAACTTGTTTATATTCTAAACTTTTTCTTTCTGTTGCTCTATTCTGTACAAGCATTCTAAACGTGAATGAATATGAACAACAACAAAAAAGTTTAGTTAACGTTCCACCCAGATGAACAGAGACACATTAATGAAAACAAATATTATTTGTTTGTAACTGTATGCGAAAGCATGCATATAATTATAATACAGTGGGTGATAAAACAATGAAGTATTTTGCATAATATAGAATAACATATTGTCCATCTATGCATATAAACAATTAGAATCCTGCAAATTACATTGACAAGCATTGTTTCAAACATTCATTTTCTGCGAATCGCATGTTCGACATGTCCTACGAAAATGATCTAAGCAAATGTATCCTCTTTTTAACATTGGCTATAGCATACTTAAATGAAGAAAAATTATTCCTTTAACAGTTTATCATTGCCTAGCTAAATGACAAATGTGACAAGATTATTTCTTGACAATGGTATTGTTTCTTACAATAGATGCGTGCCGTAATAAAATTTGGGCCATACAATTGAATATTATTGCATGGTTTTACATTTATTTTATAAATTTCATTTGAAAATATACTTATGTAGACAAGTAATGAAAGGAAGGTGCGTCTCATACTATTAACAAGTTAAGCATGAGCTTTAACCCTCCGCTGAGTGAGTCATTCGTTGCCCTTACACGAAGTACAAGGTCCACAGGGACCTACATATTTCTATTTGTATGAAATTTTATATGATAATGTCATGTTTTTGATTTGATTTATTATTATTTACTAATTATACATGTATAATGAATGCAAATGAAATTTTCATTTAATTTTAATTAAGTAATATAAAAATAATCGTTTTTATACGAATTTAATATTATGCAGCAGAACTGTATGATTTATACTCATCGATGTTTTTATCTTCCTTAACATTTGTAGAATGATCAAGCTCTCTTGATAAACTTCTTTTGTCTTCCTAGGGTACAATTCCTTGAACGTTTTGTTAGGCACTACTTATCCTAGGGCTTGAGTGTATTACCAGACACTACACTGCCAATATATTTGACTTCGAAACCGTTTGTAAGTGACGTCGGGACAGCAAACTTCGTTTTTGTTCCCCGCAAAAAATATTTCCAGGATATCTAAAATCTCTCGAAATTCGCGACAATAGGCATTTGCTCTTATCCGTAGGTTTTCATTATTAACTGGATAAATGGCACCAGGCAACTTTTCTATCTTGACAAACAACAAGGTTTTAACAAGAAATCTTAACGAAACACATTGGTGTCTTTGGAACAAAAAACCAACCATTGTTGAGCTAGTGTAAATAAGTGGTTGTTAATTTAATAAACCACTGTAAATAAGTCTCAGAAATTCACAGACTTTTTTGAAACAATAACAGTTTTTAATAATTGGTGTTTCTTAAAAAAGTTTCATTTTAAATAAAGAGTGATTTTTTAAGAACTTTTGGTTTTGGTTTAAAAAAATCACATACAATTTAGAGAAATATATGAAATCTTTATTTATGTCGATCTATATAATTCAATGTTTAAAGATGACTGACCGCAGCTACGCCTCAAATGATTAATTTTCTGGATCCAATTTTTTTTTAATATTAGCGTCCAGTGCGCCAACCATTGCGGGATGGTCACATAACCCCTCAAAAAATAGTCCAAAGGCGTTAGATAACACGATCAAGGCGGCCAATTGACCGACCCCAAACGTGAAATAATCTGTTCACTGAACCTCGTTCTGTGTGGCATGTGGTGCCGTTTTGTTCCAGCCACATGTCAACCAAGGCCTGTGCAAAAATAGAATTTGTGATCATCGCACGATAGCACTCGCCATTCACAGTAACGTTCCTGCCTTCACAGCAGCGTTCCTGCCAAAAAAAGTCTTAATATTTCAATACTGTTAATTTTCATCCTCTAATATTAAATTGACATGTCCAAGTGACAAGTCTACTTTATATTATAACCAAAATCGGTCTCTGTTTAGAAACCAGATACGTGACGAGTTTGATGACAGGGCCCTCCTTCCCTCACTGTAATTACAGTTTACTTACACTAACATATTCAAAACTTTAATAGTAACTATAAAATGCCATTAAGAAAAACTTTAAATGTTCCACTAAACTAAAAGTATACAAATAATGTAGTTTGTTGCTGTTTAAATTTCAAATGTTTAATTGTGCTACTGGATGAATATAAAAAAAAACATTAAATAAAAATTTTATTGTTGCTGGGAATTTTGTTTTTGATTTGGCTTAAAAACAGACAGACAGAGCGAAACACAAACTAACATTTGTTGGTTGTTCTTTTAATGTGTCGTTTTTTTTTTTGCTGTAGCTGCATGCCCATTGTTACGTGTATTGTATGCAATTGCGATGATAATGACGATGATGACGATGATAATGTGTAAATATGTATGTATGTACTCGTATGTTAAATATTGTAGTTTGTATATAAAATTACATTAAAACAAGTAAGAAATTATAGTCGGTCAAGCCCGACCATATAATACCCTACACATAGTATATGTAAATATAAAAAAGTTTTTCAGAAATGGGCGTTATTTGCGAGATATCACCTATTTTGGGCCAAAATTCAGTGTCATGATTTCTGTGAATATAAATATTATATGTGTTAAACTTTATCTCGATATAAATATTTTAAAAGATTTATGGAAATTAAAGTGAATTACGGAGAGGGTCTTATATGGGAGTTTCTACTAATTATTGACCGACCATTACAAAATTAGGTATCATTATTTCTGTATATAAGAAACTTATTTGTGTCGAATTTTATTTGATTACCAACATTTTTAAGAAACGTTTGCTCTTTAAAGTGATTTTTGGAAGTGGGCCTTATATGGGAGCTACGACAAATTATGGACCGATCATAATAAAATTGTACCGTATTAGTTGTATATATATTAAATATATTTGTGTTAAATATTATTTAGATACCAACATTTTTGAATGAGTTATGCTCTTTAAAGTGATTTTCGGAAGTGGATCTTATATGGGAGCTACGACTAATTATAGACCGATCACAATAAAATTGTACCGTAAAAATTGCATGCATATGAAATATATTTGTGTTAAATATTATTTGGATACCAACATTTTTCAATGAGTTATGCCCTTTAAAGTGATTTTCGGAAGTGGGTCTTATATGGGAGCTACGACTAATTACGGACCCATCACAATAAAATTTTACTGTATTATTAGTAAACATATTAAATATATTTGTGTTAAATATTATTTGGATACCAACATTTTTGAATGAGTTATGCTCTTTTAAGTGATTTTCGGAAGTGGGCCTTATATGGGAGCTACGACTAATTATGGACCGATCTTCACGAAATTTGTAGATGTGCTTTAGCTTCATTTATTACTCATCTGCGGTAAGTTTTGTTTGCATACTTGTATAATTCAAAGATTTATGACCGGTAAACCCCAATTTGGGGAGGACATTTGTGAAATAATGGACCGATTTCCACCAGTTTCAATCCCATCCATCCTTGGGCCGAAAAAATAGCATGCACCAAATTTTATCGAAATATCTTCAAAATTGCGACCTGTACTCTGCGCACAAGCTTTACATGGACAGCCAGCCAGCCAGACGGAAGGACATCGTTAAATCAACTCAGAAAATGATTCTGAGTCGATCGGTATACTTTAAGGTTGGTGTTGGACCAATATTTCTGGGCGTTACAAACATCAGCACAAATCCAATATACCCTCCCCACTATGGTGGTGTAGGGTATAATGAGACAGATATTATAAAGGCTGCAATAAATGCATTTTACATGGTAAAGTTGAATAAACTTCAACTGTTTATTTCATTTAAAATAAACAATTAACTGCATAAATTCAAAAAAAATAGATATTTATATGAATTGTTTGGACAGACATAAAATTTGTAAGTATATGAAAGCGTATTTGTTTTGATAATTGCGGTAAATTAAAATTAAAAAAATTAATCTTTACAAAATTAATCTCTACATAAGTAACTGGTTTTACAAAAATTATACCACAAATACTTGGAAATAATTGCTCAATAGCTTACTACGTTTTCAGTGACTGCAATACTTAGAAGTAGTTATATAATGACTTATTTAATATGTGTTATATATGTACATAAATATGTAACTGCTTACATACGAATCATTTACATGAGCACATTTTTAGCGAAAACAAATTCTACCAGTCAGTACATTGCTTGTAAATAATTTTAGCGTTTTTGAAGTAAATACATACATTTATAAGCATTTGTGCTAAAATAATGAATTTTACTGGGTAAGATTAAATCGGAAAACATTAAAATTGTATCTAAATAGTGTGAATTTACTTCCTCCAATAGCTTTGACATGTTTAAGTAACAAGTTTACTTCATATACATACATATATAAAGTGTTATCACCCAGCTGGAAAAAGATGCTGTAAAGAGGCCTTCTAGAAGTCCTTCTTTGGCAGTCGCAAGTACTTCCAGCTGCATTGCCAAATCGTTTCAATTCTACATGGCGTGTCATTGTTAGTCAAGGCCTTGGTTACTCGCTACTGGTTACATGCCTGCTAGAAGGCCTACTTGAGAAGGCCAATTGGAAGGTCTACCAATGCGTCATACAAGGCGATCTGCTAAATTAATAATAACATTGATAAAAGTAAAAGAAGGGATTTTAAATAAAAGAAGGGTTTTAAATTAATTTTAAATATCACATGTATGTATATAAAATACTGCTTCACCCGTACTTTCATAAAAGACTAACAGTCTAATTAATAAAAACTTATCAAGGCTTTATAACAGGCTTATAAAGCAAATATCTATACAAAATTTGCTTTATAAGCCTGTTATAAACCTTTGACAAGTTTTATGAATAAGGGGGTAAATTTATAGACGCTCTCTTTATTCATTTTTATTACTCGTATAACAAAGTGAATAAAAAAATATTTGTTTTTGTAATGACGATACACAAGAATAATAACAAAACCATTCGTGTTTGCTATTGAAATCATGAATTGTTAACATTTGAAATGCAATTTTAAATGTGTATGAGACGCCTTTTATAAGGCCCTCTAAGAGAAGGCATAGTAGCATGAGTATCAAATCTTTTAGAATGTATAAACAGATATTCCAGAAGGCCTGCAAATGGAAGCACTTGTAATTTTTCCCGCTGGGCAGTTTCTGTTAAGTAACGACTAAACTAGTCAGGTAAATCATTGACAGTTCCCTCTTTTATACTGCCACTCACTATTGTGTAATTTAACATTTTCACTCATTACTTGGCAATGAGAGGACAACAACCACTTTTTCAATCAATGCTTTTTGTATGAAATTATCACCATTGAAGCAAACACACACCCATAGAAATAGTTTTAGAATTGGTAGTGCTTTTCACGCCTGCAACTTGTTTTAAAAACCAATCAATAGTTCCCAGGCTGTCAGTAAAGAATTTGAAGTGGTTCTCAGTACACTCATTCTAGAACTAATTATTTTTGAACAATGTTTCTGCTATAATAAAGGATTATTAAAAAATCTTAATGGCGCATGATCCCTCCTTAGCGAAATGCGTTACCAACTTCATGTACAAACCACTTAATCTCCAACTGCAGTAGCGTGCCAGCACACAGGTGACCATACATTAATTTCCGTTTGTTATTAGTACAACACATTAAACAAAAATTAAGTCATACTGATTTTCTATTGGTTTTTTAGACCAGCTAAAAAACTCCCAAATAAGAAAACAAAAATATAGCTTTTGTTTTTCTTCTTTTTGTAAGTTTAAATGGAAAAGGCAAATGCCGGCGTCTATAATTAATGTTTTAAGCAGCTACAAAAACAGCATTATAAATTACTATATGCAAACCACAGGCAAATGGAAACATTCGTTCATACGTCCCGCACGAAAAACAAAAAACACAAAGTATCAAAATCTTCAAAATTTTACTCATACACACGATATGCCTTTCTTCACAACAGAAGATTGTTGTGATAAAAGATAGAATTAAAAAACAATAAGAGAATGTCATAGAAATTGTTTACAATTACAAATGCACAATATAACGTATGTACGAGTATGTATGTATATTAAAAAGATATAAAACAAACGTATGAATTCCATCTTTGTGCCACAAATGATTGTGTGTTGCCTATTTAAGTGCTTGTCTACCACCGGCATAATAAATATTTATAACCAAAAGATATTTATTCAAAGTACGAGTATCTCAAAATATGCATGTGTGTTTATGACTGTGTGTTTTTGAGGTGTCTATGTGAAAAGTATGTGTTTTGTTATTAGAGCATAAAGACACTCGTATGTAGAATTAAGATGATCTTTAAAAAAAAGTAAATGAATGATTCTACTCTTATGAATGTATCTCTGTGAGTTTGTTTGAATATATGTATGTAAATTATAATTTAAAGTGAAAAAAAAACAATTTACAAAACAACATACAAATATTTTATTGTTTATGAATTGTATCGGTCTATGAATTTTCTTTCAATGTTAGTAAGTACCATGCAACAAGCTGCAGACAAATAAATATCTGAATATGGAAGTGTAATTTAATTTAAGCAGGAAGTCATTGCTGCTGTTGTAATTATTAAATTATGCTTCCTTTTTGTTATCAAGATTCTAATTTTGAGTTATATTTTATGGGTCAATTTATGTAGGAGGGAAATGCTTTGTCAATATAGAGATTTAGAATTAGTAATACTATAATTATTTTATTAATGTAAAATGAATTTATATTATTTATAAAGATACTTAAAAAATTTGGTTTTGTTATTTTTAATTTATTTATATTTAATTATATTTAAAAAATTACAATGAACATATTTAAGATGTTTATCAGATTATTTTATGGTTTTAATTCGGGAATACGTTTTAATGGAAGGAATGTGAAATCGAAATTTCTTTGCACATAGCAAGCCAAATCAACAGGCGAACGAACATCGTTAAATCGATTTTATCTGACTTCATTCTTGTTATAAACTCTTTAAGCAAATTGTTAATAATATGCTAAAAATATAAATAAGGGACAGCTCAATGAAATTTAACAACATATTGAAGTATAATTTGATTTAGGCTTATTTACTCTAGCTATATTCATTAATATAGACGGACCTTCCAATAATGTTCTGAACTCAAGTCTCATTGATTCCCGAACCAGGACATAATCGCCTGGATATGTCATATATTAAGGAAAGAGATGGTGAACGATACAAACAGAAGAGACAGAGAGTATTTTTTTACCCCCTGCTATGGGCGAGGAGTTTTCTGATAAAGGTTGCCAAAACATCTGTTATGCAGATGACGTGGCGATATTGATGAGAGGAACGGACACAAATCGTTTATGTGAAAGAGCAAAGTAAGCTCGCAACATATCATATAACTAGGCCAGAGAGTGGCAATATTACTATTGAAGGATATGACAGAATTCAAATAAATTATATTAACACTAATTGAATCACCTTGACACCGTAAATAATGGAAATATATGTATGTAATTCGTCAGTCAGATCACAATACTGCTTTACAGGCTGATTAACGGTGATTATGGAAGACATTATATAGTTGAAGAGGGTTGAAAACAAATTTCTAACTCGTATTTTAACGTAAGTCAAGCGTTTATTTAAAACTTTAGAAACGAGAGCGTTAAGATGCGAAAAATCTTACAATCTAATAAACTAAAACCTTATTCCAATTGCGAATATCTTGCGATAATTTAGGTTTCAGCCAATCATGCCACTATCGAGAACGAAGAAACTGACAAACTATCCAAGATGGAATCATGCATGGATGACATCACCCTCGAAAACATCAAACTTTGTCCAAAGTTTAAGAATGCAACCAAATGTGTAAAAGTGAAACGTTACATGTGCCAATGTCCTACATTTTGGTTCACTTGGAATTTGTTTTTATAATTCAAATTGGAAATCACAGAAAGATCGAATTTCGTGCCAATAAAGCCTCATATGGAGGAAGTATTGATTCTTTCTTATTGAAGCTAATGTTGTGTTTCATCGGTAACAAAGTGCGAGAAATGGTTTGTGCGGTTCAAAAATGATAATCGTTTTATTATTTACGAAGTCGAGCGACTTTGAAAGACGAGTATGCATGACCGAAATGCTGCTTAAACGCTATAAGAGGAAATCATTTTTGCACCTAATAATTACATGCGATGTAAAATGGATTAATGACGATAACCCGAAGTGCAAGAGTTCGTAAGTGAAGCCCGGCCTTCTAGCCGAATCGACACCAATGACGCTAAGGTAATGCTTTGTATTTTGTGGAACCAAAAATATTATAAGCAGCCTGTACCGAATGCAACTGATTCATTTAAAGCGAGCATTGCAAAAAAAAAAAAAACCTAATATATGCGGCCAGACATGAAAGCGTTATATTCCACCGTGTCAACGCTCGGTTACATGTTGCAATACCAATTAAAAAACTATGTATGTCGTAAAAGGTGGATGGAAAGTTTTGCCTCACCCGCATTAAAGTCCATGGTCTGGACTATAAGGCGGCTCCGTCTGATTACAGTTTGTTTCGATCGATGCAGAACGCTCTCTCTGCGATATAAAATTGGCTTTATTCGTTCTTAGTCCTAAAAAATAAGCACCTCATTTGTTGCAAAATACATATGTATGTTGCCAGTTAGATGGGAAAATGTCGTAGCTAACAATAGCTAATACTTGGAATAAATTTATATTTTATTTTTTAAAAATAAAAGCTAAAAATTTTAATATAATATATAAAGATAATAGCTGATGCACCATTAAAAGGCAAACTTTTTGTGATTTGTGATTATTATGTGATTTTTCCTAAGATATACTGTTCAGTCAATAGGTATGTAGTCTTTTCCCAGCCTATTGTATTGTAGCCTGTATTTCCATAAATTTATGGAGCAAGTTTATATAACAATTCAAAAACTGACAATAGCGTACAAGTTTGTATCTGATTAAATGCTTTTGAAAATTTCCGCCATTGTGTCATTAATAAAACATTGAAATATGCTAATAATAATATGTAGAGCGTTCATGAAAAGTTTATTAACCGTTTTGGAGGCAGCTGAAATAGGAATGTTTTGGAAATTTGGAAATATCCTCAAAATCCGAAATTGCATTGAAGATTTTGTGACTACTTACTTGCATGAGAATTGCAGCTTAAGGCAGCTTCAGATTACCCACATATGTGAAAATATAAAAGTAATCTATTTAATAATATGAAGTATTGAGCCAATAAAGGGTTAAATGTAACGGAATTATATGCATACAAGTATAATTTATTGTTGCGCAAAGTGTGTGAACAGCACCGCGTGTGTATGTATTTACACATGTCTATAATAAACTGCTAAAGGATGCTATATTTAAAACAGGAAGTTAGGCAAGAAGTAACACCCATTTAATGTATTGTCTCTTAATAAACTTTATTTTTTTCGTGTATTGTTAAATATGGGAGATTTTTTATTATATTGACGTCAACATGAAAATAATCGAAACAGGTTATTAAAAGAAAATAACAACAAAAAAGTATGTAACACTTTACAAGCCAATATTTTTTTTGTTAAAGTGTTAAATTTATAAGTATTTATTTTGTTTTTCATATTTATGTGATATCTTTGTTGAAAATTATTTTCTATATTCATTTTTGTATTTATTTTCTACTACACAAGGTCCTTAATTGTTGTTTGTTTCATGCCAAAGGCAAAAAAGAAGAAAGCTGTTCACTTTTATATTTTTTCCATATTCCAGAATAGCAAAAAAAAAACAGTTTCAAGGATAGCATGTATGTGTTTCAGGAATTTGTTAGTATTGTGCACCTTATGTGTATGAATTTATTAGACTTCCCATCCACTCCCTTGAAAAGTCAGCATTTAAATAAAAAAAATATTATTAAGAACAGGTTCACACAATATTAGTTCAGTGTTGGTTTTACATTTTGCACAAGTAGAATATCCTTGAATTTTTGTACGTGTATTATGGAATTATTTACCCCGAACAGTTTATATTTATATTTAGATAAAGCTTTTAACTTCGATATTGTTATGAATATAAAAAACCTATTAAATGTATTTTCCATTAATCGATTAATATTAATTTTGAGTCTATTAATGTGTTTGCGTTGCTTTACTTCCATCATTTCTACAACCTTGACCAATTTTACTGTGTAAATAATAATTTATTCGTATTGAAATTTTAAATTAAAATGCGTAATTTTAATTTACAAACAATTATTGTTTAAATCTTCTGTAAATTATATACAATATTATTATATATCTCATTTTATTTTATTTTTCAAGAATATAAACAAATTTGCCAAATAAAGTGTAAGTAGGTAAAAGTAATCGAAAAAAGTACGACAACTTTAAACATTTCCAATTGATCTATTCAGAAGTAATTTTTACTCTATTTTCATATTGTTCACATCCGCTTTTAACTAAATTTATAACACAGGACTGAAATATGACAATGATATCAAATTGTATTAACAAAATATTATTCATTCAATTCTTGATTCAATTCTATCTGCGAATAATTGAACATATTTTATTAAGAAGGCATGAATTAAAATATTATTTAAACCTAAACACAATACAATTGCGAAATAGGTACAAGGTATACGCTGGCCAGCACCACTTGGAGTATGGATAAAGAAACATTTCTTGCTACCTACGAAGCCATTGGTTGGTCAGTGGTTACATATGCTGCACCAGTGTGCTCACCTTCGTGGAGTTATATTCAGTGGATAAATATTTAAAACAGTCCAAATGCAGACTTAAGGAGCTTAAGCCAGACAAAATTCAAGTCACTGGATGCCTTGAAATAATCTCCAAACCCCACTTTGATGAGGAAACTAGGTTCTATTTTTTTGAAAGTCATTCAAAAGGCTCCCTCGAGGCATGTCAGACAGGACCTACGTATATACGAAGAGAAGATTCGGATGTATGTGCAGAATCCATTTGATAGCAGCCCGTATATGATAGCTTTAACCCTTTGTCTTACACATGAGTCTAACCAGATCTTTTTCAAAATATATATGACATATATATTAATATAATGTTGTTTTTTTGTGTCCAGTTATCTATTATTATTTATTTATATCTATTAGAAAAAGGTAAGGTTAGGTTATTCTGGGAAAAAAACAATAAACATACTAACAAGTAACTCTATCTAGTTAATTAATTCGTTCTAGCACAACTAAGATGTGGATGCAGCAATAGGCTTAATGCGTCTGGTCCCGCATAGACCAGGCCGTGAAAAGGGTCCTCATGATACAGCTGGCATATTCAACTATCCATTAGTAAATTATTAAAATAAAACTGTTAAGTTCAGGAAAAATATGGGTCAAATTTTTCCCAAAATTTGCAAATTTATCAAAATTAATGATAAAATTAACTTGAATTAAATTTGTCATTCTAAATAAAAGGTTGCAAAATAAAATTAACAAAAATAAAGAGGGGATATCGCAATTCCGAAAAAATAGGCGACAATCCAAAAGAAGGGGATTTTTTTTTAACTTTGCTCATAATGTCCGAATTTCTATGGGGGTTGGTGAAATACTTAAACGATAACTAAGGTATACATGAATGTTTTCGAAAATGCTTTGCATTTTGTAATACCAGCTTTTGAATTATAGAATATATGGCCTACTGTTGAAATTAAAAAAAGTAGGTAAAATTTGGTGAGGTAGCCGGGTAAAACTCAATGACCTACTGAGATATCTCACAGCTACAGGTTGTAACGACTTTTTGTACACATTTTAGTTACATTATCTTGTAAACGCCATTAAAGCTGACGATTGGTGTGGTCTTATTAAAACGGGGTCCCTTCAACTCTACTTAAGTGTTCGTACGTAGTGAACTACCACGTAAACCAACCAACCAACCAACCAGGTAAAATTTGTACAGCTTAGGGACAACATATTTCGAAAAGTTGACATGTTTTTTATCTTAAATTATCTCTGTACAACTATATTGCAGAGTAATATAAATTTGTTAAATATTCTGAAAGAATATAAGAAAGAAGGCCCTTTTCCCGAAAAAAGCAAAACTATTTTTTACTTTCAAATTTAATATTGTTTATTGTTGCTAACAAAGCAAGTTTTAGGAAAATCGGTCAAAAATTAAGGCCAATATTTAAAACAAAGGACCAGTGTTTGTCCAGATTTTTAAATATGAATTTTGCAAATATGTAAGCATGTTTTTTTAAATATCCATCCAAGGACTTTCGGAAAGCATAAAACACTCGCAAGCGCTCAAAAATATGGGCAATTTAGAGCCCACACAACTCCCATCTATGAAGGTTTCATGGGTTCATCTTCAAAACTTAAACTCGAATATTCCTAGGCTACGCCCATAAAAATTTTATCTCGACTGGTCTATCCGTTGAGAAATGCTAGCTACTTAAATACTTAAAACTGTATTCCGTTGCGTATTTGTTGCTCTCGGATTCTAGAACAAATAGAATAAATTTCAAATTTCTCTATAAAATAGATCAATAAATTTATAAATATATATATAAATTTAAACTCAAAGACTCCCTTGCTAGGTTTATATAAATTATCATACCAATCGAATTAGCCAGTTAAAAGTAACAGAATTATTTTCAAAATATTTTGATTCTGTCCACTGAATTGTTTGTAATTAAAAATTTGCGCTGAAATTATGCGTAATTCCATTTACAAATTACTTTGTTTATATGAGCAAACACACAAAAAATAGTAAACTAGAGCAAATTATTGACACATTTTTATATATAAAATTTTAAACACTTGCTGTAATTTTTTTCAAATGTTTTTGTTTTTCTTTTTTACAAAACCAAACAAAAAACTACGAAAACAAACACAACAAAAGCGTATTTTATTGTCAAAATAAAATTCCAGCCTTACAATTTTTCACAGATTTATCTTGTGTCGGCTGTTACTTATTCAGTGTATTTTTCTCAGTTTTTCTTTTTTTTTTGGCAAACTGCCCAAAACAGAAATTTCAACAAATGGCATTTTAATCGGGCATAAAGTTCATAAAGAATTATTTGCTGTAAAATGAGTAAATAAATTTTGAACATATTTTTTTTAAACTATTAAAGCACAAGTGTAAATTGATGATGTTGTCTATGAGTGTAGATTTGATTTTTTTACTCACTTCTGAAAATTTAGTCAATTAACATGATTTTGATAATAAAAAAAAATATTAAATGTTTTTTAGTAACATATAAATTTAGGTTTGTATTTGCTTTGTTTTGCTTACGAAAATTTACAACATTTTTATTTAAATTTTCTAAGGCGCGAAATTTGTTAATTTCTTTGGAACTAATTTGTTTTCATTTAACACTTTGATGATTTGGTTGGTTTTTTATGATCCATAGCATTTTGAATTACGCCATATTTTTTTGTTTGCATTATTATCATATTGACGTCGTCTAACTGCACCGCGTTACGGTATTGAAAAGATGTGCATTGATCACATGCTATAAGAACGTGGTTCGGAAACTACTTAGTCTAGAACAGAAAGCGCGGTATAAACAGAAAAAAGTTAAGTGTTTTGGAAACTTCCATCTGTGCTATGGAACCAGGTGTTCAGAAAAGACGCATCAGAGATTTTTTTACAATGTAAAAATTAGAAATTCGTGGTGTCATTAAATATTGAAATTAATAAGGTTTATCGGGACAAGAAATTCATAATGATATGGTGAATGTGTCAAATGAAAGTGCTTCTTCATATGCAACCGTAAAAAATTGGATTGCTGAATTTAAACGTGGTCGTGCAAGCAATGAGAATGAATCATGTAGTGGACATCCAAAAACAGCAACAACAAAATAACAGCAGAAATTGTAGCCAAAGTGCATGATTTGATATTAAATAATCGACGACTAAAAGTGCGTAAAATATCTAATATCATGGGCATATCAAATGATCGAGACCATTTAATTTTGCATGAAGAATTACAAACGAAAAAGCTTTCTGTATGATGGGTTTGGATCGTTTAAATAGAAACAAAATGGATCTTAAACGTCGTTTCACAACTGTTGAAAAAACATGGATCAACCACTACACTCCAGAGACAAAAGAACAATCCAAGCAATGGACTGAAGCTGGAGAAAGTGCCCCAAAGAAGACAAAACGAATTCCGTCGGCTGGTAAGATTATAACAAAGGTTTTTTGGGACTTCAAAGGTATTTTATTGATTGGCTATCTGGTAAAAGGGTAAAACAATAATTTCAGAGTACTATTGCAAGATCCAGGGGCCAAATTACCGCATTCGTGATCGAATGAGCTATCGTATCGAAAAATGATTTCGATATCGAAATTATGATACAGGGTGGGCCAAGTTTGACTGACTGATTTGAACTGCTTATAACTTTTGTGGCTCTTGCGGTATGAGCTGTAGCTCTATCTTGCTGGAAGCATATGTTACGATTATTGAGAACTATCGGACGTAAAAAATTTTCCAACATGGTCCGGTATACCACCCCAGAGACGGTTTGTGGTTCATTAAGCTCATTTTCGAAGAAATATGGACCAATAACTTTATCAGCCATGATTCCACACCAAACAGTGCATCTGACAGGGTGTAATTGTCGCTAATGCAATGCTCTTGGATTCTCTGTACCCCAAATTCGGCAGTTCTGTTTATTCACATATCCATTTAAATGAAAATGTGCTTCATCGCTCATAATCAGATTATCCAAAAAATTGTCATTTTCTGTAGCTAGCAAAATCAATCTATTGGCATATTTTTTTTTACACGTTCTTCCACTGAGTATGATGACATTATGAAATTTTATAAAATTCTGTATTATCTGCAAAAAAAAAATTAAAAATGCAAAAGTTATAAGCATTTCAAATCAGTCAGTCCAAGTTGGCCCACCCTGTAAAATGCACTAAATTTCTTGCTCGATATCGAATGCCATAATCTCAAATAAGAAAATTACGATCAATTTTACTCGATATCGAATGCGGTAATTTGGCCCCTGGCTTACAAAACAGAAAAATAATTTGTCATCAAGACAACACGTGCGTTGGTACTAGAGGATTTTAACAATGGCTAAAATCAACCAATTAAAGTACGAGTTGCTTGACCACCCACCTTATTCTCCTGATTTAGCTCCCTATTCCCAAATCTAAAAAATTCCTTGCTGGAAAGTGTTTTACCTCAAATGAAGATGCAATTACAGTTGTAAACCACTATTTTGAAAGCCTTGAGGAAAACTAATTTAATCAAGGGATAAAATTTCTCGATAAGCGTTGGATTAAGTGTATTGAAGTTACAGGAGATTATATTGAAAAATAAATATGTTTTTGTATTTCCTTTCTGCAAGAAGTTGCCGAACCGCCCTCGTAAATTTTTGAATACAAAATTTAAGCGTTCCAGCTTCCTATCGACTTGGGACTCAATTAAAAAAAATGTAGACGAGTTGTCTTTGTTTTGTATGTGTGGTTGATACTTTAATATTAGCAAACACGGGTTTGAGTTTTCAAAACAGATTCGGTAAAAAAAAAATTTTAAATTTGTTTAAAATAATCACGCTGCAATGTTCTCCACATAAGCCCTAACTAAACTTTCAACGTGAAATCTTATATCAATTAAATCATTAGTTAAAAACTGTATTTAAAAGACATGTTACATATTTCTAAAATGTTTATGTTCATTGTCAAATTTATATGAAATAATATAGTATGTGAATATGTTTTCATGTCAAAATTTGACATGTATCTGTGTATTATTCAAACAACACAGAAATGTTTTTATGGCTAAATTATATTCTGTATAAAATTCAATGTAGAATATTTAATAACTACGCTATATATATTTTTATATGAATACATGTATATATATATGTATGTATACACAATGATTATTTGCAAATATATACATACATACATACATACATACATACAGAAAGGGCAAAATGGTTAACTCCGGTTTTTGAAATTGCCTTTTTGTTTTCGAAAAGAATTTGTTTATGAAATATGCATCTCCTATAGAATAAAATGTCTCTGGCCTTCCAGAATTTTCCCAGGCACTAAATAAATAATAAAATCTGTATCTTAGCATATTTTTTAAAGAGAAGCTTTTTGGAAATAAATGTGTCATTTTTAATCGGCTGTTTCGATATATACATACTTATATCGTCGTTAAAAATCCAAAAGTACGTAACATCACTTTTTCCATTTTTACAGGAGAAGCAAAAAATGTTATAAAAAATACTTCAGGTATAGAAACCATTAATGGAATAAGGAATGGATTCACGCACCGAACAAAATATTTGTTCGGACAAAATTTTTTCATGTGAAGTTTGACGTCTCTCTTTTTGAGATAGAGAAAATATTTTTTACGAACAACTCTCTGCTTGAATTGCTTAAATTTTATATTTTGTCTGGAAAAAAATGAACTGAGTTGGCAATAGGTTACATTTCTATCTGTGGTGCTTGTGAAATTGTTCATTTCACTTATTCTTTAAAATGTTTGTAAATTGTGTTTGAAAAATATACGCAATATTTTAATATAATTTAATATTTGTTTTTTGACACTTAAAACCCAAATCAAAATAAATCAATGGCCGCAGTATTAACACTTGTAAAACTAATAGATTGTGTTTACATATGGCAGGTTTGATTTTTCACAAAAATCGCTCGAAACGTAAACTGCTGCAAAAACTCTCAGTACAAAAATTTTTTCTGGACAAATTTTTTTTCGGAACAAGCGAAAAAAAACTATATTTTTCGAAATATTTTGTGTATTTGTGTTTTCTGAAACAAAATGATATATTTTTTTAACAAAAGCGAAAAAGTTAAAAATATGAAATATGTAATTTTTTAATTCCTTTATTTTGGTTTTTCTTTTTTCTAATTATTATCTCTTAAAAAGGGGGATTAAGTTTCGTTAAAATAAATACTAACAATAAGATTAAAAATGTTTTAATTTTAATAATACAAAACACAATAAGTATAAAATTCAAGTCCATAAAAAAATTTACCGAAAGCAAATAAATTCAATGTTCGCATGGAATATTATCCAAAAAGTAATGACAGTCATTTCATTTCTTATGCCCAAGTTTGATGATACGTTCATTTGACTTGAGAAAATAATACACATGTTTATTGTTGTTTTAAGTAAAGGATATAAAACCGTTATTTTTGGTCGCTAAAAACTAATAATTTGTAGAGATACGTAAGATAACGTAACGAATAATAATCAGTCAAAAACTTGATATTGTTTTGTTTAATGATAAGTACTTTTGGATTTTCAATGACGATTCTTAAGCAAAATTTTTTCATTTAAAAATTTAATTAGTCACTTTTTTGTCTAAAAAATCGTTTATTTTTGAACCTAGAAAATATATTAAATTGAATTATTGTATGCCTGCTACGAAATTTTATTGTATAATGAACAATATAAGCTTAAGAAAAATCTGTAAAAATTTCTTAGTAAAATTCCAGATTTATTTCCAAAAAAATTCCATTGAAATACAGCAGAACCCTTTTTCAAAAAATTGTTTAATTAAGCTCCCTTTAGACGGTACGTGTATTGCATGGTGCATGTCATGTAAAAGCAAAACGAAAATGCTTCTGCATTTTACAGTATAAAATTTTCAATTAGAGTATGTTCTATTTTCATCTGACAAACCTTTTTTTTCCTTTAATTCTTGCTTAATTTTTTTATTTTATAGAAGCTATGTTTTTGGGTAGTTCATGTCACTGGATGTTCACGTTTCTGCGAGTTCACTGTACAAGAAATAGTAAACTAAAACGGACTAATAGTAAACTTTTTAAGCAAGCCATTTTGTTACATATTCTAACGTACTTTATTAAAGACTAAATTTTCATAAAAACAGGACTTAGCTCATTTGCTCACTAAGCACACTATGTGTCCAAAAAAATATTTCCTAAAACGCATAAAACATAAAACTTTATAAATTTGCCACAGTTTAGTTTTTAAGACTCAATTCCAAGCATTCCAATGTTATTTTTCCTTGCTTATATCAAAATATGTATAATAAACACTTAAGTGTAATTTTTATTCCATTTGTTTGTTTGTTTACCATTAATAATTTGATGTCAATTCTAACAATTTGTTGGGTGTAGAAAATATGTATGTCTAACAGAAAGTTTTTTATTTTCTTTTAGTTTTTTATTTTTTTCTTATACGTTTTGAAATTTTGTTTCCAACAATGTTGTAACAACAAAATTGCATGTTTTTGTAACTCTTTCCACGACACGTCGCAAAAGAAAATAAATGAACCCATTCTATATTAAGGTAAACTTCCTCTATTTTTGTGTACAGATTGTAGTGGCATTGTAGTCAAGTTCAACTGCATTTTGTGGCATGTTTGCCTGAGTCTGTGTGTGTGTATGCGTGGGTTTGTATTTTTAAGCTTTTATTTAGTCTTAGTTTGTTTTATACTGCAGCTTGTTTTATATGTTGTACCTTTTAGTCTTTATTTGCCTCAACAGTTGTTGAAGTACTTTACAAAAATAGTACTAGTACAAATCATTATAATAATCGTGTACATATGTATATACATATTTTACAGTGGTTGATAAAATATACCTTACTCTATAAAAGAGCAAATTTTTTAATTCTTTGAAGACGTTTTCCTTTATAGAAAATTTACTTCAAAATGCAGTACATTTTTCAAATCTAAAAAAAATTACACCAAAACAGAGTAAATATTGCTTTCTGTAGAACAGAGTAAGCTTTCCTATTCTATTTTAATTTCAACTTAACCTAAGACGGAATCACTTTTCGTATACTACAGAAATTTTACTTTGAAACAAAGTCATTCGTTTAATCCAAAGAAAATCTGCTTTAGAACTGAGTAAATTATGTAAATCTTTACAAAACTATGATTTTTTATATTTATATGTAGCTAAATTTGTTTCCATCACTGTAACTTCATCTCACAAACGTTTGCCTTAACCGTGACAATAAACACTTGTACCTTGTTTAAACTTTTTTATATACGGTTTTTATTGTTTTATTCTTTCTGGTTTTCCTCCTCTAAACAATCCTTTTTATACCCAGCCTTCTTAGCCTTATGTCCTTTTTAGACTGTTTCAACTACAACGGCAACATTTATCACATACATACGACAGACATCAGAAAAGGCAGCGCTGTGAAGTAGATCAAAGTTTAAGGGTTGGGTTTTATTATATTTATGTATGTATTTGTTTGTGCCACAATTGTTTATATTGTGGTTTTTGTTTTTATTTTCAGTTCTTTTTACTTTTAAATAATTGATAAATCAAGTCATTTGGCCAAGAATTACAATGAATATCTGTATAAAATAGATGTTTTGCTAGGTTTCGCTTTAAATGTGGTTTTATTTTGTTTGGTGTGGCAAGTAAACATGATTTATAGTATTAGAATATGGTATGAAGAACAACAAAAGCAACAATATTAACAAATACATACAAAATATTAGAAGTAACAACAAATTTGTTTTATATGAAAATGGTTGTTATTAATTTAAAGCCAGTATATTTTTTTGTTTATTTTGTAAAGAAACAAAATATTTAACAGTTGTCGTCATTTCGTCAGGGGCAGAAATTGATTGTTTATTTACCTGTGGGGTTATTGTGTATTTCGATTCGAAAAGAAAATCGTTCGAATTTGTATACTTTTTACATTGTATTTCAAAAGCTTTTGCTTCGAAATATTGTAGCCAGAAGAGCTTAATTTTAAAATGAGCATAATTAGTCAATGCTCGCGATTGAGGGAAATCTTTCAGTCTATATTGGGTTAATTTTGGGTAAAGCACTATGGCATTTCAAAATATATGGCATTTCAAAATCAAATAAAATTGAAAATTAATGCCTGCTAGCCTCGAAATGTGTCTGGCTGGAATCTGCAAAATTGTTTTGCAACTAGCTAAATATACATTATTGTACCTATAATACAAGAAGAATACATGTGCGTCAAGGAAATGATCACAATCAACGGGGTTCACTAACATACGAGTATACAGACTCTGGAACTTGTGTAACATCAATAACATCGCACAGTTGTTTAAAAAGTTTTTAATTTGGAAAAAATTTGGTATCTCGGGAGTTATTAAAGATGTCGTAACGAAAGTTTACATTTTACAAGTTAATTTACAGTTTTTTTTTCGTGCTAGGCGGAAAAGGGACCATTGAGTGTTCCCTCAAAGTTCGTCACCTCAGGTCTTACATTTTTTAAAATTAAGTTCCAAAAATCCATTAAGGTCACAGTGTTCACTTTTGAAAAAAATTAAAATTTTGGAACAGATTTTCCCTGTTTTAGGGGAATGGAGGAACAGTGCTTTGCATTTCTAGAATTTTTTACTTTAACCTTAACTTTTTCTGAAATTCGCCATGTTTGGCTAGGGCTGGGGAGGGTTACGTCCGCTTAAATGGGACATATTTTATTTTACACGCTTATTCATTACATTTTCTTTCTGGCTCACGTAAAAAGTATATAAAAAATAAAGTAGGTTTGAAGTGTGCTTTTAGACAAAATTTTCATACAAAATTTTCTTAAAGTACATTTGAAGTCTACTTTAATTTTTTCTGAATAAGACTGATAGTCATTTTTCCGAGAAAAAACGTAAAAATATAGACCTTTTCACATTTTTCAACTTTGGATATGTGTAACTTTTTATAAGGAAAATATAACTGATTTTAAGTTTCTTTAACTTTATTTAGAATTTTATCTCAAATATAGCTGATATTTTAGAAATTTTGGTCCGCCCAAACCTATGTACCTCCTAAACTAAAATAGATAACATACACATGTTTTTTTGTAGATCTTCTTAAAAAACTATTTATATATTAAATTTCAGCTCATTCGGGTCATAATGGTTTTTGGAGTTTTATAAAAAATATGAGACCCGAGGTGACGAATTTTGTTTTCAGCTCTAGCCATGTGCAATTTTGTTTGATATCTGTAATAACTCCCAAGATACCGAATTCTTTCTAAAATAAAATGTTTCTAAAACACTGTGCATCGTCTTATCATTACGGTAACTTTAAAACGTTGGTTTATTTCAACAAGTTAACAACGCACAGTATCTTAGAATACAACATTTTGTTGTTCCTTTTTATATTAAATGTTGCATAAACGTAGCATAGAACATTCAAAAGCAGGGAATCTCAAATAGGGCACCTGTTAGTCTTAAAAGATCGAATATTTAAATATATTTTTAAGGTGTGAGCTTTACATAAAACAAACTTTTTTATCTTCACAAATTTCATTAGTTAGTTCTGTTAGTTCAAAATTAAATGAAAATAGCGTGAAAAATGTTTTCTTTAGAAATTGTTCATTTCTACCACAGATTAATTTTTAGTTCGAGTCCAAATTTATGTAATTTCAAAATAGAATCTATATATATAAAAATGGTGTAAAAAATGTATAGTAATTCATAAAATGAGAACGGCTGGGCCGATTTCTATTTTTGTCAGTTGTTCGTATTTTCGAGGCGAAGGTTTTTACGGAAGAAAATTTTGGAAAATCCCTCCGGAATAGCCGGTAAATGAGAAATCTCGAAAATCGAGTTTTTGTATGAAATTTTGTGTGAAATTATTCCTTAATTGCTTTCCAAATAAAAAAATAGAAAGTTTTTAGTGTAAAACATGGAAAATTGCGGAATGCGGAAAATTGGAAAAATCGAAAATTGATTTTTTTGTACGAAATTTTGTATGAAATTATTCCTTAATGGAAAAATAGAAAGTTCTTGGTGTAAATCATGGGAAATTGCGGAAAATGCGAAATGCGGAAAATTGGAAAACCTCTCCGCAAAAGTCGGAAAATTGATTTTTTTTGTACGAAATTTTGTGTTTGTATGAAGGCTTAAAATTGGGGCGAGGCAAAGTTCGCCGGGTCCGCTAGTATTGTATAAATTTTAACGATTGTTAGTCCAAAAACACACATAAATGCTTAAAATGTTTACAAAAATTTCTTTTAAATCATTGATCTATTTTTTATACTGTCTCTTTGAAAAACTCGTTTGCCCCATTCTTCATAATGTTTTGTATTGATAATTTTAATTATCTATTTTATCATTGCCAGTGTTACGTTTTGTGCACATTTTCTAGTTTTGTTTTCATTTTATCTATTTAAAAAAGAACTCATTGACAATTAGCATTGTCAAACAATTAGGTCACTAACAGATTTCAATGCACTCGGTACGTGTGGATTAGCATCCCCATACGAAAATTCACAATTCTTGTAAATTTTCTGTTACAAATACAATTGTAACCATACAAACATATAATTTAATTAGCAGTGAAGGCAATAATTTAGTTGTTGGTTGTCAAATCTATGTAAATATTTATGTGCAAGAAAATGAAATTAAATAAAATAAAAAAATAACAATTATATGAAAAAGTATGTTTCTGTAAGAAAGTATTTGCATAAAAAACAATAACTACAATTGTTAAAATCACTTTGACTTTTAATTTTAAAGTGTTTAGCATTACAAAGTATTTATTGAAATAGAAGCACAAGTAGTCAGATGAATGGTTTCTTGAAAACAAGAAGAGTTTCTGGTATTTTGTACACTTTTAGACTAAGGAACTCACTCAGAATTCAGCACGTAACTGCTTAATTAAGGATAAAGATTGTTTCTGGTGTCTCTGACAGATTACTAAGCTTACTTAATATTTTCCGGTTCTTAAATATTAATAATTAATAAACATTTAGGAATTTTGTATCAAATAAAATTAGATTTCATAAATAAGTTGGTGATTATAGGTTGTAAATATACTGCTAATAAATGCTTATGTTTTAATGTTTTTTTAAATTCTTCTTTACAATTTTTTTTTTTTTTTTTTTCTTGTTAAAATTTTTCTTTTCCCTTTTTAAGCTTAATGTTTGTTTTTTCCGAAACTTTTCCTCTAACAGATACAAACTTCTTATTTACTAAACAACAATAAAAACTTAATATACATAGTTTTAAAGTTTTCTGTTAGTTTGAAGTTCGCTTCTAAGGTCTATGCACCTAAAGTTGCAGCATTGAAACGAAAAATGTGAAAACAATAAAAGAAAACAAAAAACTAAATAACAACCCTTAAAGAAAACTTAACAGCCCCTTTGAAACTGTCAATTACTTAATTAGACATAATTACCAAATAAATAAATAAATGAATGAATAAAGCTAAATAGAACACATGGTAACACTGTAACTACTTTCCCCATTAAGTATCGCCTACAACCGTTAAGGAATAGTAAATAACGATTGTTTACAAATACATACATACTTTTCAAACGACAAATGGTCCCTTTGAGTTCCATAGCCACCCACACCCACACCTCCCAGCACACCTTTTACCTTTTGTTCTTTTTAGATTTATTACAAAGGTGCAATGTCCTTTTAAAGCTTTAAAGTGCTAACACGGAAATGCATTTTGTATTACGAGTTAGTTTAGTTTTACTTGTTTCTTTTTATATTTTTGAGTAAAAAAAATTAACTATCTGGTTGCACGCAACAGCGGCATAAAATTGAGCTCAACTTTTTTACTACAAAATTGTGTTCTAACATTCAAGCATACACTTTAATGTAATAAACTAAAGGGATTTGTTGCTGTTGTTTTTTTTTTTTTTGATGTTTGCCAAGTTAATTTAATATTTACCTCAAGTTCAAGGAATGAGTTGAATTTAGAGTTTAAATGCAACATTTTACTTTTTGTTTTAGAAAAAAGGGGCTGTTCAAGTTGTCTCTTATAATTTAAATGTGGGTGGTTGTTATTTAATAAATAGATTGTTTAGTTGTTAATAAATTATTAACCAACACAATTATTAAATTTGTGAATAATTTTGTTTGTTTTTAAACCCTACACCATTAAATTACGCATTTGAACTGATGTTTTACAATGTACCAACCAACAGAGTTATAAGTGATATCGTTTCATTAAAAGCTTGTGGTTAAACTTAAGTTCTAAATTTTAAAGGCAAATCATTAATTTCACCTTAAGTTACTTTTTACAGGTACAAACTTCATACTACATAGAAGTGGTATTTGCTTTAGTTCCCGCATTTGTGTTAAATTGAATGTTATACCTTACAACAGATGTAGGGTATCACATGCTACACTTTCTTTGCCAATAAAAACAAGGGGAATCTTATCGTTAACTAGGTAATTAAATAATTAAAACGTGGTCGGGGAAAAGATTGATACGCACTCGTGTGGTTTGTTAGCATAAGGATAAAGTTGTGTTTTATGAAAAAGAAGGTAATGTCTAATAAATAAATGTGTCCACAACATTAAACACGACATAAAGTTACCATTGGTAACCACCTGTGGCAATACTCATAAAAGTATTCAACTTCAAGTTAGAGCAAAAAAATACATAGCAATATTATTTTCGACACTTAAAATTTACATATATTTTGGATCAATATAGTTATGAATATTGATCTAATGAAATTCAATTTTCGAAGCCCCTAAAGAACTTACGGAGATATATGTTGTGTAATACATCATCAATTATGCTACAGGAAATCAGTAAAATGGGTACATAAAGGACCAAAAAACGTCATCATAAAATGACTTTTTAATAAACAAATATTTCATTAGTTTTCATTTAATGTGTTCTATTTATTTTTACTAGTTATGTTGCCAATACGAATCCCTTATATCCATAAGACCATACTTATGTATGGCTATTTGCACCGTAAGTCCTTTAAAACTATCCAACGTTGCTCGTTACTGATAATCACAGGTGCGATTCTCACTACTGCATCTAATCGAAGAAACATCGTTCATGTGACTATATGGACTTCGTTTTTCAGCAGGTGCTATAATTGCTTTAATTAAGGGAAGGATTGTTGGGATACAATACCTCCAAAAGAATGCATTTGAGATCTTCATTGAATGTGGCACTCATGTGACTTTTAATCTAGGGGACTAGTGTTGTTTAGTCTGAGATATCGGCAGTAGAATTCTAAAGCTCAAGCAATACAGTTCATTGTCTAGACTTATAGCAAGTACCGGACGTGCACTTTTGCTGAGTTGGAGATCTAGAACTACTGATTGTCTCATTGGCTGCGAGCCAGACCCATACTGAGTACATAGGTGGATATTCACATATTCGTATAGGTTTTTAAACGTTAGCCAACCTGGTCCTCAAATGTCGAGTATCTCTGAAAACGAGATGGCGAAATTTTATCTTGTTTGACCTTTTTTGGTACTAGAACAAAAAAATCTCCCTAGAATTTAGTTTGCGAATTAATTGATGAAATAGAAGCCTTACTCTTATATGACCCGATTGGCCGATTGTGTATCGCTTCCATCATGTTAAAGATGTATACATGGACTAGGTGGTCACTTGAGACGATCTGTAGCAGATATTTTTATAATGGCAAGCCTCACTCTTGTATAATAAAATTAACCGATTGGTTAGTGTGACGTGAGATAGGGGCAATAGGGTATAAAGTTGACTGTAGTCGAACCACAAAAAAGATAAACATTCCGAAGGAACGACTACAAAGTGTTGCGGAAGTGATTACAGGTAGATACCTAGTATAGCTGTCCTTCGCGCCTTAAAATATGTTTATGGCTGCTGTGGTTCAAACAACGTATACGGACTGCTGAATGTAACAGGCTCTCCCTGTGCATAACCAAGAACCTTTTGAATCGACGTGGTTTCTTTGGTTTTGGCTAACTTATTCCTGCATTTCTGGTTCTGTCGAAGACAGACTTCATAAGGTGGGCTTCACTCATATCTATATGTAACTATGGTTGGTTTTGGTTAAATTGCTTTCTGCCTAACTTCTACAATATGTGTATGTATATCATAACAGGATCCCATATTTGTTACTCTCAGCAGTTGGCTGCTTAGGCTTATATTGAAAACAAAATATTCACTTGCTTGTGCTTTTCAAATGATGTGGGTAAATTTGATAAGAAGTAATCAAATATATATATCTATGTGTATTTATTATGTCGAGCAGTTTATACTTTAATATTAAGCTATTAAAATAGGGCATGTTTAGATTTACTTTTACAAACTAAGGATATATGTACATTTAAACTGAAATAGATTTCCAATAGATATTTTCATCTAGAAATATTATAATGATTCAAAATCTATTTTTATCTACATCTAACATCTCTCACTTCCATCTAAAGATATTATCAATATGAAAATATATTAATTTTTAGAAGAAATATACAAGAAAATAGCAAGAAATGTTACTATCTTACTGTCTAAGGTTCGTCATTTCCTTCCGTTCATTAAGTAAAAAAGTCAAAATCGTAAAACTGCGTGTTTCATGTCATTTTCATTTTTATGCTGTCTTTTCTTATACATATACATATTTAGTTTTTGCCATTTTCCTCAATATATGGGCATATTGAAACGTGTTACCACAACGTGATGTCTATATTAATTTATAGTGAGAATAAAAATAGACAAACAAAAATACACTAGACACCTTTTATGACAATAGTATATATAGTAATGTATTCGATAAAAAGAAAAGTAACTATGTATTGTTGAACAAAAATATTTAACGGAAATTTAAACTCAATACAAATATTCGCACAATACTTGTAAAGCTGAAATAGAAATGCTGAATAGAAAACAAAATCGAATGGGAAAACATGTCACAAAGACTGCATAAAGAAAAATATTTGAAAACCGCAAAACTATACATATGTACATATTCATGCAAACATACCCTGAAGGAAACCTGCCCTGAAGGAAACCTGGGGACAAGTCTCTCAAGTCATCACTTTGTCTACTATTTTGGTGACTGTTTGGCGACATTGTCAGCAGCATTGTAACAATGGTTATTATTATACAATTATTTTTTTTCCAATTGTGAACTCCGATAGACTAGGCGATTGTGTGCCGGACTATCATTCAGAGGATTTGCGGGTTCGATTCCCGCCAAAGGCTGTGGGTGTTTTCGAATTTATTTTTAATTAGGTATTTTTTAGTGTTTTAGTTTTTTTTAATAAAACTCCAAAAATTAGCAAAAAAAAAAAAAATACATTTTAATTTTCTATTTCAGAGAAGTACCAAAAGTGTAGACAATGTGGTCCCAAAAGAACTACCTTGTCAATAGTACCTATGTCAGTAGTGGATTTACAATGACACGCACATGTTAAATGTCTATAGTACTGGTGACTGTGTCAATAGTAAGTCAGTACAGTTTCACTATTGACATTTCCTGCAGGGTAGTTACAGTAAAAGTAAAATGCTCAATTGAAATATATTCGTACAAGTATATGCGATTCCATTTGATATGGGTTTGATGACGTCACCATTGATTTACAACAATAGGCTTATTCTTGCTCACTCACTCACCCTCACTATGAAATGTGTCAGACCGTCATACATATTTTAATTAGGAAAATGTGTGTGGAAAATGTAGGCACTATTTATTGTGCATATACATATATTAAAATAAATATTTTTTTTCTCATTTCACTAATAGTTGCGGTCACACTTGAACAGCAAGCAGCAGTTACATACATTAATTGTGTAGATTGACACCTTTTATGCAGTACTTGTTAAATTCTATTCGTTTCACGTTTCTTACTTATTGTTGTTTATTTCTCTTTTCTAAATCAATAGCCAGCTCTAAAAGAGCTCTAGGTTAAAATAGCATTTCTAAGGTTTTATTGACACAATTTTGTTATATTTTTTTTTTGTTCAAACTAAAAAAAATTAAAGTACTTTGCAATGAAATTTTTACATTTGCGCTTAAATGACACTGACTTTATTTATGTTTAATTTTTGTTCAAACAAAAATTATTTAATTTCTGCTTCTCTCTAATTACATACTTGTCATTTCAATTATTTGTAAAATGTTTAATAGTTATTTGTTTGTTTTCCAGTACTGCTTAAAAAAGACAGACAAAAAAAGTATTTATTTCTACTTGTAGCACAGATTGTGTGTTTTAAAACAATTTACCTTAAATGTTGAAACAACATTTACATCATGTACAAGTACGAACGACAGCAAGTGCTAAACATGGTATACTTGAATTGCAACCCACAATACTATAATTAGTCGTCATTATTTTTTTGTGTTTTTTTCTAACTCTCATTGAAATATTTGTTACAGTTAAATATTTTTTGGTGTAAATTCTTTTTATATTTATAGAAATATATAAGTTCTTAAAAACAACACAAAAAAACACCCTTAAATTTTGAGCACCAGTTTTATTTAAGTCAGTTTAGTAGTTAGTTCATTGACTGCTGCTAACATGTACTCAATATAAGATAAACCTTGTTAAGTATTAAACCTTAAACTGGACATGGAATGGTTTATGTTACACTTTTACATAAAGATTTTTTATTTTTAATAAGTATTGGATATCTTGAAAGCCCTTCTCAATGAAGTTCTATAACACGAAAATAAAACAAATGACATTCAAATATTTAAAGATGAGTTCAAAGGTCAAAGTTTTCAGATTTTATATTTTTATACATTCTTGAGATTTTGGAATTTTGGTTTGGAAAGTGGGATCAATTATTAAAGTTGTATTTGATTTCAGAAATAATTCTGAAAAATTTAGCATGTATGGTCACGTTTAGCACGCTGAAAGGTATACAATACTGGAAAGGTTGGAATTACTACTGTTTTTACGCTCTGACAGGTGAAAAATACGACACCTAATAAAAAGATATAGTTGTTTCTGGTTACATTACTTTTTAACATGATTACAAGTTATTTAACAATATTATATGTTATATACCAGTATATATTACAGTTACAATTCACACTACTGCTGCAATCATGTATATGATTGTTGTAATTCAATATATGTTTGTGACAATAATTACAATGATGATATGATCATAATATTTTACTACCAGATTCTTCCATGAGGCGCATACGCCAGACCGTTTTACTCTTTATAATTATTTTATTATTTGGAGAAAAGGCAGGTCATTTTCTATATACAGCCATGTCACAGAACTAAGTTCCGATCGAAAGTGGTTTTAATTCCGTAAATTGAGTCTTTAGAAAACAAAAACGAGTTTTTTCGGAATGAAACCACTTTGGATTTCTAAAGTGGAATTGTTATTTTTTATGATTTCATACTGAAAAAACTCATACTACTAATTTATAATTATCTCATTGATATTTAAATAAAATGTTAAAAATTTCAAAGTTAGTGTCAGCAACAAAAAAACTTTTGTCAAAAAATTACAGCCATTAAAAATATTTACACAGCACTGGAACATGACAGAGGATATGCATCCCTTAAATTTCTTCTTCGTAGCTTTTCATTTTGATTTGTTCATTTAAAACAGCAACAATTGAAATAAATTTTTACATTTTTATTAATTATTAGTTTTATTAATTTTGTTAACTTTTATTTAAAATTTCTTTGTTAGCGCTCTTTTTGTTCGCTTTTGTTATAATTTTTATTACAAAAATTACATGTTTTGGTTTACACAATGTTACCATATTTAAATTAAAAAACGAGATTTAAAAAAAAATAGATTAGAATCTCTATAATTTTATCATTCTGTTAGTTGGATAGTAGGGGGAACATGTACATATGTAGTTCTGTTATATCTAAATTTGAGCATTTATTCAACGAATTTATTTATAAACTTACGAGTACATTAAATTTCATTATATTTAAAATATTCTAGCTCAATAAGAGTTATTTGTTTAATTCAACAGTAAAGTTGTATGTTGTACATTGTATGATACAACTATTTGATTGTGAACACAATTTTGGGCAAAGTCGTATGTTTATATTGTCAAACCTTCAAAATGGCAAAAGAAACTATTTTAAAAACAAATATACAAAATATAAAATATGAATATTTTCAGCAATATCCATTATTAAAATTTCTTGTTTTAAATTTGTCAATCAGTTTATAATATATGTATATCCTTTTTACAACACTTAAATTTTTATACAAAATTTTAAAAACATATGTACATATGTATGTAAAAATATCGTAGGTGTTCAAATATTTCCTTCAGCTATCGAGGCAGCTGTTGATAATCAAATGAGTATTTAATAAATTATAGTTTATTTCCATCTATATTTTTAAATAATTTATTAATGAATTTTGCCCCGTAATTGTACAAATTCCGTTAAGACCGGAATTATCCATATATCGGAGATGGGACAAGGATTCTTAAAAGAGAGAAGAATTGTGACTTTTAAATTATATTTTATTTCAATTGTAAATAATTCTATGACTTTAAAGAGTCATTAAGCATTAGCTAGAGTTTGAGACTCAAGTTGAAACTGATGAATATGAGACAATATTAATCAAATATATTTTATTACATTAATAACATGCAGGCTGTTGAGTTAATTTAAAATTAAAAGACATGCGATAATTTTAGTTGGGAGTCCTCTAAAATCTTCTTTTGCCCTGATAGAAAAGGTGAATATATGAAGTATAAAATGTAATAATAATATAGTTACATCTATAGATCTAATGGCTAATGAACAAGATTATCTCAACCCAGCAATTTTAAATATCTTTACATTTATTGGGTTAATATTTCTCCAAAAAAAAAACCTTTAACGTAAAAATGTTATAAAACTCTAAAAGCACGTGCCATCGACAATATAGTTGGCAAAAATGCCAACTTGAAATTCTTATGCAACTGCATATAAAACTAGAACGCAGCTAACAACATCTCCGAAAATAACACGAAACCATCATAAAGTAAAAATTAGGCACATTAAAATGCCAAAATGATGGTGCAGAGAGAGAAAACTCAAAAAAAAAAAAACTAAAACAATATTATGTATCTTTAAACATTTTAAATCATTAAATACAGTCAAAGGCTAAAACATTATAAAAATACTTATCAGAATTTAGCCTTTTCTAAACTCTTAACTTTTAATTAAAGACCTAGATTACAAAAAATCAACAATCACATCATTTCTCTAACAAATCCGATTAAATACAGTTTCTTAAACTAAATGTTTAATTACAAGAAAGTAAAATAACTAGGAGAAAACTGCACAAAACTGAGACAGAACATTAAATTCACTTATTTCCTAAGGCGTTATTTTTCACTTTTTAGCCTACTCCTTGGAACATTGCCTTTATGTAATTGTCAGCATACTATGATTTTTTTATTTTCTACTTTTCATTCATTCATACATCTTTTATGGATTTCATTTCATATGCAAATTAAAAAATAACTGAGGGAAGTTTTGCCAAGTAGTCAGTATATGTAACTATATATATATATATATATATATATATATATATTTCTTTTATTTCTATGCTGCTCGCTGTTGGAGAACCTGCATTTCATTCTATTGCTTTCATTCTTTCATTTGTTTTTAGTTCAACTCTATTCCAACTATTGTCGGAAATAATAGAGAATGTCAGCTGGGAATAGAATTGCAAAAAATTTAATAAAACATAAACTAAAAGAAATAGGTACTAAAAAAAAAAAAACAAAACAAAAAAGTACAAAAAGATCACAACAACTAAACAGCAATAACTATAACAACACTAACAACAATAATAATTGCAAGTCATAGAATTATTTACAATAGAAATAAAATAGAATTTAAAAACCTCCATTTACTTCAACGCTATCTAATACAGACATCTCTTTTAAGATTCTTTGTCCCATCTCCGCCACATGGGTGATTTCGTTCTTAAGGGAATTTGTACGACTATCAGGCAAAAAAAAAAAACATTTGTAAAGTAATTGAAAATTTAAATAAATAAAAAAAATAAACAACAATTTGTGCACTAGACACTAAAATCAATTTTGTAAATACTTATTTAAGTGGAGAAAGTAATAAATGTAAAAGTTATTGAAAAAGAACAAAAAAACGAAACTAATAAAGAGTTTCATGTAAATTTGAGATAAGTTATAATTTTGTTAAACATTTTGTTTAATAGATTTCTGGCAAATATACGTGCATACTGTTAGTAGCTCTAATATTATAATCAATCATAATAGGTTTGCTAAAATTATTTTGAAACTTTTTTAACAAATATTATAATTAAGTAATTAAAGTTGTTGTTTTTAATACGAATTGATTGATGTTTCTTTAAGTATCATTTCAGGCTTAAAATTTCGCTTTAAATTAGTTTTACCGACTCTTTTATGTTCTTTTTTTTTTTGGCAATATTTTTCAATTTAATTTAAACGAATATTAATTAAATAAAAAGAGTTCTTTCAGCGTTATAAATTTAAATTTTTGTTAACAATAAATTGATAGAGTTACAATGTTAGTCGTCAAAGTAATTTGAACATGTATTACAAAAACAATTCTGGTTGCCTAACATCTCGTCAGATATACTTTTTAATATCTTTGATTCCATCTAATTTTTTATTATTTCCTGAATTTTGTTTCCGTTTAATGTTAGGAGAATATTTTAAAATTTTAAGTTCATATTTTCCTTGTTTATTATAATTAAAAAATCCTTAAAGATACTCGAAATTGTTAGTTCGTACTTTTATATTGTTTGTTTTTTGCATATACTCGTACTTTACAATTTTGGAACTTAGGCCCAATTTACATTATGATTTTTACGACGTCGTTTTTTAGACGTGGCTTTTGGTTTGTAGGCGAGCGGTGTAGTGTGGCAAGCGGGGAAGAAAAAAAGACACGATTTCTGTTTTCATGTTGTTTTTCATATTTCTATTTACGTTTTATTCTTGTTCTTATTTTGAATTGAAAGGTTCGTTTAGAAATTCAAAATGTAAAAATAAAAGAAATAAATAAGGTGAATATTTTTGTAAACAAGAAAAATAATTAATTTGTTTTTGTGGCCAATGTTTATAATTATTATAATTTTTAAGGAGTTTCCTTCAGGCTAATTTGGTCAAATGTTTGTTTCCAAACGTAAATAAAAAACTTGTTCGATTTGTATTTTATTTACCCAACGTTTCGTTAGTTTTATTCTAACTTCTTCAGGGGTCTCGTTCTAAATAATAGCTTTGATGTTTTTTATAATTGAATATTAATTTTTATTATTAATTAGTTACTTAAATACTAAAAAACGGGACATCACGTACATTATTTTGGTATAAATAATCAAATAATTATTAAAAATATAATATACAATACACGACCACAAAACTTAAGTCAAGTTTAACTTAAAGCTATCAAAGATATCAAGAAAAACAACCCTGACTACAACAAAAATTAAAATTTGTAAAACGACGTCTAAAAAACAACGCCGTATGTTTGCATTTACAAGTTTTCGTAAAAATCATAATGTAAACCAGGCCTTATACGTTGATAAGATACTTCATACATTACAAGAGCAAACATGTTTACAACATTACATTACTTTGTAACTCTATAGCTTTCTTAAAGATTCCAAAATAGAAAAGTTTATAATTATTTCGAAAATCTTAATTTTTAAGCAAAAAAAAACTTAAGCGTAATCATAATTCAAAAATCACAATTCGAAACCGAAAATAAACCCTCCGCTTTATTTTGAATACACCATTTATTATATAAAATTTGATTTTGATAAAATAATTTATGCGAGAACGCTATTTATACCTTCATTTTCAGTTTTTAATTATGATTTGAATACATAATTCTTAAGTCTTAAGAACCGAATTTTTCTGCTATAAATCTTTTTCTGTTGATAAAACCGAAAAAAATCTCTGTGCACAATCGAACTATTCGATTGGCCATTAAAACGTGTATCTTTAAACAACTTTACAACCCAGCATGATAATTTCGAACAAACACCATTGATGTGAAAACTAGTTCTTGACTCTTTTAAAGAAGAATTGATAGTAATTTAACAGTTTTATGAAACAAGTTTCGAGAAAGGCAATTTTAAAAAAATATCATTGATTCGATAATTTCAATAAAGTTACAATTTGTACATATATATATAATTCATAGATCGAGTACTGTTTATATGCCTGCGTTTTAGAACAAGTTCTGCTTTCTGGAATATTATTGTTTTTAAAAAATCAAATTAAGTATTTTATAAATTAACGCCTGAAATATTTAACGAAATGAAATATCGATATTACGTTTTCTTTAAAATTTATTTTCGAAAAGATCACAGATAAGACTGTTTTCAGGCATATTTTTCATAAAACTTTAACGATCACCGCAAAAAGCCATAGACCGTACTGCAAATATCACACGTTGGATAATATTTTGAGAATCATACCAGCTGCAGTCAGTTAGTCCATAGGCAAAATTGTTCAGAATTATTTCTAAAATAATTAGTTCTAGAACTAGAATGATCAGAATCACTTCAGATTATTTTCTAGCAGTATTGGATCTAGTAATATTGCAACTTCTTTTGTAACCATTTCTGTGATTCTAAAGTATTTCTATAAAGTTTTTAAGAAACTAGTTCTTTTCTCATTTATTATTTCCGCAACAACTTTTTAGAACCGGTTTAAATTTTATTATTTTTTTGGAAAAAAATTAAAATTATAAAAAATTTATTATCAAGGAATTGGAAAAATGAGTGACTGGTGTCATACTGGCATTATGTTTGTATACTGTATTGTTTGAAAATATATCATGGAAATGCTCAGACCGCAACGACGTCTTCAAATTCTTCAGCTAATACATTACGAAAATTAGGTTTCTATGAGAAATGTGTGAAAAAAACATTACCTTTAATGGAAAATAATTTTAGTTTTGCGGTGCGCACCTATCAACTGGTTCTAGAACTTGTGATATCATATACATACATATTTACTTTTATCTTTGAAGTCAAAAGTCGTTATTCGTAAGTTATCGCTAGCAATGCTGGAAAGAGTAATCAAAAAATACGAATGGATAAAACCTACTACGTAATCGCAGCCAACATTTAAATTAAATTATTTTTGAAAAGTAAATCTTAAAGACTGTACTTTCGTGCAGTTATAAAGATTCCGATATCGGATTATATGTTATGTGTTTTCTTCAAAATTAAAAATTTTCTAAATGACATTTATTATTGACATACATAATTTAAAATTGATATTATTGATATAACAAAAATTACACATCTGCTTCTTCGAGCGTGACAATTTTAAAAAAAGTTCACTTAAGAAGAACTTTTTCTAGAACTAAAGCTTTTCAAGAACTAGTTCCGAGGTTGACAATTTCAAACAAACTTTATTGATTAAAGAACTGGTTCCAGAATCGCTCCGTAACGCTTCTTTAGAAATGGTTTTGGAGATAATAATAGTTAACAAAAATCATTAAACAAACTAGAACTAAATTCCGTTACGGATCACTTTTGTGTTGGCGAGGTTTCCGACTTGCTCTTGAGATTTCTGAGGCGGTTCCAACCCTAACTCACCAACTTCATGTTTCTGACAATAAAATAAACAATAAACAAAACAGCAACTGGAACAAAATAAAACAGTACCACACAACACATTTTCTTTCAGACATATATTAGTCTCTCTATATGCCCTAGTCGCTATTTCGTCCTTGGAATTCTCTAGTTACCTAATACTTGACTTCCACTTACCTACGAGTATCCATCAATTGCTGTACCTTTAGTAGATTAAGCCAACATTTTTAATATTAAATTTTAACTAAAAAATAACATAATTTTATTGAATATTAAGAACATTTCATATATAATAATAATACTAAAAATCTTTCTTTTTTCTTTTGCCTTCAAAAATTTGTTATTTTCAGAAAATTTTCTGTAGCCTACTACTTAAGGATCAATATTTCTAATTTAAATAAATGTTAAAAAACATCTTTTATATTTTTAAACTCCTGCCTACAACTACTCACACATAATTTTAAATAATGTGAAACGGAAATTTACTTACCACTAATAACATTAACCATCTATACAGAAATAACAAACAGTCTTTATATCCTGAAACATAAAAATGTTGACGACAATGATGTTGAGGATTTATTTTTAATTTAGATCAAAATCTCCGGTTTATATGACACTTTTCCTTAAACAATGGAATATGTTTTTCAAGTTTTTTTTTGTTTTCAGTATTTTTTTCACGAATTTGCTTTTATGTTTGGATATGGATACATTTATTATATAGTTGTCGTATTCTGTTAAACATACGGTTGATATTTCGGGTTGTTTGTTAATTTTTTTTTACTTCGTACACCTTATAAAACGCATAAAACGTAGGAAAACTAATATGTTATTGCAACGAATGTGTAAATGTGTATTCCAATACTAATACATACAAATGCACGATTTATTATCCTTTTAGTTGGGAATTGCATGGACTGTTTGAGTGTTTGTTGATGTATAAAACTTACTCTCTAAATACACAGATAAAAATAAACTGAACAACTGTACGATATGCAGGCAGTTTTAGATTTTTTGCGACTGGTTGCTAAAAAAAATTCGTTTTAGTTTTGGTGTTTTTGTTGCTGTTTATGAAGATTTTTTATACCCAAAAGTGGCAAAAACACAAGTGTTTTTGTTTGTTTGTTTTTTTAAATGTTAAATTATTGTGTGTACGAGTATTTTAAGGATGTCTGATAGAGAGGATGATTATTTTTTTTTTTTTTTGCTTTTTGTTTTGATTTTAAAGGTATGAGGACAATTTTATAGACACAAAGGATTTTTTGATTATAATCACAAAGTCTTGTTTTTATTATGTGTTTGAATAATTTTACTTTTGGACTTTAAGAAACCAGACTTTATTTGCAAAATGGCACTTAAGGCTTTATAAAAACTATTTTTTCTTCTTCAATTCAGTTTTTCTTATTTAGGTAATTGAATTATTTATTTTATTTTAAACTACAAAATTCCTTAATCAACAATCTTCAACTATTGTTAGCATAACAATAGCGTAACCAATTAAACTTTTAAAATTCACAAGCATTTCACACTTGGACTTGTGTCTTCTTTCTAACTGTGAATCTTTCTTTAAATTTTGTCTAACGTGTATTCACTTCACTTTGTTTTCGGTCACTTCTAGATGTATTTCTCTTCCATCGTTCACAACAATTCGTTTCAGACTGATTGGAACTTCAACAAACAGACAACCAACAAGCCACACACTGCTAACAAAACAACAAACGTTCTCGTAGACTCGCATACAAACAAAAATACAACAAAAACACAACAACTTGCTGCTGCTGCCGCGCATACTACTGTTCAGTTCATACTTCTGTTTTCGCTTGTTTTGTTTTTGTGTTTTTGTTTTCATTTACTACAACGTACGGATGGATAGATGGCTGGCTGGCTACTATACTATACTTGCTCTTAACCAACACCGCATTATCGTATTAGATTCGTATAACGTAACGTCAGATACAGATGCAGATAGAATAAAACAGTTTGTGAAAGAGTGGTATAATTTTATGTTCTTTAATACATTGTCGGCCAACAATTTACACACTACACGTTTGTAACGTTCAAAAAAATAAGTCCCACCACATCAATCTACTACGAATCACTTTCTGAAGCGTTTGGAAATTAAAATTATTAAATACAAATTAATATTCAAATCATACTCAAAAAAGTACAAGCTGGTCCAAAAATTTAAATTTCAAAATATTACAATTAACAATTTTTTACTTTTTTTATATTAAATAAAACTTCCTTTAAGAACACATAATAATATTTATATTTTTTAAATGGTATCTTTACAGAGCTCATTTTAATATAAAAGACTTGTCCGTTACAAATATTTTACCCCTACGACGTACCGAATTTAACCGATTTTTAAATCAGAAATTATGGGTAAAATTAAAAAAAAATTCATTTATGCAATTTTGGTCTGTATTTTTTGGAATTCCTTGTATTTTTGTTTAATTTAATAATATTTTATTATTTCAATTATATTGTACGTTGAAATTTTCATTAAATTATGTTAATAAATGTAAAATTTTGTACCGATCAGATCAGCCGTTCAGGAATGTCAGATTTATACCGAAAACAACATATTTTTCCTCACCATGCACTGGTTAAATTTCAGCAGTTTAATTAAAATTTTTTAGCTTTATAAGTGCTTATTGACTCGGTGCCTTGATCAGAAATCTTCCCTGTTATATAATAATATATATATAATTAGAAAACTTTATTTTCTCTTAACTTTAACTTAAAAAATATCACTGGTTTATATTTATTACATAAACGAAACAATTCATAGGCAAGAATAAAAATTCTTCCTATGATTATATACATATGTACATATGTATATGTATATAACGACTCTTTATTTTCTCTTAACTTTAACTCAAAAAATGTCATTTGTTTATACTATATGTATATTACAAAAACAAAACAATTCATTTAACACTCTGCACTTAACAAATTGTTGTTGTTATCATACACATGTAATAATAACAACAATACGTAAATCAAAAATAAAAATAAACGCAAAAACATAAACAGGGAGTAGTACTGTTTACCAACAATCAAACACACACAATGTGTTGAATTTTTGGTTGCTCTCTCCATAACGCCAACCCACCAAACAACTAGTCAGTCAGTCATCCATCCAACAATTCATTTTGAACAATTTTTGTAACTTACAGTTCTCCAGTATAAATACAAGCCAGTATCAGCGTTGCCAGAATGATGATTTTATCATATTTTTGATGATTTTTTACCTAAAATATGATTTGATGATTTTTTTTTTGCCAAAAATATGACTTTTTTTCTTCCAAATATATAATTTTTTTAATTAAGCCTTTTTTCTTTTAATTAAAAAGGTGGAATATATTTTTATAATTAATGCTAGTTTTAAGTTTTATGTATTATATGGAGTGACCCGTATAGAGTACCCAAATATGAAACTTATTCTTTTCAAATGGCAGTTACGTATTATAAATCAGTAACAAATTGATTTACTTACGAACAACAAACACATGCAATTTGGTAGACATACACACAAATATAACATAATTTAGATTAGTTACAGTTTTGAATATTTGTACTAAAGTTTTATAAATAAATGGTGTGTTTTAGAACTCCTAATTACAGCAAAGTTTTCATTGTTTCTTTGGATTAATTTTTGCAAACCTTAAACATTCCGTATATTTTATAAAGTACTTTATATTTGTAAGCAATTAACCAAACGTTTTGATTATAGCGACACTTCTTTAAAAGAAATTTCATCTCATGATCAACACAATATTATTAATAACAATATTATTAATAAAAATGTTTTCTCATTGTCTCCGCTAACGGAAAGATTTACAAATTTAATTAATGAAGATGAAGATGATATTTTCAAACCTTAGATAATGTTAACTGTGAAGATTTTTGGGCCACAATTTCTAAAATAACTCGTGCAAATAACGACTTAGCTTTTTCAACATTGACAAAATTTGTTTCCAATATAATTTGTCTTCCTAGTTGATGTAAATAAAACTAAGTACAGGAACAGGCTTGAAAATTCAACTTAAAATGTATCTTGGTTACACAGGATTATTTCCTAGCTGAAAAATGTTCTTGCTATAATTTAAAAATTATAATAAAAAATATTAAAAGATTTATAAAACTTTAGCTTTTCTAATTAGATCTCAAAACTACATATGAACAAACATATTACTTATAAATAGACATATGTATGTATAAAGTTTTTATTTAATTTTAATTAAATTTAGTTGTTTATGTTTATTTTTTATGTATAATAAATATATTTATTTTTAACCGCCTTCTAAACATAAATAAGAGAAACTGTGAGAAACATAAATTCTGAAATACCTGTAGCTGTAGCCTAATTGGTTAGCGCATTTGATCATTAAACATGAGTTGGTATTTGTAGCCCGGGTTCGATTCCCAGCTGCTGCCACTCAAACAACATCAGTTTCTGATAATTATTAGTTTTCTAGTCTATAAAATCAAATTTTACCATTAATACGCCTACACACGCGCTAAAACAAGCATATAATGCGTAATTGTAGAGTTATGATATAAAAAAGCTTTCTTCTTTCACCACCTTCACTTCTCCAACCTATCCATTTTCCAAAGAAAGTAACGTAATGAATTGCCTGAGTGTTACTTCTCTTTTAAAAAAAAATATGTATTTTACTGCACCTTATATATATACATTTTTTTGTTTTGGTAAAACTTGTAGTTTATTAAAAATAAAAAATGATTTTTTTTTCGTAAAATGATGATTTCTCACCAAAATCTTCTGGCAACACTGGCCAGTATACAAAAATTATTACTCGCACTCACGATATTGCTACAAAAGTTTTCTCATTTATGAAAATTTACATAATAGCGGTAAAAACGTAAGAGTTTACGTTTTCTACGTGATTGTCTACACTATATTTATTTAATCGTAAATATTATTACGTACGTTTAAAAATTTGGTGTGGTGTATATTTTCATAAGTTATGTGTATTTATTTATGCTTTAGAAAACTATCTCTTTCTGTATTTATTTCTGTTTTTGTACAAAATTTATATTTGGGGGTTGTTCGGCGAATTCGTTGTTAGGTTGGCTTCTTAATGGTGTTGGATAGTGTAGTTTATTTAAAAGAAGCCACAAAATATGCAGCATAAAATGTGCTGACATGATGTGGTGCATTGTTGTTGCTGCCTTTATTAGTAGTTGTTGTATGTGTGGTGGCCATAAATTCTGTTTAATATTTTTGGGTTTGTCATAATTGGTCACACATTATCTGCGATGTACGAACAAAATTATTGTTTTTGTTTTGATTGCAATTTAAAACAATGTAGTTTTTGTTTTTGGGTATAAGTCTTAATTTGGGGGTTGTTATTTTAATGAACTTCTTAGCATATTGATGTGGCAGTAGTGATAATAAGTTGTTAGTGTTTATAAAATCGAGGATTAATGCGATTCATATAAATTTTTCCCCTGCACCTTAAAATTATCAACATGTACAGGTATGCACAGAGAAATAGCACTCATTGTTTTAGTATGTAGTGTAACGGGGATTGAGTTCTTGGTTTTGTTCTTGATGTGCAAACGTTTTTCCGTCAGGACCAATTTTGGTTTCATCTGAAAAAAACCCATTTCCAGAATTTGATATCCTTTTAACGGTGAAGTTTTGAAAAAGACAATTATGCCTTCGTATTCTCTTTTGACAAACGTATTTTTTTTCTACTTACACTGCTTTTAATTGAGGCGCCTTCGTACAATCAGATGCGCCTTTGTGCATTTCTACTGGAAACATTTAAACCAAATTCCTCATTTATTTCAGTCGTTATTGTTCTTGAAGACTAAAAAGGATCTACTTTTTTAATTATTGAGTTATCCTAACGAACTTTTGCCTTTCGCAATAGATTCTTCCGATCTTTTTTTACATTAGTTAACCATTGGTAAACTAAAATACTAACTATTGTTTAACTATTACTTGTTATACATATGGCAAACTAAGCATTGCGAATAAAGAATCATTTAACTTTGTCATTAGCTAACTGAAGACTGTGAATTCGGCCATTAATGACATTATTATAAAACATCTCTCCAATTATTTCAGCTATTTTTGTTTATTTTGTAATCTTTTGGTGAAGTTTTTTTTTTCCTTTTTTTCTTTGTGAGGTGTGCGGTTGACAAAATTAATGATAAACTATATTTTTTTTAAATTACACAATTAATTTACCATCGAAATTAGCATCAACTATTTTTATTTAAAATCGAAATAACTGTGCGCTATTCCATTGTCCAACCAAAAAACTTTACTTTTAATATTTTTTTTAAAGTGGTTTTCTATGTATTAAAACAACAAATGATTTTAAAGTTAAAGTAAAACCTTTTGAAACAAAAATTTGAGTAAATATGTATTTGTTAATTTTGTCGAAGTTCTCCTGTGAAAACCAAGAAATAGCTATTAAATACTGTTCTACATTATGACTACGGCTAAATTTTTAGTTATTATAATAAACCTATTGCGCTTTATTTTGAAGAAATTGGAACCACAGGTTTACAGCCTAAACCTTAAAACATCGGAAAAAAGTTTTTACCAATTTTTAAGTCACTATCTTTCATAACGATTTAATATATAATTTAATTGAATATATGATACATTTAAAACCAATAGAGAAAAAGCTTATCAGTCTAAACTGTCATATCCATCACTTAAGTGACATCTGGCTCTGTACAAAAAATTCCATGCTTCCGAGATAATTCCCGAATACTTTCTACTAATTGCAGACTCGTAACTATTGATATATTTTAACAACCCTAAAGGTAATGCAATTGGTAGCAAAGGCTGATTCTAGTTCTATATCATTATATGAAAGTCAATTTATCGACGAAGACTTTTGACTTCACATTAGTTTAAATAAATCCAAAGGTGTGATATCACAAGATCTAGAAAGCGCGAAATTAGTGAAAGTGCACACCACATGTTGCTCGAAGTGCACGAACAACATGTCAAACGAAACACGTATTTTCCTAATAAAGATGAGTATTTTAGAGACGTTGTTGCTGTGTGAGCCTTTCCATGTTCAATTAAACTTTTCACTTCAGAGCCACTACGACACGAGTTAATATTATCTGATTTGACTTAAAATGTTCACGTCTCGATATTGTAAAAATGTAAACTATATTTGAAGTTATTAGAAAAACTATATTTGAAGTTGAGGCCTCGCCTAATGTACATACTTTTTTTTGAGCAATTCTTAACTCTAGTTTTATGTCCTTGATTCTGACATATGTATAGGTATGCATAAACATACATATGTCAATGATATTAGTCTTCTTATCAGACCGGAAGTCTATTGCACTCTCATGGTTCTTTTAAGGATCTTGGTAATGATTCACCAATTAAGTAAATTTTCACACTCTGCAGATTTTTGTAAATATGTACAATATTTAAATGCATATATAGTAATAACTGTCATGTGTATTATCATTCTACTTTAAGTACAATTTTTTTACTCCTCATTTCTTAATTAAATAAAATCTTTTTTGTTTGAACTTAAAATTAAATACATTTAATTAAAATTTCGCAGTACCTTGCTAACCTAAATAAAAAATCGCATCCTTAAGTAAGAGACAAACAACTTTTTTCACAGATTTATTCACACACCTTAAAGTACCTACATATGTATACTCGTACGAGTATAGTAAAGTGAAACACAAGATAAATTATATAACAAAAACTCGTACACTTTCAAATCCTTGAGGACAACATTAGCAAATTTAATGAATGTAAATAAGTTTGTATGCATATGTTGTTGCATGCAGTATCATATATATATTTTACATGGTTATTGCAACATGAAAATATATCTAACTTTAGCACTTAGTACACATATTAATGTGATGATTATTTGAAAGTTATTTGTGCAAAACAACAAACAGAAATAGAGAGAAACACAATGCAAAATTGCCATAAAGTGTTAAGAATAAAACAAGGATTTATTAAAAAAAAAGAAATCATGCTAAAAACAAAACTGTGTAAACATGACTTAGTTTTCCGACACAATACAAAAATTATGTTAAAATACTATTCAACATAATAGGACTTGTAAACAAGAGTTGTATGACAATTTTTCAAAATTCGAACAGATACAAACACACTAATACTTGTACAATGCATTATTAGGTGTTGGATGAAAAATGGACTGAATAACTGACTGACTGAATGCAGTTATATTGACACAAATGTGTTTGGAATATTAAAATGTCTTACTGCCTGAAAATACTTTTTTCGCGCCCATTTCAATTAGTCAAACTTTTTCAAATGAATTTACGCTTAAAGTTCTGTTCCAGAGTATTAATACAGCGCAGGCGCTAAATGTAACAGTATATTTTGTTTATAAAGTACATTCACCTTTGAGAGGGGAGGAGAGAAGAGGAGTAGGCAGGACTCTTAAACAATGTTCAGGCTATAAATTGAAAGTCAAAAGCTAAAATGTCATTATATCTATCTATATATGTAACTATTTAAAAACTAAAGTTGTCTTTCTATTTTTCCTCTTTTAATCTATTTGGTTTGTTTAACGAAATTCTATACCTTGTTTGTACTTAAGAAGGATTAAACCGTTTATCGGTTATGCTAACATTAGGAAGAAGTAGATATTAGAATACCAAAGAGAAAAAAGAAAAAGGGAAAAATGGGTGTGAACTGCATACAGCAAAAAGTGCGTTTTCAACATAAAAAATCAATAATATGCGTCTTATCAAAAAACCACAAAGATTTCCCCTTCTTTCAGTGTGAAAAAGAGACAGATATATACATGAAAAAACAAACAATGTTTAAAAGCTTTGGAGGAGCTTTTGTCAGAGCTAATAGATGCAGGGTATATCTAATGGTACTTTTTAGGTTGTCTTTGAGATTTAAAGATAAGATTCGATTTCAAGAAATTTAATTCAGACTCCTCATATTCGGTTAAACGCTCTATAATTTCTTATAAATATTCGTATCATGAAAAAATTAAACTCATATATATATATATATATATATATATATATATATATATATATATCCAATAGAAGTGATCACAGATTGAGCTTGAAAAACATATGAAAAACACGATTTTGAAACAAAAGTAGAAAACGCAGTATTTATCGAGTTATAAATGAAATTTTCTATTTCTATTTTTACTATCCAGAGTAGAAGTGATCACAAAGACTTTTTATATGACTTTATATGAAAAAAAAAACTTTGTCCGAACAAATATTTTGTTCAGAACGAATCGATCAATCCATCTTTGTTGTATATAGTTTTTTTTTTTCAAATTATTTTTCTTTATTAACATTCGAATATGTACATAAGTGTATGTTTTCATTTTAACGAAATTCATATATTTAGTGACTGTATTGTATTGTCCGTCACTGCAAAACCAAATTTCAAAACTGTTAAAAAAGTATTATTGTATTATTAAAAAAACTGTACAAATGTTACTTACGATATAAGTTTTTTATTTAGTTCCCTACTTATGCTATTATTATACATGAAAAAATTACATTTAAAAGTATAATAAAAACATTACAAATACTAAAAGCTTTTTTAAAAAACCCCTGCAATAAGGGGAATTTTGCCTATAACTATAGTCATCTTTATCTATTTTACAATCCACAAACTTACTTTCTAAAAGCTTTAATTAAATAAACGTTTACTCTCGGTTACTTTTAATTACTCTCTCTCTCTCTCTTCTATAAAAGTCCTTTTGACTCTGCACTTATTTCCATATAAAATATCTACCCAGCATCCCTCTAAAGCTTTTTTCATATCTACAAAACTTTTCCTGTACTTTTATCTAAAAATCTTCATTTATCCGTGTAGTTTCCTGGTTTTTATTTTTGTCGTGTATTGAAATAATTTTCTGGCGCGCAGGTTATTCTATTAATACAACTTCTTCTGGTGTCTTGAAACTGTGTATCTTTTAAAAGGATGTTTATAAGTTGTGTATATTATGTTTATAGATGGGAGTTGCGAGTATGTGCGATAACAATAGTAAGCACTTTTTTTAATTTTTGGGTTGGTCCCATTTGTTCTGTTATCGTTTAAGAGTAGAGCAAGCACTCAAATTTGTGTGTATGTATCTTTTGTTTTTGTTTTTATCCAGCACCTTATTCTTACTGCTTCAACACCGTCATTTACAGAGTTTGGAATTGGAATTTAGTTCCATCTACCCCTACTCCTTGCCCTCTACTCCACTCCTTGTTGAAGTTTTTTCTATTGTAATCTATTGTCATAGTCGCTGTTGTTTTTGTTGTTGTTTTAATATGTATTTACATGAACTACTTCTTATAATTTATACGCTTTTCTTAGATTTAAGTACATTTTCGTAGTTTTGTTTTTGTTTTCTCAAGTAGTTTTGCTGTTGCTTATTGTTGTTGTTTTCTTAGTCTACAAGCCTGCTACTTAACGCCCATTTAACCCATTTTTATTTTAGAAATGTTTATACATATATGTATATATAAATGTATGTACATAAAGATTTTTCTTTTACTGTGTGTATATATGTATATAAGTCCTTTTTCCCTCATTAATTGTTTTGTATTTTTAGTTTTATTCAAGAAATGCAAGAATTTTGTGGTTCTGCTTGGCTTGTTTGTTTTGACCACAATTGTTTAATGCTATTTAGGCATTTTTAATCTTCGAGAAAATTAAATAAATAAATTATTAGCTTTTAGAAATCTGTGGGAATTGAAATGTGTACGTTGAGGTAGCCTTTCTAAATGGCAATAACTATTTAACTATATTGTGTATGTATCCTACAAATCAAAGAATCTCAATTTTATTTCATAAATATACATATAAAATATTTTTCTAAAAACTTATTATCTAAAGCAGTTCTATGATTTTATATAAAGTATGTGTAAATATCCTTTAGGAATTTAATATGAATGTATGTATGTATATGGAAAATACTATAAACACAACATTGCACAGTGGGACAGAATCTCAATTTTTTTTTAAATAAATCTGACATTTCTAAACAGTTGGTCCGATCGAAATAAATTTTACATGGGTGTAGCCAAGGAGAATTTGATTTTGAAATGGACCCCACAAACCTTCCAAGGGCGGAAGTGTGAGGGCCCGAAAAAAGCTACGCGATTTGTTAAGACGTGTGGAATTTTTTTTTATTCATCCGGTTTAGAAGACTTTTATATTTTCTGAAAGACCTAAGCTATATTCAAAAAAAACATGTATGACAACATGTAAAACAAGTATTTGAAAATTGATGTTCAAATTTTAATGAACGTTGTTGGTACTTCCATCCTTGGCTTTACATATGATGGACCGTTTTATCCCAAATTTGGTGTCAAACGACATATAAAGGCTCTTATGTTATTATATGCTGTCTTTTAAGTTATTATTCTTATTTTATTTTGCTTAAATCTATATTATGTTGTTGTATTTTGCCGAATCGTTGTAATTTAGTTTTTCTTTTAATAAAATAATAATTATAAAAATAAATTTTGTGCAACAAATTAAACCTTGAAAACACAGAAAAATAAAAGGAAAGTGCTTTAAATCGTCTATTTGAATTGAATATAAAAACAAAAAATTTCTTTCACTTTCTTTTGTAATTCTCGCCATTTTGTTTTGGTGGCCTTTGTTTTTCCTACCCAAGTGATATAAAATTGGCCCGCTCATCAATTCCATCAAAACCATATTGGAGGTTTTTTATTGAGATTTGCAAAAAATCCTGGCAGAATTTCTGTCCGATTTTTCTCTTATTGATGTTTTTTAGTGAAAGAATAAAATTTTCGTTCACTTACGAAATCTTTTAAAAGAATATCTTATCTCTCGTACCGCTGAGGTCCAAAAATAAACGATTATTAATTTGAAAGCTGTAAAAATTATCTATTTTTTTTTATTAAAAAAACTTTTTTCAAGAATATACATAGACAAATTTATATTTTTCTGAAAGGTAAGATTTCAACTTTAGTTCATATATTCTATAATTCCACAGGTGGGATTATAAACCGGAAAGGAGTTTCGAAAACATTTATTATTCTTAATATATCTTACAAACCCTAATAGAAATCTGGATTTTGTTTGTTAATTGCGAGATTCTCTTTGTACATTTTTTAATTTTTTTGCAACTTATTATTTAGCACAACAAATTTAATTTACATTACATGTTTATTTCATTGCATTGTGCTAATAAATAAATATCTTGATTAAATATTTGTGAAATCTAATAAACACTATTTCTTTCAAATTTATATATAAATTTGCAAATATCGGGATCAACTTGACCCATATTTTTCCTGGATTTAATTGTTTTATTTAATTTTCAATTTTATTAAGTGTCATAAATATCTAATTTCATGTTGATAGTTTTACAAATAAGAAAAAGTTTCCATTTTAATGGCAGTCATATGTGTCAAATTTCATGTTTCTTCATAACAGAAATTTAAAAAGTACAACAGCAAATATGAAAAGAAAGTACCAAGATTTGTTATGGAATATTTTTCCAGCTTATTTTTCTCACAACTGCCTATTACTGTTGCATATTTGATTTTTTTTTCTTTAAATAAGGTCCAATGACAATTGCGAATGACCATAATCTATGTACATTGATTTTTAGAGTCCAATATTTTCAGTTTTTTTATGCTGAAACCGAACAAAACGTAATATTCTGTCAAAAATAATTATTCAACCTATTCCGAAGAAAAGTAAAACTTTTTTAATTTTAATTTAATAGTATGTTTAGGTCATTTTAAAATGCCCCAAGAATCACATCCATTATTATTCATAGAAAACAACTAGACAAATACTGCGTTTTTTAAGAAAATGTGATCAATTTGCCATTAACTTTAATATAAATGATCACATAGTGATCACACACAAAACAAATCCACATCACATAGTTATCATTTAAACACATATTTACAAAGATATTGAGCATTTTAGAAATTTTGAATTTTTTATATAATAAATCGATTTTCGATTCAGAAATCTGAGTGATCATAGAATAAGGTCTTTTTCATTTAAACGCATATTTACAAAGATTTTGACGATTTAAGAAATTTTTACTTTTCATAAAAATAAAATTAATTTTGAATCCAAAATATGAGCCTTTTCTCATTTGATGGGAGACAATTTCTCTGCCGCAGAAGCAATTAAGACCAGTTGCATGCTTTTATTGTTTTTTTTTTTTTTTTATTTAATTACTTTTTTCATACAAATTCTTCCAAAATTTAATTTTGAATTGCTTTTGCGGGCAGCGGCGAAGCAGAACTCTTACTTCCATTCTACTCAAGTTCTGTTGAAAATGGTAAGAAACGGTCAGCACTATTGCACAAAATTCATCAAAAATTTGTTTCATGCTACATTTGAACATAGCGAATATATGAAATCCACTTCCGAAAATCACTTATATTTCATGACGATTGGTCTATATTTAACCATAGCCCACGTATAAAGTGAACTTCCATTAATCACTTAAATGTGCATAAATCTCTTATATACATCAGCATCAAGTTTAAATTCGATATGAAATTTATACAATATTACAATATTTTATGACGATAATAGTTAATATAGCTCTTTCTGAAAAATAAAATAAATTAGTTTCAAGTATTCATAGATCACACTATTGGCATTTGATGGTGGATATATATGACTCGGCGCAGTCGAATATAAACTCTTGCTTGTTCTTTTACGCTGCAGTTACAAATTTGTTTTTACACATACTGCTTGTCAAAATTCTCAAAAATTGATAGCTGTGACGTAAACTGTATGCAAATTAAAAGCAATTTGTTTTTTATTTACTTAACTTTAATTAGTGCTTTTTAATTTGGTGGATTATTAATATCTATATATATATATATAATAGGATGAATGTATGTATGTATGTAACGTATGGACTCCAAAACGGCTAAGCCGATTTTGATGAAATTTTCACAGCATGTTACTGTGACTCTGGAAGGAATAATAGGCTATATGAAGTTTTGATTGTACAAATCGCCATATTTTGGGCATTTTTTGACCTACGTCAATGATATGTGGTACATATGGTATTGACATAATTTTGAAAACGTACCAGGAGAAAAGTGAGACCCACGCCCCTTTTTAGGAAAATTAAAAATCGTAATAGTCTTAACTACTGGACCGATCGTCATTAAATTTGCACAATAGGATATTCTTACGAAATAATAAATTCTTGACTAGGTAAGTGGACAAAACGGCATGGCCTCGCCCACTGAAATGCATCGCTCATATGTCGCGCTTCAGTATCCTATTATTTTTCCATATGAAGAAGATGGATATCACTTTGAAATGCGTCAAAGCAATCAAGCAACCCGTAAATCCATTAATTATACTGTTGAGTTCTTAAATTCACTCGATGTGCCAGGCTTTCCACCACATGTGCTACAACCTAAAATTGGAGTGCCAATTGTTTTACAGCGCAATATCGATCAACACGGCTTTGCAATGGCACTCGATTTGCAGTAAAAAAACTGAGAAATAATTTAATAGAAGCGACCATTATAACAGGAAAATATAAAGGTACAGATGTACTTTTGCTACGCATTCCAATGCTACCAACAAATTTACCATTCGATTTTAAACAATTTTTTCCTGTTCGGTTAGCGTTTGCGATGACTGTTAACAAATCTCAAGGTTAATATACTGGGTATATGTATGTATGTGTATGCTCCTAATGGGCAAACTAAAAATAGTGTATATCCTAAAGCATTGCAATAACTACATTAAAATTAAATAAATAAATGTTTGTAAATATATAAATACGTTTTATTTTATTTTATAACGAGGGGGGGGGGAGGGGTGAGGTAGCGAAGCACACCGGGTTTAGCTAGTTATTTATAAAAAAGTAACAACACCACACAAAATATTATGGCTCCAGGATGTTTATAAAGAAACCCCAAACAATTTGTTTATTAAATTTGCAATCAGCTGTTTTATTAACTGTAACTTGAGACACACAATTGGAACGAGAATTTGAAAGCAAACTCGTAAAAGTTTGAGTGTATTATTGAAAAAGTGTGAGTTTATTAAAATTTGAAAGATTGATTGTGTAACCCACAAATTAATAAAAAAAAAAAAACATTTAACGCACACAAAATATGTATTTGGTTTTATATCATTGATTTACGAGAACTTATTTTCTATACAGAACTATTATTTGGGAAATTATAAACATTTCATGATATTTCATGATATTTAAGTAGGACTTACCTTTTTAAATTTCATTTAATAAATATTACACAACTATTTAATACTTTTAATATTGTTTTCTTTATTATTTTTATTATCATTTATAATATTTTTTGCAATTTAAATATTTTAACCTTTTTTTCTTATTTTTTTTTTGTAATTTTTCCATTTTGAATTCATTGCAATAATCGTACGACATTATGATAAACTACTATGATTAATATGGGTTTTTGTTAAATTTTCTTTTTTTACTTTTTTGTTTAAATGTTTGAGTTTTCTTTTCTCCTGCTCAAGTTTAAGCACAATAAATTAATTTTAGGATTAAAAAAATTAATTTTAATCAATGTTTTCTGTGTTTTTTTTTTTTAATTAAAAAGTTTGATTTTAAAAATGACTAAATCTTATCAATAGTTGTGACATTAAAACAGGGTTTTTAGTGGCAGAGGGTCGCAAGTATAAAGAGGAGTGGGTAAATACAAATAGAATACAAAAAATGTATACCAGTATATGTATGCATGTATAAGTGTATAAATATTAAAGAATGAATTCAAATATCTAAATACATATTTTATATAAAAAATATCAAAGACATTAAAATAATCACACAATTACACAATTATTTCAATAGTTTACAGCTTGACTACGACACAAATGTATGGGTTTTGTTTTGGTTTTTTTTTTGGTTGGTTTTCATGTAAATAGATGTAAAGTGTTTGAGTTTTTTTTGTTGAATTTTTGTATATATTTAATTATTTATGTTATGGGTATAAATTTAAACTTAGCAAAAGGTGTTAAAAATTTTAGGAATTAGGTTTTGTTTTTGAGTTTTATTTTTATTTTATTAATTATTATTTTAAATTCATAAAGCTAGAATGATAATACTAGAAAAAAATTAACAATTAAATTCATAATTTATTTATTTTTTTAGCTTTTAATCTTTGGCCTTGGAAATTATACATTTAATTTTAATTTCTATTAGAAATTATTCTTAATTTTTTATATATTTGTTTTTGTTTTCTTATTTTATATTAAGATTTGAATTTTTGATTTGTCTTTTTACCAATTACGAGTATTATTGTTTGTTTTATTTTTTATCATAATTTTTTTTAAGTAAACTTAAATTTTATATTCTTATTGTTTAATAAATATTTAAAATTTATCACAACAAAAGTTAAATAATTTTACTTAAATAGAAATTAACAAAACAATTGCAACATAAACAATCAATTTTGCAGTTTTCTTTTTTTCCCCGGTTGTCCTATTTGCCAACAAGCTGCTGTCTTTTTTCAAACAAACGAATTTAGAAACTATTTTGAAAAAATACAGGTGTTTCTCAAAAAATTACTTTGATTTTATAGTTATGAGCAAATGTTTACAGTATATTTTTTGGATACAGTAAAACAATTGCCGGAACAAAAAAAAATTGCCCCTTTAGCAACTGTATTGTAATATGACAAACTAAATTTTGGATTGTTTTTTGAATGCACACTCTTCAATTTGTTTCTTTTAATAATTTTAAAGAATTTTTGTATTACGTGGCTCTTACACCTGAATATTGAATCGCGTTCTGCCTCTAGTGACTATGACTGCCGACCACTGCGGCAGAGAGAGACTTTTTGTAAGATGAGCTAGTGCACAACACATTTGAAATAAATTTCTTTGAAAATCACTGAAAAATACCTAACAACAAATCGTGTTATCTAATACACTACTTTAAAGCAGTGGTCGGCACAGAGAGAACATCCAATATGGATTATAATAACCTGTTACGCATTATCTTTCTCTATTGTAATCTGACCATCATGAACGTCATTTATCTTGGTGTTGTTTACAATTAAAAACCCGATCATGTTCGTTCTCTAATGTCTAAAAGTGCCGAACACTGCCGTAGAGAGACATAAGCTTATTTTGTGGGATTGCAGTTGAAAGATTCTACACTTCGATTTAAATTCAAATCCAAAAGACCAACCAATCTTAAACGATCTTCATGATATTAGTTCTCTTGTAAGCAATAAATTAAACTGACTTCAAAAAACTAGGGGAAACAAATGAAGTAGGCAGGCTGATTACCTGGAGTGGAGTTAATTTAATTAAAAAATTCGCTAAAAAAAAATACTCTTTAAAGTCGATGTAAAAATTCTTAGAGAATAATAACTGACAGATAAGACTTCTAGTCCGATATTGTCATATCTCAAAATCGTAATATCTTTATGCTCTATTGACAGCAGAACTGAAAAGACTTACTCATGTAATAGCACATTTACTTAGTACTTTACTGACAATTTATTCAAAAACAACAGTCATTTTATGAAGACAACAATTTTTTGTAAATAATAAATTTCATAAAATATTATTAATTTTAGTAATTAATGATTGCTAACACGTTCTTAAATTATCTCTTGTTTTTCATTAATATATTTCAATATTTAATTTTAGTTAATTTTGATTTGTTTCAAACTTGTCTTTATGCCAAAAAATTACCGTTAAAATTATTTTCAACTTTTAACTATTTATATATTTATTTTTGTATGTAAGAATTTATTTATTTAGTTTTTTATTTATTATTTCATTGTTGCTTGTTTGTTTCGTATTTGAGTGTATTTTGTTTAAAAGTTTTATTTAAATTTTTGCAATGAACACACAATCAGTCTCTATACAAATATTGTTTTTAATGTTTTGTCACTATTATTAAACTTTTAATTGTAAACTATTTCATTTTGTTGCTGTTGTTATTTTATATTTTCTTGTACGAGTATTTTTGAAAAATTCTGTAAGTTTTTCCTTATACCTATTTTTATTTGCCTTTTCTTTCTTTTTTGTATATTTAATAGTTTTTTCTTTCTTTATTCTTGCATATTTTCTATATAGTATATGTTTTCTTTTTTCTTTTTGTGTAAGTAACTTATCTCCAAAAAATATGAAATTGTTTTATGTCTTTTATGGTTAAAAATGTTTCGAATACATATTACAAGTTAAATTTGGTATTTTTCTTCTTACTATTCATAATAATTTTATTTCTTTTTCATATAATTTATGTGGTGGGTTATGATTATGATTTGTTGTTTCCTTTTTGTCATTATTTTTATTTTATTTATTTTTGTCATAATTCTTTTTCGTAAATCGGTAGTTAATGCTTCGATAAAGTTCAGGATAATTGAAATTATATTTAAATTTAAAAGGCATCTTTATTGAAAACTACTAAATCTTACATAAGTAAATTTTACGAATGCAAAAATTTTGTTATTGATCATATTCGGTATAATTCAGCCACCGTCCTTTTTTGGTGTGTTCGGATATTCTTCTTTACGAGTTTTCCGGAATTTATTTCTGTTTTGGACACCTTATTATTGAAATGATTTAAGCTTGGACTTAGATGTCCTTGGCTTAGTAACGATAATGTTTATTTATTTATTAATAACTATAGCTATAAAACAGAAATTAATACTCAACGAGAGAAATAATCAATTATCATCGAAAATAAACCAATGGTTATATAAATTTCTATATTTCGTGGGTTTTTGCAGAAATTTAACTGACAAGTGTAGCTAATTCAGACTTAAATAGTTACACATGCGGGCTGTAAAGCCACAAATTACTAAATGTCTTAAAGCACTCTCGAACTCGAACACAGTCCGTTATTCCATATATTATCTGCGCCCTGGGATTAATAGTACTACATTGGTGGGGTCTTGGATCTTTGGTCCAAATACAGACTATATTTGTTAGCTAAAACCCAGCGGGAAAAATTTAAAGTGCTTCCATTTGTAGGCCTTATAGAAGACCTATTTACACATTATAAAAGAGTCGATACTCATACCACTATGCCTTCTCTCAGAAGGTGTTCTAGAAGGCGTTTCATACATATTTAAAATTGCCATTCAAAAAAATGTCAACAAATTTTGATTTCAATTATTCCTGTATATCGTCACTACGACCATAAACATTATTTTACTAGCTTGGTTATACGAGTAATAAAAATGTATAAAGAAAGCGTCTATAAATATACCCCCTTATTCAAAAACGATTATTAAATTTAACAAACGTTTATTAAGCAAATATTTATATACAAATCTGTCTTAATAAACGTTTGTTAAATTTAATAATCGTTTTTGAATAAGGGGGTTAGTCTTTTATGAAAGTTTGTGGTGTAAAGTACGCGTGAAGCACAACTTTATATATGTTTGATTTTTTAAATAAATTTTAATTAATTTAAAACCCATCTTTTATTTAACAACCTATCTTTACTCTCCTCAATGAAATTATTAATTTAGCATACTTTTAATTAGGCGATACTTGATAGACCTTCAAACTGCTCTTCTCAAGTAGGCAAGAGCTTGATTGCCAATGACACGCCGTGTAAAATTAAGATAATTTTGCAATGCGGCTGGAAGTCCTTGTGACTGCATAATAAAGCATTTTGGAAGGTCTCTTTACAGTAGCTCTAGCAAATTACTTAAATGTCTTTCAACAGAAAAACAGGGGGGTTACTCTCTATTGCGATGCGATAAGCGTACAAATTGATACACTTGCGCATCGAATTTGCTTTCGCATCGCAATAGAGAGTAACCCCCCAGGTTATGCTGCTCTGAATATCGAAAATAGTTATTCTAAAGATTACATTTTCTCAGATAACAAATATACATATATTTATATTTGGGAGCTTTGAGATCTCCACTTGCTTTGGAGTATTTATTTGATTTTCTGCTGAAGAATACGAATTAGAGCTAATCTTTCGATATTGCCATTATCTCTTCGGAACATAATGACTGTCTATGCAAGCCGAATTTCCACATAAATGTTATAATGTGCTACGTCTCCGTAATATGGTAAGATACTGTTTTAAGACTTTTAAATGTGCTTTGTGGTTAAGGGCATTCTTTTTCGATTAACTACATAGTCTCAAGACTATGTAACCCATGTTCTGGATACAATAATGAAGCTGAAATCGTCCTTGTAATAGAAAATATGACTCATACTCAACTTTTTCTGAATTGGGTACCACCAAGCCAGATTTTTAAAATCCTGCTGAACTGCACAGAAAAAAATAAAAATGAGTTTCAATTAAACTATTTGTGGAATCAATTAAAAATTTAATTGAAATCGGACCTGTAAACAAAATGATAGTATCAATTAAAAAAAATGTAAGATTTAATTGAAAATATCAGAAAAATCAGAAAAAGTAATTGAATCAATTAAAATTTTAATTGAAAATTATTTTAAAATCAATTAAAGGTTTAATTGAAAAAACAACATGATTTTTTTTCTGTGTGATTGAAGATCTTGAAACTACCTGTGCTCAAATATTATCCCCACAATTGCTAATGTCGCAAGATGAAAACAGTCTTTGGCAGGAGTTCCCTAGTGTGATCTCAGGCGACAGAGACATACTGGAGAATATCAGGGCGCATTAGCTTACTAGACTGAGAACTACCTAAAGATTTTCCATAATTAAGGATTGAGTATATTCTTATTCTGTAGCAAACATGATATACAATATATTATAAGGGTCAACAGGAAGGGCCAGTCACCTGTAGCTACATCTGATCGTATGACATAAGACTAGCTCAGTGCTTTAGATGACTATAAGGTTTATCTCTGTGCTGCTGACTGTGATAAAGGGTGGCATTCGGAACGACTGAGTGTTGAATAAGGGACTTATGTTAAAACTCTGGATATCATAACGAGGAGAAGAACTTTGAAAATTTTCTTACTCAAGGCCTTGTATTTGTCATCAATTAACTGCCTGACTTATTGTTCATTAATTTACTCAAATTTATTATAGATTGTGGAGTCAGCTTGTGCAGAGTGTCATGGTATTATTATCCGGTAGTTGTATAGTGTTCAATTTAAGTTACATCCTGATGACACCTTATTTAAATTCGCTTTCATGCAAATTCTGTTCAGAGACAGTTTGAAGATACTAATGAAATCAGTTTGTTTTGCTCAATAATATAGTTATACTAGTTTCGAAAATCTAAAATAAAATTGCAATCAAAAATAATTTGATTTAAACATTTCGTTACAAATTTAAAAGACTTTTTAGAAGTAATTCTTATACAAAATTTATAAAAATGAAGAAAATTACTTTAACGCTTAATATTTTAGATGCCTTAAATGAAATAAATACGAATATATGGATGAGTGGTACTAAAACCAAGAACAATTTGACGGTACAGCTTTAGAAATAAACTTATGTGTATTAATATAAAAGTAACCAACGAATGTGTATTTAGTTCTATGTTCAGTTTGTATTATTTTTCAAATGGTCCATTTTAATATATGTTAGTATAAATTTCAAACAAGTTTGTTTTCTTCTACCTTAATTTTATATGTCCGCTAAAATATGTTTAATGTAAAATATTAGGTTTTAAGTTGTCTAGTAAATTTAATATTTTCTTTATTTAATTTTTATTTTTTTCTTCCAAATCATAATAAATCTTTATCATTTAAATGCTTTTCTGGTGTCTTTTTTTATTTAATACTATCGTTAGAAATAAAGAAATACGTTTAATTATGAGTATACAATTTTTACTACAAATATATTTTTCGAATGCTTTAAATATTTTTTTTTTTTTGGTTTTATATACGAGATCCTAATTAGAACAACAAATTTTATCAATTATTTTTTTTTTTAAATATTTTTCATGTCATTTTTATGTAATGCGAGTTACGTTAACTGTGAATTTAATTTTTCCATTTTATTTCCTTTATTGTGTATGTATATCATAATCGTACTTTAGCTAAATTTGAACATTATACTTGATTTTTTTTTTGTTATTTTCCACTTTAGTAGAATAATTTAACCATAAAATATTTTGTTTCTTTTTTTCATTAAGTTTGTAGTTAAAAGTGTTTTGTTCTTATTTAAATTTCATCTTAAAACAGAGATTTGTTACGAAAGGAAATCAAGAAAATTAGTTAAGATAACCGTCTACAATTACAAAAAAAGTATTTTTGTATGTGTGTTTAGTGCAAAAATGTGTTACTAAATTTTAATGATCTTTAAATATATTTGTTGTAAAGTTTATTGAAATTTATTAGAGTTTAAAATATTAAATGAAAATTGGTCAGATTTTGTTTATCTAAAGTTGCTTTTTATTTGAAATGAAAGCATTGCTTGTGGTTTTTGTTGGTGTTTGTGTTTTTGTTTAACAGAAAAAAAAGAAAGATTCATAGAAATGTGAGTTCACGTTGACTGATGGCATCAATGTACTCAAATTGCATATAAACTCATTCACCATTTATTATATAGACCGGACAAAATGCACGATGACCCACACTACCGCCACCACCCGATGACTTTCTCGACATCGAACTATTCGGTTGTTGTAACTGCTGCTTCGGCTGTATTGTTTCCGCGGTGGCTTCATTGTCGGTAGTATCCAAATCCTCTTCTTCAGTGGCTTCTGTACCGGTGCCACCTGCTGTATCACCTTCAACTTGGGCTGTAGTTTCAGTTTCAGAACTTTTACCGTTAGCATTACCGTTCGCCGTATTCGCACCATTGCCATTACTATTGCCATTACCATTAGATGTACCATTGTTACTGCCACTACTGTCCACTTCTTCGATTGTCTCCACAATGGTGGTTGAACAGTAACAGTAGGATAAATTTGTTTTAAGATCTTCACAAAATTGCTGTTGTTGCGCAATGCTTGCAATGCGCTCACGGGCTAATTCTCACATAAATGTCGGCTTAAGTTTATAGGCCCTCTTCCAGATTTCGCACAAGCATACAGTCGAATGGAAACGATAAAATATGGCCAGTGGCATGGACACATGGGTTATGATGGTCCAAGCCCACAGGCCATAGAAATTCAGCTGTATGGGATGTGATTCAGCTCTTGACTTTTCCAAAGTACTTATAGCCCACATGGCCAAATTGACGACCAACATGAAGGTAACAATTTCTCTTCCCGGCTTCTTGCGTATATGCTCGGGTGTCACTGCCTGGCGACGACTAGCATCCAATATGAACATTGTCTGACAAGCTGTTTGTACTATAGATGCCAAAGCATTTAAGGGTACCAGCCAATCATCACTTCTAAGTGAAAAATGACCCGCGATGACGGTAAAAATATTGTATAAAAATGAACCAGTTTGTGCGCCAACCAATAAAATATCATCCAGTGAGAAACTTCTATATGCATCGTATTGTAGATGTCTTATTTGTATCATGCCCACCAACGTGGCTATAGTCGCTGTGCCATATATAAACAATTCACATATTGTTACTTCCATTACGGCCAAGGCCACAAAGTCTGGCCTAGATATTAACACGAAAAATAGTATCAATGATATAATGGTCAACACCAACACCAATATGCCCACAAACAAACCCTTATGGGCACGAGCACAATCCACCGAATAGTGGTGTGGAGATCTTTTCACCGGCGAACTAATCATGTCTGGTCTTTGGGGTTTTGGAGTCTGTGGTCTGGATATACTCTTCCACATCACATATAATATAGCGGCACATATCAATGAATACTCGATGGTACAGGGAAACAGGAAAGGCGAAGCATCTTGCACCAATGTTCCCAAAATATTTGTACGACGACATTCGAATATCTGATAGGGACCCTTTAAACCTCTTGGTACTCTTACGAGAGCATTGGGATCGGATGGTGCCAATATTGAATGGGCTCTTGAGTGTCCTGGTATACGATGTGATATGCGTAATGTTCGATTTTCCACATTGTAGAATGTTAGAATTTCATGTTTAGTTTCTTGTATCAGTACATTGAGCCAGACGGCCAAATTGGTGCCAATCATGTGCATTAGACCGAAGCGGGCGATGATTTTATAACGATATACTTTGATTTGCTGAAAGTGGAGGAAAGGCAATGAGAATTAGTTTTTTAATAAAATTTGCTAAAACAGTAACTATGTTTGTAAATTGAGTTAAACATTTTTTTTTAGAATACAATCCGCCTGGCCCACGATGTCGAACGATAACGTTCGCTTAGAGAAGACTTAAGACACAACCTTTTTATCGTATCTATTTTTTACTCAATCAAGTTTGTTTATTCCACAATCAAGTTTGTGTCTTAAGTCTTACCGAACGTTATCGTTCGACATCGTGGGCCAGGGGGAATATTTATAGTCAAAACATTCTAACGATGACAAAACATAAGCTACTGTAATAATAATCTAAATTTGCTTGTGATTGATTTGATTCAGAATTGATCATATTAACTCATTATTTGGCAATATATTTTTCAATTCACAAGTGATATTGTAGTGTCGTAGGAGTTGTACGTCGTCTGAATTTACAATAGTTGTACAAATGTTGCATTAAGGTTCAAGTGTTGCCAAAAGTTAATATATGTATCAGAACATAAAAATTACTTATTTTAGTTGAAAAAAAATAACCAACCGTAACACTTAAATCATATACTGATTGAAAATTTTAAAACAAAAAAATAAAATTAATAAACAAAAAAATTTTAATAATGGATATTGCCGAAAACACTAAAGTATATTTTTATTTTGAAAAATATTGCTATTTTATGTTTTGTATATTTGTTATTAAAAAATTGTTCTTTTATCATTTATTTAAACATACGACTTTGCTCAAACTTGTGTTCACAATCAGATAGTTGAATCATACAATGTACAACATACAACATCATTTTGAATTGAACAAATGTTTTTGTTGGAGTGCTTTTAGATCATTACTAGCGTTTATAAGACGTATAATAATACCTAAAAAAATTTGGTTATATCAATATATAATAAATTGCAATGTTTGCTTTATAGTGGAAGGCAAATGTAAGCGGCATGTGGCCACTGTCGGCAATCAGCTGTTCTTTTTGCCGCTTACACTTTTTGTATATAGGCAAATGTGCGCGGCATATTTAAAGCGGCAAATGTCAAAAAATTAAATTGATTTGTTTTTTACATAAACAAATTCTTAAATAAACGTTTTTTTGTGTACATGGGGAAGTAATTATTAAAAAATTATGGAAAAAGTTTTTTTTTTATTTTTACATATTATATACATGTGTATGGCAACATCGTTTTAAGCGGCAATGTTGAACAAAATTCTACTTTGCCGCGCTGCCGCTTCTCATAGCATTGCCAGATTAAGTAAATTGCGATACCAAAAAAAATTGTGTATGAATAATTTTGTAAAGAAACAAAACTATTATTCACTGGTAATACTGCTAACGCCCGCGGCCGCATGCCGCTAACATTGGCCTTCCGCTATTAATTAGAATTATTTATCATTCAACTCAAATAGCAATCCTAGCTTTATTGTAATAAAACTAACTTAACTTTCAGTATATATAGTTTCAGGATAGTGCTAAGCTTCTAAATTCTAAAAATTAAAGAATTTTCTACTCTCTAACAATATATTGCACTTTAATTGCAATACTATTTTACAGCGTTTAAGTATAAAAAGCAGTCACTTACCTCATTATTCAAAAATATAAAATACATCTGTATAAAGATAAAAGCCATTCTGGTAGCCGGTGTTAAAGCCAATAACACATTATGACACTTTGTATCAGGATTCAATTCAAAATATTGACCAAATTCCAAGCCAGAGTAAATCATGCTGCCAATACCAAAAGCTAGATAAAACGATAGAACAAATTTTAAAAATACATTATTTATAAGAATCCACAATGCCAAAAGAAAATAAAAGTTAGATAAAAACACAATGCCCCTCAATAGAAGCAGAAATAAAATAAAACCAACTTTAACGGATGTGAAGGAGACAAATTTAATGAACACAGATACGATTATTATTATGTTCAAGAATATTTAAGGCAATATAAAATATACTATGTACAAATACACATTCTTTATACATATTTATTACTCATACTCGTAAAGTTCTACTCAAATTAATTTTCCCCTTCATTTTTTTCTTTTTTTGAAGAGAGAGAAGGATTTTCATAATAAGAATGAAATAACTGGGATATAAAAAGACATTAGGACTTTAAGAAAAAAGCTTTTTGGACTGAACATAAATTAAATAAAATATAATATAATAAAAACAAACTACCACTAATTTCCTAGTATCTACATATGTACTTATACCGCTAGCACCAACTACTAACACAAACAGAGAACTGAATAAGATTTTTAAGTAGTTGAAATAAAAACGACTGTATAAATTCAGCAATCTAATAGAAAAAAGGGATATAAATAAAATGTTAAAACGCATAATTATTTTTATTTTATTTTTTTATAATTTCATTCATTCGCGAAATTACTTGAAATATGGGATAATTGTGGCATAGTTAATTAAAGACCCTACACATTTACAAATATGTTTAAAAGCATAAGTAGGTGGAATTCAATAAAAAAAATGTGCTAGTTAAAGTTTCAGTCAACAGATTATTCTTATTAAATAATTGGTAATAAATTAAAGTTTCTAAAAAAAAAAGCAACTTCCTTATTACTTATAAACCTAAAGTAACACACATTGACTAACTATGCTTAGTCACAACTTACCCACAGCACCCATACGTAAATAAAAGCTGCCATAATGATGTTGACGTCCTAAAGGTGACAACAATGAGGGCCTTCTGGCTGAGGGTATTGATGATGGCATACGCCTATTATGCATGGAATTGCTATCCGTATCCGATTCATCCATGCTCTCTGAAGCACTTGTCGAACGTGTTTTGGCTGATAATTTCGTAGGAGATGCTAAAAGATATATGAAAAAAAAGTTCTGTTAAGTTTGTGACATGAGTTTGGAAATATAAACAAATATTTACCAATATTGACAGGTATTTTAGGACGACCCCATAACAAAGTAGCATACATAAAGAGCAGGAATATCATGCTGCCAATGTATAGATATAAATAATACACCTGTAATGGTACAAGAAGAGAGCAGCAAGGCAACCGGAGTAACAGAAATTTACATGTTAATTATAAATACATTTTTTACTGACAGGATATATGTACATATGTATGTATGTATGAATGTATGTACAATGTACTATTTACGAGTACAAATTTACTGAAACTGATGGATGCTACTGGCATCTATCATATGACACTGGGGTGTGTGAGTGTGTGTCAATGTGCAGGTTACAAGGTTGTCTGTAGATGTATGAAGGGATGTGAATATGTACATTTATACCATCATATTTTAAAGTCATAAATGTGATATCTGAGATGTAATGAAGTAACCTTTACAATTTTGTCGGAAAGGGTTGATATTTCTATTCAAATTATATTAGATTTTTATTGCGTAAGCTCTTGACTTACTAATTATTAAACATAAAGTGTGTGTTTTTTATTAGGGTACTTTTCTATTATTAATTTATGTGTGCAGGAGTTTTTTAACTTTGCTATTCAGAAATTAAACTTATGTGTTTAGAAATGTTATACATGAACGTTTTAATATAATACGATTTTAATTATATTTTAAGAAGATAATACCAACTTTCTTCAGGTTTCCGTATTTATTTTACTTTTTCAACATTGATTGTATAATTGAAAAATATGGGAACTATTCATCATTTGAAACCAAAAACGAATCAAGTCAATTTCGGAAGTAAAGCTTTTACCAGAAAGAAAGTTCTGCATCGTTCAAAACACATAGTATAAGGGGGGCATGGCATGACTTACCAACCACTTCTTCCTAAATAGTTTTTAACGGGTATTGCAACATGTGGCCGAGCGTTGTCATGATGAAATATTACTCTTTCATGTCTAGTACCCAATTTCCCTGCTTTTGGATGGATCCTGCTGCTCGAAAACTTTTTGAAATTGCTGATCAAGTAGCTCCCAATGATTTTTAAGGTCCTGTTGAGTTTGACAAAAATTTACATAATGTAATGCCTCAAATTCTTGGTCTTTAAATTTGTTTGGATGGCCTGAACGAAGCAATTATCGTACATTGAAACCGATGGAACGCATTTACCATGAGCTTTGGTGAGCAATTGATGTGTCGGCATAGCCACTTTTTTTAATTAAGGAAAACTTGCCGCATATGACGCTTTGTGGGCACAAAATTTTATGTTTTCTTAGCAAAAATAACTTTATTGTTTACACTATAATATTCAGCAACTAAGTGAGAATAAATGACGTATTCTTGAAAATAACATGAAAGTTACTAACAAACACGACGTTCAAAATATACGCCATCTGCTAAGAATCCCTGCTTCCCATCTCTCAAATCATAAAAGTTTTATACAGTCTCCCAACAATCATTTCAAATACTATTACTAGTATTCAATCATGTACAGTCTCCCATAGTTCCTCAGCTTCCTAATCCTAAGAGGCATCGTTTTGTACACAGAAGAACAAAACGGACATAGTTGTGCGAAGAAGACTCTATCAAAATTATTCGAACAATATAATGGACACAAGAAACAAATTCAATGGACAAATTAATCGGCCCTGTTCTGTAAATCGAATTGTTTTTAAAAACGAGAAATTTCTAAAACCGAATAAATCGCTTTTTGGTGTTCTACAAATTACTCGTATTGATATGATTCGAAATTAGGTTCGAATTTTTAGTTAAACGTCAAAGTCAGCTGTTGATTAAAAAAATTCACAATTTGTAAATAAAAAGAAAGATATAAGAAAAAATGGTGATCGCCATCTTAAAAATAAATTGTGTTTTTGCAAAATACTTGTGATTTACGCAATTATTTTATTTTAAATAAGTTTTTTGAATTAAAATTTAATTTAGTTGTAAAGTGTTTGTCATAAAAATTTAATGTATAATGTTTACTATTATTACAAGGGTGTTATTTATTCAAATGCCGTTTATATTCTCTATAAAAAAAAGGGTTTTGTTCATTAAACTTTTTTTATCGCTTTTAAAGCAAAAATATGTAGAAGTTTTAAGATGCTTTTAAAATATATTTTTTTAAAATTCAAATATATTAAAATGCATGTAATTTTAAAAGAATAAATAAAAAATACTTCATATTTTATATTGCACTTGTTTTTTTTGTTATTTTTGTGATCATTTATTAAAATAATTACACATTCGATTTCCTTTCGACTAGGTTTGTTTACTCGGTTTCAAAATGAGAAAAATTATGTGAATTCGATTTACAGAACACCAAAAAATGTGAATTCGTTTCAAAATGAGAAATTTACTCAGATTCGGCTTACAGAACAGGGCCGTATGACATGCTTACCTTGCTCTCAATCGAATTAAAAAACTCTAAGCCCCTACTACGATATTTATTTGTTCAAGATTCCTGTTATCTTTAGGTGGATTACAAAGTATCAAAGAGGGTATTGTGTTTTAAAGAATACTTTGAACAAAATGATAATACTAATAATATTCCATCAATTTATTAAATTTAATTTCCTAGCAAGATTGTTATTCTATAAAGCATTATTTAATAAATATTGTAGGTTATTTGAGATTGCAATTCGACGATATGTTTTATCGTATCCTTCACTTTTTCGACTGTTTTTCTTTTTGTCAATATAAACCATTTGCTATTTATTACATTATTACATATTGTAGCTAATGATAAAACAATACACACACATTAATATATGACAAATGTTCATAAAACATCACTGAGATGTCTACATTTCTGCTGGATTACGAATACATACTAACAGGCTGTAGAAAGAAGTATTAATGCAGTCTGTTACCTTTTCAAAAAGTTAATGTCGTAAGAAATTGAACATGACATTTGGCTGGCAGGGAAAATAACGAACATCATGTCGCAGCATCCTAAATGTACTGTGCTACAACAGTTTTGCAACATACAACAATACAAACATGCATAGTTATGTATAAGCTTGTCATGGCATGTCTATGTGCAACAACTTTATTATTATTTCAAAGTTGTAACTACATACAAAACACTCTCTAAGTGATTTGGGTGATTTAAAACGGCTTACGAGTACGTACAAAAAGTCAATGTCTTTTTAAGTGCAAAAACAAACAGTAAATGTGTTCCTACATAATGTGTTTGAAGACAAACTTGCTTTGTTAAACAACTTAACATTGTCAAATAGATATGTTGTTTTAACACCAATTTGTTGATGTCAGCCCTTAAGCCAAAAACAAAAAAAATATTAATCTCAATTATTTTTCATCACTTTTATTAGCTTCAAAGCCTCTTTATGGCTTCTATAAATATTAAAATAATCATCATAATTATAGCTGAAGTGTTTTTACCAAAAACTCTAAGGAGATCTTTTAATTTTAAACAAAGAATTATTAAATATTTATTCCTAGATAGTTTAATATGCACAGGTGTATTTATGATGGTAATAAAATAACAGAAAATAATAGTTTTAGATAAAAAAAAATTGCATAAACTAAAACTAAGCCAAATTTTAGAAAAGTGTTCAGAATAAAAGGATAAATAAATGCAGGATATGAATGTGTAGTCGAGTGGAGTAGTGTATATAGAAGTGACTTAGAGCTCTCTTCCATTTGTGTTATTTGTATGTATCAGTAGTAGGCATAGCTGCCAGATTTGTTTCAAAAAAAGCAAAGTGACGATTTGACGATTTTTTTCATTGAAAGTGACGATTTTCTGAATTATTGAAATTTTCTATTATTTGTTTGTTTTATTAATGTTTTTTCTACCAAAGACTCTCTTTTTTTGACACAACAACTATTTTTCTCAATTAATATTATAAATATTGAGCATTACATGACATATTTCAAAAACAAAACTAAGTAATAGTAGTGTAGGGTAGCCAAGTTGATGTGGCCATCTTTTAACGAGAAACGTACTATGCAACTAATAACCCGGAATAGAAAGGATATATCAAGGTTGCTGGCAGTATTAACGGGACACTGGACGTTAGGCAAGCACGCTAATCGACTGGGACTCCCTTTTAACGACCATTGTCGTAGTTATAAGGATAGGGAAAAAGAGGATATGATTTTCCACTTTCGCTGCGAATGCCCAGCCCTGAGTGTCAAGAGACATATGTGATATTTATTTATAAGATATTTATTTATAAAATACTGTAAGTCTTGTTTCAAACTCTTCAGTTTAAACTGACCAGTTTTTGTTTAGTTCTCTTTTGAACTGAATGCAAATCAACATGCAAGTTTGTACCTCTTTTGTTCTCTTTTCCCTTCTCATTCAAAAATGCTTGAAGAGTCAGAATTGAAGAAAGTGAAAGCGGACTAAGATATTATAAAAATATTGAACAAGTTGTGTTTAACATTATATTTTTTGTGATTTCTTATTTTATTGTATTGTACAAGAGTCTATATAAAGTTGAATTTTTATGTTTTCGTTTAAATAAAAATTTCGAAATACTATTAGAAATAGTGACTTTTTTCCGATTTTTTTTTGACGATTTTTAAAATTCGAACTGACGATTTTTTTCTTTTTTATTGGGATTTTGACGATTTTTTTCGAAATTCATCTGGCAGCTCTGGTAGTAGGTATGTTTTATTTGTTTTGACTGTTCACTTACCTCATAAAATGATGGTGGTATATAAGTGGATATAACCTCTGCCATTGGAAATGCAATACCCATAACAACCAATATTTTGCCATACAAGGCGGAGAATAACGTTGCCAAAGCATCACCTCTATAAAACAAGCAGAAAATAATATTTAAGTTAAATGTAAAGTTGAGAATTTTTTTGTTTTTTTTTTTTTTGACTTTTTGTTCGCTTAATTCAAAATTTTAATAATCTTTTGGAATAAGAAATATTTAAATATCCTTCCGTGGTAGACTATAAAATAAATTCAAATTTATATTATATATACGAACATATTATATATTATATTTTTATTTATAGTTTTTAAATAATGACTTTATAACATGAGGTAAAGAAAGGAGATTAACATTGAAATTCTGTTATTAATTTATATTCTGGTTGATAAAAAAAAAACAAAAGAAAAAATTAGTTACTGATTGCTAATTAGACTGCTAAACACCTTGGAAGGATTGATTGAGTTATTAAACATCAAAAAATGAATGCTGATTTTTTCAGCGACAAAATTCTATTCGATGAAGCATATTTCATTGTGATGGCTTTGTTCATATGTAGTTAAAACATAATATATTGTTACGTTTTTAAGTTTGTACCTTTTAAAAACGGTGGTTTATTTCCTTCAAATAAATTGGAATCGTTTTAATTGCAAAATAAAAGCGTCAACTAGTTTAAAATTATAACGAATCTTTATTTATTCAAATGTACACAAAAACAATTTTTTACTACTCTTTTACAGTTTGCAGTTGCAGTTTGAAAACACTTTGATATTCACTCAACGATAACTTTTAATAATGTTGTATGTTGATAAGGATGTTTTTACAAGGGCGGTTTGGAAACTTCTTAGCCTAGAACAGAAAGCGCGGTATAAACAGAAAAAAGTTAAGTGTTTTGAACACATATGTTAAATTTCAAACAAGACGCATCCGCGATTTTTTCACAATTGAAATTCCTAGTTCCATTAAATATTTAAATAAAAAAGGTTTGTCGGGACAAGAAATTCATAATGATGTAGTGAATGTGTTAAGTGAAAGTGCTCCTTCATATGCAACAGTAAAAAATTGGGTTGCTAAATTTAAACGTGGTCATACAAGCATTGTGGATGAACAACGTTGTGGACGTCCAAAATACAGCAACAACAGAAATTGTAGCCAAACTGCATGACATAGTATTAAATGATCGATGAACAAAAATGCGTGAAATAGATGATATAATGGGCATCTCAAATGATCGAGTACATTCCACTACAGATGAAAAAGCTATCTGCAAGATGGCTGCTGCATTTGTTAACAGCGGACCAAAAACGCATAAGAATAAAAATTTCTCAAATTTGTTTGGATCGTTTTAATAAAAATAAAATGGATTTCAAGCATCGTTTCATAACTGCTGATGAAACATGGATCCACCATTATACTAAAGAGCCAAAAAAAACCCAATCCAAGCAATGGACTGAAGCTGGAGGAAGTGTCCCAAAGAAGGTAAAAACATTTCAATCGGCTGGTAAGATTATGGCAAAGGTTTTTTTGGGACTTCAAAGGTATTTTATTGATTGAATATCTGCAAAAGGGTAAAACAATAAATTCAGAGTACTATTGCAACGTACTGGCTTACAATACAGAAAAATAATTTTGCATCAAGACGACATGTGCGCTGGTACAAGAGTGTTTTAACAATGGCTAAAATCAACGAATTAAAGTACGAGTTGCTTGATCACCCACCTTATTCTCCTGATTCAGCTCCCAGTGACTATGTGACAGTGAGATCTAAAAAAAATCCTAGCTGGCAAGCGTGTTACCTCAAACGAATTTGCAATTACATTTGTTAACCACTATTTTGAAGGCCTTGAGGAAAAATATTTTAATCAAGGGATAACATTGCTAGATAAGCGTTGGACTAAGTATATTGAAGTTTAAGGAGCTTATATTGAAAAATAAAAATGTTTTTGAAAAACTAACTATTCTCTTTCTGTGCTTTGCTAAGAAGTTTCCAAACCGCCCTCGTATATTGATAAACATACCGAATTCTGACACTAGCCGTTAAACTGAAATTGAAATACAATTCCGTAACAATATACATATGTAATGTGTTTTAGGAAGAATATAAGGCAATGCGTTTCTAGATATTAAAATTTAAATTACTAAAACAAACGACTAGCACTTTTGCTTATTAATAAACTCTTTTGCTGGGATATTTGTTTATTCAGGAAATTCTGTTATCTAACATTTTCTAATAATCCTTTCCATGATGATAAGCAAACTGAATTTATTGTTATTTTAACAGTATTTATTAAACCAATCAGCAATATAATTTCAAAAAGACACATACATACATAAATATTAGGAAGATAAACTTTCAGAAAATTGCTTAACTAAAAGAGGAAAATAAACACAAATACAATAGATGTATTTATACTATCGACACTTAAAAGACAAGTCAGACAGACACAATAAACCAAAGTTAAATAACATTTAAAAAAACGATTATCTTCACACGCACATAAAAGGATAATAACAAACACATACATATATATATATATATATATATATACATTCATATATAACACATAAAAACCCTAACACACTTTTACAATTGTTAACACGCAATCAGTAATAACAGGGGGAAAATAAATCGCACATTATACTACCAACCATAATTGAGCACTTGCTTACAACAACTAACTATTACAAATAAAAAGTTCCTTCTAAGATTATTATATAAATTGTTGATAAAATAAAAGTAGTTGCAGTACTGACTTGAGTACTGACTCAAAATCTTAAATTGACTAATTGAAGAAAGACCACAAAAAGAGCAAATGTGATGCCGAATGAGCGCTTCATGTAACTATAGAAATCTTAAAACTAGAAGTTGTTTTCAACAATTATAATTTTTATTCGAACTGCTAATTTCTTAAATTTTTGGTATTTCTTTAGTCAGGCTCAAGTTCATTAAATTTAATTTTCATTAAATTATTTTCACTGTAAAATATGTTCACTGTTTTACAACTTGAAAAAAATTTTATTTGATAATTTTTCTTGGCTGGGATTCGAACCTGGGTTGAATTTACATGTTTCGAGAACAAGCACATTCTCTCATCACAATTCTTTACGTTCTAACCCTTTGCACCACTGCGGTGCCCGTTAGCCAACAGACAAACAACAATCCTTTAACTAGTGTTACCTGGTGGTTCGAAATTTGCTGTAATTATCATTTTTCAACTTCTATTCAAGATTTTTTGTCTTGTAAACTTTGAATACATTTGTTTATTATGTTTTTTGTTTTTTGAGTACAAATACAAACATTAGAAGCTGGTGCCCATAGCTATTTTTAGAACAATTATTATTTTTAGTTGAACTGTTAATTTCTTAAGTTAGCAGTTTAGTTATATTTCACCAAAAATTAACTCGTTCACTAGGATCAGTGTTAAAAAATACCACTTGTTTTCAATTATAAATAATAAATAATTTAAAATGACTGTTACAAAAACATTTTCTAGGATTGGGAATACTCTTACAAGATCTCATTGTTTTCTACTCTCTCCTGTAGAAAATATGAAAAGGGCAACCAAAAATATGCAATAACACAGTTTTTCTTGCACGTGAGTCATATTAACATATGAATTAGTTATTTATTTCATTTCAGAATTTGGTACAGATTATTTAGTGCATATTTTTTTAGATTTTGCATTTTATAGCATATTTTTCCATACCAATATTATGGTGATTACTTATATTTCTTACCAAATAATGTGGATTTTCAATATGGATTTCTAAAATGGAATTCAAATTGGATTATAATCTTTAATTTTAATCACTTTTATTTCCCATCAAAAAACTATTTTTATATGGAATTTTAAATTTTCATATGGGTCTCAATTGAATTCTAAAGTAGGCCCTACATCCATTAATAGTGGCATAAATTATTACAAAAAAAACGCTTACATGTACTCAATTTTGCATATACATATTTACATATATAGTTGCATAAAAATGTCAAAGTTTACCGTTAGATTTCTATGTGTTTGTTTTGTTTATGACTTAAAAAGAAACATTAGTTTAATATCAGTTTAATTACACTATATGGTAAACACTTTTTGCAAATTATCCAATACAAATCAAATTATAGTAAATAATGCAGGAAATATCAAAGGCCATTGAGGAAAATATTCTAACAATGACAAACAGTAGCTATTCTACGCGAGTCATATCTTAACAGATTAAAGTAAGTGAATCAGTGATCATAAGTGTTCAAAAAAGCTTTTTTTTTGTTCCCAAACCACAAACCTGCATTGTCGATAAAAAATTGTTAAGGCACAACTAAAGTTTGGCAGAGAGCACAGAAATTGGACAGTAGATGGCAGAAAATGTTAATTCTGGTCAGATGAATCCAAATTTAATCGTTTTCAATCAGAAGATAAACAATATTGCTGTCGCCGTATAGCCCAAAGAATTCAAAAGCATCATGTTAAGGATATAATGAAGCACGGTGGGACGAACGTCATGATATAAGGTTGCTTTACATGATGGTACCTCGACCACTGCAAAGAATCGAATAAATAATGAGGAAAGTATTTTTCTAACTCATATTCACGATTTTGTAGGTAAGAGCATGCATATCAATCATATGGATGATGTTACTTTGCAGCTGGATTGTAACTTAAAGCACACTTTAAAATTCGTTAAAGGGTGGCTTAGCGAGAAAATTTTGGGAATTTGTGGTCAATTGGGAAGAGACTGTGGGGACAATATCGATTGATTCCAATCCATTTGGAGGAGCTTTGGCAGCGGGTTCATCTCGATGAGAGAGTATTCTATATGAATTAATTGAAAAATTTGTGGAGAGTTTGCCATAACGTGTAAAAAGTGTTTTACGAAATAACGGACTTTTTACTAAATATTAAAAATCCTAATATTTCCTAAAGTTTTAATTGTGATTGGGTTGTTTTCTTTGCTTTGGTTTTTTTTTCTTAAAAGTAATAATTTTAGTTTTGATTTGTAAATTGTTTTGTTAAATATTAAGCATAAAATAAATGACAGAAATTTTTTTTTTAATTTTCTTTATTAGTTTTATGCAATAGTAGTAGTAGTAAGATTTTCTTTATTTACAATAAATTTTTTGTTTGCAATTTTCATCTTAATTTATAAAATAAATTCTTATTGAAAATTAGAAAATTGGTAGTAGTAGTCGATAACCAAAAAAGGAAAACATAAACTTTAAAATTCTTATACAAAATAATCAATTATATTCTAGTATTAAAAATGTCCTGTATTATAATGCTGACTTTAGGTAATCCACCAGTTTTTCCCAGTCTGTATCTTTTTCACCATTAAGTATATTAATCATTTCAGTGTAAAGTAAATTCGGTTTCTCAAAATGAACAATTCGGAACTCCTTGAGAACTGGACAAACGCCTAGAAAATGTTTAAATGTTTCCATTATACCCATATTACAAAGCTTGCATAGTTTACTCTCAGTTGTCGACCCGAAAATGTTGTAATTCAGTTTAATAAGACCACATCTTGCTTTAAATACCCACGTTATTTTAGTTTGATTTATGTTGTCAATAAAATAATTGAAACCTCTTTCGAAATCTAAATCTTTGTAAATTCTTGAGGTTGTAGCTTTATTTTGTAACCACAGATTAAGTTGATGTTGTTGTTTTCCATGTAGTATTTCATTACTTTGAGTGACCCATTGTTGTTTATTTGGTTGAGTACTGGACCATGGAATATTTAAATTGTCTGCAACCTTTTGCAATTCTTTAAAGCAAAACAAATTTTTTTCGGCATGTATATGTGCTATTTTAAAAGGTAACCTATTGGCCGGGTATTCAAACATAACTCTAGACATGTACAGTGGATGTAGTTCTAAGGTATATAAATGGTTGTTTACGGCGGCAGTTTCGAGCATTAGAGCATAATTAGGTGTAAAATCTGGCAGCATTAATACTTTTTTCAGGAAATATCTTTGTAATAAATCGATCTCCTCAAAATACCCATAACCCCAAACTTGTGCTGCATATGTTTGAATCGACCTGCAAACAGCTAAAAAAAGGTTCCACTTCTGTCTCAATTTAATTTGTCTGTTAAATATAAAGTTTTTCCAGGTACAGCTAATAGATGTTTTTGCCTGTGTATTTCTATTTTCCACATGTTTCGTAAATTTAATTTTCGGTGTAAGAATTACTCCTAGGTACTTGTACTAATTTTGATATCGTTTCCATTAAACTGCCATTTTTCTTGTGTTTTTAGTCTCCCACCGTTTTTTGCAATAACAAGTTTTATGCAGTAACAAGTTAACAAAGAACTAACATGTACTCATTTGTGTTCCTTACTGTATATTAAATCCTTTCTGTATATATTTATGTCCTTATTCGATTGTAGTAAAATTTTGAGCACATCACATTTAAGAAGTTGTGACTCAAATACTTGGACAATATATCATTTATATCTAAAGTTGGCTATACACTACGTGTTTTTGCTTATGTAGTAAGTTTAAGTTTACAAATCACATGTTTTTCTTTATGTCTGTCAAAATTGGTTATTTTACATAAGGGTTTTAATTTTTGGTACAATTACACGTGACATCGCCATGATTATTTACAACAGCTGATACGCTTAAATATTTAATATTATTCTTATTTCACATATAAATTTCCATGTCGTTTCTTTAAAAAATGCGTTAAAGCCGCTGAAAAAATTTTTGGTAGCGTCACTTAACTGCCGGCGTCAACAATATTGATTTAAAGTTTTTCGTTTTTTAATATATGTACATTGTTATTAAATTATCAAAATGGGATAAAAAAAATATTTAATTTATCACTTATGCAAATTCTTCATAAGGTCGGCTAATGATCTTATGTTTTTGCTTGCATATTTTACACAAGCAAAGTTTTTGAAGTCACCAACTACATGTTTTTACTCCGTTATGTAAATTTTGACAAATACAATGTAAAAAACACATAGTGTATAGGCGCCTTAAGCTTAGTAGAAAATATATTTAAATTTTTATGATGTTTTTATCGTCACAAGTAAAATGCTTTAGTTGTTCCGTAATAAAGGTGTGTGTTTTTAGACCATCCTTTCCAAACTTTGAACATTTCTGGATTTAATTGTTCTCTTCCAAAATCTAGCCATAAAAGACACCATTAAAAGTATTGTAAATATACCTAATTCTGTTTTTACGCGATAGATACGTATAGATAGTAGATAGAGTATCCATATTAAATGAGGGAATTGGTTCCACGTATGAAATATCAGGTAAAATAAGATAAATAATTCAAATTCATGTTGCTTTATACACTAACATATTTTATGTAAATAAAAAACAATAGAAAAGAGAGTTCATTTAGAAAAGTACATACATACGTGCAATATCTTTTCGTCTTTAACACTTAAATTTGACTGAATTCTTACACTCTTACTTTCAACTAAATTTATTTGAAATAAACAAGGGAAATCCCCTGTTTCGATAGTGTTGTTTTTCGTACCAGACGATTTTTAGTGCTGCCAACTATGTGTTTAATTTAAATTTCTCCAAAACCAGTGCAAACAACGTTTTTCTGGTAAAAATACATACATTTTTAGATCGCGTTAAATCAAATCTAGTCGCATAAAAACAGAATGAAATATTTGGAAGCGTGTTAAATCAAATTCGCGTAAAAAAACTCGCGTAAAAACAGAATTAGGTGTACTAACTATGTAAATTCCATCGTTAAAAAGAAATAGTGTATTTTTTTTTGTAAATTGTTGAGCAAATAATGGTTTTTTGGCGTTTGTATTTAAAATAAAAATATTTGTTAACGCATATGAATGAAAAAAAAAACTAAGAAGGGGTTGTTGGTGGTAATTATTTGTTGCATTTATTTCCTCGTATGCATTTTAACAACAAAAAAAACTAGAAGAAAAAAATTGGAGCAATTTTGGTGCAATAACCTTTTTTCTAGTTACATTGTGTGCCTTGTTTGTTTACTGTGGATACATACAATTTCTGAGATCTGTATGTATTCATTATACCTTTAAAATACATATGTACATACATACGAGTATGGTGACATTTTTTTTTTGTTTCATCATTGTTACGAAAAACCAAAACAATTTCTTTGTTTGTAATGATTTTATATTCTTTTTAACGCCAACAGTTTTAGACAGACAGACAACTAGATAGAGGAGAACACCTTTTAGTTTTTCTAATTATTATCTGTGTTATAGTGTGCAATTGTTGTTGTATTTGTATTGTAGCAACAAATAATTATTATACAGTCAGCCAGCCAGTCATCAAGATTCTTCTTCTCCTATAAACATTTGACTGTATATATTAGAATCTACATACACTTTGCATACAATAAACTTACACATGCATACTTAAGGCATAATACATATATACATACATATGTTCATACATACACACATATATACATATATATATATATATATATATCTAGTGTATGTATACGATTATTTTCTTCTGTGTAAGTTTTTGTCTAGTCATAAATCATTTGGTTATTTGTCTCTTTATTGCCTTAGATTGTTTTAAATGCATTCATGACATCGCCTTTTTACAAAAATTCTTTGTGTCTTTAGTAGAATACGAGCATGTGAAAGAAAGATTTATTATTTGTTTTTCAAAAATGGGGAAGTAATTCCAACCGGCTCATTTAAATCGTTTTTAATTACTTATTTGTTATTTAAGTATTTTCAAAAAGTTCTTGATATCATTCTTAAAATTAGTAAATTGTCTTATTTAAATGGAATCCAACCATATTAGAATGTTGCAGAAATTTTACAAAAATATTTTATTTGGAAAGTTTGTATACAAATTGATATATCATCAGCTCAGTGAATTAAAGTGCCAAGTCCGCTTTTTTGGAAATTTATATTTGAATACAAAACGTAAAAGTAAGCCTTTGCTTAAGAAACGTCGCAGTTATGGTTTTTATCCCTGCTATGCTTTAGTATGTAAAAGCCCATTTTTATTCTAAAAATTTTAACCAAATAAACAAATCAAAGTTCTTATAACACATTTTTTACTAGATTATTTCAAAATTTATTGACAATTTATATCAATTACGTAGCACTATTAACTTCTTTGAGCAACTTTAGTGACATAGTAAAAATGTGTTCAGTCCTCTGAAAATACAAAATAATTAATAGAAAAGTCCTAAAAAGCACCTGTAACATTTGTTAAAAAGGACTTGGCATACTATGATAACAATATAGATATTAGCTTTTATTCAACTATTTTTGTTTTTAATTTTTCGAAACTGAAACTGGAGAGAATTTTAATGATAATCTTTCAATAGTGCATTTTTAATATTTTGAATTTCAAACGGATTTAACAAACCGTTGAAATTTGATGTGTGTGAAGATAAATATGCCGAGTTAAATATGTTTTGACGTAACGACTTACGTAAAACATATTTAAGTGTGAAGTTAAATATGTTTTGACGTAACGACTAATGACAAACGTATTTAAGTATAAAATACAAATTAAAATAAATTTTAAATACGTTATGACCAAAAAAACAATTTAATGAAAAAATTGATTTTAAATTGGGAATGAAATTTTAAATGGTTATAAAAAACAATTTACTTAAAACTAGATATAATTATGAAGTTCTTCTTAAACAATTTTGAACTTCTATGAGGGATTTTGGCCAAAGTGGGCAAATGGAGCAAAGGCATGCATAACCACTATATAGGATATGTGTGCAATAGAAACAGCTATCAGATGCTGTTTTTGGAATTCCAGAATTGAATTTGTGAAATTTTTTACAAACTTTTGAAAATTCACTTAAACAATTTTGGCCTTCTATGAGGAATTTTGGCCAAAGTGGCCAAATGGAGCAAAGGCATGCATAACCACTATATAGGATATATGTGTAATAGAAACAGCTATCAGATGCTGTTTTTGGAATTCCAGAATTGAATTTGTGAAATTTTTTACAAACTTTTGAAAATTCACTTAAACAATTTTGGACTTCTATGAGGGATTTTGGCCAAAGTGGCCAAATGGAGCAAAGGCATGCATAACCACTATATAGGATATGTGTGCAATAGAAACAGCTATCAGATGCTGTTTTTGGAATTCCAGAATTGAATTTGTGAAATTTTTTACAAACTTTTGAAAATTCACTTAAACAATTTTGGCCTTCTATGAGGGATTTTGGCCAAAGTGGCCAAATGGAGCAAAGGCATGCACAACCACTATATAGGATATGTGTGCAATAGAAACAGCTATCAGATGCTGTTTTTGGAATTCCAGAATTGAATTTGTGAAATTTTTTACAAACTTTTGAAAATTCACTTAAACACTTTTGGACTTCTATGAGGGATTTTGGCCAAAGTGGCCAAATGGAGCAAAGGCATGCATAACCACTATATAGGATATGTGTGCAATAGAAACAGCTATCAGATGCTGTTTTTGGAATTCCAGAATTGAATTTGTGAAATTTTTTACAAACTTTTGAAAATTCACTTAAACAATTTTGGCCTTCTATGAGGGATTTTGGCCAAAGTGGCCAAATGGAGCAAAGGCATGCATAACCACTATATAGGATATGTGTGCAATAGAAACAGCTATCAGATGCTGTTTTTGGAATTCCAGAATTGAATTTGTGAAATTTTTTCTATTACACACATATCCTATATAGTGGTTATGCATGCCTTTGCTCCATTTGGCCACTTTGGCCAAAATCCCTCATAGAAGGCCAAAATTGTTTAAGTGAATTTTCAAAAGTTTGTAAAAAATTTCACAAATTCAATTCTGGAATTCCAAAAACAGCATCTGATAGCTGTTTCTATTACACATATATCCTATATAGTGGTTATGCATGCCTTTGCTCCATTTGGCCACTTTGGCCAAAATCCCTCATAGAAGGCCAAAATTGTTTAAGTGAATTTTCAAAAGTTTGTAAAAAATTTCACAAATTCAATTCTGGAATTCCAAAAACAGCATCTGATAGCTGTTTCTATTGCACACATATCCTATATAGTGGTTGTGCATGCCTTTGCTCCATTTGGCCACTTTGGCCAAAATCCCTCATAGAAGGCCAAAATTGTTTAAGTGAATTTTCAAAAGTTTGTAAAAAATTTCACAAATTCAATTCTGGAATTCCAAAAACAGCATCTGATAGCTGTTTCTATTGCACACATATCCTATATAGTGGTTATGCATGCCTTTGCTCCATTTGGCCACTTTGGCCAAAATCCCTCATAGAAGTCCAAAAGTGTTTAAGTGAATTTTCAAAAGTTTGTAAAAAATTTCACAAATTCAATTCTGGAATTCCAAAAACAGCATCTGATAGCTGTTTCTATTGCACACATATCCTATATAGTGGTTATGCATGCCTTTGCTCCATTTGCCCACTTTGGCCAAAATCCCTCATAGAAGTTCAAAATTGTTTAAGAAGAACTTCATAATTATATCTAGTTTTAAGTAAATTGTTTTTTATAACCATTTAAAATTTCATTCCCAATTTAAAATCAATTTTTTCATTAAATTGTTTTTTTGGTCATAACGTATTTAAAATTTATTTTAATTTGTATTTTATACTTAAATACGTTTGTCATTAGTCGTTACGTCAAAACATATTTAACTTCACACTTAAATATGTTTTACGTAAGTCGTTACGTCAAAACATATTTAACTCGGCATATTTATCTTCACACACATTGAAATTTGTACTACTCATAATTATTGTAGCAACACCATGGCCGTCCGCGACCGCATGCCGCTAACATTGGCCTTCCACTATAATATGCACTATACACCCAGTATGTGTATAAAACAATTTTCTAGAAATGGGCGCTATATGGGTAGTAGTACCTATTATGGACCGATCAATTAAAAATTGTATGCCTTGACTTCCGTGAATATAAATATATATATATACATTATCTAGATATAAATATTTTTAAAAGATTTATGGAGGTTAAAGTGAATTACGGAGAGGGAGTTTTGACTAATTATGGACCGACCATTATAAAATTAGGTGTCATCTTTTCTGCATATATGAAACTTATGTTTTTTGAATTTTATTTGGATACCAACATTTTTAAAAGAGTTATGCGGTTTAAAGTGATTTTTGGAAGTGGGGCTTATATGGGAGCTATGATAAATTATGGACCGATTTTCACAAAATTTGTAGATGTGAATTTTTTTCATTAACAACTCATTTTTGGTGAAATTTGTGTGAATACTTGCATATTTCAAACATTTATGATCGTTAAACTCCTATTTCGGGAGGCCATTTGTATGGGAGCCAGGTGAAATAATGAACCGGTTTTTACTAGTTCTCTACGGATGGCCTTGGCCCGAAAAAATATCACGTATCAAATTTTATTGAAATATCTTTAAAATTGCGAGCTGTACTCTGCGCATAAGCTTTACATGGACAGCCAGCCAGCAGCCAGCCAAACGGACGGACGGACGGACATCGTTAAATGGACTCAGGAAGTGATTCTAAGTCGATCGATACTCTAAGGTGGGTGTTGGACCAATATTTATGGGCGTTACAAACATCAGCACAAATCCAATATACCCTCCCCACTATTGTGGTGTAGGGTATAAGAAATTATACCAAAATAATTAAAGCAGTCTTAAGGAATTTATAAATTTACTAAGTTTTGATACTTTCTCTGAGTAGAATAATAAGAAATTTTCTAATAATTAATGTAAATACTAATATTTCTTCCTCTTTTCCAAGAATATGCAAACATCAAACTAATAACTGATCAATTTAGGAATAAAATTGTTTTTTGTAATGTAATTTTACCCACATAAATCGGTCTTTAAAAAAATGTATTAAGTGAAATCTTTTTCAAACGAAATGTTTAAATATATTCTCGGCAAAGTTAACAAATTTGAAAAATAATCGATAATTTGTATGCAGTCTCATTCCATAGCATTTCAGCACTGTTTGGATCTTTACCTCCTCCGATGCCATTAAAATTCAAAATATATATTTCATTTTATACCCCTCTAACTCTAACAACTCGAGCATTTTTGTGTATAATAAACAATCTTCAGAATCGAATTACTTTAGAACGTGTCATTCAAGTTTAACAAATGTGATGCGAAAAATTTACCTCAGAATTATAATTATTGTGTGAAAATTAATAATTGGGATAGTGTGTATTTGTTATTTTAATCGATTTATAGCAAGCAGATTAAATCAGAAAAAGAATTGCTTGCAATGCCTTTTTCATTACACGAACCTGCTTTATTTTAAATTAAAACTTAACAGTTTTGTTGTCTAATTTCTAAAACTTGAATTTGTGGACAAGTTGGAAAACACAGAATTTATGGTTTTGTATTATATTTTAGCATTGATTAAAAAATCATTTGTATTTATTGGAATACCATCCTAAACTGAATAAATTTTTTTTTAATACTTCAAACTTCTACTTCATGTAACTGTACCTGTGCAGTTTTCTGTCTAAGTGTGAACAATTTGTAAAATCGTTGTATGTTTATTGAAATTCTATTATATTTACTGCTCGTATTTTCATTTTACCCAAGATAAATGAAGAAAGTTTTTGTTAAATTTGCTTGAACAATGAACGAATGAAAATTGATTTTGGTTTATTGTTCATGGAAAAAGTTGTTGATATAAAAAAATTTTAAATACTAAAAACCCAAGTTTTTAATTAAACAGTAGGAAGTTGAAAATAACATATTAAAAATCATATTCTTAAAAAAAATTTTTAAGTTCTTAATACAAGTTTTTTTTGGAGACTTAAACTTTTCTTTCGATTCTTATTTCATGAATAATAATTTAAATAAAAAATAAATTCATTAAAAAATATGAGTGTCTACTTACGCTCTTACTCTCGGCATTGGTGGATAAATGAATGAAGGACGATGGGTTCTCTTGATCGCTGGTAATACTGGATAATTGGTCAACTGACTAGAATGATACATCAATGCCAAATGGCCTGTCTGGCGTTCATCGCCTGTTAACTGTTGCTGGGACGATGTACCCGGTGACGGAGGACCAGAACCATCACCATCTCCACCGCCACCTCCACCACAAACACCGCTCATGGATGATGCCACCGGCAAGTTCGATTCATCGATTGTCACACGATGCTGCGAGCCCGAATCACGTATGCGAGCTGTCGACTTGGCGGGCGACACAGAATCATGCGAGACTGTCTCCGAGGATACCAAGAGATTTGGTGAGGGTGTCACGGTTGATGGTGGCGGTGGCGAAGAGGCAGGGCGTCGCAATAACGATTCATCACCGCTGCCGCTTGCGCCGCGCATGTGACGCGATTCTTGTAACAAACTGGACGCTGTATAAGAAGCCGGTACTGTGGGTGTTGGAACTGGTACGACACCGTGATTGTGTGTATGATGATTCTGATGGTGTGGATGCTGAAATTGATGTGGTAAATGATAGTGATGATGGCTACTCAACTGATGACGAACTACGGGTTTTTGATTAGCTACTATGGCATGTGCTGGCTGCTGATGTTGTTGTTCATCCCTATAGGATATTGTTGTTGTAGCAGCGGCAGCCGCAAATGAAGATGCTGTTGTGGCGGCTAAAGGTGTATCACTGGTCGATGCAGCCGAAGATGTTGATGGTAATGAATCCGTAATGGTACTGCAAGTTGAATTTGAACGAGACATTATTAATTATGTAGGTGTGTTGTCATATGATTAATGTCAAGTGAATTTTTGTAAGAATCACAACAACAGAAAAAATTAAATCGCTTATTATTAATAGTAATATTTATTACACTTCCCGATACACAATATAAGTTGTATAAAATAAATAAATTTCGTTTAAAATTCTGCACGTCCAGACATAATGATGAATGGATTATAAATGATTTTAAGCTTTAACTTGTGGTACTCGTATCTCTTGCCACATGCTGTGACTCTACACTACAAAAAGTACTACTTTGCAGACTAAAGTTTCTATACTCGTTGTATTAAACAAACAAAAAACAGTCAGATATCGCGCTTCTTTTTTATGTTTTTAAATTGAATAATTGAATTAAAAAAGTGCTGTTGACCGGTTTAGTACGCTGGTGTTACTATGGGACAATGAGACTCGACGTACACTTCTATAACATTTATTCATTCATTCTGTTTGTCAGACATTCATTCATACATTTTTAACTATGAGTGTCTGTTGCACATTCTACAAATCCATACGAAAAAAGGGAGTAATTGAAAATGTTTTGTTTTTATGTTTTTTTCTGCCCATTTAAAAATTTCCTAAAGGTGTTATAAAGCAATTTACTCGTGAGGCTGGCATAGAAATCTAAAGGTCAGTGATATTTTTCTGTAATATAGAAAATGATATCAAAATGTAACTATTTTATATCGTCTGGTACTGTGCCAGAGACATTTATACGTTTTCGTGCATATGCGAATATATATCTAAGTTCGCTTTTACACTCTTTAATTCTGACTCTTCAAGGTTACAAACTTGACGGTACTAGTCAATTTTCTTATTTCCTTTTGTTTTTTTCTTTCATGTATGTTGATTAGCATGAAAAAGTACGAAAATTGAATTGACGTGTGTAAATGAAATAGCATGTTCGAAAGAGAATTAAACAAAAACTGGGGGCAAATTACCGCATTCGTGATCGAATTAACTATCGTATCGAAAAATGATTTCGATATCGAAATTATGATAAAATGTACTAAATTTCTTGCTCGATATCGATTGCGATAATCTTAAATAAGAAAATTACGATCAATTTTACTCGATATCGAATGCGGTAATTTGGCCCCTGGTCAGCTAAAACTGAAGAGTTTGAAACAGGACTAATTGTTACATCCCTTCAACGCCTAAAGCAAAAACTTTAAATTATTTTTAGTAAATCATTTTCAATTCAAAATATCAGTAATATTATGCAGGAGCACGGACTAAAAATAAAAATTATTCTACACACCAAGTGAATTGGAGTAGGTTTTATCATAATTGTTTTTAGAATTTAAAATAAGAAAAAGGTAATCGTCTATTTTGACAGAACCTCATAAGAATAATAAACCACATATGTATATGAAAATGAACTAGATATGTAGATCGATCAGTATGTGTCCGTCCATAAATACATTTTTTACATCAGTGGTGCACAAATGCACAAATTTGCTGATTGTGTTTTTCTTTTTCAGATAATTTATTTCTATTTTGGTAATTTTGTACATATTAAAAATTGATTGCAATGAGTGCCGACCACTGATTTTTAATTTAAGAGTGGATATTCATGGATTCAAGATTAAACTGCTCTTACAAAACCTATATTTTATTTAGATCGTCTACGAGTATAATGATTGCATTGTGAAATTGAAGTATTGAACATTTACCGCCTGGCCCACGATGTCGAACGATAACGTTCGCTTATATAAGACTTACGACACAAACTTGTTATCGTATCTATTTTTTACTCAATCAAGTTTGTTTATTCCATAATCAAGTTTGTGTCTTAAGTCTTATCTAAGCGAACGTTATCGTTCGACATCGTGGCCCAGGGGGTTAATAATCTTTAAAAATATAGAAAATCAGGCATTTTTACCACTACGACTGTAAATGATCCATAAATACCAAACACAGAATTCACTGTATTGAAATTATTAGAAAATACTTTTATTTTGGGATCGGATATATCCTGGAATAAAACACATTTTGGACCTTTTTATATAATAACAAATTGTCAATAACCTTGCAAATAAGCGATATAGCTGGAAAAATTTTGAGATCGTTCAAAATCAATAACTAATTCGTATACAAGCGTTTGATATAGAGCTTATATATAATAATTATTCAAAACAAACAAACAGAAATGGACTTTAATTAAAATAATTTTAACTTAAATCTACAAATTTCACCATTTTCTCTTGTTAAATCTCTCCAAAAAAAATTTAATTCTATTCAATTAAACCTTTTAAATTAGTCCTCATTCGTAGAGCTCTCAAAACTGTTACCTACATTTAATTTAACTCAATATACCCTCCAACTTTCTATACTTTCCATTATGCATATTTCCTTACAAATTACATATTTTCTTTTCACTATAGCATCGTGCAACTTCTTTTCCATTTAAATGTGAGAGAGCAGAAAAAAACAGAAAGTTATTTTCTTTTATACCCATAATTCCCTACAATAGTTTAATTTAAATGTCTTTCCTTTTTATTAATTGAATTTTATTCTAGTCTTTCTTTTCATTTTAATTTCAGTGTCGTCACCTATTGTGTTATTTGTAATGCATTTTTCAATTCTTTCTTTTTGGTAAGTTATATTTTTCTTTTATGCCTTAACACTAATTTTATTCTATAAATATTTATACCTTTGATTTTGTGTTTTTTGTTTGGTTTCTATAAATTATTTTTAAAATATTGCAAAAAAAATATAAAAATGTTTAACTGACACAAGTACTTTGCTGTAAAAGTGCAGGGCATAAACATACAAAATTATTTAGTTTTAAAGAGTGATTTTTTTAAAGCTCTCGTATTTGTTAAAAAAAAAACATCAAATATAGAGAAACGTATGAAATCTTTATTTGAGTCGATATAATTTTATGTAAATTTCATATAAATGTTGACCGCGGCTACGCCTGCACTGGTTCAAAAGCTGGGTCCAATTTTGGCATAATCCCTTTATATCGTCCGGCATCTCATGAATAAATTCTTCAATATTAGCTTCCAGTGTCCCTATAGATATGAACTTTAATATAGTTCCACAAAAATAGTCTAAATGCGTTAAATTGTACGATTTAGGTGGCCCCAAACGTTAAATTAACTGTTTATCGAACTCATCTCTCAATTGGGCCATTATTTCACGTACTGTGTGGCATGTGGCACCGTGCTGTTGAAACCCCATGTCAGGCAAGTCTAGTTCTTCCATTTTGGGCAAAAAAAAAAAAATTTAATCATCGCACAGTAGCGCTCGCCATTCACAGTAACATTCGTCGTCTTGGTAAAAGTACGATGCAATAATACCACCGGCCGATTATCCACACAAAACACACACAGAGATGCGTTGGCAGTTCTTGCAATGCTTCTGGCTTGTCTTCACACCAAATATGAACATTTTGCTTGTTTACGTATCCATTACACCGGAAATGAGCTTCGTCGCTGAACACAATTTTCCGATACAATGAACTTTTTCAATTTTGATAATAAAATTCAATAATCTGCAAGCGTTGTTCGTTTGTAAGTCGATTCATGGTTAAATTACTGATCAAACTGAACATGTTCAACAGTAACATCAGCTGCCAAAAATAAAGTTGCTAAGAAATTACCCTTTATATAGACTTTACTAATGCAGCGAAAACCCTGCAGTTCGGGGAACTTAATTTGTATCATACTAAGAAATATTACTATTTTGGATTTATGTATTTGCCATGTTAATTGTTCAATCATCATCTTCACTACCTTTCCTTTATTATTTCACTAGTTCTGAATAGATCACTAGTACAAAAAGAGAAGAAGTCGTACCTAGACTCAATTCCTGTTTTGAAACTACATTACAGTGCAAAACTTTGGTTTAAAAAAATAACTAATGGCAACTATCGTTGCTCAAGCGCAAAAAAACTACATCACTTTACTAACTACTAGTAGTCAGAAGGGTAATTAGTGTATGATGAGTATAGCAATAATGAAACTAGAGCAGATACATGCTCAAAAATACTTTTGTATTTCTTTGTACCTATGTAGAATGCCACGGATTTTCTTTAATCCGCAGACATAGTTTTAATTTTGTGTTAGTAAGTATTTTACTCTATATTTACTTGGCACTTTACGCTACTGATGTCAAGTAGTCATTTATGCTTTTTTATACTCACAGCAAAATACCGTGGAATACAAAACAAAAACGAAATAAAAACAGAGTTTGTTTTTGATCAAAGCCGAAATTGTAACAAAGAATTACACTTAGATAAATATTGCATCACAAATGAGTTATATATGTTCTAGTTTATACTGGGAATGAAATGAAATAAAAATCTTTAAATTTTGATACAAAAATGTTTATCTTATAAAATATATGAAGCGTTGTTCACATAAAATCTGCTAGCATAATTTGTTAAATATTTATGTAACAGAAAATGCAATTAAATAGTTTTTAATTGGCTTAAGCTGGGGACACTTAGGGGAGTTCTTACACCAATATATTACAGCTTTTAAATAATAGCAGAAAGCTAAATTGGGCCGAAACATTAGTAAAGAAGAGTAAGTGTAATAATAGGCAGCAAACTTTATATTCTTTTACTTTTAGTTCTTTAACTAATCACTGATTTTTACCAAAAGTATGTTCCGATGGCTTATTGAACTCTTTTTTGAAATATATTTCATTATTTTATTTTGATTTTCCATTGCTCAGTACTCTGATAAAATAAAAGATATATGAAATGTATCTACTGCTCCCATTAGATACATTTCATTTATTTTAAACTCTATTTCCTTTCAGCTTTAAACCTTTAGAAAATCAAATATTTACTAACCACCTGCAGACATTTTACACTTGATGCATTTTCAAACAATTTTCAATTCTAACAAATTATTTTGCCGCAAAACATTATTTGCATACAACATTATTACCTCGAGCATTTTTCATTAAACATACCCTCATAATTTCTCTGTGTGTCCACTTAATATTTAAGTACTTTTGAGAGCGACCCACAACGTTGCCACAAATAACATACAAACAAACAACAGAATAAACGTGAAACTACAAGTCAACAAATCAGCGAAACAGGTCATCAGTTAAAGTTCAAGAGCTTTCCATGTATTTTTTCCTCATTTTGTTCTTACCACTTATGTTTTAATACAATTTTTGTGCTATATACAAAAATAAATCACTAAATATCTCTAAGCCGCAAGAATTAATACAAACAAATTTCAACTTAAATAAATAATATCATGAGATGCAACTTTAAACAACTAAATTGGGAAAATTCACTTAAACACGTTCTTGTTAAATTCTGTTTTCAAATGCTTTATAATTTGCTTGGTTTTTTATTACTAAATATTATTAAATCATATTAATAAGACAAAATCACAATAAAGTTTCTTTTAAATTAAATTAGATTTAAATCAGACTTCATAGGTTTATTCTCATGACTAAATTTAAACTAAAATACAATTTCGTTCTTGTTGTTATGCACAGCTTTTCTACTACTAATGAAAATTAATATTTTCGAGCTAAAGTTAATGGAGGTGTTTGGGAACAATATGCATGTGACTGCTAGCACTAGGGTGAGTTTGACTTTGAAAAGTAAAAAAAAAACAGAAAATATGTCGTCCCTTGAGATTGCTTAGACAATAGAATCATTTCAGTTTCCATGTATAGTTATAAATAGAGCAGGGCAAAAAACGTGTGCTAAAAGCATGATAATACAATTTTAGTTGAAATAAATGTTTCTATTCCAAAGTAATAGATGCTGTTCAGAGTATGAAAAGAGTGAATTAATAGTTTAGCTAGTTATTCGCTTCAGTAAAAAATGTAGTATTAAGTACTTCTATCAATCTATAGCGATGTCAAAGACATTCCACAAGTGCTTATAATACTTGGATGTGGATGTAATATTTTGTGCAAAAGTATTAAAATTCGAATCTAATCGAGATATTAACTTGAATCTATTTTGTTCAAACTTTACGTAAATAAAACAATTAAGCTTAGAAAAAAATATGGTTTAAACTCTTTCCCATATCTTGAAATTTCTCAAAATGTTAAGAAAAATAGAATTTTTTAGATATCCACCAAATAACATAACAGAATGCAATGCAACTTTCAATGTGGATTAAATTTTTCTTTCAAAATAACAAGTTGTAAACAATTTTAACAACATTGAAAACGGAATATCGATATTCCGAACCAGTTATACGAAAATACCAATAATGGGTTTTTTGTATTTTGCTGGTCTACATTTCTTTCAGGGCTGGTAAAATACTTTGATGGTAAATAATTAATACATGAAGGTTTTCAAATCTGCGTTCCTTTTTGTAAAACTAGCTGAAGTTTTGATAAATAATTGGTCAGATTCGAAACGGAAAATTGACCATGTTTTTGATTATTAAAACAAGTACGAATTTACAGTCAGTTAAAACCGAGCATATAATACCCTACACTTAGTATATGTGTAAAAATAGTTTTCTAATCAATCCAATCCGTCCTTGGGCCGCAAAAAATATCATGAACCAATGTTATCGAAATAACTTCAAAATTGGGACCTCTACTTTTCGCACAACTTTGCAAGTCAACTAGAAGGACAGGCATCGTTAAATGGACACAGGAAGTGATTCGGTAGGCATTGGACTAATATTTATGAACATTAAAAACATCAGCCAAAATCAATATACTCTTCCGACTATGATGATACTTTTCAAAAAATCTTAATTTGTTATAAGGTATTTAAAAAATAAATATTTTTGATAAAAAATAGTTAAGGACATTTTTGCCCCAAAAGTACAAGAATTATTTTTTTCAATTTTAAAATTGTAAATTGTTTTCTCTAAGATATCTGTTGTCAGTTGTATCTGTTGTTAACTAACAAAATTAATTTGTGAAAAATAGGTTAAACGTTCTGCCCGATATTTTCCAAAAACCGGACCTAGGTTTGGCAAAAGTTTAAAATTAAATTTTTAAGTGTGTATAACTCGAAAACCATAGCACATGCAAACAAGGTGTTTAAAGCACTAGCCGACAAATTTCGGGAAATATAAAAATCTTATAAATTGTGTTAATAAAGAAAGTAGTAGAAAGGTTTTATGCAAACATTGTTGGTAATTTTATATTGTTGGTAGGTTAATAAGATTTGGTACAACTTACTTGTTTTATTATTTTGTAATACAGTGTTTAGTACTTAATCAAATGTTTGCCCAACCACACATTTTTAATTAAAAGATTTAATACCTTTATATTACTGTTGGTATCTGGTATGCATGCAGACATTTAAAATTATCATAAATTTTGCCACTAAATAGAATCATGGGAAAATATACCAAAAAATTGTATCATTATTTAGTGTAAAAGTGACTAATGGAATGTGAGTGACTACATAGATAGACTGCAGTTAAATAAAAACGGTGGGACAAAATTCACATTCTTTCTAATTTAATGAAAAACAAATAGCAAAAAACAGGGAAATTGAATAGAAATAATACTGAGAGAAAAATAAGCCGAAATATTCCTAGGCCAACTATATATATTGCACTCTAAATACAAAAGGGTCACAACTCAAAATACTAAAATTTTCAGAAAAGACAAAAAAAGCTCATCGTGCACAAGCAACACACTTAATAATTATAAAAATAGACATAGACATAACTGCATTGAAACTGATGTGAAAGAAATTTTTGCAGTAGTCAGAGATGTGCAGTCAGAATTAATTTATTGAAAAAAGTCAGTTTTGGAAAATTTTGAATTGTGCCCCTTTTGTATTTAGGGTGCGATATGCTGAAGAGATGGATAACTGTTAGAACAAGAAGCGATTTCTACTACAAAATAACCATTCGGTTCAGTTCCCTCTTCTCTAGGGCCTACAGATATAAGTATATTTTAAAAAATATAACATATTCCAAATGGTTTTCCGTTAAAATTTTGTCAAAATATTAATTACACTACTTGTTGATCCTCAGTATTCGACAATTTTCCTTCACCCTGTATTTATACATTTAATAGGTCTGTTTGAGTATAAATATCTAAAACATTCCATAAACATTCATACTTATTTAACTCACAACTACAAAACTTCTTTACTCGTTCTTTTACTTTTGCCAACTCTATGAGAATTTTACTTTTTCGTAACAGTATTTAAAACCATATTTTTTATTTCGTGGTAAAAAGTCAGAATGTTCTATGTTCTGTTCATGATACTATAATGTTGATGCTGATGATGTTGTTGTTCTTGGTATTTCTGTTATTCATAGCGAAACAAGGGTATGAGTTTTATTAAGTATGAAGTTATAATTGACAATTACTGCAAATGTTACGAGTATGTGTATGATGCAGATTCACATACAGATATTTGTATTATACCGGCACATACAGGCATCGTACTTCATATATAAATAAACAAACACTCACATGTGTTACTTATAAATTACACACTTACATTACCACATATGCTGTTATCAACACAGATACATACATAGTTAGACTTAAGCTTAGCATTTCGTATGTACTCACTTGTCATTAAGAATTTCGCAAATTGCTCACACACCCACTCTCGTATTTTAATAGAAATTTGTGGTTGTGTCTGTGGTAATATCCACAATTTATATGTGTTGTTGAAAAAAAGTTTAATTATTTAAAAATAACTTCAGTATAGTACATCTACATAGTCTTAATTTTGAAAAACTTTAGCATTTTTTATTTTCTTCGCCTGGCAATTAAGTAATGTTAAGCTTGAAGTCATATAGAAATGAATGCATTTATAAAAAATACGTAATGTTGTCTGTTAAAGTTTTGAAGAACTTTATTTTTTTACACTTGAGCAATTTTTAACTAATAAATTTTTTCTGCTTAAACTAATCTTTAAAGCACTTCTGCCACACATATAGTCTCCAAAATCTGCATTTTGAACGCATCAATCGCTTCTCTTCGGCCTTAATATTATTGGTTAAACTTAAAGGCTGTATGTCGGACTAATAAAAATGTTTGTTTAAATAACTACTTGTTTAAATTGTCTAACTATTGCTTATTTCTCCAACTTGTTCAAAGAGCTTTACGGTCGAGCAACATGAATGTTGCTTTTGAATTTGCTTCTGAAATTATTTTCGGATTACAATGCACACAATCACGATTTTGGCCTTAATAATTAAGTTATTATAAGTCGCAATTTCGATTTTAGTTAAAAATTCAGATTATCTTCTTTTAACAATTTATATTATTACTGATCAATGTAACTTATTTTTAACTCTATATCAAAAACAATTTTGAAATATAATTAATAACAGATCATGCTACTTTTTTAATTTATACCACTATTATTATAATGATCCCAAATTGTCCTTTATTTTTAATCTAGACCACTTTTTCCATGAAAAATGTTCTGTAAAGTATTCTAAATTGAATATAAAATTATTTTGATTTGAATTTAATGCCAAAATTTTATGTTAATAACATTCGAAACAACCATAAATTGTTTGTTATGTTATTTGTATATTTCAATTTAAAATATTTGACAAATTTATAAATATTATTAAAAACAACTAATTACATAATACACCAAAAATTAACATACACTTTCTTTGATTTTGTTAAATAGTTGATCGATTTTTAATATATAAAAAATGTTAACTTCAAATCTTAATATTAAACATTCATAATTTGTTAATTGTTAAATACTGACTACTTAAATATTTTCTTTTATTCCATGAAAGGTTAAACATACATAGTTAGGGAATCGTTATATCACGTATAAATTATTATAAAGATAAATAGTTTGGGACGGTATACCTATAGACAGAGAAGAAGTGACACCATCTTCTCTTGATTGTACATTCAAAATTAATTCTTTATTTCTGTTTATTTCTTTAGTTAGTTATTATTTAGGTGCGTTAGCTACAAATTAATGTAGGGTACTTAACAAAAGCACTACCTCAAGTCCTGAACGCGGTCGATAAAAATAGGTTGCGCACGTCTACTTTAAGGCCTAATGTGTGAACCGTTACAACTATTGATTTGCCTGAAATTTTAAACAAACCAATACTTCAAACATATTTTAGTAATTAGTGGCATACATACATATATCTTATTGTCTCAATTAATATGCACAAATGTTTATATGTGTGTGAAGATAAATATGCCGAGTTAAATATGTTTTGACGTAACGACTTACGTAAAACATATTTAAGTGTGAAGTTAGTTAGTTAAGTGAATTTTTAAAGTTTATAAAAAATTTCACAAATTCAATTCTGGAATTTCAAAAACAGCATCTGATAGCTGTTCCCATTGCGCACATATCCTATATAGTGGTTATGCATATCTTTGCTCCATTTGCCCACTTTGGCCAAAATCCCTCATAGAAGTCCAAAATTGTTTAAGAAGAACTTCATAATTATATCAAGTTTTAAGTAAATTGTTTTTTATAACCATTTAAAATTTCATGCCCAATTTAAAATAAATTTTTTCATTAAATTGTTTTTTTGGTCATAACGTATTTAAAATTTATTTTAATTTGTATTTTATATTTAAATACGTTTGCCATTAGTCGTTACGTCAAAACATATTTAACTTCACACTTAAATATGTTTTACGTAAGTCGTTACGTCAAAACATATTTAACTCGGCATATTTATCTTCACACACATATGTTTATAGGATCTGAAGAAAGAAGAAGTTACGGATAAACTTCCCTAAATGTGGCTATTATGCATGGATCTTTTAAAACAACCACTTTCACATTTGAAATTGTGTTATTCTATATATATATGTAGATTCACAAATTCGATGGAGAGCGTGTGTACCTTTGTTGCAGTATAATATCTAAACCACTTGCAATTATATGTATATTACCGGTAACTTGTAAATATAAAAACATCGTATCATCTTTAAATTTTTTTTCAAATGTATCGAATAGTTTGGTTGAAAGTTGCCCATTATAACATAAAATATGAAATGTTCTTAGTGGAATAAATACGAATAAACACAAGTAGAGTTATATTAAAAATACAACCGTTTTAAAATATTGAAAAATTGTCTAAACAACAAAAATAGAAATTTATATTCACCATATACATAAGTAGAAAAATGAAGTTTTTAACTAGAGATGCCAATTCCAAAAATCCGGAATTTAAAAAAAAAACTCCGGGATTTTTTTATCTGCTTTTTTGGCATACACAAACACAGAACATCTTCACTTAACGTAAATCAATGTTTTTTTTTTGCATTTTGAATAAGAGAAAATAAACAGATTCCACATTTAATCACAAATTGAAAAGGTTTCAAAATTATTTACAAAGTCACCAACCAAAATTAAAGTTTTAAAAAAGTATGTTAAAGAAATGAAGGTGCAAGAATAACAATTAATTTTGCTGCACCAAACTGGAGCGCACTATTTGTTTTACTTAAACAAATAGTTGTCGTTTTAAATCCGGTTAAAGTAACAGTGACGGCATTTCCCGCAGTGATATCAACAGACAGCCCATGTTGCACTTATATTTAAACTCAAAAAGAGATATCAAAAAGGGATTGCATAGTAAGCGATGAACTGGTGAAACCAGAAAGCAAGGATAATTTACTCAAAACAAAAATTGAATAGTGAATTTCATAGAGAAATAGAAATATTTGTCTGTTGTGATATGGAATCAAATATTGAATAAGAAATATGTATAATTATTTGTTTCGGAGGGTGAGAAATGCAATCAGCATATAATAATATGTTAACAATTTTGCTCACATCCGTTCATTGTGAACGTGTTTTTCGTCAGCGTCATATGTTGGTAACAAAATTAAATCAAGATTCTCTTTACTTTAGATGTCTTAATATTTTTAAAAAGCTTTTTTAAAGATCGAACGATAATATTCCGTTGCTTTTAAAATAAAATAGAAATAAAATGACGTAGTTTTTTCTATCTAATTTTCAATGTAAAGTCGTTATTAATGGCTTATAAAATGTTGTCTATAAAATGCAAAATTGTCTTAATAAACTTTTAGCAAATTTAAAAATTATAACTATCAGGACAGAAAATATTTGTTAACAAACAAATGTATAATTAATATATGTAAGTTACTTTTTCCAAATAAATAGTTTTTATCGTTAATAAACCAAATTGTTTTAATAAGAAACAAAAATCCCGAAAAATCCCGGGGCTTATATTTTTTAAATATTTTATCCTGGGATTTGAAAATCCAGTCCCGTTTGACATCCCTAGTTTTAACACATTCCACAACCATAATGAAAACCCAACTAACACGTGACGTATACATATTATTAGGCTTGGAATTCAATATTAATTATACGCCCCCCGAATAGATACATATTCACATTTTTACTTAATACACATTGCTGGATTTTCTCATTTATTTTTGCAGAAAAATTAAAATTAATGGTTCATTAAACCTTTTGCCTAGTCGCCTACATTCTTCCAAACGAATATTATTTAATAAAGTTTCAAGCTGTTTTGTCCGTTTGGCAAAACAAAAATAAAGGAAAATACAACATTTTCATTTTTCTGCTTACGGCCTCCAGGACATAATAACTGACAAAAGGAAAACAAAATTGTAGCACAAAATATAAAAAAACTGTAAATGGTTGAATAAGTATTTATATATTTTGTGTTAAGCTCAACAAATAAAAACAGCAGCTGTAACACAAATAACACAAGACATTTGAATAACAAGGCAAATGAGAAAAATGAAGATGTTAACAACAACTTTAAAATACTAAAACTAAAAATACTTTTAAGTAAATAAAAAGAAACCAACCACACTAAATACTTCCAAAAAAAAACTAACTAACAACTTCATTTATAACTTTGCAGGCTTTTTATACTATTTGTTCAATTCAAGAATTTAAAAATAAATATTAGGAAAAATTGTAACTAAGTTGCACATCAGCAGCACCAGACATACACATACATAAATGAACAATTTGTTTTACCATTTGTACTACAACTTGTTTGTTGTTTGTGTACCACAAACTATAAAAGAATTTATAGTAGCAAGTATGTACAACCAACCGTCAGCATCATTTACTACATACAATGCATAGTACTATTTTTATTTTTTCATTTTTATCTTTAAAAGCTTCTGCTATTTGGAGTTAAAATTGTATAAAATCCTCTTTGCGAACATTACTTAGCTGCATGTAGAGCTCTCGTAAATAAGGCACATTTGCTCTTTTCATTAATATCAAATGTTTAGGTAATATTTGACCCATTTTCCACACAATTAACTTTAATTATGATTCTTGTAGGAGAAAATTAATTTTTTTGTTTTTGGATTTTTGTTGGTAAAAGCAAAATAACGTTATTAATCAAAAACTAAGTTGCTGCAAATGAAAGGCAAATATTGTGTGTGAGTGGACTTTTTTGAAATCTATAAGTAGAAGAATTTAATTATTTAAATTGAAGCTGAAAATTGTTTTATATTGCTAGGTTTCAAATATTATATTCAATATTGTTACTATTGTTATAGAAATTAATCTATTAGAAGAAATTAAATTATAAAGTTGATATTGGTGTATTTAATGAATGGAAAGTGCATCAAATATTTTTATATTTAATTGTTTCCCGATAGTTGCCTGGTTCATATAATACGTTCAATACTAACTTATGGTCTCTAGTTGGTGGACTGTAACAAGAAGGATATATGTCGTGGACCAACTATTTACAATTCAGAAATCTGCCTGGATTGGTATCACAGGTGCACTACATACTAGTCCTTCAGAGGCTCTGAACCCTATTATGCTCCTAAACCCAATAGACCCACACCTAATGACTATTTCCATATGATAATATTATCTGCCTCTTGTTGCCACATTGCAGAACATATAAACATGCAAAGATTTTAAATTTGCTTCCCTCTTTATTATATCAAACATACGACTATACCCCTGATTTATTTTATAAAAGATGTTCAAAATTACTATTCCATCCAGAGGAAAATGAAAAGGGGGTCACATTATTGGTGTATATGACACATTATACACATCAATAGTTTTACAAGTTTTTCAACAATGTTACTGTCACTGTAATTATTTATATGATTGCGCTAGCCATAATATAGTTAAGTTACGATTCAGAAGATTACTACGATCATATATACGAATCCATTTATCATAATGTGTTTTTCTTTGTTTATGATAGAGAACAACATAATATGGTATAATCTTTCATCATAAAATTAATCACCATAAACAGTACATAATTGCTAAAATCAAGTAAATGGTAAAACTTAACCATATTATGGTTGCAGAAATCATATTAATAATTACAGGACCATAATATTTTAAAAACCTTTTGAAAAATGTTAAAATAGTTGTGGAAAACATGCACAACTATATTTTTTCTCTGCGTGCAGAAACTTCAGGTTTCAGATAATGTGATTTTATTCAGCACGACAACTTGGATATAGTACTCCCTACTTTCAAGCGCCTGATCTAGTCTTATCGCCTATCTCACTGAGTGGTGTGGTCCTTTTCAAAATGGATTCAAAAGATTCTACTTGAACGATTGCAGGTAGCAAACAATCAACCAACCACCAAGAAACCATCTTATCAGAACAACATTGTTCACATAAATGTATTGATATTTGTGTAACAAAATAAAGCGAACCACAAATCGATACTAATTCATTATTATTTAAGAAAAACTACAAACACGAACTAGAATTAATTTACTTATATAAAAAGCTTTATTTTGCTCTTGAGGAATCGTATTAACTGTTTCACAATTCTATCCTGTACCCGGTGGAGTAACTCCAAAATAGTCTCTAGCTCTGAATCGCTGCTCGACAATGACAGATTTTCTATCATGTTACTTCTTTGATAGATTAATTCAATGTTTAAAAAATAAATCACTGATAAATACGAAAGTGTTGGCATTAAGTTATTCTTATATATTGCCGCATTTTGGCTTTTTTTGTGTAAACAAAGGCCACATACAAATAAATAAACTTTTAATAATTTTTGAAGGCTATACATACAAATGAATGAAATATCAAATATTTTCCATTCTCTACCAAACACTTAACATTTTAATCATAAATTTCAATTTATATTTTTCAAAACTTTTCAAAAAATATGTTGAACAAAGAATTTTTCCAAAACAACACTTCCTTTAGACACTTGGTTAGAAATCATGAGAAACTTGGTTTTTTTCAAAATCTCTAGCGTTTGCACACCACAGGCAACGGTAAGAGGGCTGCCTTATTGAACATCTTCAACCAACGAACCTTGACTGTTTGGCTGGCAACCAATAGCAAATAATATGTATAGCAGAAATATGTATGTACGTTCTCTAGCTCTTTATCGCTGCCAAAGAAACCTGAATTTGCCAATTAAATAAACTTTTTTTTTGTATTTTTTTTGTTTTCGGTTTGTGCTGACTTATGCGAACAAAGAAAGAAAGAAAAAGGTTTTTTAAACAACAACAAAAAAACAACTACTGGCTTAAACTGGATAAAATATAAAATACTTTGTGGATTTTATTGTGCTGCAATGAGCAACTTAAATTTTTATCGAAAACAAAAAAATATGAACTTAACAAAGAAAAAGGAAATTTAAACGACTCATACTTAAACTGGCATTTTATGGCAGAAGGTTTAAAAGTTTGAGTTCGCATTTACATAAGCAGCAATTCATTGCAATATTTTAACTGAATAAACAAAACAATAAAAAATTAATTAAAGCTTTATGTGTGTCCGCAATGTTGGCAAATATAGGAGAAATGTTTTATTTTATACGAAAACAAAACATATTATTATGCATTATTTTTAGAAAAATCATTGTTCACATAAATTGCGAACAGAAGCATTTTTAAGCACAGATCGTAAACAAAAAGAAAGAAATAAAATGTTATTAAAATAAACCGGGAACTTACAAAGAAAATACTAAATTCATTAAAGAAAAATGCGGGTCTCTTTGACAATGACCGCGCAAAAAAAAAACAGCTCAAAAGCATATAAAATATTCAAATTTTAAAAGCAGAATAGTGTTGCTATAAAATGGGTAAGAATTCTTTACTACAAAGTTTTAATAAAATACAAAACTCAGTTATAATTGTTGAAACCAGGGACGGAAAATAATTCTTATTTTTAAAAATTTACATCAAAAAAGCACACATAAAAAATGATCGTAGAATATTTTGGTTCTTATCATTATGATACATAAGTGATTTTTGTATGACTTTTAAATTGGTGCCTTTTTTGATAAAAGTTATTTTTGACTTTTATTATTTTACTCAAAAAATAAAAGTTATTTTTTAACTTTTAATATTTTAAGGCAAAAATAAAAGTCATGAATTAAATATTGCATAAAACTAGCGTACTACTATGCAATATTTAATTCAAGACTTTTATTTTTGCCTTAAAATATTAAAAGTTAAAAAATAACTTTTTTTTGAGTAAAGCTAGATTTACACGATTGAAATTTTCTTCAAAATTGCTCTTCAAAATGCTTCAAACTCATGTAAACAGCAAATTTCTTCAAAATTTATTTATTTAATAACTATTAATGACTATTAAATAAATAAATTTTGAAGAAATTTTGCTATTTACACGAGTGTAAATCTAAGTTAAAATAATAAAAGTCAAAAATAACTTTTAATTTCTGCCCTAAAAAATAATTTTTTTTCTTGACTTTTTCGATAAACAGTTACGGTCCCTGGTTGAAACGTATGGAAAAATGGGTATTAAATTTATATTGGGACCAACATTTCATGTTTTATATTATTTTATGTTTTATATTTTCAATATTTATTTAATTGTTTATTGAAAGAAGATATATGAAATAATTTAAAAATACGAAAACGACTAAATTTTCAAAATTTGTATTTTATAAACATGAAGAAAATATATTTATAACATTCTCCCACACCTATTTGGTTTCTACTTGAGATTTTGTCTAATACTTTTTGAGTGGCTAAGAAGAACGTCAACAACAATTGATGACATTTTTAAGATAAGATCGGAAATTTCATGTAAAGCGTGATCAATTTCGGGGTTCCCTATTTTTTTAAAGAAAAAAAGCACAGAAAATTCAAATTTAATGGGTAATGTTTATTATCATTTGAAAGAATATTCTTTGGCAATTATTTTTTGAAGATTATGTCTATCAAATGTTGGCCGTTGCTACGTCGCAGTTTATCCGTTGAGTCCAATTTTCGATGACTCGTTCGAGCATTTCGACTGGTAATTGGCGAATGACACGCGTGATGTTTTCCTCCAAAACCTGAATCGAAGCGGGGTTTGTCCGCATAAACTTTAGACTTTACATATCCGAAAAGGAAAAAGTCTAACGGTGTGATATCACACGATCTTGGTGGCCAATCCACCGGCCCAAAACGTGAAATTATATGCTAACGGAAGTGTTCTCTCAGTAAATCCATTGATTGATGCGATGTGTCGAAAGTGGCGCCGTCTTACTGGTACCAAATTTCGCCGAGATCTCGAGCTTCAATTTCAGATATCAAATAGTGGGTTATCATGGCACGATAACGCCGAATCGACTCTCCACGGTCATCGTGTACACTCTCAGCTACGGCCGCTATAGTTGCTTCACAGCATGCTCGACGTGGTATATTCGGTCGAATATTATCCAATAATGAATGCTGGGTCTCAAAATGGGTGATTGTGTTGCGAATAGTATGCTCAGTAGGCCGACTATGTTGACCATAAGTTGAGCGAAGTGCACGAAACACATTCCTCATAGAACGTGAATTTTCGTAATAAAGTTAAACGATTTGTAAACGTTGTTCAGACATAAGTCTTTCCATCATGACACGACTCACACGTTATCTGCCAAAAAAAAAACGGCTGTTGAAAAAAGTATCTCTACTTGAATCACTCTATACTTAATGGAGACATTACAAGAAGTAATAAAAAACTTCAAATTCAAATAAAAAATAGACTGGATGTAGCAAACGATATTCAACAATGTAATGATAATCAATCAACAAATCAATTTATGTTTCTGAGGAGTAAAAATATAGATCTAGAAATAATACTTCCAAATAACCAGAAATTAATTAATTAATTAATAGAACCAACATTTCAGCAAATGAACAACTCAAACTAGAACCTAATAATTTAACTGAAAATGTTGACAAGACAAATCATCTTGTTATACAGATTTGTTGACGATTTGTAGGAATCTGTGCATTTTCAGTTAAATTTAGATAGACTGTGAGTTGTTCATTTATTAAAATGTTGGGTCTATTAATTAATTTATTTTTTGAAAATTGTAAATTACTCTCTAGAGGACTCTGTTCTTGCTGGTTATATGGAAAGGTAAATTGATTATATGTTTGATTACCGTTCGATTGTTGATTATCTTTTGGTACATCCAGTCTATTTTTTATTTGATTATAAACACCCCTATCGTGAATAAAAATTCCACATGCAATTTGTTCCCTTTTATTTTTTAACATTGAGTTTTAATAGGAAAAATGTGAAAAGGGAACAAATTTCATGGGGAATTTTTATTCACGATAGGGGTGAATGTCTTTTTTACTCCTTGTTATGTATCCCTTAAATACATGAAATTTTGATTCTTAGTGTTTACCTATACCTGTATGCAATGTTTATTTCCCGAAAATGTTCGTGCATATACTTTCTGATCAATATTAAATTTTAGCTGGTATTAATATTGCCTTTGTAGATTAGGTAATATATTTTACTTACGATGCAACGAGGCGGGCATTTTCCAAAAAATGTATTTGTTTTTATTAGAATAATTCTTCAAATATGTATGTTTAACTCTTTGCTACATTTTTGAAGCTCTTTAATAGTCATTTAATTGTAGTTAAAAATTGTCTACAACACAATTTTTCCATTATGCTTTATTATTATCTATTTTCTACCAACTCAGCATACATCACACATTTCACTGAATTAGAAAATATTTATTTTTTTTTTTCCAATTTATACAAATTAATGCCAATAAAACTAAAGCAGACAATAACTTTCTGTATGTAATTTTAATTAATTTTTTATAAATTTTCACATTGCCTACCTGAAGCTATTGTAATATTACCTAAAACATAATGGCAATTCAATTTACTCCAGTCACGTAAACATGTAGATAATTTGCAATTTCTATTGAAAATTTTTATAATGAAATTATCTAAAATAGAATGCAATCAACATGTAAAATATTGTAACAATTAAACTGTTTTTCTCGTCATAAAATTCAAAATCAGGTAGATAAAACATATTTTGTAAACGTATCGTTTAAAATTATAATTTTTAAAGCATTTAAAAGTATTAAACTTAGAAACAGACTCAGTATATATGTATGTATGTACATATATACTATATACTATGTACATATATGAGTTTGGAAGAAATAGGTCACTAAATTTGTATGTGTGTTGATGGATATACTGGTTGGTACCCATCGCTTTATATTCGTATATTCATACTCTATGATTTCAAACAAAAGTTAAAGTTTAAGTGAAAAAATATGCAATTTTATTACAAATTGCATTTTGTGTCATGTTTTGAGTTTTGTTAGAATTTTGTATTTCTTTACACGCCACATTCAGAGAGAAAAAAAAATTATGAACATAATGATTTTTTACTCCTGTTATTTCCATTACATTCCCTCAGTGTGTCTTTTTTAGTTTGTAAGTTGCCTTTACATGGATATTGTGCAACATGGATACTGTGCAACATCTGTAGTATTAGTAGTAGCAACAGCTACAACAATAACAAAAAAACAGGATATAAACCCAGGAGCTATAAAATGCATTATAATATTTGAGGCTGTAACCAACCTACTCGTAATCATACTCGTACATTCAACTAAATGTGGCACACAATGAAACATTTATTTAAGCAGGAGTACAAAAAGACGCCCTGCCCTCTACTCGTACGAATAAATGATAAAAAAAATGAAACGAAATATTAAAGGCTGTTAAATACGTATATTGTGTGTTACAGTGTTGCAGCCAAGATAAAAACTGGGTCAAACTACACACTTCATGTTCAGTTTTATTGCATATATTTTGTCGAAGACAAAGTGTGAGATTTGTTTTTATTTTCCTACATGACAAATACTATATTTTCCAGCCTTTTAGTCTCAAACAAAAACCATAAAAAACACAAAACTAGTTTAGATTTCAGTTACAAAGAGGAAAAAAAACCAAACAATTTTATACAAGCACTCGTATCGATAAAAAAAAAAGTATTGGATTTTTATGATATTGAAATAGGTGCTACGAGTAAATATTTTCTATGACCTAAATTTTAGTTAGAAAAAGTAAGAAATAGTTTACTTAAATAAAATTGGTACACAAGTAATTGAAACAAAAGTTGAAATAAACCAAAACTAATAAAAACATTTGGCACCATCACTTTATTTAAACACACATGGCTTTTAAGTCCTTTAAGTAAAAATATTGTTTATTTTTTCCTTTTAAAAATCGTCTTAAAATAACAAATGTAATGCGGTTTAATGCTTTTAAATATTATGATCTTAATAATACTAAATATTGAATGTGTTTATGACAGTGAAATCAAAGAAGTTTGTACTGATATTTGCAACCAAAAACATTAGACTAGCAGCCGCCTTCGTCTGTCATGGACAGGTAAACCTTGAGCGCACACAGCAGTGTGCAATTTTGAAGATAAAATGTTGTTAATACAAAATCCTGTCGCATTATTATTTTTAAACATTTCTACACTTATTATTTCATATAAATATACAAAATCATAATTGGAAAACGGCGCTCTTCTGGCCACAACTCTAAATTGTTTGCCTTTTTTACAACATTTAATGATTTTCGTATATGTATTTATAATTCTCTGCAAAATAATATCTTGGTTCCGATAGCTTTTTGAAATTCGATTTTACATACATATGATGTGTTGCGTTACTATAAATTGACGTTTGACGTTTACTATATGTTGTACAGTTACAAACAGTATTTAAAAACGTGTGCCAGCCCGAAAAAAGCTTTCTCAATGGGACAATCGCAGAATTATAAACTGTGCCAGCAACACAATGAAGAGTCTTGGTTAGATCATTAATGAATGTGAGGTGAATGTGTCTAAATCAATCATAAGAAGACTGCTAAAAACTCACAGAATATTACTCAACAAAAGCTAAAAGAAACTTACAAACTAACTGATAGCAGGTAAGTCAATAATATTTGTTAATAGTTGAATTATTTAAACATATATGTACATATTTGTTTAAGGATATTTTTTCCGTTGAGATAAAATTTAATCTTGATGGTCCAGATGATTTGAACAGCTATTGGAGAGACCTACGAAATAACCACCATATTTTTCAAGAAATTTTCCGGAAACGGCTCTTTGATGATTTGGAGAGCTTTTTGTAAAGGCAGTATGCTTGATTTGGCGTTTCGAAGCACCAAAATGAATTCTTCTGATTACACAAAACTACTATATGAAAATTGTGAATATGAAAGCATGGTGAATAGTATGCCCGATCGAATTTTTGTGTTGATTCAAAAAATGGAAACCTAACACATTATTAAAGTCTACATTTTTTGAATATATTGGTCTTTTAAGTTATTTCCATCTCAGTGTATTTATAGTTTTTATTGCACTAATTAATTTCTTTCTAAATTTGTAAGATATAATGATTGTTTTGTGAAATAATCGTTGTTTTTTTTTTGTTTTTACATGTAGGTTAAACTATTTGCTTTTCTTTAACGTACAAAATTGAGAAAAGTTGTATTTATGCAACGTAGTGTATTTTTCTTTATCAATAATAAGGCAGTTGTTGAATTTGCTTAAAACTATGTCGTAAACAAAACTTGACTATTTTATAACAACACCATTTGAAAAAAGTTTGCACGATAGATTTGAAACCACAGAAACATCCATACGTCTACTTTTTCTAGTATTTTACTAATGTTGTACTTGTTTTGTGCGGTCATTGTCCTTGACCTGGATTTTACTTTATTGAAGTTAGTATTTTCTTTGGAAGTACCTAGTTTTATAATACTTATTTCATATGCTCTCAGTGAACCTGACAATGCAATGTGACAAAGCACTACTAAGTGTTAACTGAACTTGATACTCAATAAAATCAATATTATTGATTAAATATTAAATAATCAAATATTTTGATTTTGTACACTTATGCATTTAATGTATTAAGTTACTGTCAGTTATAAAGATAAAATATAATGCCTATTTTATTATATACGACATTTATGCTAAAACCAGCTTATTTAAATTCAAAATCCTTGTTAATAGACATATGTTTTCAATTTCTATAGCCAATTTTAATGTGAATTGGTTTATAGAAAATTACCATAAATAAAAGAGAGCAGTATTTTTGTACCTTCAATAAATGAGTTAAATAGTTACGTATGTAACGATTATAATATTTATTTTTGTCAAAATATATTTCAGCAATGAAAAATCAAAATAAATAGAAAATCGTATATAAATTTCTTGAAAATACGACACTGTCATACGTAAGTATTGTAAATGTTGTTATATAACACTAAAATAAAACATAAATATTATTAAAAGATACCACAATACTACGTTGAATAAAGCAAAATTCGGGCCTCTCTTTACAAAGATTCAACTACATTCAACAATATATTTAAGAAATATTTGCATTATTAAAATAACTTATAAGGTTGATGATTTTTACTGCCTCGAAAAAATAAACCTTTTAAAATGTATAGTAAAAAATTATGCCAAAAAGACAACATAGTTTTTGATTATTATTAAATCAAAATTTTGTTCACTATATACATATCTTAGCTTACTTGCAAAATAAAATACTAAAATAAACATTTTAAGTTTATGGAACTATATATAACATATTTTATCCCAGTTTATATGAGCAACTACAATACTTTAGTGTTGATAAATATTCTAACCAAATAATAAATCTTCTTACATTCAACAAAATTTTCATTATTTACTTTTTAAAATGTGTGTGTTTTTTTGGTAATGTAAATAACGTAACGCAAGGAAAATTACTTTTTATTTGTATTTTATAACAAATATTTGTTGATGTCAATTTGGCAAACAAAATATCTACAATATAATAGAATGCAATGGAAAATGCAAATGAAAAAGATTTTTAATGTAAATGGAAAATCAGGCAAATGTGTTTGCATATACATATTAAAAACCATCTTATAAATAAATATAAGTGTATGCATCTGCAAAACAACATGCATATTTGCGGATGCATAGTAAAGATTTTCTTTCTATTCAAAAAAAAATTTAACCAAAAGCAATCGTTACAAATACATATTTGAAAATTTAATGAAGCATACATTGTGGCGTATTAATATCTCGCTCTCTCTTCCTACTCAGTGTGTTTCTATTTATACGAGTAGCTGTAACTGTTGTTGGTTGTTGTTTAAGTGCATGTATGCAGGCAGAGATAAAAAACGACTGTATATTTTGCTTAAGCATAACTTGTGCCAGAAAATGTTGTTGTTGTTGTAATTTTTGGGTTGATAACCTTTTGTAATATCCTTGCCAGTAGACCTTGTTGGCATCTATTCAACTGTTTATTTTTAGAATATTTTAGTTTGTTTTTTTTTGTGCTATGTTTTTAAAACAGCACGTACTTATTTTACTCCAGCAGACGCAATTCAAAAAAAAAAATACACAAAGCCCAACGAAAACACAAAAAACTTAGTTTTGAAGAATGAAGGTACAAAATGCAACAGTTTTCATGTTAGACAAAAACAAAAAATATAATATCAACATAAAAAAATACTGAAATACATACATACTAGTATTATACATATAAATAAATTCATATTAAACCAAACAATGGACAAACAAAGTAATAAACATAAAAAGCTTTTCCGACCAAACAAAAACACTTTAGGATATAAACCAAACACACAATTTATCTTCATCTGCTAACAAAGCAAACAAATCAAACAAACAAAAAGTAAAACTAGACAAAAGTTTATACATTCACACTTTGTTCATCAAGTGTTGCACATCTAGAATTTCAATGATGTGTAATGAAAAAATATCTATCATAGGTACGTATACGATACGTGCATTTTACAAACATATTTTAAGAGGAAAAGCAATCCTTATTTATAATACATGACTTAAATTTGTAAAACTAATTTTCGTAATTATTTTTCCATACACACATAAATGCAACTCGTATAACTACCTACATTTCATCTAACTAAAAATGTTATAGTATTTTAATGGTTTTATGTCTCAATGACATAATGCTATATGCAACACCCATACATTTTGCAAATTCATACTCCTGTACACAAACAGTGTTTTCATATTTACTGCCAGCTTTAATGCAGCTAAAGTATTTTCACAACCATCCATCCACTCAACCAACCATCATTATCATCATTATTGTCATAGTTGCATTAATTAGTCTCTGCATTAAATATTTTATGGTCCTTTCTCTTCCTACATACAAATATCTATAGTTTAGTGCTGAAGGAGATGAACCGTGCAGCGAAAACAAAAACAAGAAAGCCAACAATAACGACACCAACAATCTCATATAAAGTCATGTTGTTGTTTAGATCACATCTCTAACAAAAATTTAATAATGCACTCACTCTAACACAGACACTAGTTTTAGTACCACTATATGTGCAAACTAAGTACATTAAGGGTATTCATAATTATCCGTATTTTATTTGGCCAAAGATTGCCAATTTTACAACAGCTCTACCAACCAACTTTGCAACAGCTGTTGTGACAATGGGACAATGATAACTGCTACAATACCTGTCACCCGGATGTGTGCGTGGTAGATAAGATCGAAAAATATATATTGCATTTTCAATCGGATTTATTCATGGGACCGTTTTGAATGCATTTTGTTACACTTGAAAAAAGAGATTATGCTATCGAACTGAATTTTGTTTCTAATATATTAACGCCATTTGAAAATTACCAATTAGATATCCAACCACAAATCCAGTCGATTTTATTTTATTATTTAAAGTGATCGGGGCGCCCCGATAGACTAGGCGATAGAGTGCCGGACTATCACTCAGAGGGTTTCGGGTTCGATTCCTGCCCAATACTCTAGCAGATAAGCCAAAAAGCTTTTTTTTATTTTTAAAATCATCTTTATTTACAGGTATTTTTATATACTATTCACAATTTTCAAGATTTTATCTAAATATTACAACGAATTATATTTTATTGACTGCTGTTGATAATTACTGTCTACTTTATAATTTAATTTAAAGGAAAAATAGGAAGTTTTTAATTTTATTATTGGGTGTATACAGATGGCGTTTCTTTTTACGTTTTTTTTCTTTAGTAACTAATATGCCATTTTGAAGTGTATATACGAGTATCTGTTATTTATTCTTACTTAATTATTGATCATTTAGTGTAAACAAAAAAGTTTTTCTTTTTTTTTGTTGCTTCGATAATTTTATGACAACACTTTCTATTTGTGAAGTTTTGCTTTAATTCTTTAATTTTAAGCTTATGGTGAATATGTTTCAACAGTATCCATGTGCAAGAGTTGGTTCGTGCGTATTAGAAGTGGTTATTTTGACACGGAAGACAAAAATCGCTCAGGTCAAACAAAAAAGTCTGAAAACCAAGAATTATAGGCATCACTCCACAATGGTTGTGGTCAAACTAAACAAGAGCTTGCAAAATCATTAGAAGCTAGCTACTTAAGCAGAAATTTCAAACTGTTTCATCCAAAATTATGCTTAAACGTTATAAAAAGAAATCACTATTGCAACGAATCCAAAGCTTAAGAAATTATATTTGAAGCCTAATAAACACCGCCGAAACAATACGCAATCCAAATATCTATGGCTCTAAGGTGAACCAAAATGATTCTCTCAATTATAAGCTGCTGAAATCTGGCCAAACCAACAGAGGTAATATGTATTAAATGCAAATGGATTTGTTTTTGGCCTCAACAGATAAGCACTTATTTTTGCACGGAATCCATATGTTGCCAGAAAGATGGAAAAGATTGAATTTATATTGTATAAATGTTTGAAATTTAAACCTAAAAACATAAAAAAATCGCAAATTTTTAAGTTATACACCCAACACCCAAATTGATACAAATATAAATTGTATCCTTTTTTAAGTTACTTTATACAATACATTAGTGTTTAACAGAATGAATCGAGTGTTGTTTCTTTTTTTTTTACTCAGATTTTTAAAATGCTTCATATAATTTGCAAAAGACTCCTACGGGAGTGTTGCACTATGTTAAACGTGATGTGTAATTAATGAAAATTGTTCTAAGGCAGAGATGACATTGTTGACAGATAATTTGTCAGAGTAAAATAATGAATTGAAATCTGTTTAACTCACATGCGCAGATAAACATATGTATGTATGTAACTATTTCCTGAATTAGAGTTTTACAATAAAAAGTATTAATGGATTTCAAAACAGAACTATGCTGTTAATTAAATAAATATTAAAGATTTAATTTAATATACAAAATTTCAAAGAAAATTAGATATCTTATTCAAATCAATATTTGCACTGCATGAGGGAATATTAAAATCATGTTATTTAAGCATGATTTTTTTTATTATTTTTTACATTTTATTGTGATTTCTTATTTTTTAAATCAATGAACTATGACCCCTGAATTTAGTTGTACTTTTTTGTAGTTTTTATGCATATTTTTATACCAGCCCAGGTTATTGCTCTCCTTCCAACACTTGTGTATGCGTTGTTGTTGCATATTTTTTTTTATTTTTGCGAAAACTTTGTTGCCGTTGCACTTGTTTAAAAATTCAAAGTACACCTTCATCTACGTTTAATACGTTGTAGTTGCTGTTGTTGTTGCAGTAGTGTTTTTTGTATTTTATTTTCTAACTGCCGTGAGACCTCTTTTAATTATTTTTCACCCAAAAGGAAATGTTTCTTTTGGAGTACGTTTGTATGAATGTTGCTTAGATGTTGCTGTTATAGTTGTTTACAAGGATTTGTAAATACAATAAATACTAGTACAGCCAGAAAGCAAAAAAAGAGAGTGAATACATAAGCGGGAGAGTGCCAGAGGAAGCTGAAAAGTGAATTAGTGTGCGTGTACTATATTTTTTAATTTGCTTGTATTTGTAGATTTTTTTAATGAAGTTGAATACACATTAACAGCTGTAGATTTATATGGATTTTTGCATGCTCTTCTCGTTGTTATTGTTGTTGTTGTTGTTACGATTGAAAAGGACAACGCACCCGAAACGTTTGGCTGGTTTTAAAATTAATTTAGAGTAATTTAAAAATAAGCTTAAATGTTGTAATTAAAGAGAAACTTGATGAGTAGATTTTTTTTTCAAAAATCAATTGAAATAAGTAAGAAATATTAAGATTTTTTTATTATAACAATTGAAAATGTAATTTTACAATTTTTAACAAATTATGTTAAAAAAAAAAAAAAAAAAAAAAAAAAAAAAAAAAAAACCCTGACGAAGGCACTCAAGGAAGTGCCGAAATATTGGATTTAAATAAACGATAAAAAGTTTTTTATATTTAAAAAAAAAAAAAAAAAAAAAGACCTCAAGCTTGAAAAATTAGTCATAATTGAAATAATAAAGGTCGAATAAAAATACATATTCAAAAAAAAGTACTTTTTAAAATTGATAATTTATAAAAAGCTGCATTTGGCAGAAATACTTTTGCAATATAGTACGTTTATAATAAGGAGCTCAGTTTACAAAATAAAACAAAAGTTTGAAAATATCTAAGTACCACAAAAAGGTCTTATAATAGGTTTTATAACAATTATATTGTTGTCTTTAGTAACTTATATGTAATTTTTAAGGGTACATATCTGTTATTTATCCTCACTTAATTATTTAACATTTCCATAAAGTAGCTTCTTAACTGCTTTCTAGAAATATTCTCTATACTCCGATTGACATTTCATCTATCCAATACTCATGTTTTCTTTTAATGGAGTTCAGCAGCAATTTTGATCATAAACTTTGGACTGAACTTTGTATTACTTTTCTTTCCTTGGTGTTTGTTATGTCCTAAAGTTACATATATACATACAGAAGGATTCGCTGAATTTCAGTCATTGATGGTATAGGAGTATGGGATTAAATTTATCTACAGTTGTAAGTAAAAATAAGCAGCCAGTGCTGTCCGTCTAAGTCATAACTAAAGTCATATCTCAAGGGTGTGCTAATATTTGTTTTCTTTTGTTTTGCAGTCATTTTTTTCACTTTTTTGTATTTTTATTATTATTGACAAGTAGTAGCCAAAAGAAATGTATTTCTCTTATATTATTATTTTTTTTGAGTTGTTTTATTTTCTAGTTTTTATTGTTTTATTTATGTGTCTGTGTTGAATAAAACATAAACTTTTAGATTTTTATTATTGTTATTGTCTACTTTAATAAAATCATTATCATTTTTTGCGAGTGTAGCTATTTATAAGCATATCTGTTAGAATGTCAAGGTTTTGTACAACAAATCATTTAGTAAAGATAATAATTTCATAATGAAATATATACGAGGGGTGATTTATTAATTGTTTAAAGCATTAAGCTGAGATACAAACAATAGCAAGCTGTTTCAAAAGGCCTTGCAAAAAGTTTAAGTCTTATTGCTTAACACACTTGAAAATACTAATTTTGTTTTCACAATTCAACATCTTTTGTTTTACTTAAAATAGCCATTTCAAATATTTTTGTTTATTTTTGCCTCAACGTTTTCAGACTATCCTCATATTTTTTTGTCATTTCTGATTAATGTTTATTTAAATTAAAAGTCGCAAGCAGATTTCATTACATACATTTTATATATATATTCGGAAATTAGCACAGTTTACCAGCAGTAGTGCACACTTCATTAGCGTAATCATTGTCTATCAAAAAATCAACCCCAGGATTTTACTTTAATACTCATATTATTTTTTGTACTTATAAACATCACAACAACAGCACATCATACTGCTGCAGTTTGAAATGCATTTCACTAAATAGTTTAGTTTATTAAGTAGAATTTAAATAATAATAAAAACATACGAACCCACATACATTTCAATTACAGTGTAATCGTCAAACATACAAACATACATGGCAAAAAACAAAGGTCAATAATAAAAAATTTGAATGTATTTAAAAAATAAACAAACAAAATGCAACCAAAAAATTACAATATACAAACACACATATTTGTTTATTTGATTTGTTTGAACACACGGCGTATGCATGATATTTAATTAAATCACTCATACGTTCATTTAAACAGACACATGTTAATACTTGTACTTCTTTGTTGTATATTGTTTAAAAATGCCTTTTATTTTAATCATTTGTTTGCTAATATTTAAGTATAAGTTCCATTTACTTGACATTTGTGTAATTTGTTTAAATTTTCTTTAATTAGTATTTATATTTCTTGCAAATATTATTACTGAAATTTTGTTTAATTATTTGTTTACTTTGTGCACTTTTCATTAAAATATTAATTTAATAATAATAACTTAGTAATTTAGAATTATAATACAAATATTATATTATAATAATCAAGGTCAGGTTATAAATTTTATTTTCGAACTTTTAAATTTAATGGCAAAAGTGCATTTAATGCAAACCAATATAAAATTTGAATATAAAATTAGCTTTTTTACTTCTTGCCCAATATCGGCACTGCTTTAGTTCACATTTAACATATTCAATTTACAATTTGTGCAAAATTTATAAAAAAAAAAAAAAAATAGGCTATAGTATGTAAATAAAAGAGAACGAATATTAACGTTTATTAAGATCAACCCCAATTGAAATAGTTTGCCTCTCACAAAGGCATTAAAAAACAACAAAAACTACTAAAGGTCACACCAAACCATGTAAACAAAAATCATTTCATAACAATTATTATGAGTGATTTATTTTTAAAAACAAAACATACACCTAATTCTGTTTTTACACGGTTTTTTTTTACACTGTTTTGATTTAACACGATATGAAAATACACAAATTTTAAATTTTGTACACGTTTTTACTCTATTCAGCACGATTCAAAATCTATTGGGCTAAAATTTTTTTTGGTTAAATTTAATTTTTGCGAAATATGTGATATGAACACAAATTTAGGGGAATTACCTTTTAGTGCATACAATCAAAGTAATTTGCTTGTCATACATTTTTTACATTACTTTTAAGCTTAGAGTGCGTATCTTTTTTCTTTAATAACAATGCTTGTGTAAAAACAAATTGTATATGTGATTTAATATTATAAACCTGAATAGTTGTTCTTAAAAAATCCTTGTTTTTCGCTAATTTTAATAGGTTTTAGAGATAAGGAACCAATCATCTATTTTGCATACGATCAATGCCTTTTTTACACGAAGTTTAATGGAACCAATTACCGTGTAAAAACAGAATTAGACGTAAATCATAATTTTAATTTTTGATTATATAGACGAGTTATTTTCGGTCTCTGCTTAAAAGTATGTATTATAAAAATATGTATAATTACAATAGAAAATTATATAATAAAAAAAACTAAACAAATACTAAAGAAACTTATTGCAAAATGATACTACTAATGGTTTATAATCATATAATAACTTCTTTAACCTTTAACTACTGAAATGGTGGTAAATTTTACCCTTATGTTTTTATATTTGTATAGTTTTTTTAGTTTTAAGAAAAGTTACTATGAAATAAAATCCTTGTTTTGCTTAACTAGAATTTTGCTTTCTTTAATTTGATTACTTTATTAATTTAGAAATGTATTTTGTCATTCCCATTGGAAATAAATAATGAAAATAGGAAGTTTTTTTTTGGCAAAAAATTTTTAATTTTAAAAAGATGTAAAATTTGCCACCACCACAATGACTACGCCCAAATATTTCACCTCAGAAGTTAATGGTTAAATCCATTTATTTTAAGTAAATTTGTTTTAATTTTACAATTATATTATTTTTGGAGATATATATAAAGTTATTATTTAAAACATAATTAATAATACAAAAAAATGGCGAATAAATCTACGAAATAATGAACTCCAGAATTTATAAAATTAAGAACGTAAAGTGAAGTTTTTGCTGGGATAGATAGGTAATTAATAATACAAAAAGTGGCAAAAAAAACAACGAAATAATGAATTCCGGAATTCATTACAATTAAAAATATAAGTAAAGTTTTTGCTATGATGTGCATTAGGCTTGCCCTTAAACCTTCCAGAAAAGTGGAAAATATGAATATCGATTGAAAAATCATGCATGTTATTCGTATTTTCCACATCATATAATCAACAAATACCATATTTTTACCATGAAAAAGTTTTGTAAACAACTATTATTATTATTATTATTAAACAGTATGTATGTATGTATGTTAAATGGCTTTAAAAATTAATTTTCTCTTCATCATCATCGTTATACATATTTCCCATCATATAAATAAGGATGAAATTTCTTAATAAACATACAAATGTTGTGTACTGAGTAAATTCATTGTGTTAAATTATTTACACAGAAAATGCATGTGATTAAAATGACTCATACTTCTGTTCATGTAAAGACATATAACCAATGCATGTATGCCTCGAATGTGGCAATGTAAATACTTGCCAAAAGACAATATTTATAGAAAAGTGAAACTTTACATTTAAATTTAATTAAGCGTAAACGAAATGCATTTTCGTTTACTGTTTTTGTTTTAAATTCAATACCTATAAACGCATTAAGGTCGTTGCGTTTACAATATATGAAGAATATTTTACAAAATCCAAAAATCCCTTATTGTAAATTTATTTAAATTTGAGGTAGGCAAACACGAATATGAAGTCTGATTTTTTAATGTAATAGAATATATTTCACCAAAAAAAAAAAATATATCGCTAAGGTAATGTGCTTAAGGTGGATTCACGCATTCGTGTCGAACAACATATTTCTTCGGACAAAATTTTTTTGTTATGAATACATTCTCTCTCTTAAAAAGAGAGTCGTCAAACTTTATATGAAAAAAACTTTGCCCGCACAAATATGTTGTTTGGAACGAATGGGTGAATCCACCTTTAGGATAGTGTGAAGGTGGCTATTTTTATCATAAAATATAAACAAAGAGAGTAAGAAATTGAAACTTTAAAATAACTTATAGAAACAAACAAGTTTTATATATTTTCTTTATAACAAAGTAAAATTCTTTTAATCAGAAAATGTATTGCACCTTGTGGTCACAAATTACATTGTCTAAATGCTAATGTTCTATTCCACGATTCGTACATCATTTCTGATCCACCTCATTTTTGATTTAAAATCATTAAATTTATTTTAAAGGGGTTACTTGAAGTCAGAGTTTAATAGAAAGAATCCGCTACGGAACTGGGCCAAAAGATCAAAAACCTTTAACTACTAACTATAGATTGCAAATTTTGAGAAATGTTAACGTGAAGTAATAATAACATTTACAACAATCTTATGCTGCACCCTAATACACATGCATTTTACCAAAGGATTAAAAGATTAGGCTTACAAATGTAAGACTGAGGTTCATTTTACAGGTTCATGATATTCCTTCCTTGTACTTTTGGTGTTTAGTATTTGCCTTGTGCACCAGTGTATTCAAATTGTTTTCAATTTCACTAAATTTATCTTAGATTTATTATCACTCATACGTCATGTTGCACCCTTTTCAGAAAATATTTATACATTTTCGATGTTATGTGAACTAAAAACTGGCACGAATGAATGGATGTATAAAAAAAGAAACAAATTGCTTACACACTACCTATACAATAGTAAACAATTTACACTGTTTGAAACAATTTATATGTTTGAATACCTATTTACACACATCATGTTTGAATACCTAAACACATACCAACCATACAAATGCATAAATACATATATCGTATACGAGTATTTTTCAATTTGCAAATTACAAAAGGAGACATTCAAACAATAAACGTTTTAGTAAACCGTCATTTTTAATGGGAGACACAGCATGTCCATTGAAAAGAAACCAAAACCAAAATATCCAAACGATCGCTTATTCATTCATTTATACAATTATACATCTATATGGGGTTACACCTGATGTTTTGAATGAGTGTGTTCTTTGAGATATTTGTTTAAAACCAATACTGCTACTCATGAATTAATGAGAATTAACAATTGTGGTCCAAAGATCTGTCCTTTTTTCATCTCTTCAAATATGATTTCGGATATTTATATAGGGTGATTTTTACATTTGTTTTTCATCAAAACAAGGTCTACATATTAGTTAGTTATATTAGTTAGTATAACGAAAAACTAAGTCGTCATTTGTGAGTTACCGGTAACAATTCTAGGAAGAGTAATCGAAAATTGGACCTAAAGCGTAGTCGCGGCCAACATTTCAATGATATTATTTTTGAAAAGTAAATCTGTAAAATTGTTCTTTCGACCAATAAAAAAGCATCCGATATTCAGTTCTATTTTAAGTGTTTTATTTAAAATTACTTTAAATACTTTTGGAATTTATATAAAAGAATGAATGCAGAAACGTTTGCTACATTTCATTCAATAACATTAAAGTTTTTTTTTACTGATTTAGCTCCATAAAATTATTCAAAAACTGCACTGAATTTGTGAATAAAGGCGAATTGGTACAATAGTTCTTGACAATAAAAAATGTTAGAGATTTGCGTCGAAATGTTGTTAAATAGTTATCAAAACAAAAAAGAGGAAATGAATTAAATAGTTGCATAAATAACAGGCTTATAAAACAAATTTTGTATGGATAGTTGCTTTATAAGCCTGTTATAAACCCTTGATAAGTTTTTATGAATTAGACTGTAAAACTTTTGTGCCGATCGTCTCTGAATCAGCCTTGTGCACAGAGTACTGTCGTAATTTTGAAGATATTTCCATAATATTTGAATGGAAAATTTGATGGAATTGAAATTAGTTGAAATCCATGCATAGCCCTCATACAAATATCCTCTCAAAATAGAGCTTTATCGATCATAAATTTTTCATTTAAACACTTATCACGTGATACACTACACATGAAGCCTAATCACATGTACAAATTTTGTGCAAATCAATCCATAATTGAATATAGCTTAAATGCCGAAAATAACTTTAAAAATGTTGATATCCAAATAGTATCCAACACAAATATGTGTTAATATATAGAGTTATCATGACAAGTAATTTTATAACTGCCGGTCAGTAATTATTGGAAGCTCTCATATAAGATACCCTTTAAAAATCACTTTAACATGTATAAATCGTTTAAAAGTGTTTATATCAAGATAAAATTTAACACAAACAATATTTATGTATATGCACACAAAACATGCCACTAAATTTTTGAATTCTCGGTTTATAAGAGGTATTTCTCTCTCATATAGCAGCCATTTCTGAAGAACTGTTGGTACACATGTATACTAGGTGTAGGATAATTTATGGTCGGGCTTGACGGACTATACTTTCTTAAATGTTTACGACAGTTTTGAATATTTAAACACATTTTTTTATTTTCTCTTTTAATTTGAAAATGATGATTACATTCTTTCAAACTCCTTTGATAACATTCATTTTATATCTCTGTGCAATGCTGCATATATGTATTCCACAATTGTTGCATGATTTAAAAAAAAAAACATAAAAAAATATAAAATAGATGGATGAACAATACAGCTCTCGAACGTGTGGTTTAGTGTCATGTCAACCTGGAAATTGTCAAGCATTTTTATTACACAAAACTGAACAATAAATACAACTACAACAGCAGCAGTAGCAGCGCAGAATTTACGACAAAAGCAAGAAATATAAGTATATTTTAAAATGTATACATCAAGAAATGGGAGTACCTACATACATATTATGTGATACTTGTATAAGTGAGAGTGTGGGGAAGAGAAAGAGGGAGGGCCATGTTAAATTGAATAAAAAATATATATTTTTTTATAATTCTATTTTCACTCACTATAGTTAAGGTATATATGTATGAGCTGCATGAATGATATTTTAATCTGGTTGTGATAATATTATGTTTTTCAAGCATGTTTATCATACAAAAATTCCACATACGAGTAAATAAAAACAAAACAAATTGTATAATTTATTTGATAAAGTGTGTTATAATTTTTAAACCTTTCGACTCAGTTTTTTTTTTTTGGTTTTGTTTTATTTTCATTTAATTTTTTTGTCTGCACACAAATAAACGTTTAAATTAATGTATAAGTGCTTTTAGAAAAATTCATGTAGTTTAAGTTATGACTACTTACTAAATTATGATCGTTTAAATGTGATAAATTTAGTATAAGTAATGATCACTTAAACAAAAACGAAAAAGCAATGTTAGTCTCATACTGTGAAAATTGTCTAACGAAGAGTATATATGTATGTATGTATGTATATGAGTATTTTTTGTATAGGCATACAAATGATAAATTGAATTGAAAACAATTGCTGTTTGTATTTTAAAATTCATCAAAAATTTGTTATAATTTAAAAAAACATGTACAGGTACAATTAAACTGACTGTTATTAGCAATATTTTTTTTTATTATCAAGAAGCATCTAATAAATAGTACTAACTATACATTAAATATGCTCTAAGCAAAATTGCTGTATTAAAGATGAAAATTTGAACAAAAATTTGTTAAGATTAATCATTTAACTGATTGTTCAACCTTTTTATTTATTAAACAATTATATTTTATTTTTCGGAATTAAGGTTCTATTGTTTTCATTTTTATTTTTTATTTCTTCCGATATTTCGCTACAACAATGTGTAGCATCTTCAGGGAAAAAAAATTGTTTTTTTTAATTTTGTTATTGTTTTTCCCTGAAGATGCTACACATTGTTGTAGCGAAATATCGGAAGAAATAGAAAATAAAAATAAAAGCAATAAGACCTTAATTTCGAAAAATAAAATATAATTGTTAAGTATTTAGTTCTTTTATTCGACCTTTTTTCAATATTACATATTGTATTATCCCTGAGGAAGCTATCCATTGTGATAGCGAAATATTGGATATTAAAATATATAAATATATAAAACATTTTTATATAAATATTAAAAGTGACCTATTGTCTGTATTCGAGTAATAACAAAAATATGCACACAAAACATGCCACTAAATTTTTGAATAGTTAAGAATAGTGAATAGTTAAGAAATTTATTTTTCAATTTTCTTAACTATAGCTGAGTAGCTGAGTTAAAATTACATATCGTCACCGATAATGCAAAAGGCCGTATTTCATTCTTATTGGCCAAATTGCAAAATTAACCTTAGTTTAATAAAAAAAATTATAAAATAATAGTAGTTGTTTAGTAATTGTACTTAAGGACTTTTGGAATCGTTTTTTCAGAAACCAAAAAGCCGTAACAACAAAAATTTTTTTTAAAAAAGTTAAAATTAGGATGAAGAAATTCCGCTTTTCACTCTTATTGAACATTTTTTTCTTTTTGTTTTCTGTGTTTTGAATATAAAAGATACAAAACTCATTACAACGAGTTTAATGAATTCGAGAAAAATATACTTTATTTAAGAAAAGAAAACAAAATTATAAAAAACAATATTCATTATTATATACACACATGAAAAGAAAAGAAGAGTTCACATTGCGAAGTAAAATTAATAAATCTAATCTGAGTATGGTAAATTATCGTAAAAACTGTGGGGTTCAGTCGAAAGTAAACATTTTAGTACCCGGAGATGGCTCCATTTGTTTTAGATATTTTTATTTTTTCTTAATGTAACCGAACTGGTTCGACAAAAATATCCACAGCGTCCTTATTACTGAGAGTAATTTGAAAAAATTTAACTTTCAACTAACAGTCAAACAAACGCCAACTTTGTTTTAATATATTTCGTATTTTTTTTTAATTAAAACTGTAGTTACGACTTTTTGGTTTATATAGTTATTAACATTGTAGTTGCGGCCTTTTAAAATGTATTAATAAAATCGACGTTTTCGGCATATGATAGTAACATTTTAAAGAAAGATGTGTTTTGGTTAATTACATAATAATCAATCAAAACATCGATTTTGAAGTTTTTGTAGTTACGCCCTTTTGAGTTTAAAATATTAAGCAGAAAAAAAACGAAAATTACCATCAGATAAAAGAAATAGAGAGATAATTTCCTACTTAATTCACTCAAAAAGAAACAAAAAACTAAATTTATAATTTCGTGTCGTTAAACATAATCTGACGATTAAAAAAGCATAAAGAATAGCTAACCATTTGGCCAGTTGTTTGTGAACAACCATAAGAAATTAATATTTTTAAATACAGATTTGTGAAATTGTGGGATTTTCAACTCAAATTTATACAATTTTTTATTTACTCAAGTCTTCAATTTTTTAATATTCCTTCTTGATTCAAAATATTTAAATTATATCTAATATTGTTTAATATTAATATATTAGTAACTGAATATTGTTAGACATCTCTATGGTAAAATTGTTTTTAATTTCCCAAAATTGTTTTTTTTTTATTATTACTCATACGTCAGGGTGCATCAGTTAAACATGAATTAAATTTACTTTTAGCAGTAATAATATCCTTTTTTGTGTGTTTACTTTCGGTGTTCAGTGCACAAAATGTCTGAATAGAAATTGAAAACTTGAATAACAACTTATTAATTATTTTAGCAATTAAATTGATTTATAAGTGATTGTGGCAACTTTTGTCGAATATTTGTAAAAGTTTAAAATACAGAAAAAAATCACATTAACTTTGGTTATTTTAAAACTCAATATACTTAGAAAAATTGTTTCAAAGTAATCGGATAGTAACTTTATGTTTCTATTTGAAACTGCTTTCTGTCAAATTAAGGAGTAACTGCCTGAAATTAAATTTCAGAAATATAAAATGATGGATTATCTTTAAGAAATACGTTATATTTTGAATTTCGCAAATCAACATTAAAAAATATTTTTATCAAATCATTGTGAATCACAAGTTATAAGTGCCTTTTTTAGTGTTTTGACCGTCTTATTAAATTTCAAATAAATCTATCACCAAAAATTAAATAGTTTAATAAAAATTACTGATTTCTAGGCTTCCAATTGCTATTTAACAATGTCTCGTTATAATTTTAAAAACATTTCCAAAAAACAGTAGAAATTGTGTTTGCTCTGATTTTTGGTCGTAATTCCTCGTTTAGAGTCTTGTTTTATTGTATCCAGGTAGTAGTAGAGAATTGATTTTTTCATATCTCAGCATTTAATAAAAAAAAGTGGATGTAATACATGGTATATGCACATCACCTGAGTATATTTTAATATAAAGATTAAAAACAATTTTATGTTGTTAAACACAAATGTTTAAAAATACAAGTAAAAGTTATATTTATATAACTTTTATTAGCCATCAATAATATTTAGTAAGCAATTGTAAATGTTTATAAAATTCGGATAATATATAAAATGAGAGTTATCGGTGTCGAATTTCAACTTGATAACTAGATTAGATATGATTTATGCGTACTTTAGTACCGATCATGTACCGATCGTCATAAAATTTGGTACGTCTATTTTAATGTACATGGGGATTATTTTTCTCTAATTTTAACTTGATTACAATTTTTAAAACAGATTTATGCGATTCAAATAAAATGCCATTTTGTGATTTCTCTTGAAATGGAACTTAATATGGCTGAATTTTGTATTAAAACAGATATTTGTATGGGGCTAAAAAAATCTAGGAGCGATTGTAACCATTTCAGGAATTTGTATCATATAATAAAATAAAGAGTGGAAAATTGCATGATATTATCTGCATTATATTTAAAGAAAATAGCAAAAGGTGTCTGGAAAATATCGAGATTGTCTAAAATTTTGCTCTATATCTCTGATTCTGCTTAACTGAATTTGTCTATTTTAAATACCAAACATTTTGATGAAATAATGTATGGGAAAAATTTCATTGCTCAGAGTCTTTTTTTCCTGAAACTATATAGTGCTTTCAACAGATGGTTAGCGGACGGACATGGCTAAATTGCCTTAAAATCTTACCAACGTATATATACTTTTTGATTCTACACAGAAAAAAAAATCATGTTTTTTTTCAATTAAACCTTTAATTGATTTTAAAATAATTTTCAATTAAAATTTTAATTGATTCAATTACTTTTTCTGATATTTTCAATTAAATCTCACATTTTTTTTTTAATTGATACTATCATTTTGTTTACAGGTCCAATTTCAATTAAATTTTTAATTGATTCCACAAATAGTTTAATTGAAACTCATTTTTATTTTTTTGTGTGTACGATTCTGTTTGGTGGTGCATGTATAAATTTGGGAAACAAATGTTTAGTCAAAAATATTTTTTGATGAAAAACAAAAAATATAAAATTAAAATATGTAAATAAATACAGAAAATTGTAAACTTTGCTCTAAAGATTCTTATTTTCAGAAACGGATAAATATTACGTATAACATTGTTTTTTTACGAATACTTTGAAAATTACCATTTTCATATAATTTTATGTAAAAAAATCGAATAAAACAAATAAAAATAATTATTTAAATTTATATATTTTTTTTTTTTAATTTTTCATAAATCTTAATTTTAATTACGGCATTTTTAAATAACAGAGGTTAAGAGCGAGGCATTGAGAAGCTAAAACATGAAATTGTATTGAAAATTATTTTCTTTTAAATGAAAATGTTATATTTTTTCTGAAATCCAACACAAAATTAAAGTTAAATTTACTTTTTTAATCATTGTATATAAGCGATGTACATATAAAAGTTAGAGAAATTAGACGTCTACAAAAATCTTTGCTATTTAGTAATAAATGTTGGAGAACGGCAATAATGTTTTATTTGATATTTGACCCTAATTGACACTCATTTTGTTTAAAGAAATGATACTAATTCAAATGTTTTTCAATGTGTGATCGAATTAGTTTTATTCGAACAAGCGAAGTTTCAAATAATTTATATACTTTATGTACCTTATGTACGGCTACAGGCAAAATCAGGCATATGCTTGCATGCACCATTGTGTATCTCATAAAATGTTTTCCTTGCTTTGAAAATTTTATAAAGCAAGTCTACTTTTAATTATCTGAGATTTCAATGTACTCTGTTATGAATTTAAATATATCTAGAAAACGATTATTTAAACAAGGAACATTTTCAAAGCACTTTAAGTTTGTATTTTTACATACATATGTATTTATGTAAAAAATATGTTTTATAGCTCAATGTTATTTGCGTTATTTTCTTGCATAATTTTAAAAATAGGATGTATTCAACAAAAAAAAATATAATTGAATGAAAATCTGATTACATCAAAGCTTTCTATATACATATTATATACATCTCCTCATCTCTACAGTAAAGTTTTAATTTATAAATATAAATCACAAGTCTTAGAATTGTAACAATTTGTTATTTTATTCATATATTTGTTACCATTTGATCTATAAATGTCTAGCAAGTTAATATACTCAATACATAATAAATATATTGCTATGTTTTGTATCTATGTACATTTGTATAATTTACTAATACATATATATATCTATTATATGTGAAAACTTAATATTATTATATTTTTATACAAATGTGACATACACCCTCCTGTATTTATGTATGTATATGTAAAAGTCTATGTACATATACGAGTATACATATTTATTTATTATTCTTGTATAACACTCATCTCTTCAACAAATGTTGTCAATGTCAGTCCAAAAGTATAAATAAAAATTAAAGAGAAAAAAATAAACATATTTTATTAAAAACATGTCGTATCAACATTGTTTAAACATTTTGATATGAAATATTCCTCATATGTGTATGATTGTAAGTGTAACATAATAATCATCACCAACATCACCATCATCACCATCATCAACGTATACATCGACAACATCATTTATATGTAACACAGTGTTACAAAGAGTAAATTCATTTATAAAACTATAACTGTATTCAATTATTATAACAATAATTCCAAAGACAGTTGGAAATTTGTATGTATTTTGAATTAGGTTTATAATTTTCCTATTCTCACAGTGATAATTATATAAAAAATGATAATAACATTACTTAAATACTCTGGCATTGAGAGTGACACCATAAAACACATCCATACAAAAAGAGAAAGGAAAAATTTGTTATTTAAACAACATTGAAGGCCAATAACAAACAAGACACAATACATTTTTCAACAAACCTTGCAACATTTTTGTACACAATTTACACAAACATAGATACTTATGTATAAAAGTATGTGTTTTATTTGCATCTACATAGTTATTACTGCTCTTTGGGTCTGGCTTTATATTTCCCTTCAATATTGCATTGCAAAATTTTACGGAAAAAGAGTTTCCTGTTTTTTTTTTTATTTTTTGACGATTTTATTTATTTATGTATTTTATTTATTGCATACCCACACAAACAATATAAACTTCTAGATATTACATTCATTGCTTCGTTACTGAAAATTTTAGCACAATTCTTATGATTTTAACATTCGCTCAAGTTTATTTCAACTTAAAAGCGAAAAAAAAACTCAGAAAAAAGAAGCCTTTATACATCTGCATATTGTAAAGTACATACATATATTGTTTAATTTTAATTTCTCTTTAAAAAACAAGACACGAACACATACAGCAACAAGAAGAAGAGAGAAGACTGGGTCTAACATTGGATTTGGGATTTGTAATATGATACATTTAGTTGGCATTTTGTTAAAATGTCAGATAAATCACGTTTTTTAAATTTGACAAAAGAATTGAAAAGAACAGAAATGATGAAAGAAAGACAGTAACTTTAAAGGGCTACTGAAAAATCTGTAAAGGTAAAGTGTAAAAGAATTATAAAACACAATCTTGAAGTTTTCAAAAGTATTTGTTAAACTTATACATATTGACAGGTTAAACTAATTTGAAATTAAAGAATTGATTTTATTAAAGCTTTCAGTCCAGCAAATGGGAAGTAAAGTGTTTGCTATGGGTATCGTTATATCTAGTGTTAAATGTCATCACTTAAATTTGAAATTATGCCATTGAAAAGGAAAAATAATAGAAAGTAATGGAAATATCCAACTGCACTAAAAAGGACTCTAGAAAAAATGTTACTAATTGAAAATTAAGTGTGTTTCATTATGAAAAACCTTATTAAATAATTTTGATCTATAACCTTTTATAGCAGTTGTTTATTATTTTAACCTTATGCTTGGTTTTCACTATGTCTTTTTTGTTGTCAAATTGTCCAAATTGTTGGCAATTGTATGAAAACGCGTTGTCATATCATGATTTTCATGATTGCAAACATAGATGACGCCATATGACAAACCGTTTTCATACAATTGCCAACAACTTGGACAATTTGACAACAAAAATGACATGGTGAAAACGCGGCCTTATATTTGACTTTTTCGATTTTCCCTGCTTCCCAAGTCTGAATTTGTTCTCCATCATCAAAATACCAAATGCTGAAAATTTTAGCAAATTTGATTAACGATAACGGATAAGAATTTAAAAACAAACAAAAAAGAATTTATAAACAAGCAAAAAATTCAATGCAAAATAAATACATAGTTTTTGTAAAATCTAAAATAAGCAACTACTATAAAGAACTTGCGTAGTCAATTTTATAACATTTGATTAAAGTTCGTTTGTTTTTTTTTTTTTTTTTGAATTCACATTTTTGTAATATTAAAATTCTTTGACAAAAATATGAAATAAATTGAATTTGTTTGTTGGTTTGTTTAAAGTCTGTATGAGAGCAAACTACTGCATTGATTTTCATGAAATTTCAGAGCAAAAGTCGTTTTTCAAACATTGAAAGTCTAGGCGTGATAATAATAAAAGGCATGACATCTTTCATATAAGAAAATATAAATTATATTATTATTTTAGCATATTTTTGCTTTTGCTGTCTATCTATTTTGTTAGTGTAGAGTGGCCTTATATGGGACCTACCTACGACTGATCATCATAAAATTATGCCAAATTTTTGTGTCTATATAAGAATAATTTGTATGGAATAATTAAAGTGAATTTCGGCAGTGGAACTTATATGGGAGCTATGGTCAATTATGGACCGATACGCACAATATTTGTAGATATGATTCGGCTTCATGTACAACTTATTTGCAGCGAAATTTATTTGGATATGTGCATAAATCATACATACATATATGAGGGCTAGGACGGATAGACGGACGGACGGACATCGTTAAATTGACTCAGGAAGTGATTTTGAGTCAATTGGCATGCTTTAAGATGGGTGTTGAACTAATATTTATTGGCATGCTATAGGGTATTAAAAAAAAACACAAAACACATGAACCACATAAATAGGTTTTTGGTTCATTTATCAACTTTTTTATCAACATCACAGCCAAATATAAAGATCTTGCTTGTTCCTATCTTATTTGGTTCTAGTTTAATTCTAGAGTTAAAATATTTGTATTTCAAAAGGAATTGAAATATTGTTTAATCCTTACAATAAGAAACTGTATTTTTTCGAAATAAACTTAAAATAAGTCAAAGCTAATCTAGAAACAGTTTATAACAAAGCAGGAAAAGATTAAAACAAGAAGCGTATTATTTACATAAAGGGTGCAATATTTAATGCGTTGTAAAAAGGAAAATTTAACTGCTATTTCAACATTTACAACTTCTATAGCAAATATAGAATGATTTGTTGTTTTGAATTTATAAATACCCCTGCATAGGCATTCATTTTTATCACTTTCAACATATGTTGCCTTTGAAAATGAAAAAATAAATATAAAACAGCAAAACTTTTTCTGACCCCATTATAGATTTTATTTTAGTACCGCCTGCGGTGTTATAATTTTCGATTCTGACCAGCAGGAGAAGGGGTTCTGTAAACCAATTACAAGTATCAGACAGTTAAAAAGAAGCAACAATTTTATGATTATTTACATAGCATGAATTAAATGCTTGGCAATGATATAAAAGGGGGAAAAACAATTGTTACCTTCATTGCTATTTTCCTATATTTTTTGTTGTTGTTGTTGTTCGTTCGTTTGTTTGTGTCTGCTGCATGCATAACAAAAATGTATGTTGTACGTTCGTAGATACAAACTTAAACATAGAGTAAAGTACAAAAGCTTAAGTGTTACAAAGTCATTACTATGGTCTCTGTGTAACAGTATTTGTTTGTTTGATTACTGTTGTTATTTCTACTGTGCACGTGTAATGAAATGAAGTTTGAAGTTTCAAAACATTTGCTTACTAAATACATTGGCTATAGAGCTGTATATTTAGACTGTGAGAGAGAGAGGAGTAAATGTCATAATACCTAAATAATTTCTAATGTTTCAAGTTCAGCAAACAACGATTGCAAAACTTAAGGGTTGATTTAATGACATGAAAGAATTTAATGAAAACTCATAGACTTTTTAAAGTCTTTTTAGAAATTGCTTTTGTTTACAAAATCTAACAAGAAGCAAATGAAGTCTTACAATGTTTTTTTTTATCATAACAGAGTAGTGGCAATTTAAATTTTTTAAGGGGATAAATACTTTTTAGGTTTGTTCAATACTGTATTTCGAATTATTAAAATTGTTACTACAAATATATAAAACTGTTCTAAAATTCAAATAAAATTTGTTTTAATAAAAACAAAAAAAAAATCAAGCTGTTAAAAATGTTTTTTGAATTTTACTTTATGAAAAAATAACACAAATACAAAACTATTGAAAATGTTATTGAAATTTTAGTTGAATTTGTTTTTAACTATGTTTTAATGTTGAAAAATTTTTAATAAAATTAAAATTTCAAAAACTAAAAATTAAATAATCGATTGAATATTTTTGAACCACAAATTGATGCTTATTAATATTTAGGAAAAGCTAAAAGAAGAAACTGAAATCAAATTTCTCTTGTAAAAATCTCTGTTTTTGATGAATCGCAATCTCATCTCTATTGCACAATAGTTTAAATATACATACATATATTCAGAAGTACAAGGACGTTTATATATTTCTTTACTAAAGAGTTTTAATTTTGATTATTTTGGACATCATTACTGCAACATAAAATGTCGGTCCCGGAAGCTGTTGGATTAAATTTTAACATATACATATTGCATTCATAATAAAGCGCTTGTTGAATTATAATGTTGCTGCAAAGAATGTGTGCCCGTTTTATAGCTATACTATTCTGTAATGCAATACAATTTTGATATTCAATGCACGATATTTTTAAAAACCAATAGTTAAGTTTTCAAAAAAGAAGTCACTACAAAAACGAAATTATTGCCAGTAGGTTTATAAAAAAACATCTGTAGTATTACCGGATTTAATGTGAACAATGCTTTTATTTTAATTATTTAATAGAAAATGTAATCTTTTTGTTATTTAATTCATATGTCTGCTATAAATACTTTTTCCTTTCCTTTTCCATTTTAATAGATATTCATTGCCTATTAACTTTTTTAACACCCAACCATGCTTTTTAGGTTTTTTGTTGAAGTCAATTTTGCTGTCAACAAAAATTTGTTCAGTGGCATATTTATGTATATAACAATTTTTAGCATGAAACTCCTGCAGATGGCTTTGTTTAAAATATGAAGTTATTTTTTAAATATGCACCCTCCCGTTAACAAGTTATGTATGTATATCTGTTCTATAAACACATGTGATTTAATAATATTTTTTATTTTTTTCTGGTTCATTTTGATGACTACCAAAGCGTCAAAATTCAAAAATTCGATTTATTTACATAAACCAACAGTCACATCATGCACACACAGCCACGTGAACGAGTACGTAAATATGTGTATGTATATGTTCATCAAGAGAAAAAGTCAAATTTGAAAACCTACAACAAATGTTACACTATGAAACAAACACGCATATTTCTATAAAATACACACATAGATTCTCGTACATACATACAGACATAGATTTTAAAATTTTGTGTGATTGTGTAGTAGTAAGTTTACACAACCGTGAAATGTGTTTTTCGGTTTTACGCCTCAACAAAAATGCTTATTTGCTTATTTGTATATGTGTGGATTTGATTATGGTTATGAAATATCCCCCCTTTTTAAACAGAGCTATGTAGATCTAAATGTCTGTTTGCCGTAAAGTCTGTCTATCAGTCTACCGGTTATGTCCTGCTGTTTTACTGCCTTTTTACTCTTTCCACTAGAATAATTTGCCAGCATCATGTAATTAACATATTACTTGGAGAAAATATTTATTACTCTTTTTACCCTAAACACTTTCAAACACACACGGACATACATACATACATACACATCTTAAGGCATCATAATTTATTTAGAAAATTAACTTGGTTTAATAATAATTTCGAAAAAGAGCTGGTCAAACCAAAATAGTTGTACAAAATATTTGAAAATAGTATAAATGTACTACTATTAGTGTTTAAACAATTTAAAAACTCTGCGAGATCGATTCATACTAGATAACCTCCATTATGTCCACCACCCGCAAATCACTTTAACTCTCATAAATATAATTTTCAATGTAATTTTCATTGTCAATTTTATGTGATGCAATTTTACTTTAATAAGTATATAAATATAAATTGATTTACCAAATTATGCAAGGAATTTTGAAAACCTCTTATAAATTTTGGTAGCGATTTAAATTCGTCCACTCTCAAGTGTTTCAGCAATATTATGGTCACTGTAATTATTTTTATGATTGCGGTAACCATAATATGGTTAAATTACGATTCAGATGATTACTAAAATCATATATACGATTGTAGTAACTATATATATATTTGTTGCAATCATGTTTATGATGAATCTATTTATCATAATTTGTTGATCTTTGATTATGATAGAGAACAACATAATATGGTATAATTTTTCAGCATAAAACTGATCGCCATAAAAATTATACAATTGCTATAATCATATATACATATATGATTGGTGCAATCATGTGAATGGCAACTTAGTCATACTATGGTTGCAGAAATCATATAAATAATTACAGTGACCATAATATTAAAAAAATGGTTAAAAATTATGAAATAGTTGTGCAGGTTATATTTTTTCACTGCGTGTATTTAAAGTAAAATTTCCTTTATTATTTAAATTGAATTTCCCAACCCTTTGTATGTTATGTTGATTGAATTTATAATCCACAAATTAAAATTGTAGTTTAATGTATACTTGTAGTTTTGAATAACGAGCCTTTGAGGTTAAGGAGCGATATTTATTACCATGATAAGTCAGTTTGTTAATAAGAAGCATAAATCTCAACTGCTTACACCTTCATCACATACCTAATAATAATAATTTTAATAATAAATTGTAAGTCACTTGAATTTATAAAAATAAACCTTTTTACATTTATTATAAGACTTCCTAAGAAGTCAAAGAAGATTTTTCCAAAATCTTCATCCGCTTCATTTATTATCAGACTTCCTAAAAAGTCTAAGAAAATTTCCCCAAAATCTTCCTCTTTTTCATTTATTATAAGACTTATATCCAAAATGTGTTAGCGAGATAAAACTCAAATAGAAAAAGTTGTATACATAAAATCTTACTTGAGTCTTGGTACAAAAATTATGAAGACTCCAAATTCCGGACTATATTTAATCCTTTAACATATGTATAATTTTACATTTCATGAAATACAATTTATAATTTTTAAGGAGTTTCCTTCAGGCTAATTTGCTAATATCACAGAACAGAACAGAGTTCTGTGATATTAGCTTTAAGTTAAACTTGACTTAAGTTTTGTGGTCGTTTATTGTATATTATATTTTTATTAATTATTTGATTATTTATACCAAAATTCTGTTCGTGATGTCCCGTTTTTTAGTATTTTAGTAACTAATTAATAATAAAAATTAATATCCAATGATAAAAAACATTAAAGCTATTATTTAGAACGAGACCCCTGAAGAAGTTAGAATAAAACTAACGAAACGTTGGGTAAATAAAATAAAAAATAAAAATCGAACAAGTTTTTTATTTACGTTTGGAAACAAACATTTGACCAAATTAGCCTGAAGGAAACTCCTTAAAAATTATAATAATTATAAATATTGGTCACAAAAACAAATTAATTAAATACAATTTAGTTCGTTACTGGTTCTTCGGGGTTAGGATGCAGTTCCAGCTCTACAATTTGTTGCTGGTCTTGACACTCTGTGGTAGGTTAGAGCACAATCCCAAAAGAATTTGTTTTGTCTGTAAAGTCAAAATATTGTTCGGGTTGATTTCCTCTCACTCGCAGAGTAACAAAATATTTCATTAGGAATGTTACAAGTCGAATAGCAAATTGCAATATATTATCGTATGAGTAATATTGATTAATCATACGAGTATATTGCTCATATTTTATCTTAATAAGAAAAATTTAATTTAAAACGTTTGTGTTACTTGGCCGAATAAAACAAAATTTTATCAATATGCTAAAATAACTAAAGCAAATGGTGTCCAAAAATGCAGCAATATTCAATTTAACTGTGACAATTTACAGTTAAAATAACTCGTTTTCATTTTTGAAAAATATTTCAAAAATAATGAAAATTTTGCCCAATATTTCCGATCACGATTCTAAAAATCATCCTTTACGATGCAGAAAAAAAAAATTAAAAAAAAAAACAAAACCCAAAATGTTTAAGACATTTATGTTCTCCAAATAATGAATTTTATCGATTCGTTTCAAAGTTAAAATCATATCTCTTGATAAATTAACATGGAATTGATCTGTTTCTAACGAGATTTCAACATTTAAGACACTATCCAAGAACCAAAAAAAAATAATTTATCACTGCCGTACAAATATTGTCAGACCATTGAAATTAATCAAATGAAAATATTGTGGAATCGAAATATAAGTATAATGAGAAAATTATGTATAGAAAATTAAATCCATTAAGGTTTGTTTAAACTATAAAACTATAGTTTAAAAACAATATTTTTGAAACCTTACTGTTCTATACTACATAAATTTTGCTAAATACTATACAATGACGTTAAAAAGTGTTAAAAGTCTAAATATACAATGATACAAGGTTGCACACCGCAATATAAATTTTATTTGTAATCACTGTTCATAAATTTTTGTCCTTTTTTAATTTAAACTCCAGTTTAATCCTTACTAATCGCACTTACGTTAGCTGCGAAAATATTACACTAAAGGGAAATTAAAAAACGTGCAGGTCTTTCGAAATGTCAGTAATTATTAGTTTAATAAACGTCTGTCTAGTTGCCTTAAGGTACGGTCACATTTAGCAAATATTTGCCGAAAAAGACGCAACCACTAAATAAAACATAGTTGAACTAGTTTATTTATTAAAAAAAAAACTTCGCTTATTTAGGACAATACACAACAAATATTTAGTTTTATTTTCTTTTTTGATGCTGTTTGATCTTGGAAAACTCTTGTAAGATAAAACAACGTCAAACAAATTTGTGCGCTTTTTTTGAGTAAATATTTGACAAGTGTGACCTTACCTTTAGACACGCTTGTTTGTGTTTGGGAAAATTGTTAATTTTAAATTGTCTCGTTTTTATAACAACATTAAGTCAATATTTATAATTAAATTTATATTTGTGGACAATTAAGAAGTTTAATTTTTTTCTAAATTTCAGTGAAAAAATTTAAATTATTTTTGATTATCTTTACCAGCAAAAAAAATGTTAAATCTTCAAAGCAACCATGCTTTAAACAGATTCTATAATACCCCTCTATTTATAAACTTTACTTTAAATTCAATTAATTTTAAATTTTTTTTTTTTTAATCTCAAACAAATATTCCTTACTAACCCAGTGCCCGGTGCATTGATGGGCCCACTACAATTGGCAGTACTTGAAATGTTTACATAACTTTACCACCACGGAACTGTTGCTGCTGCTTTTTTTTTGTGAATATTCTTCACGAGCTTTTTTTTGATAAAAGATTACTCTTTTATCCTTTTGTTTTTATACCATAAAAAGTATATCCTTTAGAATTTGTTCGTTCGACATGTAAATAAATAATAAATTGAAACTTAACTATAAATAAAGGACCGTTAAATACGTGTATAAAGCCTGTCTGTTGTACATGTTATAAATACACATATGACTTATGCATGCTACACTGACTGACGAATTGACTAACTGACGAACTGTGTGACTGACTATGAATGAATGAATAAATGACATGAATGGTTAAAGTGCATTGACTTTGCCGGCAAACTTTACTAGTATTGACTGCTGTTGTAACAAGGCTCATTCATTTAACAACAATATATCGCAATAGTAGATGTATGTACGTACGTTGGCATGGATTTTTACAGTCATATTATGAAATTATTACTTTTAAATGGGCTTTGTGGTTCAATAAACTGTATCTTATATATTATTTAAATTGTCATTCTAAGAATTTAGTTGCAATTCCAATATATACAAACTTTATGAATTTGTAACAAAGTCCACTTTTGGAAATTGGATTTCGTTGTGTTGCACCTTAAAAAGAAAACTTACTTGGCAGGACTTTGCTAGAAAAAAAAAATAAATAACTTTGGAAAAAATAATTACAAAACTCTTACGTTTGTATTTACGATGGTAAATTTTAAATATTTTTAATAAACTATTATCTATCCTGAAGTAATATGGTTGCTAATAAGTACTTACGGTTTTTCTGCTTTCTCTGCATCGATATCCAGTTTACGTATTGGCGGACTGCTTATCAACTGAGGACTATACACCTTGGGAGGACTCGTAACTCTAGGTGGGCTATTCATAGATGGTGGACTTTTCAGTTGCGGTGGACTACGCATGATAGGTGGCGAAGGCATTGCTGGTGGACTGTCTCCTTCTTGGGGACTTTGAACACGAGCCTCACCAATTGGAGCTGGTGGCGACATGGCCACAATAGGTTGACTCTTTTGTGAGGGTGAGGGACTAGGTTTTGAGGTGTGTGAACGAATCGAACCGGGAGGACTTCGTATCGATTTAATCGAAAGAGGTGGCGAAGTTTTAACTTCAGCTTTAATAGATTGTGAGGATGATACAATAGAAGCAGCTGCTGAGGCAACCGAAGCTGCAGCTATGCTACCAGCTCTAGAGCCCATACTACCGCCAGCACCTCCACGTATACTACCAGTACGACTTGCAGTGCGACTTCCGCTACGACTGCCACTGCGACTAACGCTACGACTAGGAACACGGCTACCACTAGCACCAACACTTGCAGCTCCCGCACTTGTTACGCTACTTTTTCGTTTGGGCGATCCTGAAATTGTGGGTGTTGGTGTGGCTTGTGATAATTGGGATACTTGGGATGTGGGTGTACCGGGTAAGGAAGATTTTTTGTCATCTTCTGCTTCTTCTTCATATTCTTCCAATCGTGGTGGTATATGTTCAGATGATAATTCGTCCAAATCTAAAGGTTTGGTTTCCGACACGGGTGTTTTGGTACCCTCATCATCGTCTGGATTATCTTCTAGACCGGCTGGTGGTGGTATATTGGCTAACATAAGTTCAGGATCCTCCTCTTCTTCGTCTGGTTGATGAGGCAGTATAGACGAACCTGAATAACCATTACTAGGCGGAGTTGTAATGGTCGTAGAATCATCTTCTTTCGAGGATTTTGTTTCATCACCTTCCAAGGCTTGCTTGGCGGCTTCTTGTAAAACTTCTTGCACCAATTCCAGTGTGGGAATATCGCCAGTTCCGGATATATCTATTTCATTATCCTGTTTCTCTTCATCTTCATCATCTTCTTCGGTTTGACCAAACTCAGGTGGTGGTGTAGGTGGCTGCTCGTCATCTACTGTATCACATTCGGGCGGTGGTGGAGGAGTCGAAGGCATAATATTTGTGGTGTGTCTGGGTACCGGTGGTGGGGAATTAGGTTGAGATTGATCGCTCTCGGAGGGTGGTGTCAGTGGTGGTATTTGAGAGACATGTTGTGGAGGTGGTGAAACAATTTTTTGTATTGAAGTCAATTCGGGACAAGGTGGTGGTGTAACTGGTGGTGAGGGCGAAGTAGATGGTGTGCGACCCTGCATGGGTTGTGGTAAATTATTATCATCGTCGTCATCTTGACTTTGTTCATAAGATAAATGAGATGGTAGCGGTGGCAGAGGTGGAGGAGGTTCATCATTATTACCATATTCGCCACCATTATTCCCATTCTCCTTCGCATCTGGTTCATCATCTTCCACACCATCTTCTGCCTCATCCTCCTCATCTTCTTCATCTTCGGTTTCCACAGGTGGAGAAGGTGGTTGCACTTGTTTGCGATTCATTTGTGTTGGTGGTGCTATCGGTGGTGGTGGCATCATTTCTAACACCGACGATGTAGGTGATGGTGGTGGCGAGGGTAAAATTGTGCTTTGTGGTGGTGGAGTAGGTGGCAAATCATCGTGTTCACTTAGTGTTGGCAAAGTTTGAGGCTGCTGCACCGACGTCATTATTGGCGGCGGAGGTGGTGGTATACTAGCATAATCCAACTCATCTACCAGTGGCAGAGGTGGTGCCGTTGGTGCTGAATTATCCACTTCCTCTATATCTGAATCGATGCCTTGAGCAAAATCCATATAGAAGTTATCACGAGAATCACTGGAACCACGCCTTAACTTAAGGGACAGATCTGGAGAACTATCCATTTCGTTTTAAATCTTAAGCTGTACACTTTTTGTTTTTTATAGTTTTCTTTCCACACTGTTTATTAAAGTTTATTAGAAAATAGGTTTTGTTTTCTTTGGAACAGTTCCATACATATGTTTTTTAATAATTTATTTTCACTTTGCCAAACTTTCTTTTGGAAAATTATATATTTCTGTAAGTAAGAAAAAACCAACCAACACGTATTTTTACAAACATATTAGGATTGTTATTCTTTTTTGCTTATTTTCACATTTATTTTATTTATTGCACTTTCTAACTCGCTTACATTACTTAGGAGCACTGTGGAACGAAGATTATAAAAAGTGATAAAAATATAATACATGAGATACCGCAAAATGCTATTATTTTAAGTATTATAGAATGTATAAAGGGTTTTTCAACATGAACTGTGTTTTCCAACAGCAATGACATGAAAGTTTTTACATGTTACTTGTTGATATATCTATAAGTTGACACTTGTTACAGTGAATTTCGCTCCAAATTTGACTATTAAAATGGTGGATCTGTAAACGCAAAATTTCATTAAATTCGTGCTATTTCGGTCAATTCTGAGACCGCTATTAAGAATTTGGTAGATAAATTGCCTAATTTCGGCTTCTGGAAATCCATGAACATGCCTTTGCATGATGAACGTGTCACTGTAAGGTTTCAACAGGACGGTGCCACAATTCAACAACCACCGAAAGAATGATTACAAATCGAATTTCATAATTGCATAGTTTCCTGAAATTTAGCTGTTAATTTGCCGCCCCTTCGTGTAATTTATCACCACTTGATTATTTTAGGTGGGGTTATGTCAAAAATAAGGCCTATACGGATCCAATTGAATCTATAACAGCTTTAAAACTCAAAATCCGTTACCAGGCATACAACATTACTTCATGTCTTGCTTTCATGTTTCATGTTTTTTTGAAAAATGTATTATTAATTGGATCTGCATTGTTATTACCATTTGATATCACTCGTTTATTCTTTCTATGCCACAGTGTTTCTTTCTGTACATTTTCACTTAATGTCCTACTTTTTTGGAAACATTTTGTGTTTAAGTATTTTTTATTGTTATAAAATACGACATTTGGTATTTATTTCTGTATGCGCGTGGATGTGTTTGCTTGCGTTTATAAGGATTTTACGCATTATATATATATTATACATATATATATTGCGCCTTTTTTGTTTTTGTTCGTTTATGTTTTTCTTATTTTTGGTTAACTTTACTACTTTTCGCTTAATATTTAAATGCGTAACGCATTTTATTTGTACTTTATTTTTCTCTATCCTCAAAGGACTGAAGTGGGGAAGAACATTAACAACCCTCTTATTTAGCATAACAATATAAAGAATCAACTCAATAACAACGTCATGTATGTGTGTAAGTGTGGTACTTTTAGTTTACATTGAGGTCACATGTAATATTGCCTTCATCTCAATGTAGCAGAACTAAGTGGATTTTTTGTTTTATTTGCCAAGAAAAACAAAACAAGAACATAGTTTGTCTAAATTTAAATGAAGCTTGGGTATCATAAAGACTAGACAGAAAATCCTTAATAATAAATCTTAGAATACTTTTAGAACAAGTACTTAAACGAAAAAAGCAAGTTATTTTGTAAAATTTGCAAAAAAAAATCGAATTAACATGAAATGTTTAGCATTTTTTTTGTTTGTACATATGTACATAAATGTTTTTTCAAATACCCTATCAAAAAACTAGGATGAAGGTAAATTTTAACAACAAAACAATAGAAATAACAAAAAAACAAGTTTTAAAAAAGTCATCAAATTTAACTGTGGTTGGGAGGCTGCGTAATAAAATCGATTATCTATTATTTTAAATGTGCCATCATAGTCTATATGTATATCTATTAAAAATGTCCTTTTACTATTTGCACAATTGTAAAATACACATGGAAATCTTTGAAGATAAATTTATTAGATATTTTGTAAAATTAATGCATATACGAGTACATCTATTAGCTTTCAGAAAAGTTAAATTTAATAAATTTAACACTATTTGTCTTGATGAATAATCGGCAAATACCCTTCAAGCTCAACTAACGTTACCGAAATTACCCTTACTGTTATGGTTAATGTATAAATAATTTTGAATTATGAAAATATAAGTATGTATGTAATTGTTTTCCAAAATTGAGTTTATTGAAATCGATTCAATTTTATTTATAAACCGCCAAAAAGAGTTGCTTTATGTTGATATTTGTAACGCGAAATTTTTAATATATTTCAATAAAATTTGGTACATAATATTTTTTTGGCCCAAGTGCGGATGGGATAGAAATTGGTCCATTATTCGACCTAGCCATAGCCCATACAAATATCCTTTCGAAATAGAGTTTTATCCGTGATAAATATTTGATTTATGCACAAATACTCGTAAGTTGTACATGAAGCCCAATCACATCTACAAATTTTATGCAGATCAGTCAATAATTGTTCATAGCTCCCATATAAGGGCCGCTGCCAAAAATGACTTTAAAGAGCATAATTCTCTTAAAAATATTGTTATCCAAATAAAATTCAACACAAATAAATTTCAAATATGCAGAAATCATAACGCCTAATTTTATAACGGTCGATTCATAATTAGAACCCCCTTCCAAAATTACTTTAACATGTATAAATCTTTTAAAAGTGAAATAGAAGATAAAAATTAACAAAAAAAAAATATTTATATGCACCGAAGTCCGCTACTAAATTTTTATATGACCGGTTTATAAAAAAACAACTCCCATATAGTCGATATAAACTTTCTTACTTGTTTTTATATAATTTTAATACAAACAACAAAAATATTAATTATTTAAAACAATTTTAATATAATATATAAATAATATTGATATATTACCGAAAAAATGTCGAATTTGAATTTGAAAGAACTTTTTAATAATATAAAGAATAAAACACATTTATTGTGTCAACATTCGAATACAAAATATTATGTTTTTAAATGTTTAGATTATTTCGGTAACGTTATTTTGGCGATAACGGTAGTTGTTGTTATATCGGTAACGTTATTTAAATGAAATCGGTAAATTCACCTGTTAAAATGTTATTAGGATCAAACTTCTGTAGATTTCAATAAACTCAATTATGGAAAAGAAAAATTTGTATTTTCCGAATTTAATATTATTTAACGGTAACAATATTTTCGATTATTTCTAAAACGAAATTTTAGCCGTAACAGATTGTAATATTAAATCAATGAAGTAAGGTGATATGAAGTAAGTAAAATACTTCATTTACATTTAACCAATTTAATTCTCAAATAAATCCGCATTAAATTTACACTGAATAGAGCTTTTCAGAATGCCGAAATCATTTTTAAGTATTTTGAAGCTCTTTTAGTTAAAAAAGAATGGAATAGAATGCAAAGGAAGAATGGTTTTATTAAAAGGCAAACAGGAAATTCGAAAAGTCTAAAAATTCAATTCAACTTTAACAGACTTCTGAAATTCGTTGAAGAATAAAATTTTCAGTTTTAATTAAAAAAATTGTTCAAGATTATTGAAATTATTTACAAATTTTTAAATTTGCATTTAAAAGAATATTTTTTAATATTTTTACATATATCCAGTCTTCTTAAATTCTTTGGTAAAAGATTTCCTAATTGTATGACATAACAAACGCATATTGTAGTTTGCTTATGCATCAACAAAAAAGTTCAGGTAGATAACATTTAAAACTGGGATGAAATCATGCTGTTTAATAACAAAGACGTAAATAAAAATGTTGTTAGGATATATTTACCTCTACACGTATAATTATTTGAATTTATAATTTTGTATGAAAAAAAATGTTTGAAAACTGAATAATTTTCATACAAATTTGTAACATAAATTGTCCACCCGAATTTCTGAATCAAGCTCTTAAAATTGTGGGTCATACACAAAAATCTACATCATATAATAAATCTGTTGGTCATCACTTACAATTATTTCCTATAGGTCACCAAGTCATTAAGAGTATTAATTTAAAAAAATGGGTGTGTCGTTGTTAATGTGCAATTAAATCCTTTAAATTGTTTTTTTTTTTTTAATATCATATTCTTTTTATTTTCTTTTTAACTGAGTAACTTTATGTTTCGCACAGTAAGTTAAATTTTCCTATGTCTCAAAAAAACAACAGATAAAAATGTATCGTTAAAAAAAGAGAAAATATAATTTCAATTTGCACTTTTACAAATTATAGTATATGTATAAACTTCAATGTCAGTTAGTTAGACTTTTATCTAAAGTGTGAAAAAGTGCTTTTCTACTTTTATTTTTTCATTTTAATGACAGGATATAGTAATGGAACGTAAAACGAAAGCGATAGTGTTTGTAAGTGCAAGGAAAGCCTGGCCGAAACCACCAATAAAAATTCCTGGCAACTAAAAACAATCTCTACACACAACCATACAAGTACCTATACATACATATACACATGTATTCTATACATATAAAAATTAATGCTCATAAGTGAGTATCTGTGAAAAAATATTAAAGTTGATATTGCAAAATTATTCTTTATACATATCGATAAAAAAAAAATCATTGAGGACAATAAATAACACCCACACACACGCTACAAATTGTGTGTATTAAACCACACACATACCTGCATATGCATGTGGTATAAATGATATACTAAATATGTGTGGATATTTAGGTTTGGCCAAGCAGCATCAATTACTATTGTAGAAAATACGAGTATACACGAAAACTTTATACTATATCTGCTATATAGTATATTTTGTATGTATGTTGTAATGTACCTACATTATTTTATTATTTTTCAAAAATAAACTATATGTAAGTATAAATATTTTATGTATGCTATATGCAGCTGATGATGCTGGGTCAGGTTGAGGTTACCACCAATACATCTTTAGCAAGCTCCCAACTAGATAGTTTGCCAGTCAGTCAAGATGTCAACTAACCAAACCTACAGTCAGCCAGCCATCCAGCTAGCCAGGCAGCACCTCTATACGATTCGTTTCTTTTCGGGACAAATGTAACACAGAGTCACACACACACACACGCACACTTTCAATTATCCGGCACGTTGGTATATACACCAAATTTACGCAGGAAGTATTTTTTCCCTTGTTAACTTTTTTTGCTTAAACTTTTTGTCATATTTAAAAAACTGAAGTTGCATATATATTTTTACATTTGAATTATTATATGTAAATAATACCGTTTAATAATTTATATATTTTTTATGTGAAAGGATTTAAAATTCCTTAATAAGGATACATTTGTTTTTTTTTTTTTTTTTGTATTGCTTGTTTTAAAACCGTTTTTCCTTAAAATATATTATATATTTGATATTTTTTATTCAAACAACCGTAAATGTTTAACGTTCTTTTCGTGTCGACACTCAAAAACAGAATAACTGTAATAGTTGTGCTCAATTTTTCAAAACATAGATTTTTCTGCCCAGATTCCTACAACATATTTCCAGTTACATATTTTGCAAATTTATTGTGTCGCTCATGTGTTTGTTGTGCCGCTCTCTCTCTCTCTCTCTTATCACAAGTTCTCTCTGTTTTTATTACTCACAGCAAGAATCAAGAATAAACTTTATAAAAAAAAATAAGAAAAATGGTAGCAAATGTCAAAAGCGGAAGTGGAAATATAAGAGAACTTTGCGTTGCGGTAGTTATTGAATCGTTTTTCGTGTTGTATTACGGCACAGCGGGCCTTTTATCAATATTATTTCTGCACATATAACAAAGAATTGTTTCAATTTGTTTTTAATCAAATTATTCGATCATATCAATGATTTTTTGAGACTAACAATAGAAAATCATTGGACATAGAAAAAATACGTTTGAAAAAAAGAAATTTTTGCAACCAAAACTAAAATTTTTCAGACACAATAGAAAAATTCGACAGAAAAACTAAGTCATTCGATTAGTAATAAATTCAGATATTAAAAAATGCTTTGCTAGTAGTAGTTTCTAATACCCATTTAAATTGCAGTTTCTTAAAAAGTTAAAGAAAGGTAAAGTTTTATTACGAGTATAATATTTTATTCAATATAGAAGATATCACAGATTGAGCTTTTTCTCCAAAAACCGCAGTATTCTGATTTTGTACTTTGCAATACAAATACTTTCTTTATAGATTTAGAATTTTTTGTTTTATAATCAATGTAGTTTTGGTTTCATACTATAACATAAAATATTATTTGTCACTTACTAAAAATTATTTATTAAATAAAGAACACATTTTGTATAAAATCTAGAAAATAGATTTGTTGTGTTATTATTAGGTCTTTAACAAAAGATAGACTTCCAACAGTGTTGACTAAGATATAAACGATTTAAGTTTTGATTTATATTACTATGATAAAATCGAAATCGATATAAACGATTTAAGCTTTGTTTTTGTTTAAATTTTTTATGAAAAAATCGATTTTGCATCCAAAGTAGAAGTAATCACATATTGATTTTATTTGCTAATTCTATTTTGCATATTTATTGTTTGGCTACTACTCCGGGTACGATTTTCGGTTACGATTTGGCTTAATCGTATCTACGTAGGTTCGAATTTCACATTCAAGATTATCTTATCATAGATATGTTCGGGTTTTAGATTCATGATCGGAAACTAATTTCAGTACACAGGATTTATTACAATATTTCTTATATCTAAACTCTAAATATTACAATACAGGCAATACAAATCTCTGCAGTAACTAACATATGAAGCTAATTTGAGGAAAGCCCACCGAAGCTACTGTTAAAACAGTTCGTAGAACCTGCAACAGTCAATCGCAGATCAATTATTTAGAAATATAGGAAATACCCTTATTCTGGATTTGAATGGTCCAATTTGAAATTTTAGGTTTACCTATTTAAAAATAACATTTTCCAAAGGCCCTTTAGTTAATGGGTGTGATTTGCTCCTGTTTTTTACGACACTATTGGAATTTTGTAAAGAGCGCGAAAAGTATTTCAATTTTTGCTTTGTTTTTGTTCGTTTGTTTTGGTTATGGGTTTTTAGTATTACAAAGATTTTTGGGGTGATTTTGGAATGTATGAATGAATGTAAAATCGTTAAGCAGAATAACAAGTAACAAAAAAACAAGTGATGATGCTCTTTTACTACGAGTACGAGCATAAACAAATGTTTGCTACTCTTTTACAATCATCCATCCATCTGTATTCCATACCAAATAAAAATTATTGAAATTTTGTGCTTGATGTTATGAGATTGATAAAAAATAATAATGTTTTAATATTAAATCCTCAAATGTATGTACTCGTACTTGTGTAAATACTTAACAATTTCTTAGAATTAAGAAGGTAACATCTCTTGTTTTATAATATGTTATTAATTCTTTAAGGCAGCCATATTCTAACTACTGTATTTTATAATAAACTAAGCTTCCAAAGAATTTTATTTATGTACTACGTAATATAAATACAAAATCCTATTTTAATTAACCACTATAATCATTTCGACCCAAAAATTGTTAAAATACATGAGAATATTGTAGACATGGTGAAAATATCTTTATAAATACACACTTATAAATTCATTATATCCTTTTACAAATCGTTATTAACTATTTTTAAATTTCGTCTAATTTGTTGTTTTTGTTCTGTCTTCTGATAAAACTATTAGTGTCAATGGTGTCCTGCCTGCTTTTGTATATTGCTTTCTTTTCATACATTTTTATCCATTTGACCTAAATCTCTTCTTGTTATTACTTTAACTAAATTTCCTATTAAATCAAGAACCAAAAACAAAAAAACGAGGTATGTATTGTTACTTGTCGACATCATCTCGTCCTGGCATGTATTGTATTCTTATCAGTCATTTATTGCCGCCAGCATTAATACATTTTGGCGTAGTGTCGTTCGTATCAAGCAATCCACCATTACTGTACCAATTGGTTTAAAAATTGCGCCTTATAATACTATACATTCGCATTAACAGGATATATACATACATACATTCACATTCATACTAACTTATGTAAATGTTTTTGAATTGTGTTGTGATGGTTGTATGTTTTTACGCATTCATTATTGTTATTTTTCTTTCCAGGCTGTACAACAACATTACTCATACAATTGCAGCGAGCGATTATAACAGGGCAGAGTATTAAAGGATTTAGTACCATTTTGAGCTTTTGAAAGCTTTTATATACTGTATAGAGTATGTTTAGCACATTATTCTTATTAGACAACATAAAAAGTTGTGTTTGCTTAAAGAATTTTCAAACGGCAAGACTGTATATAAAATTATTTATTTATTTGTTAAATTTTATTTAGATACCAATATTTTTAAGAAATTTATGGTCGTTAAAGTGATTTTCGGAAGTGGGCCTTATATGGAAGCTATGACTAATTACGGACCAATCATCATTAAATTGCACCACATTATTTTTATATATAAGAAATATATTTCTGTTCGATATTATTTGGATACCGACATTTTTAAAAGAGTTATGCTCTTTAAAGTGATTTGTATGGGGTCAGGTGAAATAATAGACCGATTTCCACCAGTTTCAATTCTATCCGTCCTTGGGCCGAAAAAATTTCACGTACCAAATTTTATCGAAATATCTTCAAAATTGCGACCTGTACTCTGCGCACAAGCTTTACATGGACAGCCAGCCAGCCAGACGGACGGACGGACATCATTAAATCGACTCAGATCGGTATACTTTAAGGTGGGTGTTGGTCCAATATTTCTGGGCATTACAAACATCAGCAAAAATCCAATATACCCTCCCACTATTGTGGTATAGGGTATAAAATAATAAAGCAGTTTTTTTTTAAACAATGAAGTTATGTAAGATAGGGCTTTTAGTTATTCACTTTAAAAAAAAATATTAAGAGAGGGCTCTTTGAACTAAATTAATTATTTAAACAAGTACATCAGAAGTGAAAGCGAAAGCTACGAAAAATTTATCATACTACCATGGCCAATAATAAAGATCTGTGCAAATGACTAGCTGACTGTTGTTAGCTCAATTTGTTGGCATGCTCTGTTTGTAAAAACATATTTCTTTATAAATAGAGTTTTTTTTGACAATACATGCAAGACCTTATTATTGGGCCATACATATTATGTATGTTATATTATAATTTTCTCGTACGTAAAACACAAAAATCAAAAAAACATTGAACTATACAAAAATCTTTAAAAGTTCTTTGCTTTATGATAAACCAAAAATAGATAAATTCAACTTTAAATGACTTAGGGATTTTTCTTTCAAACAATTTTTGAAATGAGTTAGGGCTTTTTTTAAATACAGTTGGACCTCGGTTATCCGTGATTCGATTAACCGGAAACATCAATTATCCGGGAAAGCAGAATTTTTTTTTTTGTTTTTTTGCATTGATTAACCGTGATTACCTCTATTATCCGGGATTATAAGCATATTTTTTTGATTACTTTTGAACAAACAAAATGTAAGAAATTACTAAACTTGAAATCTTTATTTATTTTTTTTAGCTTATACAATTTACGTTATTTTAATACCCATTACAAATGTACATACAACACTTGAAGTGGTTATTATATAAATATGTACAACAAAATCCATTAATTAATGAAGAAAATTATTAAAAAAAACTACTCAAAATTGTCCCTCAATTAACCGGGAAAATTGATTATCCAGAATGCTTCCGTTCCCGACCATCACGGATAATAACTGTAAATCCGTTATTGTCAACAAATCAAACTGAATTTGTTTTTAAGGGAGGTGTGTATGAGCTTTGTTTACCAGAATTTCGCACCTGTTCAACAAAAGGGTAGTAACTCAAAATTTTCTATTTTTCGGTGGAGGCAAAAAACTGTTTTTTTACAGTGGGTAGAGTAGATCATTATGTATCGTATTTTAATAAAAAGTGAAAATTTCAAAATTTTGACTTAATACCCTTTTGTTGAACAGGTGCGATATGTAAATCTCCTGAAATTGAAAACAACAAGATACACCCTTTCTATATTAGGCCATCGATATGCACATATGTATGTCATGCCAGTAAATTTGTGTATGGTCGATCCATAATATGTGTTTACACATATACCTTACCTTAAGTTTGTCATTTTCATGACGATATCCGTCCAAACATGATTTTTTTCTTATTTATCGAATATGTACATACACTTGTCTGGCTTTGAAGACTTATTTTGTTTTTTAGTTTCTAAAGCATTTCTAAAATGTCAGAAAATCAGACAAAAATCCATCATGGAAATCAGTTGAAAGTAAGAAAATTTTGTAAACAATGGTACCTTTTCAGATTTATTCAAAAACGTTGCTTTCACTATAAACTTTAAACAGTTTTTCTACCACATTCAGTTTATCAATAAAAAATCTTACATACATAATCATACCTACAAATAAAACTGCTTTATGTTTGTTTAATATGATAAAAAAGTTTACATAGTTTTATTTTGGTTTTATATTTTAAATATAAATTATCATAAGATACTTTTATGTTACACAATTAATAATAGATATTTTTAACATAAATTTGTTTACCTTGTTTATATTGGATTTATGTTCATTATTTCATAAAATTAAGAATCAGTTGCATAATTATTGTGTAATTGATTCGAGTTGCTCGTAGTTTTCTGTTTTCATATCATTTAAGCCCAATTCCTCATTTTGATCATAAGTACGTTCGTATTTTATGATTTTTAATTTATCATCAGGTTCATCGTTATCCAAAAGCGATTGTACATAACTGTTGCCCGCTGGATCATCCAATATAAGAGTTGCAAAAGATTCCAAATTAATAATTTCTTGGAATTTCTCGACAAACCCTTGAAATCTCTGTTTAGCAGAATCATCAGATGAATCGTGAAACATGACATCATTGCCAGCCAATTGATCCTTCATTGCTGTTAATATTCCTTCAACGGTGGTAAAGCGACCACCTAGAGCAGAGGGACCTACAGCGCAATCCAGTTCGGGTATTGATAAACTACAAGTTTCCGATTTTAATACATCACGCGTCAAGTCTTCTTTAGATTCTATGCGAACCTCAAATTTCCTACCCATCTCTTCGATGCCACCACCCGATTTGACTTCATTTGTTTTGTTACCACAAACATCGCATACAGTTGCCATAATAACGACGTCTTTGAAGTGAGGAATGTTGGTCAATTTCATATTGGTCTCACAGGGAGAGCGACAATCTGGGCACAATGTTTGAAACTGTAAAACTTCACCATGTAATTCTTCCAATGTCCAGGAGCCTTCTGCTATGGGTTTTAGTAAATGCTGTTCCTTTTCATCTTTCTTTTCTTGATTCACAGAAGCTTCAGTTTGATCGTAAAAACCCAATTGTTCGTCCTGTTCTTTGGTACGATCAAAATATTTAGTTTTAACATTATGATCTGTAGATGGAGCTGTTGGATTTTCAATGAAACAATTACCACTTATGTCCTCTAATACTAATGTAAATGGTGTTTTAAGTTCTTTCAAATTATTCAAACGTTCGATATATGCTTCAATTGAAGCTGCTGCCTCCGGATGTTCAATTCTGCGTTTATCTTGGTCCTGATTTAAGCCACGTACTGTTCTATCAATAATGCCTTCGACAGTAGTTATTTCTCCCTTTTGAGATTGGGATGGTATCTCTAATTCCACCTCATGAATCTTAACTAAAGTATAATCTGATCTAACAATTCTTCGGTTTAAGTCTTTAGAATCTTTAACATTCAATGTTATGCTGACACCCTTTCTCTGCACCTCGGAGGCCGATTGAATTTCATTATTTTCATAACCACAAAATTCACATTTGAACGACATTATAACCACCTCTTTAAAGAAGGGAATTTTTGTTAACAACAAACGCGTGACTCCTGTCTTAAAACAGCTCATACACGCCGACTCAATTTCAGTTGCTTCGGCGGGTGTTTCATCTGCATCAATGTCCCGAAATATGGGTTTATTTTCCTCCTTTGCAGCATTTTCGGCAGATGAGTTGACTTCTGCAATAACTTTTTCCGTTCTTGAAGCTGACATATTGTAATTCTTAGTTTTTGTTATGAATTTTTAAATTTCCAGAATTTTCTTTAATTTATTTACTTCAAAAATCTCTGCGTCGCATATATTGTTCTACACGGTGTATTTTTTATCACAGAGTTACTCTGTGTTTTATATTATGCGACAAACTTTAAAAAGAGTGCAAATATAAACGTGGAATCATGAATGGTTGTAAAAATATGTAGTAAATTTCATGAAATAGCTTTGGAAATAGTAAATTGTTTTAACATATATTTTTTAATCAATGTATATTTTAAATAATTCGCTAAAATAACCGTTTTGTTAATTTTATTTTTAAATAATTTGAAAATAAAAGTCCTTTCTCTATTTTTGACTTAAGTCTGTTATATTTGATATATATTACTAGCAACTTAATAATTGTAACTAAATAATTATTTAAAAAAAATCTGAAAATTGATTTTCTCTTATATTTTAAATGCATTTTTAAACCAAATCCGATTCATACATAATTGCAATTTGAAAGTTATTTATAAAACAATAGATCATGCAGAGAAAATATAAATGTATAATGTCATTAATTGTTCAATAAATATTATAAATCGAACAAGACTTCATTTCCCAAACTTTATATACATATGTATGTATTCAGAATTAGTACATTTTAATATTGTTAAAGTGGACAGAAATGTTAACTGATTTAAGTACATATATTCTTTAATATTTTCAATTTCTGCAAATTTTTCAAATATATAAAATTTTTATATAATATCCAATTTTCCAAGATTGATTCACCAAATGCAAAAACCTAAATATATAAGTAAACACTTTGAACTTTAGTCATTCACATTGTCTAAAAAGCAAATAAATATATCATATTTACTCATTTTATATATGAAAATCTTAAAAATACAAAAAATTTCCAAGAATTTAATTTTGTTGGGACAAAATAATTAAGAAGTATGAAAGAAAAATTTAAAATAAAATTCATTATTTTAAATAATTGAAGAATTATCGCTATAAATTTGTAAACAAAAAAAATTAATAAAAATGCTCCATTTAAATAACAACTATGAATTTTATTTGAAACTGTCTGGCTACACTTGTCGTTTTGACAATTAAACTTATAGTGGCGCAAAAACTTCACAGATTTTGTTTACATGCTAAAAATCATAGATTACGAAGATTTTGCAATACAAGTTTTAACAGAATTAAATAGATTTTTAATTAATTGAAAATGAATGAGGAAAATACAGCAAAAACGAATCGCATGCCATGGTAAATATATAAATAAAAAAATGGATATTCTTATGCTGAATATGAAATTAATTGCAGGGTTGAAAAATATCGTCCCTCAAAACTGGACGATTTAATTTCACATGAAGAAATTATATCAACAAGTAAGTTATTTTTTTAATTATTATTATGGTTGTAATATTTTTTCTGAAATACTCAATATAAACCTGCAGTTAATCGTTTTATTAACCAAAAACAATTGCCACATTTGTTGTTTTATGGCCCTCCCGGTACTGGCAAAACTAGTACCATATTGGCATGTGCCAAACAATTGTACACGCCGGCACAGTTCAAATCGATGGTTTTGGAACTAAATGCTTCGGACGACAGAGGTATTGGCATTGTTAGAGGACAGATTTTGAATTTCGCTTCTACTCGTACTATTTTTAGTGGCACATTTAAATTGATTATACTTGATGAAGCCGACGCCATGACCAATGATGCCCAAAATGCTCTCAGACGTATTATTGAAAAGTACACAGAAAATGTACGTTTCTGTGTTATTTGCAACTATTTGAGTAAAATTATTCCCGCAGTACAGTCTAGATGTACACGTTTCCGCTTTGCTCCTCTAACTCCAGAACAAATACTTCCGCGTCTTGATAAAATTATTCAATTAGAAGAGTAAGATAATTTATAAATTCTTAAGCCTTTCCTAAATGCCCATTAAATTACTATCCTTTCTATCGTTTTCTTATCAAGTTTGAATGTTACCGAGGATGGAAAAAAGGCCTTAATGACTCTCTCTAAAGGTGATATGCGTAAGGTGTTAAATGTTCTGCAAAGTACAAGTATGGCTTTTGATATTGTCAATGAGGATAATGTGTACACCTGTGTTGGTCACCCTTTACGTAGCGATATTGAAAAAATATTGGAGACTCTTTTGGCCTGCAAAAATTTTGAACAGGCCTACAATGGTAAATTAATGAATGTGAAATTGTTGCCCAAATTGTTTTCTAAATGTTGTTTTGCTTTAGATATACAAGCTATTAAATCTGTTAAAGGCTTAGCTTTGGATGATATTCTCACGGAACTGCATTTGTTTATTATGAGGCGTAAGTTTTGTTATATACTTTTGTATATATCTTTTGTGTGCTAAATTATTAATACTGATTGTATTTTTAGTGGAACTTCCCATGAGTGTTATGAATAAACTAATTATAAAAATGGCATCTATAGAAGAACGATTAGCTAAAGGTTGCACAGAAGGTCCTCAAACAACAGCCCTGATATCAGCCTTCTTTATAAATCGCGATCAAGTAACTTTGGAGAGTTAGATAGTCTTTTCATAAGTGTAATTGTTAAGTTTATTTTCATAAATTCTCTTTAATTGTCTGTAATATATAAAACATACTTATGAAATTAAAATATAACTTTGTTGCAATTTTTTATTTACTTAAAGTCAAATTCCAAAAGGAAATATAGGCTGGACATGCTATATTACATTATGCTGCAATGAAATGGGGTTGATATGTTTTTCCTGCTTTGAATTGGATTCCTTTTCAAAAGAATAAACCAGGTGATGAGCTTCGTCAAAATTCGGTTTCATTTCTATACGAACATTTTCAATCCATGTATATATTTTGGGATACCTTGTTTTGATTTCATAACCTGTGCATCCTAAAGAAACAGATCATAAATAATTTACTGGCTTAATATGTATAAATTTATTTACTTATTTGTTCTATTTCACAAGCACCAAAAACATCGGCTGCTGTAATGGAATTTCCCACCAAAAATTTGTTTTCTTTAAGCCATAAGTTTTCCATTAGCTCCAAATCATTTTCCATTAGTATACGGTATTTTGCAACCTTTTCTGCAGATGCTGGGGCACCAAGTACCTTTTCTTGGACCCATAAAAAGCGGAAATATAAAGAGCATGAAGTTCTGATGGTCGAATGTTGCCATTCCAAAAACTCGTCTACTTGAGCGCGTTGCTTTAAATCTATTGGATAGAAATGTATAGATATTTTATTACTTTCTATCAAATATCTTAGTATGGCAACACTTTCAGCTAAGTGGAATTCTTTGTTGTCCACATAGTCAATTATAGCTGGGACTTTCTGAAATCGATTTACTTTTTTGTAATTATCATCATGATGTTCGGCTGTAATTGTAAAAATATTTAAAAACATATTTTCATAAATACATTTAAATAGTTACCTTTTAAAAGATCTATTTGATTGGATTCGAAGTTAGTACCGCTTTCTTTAAGTAGTATGTACAAAGCTCTTGAGGGTTGTGATAAAAAGTCAAAATAATATTTTAAACGGGTTTCCTCCATGGTCATTTAAAATTTCTAAAGCAAATAACCAAATGTGCATGTATTAATCAATTGATTACTATTTTGTTGTACACTTCTGGTGTTGTTTTTTCTTTGATTATAAACATTCTCTTTTATAAGCTTTTAATATTTTTATTTTATGCTCTATTTTTTTTAATTTCTCTTAATATTTTATATGATTTATATGACATTGTTTTTCTTTATCGTTTATTTTTTTTATTTAAACTTTGCACAATGATTTGTTTATTTTATTAAAATTCTGAATTGAAATTTAATTTTAAGTTGATATGCACTCATTATTTACATAAATATATTTTTGTTTAATTTTCAACCTTTTGCTCGACCTAATATCTATAATAAGCATGTATTTAGAAAACAAATAAAGTAGAGAATATATAAACTTACAGTAAAACTTACAAATTTTACAAAAGTCGAGATTCATGTTTTAAGATTAGAATAAAATTATTTTTAATCGCTTTAGTTTTTAAAATCGTGAAAAGTATAGAATGAAGAGACAAATTTTTCAAGCTGTGAAAAATAGATTAAATTTGTGTTAAAAACAGAAGCAGTCTCGGCTTTGAGACCATGTTAATTAATTTCAATTATGTAATTCACTGGCAGATATTCTAAATGAACGAGAAACAATAGTAGTTTGCAATAGTATGTTTTACAATCAATGGTATTTTTTTTTTAATAACTTAAGGTTTAAGAAAATTTTAATTTTGTGTTAACCATTGTTAAACACATGCTTACTTAGCATTGTTTCCACTAATTAAGGCACTTTTCGATCGATATTTTGTAGAATTCATTTCGATATAGGTATGTAATGTAATTTTCTCTCACCTTTTATCGATCAGATAAATGTGAGTCTACTCGGTTTTCCTTCAGTATTAGTGGTAACTTTTTTATACATTCGCAAATTATAACCCAATTTATAACATTTTCTATTATTTGACAACATTTATTAAACATATCAGAAATACATACATATGTATATTTAATTGATTTGCCCTTGTAGTAAAGGTGTAAAATATTTTCGGCATTTGTAACACAACTATTTTCACAGCCGTGCACAATACGGTCTAAATTCTTACTATCTTTACGTAACTTTTTAAAAATTTCAACAAATGTTAATGATGTTATGAATACCGATCACATCATAACATATAAAATTACCTATTAACGGGAAAGTTCAATTGTTTATAAAAATATTTTTATCAACTTCAAATAAAAGTCTTTGTTAAATATACAAATACAGATCTATTCTCTCTTTAACATATTTAAAGCAAATTTGACCTTTGATTTGCAGAAAGAAACATATGTTATGTTTCTCTGATTATTTTTGCATTTGTTATTGTATTTTTGAAGAGAATAAATTTGCAGAATAAAGATCCATAAACAATACATATAAAAAACAGTGAAGTTCGCCTAAAATAATTTTCGTAATTAAAAACCAAGTTCATTTAGGTATGCAAATTACAAAGATTACAACAATTACAAATTATTCACCTAGGTTCTATTATAAAATTAAGTGGAAGTAAAATTTTCATTAATTTTGAGTTCTAAATTGTGTGAAAATGATTTGAAAAGTAAAATATCACTTTTAGTTTCGTTAAGAGTTTCAACTCGTTTTCTAGAACGCCATGAAATTGTCCATGTGGAATTGAAAACGATTTAGTTTCACTTCGTAGTGGAATATATAACATAGGCGATTAAGAAGTTTTTATTTAATGACTGTTTTTTAATAAACTTAAAAATTATGCATAAAATGTATTTAGAAATATGATTTGTAATATGTATATTAATTTTTCTTACGTTTTATAATATCAAAAAATATATGTACCTATATAGTCCACAAAAATTAAATCATTTGCATGTTTCTAAATGGTTGCTTGCCTAGTTGATTATGTTGGTAATCCACTGTACACAAAACAACAAATCAAAACGAAGAGAATAACAAAAAAAAACTTGAGTAAAATATTAAACCCAATAGACTCTACTACAGAGAAATATATTATTTAGTAGCACTCTTGATTTAGAAAAGGTAAGATCGTTTGCAATGCAAGTTCTACACAGACCAATAAATATTTAACCAATTAGTTAATAGTAAATAAAGCATTAAATATTTTTATTTTTAGCGAATTTTTCACGACAGTCCAAAATGTCTTTGGCCTACTATTATGATTTAATGTCACAGCCCTCAAGGGCCCTGTATATAATTCTTAAAATGAGTGGAGTACAATTTGAGGATTGTCCAGTGGCGTTAAGAAATGGCAAGTTATTTATACGTATTAATCTTATCATTTCTATGGTAATATTTTTCTTTTTAGTTATATGTAATCGTGTATACATCAATAAATAATAATATTTATCTTAAAATACATACATATTTTTTTTTAAATAGGTGAACATTTAACTGAGGAATTCAAAACGAATATTAATCGCTTCCAAAAAGTTCCATGTATTATTGATGATGGTTTTAAATTAGCTGAAAGTGTTGCCATTTTGAGGTAAGTGATTAAAAACCAGTTGGAGTGCTATATTCGCCTGAAGTGAATCTTATGTGTATATACATACATCGTGTGTATAATCATCGTAGAAAACTTTTATGGGAGTAAAATATATATTTTGCCGAAGAACATACGTTTCTGAAAATACCTTTGGACTTAGCTTCTGATATGCATGCAAAAATATTTAAAAATTTTACTTGTATTTTTTTTTCTCAAAATTTGATCCGTAGGATATTTGGGGTATTGGAAAACATTTTTCAACACATGAACATATACAAATGTAGAATATACAGTGCACTCGGGAAAACGTCAACTAATTAATACCGCGGGTGTTGACGTTTAACAAATTGTTGACGTTTACTAATGTAAAATTTTTAAATAAAAAACATATCGATACTGTTCTCTTAAACGTTTTTATTGATTATAAACTAAAACCAAACATAAACAAATTCAAAAAGAAAATAAAAAAGGCATTCAACCTGATTAGAACCATAGAAGACAACTAGCATCAAAAGAATACATTTTTAATGAGATCATATTTTTTTTAAATATTTAAAAAAAATCTGTTATTTTTTTCTGCTTTTTTTTTTCTTTCCAACATTTGGAAGACAGCCTTCTCTCTTAAACGTCTTAATACATTTAAGTCATTTTGCTCAACATTCTCCAATTGAGCCCAATCCAAAGCCCTGTTTAATATTTCAACGGCTTCGCTTGGGTTTATTGTCTGCACATTTGTATCTAAATCGTTCTCCTCATCATCGGTCCCTTCTAACTCCACAATTTCACAGAAATTAGAAACATTATCCAGCAGAATATCTTCATTCCACTCCTGAATGTATGATACTGTATAGTCAACCTAAAGAAAAAATTAAAAATTACCTGTGTTGTTAAAATAATTGTAAAAATCGACAAACCTGAGGGTTTAGTTCATTAAATAGATGAACTGAAAGCTCCATTTGTTGCTGAACTTCTGAGTTCATTTTTTCTTTCAGTATGCTTAACGGAATATCTTCCTCTGGATCTATCTCACTTTCCGTGAAACGTAAAACATTTTGCCAGCATTTTACCATTGTATCTTTGCTTACTTTATTCCATGCGCATTCTAAAATTGTAACAGCATCCCTTAATGTAACACTTTTCATTGACTCTACTAGATCTAATTTTTTTGCCGCTACCATGGCTAAGAGGCTGTTTCTGTAGTACAGCTTCGTTATTTTGATTGCGTTCTGATCCATTGGTTGGATAAGTGGGGTAACATTTGGAGGAAAAAACATTGCAATTATGTTTCCATCTTCGGTTTTAAGCTCCATTTCAGTTGGATGAGACGGAGCATTGTCAATTAGGAGGAGCGCTTTAACTGGCAAGTTCTTTTTTAAAAGAAAATCTGTTACCTAAAATTAGAAAATCTTAGCTACTGAAAATAATATTTTCTCTGCAGCATAAAAAATATTAACCTGCGGAACAAATGATTTGTAAAACCAATCGCTAAAAATGGCTGATGTCATCCATGAGGACTTGGAACTTTTGTACTCACAATTTAAGTTTATGACTTCCGGAAGCATTAGCACAACCTAAAAAAGTGACTCGTTGTTTTTCTGTTTTCACGCCCGGAACAGTCTTTTCGGCACTTGATACGTAAGATTTTTCTGGCAAAATTTTCCAGAACAATCCAGATTCATCAGCATTGTATAGCTGATCATGGGATAGACCCATTTCTTCAATTTTTTGCTTCAGCTTGACTTTAAATGGTTCGACAAGCGAAGGTTGCGAAGATAGCTTTTCCCCAGTTATTTTAAGCAGACGAACTCCAAATCATTTTTTAAATCCCTGCAACCATCCATCACTTGCGTTGAAAGAGCATTCTTTTTCTTTCAGTTTTAGATGGATCTCTTTAGCTTTTTCCTTGAGCGCTAATGCATTTACCGGATAATTCCTTTCTCTCTGCTTAACAAACCACTGGTACAGACGTTTTTCCATTTCGGCAACTCTGATGCTCTTAATGTCTTTCTTTTTCCTGGACCGAGAAGTGTGTTATTAACACAGTCCAAACATTTTTTTTTTCATTTTTATCTTGCTATTGTTTCGCTAAAGGTACCGCACTTGCGCCCTTTTCTAATAAGTCCAAAATATTTGCCTTTTCTTGTAATTTAAGCACTTTCGGTTGTTTTGAGCTCATTTTGGTAATGTGATACGAGAACAAAAAAGCAACTGAACATACATAAATAAAAAGACAATACATACATTTGTAACTTCTTTTCTACTCTACTTATAAGGGAATCCCCAATTTCTGAAATTTTTTCATAAAATAAATGTGTGTGTGTACAAATGTGTGTATTTTAACTGCTGCTTAATTCAAAATTTTGTTTTATTCAGAGTTGACGTTTTAGAGCTTTGTGGTTGGGTTGACGTTTTAGAGTAGGCAATGTAAAAAAAAGGGTTGACGTTTTGGGATGTTGACGTAAACGCGCGTTGCCGTTTTCCCGAGTGCACTGTACATATATAGGTACTTTATACAGTTGCCACTGAATATTGTAGACAAAGAATTAGGTCAAGCAGTTGTTGAACTGATGATGAAGTTTTTCGATATTGGTGTATTACATATGATTTTCATGTATTTATGCATATTATATATGTATATAATATTTAATATACTTTAATACTTCTCGGATAGATTACGATACAAATATTTATTATAATTATTTAACCGCTTTTAATTGAATTTCAGATACCTAAGCTCCAAAGGAAAAATACCTGAATATCTGTACCCCAAATATTTTGTGGAACAAGCTCGAGTTGACGAATTTTTAGAGTGGCAACATATTACTTTACGTGCTACTTGTGCATTATATTTTCGAACCGTTTGGCTAGAGCCCCTACTATCTGGAAAAAAGCCATCACAAGAAAAAATTGAAAACCTTAAAAGACATATGGAAATTAATTTAGGTATAATCGAAAATATCTGGTTGGAAAATTCGGACTTTTTATGTGGCAAACAAATGACAGTTGCCGATATTTTTGCAGCTTCTGAAATTGAACAAACCCGTAAGTTATTTATTGTTTAAAATATTTGTAAACAAAACTTACAGCTAAATTTTTTCATACTACAGGAATGGCTGATTATGATGTTCGTATTAAACATCCTAAAATAAGAGCTTGGTTGAAGAGAGTTCGTGCTGCATGCAATCCTCATTACGATCATGCTAATCAATTTGTTTATAAAATATCTGGAACTGCACCACATTCGAAATTGTAATATGTAACCTTGTTATGTGTTTAGTTTGTCTAATTATTGGGCTTTTGTAATAGTCCTTAAATATATTCATTCCGTATGACTATAAAAGTAATTTTAAAGTAAATTAAAAAAATAGTGCAGCTTGCGAATTGTTGATAATAGAATATTTATAGATATAATCTGCTTCCTATTAAAATGCATAATACTTATCGGTAACGTTATAAGGCAATACAACTATGTAATAACTCTTAACAGACACGATTCTCTAAGAATGTTAAAGTTAAATAAATTTCTTCATTCATGATTAAATGCGATACAAATTCCTAAACTTATGTATGATGCAAATACATACAATTCATTTTCCGCAAATAGCTTAAAAGTTATAGCGTTTAGAATAAAATATTTATAGAAAATTTACTTGCAACTATATTTTTGTACACCTATGTATAATTTACAAAATGTTGTGTTTTCTTATTATATTCAAAACTTGTTCAAAGCTCATAGAGTTTGAAAGATAAAAGCATAAATATTTGAAACACAGCTAGACAAATATAACGGGGTATTAAAAGTTTTAAAACGCTTAACAAGTTTGAATTTATAAGCGTAAAATCATGCCTAAAATTACAGTGGGTGTGACCAAATTCTAAAACCTTGATTACCAGGCCTTTCATATAAAGAATAAAGTATCACTGTAACTCAAATAGATTTAGAGTTATAGCGATTGTAACATAGAATCTACTAAACATCTGCTTACTATATTAAGGCTCATTAGGAATCTTAAAATCTTAATATTTTGGACTAAGGTTTAATCTAGATAGATAGAATTTTCTTGAAATTTTTGTATACATATATATATTTATTTTTTGTTTTAGTTCTAAATGTTTCGGTGTATTTATTACAATAATGATTCAATTTTCACACATGCTGTATTTTTTTGTGTGGTTTGTTTTATTAATTATAATGATAAATACAATTATTACATGGTTTTTAATTAATATTACTATAATATGGGATTGTTGTATTTTACGTTCTTATTTTGATCAAATATATTAAATAAATTTGATTGACACTATTGTGGAATTTATGAATGTTTAATTATTATTTAGCAAAATGTATACATGAATACAAATTCAGCCCAATTATGAATAAAAATTCCGCGGGAGTTTTTTTCCTTTTCCCATTTTTCTTATTTATTTATTCAAATAAAAAGGGAAAAAACTCCCGTGGATTTTTTATTCATGATTGGGTTGATTTTAATTTTGTTAAACATTTCGAGTAAGCTTTGTAGGTTTGTATGTTTGCATTTCAATAATTTAATATACAATAAAAATATGATTTTAATACGCAATTATTTCTGATTTTAAAGTGCAGTTCAAACATTTTCTGTTTTAAGCTTATATTAAGAAAAACTAAATTAAAAAAATAATAATTCTAAGAATCAACAATCAGCAACGTGTGTAACACATATACACCTTCATAACTAAATTCATATCTAACAAAAACTCATGCATTTTATTATTGTATTGTTTTGTTTTCTTTTCTATACTCGTATATAACATTCAAAACTTGTTTAATATTTATAAAACTTAATTTATTTTAAAAAAATTTATACAAAAAACATTTACATACAAAATAGCAACATAAGATTTCTTTATTCTTTTTTGTTAGCAGACTAATATAAACTAAACATTTGTATAGAAATGTTTGATAATGTAAATAAATAAAAACAAATACTTTTAAAAATTATGCGTTGAACGTTTATTTTTTTCGTTACAAGAAAAATTTCTTTGTAAAAAGATCATTTAAATTATTTGTTTCACTTAAATTTGATAAATTTTACAAAAATTAACTAAAATACTAACTATTAATTAAAGAAAAATATACATATACATACATAGTTGTCCCAACATCAAACATGTACATAAATATACTTTCTGAGGAGTAAGTTGATGCTTCGTTCTTGGTCGAATATTTTATAATTTATTTGATTTCTAAGTTGATATTATAAAAACAAACATACAGCAATGGACAGAGAAATAGCGCACCAATGTTCGCTATTATATTGGAAATGGTATGATAGTAACATGGAATTATATGCCATTCTTTTGCTCCACTCTGCTTTTCCAAAACTTGGTTGGAAATGTCCTGTTAACTTTTGCACGTTCTTTATTTTGTTAAAAATCAAGTTTTTGATTAAACAATGAAATACACACAGTTATTTCGGCTTTAAACAAAAATAGTTGATGCTAATTTCGGTCTTGTGTAATTGAATCAAAATATTAATTAATTAATTTTGTCAACCAAAATGGGAAAAGGACTGACAGCACTTTTCACTTGAGAAAAAAAACTTTTTGGGAACTTCACCAAAAGAATATAGAATAAACAAAAATAGCTGAAATAATTGAATGTTCTCGAAAGATGGTTTATAATAATGTCATTAATATGTTAAATGAGATGCCAACTGGCTTAATGTAAAAAATGATCGGAAGAAGACACCGTGAAAGACAACAGTTCGTGAGGATAAGGCAATAGTAAGCTAGATCCATTCAAGTCATCGAGAACAATGGTCGTCCAAGTAGAAAAAAACATTTCTATCAAAAAAGAATATAAAAGAAAAAGAGTGCTTTTCATAAATAAAACCATAATTAATCGGATTGGTCCTGATGGTAAAACGTTTTTAAAACAGTTAATTGTGCTATTTCTCTGTTCATAGCTGTATATATTAAGAAACCTTATGAAAACCTTTCAATATTTCGCAAACTGTGAGTGGAAAATCATTGTGTAGTATATCTAAAAAGTTTTTTTTTTTAATTTTAGGTGTTTATTTTCTGTGTATAAATTAAATAAAGCGGCGGAAAGCTTAAACATTTAAGAGCTGCTTCTGCTCATTTTAAGATGTAAAATATTAGGAAATACTGATATATTGTAGATTTGAAAATATATATTCGACTAAAAAATGCATGCAATTTCAAACACATTACGTGTGATAATTAAAGAAAAAAAAAGACAAAATGTACTACAGTTGATTTGGCTGTCAAAAGTTTTAAAATTCACAAACATTTTTCGTGTAATGAAATAGCATTATACCTATAGTTTAAATCAATAAATTTCAGAAAGTTTACCTACTACCTCAAAGGTAATTCTTAAAATTTAGAGAACATATTATGTGGATGTTGTATTCGCCAAGACAAAACTATTTTTTTTTTTTGATAAAATTTACAAAATTAAAATACAAACAATTAACATTGTAATAAAAGTCTCTCTATTTAAAACTTATGTTGCTAAAAATAATTAATTTTTACAAATAAAATATAAAAAAAAACATACATACATAAGCATGTAAATATATGTATATTAAAAAAATAAAATAAACTACTTTATACAAATTAGTTATAAAAACCTAATAGAACTAATACAATTTAATGGGACAAAATAGTGTTGGCGTGGCCAAAGGGTAAAAACAGTAAAGAATTTTTGGTCTCAAAATGTTTTTAAAAAGTGAAATAGTTAAGTGCGCTTTTTTCTTAGTTACACTTGTTTATGCTTGAATGTTTTATATATATGTATTTATGTACTAAGTATACGTTTTTTCTTCGTTTTTAATCTCTATAAATATTGTTATTATTATTTATTATTATAATTTTAATATTGATTTATGTAAATGATTGCTAATACTACACATGTTTATACTTGGGTTGTTTCTTTTGATGTTGTACACATAAAACATAAACAAAATATGTATGAATGTTTGTATGTATGTATGTACGTCTGTTGAAAAATTTAACAACAATGAATCTTTAATAATTTAAATTTTTCTTTTCTTTTTTAAACTTACAAGCTAATTGGTGTTTTGTTGGTTAATCAGAAGTAACATATTTTTCTTCCATATATTTTTTTGCTTTAGCTATTTATACTCTTGTTACTTAAACAGTATACAAAAGATGAATAATGGTAATCATGGAAGGCCTTTGTATATGATGTTTGCTACGAATCAGAGTTCTTAAGGAATTTATTTTTAATTTAATTCTGTTTTTTTTTTCGTACAGTAATGGAAAAACGGGCTCTAATAAATTTAACATGACATTTAAGTACTAATGGTAACTTCCATTTTCAAAAGCAGGTAGTTGAAATATTTTTTTTGGTTCAATTTAAGTATGTAAATCCATGTTTAACTTTTGTAGTCGATAATAAGAAAATGCCAAACCAAATTAGTTTTGATTACAATTTGAAATTCCTTTTAAATCAATAATGAAAATTTAAAGGCTAAATTCTTTTGAACTCTGAAAAAAAGACAAATAAATGTACATACATACGCCATTTTATAATAATCATGATCATGATGATGATTGTACTCAATAATAACTAGTATGTTACTCTTTTAATGTATGAAGCTGGGAGGGTGGTGGGTTTTAGTTTAATTTAAATATTTTTGCTTTTTTTAATTTGTTGTTGACCAAATATGTAAAATTATATTGTTTTTTTTTTTTTTTTCTTTAAATATACATAATTTCCATATTTGTTTAACACTAAGGAATTTTATTCCTACAAGTATTATTATTTTATTTTTTGTGTGTATACTTAAAAGCGACCACGATTAATATTCTTAATACGTATGCCCACTTCAAGTACGTGTTCGCCAGCCGAATTAGCAACATTAACAGTGGCCGCATTATTTGTGCTACTACTACTATTGCTACTGCTACTATTGTTGCCATTACTAGTGCTGCTACAACCACCTTCATCGTGTTGCATATTATTGTTATTGTTGTTGTTATTTGGTATATTACCATTGGCGCTAGATAAGGGATTACGTCTTACTACCGAAGATGTGTTCGAGGCGGTTGAGTTATTTGATGCATTGTTGGTGATATTTTTACAATGATGATTGCAATTATTTGTACCACCACTATAATCATGGGGACCTCCTACTGTATGTCTTCTTTTAATCGAACGATTTTGTTTGTTTTGTATTTGACGTTTTTTAGTTAGATTCATATCAGTCTTTTCATCTTTAGTTAAACCAGTTGTTGGCATACCCGCTGCAGCGCCGCTGCCTCCATAACGCGAAGAATAATTACGACAATTAAAAGAAGCAGAACGAAACAGTCGATGATCTCTACGCTTTTTATTGTACTTATCTAGGAGAAATGATGGTGACGCCATTACTAAAGCTTCTTTAGGATCACTTGTCGTCGAACCCTCAGAATCATCTTCGGAACATCTTTGTTCCTGTACGGATGAAGAGAATCGTAAATTTTTGCTAGTTGCATACAAATTTCGTGTAGTTGACGCTGTTAGATTTCCCTTAAGCGCACTAGAAGTGGGTGTGGATGCTGCAGTTGGAGGCGACGTTAAGCCACCAACCAAACTGGCCAGTGATGAATTTATGGGAGCTGTGGCCGAGTGTTGCAATTTGTGCGTTGTTTTATAGGTTGTTGTATGTGTTGAACCCGTTGAAATGGATGTGGGTTTTTCATTGTTCATTTTAGCATTCATCAGAGTGTTAGTTGAAGCACATGAGCGACTAACCATTAAATTATTTCCCGTTATACTTTCAATCGGGCAAAAATTGTGAAAATGCCTTTCAGGTGACTCGTCGGCATAAGGAATGTTTTCAGAATGCAAAAGTAGAGGTTCACCAATTGTGTAGCGGCGTATTATAGGGAAATCTGGAGATCCATTTTCATCATTTGATTCAGAGCCATATTTAAATATTTTTAATTTGTCTTCCAAAGCATCGGTAACAGCACCCAGGGACATAGAGCCTAAAATGATTTCGTCCATTAACATATGCATTTATAATAATTTTTAGGTTTGAAACTTACCAGTATCGCTGAGACGGCTATTGCTGCTTTCATCGTCGGTTAGCGTTATCGAAATGTCAACACTATTACGTTGTGTTTCCTTGGCAATACTGCTACCGCTGCAACTACCCGAATCCTTTTCATCCAAACTAGTCTTACGACCATGTCGATGACCCAAAATGCTATGACTTTCACTCTTCTTTGAAGTCTTTTTTGTTGATGAAGTCGTCGTGCTACTGCTACTCGATGAGGATGTAGCTGTTGTTGTTGCACTGGTTGACTGAAAATGTAAACGTAAAGTTACACCAAAATCATAAATTGTTGGAACAGCTTTGCGTCTTTGACGATATGCTGCCGCTGATTCACCAGCAGCTTTAGACGCATTACGGGTATGCTTTGAAATTGAACATGTATTAAGTGTGGAAATATTGGGTGTTGATTTGCATATATTTTTTAGAGTGTTCTTGGTGATTGTAGTAAGAAGTATAGGTGTAGTAATAGAGTGTTTTGTGTTGGTACAAATGTTGGTATTGGTGATAGAATTGGATGTGGATGTGTGAAAAGATTTAGATTTAATTTCGCTTACCCTACTATCACCAGGTTTTCGGATCTTTTTCCCTAATTGCGGCATAAAACGTGACGTGCGTGATGTCGTGTTGCACGAGCTTGATTCACGTTCATTAAAACGTTCGATTTTCGAAATATTGTGTAATAACATATTTGTTTGATCCTCCTGCTGCTGCTGTGCAGCGGACACTCCGGTTGCCGATGACGATGCTGATGCAGCCAAATTATTACCACAAACGTCTTCAATATCTGGAGTTTTTCCATTTTCAAAAAAGTAATCATACTAAAAGTAAAATGAAATAAGGTGAATAATAAATTCAAAAATAAATATATCTTTATTATTGTAAAACGGGACATTTCAAATTAAATTAAAAATAAACAAATTCACAAACTGTTATTACAGATTTAAACGTTATATGTACTGCATAAAATTACATTAAATTAAACTTACATGTGTCAAAAGCAGTTCCACAATCCTGCATTGATGTTTCATATCCTTTACGGCTATATCTAACGTATCATTGGGTGTTCGTATTATAGAAGGACCAAATATAATTGCCAAATTTTTTGGCTCCATTAAATTTACGTCACAATTCTTACTGACTGTATTCAAGTGGCGAAACAAATGTTTCATCGTCTCGTATGAATACCGAGGCAAAGCTTCTAATAGTTGTTTTATTTCCCGTAAACGTTCCATGCCCACCTTCTTGTCGGCCTCAATGAAATTATTGTAAAAGGAAGTTGGTAGAAGTGCATCTGGTAAACTTCTTATAAACAATTTCAAAAGACTCGAAACGACATTGACATCCTCCCATCTTACGTCTGTATTGCAACGGTCCCAAGAAAAATCTGTTTTATTAACTTGATCTGATAATTCAGATATTGCAGCCTTATTGCCGGGTATGCGATATATGCCAACCACTCCTAAGCCTTTAGTTTCAACGATATTTGTACATACTTCAACCAAAGTTGGTACATATTCGTTGTTTTTAGACTGCAATGGCAATTACAAATAATTAAATAACATTTTGAAAAGTTCAAGGGTATAGTAATATAACATACCATGGGACAAGTTTTTAATGGTACACCTATAGAACCAATAGTCTTAGAGGATGAAGATAGATTTGATGGTGATAGGTCAGCATTGTGGCCGCCGCTACTACTACTACCACCTCGACGAAACAATAAATCTTTCCAGTTTTTAGCCTTTGGCGAACCTAAATCTTTGTCGGGTATATTTTTGTGGGAAGATGATTTGCGACTTTTCATCACAGGGGAGATAGAATCAGAAGCTTCTAATTCACTACGTGATGTAGAACTTAAAGGCGAATGTTCGGCTTGTAAATGTTGAGCTGATTGTTGTTGTACGTTATCATCACAGTATGTTGATGTAGACATGCTAGCAGTTGCGGCTGTTTTTTGTGGTTCCGCTAGCTGTTTACCTTGTAGATCCTAAAGTAGATGATTTAAAAGGGATTAAGTCAAATTTGTGTTTGCTAATAATATTATACTTACATTGTCATCGTAATTTAAACTATTTTTCCATTGTAATAAACCGAATATTCTCTTCATTTCCGTACTGCTTTTAGTTTTGAAAAAAATCTCTGTATGTGGTTGATACTGTGTATCGCTATGTAATGACTGTTGAGGTACGTTTGTCGAACTACCCGATGATGTTAATTTATCATTCGTATCATCTATATTCAGTTCATTGCCTAAAGAGGCTATCGGTGAGGGTTTCGATTGCATACGAAATACATATTTCTTTTTATCAGGTTCATCAAATATATTATAATTTCTAATGTCGAGTTCTATTATCTGTAACATTGCGGTGTAACGAAAATAAGGTGTTATATTTTAATTAGTAACTTCTGATTTAATTCATACTTACACTATTATCGGATTTTGCATTGCGGCTGGGATATATTTTTAAAATATCTCCCTTAATCTCGATTTTTACTTGTCGCCAAGAACGATATTCAGAAAGTCGCTGAACGTAAAATAAATAATATCAGATTAATTATAATCTGCCTTATATTAACAATTAAATATTTGTTTGCACTTACTTTGCCATTAATACATGTTGATTTTATTTCCATTTCGGTTTCAAATATTTCCATTTCGGTTGCAACATCTTTTGTTTCAAATTTACTAGTTATATCAATACTGGGTATACTATCAATGAGAACACTAAATCAAAAAGGTAATAAAATGTATACAATTAAATTGAATGCTCGACAATCAAATAAATGTAATTTTTTCACCTGTGCCTTATATCACTGTTAACCGATGTTCTGCGACTGCTGCGAGAAGAAGTTTCTAATTTTAAATCTTCCAGTGCGTCCAACGATTCGCTTGTACTGTCAGCAGCACCACTATCGCCACCACCACCAACGATATCATAAATCGGATCAGGATGTTCTTCAATTTGTTGGGATAATACCGCTGCGGATTTTATAGACAGACTATCGTTGACACTGCCGGTCGAAGTGTTAGCCACAGACGATGACGATAAAGATGTTTCACAGTGGTAGTCATCATTAGTTGCACGTAAATATGAAATTCGGCGCATATGTTTTGGCTCATCAAATGAAGACATAGGCCTAAAGCGTCTTATAACCGGAGTTATGGAAGATTTGTTTATTTCCGTTAAGTCAGTCATTGTGGATGCTAGCAACGATAAGAAAATAAATGTTGAATTATTGCACTTTTAATATATAAAACAAAATTTATATGTATAGGTAGTTATATTTAAATTAAACGTTTATGTGTTCAACTTTTCCTTTAGGTCTTTTTATTTACCTCTAGTTGATGTTGCGCTACTTGTTCCGCTTTCGGCTATATCGGTCAATGTTGGTTTTGCATTTACATCCGTCAATTTATTAGCAAACTCTATAGGTAAAAAAAATAGCAAAGTAGGAAACGGGCATATTAATTAAGATATTTACATATAAAGAAAACTTTTAATGTGAAAATTAAAGTTACGTTTTATTGTTAAATTCATACATTTGTTATAAAACTTCTGTATTAAAACTAAAATTTAGAATTATTTGCTTGTTTAATAATTACAAAAAGTTTCGGATGGAATTTAAGAAAATGTCCATGAGTTTTTTTTTCATTACAAAAAATAAGTTTTTTGTTTAATAAATTTATTTGAACACTAAGTTGTTTTTCAGTAAAACAATATTTAGACACAAAAGTATCCTTTGAGTTTTTATTTGCCACTAAAGTCTTAAAAGAAGTAATCCACAACACATATGATTGAACATTAATGATTATACATTTTTTTTAAGTTGTAACTTACTGTTGTTTATTTGATGATCGATTGTTGTGTTGGCTAAACTAGCTTTATGAATTTCCATGCGACTATATCGATGTCCATCGACAGTAGACACCGAGGCTTGATTTGTTGTTGTTGCCGTTGAAGTTGGTATGATAATGCTTGTTGATGATGTACCGGCTGATGTTGCAGCAACTGCAATGGGAATTATTGTGGTCTTTGGCGCCGTTGTTTGCTGATATAGTTGCGGATGCTGCTGTGGCGGATGATGATGTTGTTGTGGTTGCTGTTGTTGCACCTGCATTTGAGCCAACGGGTGATGCTGCAGTGATTCATACAAAACACCTGGTTTTTTCATCACTATGACATTGCCCGGAGCCGCAGAAGATTCAATAGTATTTGTATTGATAGATAAAGTTTTAAAAGGATCGAAACCTCGGGATAAATGAGAATTCAATTTGCTTTCAAATCTATAAAAAAAAAATAAGAAAGAATAATCTAAATACATATATTTTTGGCATTTTAATGATTTTTACAAAATTGTTGTTGTGTTACATCGTTCCGTGAAAATTCATACATGAATTTGATTTGAATGTGTCTTATTTTGTTTTTTAGTAGATAGAACTAAATAAAATTAAATGAAAGCTTTAAAAAAAATGCTACTAAAGAACAAAATAAGACACATTTAAAGCAAAACTATTTTTCAAGTGTATGTCTATTGTACATACGATTGTATTCATTTATAAAATGCAACTTACACTTTATTAGTAACACCAGTTTCCTGCAAGGTTTCTAAGTATTCATAATCCTTATGAAGATATTTATCACGCAATGTTGGAACTACTGAACTTCCATTGGTTGTTGTTGATGAGGCAGTTCTTTGCTGCTGCAGATTGCCTCGAGCCAATACTGATGATGTGCCGGAAGTTCCATAAGTTGTTATCCCACCAGCTCCGCCACCTACTCCAACTAATCCTGATGCAACTCCAGTTGAACTAGAGCCTGAATTCGGTGCGTAATGCATATCACAGCTTGCTGTTAGTAATTCTCTTGTACTAGACGAAGATGATGTGGCCGACACGGGTTGTTTAACTAAGGTGCGCACTTGTCCTCGAGCGGTGGCATCATTATTGCGAATGATAGCACCGCCTAAACCTGATGATCCGACTGACGTCGACGATGTTGATATCATAGACAACTGGGGACTGCCTGATGGCGGTGTATTGGGAAAGAAGTGTTGCTGTTGCTGCTGGTGGTGGTGTTGTTGTTGCGAGTTGTGCTGTTGATGAACATTTGGTAATGGTGATTTAAGGAATTCTTCTTTCTGTTTAATGGATTCACGTAACCGTATCATTAAATCGCTGGTGTCAACAGCGGCATTTGATGCATAAAAAGCGGCAGAGTTTTGTTGCTGTTGCAATTGTTGTTGGCGGGTTAATACTGTTAGATTTGCTGGTGGAGAACTGTAATTAAATAATAAAAGTAACAAAATTTATTTTAAAAAATGTAATAAAGAATTTGTATAGACTTTTGTAACTAGGATAAAAATATCTAGACTAAAATTTGTAAAATATGTAAAATTAGCAAACAACCTGTCAAAAATTATTGAAAGGATAAAATTAAATTTCAAACTTTACATACATTTAATATACATACGAGTACATATGTTCCACCCCATTTAATATAAAAATATTGTTTTGGGACGAATTCGGAGGAAAGGTATCGAAAAATGTTTCTAAATCTCCACTAACATATGTATGATAATTCATTGTCAATATATGTACATACATATGTAATATCAAACCCGAATTTGGTATACGAGTATATTCCTTACTCCTTTTCAACTCGAAGATTTTATTTCAGATTTTTTAAAAAAGACGTAAGTATTTGAGTTTATTTGTTTATATTTTTAAGACATTTAATCAGTCATGATTGTTTAATAATAAAAATTATTATAGCAGATAAATATGTCTTTTAATCTTTATAGTATGTAGTATATTATTTAACTGCTTAATATAGTGAATAGCAAAAACCCACTTATAGATATATGTATCATTAAATCTTGTATATGATTCATAAACACAATTGACATAGAGAGAAGTATAAAATAAATAAATACATAGGTACATAAAAATAAAATTTATAATAAACCAAAATTTATTCCCACCTTCGACATGGTAAATGGCACATATGACAAAAACAATTTAAAACCGCATCGAATGGACTCATCGTTACTATTACTGTTACCAGTCACTGTTATTTTTGTTACTTTTTTATAGTGTTTGTGTAGTTGGTTGAGTTGATGTGGTTGTTTGTTAAATATTTGTATTTGCCTGTAGTTTATACTTTTTTGTTTTTGTGTTTTTTTAAGTGTAAGTAGTAAATATTCAATTTAACGTTAGTTTTTGTCATTTATAATAAATGAAAAAAAAAACAAACACCAATTCACACATATACTCAAATCTATGTGTGTTACAAAAATGAAAAACATAAAACGTAAAAATAAAAAAACTTTAAAACATTTAAGCACGCGACTAAAACAAAAATCATACATACACTTGAATAATAAAATACAGTGATCGATATAAGTTTAAGGGCGTATTATGGATTTTTGTTCAAGATTGCATAAAACAAGAAATTAACTTTGTTGATAGTAATGTGCTTATTTTATAAACCCAGCAAAAATACATACTATATAGAATTTGGAAGCAGTAGAAATTGTTACATGCAGATTCCACTATAGCTTCTCACAATAAAAATCTTCCAAAATGATGAAAGTAGCCAGTAAAGTAAGGCGAAGAATTGTCTACTGCTACTTTCTCGTGTTTTTGTGCATCTTCAAAATTCGAGCTACCAATTTACTGAGCTTATGAAATAGCTTTACTGAAATATTATTAAATATTGCCTTAGTTTGATTCGATCTGAATAACATCTTATTAAGTTCTTAAAAGAATTAATAAATCTGGCATATTTCTCAAATACATACCTATGTATTGAAGGTATTCATGCCAATATAAAATTATTTACAGAATAAAAGTATTCACGATTAAATCGGTAACGATAGTCAACCTTGAATTATCTTTTCTTTTCAAATGAAACTGAAAATATTTTTTTAAGGAAAAAGTTTTTCTGTATGCTTTTAAAATATCTACCCATTTGTTTTCTTAATCATTTTACAATAAAGTATAAGTTCCTGGATTTTATGTCTTATATTTAAAATCTCCTTTTAAATTCCATAATCTATCAGGCATGTTCTGAAATTACGGTGATTTTAAATCACGAACGATTTTGAAATCACGGGAGGAATATTTTGATATTCTGAAAATCACAAGATTTTTAATTTTTAGTAGTGATTTTGATTGTTCTAAACCACGATCTAACAGCTGATTTTCTTTGTGTTGACTACTAAAAAGTAAAAGTAAATCACGAAAAATGTAAACAAATCTAAAAAAAAAAAAATGGTCCGCAAAATATACAACGTCTTACTAAATTTGTAAATTTTAAGTTTTTTCTGTGTAAAATAGTTAGTTTTATTTCAAAAACAAATAAAGAAATGATTTTAGTGTATGTGATAATTTTATTACAAGAGTTCAAAGAAAAATGCTTCAAAAACTCGAAGTGATTTGAAATCATTAGGCTGTTAGATGACCGGTTTTAAATCACGAGATTTCAATAATTTTTGTGCAAAGAACACCTTTTGAGTGATTTCAAATCACTTTACAAAAAAGTGATTCTCAGAAAATGACTGTATGTTTTTTCTTTATACATTAGTTAGATGCTTTTTAAATATCTGTAAGTGATACCTGATAAAAAAAAAAATTAATCAATTTATTTTAGCTTCTTATAAATACATATATCATGTATTTAAGATTTAAAGCATACTTCAAACAATATTTTACTTCACAAGACATAGAACATAATTTTTTAAATACAATTTTCACGATAAACGATTTTTTTTAATATTTTGAATTTTATTAAATTTTATACATTTTTTTTTTGTTTTAAAATATTCGTAGATTTTTATAAAAACCAAAAAACAAATTTCGTAATTATATATCGGATGATAATTTTGTTAACTACAAATTAAAAAATACACATTATTTTTGGTGGTAGCTTTTAGGTTTATTAAATTTGTTCGAGTTTCTGATTTTTTGCTTTTGAATATTTAGAATGTTTGTAGTGTGTATGTATGTATGTAGGTTATTGATTGAAATAATTATTTATTGTATTTTCAACAAACGTTAGCAAATGTCCATCACTGTTTAGTTTAGTTATGAAAAAAGAAAATTTTAACTGGGAGTGGTTTCTAGATACATATGTATCTATATGTATTTATGTTTTCAAAAATTTCATTCAATTGATTGAGAAAAACGAAAGTGAAAATTTATTAAAAACTTTTCAACCGGCAAAAATCACATTACATCTTATTGCAACAATGTTGCACATAGCTTTGTTGTTGACCAACACACACCAAGTAGTCAAAAGCGAAAAACGAAAGACTTATTTTTAACGCGAGACGTCCGTCGTTACTCAGTTTGTGGTTATTGTTAGGCGATGTCTTGATATCCACTCTCAGATACATCGGACATTTGTAACAAATAACAAACAAAACAAATAAACAGACAAACAAACCATCAACTCAATCAAACAAACGACACTCATTTGTCGTTTAAAACCGAAAAAAATTAAGGCAGAAAACTTATAACAAATAGAATTGTCTTAACGACAACTGATCAATTTCAAGCGATATTAAACTAAAGAAAAATACAACAAACACTTTCGAATGAAACAAGAAATAATACGGCGGCGACAATATTTGTCCGCCCGGTTGACGGACAACAACTGTCGTGCTAGTGAAAAATGAAATGTTGTCAATGCGCGTAGATTTTCTTTCAATTCTATACGAATACACCAAAAAAAAAGCAAAAACAATGCGAAAGACTTTCAGCCGTCTTTCAACGTTTTGGCATAGTGTCACCACCACCAACCAAAAAGTGAGTATGTATAAACAATTTGTATTTAAAGTTTTACTCAATGATTGAACACCGAAGTCACTCTCTTAGTTAACCCATTGGTGATAAGAGTGATAATTTTTTAGCTTTTATGTTTTATTTTAAATCGTGTTAAGAAAATAAATCTAGAAATGATTACACTTATAAACTAATTAACAATAAATCAGTTATTACTATTTATAAAAAAGGATTTAAATCGCTTTTTCTTTAACGATCTACAGTTCCTTTATAAATTAATCATACAATAATATTTCATTTTATGGCTATAAAATGACTATAATTAACGATTTTGTTAAACAATAATAAAAATATTTAACAAATTTTGCAATATCGTCCTTTTAAGATAAACATGTACGAGTATGAGAATTATATTTCCGGAACATGAATAAAGGCTCCATGTTCAAAACACTTTATAAATTTAATAAATACGATATTACTGTGACACATTGTTTCCGATAAAGAGTTAATTTTCGTACTAACTAGACTAGACACTTGAAAGTACGTTACGTTGTATTTATTTATTTTTTTTCCTTTGGCTCGTGCTAACGTGGCTTAAACCACCTTAATAACAATAGTAAGGTAGCAAAAAACAGTATGCATACAAATAATAAAAAAAATAAACAAAATTATTGTCCGCCAAAACGAACATAATAAACTAAAAGAATAAAATGAAATAAAACTACAGTCGTTCGGTGTAGTAGAGCCAGTGGATGAGTGAAGTGTGTCCATAATGCTCACCTAATAGGTATTTTGTCGTTGTTGTTGTGTGTATTTATACTATGTGTCAGGAATTATGGATTACGTTTGTAACCATATCAGTCATCTTGAGTCTAACTTGGCTGTTTGCTATTTTGTATAAGTTTTTTATTTTTTAGCATTTTAATATTCAGCTCACATTTATGTATGTCATATTAAATGTACCTCGATCTGATATGTTTGTATGTAGGTACTCACAATCAATACGTACAAACGTCTAAATATGATTTAATTTGCATTCGAATTCTTTTGTGAAATCAACAGAAATATTGACGCTTATTATAGACAATATGACCGATTCTCGATAGCTGTCTCTTTCTCAACCTCTGTATGTCTGGTACTTTACTAATTAAGAGAAAACATACATACATACATAAATATTGTTTACATTTTATTTTCATTCCTATTTGCATCGTAAATGGTTGTCATTCAAAAGTTACGCGCAAATATTTCAAAATATTATGTCTGTTAATACAAGTATGCAAATTATATCCTAAACAATGGATTTATTAAAAATAAATATAATGTATCGTTATGACGTATTGAAATTTGTGAGAGAATAATATAATAATAATTTTAGTTGGAAAAACTCCACAATTTATTGTTTATTTGATAATTGTTCATGTTTTATACACCAAAGTAGACTAACTAATGGTTTGGACGTGGGATGATTGCAAACCAGTGATACAGAATACTTAATAACATAAAACACTTTTGTTTTTATAATTCGCGAGAAATGTAACACATTTTATACTCTACTTCACCTTTACGTCTTATCTTTTGTCTTTGTATCCAGAATTTATCGATCAAAGCCTTTCTGAATATCTGTCTGTAAAGTAAAATTGTTATATTCGGGTGTACCGAATATTATATAATATATTCTAGCTAGATTCGTGTATCGTATTGTCTGAAATTTCGATTCAAAACTGTTATTTTTGTATACATAAACAAGCAATATAAGCAACTACTATTTTTGCCCAGTTTCTTCTTCTTTTCGTTTAGAAATTTTATTCCAAAATGTGGACTGATTTTTTCCATTTTCTCATATCTAGTAGTGCTGGCAAATTTTACTACTTTCCATTACTCAATAATATTCAATACTTTTCATTTGGGTACTCAATACTACTCGATACTTTTAACGGATTTTTTGAAATTGTAACGCATAGTTTTTATCTGCAAATTGAAGTACTTTCTTCAAAAAATAAAAATAGATCTTCAACTATTATTGGCTTTGTATGTCTTTTATTATTAAATCAAAAATAAATGTAAAGCTAACTTTTAATTCAACGTTAACAACAACTTAAGAAATAATAGGCAGCTTTATTTCGGCGGTTGGTTTAATTTGTAGCTTACACATTGTTGTCTTTTTATACAGTGATGTATTTTTATGCACTATTTTACCCACTCAACTTGCTTAAAAATACAACTCAGAAAGTATCGAGTAACTACTTATGAGTATTGAGTATCCAAAAAAAAAAAAGGGCAAGTATAGTAAGTATATTTGAGTAAATATTTGCCATGTGTAACAACCATTTATATACTTTTGTGGCTTTAAATTATTTTGATGTGTTAGAAATGAAATAAAAGAAATCAATATTATGGGATTTAAAAACTTTGTTTTCTATTTATTTCAAATCTTAATCCTATAGTAAAAGGTATGTTAATATGTTCCCGCAGGAACTTAACTTTTTTTAACAGTGGGATGATTCGATCTAAACACGCAGTGCAGTTCTGTTTGCATATATCATGCAAACTGATGCAGAAAAGACGAAAAAAACTGTTGATGATCATAGAAAAATTTAATAATAAACAAACAAAAAAGAATTTGTTACATTAAAATAGCTTAACATGAAAATATGTATCTTGGAAATTAAGAAAAAACGATAAAAATGATTTTATGAAACAATAATAAATCCTAAAAACAATAATTTTTCTTTTACAGCATATTAAGATGAAGATGAAAATATCACTCTAATTTATTTGAAACACATTCTATAAATCAATTTTATACCGCACTGTATGCAAACTATGTATTATTATTATTTTTAAACAATATTTTTATTACTGTACCTACTCATATAATTAATACCCTAATAAACATAATGAAATATTCCCAATTTTATACTAAATAAAAAAGTAAATGTCTTCAAAACAGAAATCGTAAATTTTAACAGCCGAAAAAATTTAAAATCAATTAAAACCCAAAATTTTGGTACTTAAATTGATTTTATTGCGTATTTAAGCCATTTTAGTAAGTCACACATACAACTCAAATAAAGTGCATTATGGGAACTTTTTTAGTTGTTTCCAATGCACGCCACACAATAATAGCAGTAAGTTTCATAATTTCCCCATGAGCCGAGTAACGTATTTTTCAGTTTCTGTGTTTTTTTTTTTTTTAATTATTGACGACGCGTAACGCCCTTTTGAATGTTTAATACAAACAAAAGTGTTTGAATGTAAATATGTCTGTGGTATGTAAATATGTATGTAAATGAATAATCAAACATGAAGTAAGAAACAACAACAAAAAATAGTTTCAACAATCATAAAGTGTTACATAAATTTGCATAAACCGCGACAGCAACAAATAAAACAACAACAATAAGCGGCCAAAGTCAGTGGATGTTATGTATGTAGATGAGTACACATTAATTATGAAAAAATAAAATGAAATGAATAGAAACAAAAAACGAATAAATAACAATGCTGAAATTTTAAAACACTTGTTGATTTCATTTCATTGCATTTTTTGTTTGTAATTTTTTTGTTGTGCCTTTTGTAAATGCAACCAAAACATACATTTCTGACAAACAAATATGTAATGAAATGAAATAAAAAGCAAAACAAAATAAATATGGGTAAATGGGTTGTTGTCTCGATTAGTTTAGTTTGAATATTGTGGCAGACTTATAAAAGTATAAAATCATTTGTATTGAATTTGTGTCAATGGTTTTAAAGGAGCTAACTGGCCGTGAGCAAAGAGTAAAGAGCACATCTATTCAATTGTAAAGTTGTGTCAAAAAATTGCCAATTTATCAATGAGTTTTGAAGAAATTTGTCAAAACCTTAATTTAAATAAAATTAAAATATCCAAATTTTAACAAGTGAATTTGGCCTAAAAGTTTATTTAATAGAATCAATCTATTGGCAACACATTTGGTGTGGGTGCCCCGATAGACTAGGCGATAGTGTGCCGGACTATCAGTCAGAGGGTTGCGGGTTCGATTCCCGCCAAAGACTCTGGGTGTTTTCTGCAGACAAGCCAAAAAGCTTCGCAGTTAAAAAAATAAGTCTGTTTAATTCCAGAAAATTTTTGAGAATTCCAAAAGAAATAGTTATAAATATGTAATAAAAAATTGCAGGGAAGCGTAATGAAATAAATTTTACATAATTTACAAATTAATTCCTTTAAATCGCTAAACAAACTATCAATAGTAGGTAGTAAGAAGGAAAAAAACTCATTGTTGATGAAATGCAACAAAAATGCATTTATTTAATTTTATGCAATTCATGGTAAACAATGCAACCATAATTTTAAATACAAGTGAAAATAAAATGTAAAAATGGGGAGATTTGCTATATTAATAACATAGAAGACCAACACACCGACTGACAGATACATATGTAGAAAGAAAGACATACAGACAGACCACGACAAAGTCAAACATAAACATATTGCACAAATGTACATACATACATTTCAGCTTTAAGCTGTAATCTTATTTTAAATGCCCAACTTAAAAATGTCGGTATCCAAACAACAACAGAAACTAAAATATAAATAAAACTAACCTACCAAAATGCAAATATATGTTGGCTTATCCTCTAAAGATAGACGGATAAGAGGCAGAGTGATAGCAAGGTTGGAATATAAAAATAAGACAGTCAGGCAGACACATTAAAGAAAACGATAAATGGATAAAAAGAACGATCAACCAGACCAAATTGAATGCATTACAACCAACTCAACTCCCAGCACTCGGCAACAAATACTACTTACTGCTCGTATCAAAATGATTAACTTGTTGCTGTCGCTCTATTGCCGCAGTTGAGTGGAACAGTGAACATGGTTTCAACTGTTGTATTTGATTAACATTGAGTTTCTTGGAATATTTGATTGCATTGCCAAACTGACTTCTGAATTCTATATGTGCTACTCACTCGTACGTTTTCATACATATAGACAACAAATTTACCAGTTGTTGTTTTTATTGTTTGTATACTAAAAGTTTTTGGGCTATTCAAAGTAATCAAATACATGCTACCAATATTACCAATAAGTCTTGCAAAAAGTTAATACAGTGCTAAGCATTTTGATTCAAACAAACTTAAATTCATTTTTGGTTATTGTTACACTTCAATATTCCATTATTTGATAGTAAAAAAATGTTTGCTGCATCTTATTAGATGTGAACACTCTTCTGTTTTTCAAATTTAGCTCTTTGACATTTTTCAAAAACAGCAATGAAAAAAAAATTCAGGTCGACGTAAAAAAAAAAAAATATATATATATGTTATATATATGTTTTTCAACTCTTAATTAAGATTTTGCTGATGGCTATAGTTCTGCTAATTGAACATTATCTATTAGACTATTGTCAAATAAAAGTTGAAGCTTAGAGGCACTGTAGTTCTTGACAATAATCAAATCGAGTGATTCCGTTGTAATGCCCGAATTTTTCTGTTGTTGCTGAACAATTTTTGTAACAAAACTCGGTTTTTTTTTAATCATAATTCTTCTCTGTTAACTAACTATCTGTATAGAACCGATAAATTCTATAGATGTATGTATTTAAATCATTTGATTGACGACAAATTTATTGCAACGTACATATTTGAATATCTTGTTCTTTGAAATTTTAGTTAGTTTTTGGCAATTATTTTGTATGCTGGACTCACTAAATCTAACATTGAACCTTTTGCAGAGTTATGGGGTCCAACTCGTTGTTCAATATACAAAGATGCATTATCATTAGATATACATACTATAATGTATGATGTGCATAAATTAATGCCTTGGCTTCGACCATAGAAATACGCGACAGCAAAACTGCGGCTATTGATGTTATTTGGCAAATGTTGCAGTCTAACTTCACAGCAGCTTACCCTTCGAATGAAGCTGTTATTCCCATACAGAGGCCGCACCCGCTTCACACAATACATTCCATCGAATCCTGCCAAGTATGGCATAAAGATATGGTGTTGTGCTACTCGAAATCATTTTATCCTCTTAAAGAAATGATTTAGTCTGGGAAATTCCAGACAAAATTTTGTACTTCATCTTTCGGAGAGATATTTGGAAACTGATAATTTTTTCAAAACTTTGGATTTGGCGCGTACTTTTCTCAGTAAGAAAAACCGGCAATTTGTGGTGTAGACATGCAAATCGTTTGCTATTTTGTATTACAACGCCAAGAAATCGTGTTGATACAATGGACCAGATGCTTGGCACATATACATGCATGCGCTCAACAAACCGCTGGTCATGTTTTATAATATGGTGGACATTGCTACATTAGCTGCATTTAATTTATACGACGAAATAAGGCCAATAAAAAGAACTGACAGACGAAAGTTATTCTACACATTATTCCTACTGATGCTGACGCTTGTATTTTATATCAAATCAATCTTTAAATGTTTTAATGAAGCTGTGGACAAAACCTTATAAATATTGGCATTTGGCAACATTTGAGAAAAATTTGATTTCATATGATAGTCATTTATTTGAATATACATGTAATATAAAAACTAATGTGTTATTAGTGCGCCGGAAACTTCTAAAAACGTGCTTATCGTTTGAATATTTTTTTCGCTAACTGTATGCATATTTGTAGCCATCAGCAAAATCTTAATTAAGAGTTGAAAAACACTTGAAATTATTATTACTTTTACAACTAGTACTCGTAATTTAGTAACATTCATATAGGGGGCATTGCTTACAAATCATATTACAAATGTAAATACAACATTCAACTCTCTGCAATATAGATACATAGTATCAAATAAAAAAAGTTATAAAATACATTCATAAATTAATATATAAAAGCAATATTATTAGTAGTATTCAATGAAGACAGTTTAAAGATAAAGGTTCTTGGGTTACAATCATTAAACAACAATGTTGACTTTATGAATATCGGAACATGTCAATGATGTTCTGTAAGAACATATTCAAATATTCTTAAACAAACGGAAGAAATTTGCACTTTCTATATAGTATCTAACAATGACAGCTGTTACTTTGACACATGTCAAATGGCATAACATGCTATATTAACATATTAACATTTTCATTCAACATAGACAACAACAATGATAAACAACAAAATTATTGTTGTCAATAAAATGAATACTTTTGTACTAAAGTTAACACTAAAAGAAAAGCCACAATAACTACCATCTAACTAGCTTTTCATTTAGTTATCAATGTTTTGGTTTTTTTTTTTTTATTTATATTTATTTATTTTGTTAATATTATTTGCAAATTTTTTTCTTTTTCTGTATATGATTTTAATATTGTTAATGTTTGTTTTTTTCTATATTTCTATGCGACATTTACCATCATTTGTTTGCTAATTTGAAAATTAGAAAGTGCAATATAAAAACTGCTTGAATTTGTAATTCAACGAGTATATCCATATAAGAGGAGTGTGTGTGTTTATTTAATATAAAAAAAATGTGGTTGTTTTTGCAAAAATATGTTTTTTGGTCGGCTTGTTTTTGGATTTATGATATCAGGAAGATGATAATAGTAGCTGATAAGGTACCAGTTCATTTCAGTTTATTATTATTATATTATTTTTGTTTTTTAGCTTTTAATAGAAAAAATGCGCAGTTATTTTCACTTAATAACTTTATTTGTCTGCACAAGAGCAAAATAAAAAAATTGGAAATAAATTGGTTTAAATTAATTTATTGGAAATATGTATACGAGTACTAGTGTCTGGCCAAATATATTTGTTTGTCCTGCTTTTCACTTTGCAGCGCTTTGGAGACCTTGATATGACATTTTAGATAATGAAATAATTTAGGAAAATCTTTAAATAAATATTCAATTGAAATAGTAATTTCAATTGCTGACACGGATATGCAGACGCATCTTTTGGATGATAACAATTTCGTTTACCAATAATATTTTTATTAAAAATTAGGCTAGTCAATAAAATAGTTATATGTAAAAATATGCTGTAACAAATCGAACTGTTTGAGTTTTGAGGATTAAAACTTTTCTAAAAAGACAAACAGTTTTCTAAGTTTTCAGTTGCGTATGTAAACATGAATATAAGAGTTTGAGATTTTCAAGTTATTTAATAAATTTTATAAAAATCAATTTGTTTTAATTTATAGTAATGTTTAATGTTAGTTCAGAAAGCCAATTTATCAAACAATTAGTTTAAATTATCAATATGTACAAAATAGATAAAATATCTAATCAATCTGTTTAAAATATCCTGTACAAAATACACAGTATACCATCTAATCGTTTAGAACTCGTGTAATTCTATAAATAAGTATAATTTATATTCAATGTTAAATTATTAGCAACTTAGCATTTTACACTTTATCTAATAATTAAAAATAACTTAAGTAGTTTATAAAAAATACATTATTAAATACATACACTCAATTCTGTTTTTATGCGATTTTAAACTTATGAGGGTTTTTAGTACAAATTTTTATAAGAAATTTTTGTACGATTTGAATTTAAATATTTAATTTTTGTTAAAATTGCTAGTTTAATTGTCGACCATGCATTATCATCCAAGTTGACAAAAAAAGTCTGATAGTGTAGGGGCTAAACGGTAGCTGACTTAAAGTTTATCAGATTTTGCAGTTGACAGATTAGTCGTCTAGTGTAACCTCACCTTTATACAGAACATTCATTACGTTTTTTATGATTCTTTTAATGGGAATCCCAGTTTATAATTTTTATTTTTCTCGTATAATGTACGGCGGTTGTGCTCATTTCTATTCTGTCTGCTGTGATTTAAGTCGATATCAGTGAATTTTTTTGTGAGCTGTTTCCTGGTGTAATTTTAATGTGTTTTATTTTTATTAGAAACGGTAAAAAATATCAAAATTTTTTTTTTTTTTATAAATTTAAATTATATTTAAATTAAATTTATTTTTCTAGAAATTTCTAAATTGCTTTTATTCGATGGAAAAAAAGATTCGCAAACCACAAACAACGGTCACGTGCATTGTCAACAAGTGAAGTAATGACTAGGTATAATTATCATTTAATTTCTAAGAAAAGTGTAATAAAAAACTAATTTTTAACTCGTGATTTCAATTTGTTTTAAATATGAACCCTCCTTTCTTCAAACAGCTTTAGGTTTTTGGTTATTTATTTGGTTTTACGCGGTTTTCGAGAGCTGTAGAATCTATCCCTATTTATACAATAAAATTCCACATGCAATTGTTCCCTTTTCACATTTTTCCTATTTAAATTCGATGTTAAAAAAATAAAAGGGAACAAAAATCATGTGGAATTTTTATTCACGATGTGTGAGTGCGTGAGTGTCTTTTTTATGCGTTTTTAATGCGTTTTGCTCAGGGACGTATCTACCGTATAAAAACAGAATTGAGTGCATTTCATTTAAATTAAAACTAGTGGCCATAAACAGAATTAGTTAAAATAATTATGTGCCTAGTAATTAAAACTAAAACAAACGGAAATACAATTAGACAGAGTGAAAAATTGCTATAAATAAGTTTTATTTTTTTACACAAGTCTGACTGACTGACGTTACAACAGTGAAAGAGGGTGTATTATAAATACCAACCATAGCTACCAGATTTGACAATTTATATTTTGACGATTTTTTGTTTCAAAAATAGCAAAGTGACGATTTAACGATTTTTTCATTGAAAGTGACGATTTTCTGAATTATTATTTTTTTTAATTTGTTTGTTTTATTAATTTTTTTTTACCAAATTCTCTCTTTTTTGACAACTATTTTTCTCATTTAATATCATAAATATTAAGAAGAATATGACATATTTCAAAAACAAAACTAAGTAATAGTAGTGTTTTCTTAATTATTGATAATAGTTTTAAGTATAATAATTCCAAATAATATTGAGTCAGGATAGTAAAAATTACTTATTTATCTGTAAACATAAAAAACAATTTTAAATGCTGAATTTCATGAACTAAAATTTTTAGAGCAAAAAATTTCTGAATTTCGACGGGGAAATTCTACAAAAACTTCTCTTATTTTAACAAAACGTCGACAAAATATTCAGCCAAATAAATTTTAATAATAAAAATAAGGAATTTTTTGAAAATAAGTACTTGTATAGGATAAATTGGATTCAATACTTGTTATTTAAAACTTAATAAACTAAATTGTTTTGACATTGTAATTTAACCTGAGTTAATAAAATATGCTAAATTCAGATATTTAGTTATAAAATACTTGTTTCACACTCTTTAGTTTAAGCTGAACAGTTTTTGTTCAATTCTCTTTTGATCATTTACACAATTCAATTTTCGTACTTTGTAATGCAAATCAACATGCATGGAAGTTTGTACCCCTTTTGTTCTATGTTTCCTTCTCATTGAAAAATACTTGCCTTGACGAGTCAGAATTAAAAAGTGTAAAAGCTGACTAAGATATTATAAAAATATTACACAAGTTGTGTTTAACATTATATTTTTTGTGATTTCTTATTTTATTGTATTGTTGAGACTATATAAACTTGAATTTTTTATGTTTTCGTTTAAATAAAAATTTTAAAATACTATTAGAAATAGTGACTTTTTATTTTTCCGATTTTTTTTGACGATTTTTAAAATTCGAAATGACGACTTTTTTCTTTTTTTTTATCGGGATTTTGACGATTTTTTCCGAAATTCATCGGGCAGCCCTGATGCCAACAGCAAAAAATCGAACAAACCGCTTGTAACAGCCAGTCATTCGGCCAAGCAGCCACATCTTACTAACTAAAGTCTAAAATATATAACCAGATGCTAAATGCATTATTTAATAAGTTCTCTCTACAGTAATAGTTAAACAACCACTTGTTGCCACAGACTACGTTGTACATTTACTACATAGTATATTAGCAGGGGCAGTAAAAAGTAATAGCAATTTAGCATAAGAATAGATGTGGCATTAGAAAATTACATTATATAACATAAATGGCATTCTATTAGGCCGATATAATTTGCTTTTTTTTTTTTTCTTTCAATATTATTAAATTTTACATTAGCTAGAGTAAATGGAATTGTAAGTAGCAAGTGAATGTATTTGTAGATAGAAAGATACATAAAGACACATAAGTCCTATGTACTATATAAATATATATTATGTATGTACATATGTATGACAGCTTAGCAAAGTACTCGCAATATAATATTGGCTAATAGAAGACTGCTGTGAATGGACGAAAGTACCAACAAACGGATGGCATAATTAAATTGACATGCGTAATGTAAAATATGAAAGAAGAAAAAAAACCACCAACTGAAATATGTTGTTGATTAGAGAGACAATACGTCGTAAGTGTGTGATATTATTTATGTAATAGTGACAGTTTGTAAGACCACCAAGGAGGAACTTATGTATATAGATAGCTCTAGAACAAGAATGAACTCTCAGACTACATAAAAAAGAAAGTCAATTGTGTTTTCAATATGCATGAGCATTTAAATATTTGTAGTTGTTTTATGCCCTCTCAAGAAAAAAATTTATAAGTTGATCAGAATATTTTTTATATTAACATTTTACAATTGAAACTTCTTATTTCGCATTTAAGGTGTAGTTATAATGCTCCATTTAAACCTTTTTTTAATTTTTGTTCTCACAGATCAGGCATGACTGTCATCTTATTTTTATTCAGTATTATTCGACAATAACAACAATGTCTCTAAAATATAAAGCGTTTTGTGAGTTTGTATAGAACTTTTTTATGAAATTAAATACTCTACCTATATATACAACTTCATAATTTGTCATTCCGTTCATAACACTTCGAAATTATGAAATTCGTTAAATTATATGAAAAACTTTGTTCGGAAATTCCACTAAACATATTTTGTTTCGAAAAAAAATTAAAACGCATGCAAGGTTCACCACTGACTGATATTATCTACTATTAAAAAAAAATATAAAACTAACCAAATCGGGCGAACACGAAACACTTTTTTACAAGATGCACAAAAATCTGTGTCCTATTATATTGTTTGACAATTTTGTATAAAACCTAAGCATGTACAAAGATATTTTGACAATCAACATTGTTTTAACTAAAAATGTTAAATGCATTCTTTTGAATAAATGATGCATTGTTACATATAACATACGAGTACATACATCAAAATATTTATGTAAATTATTTTACATTGTTCTTAAGGAACAAATATTTTTCCTTATTTTTATATTTAGGAAATATTCGCCTACAAACAATTTTAATAACATTAATAAATTAAATAAAAAAAAAAAACAAGGAAGTCTTGATTTTAAATAGTCCCTTTAAACAGGTTTCACGTAATTTATTGATCACATTAAATCTGTCGTTACTTTTAATGACAGTATAATATAAAACATAAAACAAAACAATAATAAATTATTACAAACAGAAACAACTACACGACACAACAACAATATACGTTTTATTATCGTATTTGTGTACATAGTTTTTGAATTTTTTTTGTTTTTGTGTAAAAGGTCTACTTAAATAATATTTACAATCGAAATTAATGTTAACAGAAGACAGAACATGAGAGATAATTTTTAAACCTTGAAATAAATTTAATCAAAAAGTTCAAGTACTTGTTATTTTTTTCTTTCTTTTTTCGCAAACCAACCAGCGAGTCAACCCAAATGAGACGAGACGACTGACGGACAGAACATGCTCGTACTACAATTAAACATAATTGTTGCCGTTTACGAATACATATGTACAATGAATTTTGTTTAACGTGAATTTTAAAGACGTCAACTTTAATATTTTAATTTTGATTTTTTTGTTTTGAAATATCAATTTTAGTGGTGTTTATTAATACCTACTAATACCTAAAGATATCTATATATCCCAATTTTATATAAGTCTTTGGTAAAATATATATTTATAGGTTTGACGTATCACATAAGATTTTAAAGAATAAAATGCTTTCAATGATGAATATTGCTTTTAAGAAAAATATTATTTCCAAACAACAAAAATTACGTGGTTGGTTGATTTACATCATGTAAAAAAATAGTTTGATCAATAAACTAAATATACATATACTATACATATATACTATAAGTGTATATGTACATCCCATCAGAAATGTATAAAAATGCAGCAAATAAGTTATCATTATTCCACTTTAAATTAAAATTGACAACAATATAAAAAAGTTGTTTTGGATTTTTAGATTATATGATGCTTTATTATGATAGAAGCCAAAGCCAAATATTTACTCAAAAAAGCGTAACCACTTATTTTACGAATACTACATAAATTTGTTTGACGTTGTTTACTCTTGCACAAGTTTTGCAAGATCAAACAGCATCAAATAAAATAAAACTAAAAATTTGTTGTGTCTAGTCCTAATAAACGAAAAATTTTTAAATAAATAAACGACTTCAAATATATTTTATTTAGTAGTTACGTCTTTTTCGGCAAATACATATTTGCCAAGTATGACCGTATTTTAAGTCATAATTTTTGAGTCTTGACGGCTTTGTATCGTTCGCATTATATTTTTCCTATAAAACTCAATTTATAAAAAATATAGTTTGCTAAGAATTATTATAGACAATAGCATAATACTTATTTAAATAAAAATTTAAGTAAAAAAATTTCCAACATGATACGCATATATAGGATGTTTTTTTTCCAATGTATGAAACTTCAAGTTGACAACACTTTTTTAAGTGATTGTTGGTTAGTTTGGTTAGGCATTTCAACATGGATAGTCTCAACAACGCTTCCAAATTGTGAAAATTTATTTTGAAAATCGTGGTTCTGTTCGAAATACGTATAGAGGGTATTTTTTTTTTAGATATATAGAACTTTGAAATTTAATAAAATAAAGACGATTTTTTTTAAATTGACATGAAATTTACTTTATTCAAAAGATAATCTTCTGGCATTATAATTTAAATATGACTTCTTGTACATGACTGGCTCGGACGTAGTCTAATCTGGAGTTCCAATTTTTGATGACTTCTTTAACATTAATGACCATATTAATAAATGCAATAATAAATAAATGCATTTTAAAATATACAGAAAAACAAAAAAATAAAAAATAGATAATAATACATAGTTTGCAAATAAATATGTTGGTGTGGCCCACGTATATCATACAGGATGGCAAGTAATATTTCATACAAGTTATTAAAAATTGTTTGGCAAACATATTTTCAAACGAGAGATTTATATAATTAATTCATAAAAATCATTGAGTGAATCTAAATGAATAGAATAAACCTATGTTGGCGGTTGGCGATAATGATTTGGTTCGCCATTCCCATTGCTCTTGTATACAAATACATACATAGATTAAAATTTCAATAGAAGTACATATATAAAATTCAAAAAAGGGATATTAATTGATACATGTCTGATTACCTCTTTGTTACATTGCAAACATATTTTTTTGTTATGAATGTAAAAATATTGTAAGGTTTAAGGCAAAATCAAAAAAAAAGTTTTGAACGTAGGTAAAATTTGTAATATTAATAAGAGTATGTATGTTGTACAAAAATGTAAAGTACAAACATGTGAGTGCCTATATGAATCTTATCAATATTTTTTTCTTTATTTTAAGCTGGTCAACAGATATAAAAAATAAACAACCATATTTTTTGACGATATTTATGACGTGTTAATGGCAAAAAGACAATTATGAGCCACAAGTGTAAAATTCCTCACTAAATAAATGAAATAAAAAATGTACGAATAAAAATGCAAAAAAAAAAAAAAACATACAAAATATCGAAAACTACCAAAATAAACTAATATTAAATGTCTGTCTGTCTGTCTATCTGACTGCCAGTATGACTATGAACAAAACGAAAGTGAAGAGAGACAGAGATCAATAAACGAAAATATAAGTGTAGGCTTAATGGAAAAAAGATACAAACATACATATTTAGCTACATAGATACCTACATAAATTCGCCGAAGAGGAGGAAATATAAATATCTATAAGTTGCTGTTTTTGTTACTGTTGTAGTTTTTTTTTTCAGCGGAAATCATTTTAAATTGATATTACACATTGTACGAGTATGTAGATGTAGACATCAAATAGCGATTGTGTGTGTCACAAGAAAATTGTTCATGTTTAGATAAAAAAAATCAACGAAATCAAATGAAAATTTAACACTTTTTTTGGAGATGGGGTTTATAATTATGTTGTCGGCATTTGATACTAATGCGAACTTCAAAGAAAATAAGAGTGAAATTAAAATACAATTTTAATACAATAATTTATTTTGCAAAGCTATGATTATTTATAAAAAAGATGTTTGTAGGTCGGTATACAAAGGGTTTTATTTCCCCGCTTTTTGATTTGTTAACCTATTTTAGGTAATTTTTGTAAATTCAAGTAAAAATTTTGATTGTTAATCATTAAGTAATAAAATAAATTCGATTGTAAACCTTTTAAATGTGTTTTGATGAAATTTTAATTTGATTTTACTTGAAGGCTTTTTATTCATTAATTAGCTTTTAAAGGTAATTTGATGAGTTAATTAAACTGTGCTGCAAAATAATTAATAGTAGTTTAATTTTAAAATGACCTAGTGTAAGGTATAAGCATATTACAAAATTTTAGAGTTACTGGTAAAATTTATTGGAGGGTTTTAATTCGTTTGAATTTGCATGGTTCCAAATTAAAATAAAAATACTAAGTGTAAATAAAAATGAGACAGACATACCAAATAGTTAGTAGTGTGACTTCTTTAGTGGTATTCTTATGAGATTTGCAATAGTAGATTCAAATTGGCGTTTGGTATTCGAATGCATACAAAAAATACGTGCAACAAACATTTTACTTCATAATTCTTAAAAAAAATATTCTTTTTATTTATTAAAAAATATAAACAAAAGAACTCCTTTTTTATTTACACGGCTAGTTCTAGAACCCATGAAAATAGTATAGTATAGTACTCTTTCTGGTTTGTCTTTGCGACTAATGATTTTTGTTTGAATTTGTCACCTTCTGAACAAGTTAACGAAGCCCGTACCATTTCCTTGGAACGGTTATGGAACCAGTTCATTAATAATCAATCTTTAATATTTAATAACCTGCTTAAATTGTTCACCCTCAGAACTATTTCTACGGATATAACAAACAACTAGATCAATTCTGGAACTAATTCTTCCATCAATTAGTTCTATTTCGAGCTTGTTGTATTTGTTTTCATAAATACACATGATAAAATCATGTAGAAAAATATTTTTTTATATATTTTTTATTCTGGGGGAATATAATATTTAAGTTTTTTAAAGCAATTAGATAAACAACATTTTACTTCCAAATGTTTATCATTTTTAAAACTAGTCTAGAACCAATATTAGTAACTAGTTCTTATAAAACTATATAGAACTTCTTGAAAATCACAACATTATTAATTAGAACGGGTTGTGATATTATCTGTTTATAGTCGTTCTAGAACTAGTGACTTTGGGACAAGTTCTAAATAATATACATATTTGTATCGGAATTAGAATTAATTTCACATATTTTATCTCAATTAACAATAAGAGACAGAGAACTATAAGGAATTAAAAAATGCGATGGCTCTCAATCAATCTGATGTACATTGACAATAATTCTAATTACACAAAGTGAATAATTTCATGACAAGAGACATTAATGATTATTAAAAAAAGTTATTAAATTTTCGAGTATTTAATTGTCACACACGTCCAGACGATTTTGATATTTCTCAACACCTTTCAAATTCCATGCATTTCCAAAGTGAAAAATTATAAAATGTCGTAGATATTGTATAAAACATGTATATGAAAACTACCTACAACATTTGTACAACTATTGTAAATTCAAACAATTTGCAAATCTTACGACACTACAACATCAGTTGTGAATTGAACAATTCTAAATTTTGTTGCCATTTTTTAAATATTAAAATGATTAAAAACTCATCATTCTCTCATATTCTGTAACTGGTAAACTTTAAATGGATTTAAAAAGATCGTTGAACACTCTTTTTGAAATTTGAATTATATTTAACCAGACATTATGGTGCATTAAAGTTAGAATAACACAGTGGTAATACTATAAAGATACGAGTACAAAAAATAAGTGAAAAAAATGATCTTACACATTTTCTGTATTTGAATGCTGCTAAGAAAAATAACTCCAGCAATTAAAGTGTTTTAAATAAAAACCAGAATTGATATCACGTGCTGATGGCCGATTTGTTAAAATTGTTGTTTTACTGTGGGGTTTAAATTGTCCAAAATTCAGAAATATTAAAGCACTCGCAATCACTGCTAGTTTTCACAGCGAAAATAAATTTAGATATAAATAATTTTTAAAATGATTTGACACTTGTACGCAAGAGAGACTTTTAAACGCACGCGTTTATTTATTTTTTTGTTCGTTAACTTTGATGCGATCGACCGATAAACGTTTTGCTGTCAAAGCATCCGCGTAACGAAATACAAATCCAACATAAACAAGACACCAGAGATGAAATGTATCTAATGATTTTTGTATAAATTTAGTTTTGTTATTTTTTTATGGGGTTTATCTTTAAATACAATATTAATGGCCTTTAAAGTTGTTGCTTGTTTGTACAAAATTTTAAGCAACAGAGCCAGCAGCAACATTCACTGTTAAATGCCGCACAAAACAACTTTAGAGATTGTTTGTCGTCGTCGTCGTTCACTTGAATCTTTACATATTGTTATATTTAAATTAGTTTTTTTTATTGTATAAACATATATAAATATATATGTACACTTAAGTGTTTGGGTATAGTATTTTTAACAGTTGTAATTAATAATTTTTATGTTTATTTAGTATTTTAGTTGTTGATAGGTAAGTTATTATACACAGACACAAAATAATCTTTATGACATTTTAATTGTTTAATTATAAAAATCTTTTTGTAATTGTACCCTGCAAACAAATTAATTTTAATGATTCTTTTTTTCATTGAGTTTAGTGACTTTACTTAATATGTTTCATTTAAACTTTAATTAAGATCAAAATCAAGATCTTAACAATGTTTTCACGAATTGAAATTCATCAAATATATACATATGTAATTTGATGAATATATATATATATATCTTTACTCTTTGTTTAGTACATATTTAGAGTAAAGCAAACAAAATGAGAAAATATTTTACAAAAAATCGCCTAAGATTAATAAATTGTTACCTCGACGACCACGACGTACAACACCAAACTAAAACTGAATCAACAAACGGTAGCTTTAGTGAAAAAACAAAATTGTCACAACAACTTTTTTTGTTGTTTCTTTCGAACAAAACTCACCCATACGGACTCAACTGTTGCCCTAATATCCATCCATCTTTACAATCCACCATACTATATCTATACTTGCTGTTGTTATTGTTATTTTTGTTGTTGTTTCTGTTGTTGCTGAGTATTATCCATTCATACAACTCAACAGCAATATTGTGTCTGTGCGCAAGGCAACGAAATCAATGTAACATCATATACTGTAATAGTGTATTCAGTACTCACAGTGTTGCTAATGTGGCGTTTAGTTTTCGCTAATGTTGGGGCAGGTAATAATGCAATAATTGATTTGTTTTGTGATCATAGTTAGAACATAGCAAATACTTTCAAACGCCGAAGGACATTGGTGGTAAGTTAGAAAATTATTTTCTTTTGCTACTTTACAGTAATGCAGAAAATAAGAATCATTCATTATTTAGTAATAATGGGTATTTGTTTGCTCATGGTCAACTATTATGATCCTAATTATACAATAGCTTATTTTATATTAATATTATATAAAAGGAGTATTGTTATACTTTAGTTCATAATTATAATTTGGATTAATTAAAAAGATTTTTCAAAAAATCCAATTTAAATGAGCTAAACTTCCAAGAAATTTAATCACAAGGACGCGTGTATATGTCATATATACTTTTTGTTTAACTTTTTAGAAAACTGCTAAACCCCATTTTACTTTGAAACTATTTCTGTAATCGTTAGAACATAGATGTTCTAAGAATAATCGATAAGATAAAATATGAATTACAGAATGCGTATACTTATTACAATTAATACATATTACTCACATGTTATAAAAAAGAAACACATGGCGTTCAGAATCATTTTCAACTTAGGTATGTATATGTTTTCCATTTATTAAAAATAGCATTAGAAACTACATATTTGCATAAAAAAATTAGCTTGGAAGACTCCAATTGATCATATTCATATCATTAAGTTTTTTTTTTTTTGAAGACACTTATTGATCATATTATCAAAGGAACACAATGTCGTTATGTTTTGTGTTATGCTCAATAGAGATTATTGGTCTATAGGCTTTATGTGCAATTTATAGATTTATTACATGTGGGGAATTTTGAAGAAATTTCTATAAATATTTGAAAAGGTTATTGGAATGTTACTAATTTTAATTTAAATTGATTATGATTAAGGATTATTTCATGTAAATAATGCAAAATTATCTAAAAAAAAAAATACTGGAAAGTATTCATTAGTTATTGTTGATTATTTGCATTGAAATAATATTTAATAAATTTCATTGGATTGACTGACATTATTTATCTATTTCCGGAAATGAAATAAATACGGGAAATTAGAAGCCATAGTTCCGTTGGTACCTTCGCTAAAATAAAATTAAAACTAAATTAAAACATTTCTTTCTATATAAGAAAATATTACAATATTTTAATTTCAAAATGTTAATTAGACAACACTGTTCATTTTCCATAATATTATTTAGTTTTGTAAAGAGCTTGTGTTTTGTACTCGCGTTAAGTTAAGTAGTAGAAGCACTTGTCGCTTTAATATGATTACTGTTTGTTGTTAGTGCTTTTGTTGATGGTTTGTTGCTCTCCTATTGTTGTAGTTGCTGCTGCTGATGATGATGATGATGTTTGTTGTTATTGCTATAATTGTTGTCGTTGCTATTGTAGGAGCAACAAAACATAGTATGACAATGCCAGCAAAATAAATCACAGTAGTTACATATTAAGTAGTTTGCTTTATTTTTAATTTTGGTTTATTTGTACAAAAAAAACCAAAAGGTAGAAAAAACGTAAGGAAAAAAACAAAACGTAACTATGGGAGAGTAAAAACGAATTCAATAGTAGTGGTAGCGGTAAATGTTTGTATGTATTAGTCGTGATAAATATTTGTTGGATGGCGTAGCTTTAATACAAGTATGTTTAGTTTATTACTTAGGTAGTTGCACTATTACCAACAACAATAGTAACTAAAAACAAAATCTAATTTTCAGCCCAACTCAAGTGGTTTAATGTTTTTGTGTTACTATTATTAAATGCTCAAATAAAAAAAATATAAGAAGAGTGCTAAATAAAAAAACGCAGAAAAATTTAAATATACATATACTAAAAATTAAAATAACATAACACAAATACGAGCAGAGAGACACTATATATACATACTTAGACAGAGAGAGCGAAAATAAATATGTAAACATGTGTATCAACATCATTGATTGACACACAAAGAGAGCAGAATTATGACTAACAAGGATATGAAAAAAACGACACTAATAATACATATTCGAAACCATTTCTTCAATTGAAATATAATTTAATAATATTTGATAGAGGAAATTACTATTCACACAATCTACTTCAAGCACATTTTTATTAACCCATTTGTTGTGAGTTTTAAACGTATCTTTAAAATGTTGTTCTATTATTTTACATTATTTATTCATAATTTGAAGAAACACAAATGTCACAAAGCAATAACTTTAATATATGGAAAACTGTGTGGTTTCCAATTAAAAAAAAATATATAACGAATTTTTTTAAAAATTTGGATCAAATTAAATTTGTAACAACTTTGTGTGTGCATTCGATTTATTCGTTTAGAATTTAATTACTTTTGCTATATAACTGCAGCGTTCTCAAATGTTTTGACCTCAAGTCTTATGGAATCTTTACGGAAAAATTGTATGGAGAGGGTCTCAATTGTTCATGTGATACGAAACACATATAAGGGACAAAGTTTGTCGTGGATCCTCAATGGGTTGGCTCAAAGATGGCATCTAAGATTAATCCTGACATTTCCCAGTGAAGTTAAAAGAAGACATGTTGGCTGCTGAATTTCGGGTTAAAAATTAATCAAAAATGGTACAAACCCCTGTTCACAACAACTATAGCAATGATATAATGAATTATTAATGTCTTAATAATCATTATCATTACCAAGATAAATATTAACTAAAACAACAGCATTACTGAAAGGGTAATATAAAATGAAACAACTCAGGAACCGATCTATATATACGTCGACAGCTAGGAACTGTTTGGGTTTTCATGAGTCAGGTTATAGGCTCATACTGGTTTTCAGACTGTGATTGTGACAATCAAAGAGCAATTGTAATATAATGTAAGAAGGATAGTAATTTTTAAATTACATATCAAGATTTTAAGAATATTTGTGTCCAAGGACACTATCATATCATGGGAAACAACGCTGTTTTGTGCAAGTTCACCGGCAGAAATTCCTTCTTAAACTCAGTCAAATATTCAAGAACATTTAAGTCAGTTAAAGAAGGCAATCACAGTTCGAACAGTTCACTTCCGTAACCGCAATATTAAACAGGAAATTAAGGCGAAGAAGTGAAAGTACATACATATACATACGTACATATGTACGTATATCTGCAAAGCAAACATTCCTTTAATATATCAGTAGAAACATCGCACAAACAATAGTGCAATTATTTGCGCTTTCGATTACACTTATTACATGATCAATTATAAATATTACCTTACTATAATCATCAAGCGTGGCATCTGCTGATCGAAATAATTTTATAGTTCATCTCCAATGATGGGTTTTCAAATTTACAAAACATTGGGTAGTAAAGGGTTATTGAACAAGAACTTTGTAGGAAATGCGGATACGATGAATGGATCACTCTATCGAGAGATGTTTGGAACAAAATTTTGACCTATTATTGATGATATGTGGTTTCAACACAGTCACACAGCTAACGAAACAATGAATATAATGCAAACCAAATTCCACAATTGGCAGTAGCTATGTTAAAGGGTCTAAACAGATCCAATCGAATCGATTACTCAAAATCCGTGACGTGATTAATTAAAACGTGATTGATTAAATATACCAAATAAACATTATCTACAAAAAGTTTCCATTCATCTTAAAACAAAAAGGTACTATATTTAAATAATTTACTAATTATTTGTATGTTTAACAATATTTGTTTTTAATCATCAATCGTTTAGTATAATCATCATCATATAGGTATATCAGAATTTAAAATTGATATTAATTTTTTTGACAATCATTCATTTTCACTAAAAATGAAAGCTACATCTGTCTACCCGTATAACTTGTACAGTTTGGATTTAAGAACTCTTCTTCCAGCCAGACTTATTATGAAAAAGCATTGCAATCAATATCACCAAACACACAGAATCAACAAAAGTCAAAAGCAATAAAACGAGACAGACGAATGCAATTCACATTTTTGAATCTTTAATACCAGTGGAACTGAAAGCGTCTGGATGTCTAGTTAAATAATAATGTCTACATTAAAATAACATAAAAGTAAATCTTGGAACTCATAAAAGACATAAATATGAAGTACATAAAAAAGTAAGCACAAGCTTAATACAATAAAAGACAATTTTAAGTAAAAATATATATAAACGAAGAAAAACATAATGAATAAAATACAGAATACATATTCGTACAAATAAAAATTTAGCTAGCCCAAGGGCAAAAAAGTGAAATAAAAATGAAGAAGCTTTCATTTCATCATGATTGAGGAAAACAAACAAACAACTGTCTTTTATACAATGATTTTATAAAAACTAGGGAAAAACCTCATGTTTTAGTAAGTGAAGTCGTCTTGAAATTGTAATTCGTGATTATATAAAAGGAAAAAGAAAAAAAAGCAACGACGACGACAAAATAAGTACAAAAGTGTTACAAAATAGTTGCAACTAAAAGAAGAGAAATTTATGTAAGTGAACGAAAACAAAAGACTACTTAAGTTGGTTAAATAGTTTGTAATACGAGTACATACATTTAAACATACATTCCAAACGACAAAACGTTATACAGACAGACAGAAAGACCGACATAAATAGTTGTAGACTAAATTTGAATACTCGTAACATACATATCAAATAATTGGTATTGTAATTGGTTTGTCTTTTGTACAACTATTTGTTTCTTTCTACTGGTATGAATCCGAGTACATACAACTTCCACGTACAAATGCTTTTTTTATTTTATTTATTTATGTGTATATTTGTGTTTTGCGGTATTTACATGCTCATAGATTTGTACATTCCACCCGCACAATTACCAACGATTACTAAAGCGCAACATAAGTCGTCTAATGTCTTGAGCTGATTTGCTGTTGATATGAAAGAAACAAAATTTACAGATACACACAAACATATATCTACATTAAGACAAAAACCGATTGATTCATACATACTACGTAAGTTCAATTGGGAGAAGTTATGCCAAGTGTCAGCTTTGGAAAAGTTTCAAAAATTATCCATGAATTTCTTATTAAAAAGGTAAATTATGGCTGAATTCTCGGTCATTAGTTAACCATTAGTAAACTAAAATACTAAATATTGTTTAACTATTACTTGTTATTTTTTTTATGGCAAACTAAGTATTGCGAATAAAGAATCATTAGTTAAGCCTTTGCCATTAGCTAACTAAAGACTGTAAATTTAACCATTAGTGTATTAATCTAGGTTTTTAAATATATTTCCTTTCGAGATCGATACTATAATCCACTCAATGGGTCCGAGTTTCGTCAAAGTATACTTCAGAGTGTCAAATTTACTAATTTTGTAACATCTCACGACTTATTTGACGTTCCAAAAATATCGTTAAACCAAAACATCTTATTAATTTGTTTTTGTGACCAATGTTTATAATTATTATAATTTTTAAGGTGTTTCCTTCAGGCTAATTTGGTCAAATGTTTGTTTCCAAACGTAAATAAAAAACTTGTTCGATTTTTATTTTTTATTTTATTTACCCAACGTTTCGTTCTAAATAATCTAGTGACAAAATTTATTGTTTTATTACACAGCTTTAACTTATTAACTTATTATATAGTTTTACTTACAGCTTTGATGTTTTTTATCATTGGATATTAATTTTTATTATTAATTAGTTACTAAAATACTAAAAAACGGGACATCACGAACAGAATTTTGGTATAAATAATCAAATAATTAATAAAAATATAATATACAATAAACGACCACAAAACTTAAGTCAAGTTTAACTTAAAGCTAATATCACAGAACTGATTTAATTATTAATTGCAGAGGAATATTGAACATCTTATGGTTAACAAATGTTGTAATAGTTTTTAAACGAATACGGTGATCTTCCATATTATCACGCACATAAGATTTCAGATAGAATTTAGCATAGAAATGATAGGATAACGATTCTATTATCAGGGGTGTCATAGAAACCAATATTGTCAGAATTGGTTTTAAAACCGACAATGCTTTGGTGTCATAGGGCACTGCTACACATACAATAAATATCATGATACTAGAAATATCTCGATATTTATTGAACTCTGCTTTTAAAAAAATATATAAAAGTATACTTGAAGATGAAGAATAATTAAAAAAATATGATTTGAAAAAATGATTTCCCGAATTGTGATTTCGATTTTTTAAGCCGCGAATTAATGCAACACAAAAGGATCAACGTATGGACCTAAGTGAGCTGTACTAAATATGGCTGCCTGCAGACCTAAGCCGCGATACAAATAGCTAGAAAGGCTTTCATTGATATGCAGTTATCTTATACCAATTGTCGGTACGAATTTCTAAGCCGATACATATATTTGATATCCATTTTGTATTTGAAATGCTTTTCATTTCATTGATATGTCATATGGGGGATTCGGAAAAATGATTTCAAAAGACTCTACTATATATAAAGCTCCTGAGTATATCTGTAATAATGTGGAAATAAAACTTATATACATTCTCACCACTGATGGCAATATGCATGTATAAAAAGACACGCCACGGTTCAAGGTTGAAAAGTGAGAAATGAATAAAAAAGCCCATAAGAAATGTAAGTATCAATTTCGAAGATTTAGAAAGTTAAAGATTTTTTATATGCGAGTATACTAAGACACGATATGTTTAAGCAGACTTCCAGCTGAAAGATTTAAAGGAAAACTTCCATCAAATACATCAATCATATGGCTGGCAATTTATCACGGCCGATTAATGTTTTCTATTTACAAAATTAATAGAGAACATTTTCTTCATTGTCAGCAAAACAAAAAAATGTGGATATTTTCTGGTTTTAAATATATTTGTATGCAAATATTATTGTTTGCTTAATATTCGTTTAAAAAATTTGCCAATTGTTCCAGTACTTTACAATAGTATTCTTGATTATTCGAACTATTAGCCTGAATAAAAAACGTTTCTCTTAAAAAGATAAATATTAGTTCAATTCCTTCTCTAATTAATAAAAAACAGACACCATGGCGCGGTGTATCAAAGTATGTAGTCATCATCCCATCTCCGGTGTTTAGTAGTTACAAAAAATAACATAATCCACCAAGAAAAAAGGGGAATAACAACAAAAACATACATACATTGCTGTTATTGATCTTCAAAAAAAAAGTAGACGCAACAAGAAAAGCAAAAACAAATTTGTAATAATACAAGATTTATAAATAATAATAAAGAATACATACACATTGAAAACGTACGTAAATTTCGTTCTAACTCACAACACGTAAAAAAGAAATATGATAATTCTCATATTCTATTTCTCAAAAAACGGCGATTTAAATAGATGATGTTTACAGATTGATCATGGACAATGAAGATTGCTGATGACGCCTTTGGCAGGGTAGAAAATGCATTCCAATTTGCCAATTGTTCCAGTACTTTACAATAGTATTCTTGATTATTCGAACTATTAGCCTGAATAAAAAAACTTTTTTCTTAAAAAGATAAATATTCAATATTGTCAGAATTGGTTTCTATGACACCCCTGATTAGTTCAATTCCTTCTCTAATTAATGATTTAATTAAATTAAAAAAATCCCTTATTTAACCTTTAAATTTAGTGGTGGAGCTGCAATATTTTATAACAGTGCAGATATTTCAAACTAAGGATTCCTAAAAATTAACTTTAAACTAAGGTATACTTCTCCTACTTACATTAAAACCGTATGTATATAAATTTGCTGGCAAATAATAATAAAATTAAAAGAAAAAAACTCTTTAAGTGACGACTTTAAGTCTGCATGTTAGGGACCATTGTTGTGGAATGATTTCTTTGGATTTTTAACAAGTAAAAGAAAAAAAAAAATAAACTTCAAATTGTACAAAAGCAACCAGACAGCGGTTGGTAGGTAACTTTTGTCTTTTTGTAAGTTTTTTGTTTTGTATACAAAACCACCACACCACCATCATATTGCAAACATGGAAACTTGGTAAATATTTTAATTAAATCAAATTTGCAACTATTAAGCAAAGATAGAGACAGAGACGTCAGATCGTTAACATGAATGCGTAGATATCCTATGAATGCAGAAAAATAAATATAAAATGAAAGAAATATTTCAAATATTTGCAAGAATTTTTTTACTTACATAAAAAAAAACAACAATACAATTAATATAACAAAGATCTTATCTTAAGCATGGAGTCAGACAAAAGCTTATCTATATCTAGTATTAAGTGTGAATTTATACATTTTCTTTATAAGATGAACTTAAAATTATATATATACATAAGTACTTTTGCAACATTTATATGTAGGATAGATAGATAGACCATGTATGAGGCATTTCTGCCACGAAAATAAGTCATAATTGAAAAATGTGTAATAAAGACTGACACGACGTGAATGAGTGTGGTGGTGCTTATAATTTTGTAAGATTACTACTTTGACTACATACAACCATGTCATGTAATAGTCGTTCATTCACAGAGATTCAAAAGTGATAATTTAATTGAGAAAAGTTTTTAAATTTATTTTATAAATTTTAAAAATATGATGAAAATGTAAGGTTTGATAATCATATTTACAGGCTTGATTTTGAAATATATTAGTTTAAGAGGATAAAATGTTTTAAATTATAATTATCCCCCTGGCCCACGATGTCGAACGATAACGTTCGCTTAGATAAGACTCAAGACACAAACTTGATTGTGGAATAAACAAACTTGTCTTAAGTCTTATCTAAGCGAACGTTATCGTTCGACATCGTGGGCCAGGCGGTATATGTTTTACGGTGATGTGTCGCCAATGTCATGATGTCTTGAGGTCTTAAATACTACTATTCTTTTTTCGCTTGTCAATAGATTTAATAGTCTTTAATTGCCTAAAGCTAGGTAAAATTATATTACATCGGGCTTGTTTTCTTGTTTCTCTGGTGATCATATTTAAAAGGCCTTTCTGCAGATTTATCAATATTGTTATAGCCCTTATTGAATACGTTTCGCCAAGCCAATTAGCTTGGTTGATAAAGGAACAAAAACATCCTCCTTGCTCGACGCCTACATTGTAAAGTCACAAAGCACATGATCAGAAATCTTATCGTGCTGCTCACAAAAACTTCAGTTTTGTCCCAACATTACCTAAAGTCAATTGGTTGCACTTAAGATCACAATACTAATAATTCAGTAATAATTCGAAGAGTCGGTTTGGAGTTGTGAAAATTTTACGGAAATTATGATAACCAATTTATTTCGTTAATTAATAGTTATTTCCGAATAATTCGCTCTTTCTGGCCGATACCTACTTTTGTATTCTTCGTTTAGCCCAGATAAGTTTATCAATATCGGACAAATTCAAATTCAACCTAAGAACGAATTCGTTCCATAACGGTATGCCAAGCAATACCACAGGTCCTATGTGTAGTGATGTTCCCTCATGCCCAAATATCATTGTAAAATGTAAAAAATCATATCGAAACTTAAATGACAAATTGTGACGTTTAAAAACAGACAACAAGTGTTTAGAAGCAACATTTTATACAACGAACAGTTTTCCAAACAACAGACTTTTTACAAAAATGTTTTCATTTCAATGTGGTTGTAATATTTTTGAGGTGACCATCAACTATGTAGATATTTTCTAGTTACAAACATATAAAATTAACCAAATTCTGTGAACATTTAACACAAAAAATCTCAGAAAAATCGGTGCCCGTATTATAACTTTCTGTGTAACACGACTAGACTGAAAAATTATTTACTATTACAGTTATTATTTTATATGAATTCATATACAGTGGGTGGCCAAATTATTAGTTACACATGCAAAATTGTTTAGTTTGGAGCCGTATTACATTTTAAAATAGTGAAAATTTATCATTTTATTTGTTCTTTTAGGTAAATTAAGTGTTTCATACATATATACATATATTTGAGGAAAACAAATTTTTTGAAAAAAAATCTTAATATTTCGTAGAACCTCCTTTGGCATCAATTACAGCTTGCACCCTTTTTGACATGCTCTGAATGCATTTAGTTCTTCATCGTGATGCCAGACTTTAATCAATGCCTCTATAAGGTTTTGTTTGTATAACCTCAAAATTGCATATTTCACACTTCAGAGCAGAATGATCTACAACTGCACTCTAATGTTACCAATCATTGTTGACACTGCACAAAATATTTAACAGTATTACCAGAATTAAAATACGAAAACATCTGGTACAAGAAACAGATTTATATACGTATTAAAAGCGGTTGAATCTTAATTAATAAGAAAAACTATATTGGAACTAATAATTTGGCCACCCACTGTACATAAATATATCTGTAAGTATGTTTACATCAATTTGCATGATTAATAAATCTAGATATTGAAGTTTAATAAAAAAAATCATGTATTTTACACACAACTACAAGCATTAAACCACACACATCTAATTATATTAAAAGTATCCATCTGTATTATTTAGATATGTGAATAAAGATACATTCAGGTTTTATAATCACTATGATTATAATATGTAGAAACAAAAGTGAAATAACGCCTACATTTTCAAGTATATCAAAAAAATAGTACGAAAATATTTATGTATACAAAAAAAGTGTCTTAAAACTCAACAGATGTGTGCTTTTATCACAATTTAAATGTGTATATTAAATATTTTTTTTATTCATAATAAAATATATAAAAATAAATTTTTTATTTAAAATTTTTTTATAAAGCTAAATAAAGTTAGTTCGTTTTTTCTAGAATACATATCATTTCAGATGACAATAAAAAAAAAAACAGAAAAGAAACATGCCAACTAACATATGTGTACTTGCTGTTTGTAAATATCCACTGGATGAGAGAGTAGTTTTACTGTATTTATTCAAAAAAGTTTAGAATGTTATAAAAGGAAAAACGAAAATACATCAAAATAAAAAAAAAATAAAAAATAGCAATATGTTTACAACAAAAAACTTTTACTTATGTCAAAACGGATATGTCGGCCTTTTGAAATGCCACTCCAATATGTTGAAGTGTTGATGATGAGTATTACGATCATGTTAAATAATTCTATGTGGATTTGTATGTGGTACCAAAAAGACCTCCTTCTTCTTTTCAAAGACATCATTCCCATCGTTTTCTACACATTCAAGGCATCAAAACAAAATTCCATTTATTTATTTGTAGGAATTATTTACTTTTATTATAGTCACAATATACAGATTTAAATATACATGCCTACAAAATGTATCTCGAATTTGTTTTGTTATATAATTAACATATAAAAAATATATGTAAAGACCATGGGAAATATTAAGGCAAGATTTATTAAACTCTAAGTAACGACTGAATCGAGCTTTTCTTTTAGTAAGCATGAATTTTTATTATTTTTGTAATGCTAAAATAAGTTTTACGTCCTTCCTTCGAAGCCCTATCGTGCCTTTAACTAATATACGAGCATTTCCAGTTTGTCTTCTAAGTTTCCTTGTTTAGGCCCTGTCGTTTTAATTGTTTTTAATCGCCGCACAGTGGAGAATTTTGGAAAAAAAGGGAAATAAATCTGTCATTTCTAAACAGTAAAAGGGACGAAAGCAACATAAATTCACAAGTCTTTGAATTTGGACCTTATCAATTCAGCGAGGCGGTGTTAGAGGTCCTCTCGGGTATGTGAGAAATTGAAAATGATCCCAGTGCTTCGTTTGTGATCCAATTTCAAAGATTATATATATGTATATCGACTAGTAAATAGTCGAGTAGTAAAAAAGGTAGCTGTATATTATTTCTTATAGTTTACAAGAGGGTGCTGTAGCTTAATTGATTAGCGCGTTTGATCATTTAGCATGAGTTGGTATTTGTGGCCTTGGTTCGATGCCCATCCGCTGCCACACAAAACAACATCAGTTTCTGATAATTATTCATTTTTCTATCCTATCATAACTCATATTTATCACAGCCTCCTTCGGTGGTATAGCATTTAAACGCCACCGAAGTAAAATAATTAAAATAATGGCTTTAGATTAAGCTTTGATCAACACCAGAAGCACTGCAACACTGTACTACATATTAATAAACATAAAATAAAATTGTTAACTTTTTCACCCATCCTAGACTGCCTTTTTTTGTTAATAATGGATACAAATGTTTCCAGATTTTTCTTAACATTTTTGAGGACTTTTACAAATCTAGTTCAAAAAGAATTGTTTAAAACTCGTCATGGATTCAAAAGTTATATGCATTTGAAGTTAAAATATTTTGAAAATGTGATTTTTTGCAATTTTTTAGCATAAAAATATACTTCTTTTTATTCTTTCTACAATATTTAAGAAATTTCCTAGAAGGCTTATGTATAACGTATTTATATTTTTCGGAAAGCTAACTTTTAAGGAAATATGTTACATATATGAAAAAGAAAATAAAAACCTTGTTACCGAGGGCAAATATTCTCACATTGAATAATCGATATTCAGCAATAATAATAATTACACGGTGCGACAGTCCAAAAAACCTGGGACCGGATATTATTTTTCTTGTAGGGCTTGTCGAGTAAAACAAGATTCCAATAGTGAAATATGCCGGACACCTCCAAAATCCGGATTTACGGTTAAAAACCGGTTTTTGTACCTTGCGCATTTATAAGCCTGTAATTTTGTTGATAATGATCCGATTTTCAATTTCTTACTAGATTTGGAAAGAAGAAACTGAGATCTTTCGAATGATATATAATTTATCTAAGAAATAAAGAGAAATTTGGGTGTTATTGTCGAGCAAACAAAAAAATTTCAACTTTGGTGTCGTTTTTATACATTATAATGTAATTTTTAATGTCACAATTTTTAATTTTAATATAACAAAATTAATAAAAAAAAAAAATTTGGTTCTTAACGAACTGAAACCGTTACAAAGAAACCGATAACCATTTAAAAAGAAAATTCAGGAAAATCTGAGAATTGATAAAAATCTATTTTTTAAAAAATTTGACGTGATACAGACATTTACACGAGTATGCCTAAAAAAATTCAGATCGATTGGATCACGGAAAAAGGGTTAAAAATCTATCCAAAGTCTTTCACACAGGCGGACAGACGGACACTACGAGCTTTATACTTTATATATAAAAAAAATTCTGACGTATACATGAAAATCGCCGATACACGTGTATTTTTATTTGTTCTCCCCTTTCCGAAAAATTATATTTGGTTTATAGGACAGAACAAAAGCTCGTTTTTGTAACGCGGTGTTAGAGGCACTTGCATATTAAATATTTCTTAGAAATTTGACTGTCCTCATGATGTTTGATTGATTTGTATTGAAAAACTTATACTCGTTGCTTTAAAAACGTCGAAACATTATAAATTAATAATAATTTCATTTGATTGCAATAGAGATATTATTTTCAGACAAACTTTATAAGAATCCTAATTGAATTGTAAGTGTCTGCAAAAGGGTAAAAAAAAATACATATACTCGTAGGTATAATAGCACTATGTAAACGACATTTGACGTCAGCGTTGAGTTGTTGTTATTTGTTGTTACAACAATCTTATCAGTACTGTCTGTCTATCTTATCAGTTAAATATCGATATACTGACATTTCTATAATGTTTCCTTTCAGTTATTTGCTTGATTTTAACATTTTTGTTTCATTATTTATCTATAATTGAAAACACACTTGGATACAAATATAAAACAATTCATATAAACAAATTGTTGTTGACTTTTTTTATTTCGTTTTGTTTCAATATAAACACAAACAAAGACAAAACACTGACAAATGCATTTTTACTGCACAATTACTCTCACTATGTATATGAACTGGTGTGTTGTGGTGTCGGTGGTGTGGGTAGGGTAGGTTGTTGGTATTGGTTACAAAGGCCATAGTCATAGTTAGTTAAATGCTTCACATTGTTTGAAAATAAACAATTTATTTTAATAATTATGAATTAACTTGTGATTTAATATTAATTTTAATTCACGATTTCAATTAAATAATTGAATTAAATCAAAGTGTGGTTTTTTGTTTTGAGTTTATTTTAATTTTTATAACGAATGCAAAACAAAGAAAGTTAAAATTAAAACAGATTACAGTTGTCTTATTAATGAGATCTGGTTATATTATGTGGTTTTAATACTATGAATGATTTCATCATATTTTTATTTTATTGTTATTTTTTATTCTCTAACAACGAATTGTACGAACAATGTATAAATAATATTTTGGTTTTTTTTAACTTTTAAGTAATTTTTATTTTCAGAAATAGTTTATCTAGTTTGAATTATCTAGCAACTGGTTTTTAGCTGATCGAACAAATTTTTAAAGAGCTATTACTCTTTTGCACCAATAATTTGTAAAAATTAAAAAGAAAAATTCATATTATAATTCATAGAAGGAGGATTTACAAAAAGGGTCCAAGCAAATCATTAGATATATAAAAATCATTCGTTCACAAAACAGTCAGTCATATGTTTAAAATTTTGAATAGGTCGAAAAATATACTTTAGTCCGAATAAGAGGTTCTGTTTGTCTTCGGTCTTTAATAACCAGTCTCGGTCACTCTAGTAAATAATACTTAATTTCCTTCCTATTGAAAACTTTCAACAATAAATTAAGCCAAAAACCAGTAAATTGTTCGAATAAGAAAATAGTATTCAATATTTTTTTTTTGTCCAATGTTGTTCTATAGTTTATAATATAATAATGTTATGTTACCACTCATAGTTTCAATAGATCAAAATTCAATCATGTCTATACTTTTAGTAAAGGATTTAAATATGCTAATAATACGTAATTTGTTTACAAATTTAACTTTGTTTTAATTCTAACTTAAATAAATAAAAAAAAATCAATGTCTTAATGGCCAAATTTTCCCCTTGTCGCTGAAAATTTTAATTTTAGCCGGTTGTTTTAACCGTAACCCTGCTTTGTCAATTGACTTTTATATGATCGAATCATTCGTCTGTCAACAAATAAACACAAATCTGTTGTATCTCTGCAGAAATAATAATGTAAATTTAAGAAGAAAGAACGTATAGAGAAATTCCATAAAACATAGTAGGAACCACAGAATTGATAACAGCCTTAAAACGTATTCTATTCTGTTGAATTGTAAAATTTGTGCTCCTCATTTTAATAACATCTTTGAATTGAGTAAAGAAATTTGTCAAGAATCGCAACTAAAGTATGCAATAACTGGAACCGAACCGCGAATAACTCAACATAACTCAACTTTATCGTGTCTGTTTATCGGTTTTTGTAATAACAAACCGTTTCATTTTCTGCTACGCCTCTTTATCGAAGTATGTATAATTTTCTGAATTTCTGATGTTGGGATATGAAATTACATATTTGGAACTATGGAGATTATGAAAAATAACATTGCATTGTTGCCTTGAAAAATAAAGAAATATAGGCTGGCTATCGTTATTTTGACTTCGAATCTATCAATAATATTGAAAAAAATAAAGTCTTAACTACGATATTCTAAGGCATGTATATCTAAACTCTAAATAAGCTCAGCTACCATGGACGAAATTAGTGATAAAAAGTATCTTTCTGAATGAAAACAAGTGCACTATTAATGATTTTGTCCGTTAAAGTTGTTATTAAAGAGATTTAAACCAATCCAAATTTGATCCAAATGGAATATTGGTGATATGGCTATGTTCCTAATGGCTTAATAAGCAAGTTATGAATTGATTCCTGAAAAAAATATTTTTTTTATGTTATATTTCAGAATAGTTTCTCATCGAAAACGTATGTGCCTCTTCACTGGCAAGCCAAATAAAAATGAAAGTAGCAAATGAGTAAACTCAACACCTAACAGAAATTCTTCAGCCAATGCTAACAGAGATTTAGCAAAACACATTTTCATAACTTCAACAAGGATGTAACACAATTTAAATAAAATAAAAATATAGAATAAATAATAAAAATAATTTGTTTTCTGACTTACCGCAAATAACTGCCACTATCACTATGTGTAAGCATATTGCCTGAATGTTGTTGTTGATGATGATAACTCTGGGCTGTTGCTATATCCATATAATCTGAATTTGTTAAAGGTCTTAAACTGTTAGTGCTAGTAATACTACCGGAGCGACTGGCCTGCTGAGAAGCAGGAAATGAGATCAATTGATGTTGCTGGTGTTGTAGAGGAAAAGGTTTACCCACCATCGCCACAGACAGGGGTAAAAGAGCACCAGACGACGACGAAGATATAGAAGAGGAGTTGTTAGTGTTATTAGAGGCAGAGGAGGCACTATTACCGTTTCCTACATTGGTAACATTTGATTGTGGGGTATGAGCAATACTTGTATAATGCTGTAAATAAAATAAACCATGAACCAAAAAAGAAAGACACATTAATTTGCTGTGTTTTTTTTATAACTTTCAATCATTTTTACATTAGCGGTTACACCACCATTTTATTTTCAACAAAAAAGTTAAGAAATAAATAAAATAATAAAACAAAACTACACATATACCGTAAACCAAAAACAAAATTAAATATAAAAATAAAATGAATTTTTAAAAAAAACATTCAGTTAACAACACTTGCCATTTGCAAAACATCACACTCCTTGGGCACCACCAACAATTTCAATTCCGAAGGCGTTTGCTTGATCATCGACACAATGGTACTGTAGGCGATACCAGCTATTGGTGTGTTGTTCACCATTAGAACGCGATCGCCTGTCTGCAGGTTGGCATAGTAAGCGGGTCCATTCGGATGTACTTCTTTTATGAAAATCGTTTCCATAGCTTTCACTTGGTACGGTTCGGATGCTTCCTACACATTCAATACAAACACGAACAAACCGAATGAATAAATACATACACGGCACCACCATTCATTCATTGTACCCATCGTACCATCGTCATCAGAGTGTTTTTTTTTTTTTTTTTGGAGTTGCAGAAATTAAGAAAGAAGTAAAAAAAAGAAACAAAATAAAGCGTTAAATTATGTTGTAGTGGTTTAAAGTTGTTAATGGTTTTTTAGTTGTTGCTGTTAGTTGCTAGTAAAGTTGAAGAGCATAGTATGGAAAATTACAAACAACTAAGGCAACAACAATATTATTCGAAAAAGATGTATGTACATACCATACATAAGTGAGTAGAAAAAGTAACAACTCAAAATGTTGTTGAAAATTAAATGAAATTAGTGCAAATACAAATAAACTTAACAAGACCAATACTCTTAAACTTACTCACTCACACGCACACAATAATAAACAAATAAAATGTTTTCCGATTGCACAGTGTTTTATATTATACAAAAATTAAATCTCTCAAGTTTCTGAAACTAAATCTAAATTTTATAGTTTTTTTAATATTGGTTAAAAGGAACAAATAGCAAAGAAAGCTGTTTCCAAGTGGAAACGCATCATATAAAAATATCTTGCATGTCTTCTGCAAGGGATAGGTATACATTAAAACAAATTTGAGGAAGCTCTGTCTCTCTTACATAAGATATGATTTTTGTATAATGAACACTTGAAATAATTCGGCAAACCGTCTTTCTTTTTCTTTTTCTTAACTTCAGTAAAAATAATTTAATGAAAATTAAATTTAATGAACTCGAGCCTAACTAAAAATTATCAAAAAGTAAAAATTAACAGTTCGATTATGAAATAATAATTATACTATAATTTTTGTCTGAATGATTTTTTTTGTTCCAAGCACATTTTTTTTAAAGCTTCAAAAATGCACCACTTCCACATTTTGTAGACCCTACACCACCAATAGGGATTTGTGCTAATCACTTTCTCAGCCGATTTAACCTCCGTCCGTCTGGCTGGTTAAATGCAAAAGTTATTAGCTAATACCCTACACCACCATAGTGGGATTTATGCTGATGTTTGTTATACCCAAAAATAATAATCCAACACTAACAAACGACTGATAATCACTTTCTGAGTCTTTTTGGCCCTACTTTTTACAAGCTTTGATATCGGAATTAAATTTAATGCAAATAATGTGTGCTACTAAATTGTATGATAATCGATCCGTAAAAAAAAGTAGTAGCAAACTTGTATTTATGTTATACTTTAATACTTTATAATTTACTTGGGCATTGCAAATATCTGTTTTTTTAAGTTTTTCATGTAAAATTGCGATTTACTGAGCCCACTAATAAAAATTATTACATTGTTAATTTTTAGAGAATATTATGTCGAACTTTTTTATATTTATATATTAGAGAAAATTTTTTTTTAATTAGGCTTGAGTTCATTTTTTAATTAATAACTCGAAGAATACCATTGTGAAAACTATATTTTTCTAGACAAATGACACATTGAAATGCATTTTCTGCCCTGCCAAGGGCGTCAGCAGCAATGTTTATTGTCCAAGATCTACTTGTAAACATCTACTTGTAAACATGTAATAAGAAATATGTTAATTCCCAAATTCTATTTCTCAATAAATGGTGAGTTAAATAGATAATGTTTACAAGTAGATCTTGGACAATATTGCGATTTACTGAGCCCACTAATAAAAATTATTACGTTGTTTTAAAATGTATTTCCTCAAAGTTGAAACACTGTGCTATCGAAACATAAATATTTTTGATCTTCTCGCCAAACCTAACGAAGCATAAAAAAAACAAAAGTGATGAATATTTAAAATAAAAAACAATTTTAATTATAATAAAACAATAAATATTGGAGATATAGAAATTATTAAACATATTGAGTTAATGAAACTGATTAAAACTAACTCTTTAAAAAAATGAGGAAATTTCATTAGCTTTGTGTGTATGAGCTAAGTAAAAGTTGTACCGGACGGACTGTACAGACCCTACAGTTTTAAAAGTAACAATTGGTAATTTCTAAGTAATTATATGGTATGTAGTCACACAATTCCTAGTTACCTTTGGTATACCAAGTAGTGATACAAATATTTCATTTTTATACACTTCTGTATTACAGAAGATATCAAAATTGTAAAAATATGTCTTCTCTTTCCTAAATAAAGTTACAACTAAAATTTTCATTTTCATTACCCAGTATTGATAGAAATTGTGAACAGCTATGCAGGTGTCATTTTTTTTAAACATAATTCCACCCCATGTTAAATTAAAAGCATAATGAGTGGGAAGGTATCTAGTAGTTCTGGTAACTAACAAATTCGGGTGTAGTTTAAGACACTGTGCTAGATTTTGACACTTTTTTTTTACCGACAAACAGGGCACCTAGTGGGTAAAGCTAAATCGAGTACGCTGAATCTAGTGGTAACTCTTTTCTTAGGTTAGCTCTAGTTTTCGAGATATAGCATTATTTAAAAAATGGAGGAGGTTGCGCAATAATTATTCGCGTAACTCGAATACTGTTTAGTTTATTGAATTAAATAAAATAAAAAGAATTCGACAAGAATATTATTATTAAGTACGGATACATTTCTTTTTAATCCGAGCAGTCATTTTGTGTTCAGTATGTATCTAGTTAACCAGAAATCAGCCCAGAAAACAAATTATTTCCAAAACGACTTTAGTCCAGTTTAAAGATAATTTTGATATTTTTTCAATAACACTATATCTCGAAAACTAGAGCTAACCTAAAAAACGGTTAGCACCACTGGTTTCAGCGTACTGGATTTAGCTTTACCCACTGGATGCCCCGCTTGACGGGTTTTTTTCAACTAGCACAGTGTAATTAATTTATATTGTGAATAAAATTCGAATAATTTTGTGATAATAAAACTTCAAAACGTTTACAATTAGCTTTTAAGTATTTTTTTAAAAACAGATCATTTAACAACATTCTAATAATCAATAATTATGTATTGTATAATGAAGAAAAAACATATTCAATTAAAGATTTTTTAGCATTAACACTTTTTCGGGCTTGGATAATATAATATATTGTATGGATATTTGAACATTTCTGAATAATAAATTAAGCCTGAAGTATAAACACTTTCAATTCTTGAATAATATAGGTACATATTTGTTTTAAATCAATAAAATATTTTTTTTTTTAATTTGTTAATATTAAGTGTTTGTAATGACGAATAGTCGGTCGATTCAAAATTATATACATACAACACTTATCAAAGCCTAACGCTAACTAACAAGATCAACAACATATTAACAGTTTTTCATATTTATGACTTAAACTGCTGTTATTAGTTCAACGACATACACAGCAGGGATGGAAACTGCATTTTAAGTACTTTTTACATGGAAGAATGATACGGTCTAAGAACCGCAAGAAGATTAAGTGTGGATACTTTTTAATAATGCGATCCATCAAAACAAAACAAAACTAAAACGCATTTTTATAAGAGGAAATTAATATTAATTTCTTCTTTAATTTTTTTAAATACATATAAATAAATGTATGTATATCAACTTGTGATTGAAAAGTATTTAATCGCCTATTTTAAATACGTAAACATTAAAACATGTATTCTACCGGATCTCATGTGAACAATTCTTTAAGTCATAATAGTATTCATTTATTGATAATTAAATTTATGTTTATTCGAATATAATATTTCTAAATTAATATTCATCTTATAATTAAATTTCATCTTATAATATTTATATAATAATTCGGATTAGACCAAAAATCTGAATAACAATACAATTATATCAGTTATGTTGTAAACAAAAAACATAAAACTATGAAATTTTAAAAGAGAAATAAGTTTTGAATATAATTGAATAATAAAAAACTTTTAATTTAATTTCACAAATAATGAACGTTATAAGGAATCAAGCCTTTAATTTAATTGGTAATAAATAGTTTATTGGAGTGGTTAACGCGAAGCAATCATACAAATAATTTAATACTTTAAAAATTAATTTCTTACTCTTTTGATTACAGGTCAGTACTATTTCAAAACCTCAATTATACATGCCTGTGTACACTTGCATGCATACTAATAAAATTATACGAGGATCATTGGAAACTTGTAAGTTTTTACAATATATCAAAATCGTGTAATAATTCTTTAAAAAGAATTCACATATTTTGTGTTCTGTAAATCGAATGTACAAGATTTGCTAATTTTAGATTTACAGAACAGGGAGTGGCAATAGCATTATTAAAAACCAACAAATTTAATTAAAGAAAGTTTTTATAAAAATTTCAAATCCATTTCTACCCTCGCATGTGTATATTTTATGTTGTTATTGTTAAACTTTCAATATTTGGCTAATTCTTGTTCTTGTTGTTGTTGTTTTTTTTTTTTTTTTTAATAATTTACCTGTGGCCAAGAGGGATCATCTTCCGGTGGATAAGCAATAAAATGACGTAGAGTAAAACCAAAACCTTGATTTGGCCGTCGTCGTATAACAACAAGTTTTGGCTGTGGCATTTGCTGTTGACCAGCCGATGTCGTTGTGCTCGGATTCTGCAACATTTTGGCAAACTATATTTTTTTTTACTTTTTTTGGAAATACTACTAAAACAACCAAATGGTCCTTATGGCCGTTTAATGCTGCTGTTGCTGTTAATCAAACTTTTACTGAGCACCACCAATTAACCAACAACAGGGTCGCTGCTTGCTGCTGCTATTGCTGTCCGTACGTTACTGTATTGATCTCAGTTTAATTTGCATGAAGTGAAGAAGAAAAATAAGCATAGACATAGACGTTGTTGCGGCTGATGACGATGATGTGATATTAACATCTTTATTGTAGAAGTTGTTGTAGTAGTCGTCTTCGACGTCGTAGTCGTAATAATAATTTCCAACTAAGTGGCATTCACAATTGGTATCAAATTGCACAAGATCAGAGTTTGAGCTGTGTGTTCATCAAAAGATCAATCTATTTAGTAGCTTGAGCTGTTTACTTGCTTGCTGCTGGCTGACTGGCTGGCTGTTGCTGATTTTTTGTAACAAGTGTAAGAGAAGAGAGTGAGCGATCGTCGATACTAAAGAACATTAGGTCTCTGTAGTCATAGTCATTTCCATCGTCATCATTAACTGTATGAAGGTTACGATCATGGGGTTAATCAGCCATCTTGTCTTATAAAAAAAGGTTTATTTTTATTTAAGACATTTTTCTGCATCAAATATTGTTGCTGCTGCTGTTTTGTTGTTGTATTTTATTTTTGCTGACAATTAAATACAAACTGTTAATAAAAAAAAATGAGAAAGATAAAATGATTAAATACTGGAAAAAACAATAATATGTATTTATTTATAGATTTAATGAGAAAAAAGTGTTATTGACATACTGTATGAGTAAAAAATATAAATGTACTTAATAGAGCTTTATTATGAAGCTGAATCGAATTTCAAATAACCCTACAAATAAAAAGAACACAATTGTGTAGCTAAAAAGTATACAATAAAAAAACACCTATACATGTACATATTTATAGCGTTAAAAAAATAAAACCACTTTTTTTGAATGTGCTGAAGAATTCACAAACTCACCATTTTAAGCTTTTCAATGAAAGATAAGCTTTTTCTATAATAAGCGTTTTAAAACTTTCATTTATTTTAATACATATTAATATATTTAATTTTTTAATAACCATGATGTATGCATGTACGATTAGCAAAAAATATAATTGTTGTTAACAATCAATGTCTTAAGCAAAATACACAAAAACAAAAAAAAAAACTAAAATAACGAAAAAAAACTTAATAATTAAATGCTTAAAATCCATTAACAAAAATTCATCCGCATTAGTGTTTTGATGTATAAATATTCATTTAAATTGTTTACGTTTTTTGTTGTGGTTGTCTTTTAACACTGTTATTAACAATTAATGTGTGCTATAAGTTGCAAACATACATACATAAATTCATTAAATTTTTTACAAAAATTTTGGAACATATACATATGAGAATTACCACATAAATCTATCAGCAACAAATTGAAAGAAGCCGAATAAAGCTCGATTAACTGTAAACTTTCTTTTGATTTTATTCGTATTCTAATGTTGCGTTCAGATATCTAATTCATCATTTACTACGCAATCTTTAAAATCAATTGACTGAAAATTAAAATTCAAATCAAAATTTAATAGCTTAATCTTAAACAAAAACAAGTAAGAAAGTATAGTCGGTCAAGCCCGACCATATAATACCCTACACCCAGTATATTTATAAAACAGTTTTTCAGAAATGGGAGATATAACCAATTGTGGACCGATAATCCAAAAATTTAGTGTCATGATGTCTATGAATATAAATATTAATGATGAAACACAACACGACTGCAACTTCAAGCAAAAACGACTCTTAGAGAAAACACGACGGCTGCAGCTTCACGAACTGTCATTTAATGTTGTTGTCTACAAATCTTGTTTTAAAATAAATTTTTTGTACAATGGCGACTGCAAATTATATATGCAATCATGCTTTTGTACTTCTTCAATTAATTTTTCTCTAATATCACTCATTTTTTTTTTTTTTTTCAATTACAAAATCTTCACTTTAAAACGTTTCTTTTAAAGCCAAAGCTTCAAAAACATATGGTTTTGTTTACAAAATGTACAAAATTTAATAAAAGTATGGTAATATTGTTGTTTTAAAGTGAGAGCATAAGACAAATCGCTGTCAAAATAAAATAGGTTCCATTTCACGACCGCATTCTATATAAATACTTTTAAAAGATTTATGAAGCTTAAATTGAATTACGGAGAGGGTTTTATATGGGGGTTTCGACTAATTATGGACCGTCCATTAACAAATTGGGTGTCATTATTTCTGTGTATAAGAAACTTATTTGTATCGAAATTTATTTGAATACCAAAATTTTTAAGAAATTTCTGATCGTTAAAGTGAATTTCGAAAGTGGGCCTACGACCAATTATGGACCGATCATCATAAAATTGTACCATATTATATAAGAAACATATTTCTGTTCAATATTATTTGGGTATCGACATTTTTAAAGTGATTTTCGGGAGTGGGCCTTATATGGGAGCTATGATAAATTATGGACCGATGTGCACAAAATGTTTATATCTGATTTGGCTTCATTTATCACTCATTTGTGGTGAAATTTGTTTGGATACTTGCATAGTTCAAACATTTATGAGCTTTAAACCATAATTTCGGAAGAACATTTGTATGGGGGCCAGGTGAAATAATGGACCGATTTCCGCCAGTTTCAATCCCATCCGTCCTTGGACGGACATCGTAAAATCGACTCAGGGAGTGATTCTGAGTCGATCGGTATACTTTAAGGTGGGTGTTGGACCAATATTTCTGGGCGTTACAAACATCAACACAAATCTAATATACCCTACCCACTATTTTTACTCAAAAAAAAAAAAAAAAAAAAAAAAAAAAAAAAAAAAAAAAAAAAAAAAAAAAAAAAAAAAAAAAAAAAAAAAAAAAACTTTGAAAAAGTAACGTGTTATAGAAAATATTTGTATTCTTTTGGCACTAATGGTCGAATTCTCGGTCATTAGTTAACCATTGGTAAACTAAAATACTAACTATTGTTTAACTATTACTTGTTATTCTTATGGAAAACTAAGCATTGCGAATAAAGAATCATTAGTTAAGCCTTTGCCATTAGCTAACTAAAGACTGTCTGTCTTATTCAAAAACGATTATTAAATTTAACAAACAGTTATTAAGCAAATTTTTATATGCAAATCTGTCTTAATAAACGTTTGTTAAATTTAATAATCGTTTTTGAATAAGGGGGTGTGAATTTAGCCATAAGTGAATAAGTTCATAATTTCAACAATATTATTTTTCAATCCAGAATTTACTTTTAAAAATAAGATAAATTTGCCAATAAATATCTGTGATATGAGCAAAAATCAGCACTTTTCTTGATTCCATTATTGATTAACTTTTGGAAGTTTCCATATAACTTGGACACTGATCTTTCAATAATACATTCGGTATATCTTCAACATTTTTTTAATTTACAAACTTAACAATAAAACAAGCATATGTACCAATAAAAAATATAGAGAAAAAAAAGTCAAAGAAAAAAATAATCATGTTTATAAACACTGAACTCCCCTATACGTCATTATATGCTGGCGTAGATCATTTAAGGTGAGATTTCAGCTTTTGGTCGTTGGGTTGTTTGGGTTGTAGTTTGTAGCAGATTTTTAATGTTTTTTGGCGTTTTTTCTTATTCGCTGTATCTTCGTATTTCTATTCATGTATATTTTTAATTATATCAAAATAACAACAGGAGCAGTGATGTAGTGTTGATATTATATATTTATTTTTGTTAAAGATTGATGAGTTTTGCATCAACAAGTACCTAATACAACAATAATTTGTTGTTCGCCTCTATAACTAGCTACAGTTTAGTCAACACAATAAATAATCAAATATTATATAAAGGTACAGGGTCATATCTATAAGGAGCATTCATAGCATGTACTTACGTAAAGTAATTGTTATGAAATTAGTAAATTTATCTTTTGTATTTTAACATTAATTGTTGTTATTATTATTCAAGTGGAATTTTTGTTATAATTTATTAAAAAAAGTAGAGTTTAAAAAACAATTAAATGTAAATGTATTATTAAAATATTTAAATTGTAATTACGAAACAAAAAGAAATTTAATAAATGGGCTTCAGCAGCCCGAAAATCTTCTATAGTTACGCACTTACTCTACTATTAAGCCAGCCATGCATATAATTATAACTTTAACATACCCTTTTTTTATTTTTTGTTTATCTTTAAACTTTGTTTAATATTTATTTATAATGTTTGTTGGTTTTTTAAAGTGATTTAAACTTGGTTATTTTACTTTTTTTAGTTACGATTATGCTGATTTGTTTATTTCTTAACTTTTTCTAGCAATAACAATATGATCATTATTAACCCATTGCAGCCAATATAATATAATATATAATTTTTAAATAATAGAAAATTCCATTTTATTCTTAAATTTTCTACAACATAATTGACAAAATGGACATTTTTAGTTTATCAGGCTATGAAGCCTGATGTTTTAACGGTTTAGAAACCGATATTCGTTCGCATTTAATCGAAATGAAATAAAGAAATCTTAAAAATTTTTCGATAGCATTTCAGTAGCATTTCGTTAATTGCAAAATAAAGGTTTTTTTGTGTCCAATATATTTTCAATAAATACAAAATAATAAATTTTTTAAAGCGACTTTTTAAAACTAATATATATTAATTAAATATTAACATTCGTCTTTTTAAAACCCTTTAGAAAAAACCTTTGATTTAGAACGGAACATATGTTTCCGAAAATTTATAATAATAATTTGTTGATATACATATATTATTTATTGACTCAGCATACTTATTAAATAGTAAGCATACTCGGTTAAACTTCTCATTTTCTTTAGCATAACTTTTCTTTCAGTTTACCCGTTTTTTTATGGATTTTTTTTTTTAATTTTTCCCAAGTACCACATTCTCGTTACCCTCGTCTTTTGGCTCAATTTTTAAATATCTAAATATACAATATACGAGTACAAATATACAATGATAGCGAACGAGACACGTTTTCAGAAAATCAAAATAGAATGTTTAAACACATACATTTTTAGCCACTTGATTACAACAACGACTGATAACAAAAACTGATTTAGGTACTAGAACGCGACATTGGAACATGAACAAAATCAAATGAAAATTTTACTATTAATTGAGTTTTGTTTGTATGATTTTCTGAATTTATTGTTTTTAGAAATTGTAATATGATTTTATAAATGTGTGAACTATCCAAAAAAAAATTTAATACATTTCTGTCTTAAAATTTCGAGAATTTTTTCTATCTTTAAGTTTTTTGCTTATAGATACTGTATCTATTTTTGCAGAATTGTAGTAAGAACAGATTTTTTTTATATTTTCCGGGGATGCGAAAAGTCTAGAAAATGTGAAAGATAAATAGTAATTAAAGAAAATATCGCTAATCCAAGCCAATCTACACGTGATAACAACTAAGATTAGCTCAAAATTTACACATAAAGGGTGATTCAAGTAGAGATACTTTTTTCAATAGCCTTTTTTGACAGATCACGTGTGAGTCGTGTCATGCTGTCATGTTATTTTTGTTTAGTATTGTATGGCATTTTATAATGGAAAGACTTACGCCTGAACAAATCAGGCGTATCAATTTTATTACAAAAATTCACGTTCCGTGAAGAATGTGTCTCGTGCACTTCGCTCAACTTATGGTCAACATAATCGGCCTACTGAGCGTAATATTCGCAACACCATCACCCATTTTGAGACCAAGTATTCATTTTGTTTCAAGAAGACGGCGCCATTGCCCACACATCGCATTAATCAATGGATTTATTGAGAGAACACTTCGGTGAGCATATAATTTCACGATTTGGGCCACCAAGATCGTGTGATATCACACCGTTAGACTTCTTTTTCCTGTGGGGATATGTAAAGTCTAAAGTTTATGCGGACAAACCCGCTTCGATTCAGGCCTTGGAGGAAAACATCACGCGTGTCATTTGCCAGTTACCAGTCGAAATGGTCGAACGAGTCATCGAAAATTGGACTCATCTGCGACGTAGCAACGGCCAACATTTGATAGACATAATCTTAAATGCCAAAGTATGTTCTTTTAAATGATAATAAACATTCCCCATTAAAGTTGAATCTTTTTTTTTCTTTTTTTTTTTTTTTTAAGTGGGAACCTCAAACTGGATCACGCTAGCTAGAAACGTTAGAAAAACTCATTTGTTTATTATCTTTTAACTTCGTAGTTGAAATGTTTTAACATAATTACTTATAATTTTACAAGAAATTTTTTATGACTATTTTCTTCTAAAAATAAGACATAATTTTTGAACTAAAAAATTAATAAAAAAAAAAAAAAAAAGCTGATTAAATTAAAAAAACAGGTACTTTTGCATATCGCAAAAAAGATAGGAAAAAAAAAAATCTAGAGAACTTAAAATTTACTACTTCATCCGTATTTAAAGATTAATATTTTTATGTTCGGTCTCTGTGCACCTACATATAGTATTTATATTTAGTAAATACATACATTAACACCTATGAAAGAGACAGTAAGAGGCTCTCGACCGATAAATAATTCAATACATCTTATCTTAATATTGGTTTATCATAAAATTTTGTATCAAAACATTGAAAATGTATCATGTTCATGAAATACATATACATATGTAGGTTTTGTAAATCTTTTTTGAAAACACTAATAATACTTCTTAACAAAATGCCATTTCAATTCAACAAAATTGTTTTATTTAAAATTATGATTATGTATATAATTCTGCTCAAAAAAACCTTTTATTTACATACATATTGCTACACATTTTTAATGTACTAGTACATAAAAAAATAAATGGGTTAATAATACATTCAAACATATTTCGAGAATTATGTTTGCGACATACTTTAAAAGAAGAAAGGTTCATAGTTCGTTTGACGTTCAACGTTACAGTGTTTGTGAGATTTTCTTTAAAGTTTACTTTTGTGTATGTTTTTTTGTTTTTGAGAAATTTGTATTTTTAAGAAAAAAAGTTTTATTTAAGTTTTTTATATAATTAACCTCCGGTTTAAGACAGAAATAATAATTTCTTTTATTTTGTATAAACTCTCTGCTTGTATTATAAATTGTTGTTGTAGTTATTGTTTGAATGTGTTGTTAACCTTCTTTTCATTACTCGTTTTGCAAGAATATAAATGTTTTTTTCTGATTTTTTAGTTTTTTAGTTGTATGTATCTTTTTTTCTACAGCGTATAAAATCAAGTACGTCCGTACATACATACGTATTTATTTAATTTCTTTCTTATTGTTGTATTTATTTTTTCTTGATTTTTTTTCTTCTTATTTGCAAAGTGAAATCGGCCTCTCTTGCATTTATTTTTTTTTTTGTAACTTTAAGAGTTTTTTATTACAATTTTTCTTTTCTATACAATTTAGTTGTGCTTTTAATATTTTATTTCCATGTATTAATAAAAAAAAATGTAGTTTATAGTTTGATAGTTTTGGCCGTCAGTCACTTAAACAGACGTTAATAAAAAACCAAACAAAATCCATTAACAAAAAAAAAAACACAAACCATGTTAAAAAAAAATTAGATTATTCATCCGTACATCCATCCGTATTTTTTGTTTGTAAATTTTATCTTTTCAAAGGGGAGTTGTCAATGCTGGTTAAAATTTGTTTTGCTCCAAGTGTTAGCTCGTCATAATAATAATAAGACTGACAGCAATTATAAATTCAACAAAAATTGCACTTTAAGGGCAATTATTGTTACGGTAATATTTGAAATAAGCAATCAGAAAATTCATCAAATTGCCGAAAGATTATTGTCCTTTCTTCCATTTAATTGGTATTCGTCGTGGAGCTCAATTGAAGTGTTAAAATTAAGATTTTATTACAAAAGAACGTAGTTGATATGTAACAAATTATATAAGTTATGTAATATAAACAAAAACTAAAATTCAAATTAACCTTGTGAAAAAATTATTAGTAGAACATGTCAGTGGTATTCTGAAGAATGTTTAAATTATAATTTATAATTCTATAGTTTCTTTTTCCAAGCAATAAGGTCACTTAAATTTTACATAAAAATGTTAATTTTCTGTTAAAAAATTTTATTTTTATTATTTATACTTCAATTATTATTTTATTATAATTTAAAAATTGTAATATTCCTGAAGAAGCTATCCATCGAGATAGCGAAATATTGGAAATAAATATATAGAACATTTTTATATAAAATTTAAGTGCTTGGAAAAAGAAATTATAGAATATTGGAAAAGGTTGAATAAACGAACTAAATACATAATTTAATTTATAATAATAAATTGTATAAACATTTTAGTGATATTGTAAGCATATTGGTTTAAAGAATGTTTAAACTTTAGTTTACTCCCTACGCCCTAAACTAAAATGTTAAGTATGGTAACATAGTTGAAATAAAATGTGGACTTTTACTTCGACTTTTGCTAATTTCTAGCCGGCTTTTCATATTTTTGTATTTTAAGGTAAAAAAATATTATTTTAAACGTCTTTAGATTTATTGATGAAAAACTCGGATTTTTTCTATATTTAAAGATTTAATAAAAAATATTATAAAATCTTTTATTTTTTTTAATTTGATGTAAATAAAATAAAAGATTTATTATTTATATTCAAAAAAATTTCACTCAAAAAACTAATGAAAATACAATGAACTCGCAGAAACGGAACATCCAGTAACATGAACTACCCAAAAACATGAACATTTTTTTAAAACGTGAATATAGGCTAATGGCTCCAAAATGTGAATTTTATATCGAACGTTGAAATTCTATTTCGTAAGCTTATTTAAAAATCTTGGGATTCCCCGCAGAAGAATTTCGAAGTTTGTTCGTTGTAAACAACTTTTGTTGCATGATAAGTAGCTTCTTTTGTAGTTGTAGTTGCTTCTTTTCAATAAAAACTAAATAAACAAATTTATAATTATCATAGTTTAAATTCTGCTAACCTCTATTTTTGATAAATTCAATAACATAATTTAGAAGGAACTTACAAAAAGTAGCATCAAAATATGTTTCATAGGTAAAAAAAATACTTCACTTTACATTACTTTATCAATTAAATAAAAGATAAGCTATGTTATAGAAAAAATGCAATCTAAACATGGACAATATCGAAAACGTGAACGAACACCATCAGTAAAAATTAGTTCACGTTTCTGCGATAGATTTATTTATTTAAGTTATTTTCGAAAGCGGCTATGATGGCTTTAATCAAATAAGGATCGATTTAAACAAAATACCGCTTTGTGATTTATCTTTTCTAAAGACAGTTATGTACCATATACATAGTCCTATACCGGGAAAATATGGAGGCTATGAGAAAACGTTAATAGATTCTTACCATTTTCAACAGGATTTGTTCTTCTATAATACAAATAAAGCGTGCAAAATTGCATGATATTATCTGGAATATGTTTGAAGAAAATATCAAAAAATATCTAAAAAATAAAAATATCGTGGTTGTCTGAAAATTTGGTATACAACTTGAATCCTACTGTACCCATTTTCAATACGAAACACTTCGATGAAACAATGAATGTTTGGGAAAAATGTCATCGTTCTAAGTCTGTCGAAACTGTATCGTGCCTTCCACAGATAAACAGATGAATGGAAATGGCTAGACCGTCTTAAAATCTTATAAGATCCCAGAATATATACATATATTTTTTGTTTCTACGACCAATATTTCGATATGTTACAAACAGAATGACAAACTATATACCCCATCTTTTCGGTGGTATTAAAAATACAATTGGAATTCTGATGTTAAAAGCAATTATAACATGAAGGATCTAAACAATGACATCTAGAAAAGCAAAATTTTTAGAAATAAGTTATTTCTATCTTAATAATTAAATCGGTTGAATTATTTAAATGTTAAATGTATTTATACAAAAAGCACAAAAATAAAAACCTCCAATACAATTCTATGTGCATGTATACTTATAAATTGATCAAACAATGTCAATTATTGAAACAAATAATTGGCATACTTACTACAATAAAACCACAAAATCACATTTTTTAACACCTAAACTCACAGGCACATTTTTGTTTGAATTTCAAATAAAAAACAAATAAAACAAAATGCCAGATTTGGCAACATTATAAACACATTCAACAAATAGCTGAACAAGAAAAACATTTTAGTTGTTAAACCAACATGTGAATCAAAAATAATTCAAGCTAAGAATTGAACGCATTTTAAGTGTTTTAAAGCATTGTGAGTCTTGTCAAAAAGCGGCTTTTCGTTCCTGTAAAGTATACCCAGAAAGTAAATTTTAAATTAATGCTTTTGATGACTTTTTTCGTAAACAAATATATTTTATGTTTCATTTTTGTGGTATTTTTTGATTAACTAATATTTCAAGTTAATTGAAAAACGTGTTTTATTTTCGCAACACTGTCACATTCATCCGTTGTGTAAATTGATGTTAATTTTTTTTATAAATTTTATTTAATAAATAAACAAATAAAAAAAAAACAGAATTAAAACAAACAAAACAATTTTATTGTTTTGTTATTTTATACCGCTGTTATTGTAAATTAATTTTTATATTTTTATCAAAACATTCGTCACAAATGAGCAAATTTAGAATTCTATAGAGGGTAATTTTATTTATTTATTTTTTTTTTTTTGAAGTTTACAATGTTTTACTATTTTAATTTGATATTTGAAGGTTTTGTTTGTTCTTGCATTAAAAAATATTTGTATGAGCCCTACACTAATATAAACTCTTTAGATATTGAATCATATACATACATATAGAATTGATTTTTAATATGTTTATTGAATTAAAAACGTACAACGTTTAAAGTTGATGGATTAAATAATTGCAATATTTTTATTAGTTAAGAACCGAATCGTTATAAATTGTTTTGGTCTAATTAAACAATTTTGATAAAAATACAGTGTTATAAACTTATAATGATAATTATTGGTTTTCAACAAAAACTTTGTTTTTCAAAACAAAATAAAACAACGAATTTTTGTGAAAAGTATTCAAATTTTTATTGTCATGGAAAGAGTAAAGGTACGGCACAAAATAGAATATATTTGAACTCGTTTATTTATAAAAAAAAAAAAAACTTCGTTTATTTAGGACAATACAATAAATATTTACCACCTGGCCCACGATGTCGAACGATAACGTTCGCTTAAATAAGACTTAAGACACAAACTTTTTATCGTATCTATTTTTTACTCAATCAAGTTTGTTTATTCCACAATCAAGTTTGTGTCTTAAGTCTTATCTAAGCGAACGTTATCGTTCGATATCGTGGGCCAGGGGGTTAGTTTTATTTTATTTAATGCTGTTTGATCTTGCAAAACTCTTGTACGAGTAGAAATAAACAACGTTAAACAAGTGGTTGTTACGCTTTTTTGAGTAAATATTTGTCATGTGTGACCATACCTTAACCCATTAAAGACGGCTCATAGACCGCTCGTACGATTTAGAAGAAACTTTCAGAATTTTACCTGAAGATCCATAGAAATTGATTGGTAAAAAAAATTTTATCTCCCCCCATTCCTGAGATAGGACATGGGTATTTAAAGATTTTTTAACAATTTTGTTTTTCTTATTTCAGTATAAATAAAAAGCTATTTATTTGTTTTGAAAATTATTATTTTTTTGATAACTCGAAGTTCCGGTACATACTACTGTGACATTTAAAATGTACAGGGTTGCTTCGAAGAGCGTTACAAATATTTAAAATTACGCCATTAAAAGTAAATCCAACTTTGAACTCTATAGCTCAGTAGTTCGTTTCTAAAAGGAGGATTTGTCAGACTTGTTGAACTCATTACATGAAGTTTATTTTAGTAAAGCAAAGTGAACAGGTGAAATCAAGTGAATTTTGTTTTACAATAAAACAAGTGCATTAAAACATAAATTTATACAAAAAAAATTATAAATAAGCGATATAAAAATGAATCGTCGTCAGAAAATTCTGCCGAATTACAAGAAATTCTCGATAGCTGGTCCGATGGGAAAGAAGTTTTTCAAAGATAATCAGATAGACGAGATAAGTGATACGGAGGAATTGGATGACAATTTGCAAGTGTTGAACGACGACCTAAATCTGTCTCTCGAGATTACTGGGACTTAAGAAATAGAACGTTTCTTCAGTAGATGGAATGAAGATATACTATCTCTGAAAACGAGAATGATGATTTGCCAGTGACCTTCAGTAATATTGGTAAGAAGAGACGAAAAATTGATAAGAGATGAAACCAAAATGGTCCCGAAAGGATAATTACAAGTTTGAGAAGGAGCCTTGTATGATACGGAGACAGCACACAAAGCGCTATATGAACAGATTGGTGAAAATGTTTGGGAATTGTTTATTGATGAGGAGGTGTTGGAACTTATAGTAAGTTTCACCAACAAGTATGCTACAGCAAACAATTGTCCATCACTTGTAACAACATTTACCACACCAGATAAATCTAAAATTGCAAAGTCCAAATAACCTCTAATTTTCTTTAAATAAATTTAAAAAATATAAATTCGCCTTTTACTTACGGTCAACAGAATTATTTCAATATAGAGAAAATAGTTAATTTTAGAACTCATTATAGACGGTTGGGTATTTAAATACCCATTGTCAGTTTTTAGCGGTGACGGCCAAGTGTCTTGACACCCCGCTTTTATTTTATTCACATTACAAATGCGGCACCTAAGGCTATTTAGAATGTGCAGGCGTTTTTAATTTCTCGCAGTATCCTTTATTTGACAAACCTTTTTCTGATCATTTTTTGACAAACAAACAAAACGCAATTTTTCCAATTCTCAAACTAAAGGTAAAAATTAAAAATAATTTTTTTTTTTTTTTTGTCCAACATTAATCAATCTCTAGTATTAAATAAAAAAGCAACTTGCAGTCATTATCTCTTATCAGGACAACGCAGGAATTATTTTACAACTTTAATTTTTTGGGGTATTTAAATATCCAGTCGACTAAAATGGGTTAAAGTATGACAATTATAAATGAAATCTTATATCGGACAGTTGTCCAAAACGACCACGCATGAAGATGTAATCGATTCGATTGGCTATAGACTTTCTGCCGTATTTATAAAAAATAAAGTAGGCTTGAAGTGTGCTTTAAGACAAAATTTTTATACAAAATTTGCTTAAAGTACACTTGAAGTCTACTTTAATTTTTTAAAAATACGGCAGTTTATCTTTAACATATTGCCCGAAATGATCCACAATTTTCAAATCCACCATTTTTATAGTGAATTTTCGGTCAAAATTTAATTCATCGTAAGAATTGTCAAAGCTTTTACTAGTAAAATGTCAAAATGTAAAACTAAGTTTATGTTGAAAAAACCCCTTTATTTATTTGCAAGTCTTAAACTGCTAAACTGTGTACAACTAATTAAGCCGATTGCAGTCCTGACTTTATGAACAGTTTAGCATAATTCTAACACAGTTTTGATCCAGCTACAAATTACGAGACAATGTATTCAGTATAAAAATCTGCGGATTAATTTAATGATTAAAACTATTTCCAGACGTTATTAACAACTGAAACTGCAACGGAATGTGAAACCCGAAGAAACGGTTGATAATAAACTGATCGGTGTTTAAATACACTCAATTAATATTGTGTAAATATGGGCTAATCATTATTAAATACTAACTAAAGAAATAAATATTAACAAAAAAAAAACTGATTAATTGTACTGAAGGTTTTTAATTTCTTTTAAAATATAAGAAAAATGTTCTAAACACACAGAAGAAATCAAATACAAATTGATCAATTCACAACCTATTTTATGAGTCGAGTATATATTTACCTATGTCTATCGGGTGTTTTATAAATGTATCAGGGTTTGAAAATTAGACTCTAACATTGCTTTTTTCTAAAAGTTTTAAGTGAATTTTATATAACATACAACACATACGATGGGTTATGAATTGCATAATTATAATTAGTACATACCTCTGCTTGATATCATGAAAGGCAATTGCTTTGTTTTATTAAAACTCTTTACAAATATACTTAATTATGTTTTACACGGTAATTGGTTCAAGGAAACTTAATGTAAAAAAAAAACGTACACAGAAAAAAAAATTATGTTTTTTTTTTCAATTAAACCTTTAATTGATTTTAAAATAATTTTCAATTATAATTTTAATTGATTCAATTACTTTTTCTGATATTTTCAATTAAATCACACATTTTTTTTTAATTGATACTATCATTTTGTTTACAGGTCCGATTTCAATTAAATTTTTAATTGATTCCACAAATATTTTAATTGAAACTCATTTTTATTTTTTTCTGTGGAAAAAAGGCATTGATCGTATGCAAAATAAGTGATTGGTTCCTTATCTCTAAAACCTATTAAAATTAGTGAAAACAAGGATTTTTAAGAACAACTATTCAGGTTTATAATATTAAATCACATATACGATTTGTTTTTACACAAGAATAGTTATTAAAGAAAAAAAAAGGATATGGAAATCTAAGCTTAAAAATAATGTAAACAAAATATATGACAAGTTCATTTGATTGTCTGTACTAAAAGAGAATTCCCCTAAATTTGGGCTATTTGCAATTGCTCTGACCAGTAAAATGCTTGTAAAAAATGTATGCCCAAAAGATTTTGAATCGTGCTGAATGGAATAAAATCGTATAAAAATAATGTAAAATTTGTTTATTTTCAAACCGTTTTAAATCAAAACCGTGTAAAAACAGAATTAGGTGCAGTTAAATACAGCACATACAAGATTACTTTATTTTAAAAATTAACATATATTTTTGTTGCCAATTCATTCATTATCTTGCTGTCATTAACAACTACTTTGAGTGATATTATCCATATGTACAGTATAACAACATTGTATTCATAAAAATGTCATGTTATTTAAATAAAAATGTTCCAATAAACATTTGATCTAAATAGTTTCCTCTTCTTTATGTCAGTCACAAATGTAAGTTAAAAGCGAACATAAGAAGAAAATAAAGAAATAAATGTTTGAAAATATGTATGTAGGTATAAATAATTCCATACAACAATTATCTGGTGTAACTTTCTCTCTATTCAAATCAAGAAATAATCATTCTTAAAGCAAAAGTTATCTAATGTTAAATTGTTATACGAGTATTTTACCATGTACTTTCACACTACACCACATCTGTTTGTGTTCATAAACAAAGTATCTTGCAAATGAAAGAAAGAAAAAAAAAAACATATAATAGAGTGAAAAAAAAGATTTCTATTTCCATTATAGGTTTCCTTGATATGTCCGATAGATTATTGTTAGTGTTTGTTGTTATTTTTTATTGTTGTTGCTTGTTTACGTCCAAACATACGGTTTAATGTTGTCGGTTGTTTTTTGAATAGAAGTCAATTAAAATCTTTAGATTTCTATTCTCTTTAATATGAGTTGTGGTATGTATACTAAGGACTAACTATATTAATAACTAAAGCTATATATTTTTGAAGAATTCATACCAGCTAAGAATTAAAAATTTCGGGAACACCGTTTCAGAATATTAAACATGCGTTTAGGAGGGTAAAATTTTATATTTTTTCTGTTTTCGTAAAAATTTAATTTATTTATGCAAGGCTCTTATTCTATACTGCATATAGAAATCGGTTGATCCATAATAGATATATACATATTTCCTCAACCAATATGTGTTCTCACACCACAAAATGTAAAATGTTCTGATATGAATTTTTTCAATCAGAGATGACATTTGCTAAGTTTGTCAATCATTTGAGTTTAAATACTAATGATTGCGAGTAATTACTACTCTATTATGTGAATATAATATAATACAGATTTTTGTGCATTTTGTATAAACCCATAAACATAAATCCGGTTTAGTTAATTTTATATTCTCTACTTGCTAGGTTCATGTACTTAAATTTTGTTACTCACAAAATATTTATTTATAAAAGTTGTTCATAGATTTTAATTCAAAACATTTTACCGGTTTAATCTATTTATATTAGCAATAACTATATTATCACTTTTGGTTTTCATGTCTCCTCGTTTAGGCCCTATTGTGTTTTGATTATTTCCAATATCTTGTTCTATTTTTTGGTGGGACCAATTTTATGAATTTTCAATGCCAAACTTTTCTAATGTTAAACCTTTATACGAGTACATATAAGGAACAGAATAAATCTACTTTTTGTAATCTATGAAATCAATACAACCATTATATTTTTATAGCTGGGTCAAAAACATATTTTTTTTTTGATAAAACATATTAAAAAAAAATATTTAAAATCAAAAATAAGGTTTTTTATTTATGAATATTTTTTTCATTACCACTTTCGTTGCCCATGTTGCAAAAATTAACAGTGGAATATCAACTACCTAAATTCTTTCACTAAAGATGAGTTATTTTTAGAAATGTGAGTTTAAGTTTTTTTTTGGCTCACTTCTTAAATGTTACATGTTGACTTAACTTGATATAATTAGACACATAGCATATATCATTCACTATTGTCATCTAAAAATAAAACTATTAAAATGCTTTAAATATTTGTTCAAACCTAAAAATACTTAATTGTAGTAAAGAACAGAACAACATCACAAATACTATATGCAACACCGGCAACACTAATCATGAAAGAACATTTTCATTTCCCATTTGTGCACGACAAACACAGCACAAGCACACGCGTTTTAATTGTTCAATAACAATAATAAACATTTAACATCAATATCTATTTTCGTATACCGTCAATCTTAGTGTAAATGTTTTTCAACATCCATCCCCATCTATATATTTTTTCTATTTACTAGATATGTAGTCAGAGTTTCATACCGCCAAGAAAACAGACATTCATTCATACATCTAATATGAAATCAAATTGTTAGAAAAATGAGAAAAAGAAGAAGAGATAATAATTTTAGAAAAATTTTCTTGATGACGTTATAAACAAAAAACGACTTACATATACATATGCACAAATAAAATCGTAGAAACGAAAAACAAACTCAAGTAAAATTATATTTAAGTAAAATCTAGAATATATGTATAAGGAAAATTATAAGTATTTAACAATAACAAAAATCTAGCCATTCATACACACATGCATACGCACATACTTATATATACTCGTATACATAGTAGAAAGCGCTTAATTTTCAAAAGACTTTCCTTTCTCAACTGTTAGACAACATATCAAATGTATTAACAAACACACAAATACATATTGGAACATATAGACAAGACAAGACAAGACAAAACCCACTTTATATTTGTTCAAATTATATTCATTCAGATAAACACTTTAGAAAAAACCAAAAACACACACTCCCATTTACTCACACAAACCTCAAACATCTAACACCTATCACAACACTAGAACAAACACCATCATCATCCAGCTATCTATCCATCTATCCTTCAAATTAAGACACAAGAATAAAAACAGAAAACCAATAATTTTGTTAAGTTTTTGTGGCAGAGCCTTAAATGAATGTAAATAATGTAGGAGTAACAGTTTCTTTTTGTGTTGTTTGTAAAGGATTTTCCAACAAAGAAAACAAAGAATTTATAATAAAATCATTCAAATTTTTATTGCATTGGAAGGAGTAACGTTTGACAATTATAAATAATCTTGGACAGTTGTCCACCACGACAACGCATACAGATGTGGATACTTATATCAACATCTTCCATTAAATATTGGCAAAATAGTGGGTCTATTTCATTAATCTCGTCACGGAAATCTCGGCATAGACTTTACCTTATGCATAACTCCAGAAAAAAAATCCAGTGGTGTTGAATTGCATTATCGGGGCGGCCATTTAACATCTAAATTTCCTGAAATTATGCGATCGGAAAATTTGGTTTCAGTAAACTCATCGTTTCGATGGCTGTGTGATAAGTTCTGTTTAAAACGCACTAACATGCGTTATCAATCAGCGTAACTGCATTTCCAGCCGAATTTTGGATAAAATTTCCTATTCATGCCTAACAAAGACTTCTCGACAATTGCTCTTGGACTATCAGATACTCAAATGGGTACAAAATCTTAATAGCGGTGTCAGAAGGGCGATAATATTAAACCAAATTATCACTAACTTTGCAAAATGTAGCTTGTTCAAATCCACCATTCTCATAGTGAATTGTTGGTCAAAATCTAATTAATTGCAATAATTATCAAAACTCCAACTACATGATATGTTAAAGAATAAAAATGTCAAAACGCTCATGTTGAAAAACTAAGTTCTTGTTGAAAACACCTTTCTCACATGGAGATATATTGAGTCATATTTTTTGCTCTTGGGGTTTAACCTTTATAAAGTAATGACATTAGGTTAACAGTCTTTACCAATTGGATCAAGAATTTAAAAAGAAAATACAGCAAGTATTTCTGACTACAAAAATTATTTAGAAATTATCAACAGTTTTTAAAAGCTAAAAAAGTTTTTGTATTGCTATACGGTGCAAAAATGATTTATTTTTATAGCGTTTAAACAGCATTTTGGACATGCAAAATCTTTTTGCAAGGTCTCTTGACTGCAATTCACATGGTAAACAATTTCCCTGCTTTTGGATGAATCCTGCTGCTCACAAGCGTTTTGAAATTGCTGCTTTGCAAGCTCCTGTTGATTTCGACAACAATCTTCATGGAGTAACGTCTCCAATTCTTGATATTCAATCCTTTGGCTGATCTTCGTCATCCGTGTTAAAATCAGCCCTTCTGAAACACACAATCCATCTCTCGCATGTTTAAACTGATAGAACACATTCACCATAAGCTCCGGTGAGTATTCAGTGTCCTTTAAATTAAAGAAGTAAAGAAAACTTCCCGCCTATTACAATTTGTTGGCACAAATTCGACATTTTTAAAGCAAAAGCAAAAAAAAATTGATGATTTACACTATGAATATCTATAATGTTCAATAAAGTTTGAAATATCTGTTATGAAATGCCCCTTTTCAAAATTAAGCTAAAGATAAAAGCTGCATACAAAAGATACGTCATCTGTTATGAATCCCACATTTTTAGTTTATACACCCAATAATTTTTATTTCTTAATTTCAATTTTTTTTTTTTTTTAATATTTAGTTGCTTTTCTGAATTACAATTTGTTTTTTCTCATTTCCATTGTGAATTGGTATGATTACATACACACTTTGTCTATTTCATACAATGTGAAGAGATGTATGTAACTAGTTTCTTTTGAGAATTTGTGGGCCAATATTTCAGGAAATTAAGACAATTTAAAAGTTACTGATTATCTGTTGATAATTCAGTGTAATTAGTTTTTGTAATATAACAAAGCTGTTCTATCTTTAAGGAAATTATAATTTTATTGCCAGGATATAAGACGACAACAATATTTAGCAAAACTTGTTGGCGAATTTGATATGTTGAAAACATAGAAGAAGTCAGTCTTCTTTAGCATTAAAAAATATGGATTTATGGATGAGTAAGTGTGTAAAATTTTTTTTGGTTATGACTATGTCATCATTTTGTTTATGTATTTGTGTGTATAATACAGAATTTGTTTTTTGTTGTTGCGAGGAATATATCCACCACTTGATAATACATACTGTTGTTCTTGACAGCTTTTATTGTAGTTGTTGTTAAAGAGATGACATAATACCGAGTGCAGTAGGATGATGTGGGTCGAGTTGTATGTATGTGTGTAGTAATGTGTATTAAACTCTATAAAACCTCTTGAATATTTTTAAAGTCAATATATGTGTATGTATGTTTGTATGTGTGTGTGTGTAATATTTTAGAGCTTTTTTGTGCGTGTGATAACAAGGTCAAGGCAAAATGAATTAATATTTTTTGTTGCTATTTTTTTTTAAGATTACATATTTTCGTACAACTTTTAAGAATTTGTAGTAAGCTTTGATTTTTCTGTTTGATTTTCATAATTTTTGATTATCTCACGATTTTACATTTGAATGCATTTACATTTCGTTTATATTTATTTATAAATATACATACATATATAAAATTAAGTTGTTTATGCTTAACTGAATACGTTCAGTGTCATGTTAGTAATTCAATCAAAGATCAAATGCATATTTTTAATAATTCAATCAACTGCTACTTGTATTAGTTATGTTAAATTAAAAAAATTGCTCGAATTATAAAACAATAAACATTGTAATAAATGTTTTTTATTTGTATTGTTTTAATTACGAAATCGTTCTCTAATCTTTTCAATCAACTATTTTGATTAATTTATGTTAAATTTCCTGTTTTAATGGCTAATGATAAGGAGTTTAATTTGAAATTTTAATTTAATTTTAAGTGTTGCTTGAACTGGTCGGACGTGTTATTTTTAGTGCGGCTGAATTTTCGTAATAGGTGAAAAAAAAAAAAATAAAAAAAAAAAAAACTTGTAATAAGTGAAAAAAAAAAAAAAAAAATATATATATATATATAAAAAAAGATATTGTAATAGGTGGAAAAATAGTGGTTTTTCGGTAATTTAAAAATCGCAAAACAACTGCATGAGTGTCCCGCTCAGATGTAATTCTGAGAAAGAGCTAAGCTACAGTAGAAAAAACTTATGGATCTCTGAGGAAGAATCCTTAAGAAAATCCGTGGAGTCTCTTCTCACTACAAAAGCCGAAATACGGCGCCGTTCCTGTTCGCCCAATATAGTTATCTCATCCGATGAGAAATCATCATCTTCATCAAATAGTGCAGTCAAACCCAAAAAACAAGTAGGTATGGATAAGTACATCACCGTTCTCAAGCGACAGAGGAGCCCGACATCTGCTCAAATGTCTTCCAATTCCAATAAAGTTCCTAAGACCGTCAGCAGTGATAAGCCAAATGATCAAAACAGATTTGCTCTACTTCAGACGGATGACCCAGAAATACCGAAAAAGACGTTTAAGCCCCCACCAATTTACCTGAGAGAGCCCACTTCCAATAAACTGGTACAAGGAATTGTTGCTGTAATAGGTGAGAACATGTTTAGCGTAACCTCAATTAAACATGGAAAAATCAGCGAGACAAAGATCCAAGTGAATAGGGAAGATGATTTTCGGAAATTGTCCAACCAGTTGGAGAGGGAGACCAGGGATTTCTATACCTATCAGCTCAAAAGCGCAAAAGGACTCCAAGTCGTTCTAAAGGGTATAGACCCATGTGTTGATCCTGCGGAGATAAAGAACGGATTAATGGACAAAGGGTTCAAAATCAAGAGCGTAGTGAATATTAGAAACCGTGAAAAGATTCCTCAGCCCATGTTCAGGGTAGAATTGGAACCTGGAGATGTTGCCTTAAAGAAAAACGAGTCCCATCCAATTTACAGTCTTATTTATCTTCTGCATCGTAGAATTACCGTGGAGGAACCGCATAAGCGTGTTGGACCCGTCCAGTGTCTTAATTGTCAAGAATTTGGTCATACCAAAGCGTATTGTAAATTGCCGTCTGTTTGTGTTGCATGTGGGGAACTACATGCAACTGCTCAATGTAATAAGTCCAAAACGGACTTAAAAATAAAAAAATGCAGTAACTGTGGAGGAAATCATACCGCTAATTATAGAGGTTGTCCAGTTTATACTTATTTGAAGGGCATAAGGACCAATAAGTCGCCAGTATTACCTGATCATCCTCAACAACCTAATTTCACGTCGAGTAAGAATTTTCCTCAAATTGTACGACCAACTACTCACGTAAACGCTCCTAATTCTAGACAAGTTTCTTACGCAAACGTGGTCAAATCTAATAAGCCAGGTCTGGAGCAGGAACCTATATCGCAATATTCTGAGCCACATATCAACAATCTAGAGACAACATTGCAGACACTTGTCCAAACTATGAACACTTTTACGACCACCATGACATCCATGATGCAGGAAATGCTGAAAATGCAATCCACTATCTTGCAAGCCATTTTAAAGAAATGATTTATTTAAAAATTTGTTTTTGGAACGCGAACGGCCTCCGCCAACATAAAAACGAACTGGAATACTTCCTGATGGATAAGCAGATTGATGTTATGATGATTGCTGAAACTCACTTGACGTCGACAGGGTACTTCAAAATTAATGGCTACGTGTTGTACGATACTAAAGATCCCCGCGGAAGAGCTTGTGGAGGTTCGGCAATTCTTATAAAGAACAGAATAAAACATTATCTAATGAATAACATAAGTGAGGATTACCTCCAAGCAACAAACATTTGCATTGAATTCTGTCAATACAAATTTGTTTTATCATCGATTTATTCTCCGCCTCGATTCTCAATAAAAGAACACCAATACCATAACTTCTTTAATTCCCTTGGAGCTAGATTTTTAGTTGCTGGCGACTTTAACGCCAAACACACATTTTGGGGTTCACGTCTGGTAACCCCAAAGGGTCGCGTACTCTTCAACACCATTGCTCAAATGGGCTTAGATGTACTCTCAAGCGGACATCCCACCTACTGGCCGACGGACCGACGGAAGATTCCCGATGTTATTGACTTTGGAGTAGTGAAAAATATCCCTGTAGAATGGATGCAAGTGGATCCTTCATTAGACTTGTCCTCAGATCACTCTCCTACTATCATTTCAATGCATTTCCCTCAAGTGTGTGGCTCTCCATTTAGAAACATGACTAAGACCCGAGTAAGCTGGATAAAATACAAAAAGTATTTAAGTTCTCATTGCACGGAAAATATTGTGTTGAGAACTACCGACGATATCGATGAGTCGATTGGCAACTTTACCGAGGACCTTCGACGAGCTGTGCATCACGCTTCCACTTATCACGTTGAATGTAGAAATAGGACAAACAGAACTTATTTATCTGAACTCGAACATCTCCTATCAGAAAAAAGAAGAATGAGAAGAGAGTGGCAACTTCACAGGTCTCCTGAACTGAAAGCTAGGCTACGGGTATGCAGAGATATACTAAGACATTTCTTAGAAACCCAAAGAACGGCTTCACTTACATCCTACTTGGAGGGTCTTGATAGTACCCCACAATCTGACTACTCGTTATGGAGGGCGGCAAGAGGTTTAAAAAGACCAGTGAGAGGAAAACCTCCTTTGCGAAATCCGACTGGTGACTGGGCTAGAAATGATTCCGAGAAAGGGACATTATTTGTTAACCATTTAAGAAATGTGTTTACTAAAAACAACTCAAACAACGTATCTGATTTGCCACCACTCGTTATTAGACCTCCTGTACCTCTAAGACTAAACTTTGGTGATGTCCAAAGCGCTATTGGTACTCTGAACCTTAGAAAGGCTCCAGGTATGGATAAAATCAGCAATAAAATGCTTGTGGAGTTACCTCGTGTAGCTAGAAGAATTATCCTCTTTATATTCAACGCTATTTTACGCCTAGAATACTATCCTGCAGATTGGAAGGTGTCTATGATCACTATGATTCCTAAGTCAGGGAAGGATCACACCAAAGTAGAGTCATATAGGCCAATTAGTTTACTGCCGACAATTTCTAAACTGTTCGAAAAATTGTTAATGACTAAGTTGATTCCAATTCTGAACGACACTGAATGCATTCCTAATCATCAATTCGGCTTCAGAGCTAAACACAGCACCATCGAACAAACTCACAGATTGGTAAATGTGATAAGAGGGTCGTTTGAAGACAAAAAATACTGCTCCGCCCTTTTCATTGATGTGTCCCAAGCGTTCGACAAAGTTTGGCATGACGGTTTAATGCACAAAATAAAATTAACTCTGCCTGCTAACACCCATAAACTTATGGAAAGCTATTTATACGGTCGCAAATTTAAAATCAAAGAAGGCAATTTTTTAAGCCCCGCTCAGCCAATTGAAACAGGTGTGCCACAGGGTAGCATACTGGGTCCTACTTTATATTTGATTTATGCCTCCGACATGCCGTCAGACCCCAAAATCCACACGTCAACTTTCGCAGACGATACAGCCTTTATCAGCGTTCACAAGGACCACCAAGTAGCATCACAGAATTTGCAGAATTATGTTTATAAACTAGAGAATTGGCTAGAGCTTTGGAAAATCAGGGTTAATGAACAGAAATGTATTCATATCACTTTCACATTGCGAAAAGAAACTTGCTCGTTCATCAAAATAAATAATCAAATTATTCCTCAACATAATGAAGTCAAATACCTCGGCATTCACCTCGACCGCCGTTTAACTTGGAAGTCTCATATTGAAGCGAAACTTACACAGATGAGATTAAAAGCAGTGCAGCTTAATTGGCTAATTGGCAGAAATTCTTCACTAAAGTTGGACTGCAAACTATTGTTGTACAATGCAATTCTAAAGCCAATCTGGTGCTATGGAATTCAATTATGGGGTACTGCCTCAGCATCAAACATTGAAAAAATTCAAAGGGGTCAAAATAAAATTCTACGTATAATTACTGCAGCTCCATGGTATGTTAAAAATTCTCGAATTCACAAAGATCTATGCGTGCCATCAGTAAAAGTTGAATTTACAAAACACGCGTCAAAGTATGTCAGCAAACTTGAACACCACCCAAACCCACTTGCACGAGACATCCTTAACTTTAGTGGCCATAATCGGTTGAGAAGGAGCGATACCCTTGCTTTAACTCAAGCGCAAAATAGATGACTGGATCAGTTGATGTGAAATTTTTTTAGTATCATAAAATTTTTGTCTAGCACTGGCTGGGCTTATTATTTTCTTTTTAGTATTAAGATTTGAATACTTATTGTCATTTCATTATATGAAGATTCAATAAATAAATAAAGGCTATAAAAAAAAAAAAAAAAAAAAAAAAAAAAAAAAAAAAAAAAAAAAAAAAAGTGGAAAAGTTAATAACAAGAGTTCTTAACAATATACAAGGCTTAATTACATATTTATAAAAAATAAACAAGTAAGAAAATCGGTCAATCACGACCCAGTATACGAGTATGTGCAAAAATAGTTTCAGATATGGGCACTATGACCTATTTTGAACATCAACAAATTTAGTGGCATGACTTTTGTGCCAAATATTATCTCGATATAAACATTTTTAAAAAGATTATGAGAGCTTTGACTAATAATGGACCAACCGTTCTAAGATGAATTATGTGTGGAATTTAATTTGGATACCAAAATTTTTAAGAGATTTATGGTCGTTAAGGGATTTTTGCAAATGGGTTTTATATGGGAACTATGACTAATTATTAACCGATTATCACAAAATTGGGCCAAATGATTTATATGTAAATATATGAAACATATATGTGTTGAATAGTACATATTTGGATACCAACATTTTTAAGTTAGCTGTGCTCTTTAAAGTGATTTCCGGAAGTGGGCCTTATATGGGAGCTATGTTCAATTTTGAAACAATTTGTACAAAATTTGTAGGTGTGATCAGGCTTCATTGGAAATATATTTGCTGTGAAATTTGTTTGGATGCGTGCATAAATCAAACTCTAATGACCCATATTTCGGAAGGACATTTGAAATATGTAAAATAATAGACTGATTTCAGCGAATTTCAATACCAACTGTCCTTGAGCCGAAAAGGACGGTTCAAAATTGCGACTTTTATTCTGCGCACAAGCTATATATGGGCAGCTAGCCAGCCAACCTGCCAGACATCGTTAAATCGACTCTGGAAGTGATTTTAATTCGATCGGTATACTTTAAGGTTTAAGAGTTTTGGACTAATATTTATGGGCGTTACAAAAATCAGCACAATTGAAATATACCCTTTTCACTCTAGTGGTGTGGAGCCATCATAATTACAAGTTCTATAACAATATTATGGTTTCTGTAATTATTTATATGATTTCTTTAACCATAATATCTTAAAATTACAATTTACATGATTGAATCAATTATATATATTGTATATGATTGTAGTAATTAACAAAAATAAACTTCGTTTATGCAATCATATATATAATTGCTGCTATCATGTAAATCGTAACTTTCTCGCAATCATATAAATAATTACAGTGACCACAATATTGTTTAAACAAAACTCATGTTGAATAGATTGCATTGACCATGCACAACTATATTTTTCTCTCTAAGTGTATTTTTATTTTTAAAACAAAACACACAATCTCCATCTCTATGAAAGCTCTCCAAACACTTTTAGGGTTAAAAAACTTTTCAACAAATTTCATGATCGCCGAAAATTATTTCATCTTCCGAAGAAAGCAACGTGAACAAAATAAAATCAAATATTTTTCACATGTTGCTACCTGTTAAACTAAAAGAAAATTTCTTTGCTTCACCATATTTAATAAATACCCCAACAAAAACAAAATTATAAGCAAATCCGAAGGCCAATCTGTATAAACAAAAAATCACACGCATAAATATTATCATATTGATCGTAAATAAATTCAACAAAATAAATATCGTAAAAAATGTTTATTTATTTCAAGAAAACTTTTACTAGATCATCATCATTCATCTCCTGTTGTGTTTTTCTAACGCTTGAGTTTGTAGTTGTTTTACTTTTTAACCGCAATTTTTAAGTTCTAAATGTCAAATTGAGTAATTTTTCATTCACTTCATTGACTTATTTTTAGTAGTTTTCTTTTTTTGATTTCGTTTAAATTTTAATTTGTCGGTGTCATTCTGTTTTGGATTTTGTAAGTACGTTTTGGTACTACTTTTCTATTTCTATTTTTATGTGACTTTGTACGCGACAGCATTCAATACAGTCATTCAATGTACGGCAAAATGTATTGATGTCTAATTTCAAAGTAAATAAATTGTTTTTGCATTTGTTTTAAGCGTTTTATTTATCACATGAATTTGTAGCTGAACATAAGATCTGTCAATAAATGTTGAGCAAAATGTATGCTATTAAAAAAAATGTTTTTGTAAGAATTTCTTTGATATTTCCATAAATACAAAATAAAAAATTCCTAACTAAATTCATAATTATTTAAGCTTTTGACCCCCTGGCGATTGATCGAAATAATTCGATCGAAATTTAATTTGTTTCATTAAGCAATAAAACACATTAAATTGAAAATGTAATTTGCACATGGGCTTCATACTAACAACATGATGTTATTGATGATCAGTAGTGTTGATAATTTAGCGAGTTCGATTTAAAACAAATATAGGCATTTAAAAAAATAAGGTTAAAAATTGACATCACTGCTATTGCTGACAGCTCGGTGGTCTAATGACTAAGGCGTCAACGTTTATCTGATTTTTAAAGTTCAATACTTATTCACCTACAATCATGGCCAGTATTGATTTAGACTAGTGTTCTCACATAAAAAATTTGCCAAAAATTTTTAATTGTTTAATGACGAAATCTATTTTTAAATAGAAAATCAAAATGTCTTTAACTTTCATTATTTCGATGTTGAATTATCTGGCTTATCAGGAAAATTACTACATATATACCGGAGTTATATTTATTGTAGTTTGTATATTCGAGTGCATATATCCGTTTGTTCAAATTTCAAAGAATTGATATTATTGATAACAAAAAATAGAAAAAAGAGATAAAAAAATAAGTAAAAGTATAAAAACATTAAAATAAAAATATGTAGGTGACTTTTAAACACACCTTATAGTAGCCAGAATTTTAAAAGTATTTTATATTTTTTTTTTTTGATAGATAAAGTAATAAACATTTTGATATTTAAGAAGAAAAAATAAAAAATACATATAGACATATTTTAGCAAGAAGTACATGCTGAAACAATATTCCAATCGGTTCATATTAAGAACAAAACAATTCAATATTTACATTTCGTCTTTTAAGATACAATAATGTGAAATAAAATAATGTGAACAATTTGCATTAAAACTAAGTTGAAAGTTAAAATTAAAATTTTTTTTTTTTAATTTTACAATTAGTACTCGCAAGAGGAAAAATTCTCAATTAATATATAATAAAATGTTACACACAATACTTGTTCCTATAATTTCCATTTTAATGCATTTAAAATGTTATCCTAACGCTACGCAACGATAACGCTAATTTTAATTATTTAGGTAGCGGAGATTTAGTATTTTAATGATAACTGCAACTTCGGTTTAACTTAAATTATTAATAAAATTTACAAAGATTTTAAATAATTTAACAAGACTGATGTTAATTACATTTTAAGTTCTGTAGATGTTAATAAACTCAATTACGAAAATCAGTATATTCATTATCTACAATTATAAAAGAATTAACAGCGTTTTGGATTACTTCAGTAATCGTTTTTTACTTTCCTAATTTGTACTAAATAAATGTCAAAGAATCATAGTTCAATTCTTGATATTTCACGGTTTGACAGTCGATTGATTTAGTTTATAAACTCAGAAAATTGTTTAATTATTGATATTTGTGATATTAAAAAAAAGAGATCTGATATCTGCCTATCAATAAATTGAATATTTTAGTGCGATCTTTTTTATAATATTTGTTTATACCCCTATGCGAAAAATTATATTGCAAAACTATAATACAGAGTGAATTATGAAATTTAGATCCTTTCAATTAGTTGGAAGAAGGATTTTTTTCGATAAAAAATGTAATAGTTTTCGGAAAAGCTATGTTAAATTATAGACCGATCATCACAAAATTGCGAGAAACCTAATTTTAGCAAACTTTACTGGCATGCTAACATATTTTAGATTTATTAATAATCTACATATGTATGCTCATAAATGAAATTTTTGGCGGTAGTTTTTGTATGGAACTATAACAAATAAATAAATTATTGCCCGATCGGTACCAAATTTGATGGTGTCAGTGAAGTTTACATAAAACTTATATGTGCTGAGTTTTATATGAATATGGATTTATTATGGATATTTAAAGAAAGAGCAGTTGTATGGAGAAAGAAAATGCTATGATCATTAATGCAAAATCCGGTCCTTTAAGACAAAGACCGCGCAAAAAAATACAACACCAGTCTTAGTACCCCATGAAGAATATATGGATGATAGCAGAATGGAGTAGCTATAAATTAATATTGAATATTAATAAATCAGTGTTTAATCAGTTTTTATACCCTACACCACCATAGTAGTAGAGCTGATGTTTGTAACGACCATAAATATTAGTTCAACACACACCTTAAAGTATACCAATCGATCAGATTCACTTTCTAAATCGATTGAACACTCTGTCTGTCTGTCTGTCTGGCTGACGACTGTCTATGTAAAGCTTGTGCACAACGTACAAATCGCAATATTAAGAAAGAAAATTCAATAAAATTAGGAGCAGAACAGGAACGATTGGGATTGAAATTGGTTGAAATCGGTCCATTATTTTACCTAGCCCCCATACAAATGTCCTCGCGCAATAAGGCGTTTATTAGTCATAAATGTTTGATTTATACACTCATCCCAACAAATTTCGCTACAAATTTTGTGTAGATCGGTCCATAATTGACCATAGCTACTTCCTTCCTTGACTTTAAAGAGCATAAAGTGATTTTCAACACAAATATATTTCATATTTACACAAATCATTCGGCCCAATTTTACGCTGATTTGTTACTAATAAGTCATAGCTCCCATATAAAGCCCATTTCGGAAAATCATTTTAATGAAATCTCTTAAAAATTTTGGTATCCAGAAAAAAATTCAACACAAAAAGGTTTCATACAATATGCAGAAATCATAACACATAATTTTGTAACGATGGTTCAATAATTAGTCAAAGCTCCTATTTAAGACCCTCTTCGAATATAACATTAACATCAAAAAAAGCACACATAAAAAATGACCGTAGAAAATTTTGGTTCTTATCATGACTTTTAATGTGTGCCTTTTTTGATAAAAGTCAAAAAATAACTTTTAATTTTGACTTTTGTTTTTTAAGGCAACAATTAAAAGTTATTTTTGACTTTTATTATTTTACTCAAAAAATAAAAGTTATATTTTAACTTTTAATTTTTTAAGGTAAAAATAAGTCATGAATTAAATATTGCATTGATACCGCCAGCCAATTCATACACCGTTAACATGTCTTAAATATTAAATATAGAATTCAAACACAATTATTTTAAACGAATACTTTGACATTAAAGCAAATACTTTTCACTGGGCTTATGTAAGTATGTATATTCTTTTTATTTTTTTTTTTGTTTAGAGTACTACATACATATACAGAAAATATTTATATATACATGTATAAAACAAAAAAATTCAGAGAAAAAAATGCAACAACAAGAACGTGAAATTAAGTAAATAACGTAGTAGAGTAGTTGTAGTAGTATTTGTTTATTTATTTGCTAAAGAATATATATTTGTTTATCTAAAAAGATAAAAAAAAATAAAATAACGAAACGAAATAACAATTTAATGAATGTCTTGTTGTTAAATGTTTAAATTGTAAAACGGCAAAAAAAACAACTAAAAAACAGAAAAAATAACGTGGAGCTTCGCCGCCCGTTAAAGTTGAGGCGATGATATCAATCAAATTTGTAACTTTTTTGTTTGTATAATTATTAGAATAGGACAACACAATGCGACACAGTAACAAAACAAAGTAAATTAAAAACTACACGTTTCGAAATGTTATTTAACTTTTTTGATGGGGAGACAGATCTTAAGTTTACATTTTGTTTTTTGCAATTAGTGCAAATTAAATTTTACCATTACAAACACAGTTTAAAAAATGTTTTAATTCCGATATAAAAATGTAATTTATTTCAAACATTATGGGTTTTTCTTTATTGAAATACAAGTAGCACTCCCTTTGTTTATGAAATATTTTTATCAATAATACTCATTATTAATACGAGTATTTCGTTATTTCTGATTTTCAACCTGTGTCGGACATCTGCTCGTAGTTGTTGAGTTCCATTTATGTTTCAGATTTTCCCACACTTTTTTTTATTATATGTATGTATGTATATACATAATTGAATTGTATAAATTTATTTATAGATTTTTGTATGTAATTGCATGACCTTTTATTTAATAAAGTTCTGTGTTCATTTGAACTTTAAAGAAATATGTGGCATAAGCTGAAGTTGTCATTTAATAAATATGTATCAGTAAAACTGCAAAGGGTTTCGAAATTTAATAAAGAACAATCAAAAAATATATTGCATAATCACATTTAAACACTGCATTATTTCAAAATCGTTCAAAAACAAGATTGGCTAACGTTACAGCTAAGCTATCGTTACCGCAATTTCCGTTGCCGTAAAAATATAGTTATTAATATACATAATTGTAATGACTGATGCTGCTATTCTACTGCTAAAATAATTCTGAATTAGGAAGATACTAATTCCTGATTTTAATTATAGTCAATAAATTTAATTTAGAATATACCACGTAAATGTATTTTACATTTTTGTACAAATTTAATAAGGACAAATACCGTTACCGCTGACATTACGTTACTGAAATAATCCAAAGTAGCATTGCTGTTACCTTTGAACCATTTTGAATCGAAAGCCAATCTTGTTCAAAAAAGTAAACAAATAGATCGAACGTATTTCGTAAAATAGAAAATCGCTGAATTAAAAAGTGCTACAGTCCGACTGAAATCCATTTTTTTCCATTCCAAAAATTTGGCATAATCCGAAACAAACTAAAACTTTTCAAATAATTACGAAACAATTCAATTGTATTAATTTTAGAAAATGTGTCAGCTCATTTCTTCATTTCATTTTAAACAGAAAATTATTTTATCTGAACGTTTTTTAAATATTATTAATATTTATATTTATTTTATATATTATATATTACAATAAAATATAGTTCGCCTTAATATTTTATAATCCAAGTTTTTTTCTTTATGAAAGTTTCGGTATTCGCCCAAAATTGTTACCTAATACCAGCTGTGCAGTTGTATAACAATTTTAGTAGTTTTGGACTTCTATATTTAATATTATTTATTTGAAGGCAATCTTTTATGTAGAAGTTTAGTTCAGCTCACTGTAATAGTGTTCCAGGTTATTTTCACGACAATCCGCTAAAAAAAAATTACGGCTAAGGATCTGCGTAAATTCTGGAATTACGTAACTTACGTTACTCATTGGTTATTTAAAAAAATATATAAAACTTTTTATATTTTTCGCTTCTAGGTAATTTTGAAATTTGCTCATTTTTGCAAAATGTAAACATATGTCAAAATGGGATTTTATTGTTCGTTTAATAAAAGGTAAAACGAACAATAAAAGAGTCGTTTTTATGCATGGTTTATAGAAGGTTGAATAGCCTATTAATCGTTAATGAATACAATTTTATCAATAATTCCTTATTAACGGTTGATAAACCTACTACAAATTTTTATGAATACGGCTGTAAGTCTCTCTTGAACTATTGTATTTCTACGACTTTTCTGAACATATATTTCTTAATTTAATATATTAGTTTAATCCGAACGTATAATTTATGTATAATTTAATTGGATTTTTATGTGTACTTGTCTTTTTCCCCATTACAAAACAACCGGTTTTAAAAATTCCAAGAATTTACAAATCTGTCATATTTCTCAAATATAATTCGATATAGACAAGTGAATTAAGTTATTGGCCTATGAAAATAAAATCTTATTATTACGACGCACTCCTTATGAAAATGATGAAACACATGAAAAAGGTAACCGGTTTGTTTGGAAAAAAAGAATTATGTGAAATCAAGTGGAATTGCACTTTAATCGTATACAACTCTGTCAAAATACATACAAACACACACATCGCAAGGTTTAAAAACGATATTGGGAATAGCGTTTATACCGAGGATTTGTAGCATATACATATTTACAAATTTTAAACTCAGATAAGTATTTCCAAGATTTTTTCCAATATTTGTTGAGCAAATTCAATTTCAATTTTATATTCTCGGATATTAAAACTATACATGAACTTTCTATTGAAGTTTTACAAAAGTGCCAAATAGTTTATAATAATATTAGAAAAATATAATTTTTATAAAAAATTTTTTTTGATTTTTAATAACCATTAAAAAAGTACCACTTTAAAGAGTAAATTTATCTAAAATACCTTCAATTCGTAATTATCAAGAGTTTGAAGCATTTTTGGAATATTTAAAAAATGCTCCACCACGTGCTTCCACAACCAACAAAAAAAATCAAAATGCCACTTCTGAAGAATCGATAGATGCTTTTGTATTTTAACAATGAAGTAATTTTCAATGCTATTCTTTTATAATCGTAGTTTTTTTATACAATTTACTTTTTTTTAAACCAAGAATACAAAATTTTTTTTTCTTACTACATACAATATTTATCAAAACAATGTAGAAAATGACACTTGACCTCTTGATTCCAGTCAGAAGAAGCTCAGAAAAACAATTGCATATTTTCCACTTAATTCTTACATTCCTTTTATTTATGAATACTACTATCTATTTACTATTATTTTTAAAAGGCCTTTCAATAACTAAAATTACTTAATTATAAAAAAAATAAAAACGTTTGATTTCAAAAAATTAGATCATACTAAAAGTTTCTTATTGAATTTTATATTTATACAATAATTAAAATAAATTCTCAAGCATTATATTGAATTTAAAATAGGTTCAGTTATACTACTAAAAATGTATAATATTTTAAAATAATTTAACAAAATCAATTTTTTATAATTCTCTCATAAACATAATTAGAGCTTTTAATTTAATAATATCTAGATAAATAAATATTTATTCAAAGAGACTTATGAAAACTCAATGGTGCTGAATGATGACGAAGCAGCAGGCAGTATTCATTGAAAGTAGAGTTCATAGACTTAGGACTACAATGATTATAACGACGATGACGATGTAATAAGAAATTCAACTGCTGCTATCATGGTAATATTTATCATTACGAATATGTATGGTCATGGTCTTGGTGGATTGGGTGGCTGGATGTCTGTAGAATGCTAGAGTTTGTCGACAGATGAAGAGAGCACGAATCATAAACAGTAAAAACCAACATAAATGAAACAATTTACGCTTAACAATTTCATTTGTATTTAAACACGATGACGGTACACAAAGTACGTACGTCATCAACACATAATCATCCTTTTTTAGCAAAGAAAAAAAGTAAAACTAGAAAAAATAAATTATGGTTAAAAAATAGCAAAAATATAAATAAAATTTCAAGTATGAAAAAAATGAATAGAAAAGCCACAAGTTTTTGTTCGTCTCAACTAAACACCTGTATATAGGCACGAAGACTGTGTAGACAAACACAAATAGAGGAACTTCTACAACGAATAAGAAGCATTAGGAATGGAGGACAAAAAATAAAGAGGAAACCTTTGAAATTTATACACATAAGGAGGTAAATCATTAGTATACATAGTAAATTAGGAAGTCGATTTACTCTGTGTGTGTTTATGGACGTGCAGTTAACACAATACGAACCGACAAATTGGGTATGAGAAAAGTACGTACCATTAAAAGAAGCAAGCAAAGTAGCGTTCCTAAGGAAGACACTTTTGTTTTATTTTTTAACATAAATATTTATAAAACTATGAAATTACTGTTGCCCTTCTTTAGCCGTTGTAATTATTTGCAAAGTTTTGCCTTTAACTGGGTTTATATACCTATGTACTATGTATAGTATATAATGTCGTCTCATACATCCAAGTTATTATTACTCAATGAGGGTTGGTTTGGAAAATTGATATTTTATAACGAGGTTGTTGTCGCTTTTGTTGTGTTTAAGTAGAGTGCTATCGCAGAGGGTAGTGTGGTGGGTGTGTTGTGTTGTGTTTTGCTGTGATGTGGTGTTGTGTTATTGTCTAATGTTGTTTTCACAAGTATCACCTTAGTTAGTGGTGAGTTTCAAGAGTTTTTATAACATTTTATGTTGAGTAAATCACCTTTAACAAACAAATGAATTTCGCATTCATTGTTGTGGTTTAAACACAGTAAGTAGTTTATATTACACATGACTGTTACACATTAGACCTGCTCCTTATTTAAATTCAATTAGGATAGATATGAATTTGTTCTTTATCAGCACAAATTTTAGCGAAAAAACATTTTTAATGAAAAAATATTTCTGGAATGTATATACTCGTACGTCAGTACGAATTTCTATGAAGTAGGTTGTTGGAAAGGTTTTTGAAATGGCTTTTATTTAATAACGATATTGTCTGTTTAACAACAAAACAATATATTTTTGCATAATATTGCATATGTAGACCAAGAAAAATATGTTGACAAAGATATAAAACGTTGTGGTCTTGCCAGACCAGTTAGGTTTAGCTTACTTTTTCTTTTAACGTGAGTACTTTCCTGTTATCGTTATCCAATCGATTTAAAATTTATTTCAAACTATTCAAGCAAGTCTTTCTTTTTTTGGTCTGGCCAGACTAGCGTTTAAACAATATAAATATATAATAGCTACTAAAATTTTTTTGTTAGCAAGAACGCGACATTTGAACAAAATCAAATGTAACGTTTAGAGTTTATTGATGTTTTTCTTTGACCTTTTTTAATTTTTCAGTATTATATATTTGATGTTCACAGAAGGAAGAGAAAGTGCCATTAAAAGTAGCTAGAGAAAAAAATATATTTTAAATATTCAGGCTTTTTCCTAATGTTAGCAACTATTATTAGCTGTAAATACAATATACATATTATAAAAAAATTTTACTTTTTGAAAAAAAAAACATTTATTTATTAGCATTTTAATTTCCTTTCTGTGAAATGCTTTATTTTAAAATTTCTAAGAAAATATTTATAGATATTTATCCAGAAAAACTGTTAACTAAAATTCAAAAAAAGGTTCTTGTAAAGGAAGTTCTGCACCTATATAAATAGGAGTTGAAAGTTTAAGATTTTAAGATTAAGTTTAAGTTTTATATTTTTTTAATTTTTAGAGTTTTTTGTTTTCTTAATGAAAAATTGTTGAACTTTTAATATTTATTATTAGAGAAATTTTATTTGACTTGAGTTCATTTTAATTAATAATTCAAAGACTACCATTGAAATTTTTAATTTTTTATTTTTTTTCTCAATAAAACTCAAACTGAGTTTAAATTTGAAGCTGATATCGCTATTTAGATTCAAGAAAGCGCAAATGTTAAAATTGTGTATCCTAACTAGAAAAATAAAATTAGAATAAAAAAAATAATATGGCAAATAATTTAAATAATTTAAATTTTGCAAACATTATCCGGAATATTCGGAAAATTTATCTCCTAAAGAATATATGCATGTCAAAATTTTCAAATATGAATAATATATAATATATGAGAAAATAAATAGTTTTGTGAACACGTTTTTGTCGTATATTTTGCCGTTTTTGTCGTATATCATAATATTATCATAAACGAAACCTTACCATATAAAGAAGGACAGGTTTATTGTTTATGGTTCTTAATATGCAAGTGTAAATGACAAAAGCAATTACAAACAACAATCAATCGTGTAAGAGTTATACTTTAGTATGACGTTTCAACTATGTAGTATAAGGTGTCGTCATTATGTTTCACAAGAACCATGATAACAACAACAAGCGTAAGACGACATGTCATGTTATAATATGTTTAAATATCTTCCCATTGCAATTGTTTTGAAATGTATTATTTCAATGTTGTTTTTTAGCTTACAAATGAAAAGTAATTCTTTTAAAAATATAAAAGAAAATGTTGTAATATCTCTCGTAAAATATACATAAAAACTAAAAAGAAGTATACGTTACAAACTGTATTTAATATTTAATTTCCCCAAAGGTAGAGAAAGATATATTAAAGAATGACGTCATTATTTAAACCGTCATCATCAGTTTGTGTTTGTTAACAATTGTGAGAAATTTTACATGTAAAGAAAAAACTTATCGCTTAGTTTTTTTGAGAAATTGTTCATAAGTTAATGCGAACGACAACAGGCTGAAAACTTCTTTAAAAATGGTATAAACCAAACTCAGTCACAAACAACTTTTTAGCCAGTCTTCGTAAAATCTCAAATTTAGTATATGAATTTTAGCAGTAATTTTACTTTTTATTTCTGTGTGTATTTTGCTTTTATTTTTTATTTTTACCTTGTACTAAAGCAATTCAGAGAGATTGATTACGTGATAATTAAATTTTTTCTTTTAATTTTCATTTAATTGTTGCAGCAGTCTGTTTTCTTTTGTTACGCGAAAAAAAACAAAAAACACGTACACGAATTTATTGTAAATTAAAAAATTAAAGTTGTTTATCACGAGAAGTAGGATGAATGGTTGGTTGGTTGGATTTCATTTCAAACTACCGCCATTAAATGATTCATTATAAAATTGTTGTAAAATTAGCAATGTTTGTATTTCATTTTATTTAATTTTTGCTTAACTTTGTTACTAATTACGAGAGTTTGCGTAACAAATATTGTTAAAGTAAACTAAATGCATAGGTACGAGTATAGCAAATATATGTCTATAAAGTAAAAGACTTATCAAATTTCATATTAAATTATCTGCAGCGAGAAAGTCTACATATGTAGGTGATCTGTATAATACTAAATTAATGGGTGGTATTATTGATTCCGCACGGAAAGAAAAACTAAGCGGAAAGAAATATCGATCGATATGTAAAATGTAATTATTCATTCCTGCGGCATGCCGCAATACTATCTGTGTAGAGATGATACCGCAAAAAGGACAAATACCACAGCAACGGAATAAATAATTTCTAATTATGTTTCCGTACAAAAAATTTCTTTCCGCAATCGCAGAACGGAATGAATAATTTGACCCAATTTGTTTTAAATTGGTTAACCATAACTATAAATAATAAAGTATGTAAGTAATAGATTTCAAATTTTATGTAACTTCTGTCAACATGTTTTTAGCAATAAAATGTGAACTTAAAATTTGTAAAATGTTTCTTTAATCTTACCATGTGCATAAATGATGTCTCGCTTAAAAAGGACTTACCTGAAAAAAAAAGATATTTTGTTAATATTATACATTTGTATAATAATTGTAAATATTTTATTAAAAATAAATTAATATTAAAAAATTGATAATTTATGGCCAATGAAATTAAATTGAATTTGTTCATGTATTAATGTCGCGTTCTGGTAGTGTGAAATCAAATACAAATCACTGTTAATAGTACTCCACATATGATAAAAAGATTACTGCAAATAATAATCATAGCAAACATTTTATTTTGATTTTCAAAGTTCGATATATGTAATAAAAAATTTTGAGAAAAACAGAAATTTTTTTAAATTCAAAGTGCCTTAATCTATATCTTATATTTCTGACACAAAATTTATTTTTCATATAAAAACTCAAAAATCCTGTTAATATGCGTTTAAATGTCAAAAGGATGTCATTCTATGATCACTCATATTTCTGATCCAGAATCGATTTTTCATATAAAAAACACAAATCTTAAATTCTGAATATTTATTTAAATTAGAAATAGACCTCAATCTGTAATCACTCATATTTCTGACTCAAAATCGATTTTTTATATAAAAACTCAAAAATCTTAAATATTTTTGTAAATATGCGTTTTAATTATTTTTTATTTTCTTTATAAAAAAACGCAGTATTTATCAAATTATAAATGATTTAAGTTTTGATCAGATTTGTAATGAAGAAATCGATTTTGGGTGTTGATATGTAAAATTTAAGTATGTATGTATTTATTTTAGCAGGATGAAGAAACAATCATATGATCATAAACAGTTGCTATGTTGCAAACATTGTTTCTATTTCCCAATCATGTAAACAAATTTGTAAAATCTACAATAAATTTATAATGTTCGTTTTAAACCATTTATCATGTGTCAAGTTTTTATAAAGTATTTCTTTAATAACTCTATATTGTAATTGTAGTCGATTAAATATAGACACATACGTATGTATATTAAGTTTCATTATAAATTTATCTACAACAAGCTAAATTTGTTGTTTGTTGTCGATTCGTTGTTGCTATTTTGATGAATATTCATAGCTATTTGTCTAGTTGATCTATAAATTAACATGAAAAACGGCATATATATGTATGTATGTAAATCCCATGCCATGTAAATCCATCTCATATTTTGGAATTTTAATTAAAGCGGTTTATTATTATTTTTTACAATATTTATTTTTTTGTCCTCTCTATTTGAATAGTGGTTTATATGAGTGAGTATAGCAAACATAAAGAAATACTTTTAATTAATTTTAATTGAAATAAAACTCATTGTTTCAAAGTACAGTTTATAAACTAACATAGTACAATATGAATTTTATGGTTGTATGTAAACTTACACAGACAGTGTCATACACACACCAACATACACAAACATTCAATTACATAAAAATATTGTAAAACAACACCACGCAAAAGCAGAAAGTTGTACAAGTCAAAACAACCTGTCAATACAAAATGTATGGGCACCACACACACACACACACACACACACTAACTCACTCACACTTTTAAATAAAATATGAGCTTCATTCGTTTATTTTTTTTTTATTTATATTTTGTACGTTTTTTGTTCTTTGCCTTTTTTACAAAATTCGATTTATGAAAAAAATCTTGCAGGGTGGGTAAGTGATGATAATGCAATTTATGAAATTCAAGGGTTGACGATTATACTTAATTTACCAAGGGGGTAAAATCCCCACCTCCCCACAAAAGGTTACATATACTAAATTTAGCATTACAACAATAGAAACCGAAACCGAAAGCAAAAGCAAAACACAACTTACCACCACTTGCTGTGTAGTCGAGTGAAATGTGGTTACATGGAACGAGGAGTTACGAGTAAACTTACAACATATGCAAATATGTACTAAATTATATTAAGTTAGCATTGGAACAGGGAGTAAAAACGGTATTTATTGAAAACCATCACAAGAATAATGTTAGTAAACACTTTTATATATTTTTTAGTAGAAAATATTTTTAATATTGACATCAGTTTAAGACAAAATATTTAAAAATTTTATAATTTAATGTTCAAAATTGCCTAGACTAACTTTAAGGAGCACTTTTCTTTCCAAATATAAAGCATTCACATAAAATCTGGTCGCATAAATGCTGTAATATTTATGTAACAAGAATGTCGAGTGAACTGTGCACTACAAATTAATACTCATTTAATAGTACTTATGAAAAGCTAAAAAAGAAGCTAGAATTAATTTCTATTTATGAAAACCCTGCTTTTGATCGCATTCATTATATTTATTTAACAATATTTCGATCCCTTACGCTGCATACATAATCACCAACACAAATTATAGTTAAGAACTATTCTATCAGTCCGCTTTAACTTTCCTTTGACAATTGTGTTCATATATTTTTCTTTTCCGTCGATTAATAACACAAAGGTAAATCGGGCTAAAACATTCTTGAAGAATGGTGATGTCTAATAAGAGGCAGCAAATTTTGACAATATAAATTTAAAAATTTGGCCATACATTTTTCAAGTTTTTTGAAAATAGTTAACGGTATTTTTAAGAAATTCGTAAGCTAAATAAGAAAAATTTCAATTATTCACAAAAAATTTCAAATTTCTTTTTAAATAACATATAATATTTCAAATAAATTAATCCTACGCCATTTTCAATTTTACTTATGTATATATATACATATTTATAAAAATTTAATTTTTAGAAAATGTATTCTAAAATCCGCATGCTGGGATTACAAAACGAAAGGCAGTTTAGGAAACCTTTATGTAATCTTTATTTATCTTTGAAGAATTTGCCAGCCCTAATAGAAATGTCGACCGTATGGTAAAATTGTAAAAATCCCATTTGTGGTATTTTCGTTAAGTTTTTTGAAACTTTTGTACCTTTGTACTTTTATTAATTTGAGATTGAAATTTTCATAGCGTCATGTTAATAAGCATTCAATTACATATTAGTTGATTCTATCAAAACACAATTTTTAAAAAAATTTTTGACATATTTATACAGTAAGAGTTTTTGTCTTTATACCCGCTTCACTGACATTGGAAGCTTTTAACACCTTAAAAAATGTTTTCCGAATAATCTTGTCCAATGAAGTAACTAATACAAGTGTATTTAAATCAATATTTATTTATTTAGTTCTTTTACATATTTTGTATTTAACGGAAAAATAACACGATTTTATTACACAAAAGTATTGGCACATTTAATTTAAAAACTTATTCAAGAAAATTTGTTTTTACATTTTTACCACATTTAATACTTAGTGGGCAAACGTTTTGGCATAGAATGCGTCAGATTTTTTGTGGTTTCCTCCCCAATTTTTAGCCACTCTTCATTCAACGCCTTTTGTAGCTCAGATTTATTTGAGATCGGCCGCTTTTTGACCCGTCTGTCCAGTTCCTCCCACAAATGCTCAATCGGATTGAGATCTGGAGACTGTGGTGGATGCGGTAAAACATGTGCCACGTTGTACAATAACCACATACGCACGTCATGAGTTGAATGTTTGGGGTCATTGTCCTGCTGGAATGTAAACGATGTTGGCAAATTTAACTTTTCGGCGCTTTTTTCGACGTTTTCTTTTAGAATATTTAAATAAACTAATTTATCCATAATGTCGTCTATAAAAACCAACTCACCGACACCCGCCGATGACATGCAGTTCCACACCATGACACCACCTCCACCGTATTTAACTGTGGGACAAAGATTTTGTTTTTCATATGCCTTATTGGGCTTTATGCACACGGTAGGTAATGCGACCATCAGAGCGAAAAATATTAAATTTACTCTCATCCGAGAAGAGTACTTGATTCCAAAAAGTAACAGGTTTGCTCTTATATTCTTTTGGTTGATTAAAGAAACAAGAGGTTTACTTCTAGCAACTCGAGCATTATAATCAGCCTCGTGCCTTTAAAACGATTAATAACACTTTGAATTGTGATTTCTTTTTGGAGTTGAGAAATTATTTTTTGATTTTTTTTTAAAGAAAATGTCACTTTAACCGAAATAACGGTAAAAAAAAAGTGTTTGGTTTAACATGATTGCCAGCTCTCTGAAAATTCGGTTATAAACAAAAAGGCTGCCTGAGTGTGCCAATACTTTTGTGCTACAAATTCATGACTTTTTTTTGCTAAATGTGTTTAAAAAAATATATTTAGTGTATTTTGACAAAAAAAAAATCACTTGTATTAGTTAAATCACTGTAGAAAGTATTTAGTATCTAAAATTTTTTTTGGAAGAACTTATTTGAAATGACAGTAAAATTGCGTTAAAACTGAAAAACTTACTATGCCAATACTTATGTTCGGGACTGTACATATCGAGAACAATATGACTTACATATGACTTACATTTTTTCTGGAATAATAAAGATTCAAGTCATTACCTCGATTAGAATCAAAAATAAACCACCTAAAGATTCAAAATTACTATACATTAAAAATGTCTGTACAAAATGTTTGAAAAATATAAATATAGAATGTTTAAGATAGAATGTCAAAAGTGTGGCCGGATTTTATGTGAACAATATCAGATTCTGTTTATTTATATTCAAAATATTAAATAGTAACTCAGGAAAAATGTTATTTGTTCCTTAAGAATTGTTATTATTCTATTAAGATTTTTCTATGGGAGTAGCAAAAAATGCATTTGTAAGATTATTTAAAAAAAAAAACATTAAAGAACATTTTAGGGTGGTTTAAACGAACTCTTTTATACACATAAACACATTAAAAAAAGCTTCAAAACTCTAATGATTCTTATTTGATTTTATTTTACATTTCTTTTTTATATTCCGTAGGCGGCATTGCATTTACTGAAACAGGGGGCAGGAAATATCGACGTATTATATTTTTCAACGTAGAATGAAAAATGGGGTTTTGCTTTTCAAAGCAACAAAAAAATGAAATAAAAAAGCAGTACCAAACAACTTGAGGCAAAATAAACTTCCTGTATTTGATACAAAAAATAAAACTTAAATGAAAACGATGTGTAATGAAATGTACACAATGTTAACCAGGAATGGATAAAGTTTTGACAGGATTAACAGCCTCAGAGGGCAGCATCGACAATTGAGACCGAATGGCTACTGTAAAACGCTTTCACAGCTGGATTTGTTTTACAAATATAACAAAAATAAAAAAAATATGTTGAAACTTCTTTTTGGGTAAACGACAACTAAATTCAAATCATGGAATGGGTAAGTGTTCACTTTATTTCAGTCGTTGGTTGTTTGGTTACTTGGTTGGCTGACTGCTGGCTGGATGGCTGCATATTTTATTGCTAAAATTGATGCAATGTTTCAGTCAATATTGCAGTACAGTCAAGTCGCTGTCTACAGTGTGTTGCCATCGGGAACTTATAAATTATTTTGCATGCATGCATTGTAAAATAATTGTAAAACGTTTGCAATTTCAAATTGTATGTAGAGAGAGAGCAGACAATTGTCTTTACATGAACATATGTAGTATGCTCCATGTAGAATACATAGTGATGGAAAATAAGAGAATGCGTGTAAAGAGTTTGTAAAATATATGCATATTGATTAATATATATTATGTAAGATATTTAAAAACATACACATATATAGGTATGTTACAAAACATGTATCTAAAAAAATGTAGTTTTAAAAATGGACAAATATCCTGAAAATAAAGTAATAAATGAGAAGAACTATAAACTCCACGAAAAGAGTATATGTTTTCGATCTCTTTACACTTTACAACAGTTTAGTGGGGAGGGTATAATGGATATGTGCTGATGTTTGTAACGCCCAAAAATATTAGTCTAACACCGACCTTAGAGTATACCGATCGACTCGGAATCAGAATACGTTTGGCGGTAACTTATTTCACCTTGACCCATTCAAGTACTATTATCAGTCATAAATTTCTTATTTATATAAGTATTCACTAGAGTATTCAAAAACACCGACTTTTTTAGAAAAACGGGTTTCGGATTAGTCGAAAAAAAAATTTTTTAAACAGTTACAATGTAATATTTAAGTTTTTCTTTATTTTATGTACAAGTTCGTGAGAAGGATTTATAAATATTCTTTATAAAAAACGGGCTCTGTTCAGTTATACCTATATATTTCTTAGTTTTTACAACATCAATTATAAACAGGTAATACAAATATAAAAAGTTGACAAAAATTAAAAAAAAGTTCTTAATTATAAAAAGCGGTTAAACGATCCAAAAAACGGATTGTCAAATAATTCGAAAATAAAAAATATTCGAAACTGGTATCCAGGTTCGGTTTTTAAATACTCTAGTATCAACACAATTTTTCCAATAAATAAGTTTTAATAAAAAGAAAGTATACCTAAACACTTTGTGCGGATCGGTCAATAATTGTCAATTTAATACAAATAAGTTTATTATATATAAACATCATGCCACATAATTTTATGACTATCGGTCCATAATTAGTGATATATTCTATATACCCATCACTTTGGAACATAGCACCAAATCTGAGACAATAACATCCAAATAATCTGGTAAATTTTGCAAAATACAGCATGAACAGCAATTATTTGTAAATAAATTTATGGAAAATTGTCAACATTCAATATTTAATACAATTTTTAATCATTGTAAATTTTGACGAAAAAGAATATAATTTGGAGGGTTCGTTTCGTATGGAAATAAAAAAATGGCATGTTTTGTGCAGAGCATGACACTCTAAATTGAGAGATTTTTGGTATTGTGAGCATTTTTTTTGCCGGCAAATAACATTAATGCTGTGTAAAAGGTTCCAAATTAGTTGTCTGGTCAGCTTATTTGTAATCAATCTTCGTTTGCATAATTTGTAATCGTCATGCTGCTTTTGTCAATAAATAAGCAAAGCTGCTTTCATGCCTATAAACCATTTTTGTCAATGAGTTTTATTTTTCAAATCAGGTATAAAATTTTTGATCATTATTCATCACTAAATAGTGTTTTCAAAAAACCGACTTTTTTGAAAACCGATTTTTCGGTTACCCGAACTCAAAAAACCGGGTTAACCGCCCTTTAAATAACAAAATAAATTAAACGTAAAAAAAAACAATTCATTTTAATTTAAAAAACAACAAAAATAACTTTCAAAATAGCATTTGTTACACAAAATTTGTACCTATTTTGTGGTAAAAACCCGTAAATTTGTCCAAAAACCGGTTTTTCGGTTAATCGGTTAACCGAAATTGAAAACACTATCACTAAATCAATGAAACGTGCTATAGTTATATGACAAAACTAGAAAGTGAAAAAATGTTTAATGTTTCATTTTAATAGACAACATACGAGAATGTGACTTCAAACTTTTACTGCAGAATCCTACATATTAATTAGTCCCATTTTTAAATTAAACAACATTACAATATGTACTAAAGAGAACGTTTAACGTCATTCATTCTTAACTTCACTTAATCACCCATTATTGTATATAAAAAGTGCCCTTAATGTCTTCCTGATTGCAAAAATTTCCTTCAGACCTTTAAATCTAAATGCACTGCATTACACCACTAAACAACATGGCCAACTGGGCTTTGTATCCAACCATCTTATTTATGATTTGCATTTCTAGAAAGAACATCAACAAAAAAAGAGTAGGCCTAGTGGAAAGAACACAACAACAAAGCCATAATGAAACCCCAAAACAAGCATCAGCACGAACTTATTGCTTGTGTAATTTTTTTCTTCCTTTTTTTCATCATATTACAATGATGTACTTGAAACATTACAGAGCGCAAAACCAGAACTGAAGCATGTTAAAACTGAGGAGGAACAGCATAAAATAACCTGAAACTTTTTTCTACTTTGACTATAACTCGTACTCGTGTAATCATAGTCATCATGCAACAAACAAATCCAAGTTTTCTACTCGTACTTCAGTTTAACGGATGCGGACGTATCTTTTTTTGTTGCTGTTATTGTTTTTGTTTTTAGCTTACGCTTCTGGTTTCAATAAATGTGATGTTGTTACCGCTGTCAATGTTTTCGTTTTATTATTATTGTTATTATTTTATGTTTCTTCTTCATCTTGTTCGTCTTTGTTTTTGTTTTTATATGCCATTCCACGTCTTGTTGTTACTGATTTCTTTTTCATGTTCATCCCAGCATATATTGACAGTTCAAGGACCAGCCAGACAGCAGAGCAGCAGAACATCATAAAAATATAAAAAAAAAACTAAAAAAGGAAAAAACTAAACCCAACAACATACAGACAAAACGTATAAAAGTTTTGCCAAGTTTATAAAAATATTTAATGTAACGATGATATTACAGCAACATCAACGTTTACATCAATTTAAACAGAAAAGCTCGTACAAACACAAAATAAAGAAACCAACAAAACAGAAGCTGCTGCCTCTTTGCAAAATGTACGAGTGGTTTGCAAACAGGACAGCAAAATATGAATTCATTATAGTATTGTAGTGAATTATTTTTTAAACGAAGTACATAGAAAAAGAACATTTAAAGCTATTGCGAAGTAAATACCTTGCTCATATAAAACAAGTAAGAGTGCTATATTCGGATATGCCGAATCTTATATACCTTCACCTTTGTTGTGGATGCATAATTATATTATATACATACATATATATGTATATTATACTAGCTGACCGCCCCGGCTTCGCTCGGTATTTACTAATGATTTGTATTTCATATAGAATTAAAAATTAAGACACAAAAATTTCAGTAAAAGAAAAAATAACAAAAATTTTTATGAATTTATTGCTTAAAAAGTTTCTTCAAAATTCGATTATTATTATATTCAACAACAATTTAAACAATTATTAATTAAAAAATAAAAAAAAAACATTTTAAAGCTTGATGGTGGTAAACGTTTAAAATTAAATTGTAGATCACTTGGTTTCATAGGTGAGTTTTGCTAAAATTTTCTCATACTTAAAAAAATGAGAAGTGAAAAGGAGGCTTTGGTGTCAGTTCTTCAGGTTTCCTCAAAAAATTACTCTTTTTAAGGAAAATGAGAAGTGAAAACGAGGCAATATATTAAAAACTTTAAATTTCCGAGTTTTACCAGGAATTTTTCATTTTTTTTTTTTTTACAAACCATCCCCTGAAAATTTTGAATAGATGTATTCACAACCTGGCTGTTCTTTATATGCAAATAAAATATCTAATTTTTATTTTATTAATTTTCTTTTTCTTACAAACCATCTCCTGAGAATTTCAAATCGAATAAAAAAAAATCAGTCAAATCGCTCAAGCCGTTCTCACGTGATGCCATTACATACATGGACCATTTCATTTTTATATACATACATATAATAGATTAATACACTTTGTTTGATAGTTTTTTTTAAGAAATTTTCAGAGGTTGTCTCGGATTTTTGCTCATATCTTCGTTATTTATGGACGGATTTTGCTGATTTTAAATAGCAAACTTCTCTAAAGCATGTCTGACAGAATTATTGAAGTTTTAGATCCCGAAGATATCTGGGGACTTTAGAAAATTAATTTCAAGAGACAGGCAGACAGACAGACATACGGACATGGCTTAATAAACTCCGCTATCTATAAGGATCCAGAATATATATACTTTATAGGGTCGGAAAATTATATTGTGGTAATTATAAACGGAATGATAAACTTATATATGTATACCCTTCTCATGAAGGTGAAGGGTATAAATATGTGATACTACTTCAATAAACTGATTGCCTTTAAAAAACTTATGAGAATGAAATATTGTTATGTTTTATGTTATAATATAACCCGTCAACATAATGAACGACTTAATTCTTTCAAACTGTGAAAATCTCTAGACGCAAAAACAACAACAATTCACTGCTTAACTGGTTATAAAAAGCCGTGTATTAACTCGTTACTGTTGTATACACACCACAACAACAGTAGCAAACTCAGTCAATGCTGTTGCTAAATATATAAAGAAACAAAACAAAAAAATGTGTTTTGTTTTGGGAAAGGTACTGCTTATGATGATGCTGCTGCTTCTGCAGCCACCATCACTGCCACTGCAACTTGCTACTCTTCATCTATAAATGTTGCACATACGAATACAAATAGCACGAGACAAGATAAAAGCATAAATTATAAAAAAAAATATATTTAAAAAGAAGAGTGTGAAATGTAACAGTGGCAACTAAATTTTTGTGATAATGAATACGTTTTCACTGAACAGAAAAAATTGGTTTTCAATTTTGTTCATAATTTGAAACGTAAACAAGTACCTCGTTCTTTATCGTTATGAAAATTAAACAAAAAAATGAAAATGTTCATATTTATCATGTTATAAACAATTAAGAGTTGGAAAATTTGAGGCTCTCAAATGATGAAATGCTTTGAAATTTATTCATGTTAAGCTAGATTTACGCGATTGAAATTTTCTTCAAAATTGCTCTTCAAAATGCTTCAAACTCGTATAAAATGTCTTCAAAATTTATTTATTTAATAACTATTAATTTATTTATTTAATAGTTAATAGTTATTAAATAAATAAATTTTGAAGAATTTTTGCTTTTTGAAGAGCAATTTTGAAGAAAATTTCAATCGTGTAAATCTAGCTTTACGCTACGCTCATAACAACAACAAATTAAGATTTTGAATATCTACTGTCGTAATGATAAGAAATGCCATCGCGGTGATAACCAATAGGCTACTTTGATCTTTGATTTCAGCTACATTGAGTCATGAGCCATACAGCCGCCTAAAAATTAAGTAGTAATTATGAAACATTTTTGGTCGTGTAATTTGTCGAGTCGGTTGGCCGTCTCATTGTGATTTAACTGCACTGGACTATTTTCTCTGCATAAGGTAAATTGGCTTAAAACACCCTCTTTGGCAAAATCAGTTGTGTTGGTAGCAATATATATTTAGAAATATTGGAATTAATAATGGATTATGAGGTCTGACAAATGTCCACCTGTAGCATTTTTAAGACGCCCACTTTTTTCACATAATGTTGTATGTACCTCTTTTTGCTATACGTTTCGCTAATCCCACCAATGCAGCTTATAAATTTAATATTTCAGAGCATCAGTTGTTTCTGTTTTGTTCCTGTAAAACATGTAAAACAAAACTTCCAATATTTTTCTATAGCCATTAAGGCAGTCCTGCATAAAATGCAATATTTCTTGTTAATTTTGACGCAGTAGTTTTAAATGTATTATTAATTTGGTGAAACTACATCGTGGCTTTTGCTTTTATAGAGTTATTTTATTTCAAATAAAATCCACAGTTGTAAATGGAATTTTTATATATGACCGAAGGAAAATAATGGAAATTTTGTCTACTCCATTTTTTATGAATTTTTGAAAAATAAAAAAATGTATAAAAAAAATTTCAATCCAAAGTTGAGCGATATTTTCGAAAATACTTCTTGGAATCAAAATAATGTTAATGCAGCATAAAGATAATATTGTAGCTGAATTTTAACTTTTTTATTTTTACTGAATATCATGAAGCGTTTATTAGTTGCGTAACTACGTAGTTTTCTTAAAAAAATAATATCTCGAAAACTAAAGATGATACAACTCTTGCACATCATGATTGTTCAATTGATGAACGCAAAAGTCAGTAATCATGGCTCTATAGCGGTCACCATTGACTGTAACGTTCTGGCCAGCTTCATTTTTAAATAAGCTCTACAGCTGCAATTACTTCTTCTGTACGCACTGTACGACGTCTCTCTGAATGCATGTTGTCATTTAGAGTATACGTGTTGCAAAAACGTTCCATAAGTAATCGAATTAATTGCTCTGATGGACGATTATGTTGATCGTAAGATGGATGTAGTGCGCGATAGCGTTGTTGTTCAGGCGTCAGTCTATTCGTGTCGAAATGCCAAACCAAACTAAACATAAATCACTTGACAGCTGATAAAATGACCGCCAGTTAAAAAAGTGTTGCCAAAGTTATATACATCTAAAAAAAACACCCTTTATTTTTCAAGAAACATTTTTATTAATCTTAATACATATTTAATTGATTTAACTTGCAATTTAAAAAATAATAAGGATGGAAAAAAGTCTTGTCTGCAAATGAAATTTTATTAATAATAAAAAATTTAATTTTAAGTGTACATGTCTCTCAAATAAAAGCAATGTATGAATATATGTTTGTCTATATGTCCGTTTGCCTATGTCAGTGAGTGACTGAGTGTGTCTATCTATCAGAGAGCGTTAATTTTATTTTTTTAACGATCGATATTTTACTGCCTACTTGAAGTGACAAACGTGCCATCAGTTAAATGTTTGTTTATACAATGACTGAGTGAGTGTATGACGAGAAGTTGTAGAATTACGAAGTAGTGGTAGTCAAAGTAAGAGTAATGTTTTGTCCTCCAACGCATTTTCTTTATATTATTACCCTGACTGACTGCCTGCCAGCCTGCTGTTTCAGCTGAGCTTAACAACAACATCACAAACACACCCAAGTCTGTACTGTCTGCATACCAAAACTGTGGCCAATGTTGTGAAAATCCTATACTTTATTTGATTGCTTGTTTGTGTGTTCTGTAAATAAGTGACAGAGCATAATCCACCTTTACCTCCTCCTACTTTTGCAGTTGTCATCACCCCTCTCGCCATATTACTTTCTCTAGCCATTTGATGGCGTTTGTATTTTGTGCACCCCTGCCAATTGTTTACGTTTTTTAATAATGAAAAATATTATTACTTGTGCAATGCATGAGTGAATGAATTCATTTATTTTTTAGTTGTAAGACTACGAATGTTTAAATACTGATAATAGGATTAAGAGGATAAATTTTTAAATGATTAAAATAGTTAATGATATTTGTAAAATGTATGGAAAGTAAAATGCACAAATATTTTATAGTTACGTTCAAATAATTGTGATGTTTAATAGGAAAAATATACCTACATACATATATTTTGAAGGAACTTAAAATAGAATTAAATTTATTTTTAGAATTTTATCAGTATTAATAAAAGCCGTTTATTTCTAAAAATGTCTATTCTGCCTCACTGTGCCATGTTAATGTCCAGAAACCAAACTTTTATAAAACACGATTAAAGTCTAGAAAGTCTGGAAAATAAACTTTTATAAAACTACGTTTAAAATCCAGTAACTAACTATACATTTATAAAAACAAAATTAAATTTCTGAAACTAATTTTTTAGAAATCCATGATGAATGTCCAAAAACGAAACTTTCATCACACCACGATTAAATTCTAAAAACTATACATTTACTATAAATTTACTGGTCAGAGCAATTGTAAATAGCACAAATTTATTGGAATTTCCTTTTAGTGGATACAATCAAATAAACCTGTCGTGCATACATTTTTTTACATTATTTTTAAGCTTAGATTTCCATATCCTTTTTTTTCTTTAATAACTATTCTTGTGTAAAAACATATTGTATATGTGATTTAATATTATAAAACTGAATAGTTGTTCTTAAAAAACCTTGTTTTTCACTAATTTGAATAGGTTTTAGAGATAAGGAACCAATCACCTCTTTTGCATACGATAAATGTCTCTTTTTACACGGTTTTTATACCCTACACCACAATAGTGGGAAGGAAGGGTATATGGTATTTGTGCTGATGTCTGTGACGCCCATAAATATTGGTCCAATACCCACCTTAAAGTATAACGATCGACTCAGAAAATCCCATATTAGATCCTCTCCGTAAATCTTTTAAAAGTATTTATATCGAGATAAAGTATAACATAATAATAACATTTATGTATATTTACGGAAGTCACTAAATTTTGGGATGATCGGTTCATAATAGGTAATATTTCCCATTTCTGAAAAACTAATTTATTTATATACTAGGTGTAGGGTATTATATGGTCGGGCTTGACCTAGTCTTACTTGTTTTTTACACGAAGTTTCCCGGACACAATTACCGTGTAAAAAATTAATTACATACATCATGTATGTTGGTGTATTTTATAAAACTATAATAAAAGTCCAGAAACTCAACCACTCTTTTTTACACTACGATTAAAGTCTAGAAACTAAACTTTTCTAAAACCACGATTAAATTTTTTAAACTTAAATTTCATAAAGTTAAAATCCTGATATTAATAAAATCTCGAAAAGCATCGAAATCTGTTGCTAGAGACCAACTTTACTTCCGTGATGGTAGTCGCATATATTAGGGTAACAAAGCTATATTTCTGCGAAAGACGTATAAAAATATTAATTATTATGTATTAATCGGATATTTTGTAGAAAGTTGTGAAATCACTAAAACATTGTTTAAAAATAAAAACTATTTTCTCTTTTTTATTTATACTGGTAGTCCAGATCTTAATTTATTTTTGTGATAAAGTGTGGTCTGTTTCAGAGAGTATGAACACCATTTCTGGTCAACACAGACTGTCCACTTTGACTTTTCTTATTTTTCTTATATTCTCAAATATGCAAGAAATAAAGAAAATCTAAAAATATGCAAAAACCAACTCCTGTCCTTATGTCACGGAATATCTTATGTACCAGAACTTACGAAAGTACTAAATAAATGCCAAAATTATCATATTTTACAAAATGACATTTATAAATTATAGATTTGTTAGTTTTTTGTATGAAACTCAATACAATCTTTATTAGCATTTGAATCAAAAACATATTTACCCAAACCTATTGGCAGTAAATAAATTTACTGTCTACTCTTAAGCTCTTAAACTATTAATAACTATTAAATAAATAAATTTTGAAGAATTTTTGCTGTTTACATGAGTTTGAAGCATTTTGAAGTGCAATTTTGAAGAAAATTTCAATCGTGTAAATCTAGCTTTATTACCATAATCAAAAGCACACAATTTACAATTGTTTAAGCTTGAAGAAAAAAAAACAATACAAAAAACGTTTACAACAAAAACAAGAAAAAATTGTAATTTTTACAAATTTTAGTTCTGCTGAATTAATCGACTACTGTAAAATGCTGAGCGAAATAATTGTCATTTTAGTTTTTGTTTGTTGGTGTCAAAATGCTATAGAAAGAAAAATTTAAAACCAGCAATAAAATCGTAATTGTAAAATATTGTTATTACTGTGATGATTGAGGTAGTACGAACATTCATATTCATTCATATACATAAATACAACTGGGACCCACATACAGATGTAGAGTGTATAAAGTTTCGCTTGTTACCGCTTTTAACTGTTTTGTTGTTTCATATTATTCTTGGTAATGAAAAGATAGCGGTTTTTATTGTTGTTTTCTCAACTTTTAGAGTCTGTTTCGATTATGAAAACTGTGATTGTAGGTTCTTTTTTATACCTATTCAAAGTAGGTACTGAAAAAAACAAAAATACAATTAACTGCAAAAAAACAAAACAGTTTTTATCTAACATTTGATAAAGGTAACTGCCACAATATTTATTCCGACTTTCATATACCAACATATTTGTTTTTTGATGCTTTAAAAAAATTCTTTTTGAGCACAAATTTTGCGTTTATTTGCAGCCACATTTATTCTTTTAATTTGATTATGTAGTTTTATATAATGAAAAACGTACTACACACAAAATTTTAGAATCTTAAGGTATGGTCACACACGACAAATATTTACTCAAAAAAGCGTAACCACATTTTTAGCACAGGTTAGTGTGGCGCAATTTGATCCTACAAGTGTTTTGTAAAACCAAACATAATCGAATAAAAATTAACTAAATTTGTTTGTGTGACTTGTCCTAAAGAAGAATTAAAGAAAAATGTAATATACATACATACATATATATTTTACTTAGTGGTTACGTCTTTTTCGTCAAATATTTGCCATGTATGACTGTATCTTTAGGCTTGGACTTGGACATCTAATAAGTGTTACAGTTGCATTATCAAGAATTTGAGTAATATTGTAGACAAATTTGATGTTGGGATGTAAATTGCATATAAACTCATAATTTTTAGGGCAAATTTTAGTTTTATTATTAATACAAAAAAAAGTAGAAATACGTGAGTTATTAATGGAATATGTTATCGATCCGTCTATTTTCTCTAGGGTAATTTGAAAGACCTGGATTACGTAAACAAACCAATTTGTTAGCAAATCGGCGTAAAGCACAAGAAGAAGGTTTCTTCTGCAACAACTGAATTGCAAAAAAATGTTCTATAGAAAAGATTTATTTTTTGGAAAAGAACTTTTCTATAGAAAAGAAGTCCTTTTGGCCAACAACTTTTCTGTACAAGAGAATATTATTATTAGTAGTAGTGTTAACATAGAGAAAAACATATATTGTCTTAAATTGAATAATATTTCTATTACATGAATTTCAACAAGGATTTTTAAATAAATTTTAATACCAATTGCCAATACAATTAAATAAATATCACAAAAATATTTAAAAGATAAAAATATATGCTGATAAAACTGGTTCTATGTTGCTTAAAAGATAAAAATTATAAATTAATCATAAAATCTAAACAAGAATGTACCTCCCATTATTAATTACTTAAAAAAAAACACATAAATATACCTATACATCGTGATTGAAATTAAAATTTAATACTAGTTAGGTATGTGCATAAAATAAGCAGAAAATAATAGCGATTAAAAAAATGTGTTTCTTAATGGTAAATAAAACTACTCAATAATTTAACGATATTTTTTTTTTAATTTTATTTACAATTTCGGTGTTATTTAATTTTGTTTGTCAGTTTTTGTTAATTTCAATTTGTAACTGCAGTTATTTTTATTTCAAACAAATAATTCACAAAACACTCAAGTTTAAATTGTGGCTGGTTAATCTAACAGAAACACTTTAACAAACAACATAGTATTAAAATACAACTTCAATTACAGCTAGTCAATTTTAAAGTAAATTTACAATTACAAAATATAGATATTATATTTGTTGTTCGTTGTTATTGTTGTTTATTTTAAAATGTATTGTTTTTGTGGCCTGTACTAAATTTATATTGTGCAGTTAGTGATATTTTTTAAATAAAAAGAAAACCTTGGACTTCTGTTATACAAAGCTAGAATATTTTCAATTTAGTTTTACTTTAACTCACATCCAATAAAACTTGGCTTAGTACGTATATTATAAAAAATAGCAGGTCGGGTTATATGTGGCCCCTCAAGGAACGAATTAGAGCTACCAGAAGCAAGAATTATAAAAAACACAAATTTTAACTTATTTATTTGAAACTTATAAAAATTGGTCTACAAACAATATAGTTATCATAGCGTAAATTTTTGATACAAAAACCGGCCCACTTCAGCTAGAAACTACCGCGACCTCAAACTAAATCTGCAAATACATATGCTAGGACTGGTAATTATTTTTTCAAAACTAAATAAAACAAAAGCTTAACAAAAACGCTAAGATTTCTACATAAAATGAAATTTTTCAATTAATATAATAAAAGCAAACAAAATTCAAATTTTTTCTAAACTCTTATGGTCAAGCAAAAAAATAAACCTGGCCATATGGCTAACACGCTGCCAGACTGGCTGTTTGGCTGGCTGACTAATATATATCTTCATGTAAAACGATCAATGAACGTAAAAAAGCATAAAAAACAACATAAAATTCAATTTCATGCAAACATCCATGTTTTATACATACCATAGCAGCATGTCAGACTGCCAGCTTCGCAAGAAAAATAAAATTAGTCAGTGCTGGTATTTTTATATATATATATATATATATATATATATGTACATACATATATTCATACATATCTACTTATTTGAGTACAATGGTTGCAATGTACCAATCTCAGACGATTGCAAATAACGTAACAAATTTAACATAACATCCAATGACTAATGTATACAATTATATTTACAAAAATATTTTTTAATACAACTAAAAATTTTACTATTGTTTTTTAAGGCTATTAGCCAGAAAATATTTTTAATGATTTTTTATTAATTTGAATTTACTTATTTTTTTCTAAGAAACATAAATATTGATTTACAGATTTAAATTTAACAAGGGTTTTTTAATTTTTGTCTTTGGATATTTTTTTCTTAAGGTGTTTAAAAAATTGGCTAAAAATAAATAGTATAACCAGAATAACTGAGATACTGTCTCTTCCTATTCCTAATTATGACAGCTTCTACAGTAGTCATTGCAACGTAGACCCATTCTCCTGGCGAGTGTTCCAAAAGTACAATGCCCTGTGACTTCTGAAACAATAAGCCTGATTTATTGAAGACGAAAGACAATGAATGAATTCGTCCTTCCTAAATGAAATACAGCTTGACCTCGCGGTAGCACAAGTGGTTTAATTAAACCTGAGCAAGTCCAAACTTTGCTGAACTTTTAGTTTAACCCCCTTATTCATAAAAACTTACAACAGGTTTAAAAGCAAATTTCCATACAAAATTTGCTTTATAAACCTCTTATAAACCTGTTAAAGGTTTTATGAATAAGCGCATAAGACTCTTGAGAGAAATTCCAGTGAAAGGGTCGCCTCCTCGTTCACCAGTGTACCCATTCTGGTTAATTCATCGGCATGAGTCCAGGGACCTATATGAGCGGTATCATAGAATGTCTCGCTATCTCATTCAAAGACACCTGGCATTTGTGGCTAATATGGTTGTCGAGTAAATACCTGCTATACTAGCAACGGCCCACTTGATATCAGTAAATATATACATATAATAAATTGCATTCCAATAAAGATTCTAATTGAAATATTTTTCATAATTTGTGATGTTTGTACCGCACTAAATATTGGTTCAAAATCCACGAGTATTCAACATCCATTAAGTACACCGATCGACTCAGAATCACTTCCTGAGTCAATTTAACGATGTCCATCCGTTCGTCCGTCTGGCTAGCTGGCTGTATACCTATGCAAAGCTTTTTCGCAGAGTACAGGTCGCAATTTTGAAGATAGGTATATCGATAATCTTTGGTAGGTATAGGATATTTTTTTCTACCCAAGGACGGATGAAATTAAAACTGCTGGAAATCAACCCATTACTTCAACTGGTCACCATAAAAATATCCTCCCGAAATAGGGGTTTACCGATCGTAAATGTTTGAATTATGCAAGTATTCAAACAAATTTTACCAGAAATGAGTGGTAAATTAAGAAAAATTAATACCTATGTACCTACCTACCTAAAATGAATAAATTTTATAAAGCTATTTTATAATGGATTTCAATTAAAAAAAAACTTGAATGACTTAACAAACAATCAATTTGATGAAGAATGAATTATCAAAGGAATAAATTTAATACATTTGTATGGTCAAGGATTTAAGCACATAATAGGTACATACCTATGTAAACTTTAAAGATATGAATATTAACAAGTTAACAATGATTCTTAACTTCAACACACATAAAACTTTTTTAATTTGATTGTGTTTTTCTACAATTCAAAATGTTTCTAAAAGGTATAGAGGGCACTCGAAAATATAAACCAATTGTGGTCAAACATTTGCAACATCTATCTATGTTTTCATTAACATTTACAACTTTCACATTGTGGTAAAATTTATGTGGCAAAATTTGACAAGCGAATCTTTTAGAATAAAAACTAGTTCTAAACGTAATTAAATAAAAAAAACAACGAATGAAAGAACTGTTTCAGAATTGGCTATAGGCATGCATTCTAGAACTTCTTCTAGAATTAATAGCAAGTTTTTGCTTCACTTAAAAAAAAAATAAATTATCGTATTACACTAAATTACTGTTAATGATATTATTAGGTAGGTACATACCTCTCAAAGAAAGAATTTATAAAGCTTAAAACACAGTACGAATTTTGTCATAAGCTGTAAAAATTTACCGGCTTTACAAAATAATAAATTTACGAGTTTAATTAACTATAAAAAATAAACTACAAATTAACTACAAAAAACTACAACGCACTGTAACTGACAGTGTGCTATTATCTTCCTCAGCATTGTTAAGGAAGTGCAAAGGAGAGCTTGTCTGTATTTAGTTTCTTTTTTGTTTTGCTTGTTGTTATTGTTGTTGTGGTTGTGTTACCAAATGTTTTGGTTTAGTTAGAAGTGCAACATTTGGTTGACTTCTCTTGGTTTGACTTGCTGAGTGGCTAGTGGGCTAGCTAGCAACAAGATACGAAAAAAAAAACAAAATGCAAACAACAACAATATTGCAGTAATATGCAACAGGAATAACACTACAGAAAAGCGGGAAGACAACTTTCGCTCAATTATTAAAGACGTGAAGTTAAAACACAGTCAGACAAAAACTCAGCCAAGAGAAAGAAAAAAAAATACTGATACCGAAAAAATAAGACATTTTGGGGATAAGAAATTGGAATAAAACGAATACCAAAAAAAAAAAACGAACTAAAAACTTACCTATTGGAAAAAATAAAGAAACAAAAAGTATCCACCAATATAGTTGTTTTTGTTGTAGCAATATTCCTCAGGGATTTCACAAAATTCAGCACTCAATATTTTTATTTATCTTATTGTTGTTTTATTATTTACAAACAACTAAGAAAGCACTTCTTAAGTTTTATCGAAAAAAGCACTATTTATAATTTACAATAAATTATTATGTTATTGTTTATTTTTTCTTATTTTGAACTTTAGGGTAATAGCGGCAGTGCTAAAACAAATTAAAAAGTTGTTTCTGCATGCAGTTTTATCTTTCGTCACTTTACATACACAGCCACGCTCTCATACACACATTTTTCATAAATTCAATAATTTTATTACAATTCTTGCTTTTATAATAATTTCGTTGTTTCAATTATATCATGTACATACATACATATAGGTATGTAATTGGTTTAAAATATTATTTTTAATTTATCTTCATTCTTTCACTTTTTCATAACTTTTCCAAAATTAAGAATTTTTTGTATATATTTTTTCACTTTTATTCCTTTCTTTTGCACTTACTTTTTGACACTGGAAAATTATAGTTGGTCGTGTATGAGATGAGAAGAAATAAAATAAAAAATAATACGATGGACAAGTAAAAGAAAACCACAGAATTTTTTTTCAATGCACCATCTTTTCTTTTTTCATTTGGAAAATTTCGTTGTTAAATTAGATATTCTTAATTGTAATTGATGTCTCAGTACTTGTTAAGTATTTATATTATTTAAATAACACAATATTTTTACAGACATTTAACTAAATACACTTTTTTATAAATCGATTGCATGCGCGTACATATTCTTCATGGCGTTTGCAAGGAAAGAAGAATAACTTATGAACAAGAAAAGAAAATGTGTGTAAAATTCATCAAAAATGGGAATAAGAAAAAATCGACGAGTTTATGGCGTTTGCAAGGAAAGAAGAATAACTTATGAACAGGGCTGCCAGATGAATTTCGAAAAAATCGTCAAAATACCGATAAAAAAATCGTCATTTCAAATTTTAAAAACATCAAAAAACAAAAATTAAAATATATTTATAAAAAATATATTACAGCATTTTACAAATAGACATCTGAATATAACCATATTAATTCCGATTTAATTAATTACAATATCGAAAATAAATAAGTTTATTAAGTTTAAAAAAACATTTTAAGTTTTATTTATTTTCGAGGTATTTTTGTTTTATTTAAATTTATTTTGCGTTTTTTGATATTTTTCGTCGTTATCTTATAATAGGAAAGGTTTCTGTAGAACTTCCCCGTTGAGTTTCAAAAATTGTTTTCTCTAAAAATTTTATTTAATTCACAAAACTAGCATCTAAAATTGCTTTTAGTGTTTAATTTCTACTATCCTGACTCATAATATTATTTCTTAAAAATTATTTGGAATTATTATTATTTTATTATACATACTTATTAAACTCAACAATAATTAAGAAACTTATCACTAGCAATTTAGTTTTCTTCTTGAAAGTAAATTAGAAAATAGTTGTTGTTAAAAAAAAGAGAGAAAATTTGGCATTAAGAATTTGAAGTATTTTTTGTTGTGGAAAATTTTTATAATTTTATAAAAGAAAACACTTTCAACAAAAAATCATCAAAATGACCAAATTCTTAATGCCAGTCAAATCTGGCAGCTGTAATATGGCTCTCCTTCTCTCTCTTTAGCAATTTTCTCTATTCTTCTTTTTCTATGCACAAACCAAATTGCCTTGTCAGTACGCAAAAATGCAACTCTGTTTTTGCATAAAATTCCCATGATGCTGCCCTCTATGTTTCTTTGTTATAAGTTTCCCGAAACAACAATCAGTGTTGTCAATCTGTTTTTAGAAAAAAGCGACGAGAACGTCAAAAAATAAATTTTTTTTTATACTGGCTGTTATTTTATTTCTTAAAGTTGACATTTCTGTTAAGTTTGGTGAGTTTTATTTTCTCTTTATACATATATTTACTCGTTTTTCACCTTCTTCCATTCATGAATTTTTTTGGCCAGACCAGTGTTGGACTTCGCCTAGAATAGTAAGATAAATTCCGAGAACGGCTACGTTTTACAAAACAAACGGGTAAAAAGAAAACAAAATAAAAAAACACAAATTAAGTGCAACACCTCCGCCCTGATGGCATTAAAATTTTTGAAATCTAATTGAAATTATCAGAATTTTTTATAATTTTACAATAAAACGAAAGTGTAAGTGTTAAATTAACATGAATCATTTAAATTACGTAAGAAAACACACAAAAAATATGTGGAAATATTAAAAAAAGCGAACATAAATACTTGAAAAATAAAAAAAGAGAATAAAGAAACGCGAAAAAATGACAATGATGATTTCATCGGATCGAAAAACAAAGATCATTCTTTAAATCATAAAAGTATTAATTACAAATTTATTGTGATAAAGTGTAATGTAAATGAAAATGTTAAAAGAAAATAAATGTAAATTGGTAATTTAAATTAAAAAAAAAAATCTGTCAGCCATGTCTAATTTTGGTTTGTATGTGTATGTACACAGATTGCGTAGTGCCACTGGGACTCCGTGGAGAACAAGTTGGAACGCCCACGTTTCCTCTGCTCTACAAACACGATCATTTACATACATAATAATGTATGTTGGTTTTGATAATGCTGATCTATAGTCATACAAATATACATACACTTTTCCATATGCAAATACATTAAAACACCTCTTCCTCTAACGTAGCTGAATTCCGTTTGTGTTGCTGATAATGGTGGTGCATATTGATATGTTTCAATTGAAAATTATTTTTTCAATTCTGGCATCAATATCTATCAGCAATGACAGCTGTAATACTTGTTGCCTGTTCTGTCACCTACTGTTCGAGTTGGGCCCGCTTGATTCTGCTTGCCTTTTTATGTTTTTTGTGGGTTCTATTAATAGAGTATTATTTTTGAAGAAACAAATTATTTCCAACGTTTGTGTTCCTGAGAATTTATTTTGAAAATTATTTTATGCATTTTATTATACTCACCACCAAAAAGACGAGTGGTATACCTATTACGTTTGTCATTCCGTTCGTAACACATCGAAATAATTGTCGTAGAGCCAAAAAGTCTACATATATTTATATTCTGGTTCCATATAAGATTCTAAGACAATCTAACCATGTCCGTCCGTCTGTTGAAATCACGATAGAGCTTCAAAAAAAAAAAATCCTACTTAGAAAAATTAATTTTTTACCAAACATTCTTTAATCTACCGAAATGTTTTGTATTGAAAATGGGCAAAATCAAGTTGGAACCGAGTTATATATCAAAGTTTCAGACTACCTCGATATTTTTCAGATATTTTTTGCTAATTTCTTCAAATATAATGCAGATAATAGGTACCATGAAATTCTGCACACTCTGTTTTTATTATAGAACGACAAGTCCTGTTGAAAATGGTAGGAATCGGTCCACGATTTATCGCAGCCCCATTACAAATGTCTTCCCGGAATATGGCTTTATGGAATATAAATTTCTATAGAAAAGCAGTAACCATACAAAAGTCAGCAAAAAAAAATTATTCGTCCATACAAAGTTCACTTCGAAAAATTACTTAAATGCTCATAAATTTCTTATAAATTATAAATGTCTTATAACTAATTCGCATATAGGTACATATAAATCATCGTACAGAATTTCATACTGATTGGCCCGTAATAGGTCATGAGGACTATTCCTGAAAACTCATAAACCTACATAAACATCCATATCGAACCGCAATTTTACATAGATCAGTTATAAGTATGTAAAAATTATACTATTTACTTTTGTTAAAGTTGGTTCATAATTGGCCAAATCCGCCACTACCGAGAATAACCACAGAGTAAACAGAGGTGACAATTTTGACGTTTCAAAAAGCCAAAATCAGTTTCCTAGGGCTTGTTGGTACTTAATTTATTGTGTGTTAAAGTAAATCGGTTTATGTTACACGCTGCAAAAATATAAACAAAGTGTAAATTCTTTATTATATATGTATGTATGATATACCTATTTGATTCTTATAAATATCGTTATTGAGGTGAAATTATACTAAAATAAACCTAAAATAAATAGAAATTACGGTACAATATTTTATGAAGTTCGCCTAATAATAGGTGATTTGATAGTGGTTATATAAGATTCTGCACAGCTGAATATAAAAACTCACTTTTTTTGATTTAATATTTGTTGCAAATTGAACCCCCAATATTGTGTGTATTAACGTGACTCATTTTTCCATACCCACTTATATGACCTAACTGTATTATTGTCTTATACACACGTTTGCCATTGTCTTATTGAAAAAGGCACGTGCGTTCCACTGTTTAGTAAATTATTTTAAGTTTTTAATTGACTTCTTGAGTTTTTGTTTAAAAAGGGGTGTTTTCTGTTGTGTACTTATTATTATTTGTTTTTTTTCGAAGTTTTTAGTGATTTTCGTATTTTCGTATTTTTTCAATTTAAAATAAAAAAACTTACTTTATGTTGGTACATGTGTATTTCTAATATTTAGAATTTTGTTTTATAATTACATGGCTTACTTTTTAGTGTATCTATCTATGTATAAAAATATATAAATAAGGTTCTTGATTTATTTACTTCTTTTATTCGACCTTTTAAAAGTGACCTAATTGCTTGAAAAAACAATTTATAGAATAAGGTTCTTGATGCTTGAAAGAAATCGTAATTTTAAGAAAATATAAATTACAACTTCACATGAAAATACTACAGGAAAAAATTTTTAAATTAAATGTGAACATTTGTTTTATTTTATGTACCTATATAAAATACATTGAGGAACAAATAATGAGAAACCTGCTCAAACTTAGCTCTAAAAATCTGAGAGGTAAGAATGCATTAGTAAAAACGAAGTTGTTTATTCGAGTTTCCGTTCTATGTGTATTTCTATGTTTCCGAAATGCATTGTTGTTTGTTATTCATTTTAAATAATTTCCTCCTCTATAGACAATTTTTTCTTAACAAAAAGATCAATGAATCAATAAATAAATTATAAACAAATCCTTAGTCATATCGTGTATAAATTATAAAGCTAACAAAGATACAAATTGAGAGTCAGCCAACACAACAAATGACAAAGAAAACCAGTTGTTCAGCTTAAACGCGTTAAAAATGTAAAAAAGAAAGAAATTTCAAGTTTTTATTAATCACTATAAACTACAGCAAACAACCTTAATTGCAAAATAATAAAGAACGTGACCTACATTACTTTTACTCCGAAGTTCTGCGGTTAACATTGGCTGGCTATTTTGGTTTTAATAAAATCCTAATAGTATTTATTATTTAGTTTCAGACTTTGATGTTTGCTTATACCACCATAATCCAATCATCTGGCGCACACCTTCATTAGTTTTGCAAGTCCATAATGAGTTTTCCTTCCTCTACAAACAAACATACATACATATACAGTTATGTGAAAAATAATAGAGCCACCCCCAAAATTCGATTTCAATACTAAAAAATTTACATAAATAATAATTTTCTTTAAACTTTTTTGTTGTTTTTTATTAGATATTATTGTAATATGAGAAAATACATAAATGAAATATTTGCATCCTTTGCATTAAAAATAAAAATAAGAAAATTCTTTATATACATTGAATTGCTCTGTGAAAAAAATAGAGCCATCTAACCAAACCTTTTAAAATTATTAAAAAAAATAAAATAAATAATATCCTTAATAAAATAACTACTAATACTACCTCAGTACATTGTAGAACTACCATTATTTTTTATTACTGCGAAGCAGCGCTTCGGCATAGAGTCAACAAGCTTCTGACAAGTTGTAACTAGAATATTATTCCATGCAGTCTCAACCATTGTCCAAAGCTCATCTTTCTTTGATGGATTCTTTCCTCTGAGACATCTTTTAACCTCGCCCCACAAGTTTTCGATGGAATTTAGGTCTGGTGACTGTGAAGGCCATCCCAAAACTTTCACATAGTTGTCCCTGAACCATGTCTTTGCCAACTTCGATGAATGTTTGGGATCATTGTCCTGTTGGAACATCCATCGAAGTGGCATTTCCCACTCAGCATAAGGTATCATGACTTCTGTTAAAATATTTGTATAAAATTTTGCATCCATTGTGTCCTGAATGCGGTACAAGGGTCCAACTCCATAATAGGAAAAGCATCCCCATACCAAAATATTACCCCCTCCATGTTTAACGGTTTTAATAGTATATTGAGGACAAAATTCTTTATGGTTGGGCCTCCGAACTTGAAGAGAACTCCGATCCGAGTTAAATAAATTTACTTTAGTCTCATCCCACCACAAAATATTGCGCCATTTAGATACGGGCCAGTTTACGTGTTCCTTTGCGAATTCAATTCTTTGTTTAATGTTACGCTTTGATAGAAAAGGCACTTTACGGGCACTTCTTGCTTTTAAATCATTTTTAAGGAGCATAAGCCGTATTGTAGAAGTGTCCACATCAAGTTGATATTGCTTTTTAAGTGCGGATGACGTCACAAAGGGGTCCCGTTTCACATGACGCAGTATTTTTCGTTTTAAAGTTTCAGATATTTTGGGTTTTCTTCCTCTTGTTTCCTGTTTATCTTCATGTTTTATAGCATTTCCACCATTTTCTTTGAACATCCAATTATTTCAGCAATTTTTATCTGAGAATTACCTTCTTGATGAAGCTTTTTGATCAATATTCGGCGCTCTATGCTACAGTGTTTGCTTCTGCCCATTCTGTTCAATATTTTTTAATATTTTTTAAATATTTTTTTAAAATTATAATAGAGTCTTTTTACTCACTTTTTAAAAATAAATTTAAGTTTTTTACTTTAATATTTTTACTTTAATATATAGGTATATTTTTTTTAAACTTTAAAATTGGCTCTATTTTATTTCACACTTGCTTTTTCTCCAATTTACATACAAACACTGTCATATTTTGAAATGTTGCTTCAATAACAGAAAAAATAACGGGATTACTATAAGAAACGGAGTAACTAATAATGCATAAAAAATTCGTTCTAAAAATATTTTGTACAAGGTTAAAAAAAATTATTAAATTTATAGAGCAGCAGGTGGCTCTATTATTTTTCACATGACTGTATATACTCGTATATATTAAGTACTAATAGATTTTGATATTCTCACGTTCTTTGCAATGTTGTCTGGTTTCTTTTGGCCCAATAGCGCCAAGAGATTTGTGTATATTTTGATGTTTTTTTTTTATATTAAAAACACATATCCCTCTTCGTGATTTCATTTAGCAATTTCACTGTCAGTTTATTTTACTTTTTTTTAAATATATTTGAACTGTTTGTGTTTTTGAATGGATGAGTCATATCAAGTATATGAGTGACTTAATGTTTCATATGAAATCTTCATGAGTTTCGTATACGAAATAGTAAAAATAAAAAAATAACAAAAGAAATTATAATCAAAATCGTCAGCAGCTAAATTGCTTTAGCCAACAAAACCACCTAACAAACTTGTATGTATTTGATAATTTTTTTCTTTTTGTTTCATTATTAAATATGTATGTACATATACATATTTACATATATACATATAGGTATACCTATTTATCTTCAATTTGCAATACATACACAGCTGGAATTTTATTTTTAGTCATATGTATTTGTTTTTATAGTCTTAAATCATTTTGAAAAGTTTGTAAATCTAAACTAATAAATTATTATTGCTTTCATTTCATATACCTATATTAAATGAGAATTATTCCTCTTGCGAGTATTAAAAAATTTTTTAAAAAAATTTTATATGTATATACCTATATTAAATGAGAATTATTCCTCTTGCGATTATTAGAAAAAATTTTAAAAAATTTTATTCGAAGTTTTACTTCAAGTTAAATATACAATTTGTTTGAAAACAATTGTATACACTACAATTTATTTTTGTATAACAGAAGTATTTTAAAATACTTATAGTAAATCAGTAAATTTGACAAAGATGACATTTAAAAGTTGAAAATGATCATACAATTAAAATTTATTTGGGTCAATTCATGGTGTAACTATACAAGGTGAGTGCAGTAGCACAGCTGACTGACTTTGTTTACATTTTACTTGTGTGAAAAGTAATACTTTTTCAAGTGTTTTTGACAGTAGTACATTATTTTACACAAACAAAATGCCTGTTGTTTCTGTATTGTGTTGTATTTTTGCCGATTTGCACTCACCTTGTATAGTTACACCATGGGTCAATTAAAGTAAAATATATTATGTCATGTGTGATGAAAAAATTAAATGATTTGACTTGACACAATAAATAAATTTTTTATTAACATTTTGTTAAATATGAAAAACCACTGTTAGGTTAAAACGAAGAGAGTGGATGAGTTCCTATACCTCTTAATTTCATATGTAAATGTTTGTTTATTATTTAATTTGTTTTGCTATAATTCCAACATATTTTTATACAAATTATTTTCCTCAACTCTTTACCGGTTCCTATTTTTGTTTATATTCTTCTACATTTTTAAAGAATATGCGATAATATTTATTATCACCTATGACGTCATTATTGGTGACTAAAATGTCTATATTTATTATTTAAACAGTAAGTCATTTAAATTAACACTTTTTTAAATCATTCTTCTTTCAGTACTCGAACGATTAACAAAATAAAACGAATATTTTTTAAACATTATTTTGCACAGTTGCCAAAATAAACATGATTACTTCCACAAAACGCCTGTATACACTGGCGTTATTAGGATTTTTCTTCACTTGTTTTGTGTTTTCGGTCGAAGCCCAATTAGCTGGTAAACTTATACAAAATCCCTGTGTCAACAAACGCACTTGTCACGAATGCATACAAACACAAAGCTGTGCCTGGTGTATGCAGCCAGACCATGGTGACAAACCCAGATGCTTCCAACACAGTTATTCAAACGTTTGCCCGGAGGAATTTATTTGGAATCCAGATACAGTACAAAGTTTTACCATTAACCGTGAATTGACACGTGCCGGTTATGCTGCAGCTGCTGGTGGTGGTCAAATGTCCTATGGTGGTTCATACTATGCCAACTCTTCGTATAGTAGTTCGTCATCAGGTTCCTATTCTGGATCCTATGGCGCTTCGGGATCAGCAAGTGCTTCAGGCGCAGCTGGCAGTTTTAGCGGCAGTGACATTGTGCAAATCAGTCCCCAAAGAGTGTCTTTAAAATTGCGTATAAGTAAGTTTTATTGTTTGTTTTTTTTAAATAACCATAAATAAATAAATAATTCCCTCCTTTCAGATGAAGTCCACAGTTTAAATATGCGTTATTCTCAGGCTGAAGACTATCCTGTTGATTTATACTATCTTATGGACTTGTCAAAATCTATGGAAGATGATAAAGAAAAGCTATCTGCCTTGGGCGATTTACTTTCAGAAACTATGCGTAATATTACCTCAAATTTCCGTTTAGGTTTCGGCTCATTTGTTGATAAAGTTTTAATGCCCTATGTTTCGACTATACCTAAAAAGTGAGTAATATATTTCTTTTTGTTTTAATTTTTTAATATTATTAATAGTTTTAAGTATTTGTCTACATTAATAATGAACGTGTGATTTATTTTTTCCATTTAATAAATAAGTAGGATTTTTCGCTAAAAACATTATATTGTTGTTAATGCAGTCTTTATGTTAGAATACGCTAATTAATTGTAATGAAATACTAGTTATTATTGTTGTTATTTATTGTAAAAAGTGTAACTCAATATTTTTCACCATAATAGTATAATTATCTATTACGATCATTAGGTCTTTACAATATCATTTCTAATTGTGAAAATAATGAAGCTGAATATGATTAATACATATTTGAACACCTCGAGTTTTACCATTAAAAATTGTGTTTGAAGTAAAATTATACAATTTAAAATTAAAAACGTTTTTATATACTATTTTTAATATTAATGGAAATGTTGCAATCAACTTTGTCATCTTTGTCATTGTAATAAAATAAATGTTAAAAATATCTACATATGTATGTGGTGAGGAATATTCAGTTTATATTGTCTTCCTATTATTATTTATTTATTTACACAATTTATTTATTCAATTAATATAATAGGAGTATTACTACTCGGAATCTGCCTAATTTTCTATAGACAAATTTTCGCTGAATCTGGCTACTTTCCAATAAAATTTTTTTTATTAAAATCTTGCTACTTTCTAATAGAAAACGTTGCGAGGAATCTTACTACTTGTTAATAGAAAACGTTGCTCAGAATCTGACTATTTTTCCATAGAAAAAGTTGATCAGAATCTAATTTTTTATAGAAAAAGTTGCACAGAATCATCTAACTACTTTACCATAGAAAAAGTTGCTCAGAATCTGACTACTTTTCCATAGAAAAATTTGCTCAGAATCTGACTAGAGTGTTTTTATATTTCAAAACTTTGTGTTTGAAATGCTATAAAATAGTAATTGTATACTGACTTCGAGCACATAATTAAAAATAGCTTTGTCATTTGTTAACCGTTTATAAATATGTTTGAAGAAAAAAAAAAACAGAAAATCGACAGAGTTTTTCAAACATAAACGAGAGACACAGTATGTGTAGATTTTTCATGTACATATATTTAAAACAAAACTATAATAATTTCCAGAGTTTTTATAATAGATTTTTAGCAGATTCCATTAGTAATTAAACAATTTTAATCAGTAAATTTTGAATTTGAATGAGTTACAAAAATAAATGTTACCTAAATTTTATATTACAATGTCAAATAGCAAAATATAATTTAAGAAATAGTGAAATACGCGTAATATAAACTACTTTATGTATTTACTGTAACTTTATTAATTTAACATAACAAATAATAACAGTTAAGTTCGAAAGATTACATATTTGGTTTTCAGAGATTACACAAAAACTTAATTATAATACCATATCACATTTATTTTTGTTTAATTTAACTATTCAAATTTTACTATTCGCTTTAATGGAATTTTGTAATACAATTGAATAAATTGTATTTATTTTATTACCTATAACACGTTAATTATGTTTTTGCTTATATTAATTTAATTTAAGTTGTTTTTTTTAATTATTTTGTTATAATATTAATTAAATTAATGTTTCTTTTTTTATTTAAACAAAACAATTCAAACCCACTAACTCAATAATTGACCACTACAAAAATTACTAATCACAACAAAAACCTCCATCATCACTTACTCAAACATAATCAAATTAAACTGCACTTCAACAACAAAACAGACTTGAACATCCCTGTGAAAATTGTGAAGCTCCTTATGGTTATCGCAACCATATGCCCTTGAGTACAAATACCGCAGAATTCACTGTAAGAATGAAATACTTTTTTCTTTTATATGCAAAAATAAATCAAATCAAAAATCGTATTATTTTATACACAATTATGATTTTTGTCAATACATTACACCCACACCATATACTTATTTCTACTGTAAATTCTATGTTGCGTACTTTATAAATGTTTTATTTTTAATATTTTTCATTTGTTTTAACATTGTTGGCTCTGTTGTTTTGTAATTAATTTAATTTTAGTTGCCTTGCATTTATATGTACATAATATATAAAAGAGATTTTGATAAAGGCAAAATTTATTAAAGGATATTTACAAAAATTTCTTTTTATAATAATTATTTGTGGCTTAACGTTTTAATTTATTTGTTGCAATTGGTATTGTTGTATTAATTTTTTATGTTATTAGTAATTTATTATAATTTTCTTCGAATTTATTTTATAGTATAAGGGTAAGATTGTCGTAACTCATTATATCATAGAAAAACTATATTGGTGTTGTTAATTCTAGATTTTACATTATAATTATTGCTAAAAATAAATATTATTTAAGTTCTCTTTATCAATATTAATATGTTGTTTTTGTTAAACCAATGAAGAACTTCTTAAATATGGTATCAAACTGTGTTTTTCGTTCGTTTTACAAAACAGCCCATTAGTTATTCTCTAACATTTATTTTGTGTTGAAAATTATACATTGCTCTATCATTTATCATATGTTTCCATTCTTCTTGTTTTTCTTTCAAAATATTCTTTCATATATTTCAATTATCTACTACTCTATCAAAAAAAATGTCTGCCAAAATATATACATTTAAAATAATCATAAATAATTAGCATGATCGAGCCATGTGCAGGCTGTGCTGCACCTTATGGTTATAAAAATGCAATGCCTTTAAGCACGGATACATATCGGTTCTCAGTAAGTTTATGTTGTCGTAGTTTTTTTTTAGATTTATTTATTATTATCCATATAATTTCATGGTTTTTTGCATGCAGTATTTAGTGTTTATTGACCTGAATAGTTCCCGAAATCCAGCTCTAAAAGAAAATTTGCTCATAAGCATTTAGCTTGAGTGTTAATGGAATTTATTAAAAAATTTCAAAGAGCGGGGTTTCTCATATTATAAATTTGTTTTATTAAGGTGTTGGTGAATAATTTTTTATAATATATAACAATTTAAAGTGCATGCGTTATGTATGTGGTGTGATGTTTGTTATGAATGCATGTCATGAATATTTTTAATATCTCATATTCCCTTAAAAGCACCTACATGATCATTTCATAATATGTTTTATTTAATTATAGGTACACTCTTGTTTATTTAAATTTAAATTATTATTAACTTTATTAACCATTGGATTTTAATGTTTTAAAGTTCTGTTTTATGGTTTCAACTCAAAATGTTTAGTTATACTGTTTCTTGTTTGTTTATTTTCTTATCTATTATCTTTTACCGCCAAAATGTTGTACAAACACAAAACGTTTGTGCTCTTATCAGTTTGAAAGATAAGTTTTAAGATAAGCTCGGAAATAGATATCGTTATTGTTGATTCGATTGCTTTTTTCAGTACGACTTTTTATTATTTAACAATGGGATGCTTAAAGCTCTAAATTGTTAAATTGCAACTACTGAGTTATAGCTCTTTCCATAAAAGTCCGGATGTGATAGGATAAGGATAGATGATGATAAGGTCTCTCCAAAATATGAACTTTGTACAAAATCTTTAAAATATGAAATTTTTTTTTATTTTGAAACGGATTTCACTTACATAATATGCATAAAAATTAGGAGAAACCCCGAGCTATTAACATGTGAATGCCAAATGTCAATGGTCAAACGAACAAGTGCATTTTGTAGTTAGTTTTTACATGTTCGCAGACGCAAACGCATGTTTGGTTTTTAAGTTTTAATTAAAAGTGAATAATTTGTATAATATGCATACAAAACAACATCAAATTCTAACTTTAAAGGAAAAATATGAAGTTTTGGAGAATTTACAAAAAGGTGCAAGTGATACTAATTTAGCGAAAAAATATGGAGTCCACAGTATCTGGAATAAAAAAGAATAAAAATGCAATTTCAAAATGTGTCAACAATACATTGATCAGACCTAGAAAAGAAAAACTATTGATTTTATTACAATTTTGGGCCATTTATAAATATGAACAATCCCAAAAATTTGAGCTGCCCTTGTTTTCATTAGTTCATATTATTGCGAGTGCACTAATTTTAAAACTAAATAACAAAATTAACCCTACAATCATTTTTGCTGGAATTAAAATTCCAGCCTTGAGTCGAGTGTCAACTACATTATATCAATTGCATTCATTTTTTTTTATTTATTTACAAATTTATTATAATTAAAATTAAAAAAAAATCACAAGCTAAAAGCACTAGCAACGAAGGCTATCGGCTTATTCAATGGGGGAGTGTATGTATGTATGTATTTAAATTTGGATGTGCAAAGAAGTTTTTTTTAAGAATTCAAATACTTTGTTAATATTATTATAAGTTGGAGTTTTGAGTAGATCAACAATGTTAAAAGATTGAAAAATCGATACACGTAAGCTTAAGAGGGCCGGACAGTAAGATGTGGAGAACTATTGTTATTGTTACAAAAAATGCATGTTGGTTTTGTTCATCAGGTATTGGTGAGTGAGACGAGTATGTGTTAGACGTAATCTTGTAATGTATTTGTTTTGTAGGCAGTTGCTTGTATATGGCAGGGTTAAGGGCTATTTTGTGGGATTGAATATCTTGTAGGGGTGGTTGTATTTGTTCCATTTGCTTTCTAAGGACTTGTTAAGTTTTGTGGAGGCACATCTGGTTAAGAATTTTTTGGATTTTGGAAAAAATAAATATGTATATTGCCAGTATACTGCTTTTGCAGCCAGATCTGCTGTATCGTTGCCAATGTGGCTTGGAATCCATAAGAGTTTGATTTTGTTGTTCATTTTTATTATTTGTTGTTGTATTTATATTGTTTTGGTTTGAGGCCGCATCAAATATGAAGCGACTGTCTGTGCAGATTATGTGTGTGACATTTGGCAGCGTTGTGGTGATTCAATTATTGCTACGGCTTCTGCTTCAAATCGAAAGTGGAATTAATTCCGTATTTTGCTTCTATAGTTTTCGGAATGAAACCTAGAAATTCTAAAAATTACAATTTTACAAAGCAAATTAAAAGTGGTTTCATTCCGAAAAAAATTTCCTTTTATTTTTTCTATAGAAGCAAAATACGGAATCAATTCCACTTCCAAACGGAATTAAATTTTGTGACAGGGTTTTAGTTTGTTATTGTTATATTATCTACTTTTATTTTGCATTGTAGTGATTGAGACTCAGGTTTCTTGTATTTTTAATGTTATTAAATATATAATATTCATAAATAATAATAATCGCAAGATATTCGGAAGATACAAAGTATTTTATGCCAAAAAACAGAAGATTTAGAAAACAACTAAAGGTCCATTACAAAGCGCCAAAATTCATGTAATAATATTCGAAATAAAAGATATTTTTAATTAATTGTGTTTAAATAATATGGCCTTAATACAACAACACTTCTTGTACAGAAAATTTATAAAATTAATAACTAAACAAGTAATAAATTATCCTAAATAAAAATTAAGTTTTGATTTGGAAATGTAAAATTAACAAAATATGTTTAAATAACAAAAAAAAAAAATAAATAAATCGACAAGAGTGTATCGTAACCAAAATAACGAAAACTTTTAATAATAAAAAACAATTTAATAAACTATTTTCTAATTACTAAAAATCCCATAACATAGACTGAGGTGAAAAGAGCAGCTGTTTCTGGTAATTTGGATGCCCCTGAAGGTGGTTTCGATGCCATTATGCAAGCTATAGCTTGTCGTCAACAAATCGGCTGGCGTGAACAGGCTCGTCGTTTGTTAGTGTTCTCAACAGATGCTGGTTTCCATTATGCTGGTGATGGCAAAGTAATATACAATTTTTATAATTATAATTTAATTTTATGTATTTAATTAATTCTTTTTGGTTTTTCCAGCTCGGTGGTGTTATCGCTCCCAATGATGGCGAATGTCATTTAAATATGGCTGGTCTTTATACTCACTCAGTTATCCAAGATTATCCTAGTATTTCCCAAATCAATCATAAAGTTAAACAAAATTCCATTAACATAATTTTTGCTGTAACTTCAAGTCAACATTCTGTTTATGAGAAATTATCGCAACATATTGAAGGTTCATCTAGTGCCATATTATCGAATGATTCTTCCAACGTGGTTGATTTGGTTAGGGAGGAATATAGTGTAAGATTTAATATAGACTTGAAAGCCATTGCAACAATCTATAATATGTATGTTTCTTTATTCTACAGAAAATTTCTTCTTCTATTGAAATGAAAGATAATGCCACGAGCCATGTAAAGATCACCTATCACTCATCGTGTTTGAATGGTGGCTCCGAAATACCCACTTCAAAATGTGATGGCCTTAAGGTCGGTGACATTGTCAACTTTACCGCCCAAATTCTGGTTACATCCTGTCCCACTGACCCCGCTGAATGGAATCAAGTTATTCAAATCTACCCTGTAGGTATTAATGAAAGTTTAGTTATCGACTTGGAGATGTTGTGCTCCTGCCCTTGTGAAAAACCCGGCTCAACTGGTTATCAAATCAACTCTCCTGTTTGTAACAATCATGGTACCTATATGTGTGGTATCTGTGAATGTGATGACATGCATTTCGGCCACAACTGTGAGTGTTCCACTACTGATGTACATTCGGAAAAGGGTAAAGATTTTGGTTGTCGTGCTGATAATGTAACAACTATTGACTGTAATGGCCGTGGTACTTGTTTGTGTGGTGTATGTGATTGTGAAAAACGCGCTAATCCTGAGGAAATAATTTCTGGTCGTTTCTGTGAATGTGATAATTTCTCCTGTGATCGTCATGAACAACAATTGTGTTCTGGTCTAGATCATGGTGTGTGTGAGTGCGGTAGTTGTGTCTGTAAGCCTGGTTGGACTGGTACTGCTTGTGATTGTCGGGATTCAAATGACACATGTATTCCACCCAATGGCGGAGAAATTTGTTCTGGACATGGTGAATGTGAATGTGGAGTATGCAAGTAAGTATCTGTTGTGCTTTAAGAATTTATATGTACCTAATGATTGGTTTTCACTATGTCATTTTTGTTGTGAAATTGTCCAAATTGTTGGCAATTGTATGAAAACGGGTTTTCAATCATGATTGCAAACATAGATGACGCCATATGACAATTCGTTTTCATACAATTGCCAACAATTTGGACAATTTGACAGCAAAAATGACATAGTGAAAACTCGGCCTAATTGTTGGCTTTATCTCGCCTAGATGTAAATCAACCGAAGAGGGACGTTATTCTGGCAAATACTGTGAAAAGTGTCCTACATGTTCTGGTCGCTGTCACGAGCTTAAAGATTGTGTTCAATGTCAAATGTATAAGACTGGTCCGTTGAAGGAGGATAAAGATTGTGCCGCCAATTGCACAACATTTGTACCAATTGCTGTTGAAAAAGTTGAGCTCGATGAAAAGAAAGAGGAAAATATTTGTATATTCTATGACGAAGATGATTGTAAATTTGCTTTCAAATATAGCGAAGAAGATGACAAAGTAGAAGTACACGCTCAGCAGGAACGTGAATGTCCTCCTAAAGTCTTCATGTTGGGTATTGTTTTGGGTGTTATAGCCGCCATTGTTTTAGTTGGTTTAGCCATATTGTTATTATGGAAACTATTGACAACTATCCATGATAGACGTGAATTTGCTAGATTCGAAAAAGAACGCATGAACGCCAGATGGGATACGGTAATTTTAAACAATTTCTTTACTAAACAACGAATCTTATTTTATCTATTCTTCTTTATTTTCTTTGTAATTTCAGGGCGAAAATCCGATTTACAAACAAGCCACATCAACATTCAAAAACCCAACGTATGCTGGCAAATAAGATGGGATTTTTACGATTTTTTTCTATTTAGTATTTAGTAAAAAGTATGCCATAGAAAACGAAACGTTTCAATCAATGTAAATTCTTTTGGTTTAACAAAACTAATCTTTGTGTTTAACTGCCAGTAAAAGTCTAAAATCGTTTATATAAATTTTGCAACATAACCAAAACTTAACTTTGAAACCCTCCATTTTGTTTTACCTTTTGATTTTCTACTTTTATTGACAAAAGTGTATTAATACTAAATATGTGCCTCAAAACAAACAAACAAACAAACAAACAAAATTAACTAAATAACAATATTTATATTTTTACACTCAAATATATTTTGTACTTTTTATAACAGTAAAAAATAAAACGAACAGCCGATTTTTATTAATAGTTTTTAAGTAAAACTTAGCATGAGTTTTGAAATAGAAATAATAATCCAAAATGCCTTGTAACCAAATTAAAACATTGAAATGATATACATACATATAATATTTTATATTTATATATAAAACGCAACAATATTGCAATATTTGCCCCAAAAACATAAAATAAACTTTTCTAATTTAATAATTTTTAAATTATTTATTTGCGAAATAATTTAAATTTATATTATTTAATACTTTCTTTAAAAACAATTTAAAAAACTGTTGAATTCTGTCTGTATTCAGCTGTATTTATAAGATTATAAGATTTATTATGAACATGGTTGAATATGTTTATTTCTGTATTAACAAATCCATTTTTTATTTTGTTCTTTTTACTTGTGTGTACTTTTTAGTTCTATTTAACACGTAAGTTCTACCTTTTACTTTTTCTTAGTTAATATTGTTTATTTTTGTAAGTTTTTTTTCTAATTTGTATAAATTTTATGTTTATGTTTTTAAGATAATTTTTTTTTCAATGTGTAATTTGTACTGATTAATATTAACAATAAAAAATTTAATAAAAAAATACAAATATGTATTTCGTTTTTACTTGATCAACATATAATTATTGAAAACAATATTATATGCCTGATATATAATAAAAAACTAAACACGCGTTAACAAATCAGCAAAATTATCAGGTCAGGCCCATCATTCGAACAAATACAATAAAATACAAAAAAACACATTTGGCAAAAATTTCAAACACAACAAGTGCTATAAACACATGTATATAAATTTTGTAAATAAAATAGTTTCAAAATAAAGTTAACACACCGCATATAACCAAAAGAAAAGCTTAATATTATACATATTAGAAAATTATATTGCATTTTTATATAAGTATGTGTGTAGTTATTTAATAGAAATGAATTCACAAAAAAAGAAACGAAAACAAAAGCGCATACAAATTTAATTGATTTTTTGCTAAAAAAGTGCACTCCTAGACCCTCCTTCTTGGGAAGCTTCTGCTTCTCTATTCATGATAACATGGAATTTATAGAAGGTCTACCTACCTCTTGATACTACGAGTCTATCTATCTATCGGATGGCTCCAAAAAAGGGGAGAGAGTTGGCGGTGGGGTCTATATCCAAGAGTTTGGTATCAGGATACTACATCCGTTTGGGTTTACCCTACAATGATTTCTGCACGAGTTGCAATAATGAAGAAGAGGAGAGAAAAGGTCATTGCCCAGCAATGAGTGGATCTCGTAACATCTTTCAGGGGCAACCACCATCCTTCGACGACTTAAATGAATTCTCAGATTTGAAGTTGAGGAATATTGATGCTTTCATCAGAAGCAGTAATCTAACACGGTTATCTGCGCTCTTCTAAGTTTTTGGTCTGCACACGTTTCACTCTTCTCATACTATAAACATCTTTTTCACTATCCTTCGTATTCTTCTTCTTCTATTCTATCTCCTCCTTCATATAACTTCTTCTTCTCTATCCAGAAATCAGGTAACAAAATAGGACCAGCGATATGGACCTAAGTGGGCCGTACTACACGCCACTGCTGACCTAACCTAACCTTGCTAAAATAGACCAATTTTTACGCGTCACAATGGTGTAATTGCAAAAGACCCCTGTCATTCAAATGTAGCGACAATTCTATTATTTTTGTTTTGTTTTAAAGTGTAACTGTAAAGTGCCGTTCAAAATATTTGCAAGTTTCATAATTTATCATTAGGTCCCGGTTTACATTATGAAATTTTTGTCGCTGCGATTCTTGCTTCGTAGGCGAGAGCGGTGAGTCGTATTAAAAGGGGTACACATATGCATGTACTCGTGAGACACGCTATATATGTATATATGTATGTATGTATGTGCTAGCTACAATCAAATACATGTGTTTATTTAATTTTTTTTTGTTTATTTTGAAAAGGAATTGTCAAAAAATATATAAAAACATGTATGCTCCACAAAAAATCTCTGCAACAAAAATCTCAGAATGTAGACGCAAATACAATTTTAAAGAAGATACGACAAGAATCGCAGCGACAAAAATTTCATAATGTAAATCAGGACTTTAAGAGATTAGGGACCGTTAAAAGTGAAATCTTAAGACACTACTTTCAAAAGGCCGGAATTAGGTGGCGCAATCTGGACACATGCAGGACCACTAGAAATATGTGTCCAGTATATAATGAGAAGCGCAGTTTGCAGCTCCTGAATATGAAACGCAAGAACAGCGGTGTTATTAAACTACAATGAAAAAAGATTATCTCGACATTTTAAAAAGCAAAGTACCCCCTACTGTAGTGAAATTTAAAGTAGCACAGAACTGCATTTTCCAACAGGACAATGATCCTAAGCAGACATACCTTCAAAATTGTGATTTGACTTTGGGCCCGATTATCGTTCACATCGCCTCGACTACAACACAACATTATTTTTCATACGATTAAGCCGATAAGTGTTGTGAATCATAATTGCAGTTTACAACATACAACATCAAAATACTTGGTGTTGTGAACGGTAATCGGCACCTTAGTTTTTTGTAAATGCAAGAGATGAACTCCCGGTAACATCATTGGTATGTTTCGTCCAATCATGTTATCATAATTCCATTTTGAATACACTTGGTTAGATTTTTAATGTTTAACAGTGCTATGCTAGCATTTAAACAGAACTCTGTTAACACATGTAAATAAGTATATTTTGCAAGGATAACCTAAAGGCAGTAAATCAGGATGAATGGAACACAATTTCGCCTGATTACACTATGTCTTGAAGATTGTTAGCAGTGATAAAGGCAAAAGGACTACAAATTAAATATTAAATACAATGTTTCTATTTACTTTATTTTGACGCGAAAAATCTGGTACTTTTCCATGTATAGAAGGTATAATTATTTCTACTTCTTCCAAATTCAAACTATTATTATCTGGATGTGTCTATATTATTTCCTCTTATTTTAGCTGAATAATAGATGTGATAAAAACATCATATATTTTTGGAGTAGGTATGTATTAGTGAATGGTATGAAATGTTAATAATCGATTTTCGGTTATTGGATCAACCATTTTCAACTCGATTATTATAATCGATTAATCGAACATAAAAGTTGATTTTTTTTGGTCGATTACGATTTTTTTTATAATTTTTTTTCTCTTAAACTAAAAAATCAAAAATGTTTACAACTGGTTTTTGTTGCAAAAATAAAACATGCAATTTTATTCAATTGTTTTATTTTAAAAGGGCGCACTTAAAAATAAATGTTTTACATACATATTTCTGTTTAATAAATTTTATTTTTTAAATCTTATGAGATTTTTTCAGATGCGCTGATAAGGTAGTTGTGCTGCCACAAACAGCTAACTCCTTCTTGCAAATGCAGCACTTTGCCTTTTTCCATTATACATTTTTTTAAAATATTGCCTTGGTGCCATTTTTCACTTTTAATATCTTTTAACTTAATTTTACTTTTATTTTTTTGCACACCAACTTCCAAAAAACCCGCGCTTTTAGTTTTACAGATTGAGTTTTCGATTGATCGACACCAAAAGTCGATTTCAGTATAAAGTTGGTAGTGTAAAATCGACCACAAAATAATCGATTCTTGAAGGCAATAATCGATTAACGACCATAATCGAAGTCGATTTACCATTCACTAGTATGTATCAGCTAATAAAATCTAAAATGTAACGATTTTACTATCATTATAGCGAAAACTATATGTTATATGCTTCTTTATATTCTTCTATATATACATATATATATATACGTATAAAGCATTATCCAACGATAATGTTAGCGGTAGGAAGTAATACAGACAATTGTTACAAGTAAATTTATTTTACGTTGAAAAAAAAGCTGTTCAGCAAACATTGGAGCAATTTTTTTATGAAAGAAAGCCGACGACTTAGTATTTTCGTAAACCTGGAACTTATCTTCGATCTTTACATGATTTGCTATAGAAAATTTTAATTCACTTTGCATCGTTTCAATTTGCGTCGTGTTTTTTTTGGAATGTAACCCTGACGCAAAGTGAGGTATTGGTGTATTCCAATTTTCGATATGAGAACGATTATCACTTATGAACGCTTTTATCACATAGATGATATCGTCTGCATTCTTGAGGAGAGACGAAACCAGATTTAATAAGTACTGAAGAAAACTAGCATTTAATAATGTTATGTGTTGAGAAACAATTAAGTGTAATTAATTGATATTAACATTGTTTTGTTATGTGTTTCATACAACTTTGAAAATGTTTCTCTCGAATGCATTTAATAAAGCGATCAAAGATTTACTTATTATTACACATATGTAAATACTCGTACATGTGTCGTCATTGTGGTTATTTAATAAAAAACGCAGCTTTGCAAATAATATAATTATATTAAAAGTAAATATCATTCCGTTTTCAGTTCTCAAACAATTCAAACGATCATAATAGCGCAATAGTGTTACTTGACTCATACAAATATGATTTCTCTCATAAAATTAAAGGCTGCATCGGTATTTATAGCGTTTGTGTGTGCACATCTTGTGTGTTCAGTTGAAGCCCAATTGGCTGGTAAAAATGTTCATAATCCTTGCGTAAGCAAACGTACCTGTCACGAGTGTATACAAACAAAAGATTGTGCTTGGTGTATGCAACCAGATATTAGGGATACATCAAGATGTTTTCATTCTAATTATACTGACTTTTGTGCAAAAGACTTTGTATGGAATTCTCCTACATTCCAAAAATTTACCATTAATCGGAAATTAACTGTAGGCGGTTCTTCCAGATCTGAAGAAGTAAAAAGTGAAGATATTGTGCAAATAAGTCCTCAACGAGTATCGTTAAAATTACGCATAAGTAAGTTTTAATGAAGACGAAAATTAATGAAATGAATCTAATTGAGATTTGTGTTTTAGACCAAATACATAGTTTACGCTTGCGTTATTCTCAAGCTGAAGATTATCCAGTTGATTTGTATTATCTTATGGATTTGTCAAAATCCATGGAGGATGATAAAGACAAACTGTCGGCCTTGGGTGATTTACTCTCAGATACAATGCGAAATATTACCTCAAATTTCCGTATAGGATTTGGTTCATTTGTCGATAAAGTGTTAATGCCCTATACTTCAAGTTTTCCGAAAAAGTAAGTAATTATACATAATTCTTAAGTATTTTGTGTTGTTTAATTTTATGGTTTTTTATACAAATAAATGAAAGATATATTTAACTCCGTATACATACATATGTACGTTTTTCTAATAAGTCAGAGTGTTTGCCATATTGAGTATTTATATGATTCATACTTTAAATATACATACCTACTATGTATTGTACTACATACTCGTACATACTTTCTTAGGTATTCTAAATATGTTGTATAAAACACTTTAAAAATAAATTTTATAAAACCTATCAAAACATATACATACATATGTATGCAGTTTGCAAAACATTCCAAGAATTTTAAAAACCAACCAAAACCAATTTTTAAAATTGCGCTATTTTTTTTTTATTAATTTTATAATTTGTTATGCTTTTTTGAAAAACAAAACTGGCTGCCCTAATTAATATCTACATATATAATTAAGGCATTTAAGATGGTTTAATTTCTATTCCGATTTTAAACAGATTCAATTGGCTGCGAAAAGCTTATGTTCAATGTAATTAAAATTGTGATAAAAAAAGTTTAAAACACACAATAACACTTTCATTATCGTAAAACGTTTTCAATGCTCGAGTATCTAAATAACACATGCATTTCACCAAAGGATCGGACTACATATGTTTTAGCCAAAGTTCAAGTCTTCCAAAAGCAAGCTCTCTAAATTTTGATGTTACAGAAACATGATCATTTTAGACTTTTGCGCAAAATAAAAACAATTAAAAGTATCAAAATACTTTCTATTAAATATGAACAAACAATACACTAGGCAGCAAATTCCCAGGGTCTGGGAATTTGTATACTTTTTATATTGTATTTCGAAAGCTTTTGCTTTCGAAGCGAACTAAACAATAATACTCGTGAGTACAAAAAAAAATATCAAAGTTCAAGTCTTTCCAAATCAAGTTCACTAAAATTTGATGTTAAAAGTGAGTAGTCATTTTAGACGTTTGCGCAAAATAAAAACAATCAATAGGGGCTTCAAAATACTTTTTATTTGAAACTTCTCAGACTCTTGTTACTTTATAATAAATATGAAAAAACGTACTCATTTGAATTTTTTTTAAATAAAGCTAGATTTACACGATTGAAATTATCTTCAAAATTGCTCTTCAAAATGCCTCAAACTCATGTAAACCGCAAAAATTCTTCAAAATTTATTTATTTAATAGTTATTAAATCGATCGTGTAAATGTAGCATAAGACTCTTATATGTACATATATTTAAGAACATAAATGTATTGTTAAATCAATATTTCAGATATCCAAACCAAACTTATAAAAATTCAATTCATTAAAAAAAAGTGTAGTTTCATGACTAGGCCAAAGTATGTGTACGAAAATAAAAAGTTATTTAAATATTTAACTGCGTTCTAATAACAAGTCGGATAACTCCGACGAACAAGAACTTCATTTCCTTGAGGCGTTTTGACATTGATAAAACCAGTTTTCTGTATACGAGTATTCGGAACTAGTCTTTCCCCATTCCACAGTTAGTACTGTTTAAAGTATTTCTTTTGATGTTATTACATGGTTTCGTATCCTTTTTTTCCAGTAAATCCCTTAAATGCTCTATCGGATTTAGGTCTGGAGCTTGAGTTTTTAATATTTAATTGTTTTACGTTATAACCAATAACCAAATCTTTGTGCTATGTGCAGTATGTTTGGGGTTGTTGTCTTGTTGGAATATAATCGTCTTCAATGTCCAATTTTCTAGGACTATCGGTAAAAATTTTTTTAAATATCTAAATAGATTCTATAATCCCTTGTCGATGGATTAAATTCTAGTCATACAGTCGTATACCATGACACTATCACCACCACGTTTTACATTTTTGGGACTCAGCACTGTACAAGGCTTTCTCCAAACTAACTAACTTTAATACCAAAAATGCAGTATTTGCTTTCATCTTCAGAAAGAACTTTCTTCCAGAATTCTGCAGGCTTATTTATGTGTTCCTTAGCGATGGCAATTCGTTTTTGCCTATTCACTAATAACATTAGAGGCTTCTTCCTTTTTCAAAATTTCGCGCACAGTATCTTTGGAAACATATTTGGTAAATTGTGAATTTATGCTATAAACAATTTTTGATGCTGCTTGCTGGGGCTTTCTTTTACCGATTGTTCTATAACTCTTCTTTCTGGTTCAGTTAATTTCTGTGGACTATCAGAACGAGGCTTTGAGACCAAAATTCTGGTGTTTTTAAATTTGTTTATCACTTTCTGGATAGAAGAGTGCGTACGTTCAAATAATTGATCAATTTCGCGCATTGTTTATCCTTTTTTTTCATAAATGTATTATAATTTGGCGTTCAGCAATGTTACTTTTTGATTTTTTTTTCGATTATCGTTTACTTTTGTGTACGTAGACTTTTGCGTACGGGTAAAGATACAAAAAACCATTTGTTTTTCTGCAATATGCAAATTTTATTTCGATGACGTCTATTTAATTTAATGAAATATCTATCTACTTTTATTCTGAAATTAAAACAGTTTGAAAGAGCCATGTCCTGGATGTGCTGCACCTTATGTATTTAAGAATGTAATGTCTTTAAGCAAGGATACATATCGGTTCTCAGTAAGTGCAAATAATATATGTACATACATATGTATGTATGTATGTATGTATTTCACACTAATGACTTTATAATTTTTTTTTATGATCATAGATAAAAGTAAAAAATACTTCCATTTCTGGTAATTTGGATTATCCTGAGGGAGGTTTAGATGCCTTAATGCAAGCTATAGTCTGTCGCGAGCAAATCGGTTGGCGTAAACAGGCTCGTCGTTTGCTTGTATTGTCAACAGACGCTGGTTTTCACTACGCTGGTGATGGCATGGTAATTTTATAACTTACCGCCTGCCCACGATGTCGAACGATAACGTTCGCTTAGATAAGACTTAAGACACAAACTTTTGATAGTATCTATTTTTTTACTCAATCAAGTTTGTTTATTCCACAATCAAGTTTGTGTCTTAAGTCTTATCGAAGCGAACGTTATTGTTCGACATCTTTGGCCAGGGGGTTAATATTTATTTCCAATACTGTATGTATGTATATACGTATAAATATTTTTTTGAGTTTAGCTTGCCGGTATTATTGAACCGAATGATGCTGAATGCCATTTAAGTTCAGATGGAAATTACACGCACTCGGTTATTCAAGATTATCCTAGTATTGCTCAAATTAATCGTGTAGTGAAAGAAAATTCTATTAATGTAATATTTGCTGTAACTGCAAGTCATCAGTCTGTCTATAACAAATTATCACAAAATGTTGAAGGTTCATCTACGGCCATATTATCAGAAGATTCTTCAAATGTTGTCGACTTAATCAGAGATGAATATAATGTAAGTTTAGTGTACTTATGCATCTTAAGACCTTATGACTCGAAATATTTTAGGCAATTAAGTAATGTTTTGAAATCGATTATTTCATAAAAACGTTTTATGCACAAATATCTTTTGGATCATATGAATTCATTTTCCGCGCTTTACAAAAATTTTTATTACAGAAAATATCTTCTTCTATTGAAATGAATGATAATGCCACAAGTTATGTAAAGATCACCTATCACTCAGCGTGTTTGAATGGTGGCTCCGAAATACCCACTTCAAAATGTGATGGCCTTAAGGTCGGTGACATTGTCAATTTTACCGCCCAAATTCTGGTTACATCCTGTCCTATTGACACCGCTGAATGGAATCAAACTATTCAAATCTATCCTGTAGGTATTAATGAAACGTTAATTATTGATCTAGAGATGTTGTGCACCTGTCCATGTGAAAAACCTGGTTCAACTGGTTATCAAACCAATTCTCCAATCTGTAATAATCATGGTACCCTGATGTGTGGTACTTGTGAATGTGATGACTTGCATTTCGGTCGTAATTGTGAGTGTTCTGCTGCCGATGTTTATTCGAAAGAAGGTAAACATTTAGGATGTCGAGCTGATAATGTGACAGTAATTGATTGCAACGCTCGTGGTAGCTGTTTGTGTGGTGTTTGTGAATGTGATAAGCGGTCTAATCTGGACGAAATTATTTCTGGGAGTTTTTGTGAATGCGATAATTTCTCTTGTGATCGTCATAAGCAACTATTGTGTTCGGGTCCTGATCATGGCGTTTGTGAGTGCGGTAGTTGTGTTTGTAAACCAGGCTGGACGGGTACTGCTTGCGATTGTAGATCTTCAAATGACACATGTATTCCACCTGATGATAGTAAAATTTGTTCAGGACATGGTGTATGTGAATGTGGTGTATGCAAGTAAGTTATTTAAATAGTTTATACACGATGAAACAAACCATGCATAATAAATGTTATTAATAAAATGTAATAATACTTCCTTAGATGTGGAACAACTAAAGATGGACGATATTCTGGTCAATTCTGCGAAAAGTGTTCCACATGTTCTAGTCGTTGCTTAGAGTTAAGAAATTGTGTTCAATGTCAAATGTATAAGACAGGTCCGCTGAAAAATTCCACTGATTGCACCGCCAATTGTACATTTGCAACAAACAGCGTCGTAAAAGTCGAAATTGATGACCAGAAAGAAGAAAATATTTGCATATTTTATGATGAAAATGATTGTAAATTTACCTTTAAATACATCGAAGACAATGATATATTTGTAGTGTATGCTGAGATAAATCTTGAATGCCCATCTGAAGTATTTATATTTGGTTTAGCATTGGGTATTATTGGCACCATGGTGTTGGTTGGTTTGGCTACAATGTTGTTGTGGAAACTATTAACTACCTTGCATGATAGACGTGAGTTTGCTAAGTTTGAAAAAGAACGCATGGCTGCGAAATGGAATACGGTTAGTATGAACAATTTTTTTGGATGGATTATATATTAATAATATGTTATTTTTAGGGTGGAAATCCAATTTTTACGCCAGCCACAACAACGTTCCAAAATCCTACATATTCAGCGAAATAATTTTTAAAATACTTTCGAGAAAATTTACCAATTAATTGCACAAATAAAAAATGTCAAATTGGTTTAAATGTAAATTCAAATACGAGTATTAGAAAGAATTTAATTTAAAGCTAATTATTACGTATTTATTTGTATTGATTACCTCGTAAAGTAATAAAAGAAAAGTTTAGTTAGTAATATGTATAAGAAATATTATCTTAAGAAAGTAATTTATTATATTTTTATAAGTTAAATTCAGATATAAAAAAATTCACCTTGTCAATAAATTTAAAAAGAAACAATTTGTTTTTCTTTAATTTTATCTTTAATCTATTACGAAAGAGTCGTTGTCGTAAAAAGAAAACGACACTCATAATAAGGCTGAATAAATGTTGTTTGCTTATATCTCGGTAACGAGATAGTTACGTTTTTTTTTTTTTTTTTGTAGAATTTTATGTAAAATCCAATCAGTCTGCTTTTGTGGCAAATCGAAATGAAAATATCTCAGCACTTCAAAACAGATACATTTGCCTGGTACACGTACATGATTTTTTAGACTTTCTTCAAAAAGTTGATGAGGAGAGACAAAATGGGTGGCTCTTCCGACCACATCTACAAATTGCTTGTCAAACCATTGCCTTTTTGATGAAATTTATCTCTTTTTGCATATTTGCTTTAGTTTCTTGTAATAACGTTGCTCCTTTTTTACGATCTGTACTTTAGGTTTGATCGTATCGTTTTAGAACATTATTTACAGTACTTTTCGGGAGCTTTAGTCTTTTTGCAACACTGTACCCGTAAATATCGGTTTTTCAAAAAATTTATGAACGATTTTCTTTCTTAACTAGAAAAGGAATTGAACTAATATTTATCTTTTTAAGAGAAAAGTTTTTTATTCAGGCTACTAGTTTGAATAATCAAGAATACTATTGTAAATTACTGGAACAATTGGCAAATTGGAATGCATTTTCTACCCTGCCAAAGGCGTCATCAGCAATCTTCATTGTCCATGATCAATTTGTAAACATCATCTATTTAACTCGCCGTTTTTTTGAGAAATAGAATACGAGAATTATAATATTCACCCCTATCGTAAATAAAAATTCCACATGAAAATTGTTCCCTTTTATTTTTGTAACATTGAATTTTAATAGGAAAAATGTGAAAAGGGAACAAATTTCATGTGGAATTTCTATTCATGATAGGGGTGATTACTTTTTTACGTGTTGTGAGTTAGAACGAAATTTACGTACGTTTACAATGTGTGTGTATTCTTTATTACATATTTATAAATCTTGTATTATTACAAATTTGTTTTTGCTTTTCTTGCTGCGTCTACTTTTTTTGTAGATCAATAACAGCAATGTTCTTTCTATTTTTATTTTCCATTGATCAGCACTCGAGTAAATATTGGTTTATTTTTAAATAACACTAACAAAAAGCTAACAATTAAAACGAAAAATTTTAGTAAAAAAAATCTTTTATTTTTTATATCATTTTAAAATGAATAAATTATGAATATTAAAAATCCATTAAGTTAAAAGTCTAACAGTAAAAGTCCAAATTCAAAACTCATCTGTCAGCAATAAGGAAGAAAGACAAAACTGACCATTATGTAAAAACTCTGCATTTAGAAAGCATCTGTGAGCCACACTAAGATTACATATGTATATGTAACACAAGTTTTGATATCGAGAAGAAAAGTCCATTCATTTAATGTTGTACCTATTGCATAAATATCAATGAAATATTAAATCAGCATCGGGAGCACCTTTTTGATGTTTAAATTTTGGTTTGTTGGGGCGAGCATAAAGATTTGGCTGGTTACCACGTTGGGATTGCATTAAAGACTCCTGATAGTCTTCCTCTTCAATGCGATCGGTAATGTTTAGTGTTAAACGTTTGACCCTTTCTTTTTCTTCGCGTATCTTTTCCTCTTGCAGTTTCAAATTTATGGCCAATTGAGAATCAGAGGGAGCTGCAAACTGTTTAAATTGTTGTTTACCACCCTTACCGCTACGTACCATTAGAACAAATGGTATGGCTGCAGCATTGGCAGGTTTTGTTTCATTGCTGGGAGTTGGAGTTGTTAAAGATGTGGAAGCGGCTGCAGAGGCTGAGGATATTTGTTCGTACGACTTTTTATTGTTTCTAACCATCATTGGTACTGGTATATCTTTTGTGTTCGGTTTAACTGTTTCCTTTAAACGTTCCTGGTAACTATCTTGAGCCATTTTTTCAAACATTTGTTCAAATTCCAAGTCTTCCTTAGTTCTTATGGCCGGTTTACAATCATCATCCGGCATACCCTCATTTTCAGTCCAATCGGTGGTATTTGCTTGGTTTGTACCATCTTCTGTGTTCTCATCATCCTCGTCATCGCGTCGTTCATCCCTAGGTATTCTATCTAATTCAGAGGAAGAATCATCACTGGCCTTTGAAAGTAAAAAGAAATTTCATTAAAAAACTATGTATGTATATCAAAAAAATAAACTGTTTAGCTTACTGCGTCATCAAATTCACTATCTTCTGGTATTGGATGTAAATTTGTAGAATCTTCTGTATTCTGCTGTTCTGTCAACTCCTTCAGCTGAGGATATAATTTTTCTTGCAACTTTTTAATGGCTTCCTTGGACTGCTCAAGATTTTTATAAAGTTTTAGTTTAGGCCTAACATTGGACAAACAATCACGATACATGTGGTCCACTAATATAGGAAATAAGTCATGGGTATCTTGCACTTTTGAAAATATTGGGTTTGATTTTTTATACCAATAATAGTGTTGAAAGAACACCAAAAAGTAATCCAATCTATTAAAATATGCACAATAACATTAATAGCAAAAATATAAAAGTAAAGTGAATACATACTTTTGTTTGCTGCCAGAACTTGTAAAATATGGGCCACAGGTATCTAACAAGACACAAGCTAACTTTAGTCTGAACAAACTATCGGGTGGGTCCAACTCTGAAATCACATCATCTTCGGTGGAAACACCCAAGGAAATTATAGAGTAAAGTGTATTTAATATATTGGTAGATTCCACTAGCTTATAATTATAAAGTTCTCCCAAGTACTTGGCCATAGCTATACGTCGTTGTGCCAATTTTGGTGAATGAATCTCCAGTCCAGCTCTAATATCCTCAAATACATTGTCTATAACCATAGTAACCGCTTTCTCTTGATATGAACTCAAACCAGATAGAAGATCAGCCAGGCAGCGTATTAGAGGGAAGCGCAATAGATAAGCCTTTGACAAACACTTAATTACATAGTTACTAATAGTGGGGTCATGCCAATTAATTCGTCTTAGCATTTTTATACAACGATCAACGTTCTGCTTATTTAACTCTTCAAATATCAAATGTCTTATATACTCATGTATAACAGGCCTCAATACAACATCTTGTTTTACAGTCTCTGGAGGTTTAACCAAATAAAACACATTCTCAACTTGAGCCGCATGCCTAGAATCAAGAGCCGTAGCAGTTTTCAAACGCATCATTTGATCGAGGAACGTGTTCATGAGCCAACGTGTATCTTTGCAGTTGTATAAATAGGTACCGGCGACTTCTATAAAAGCACAAGCCATTTCAATTTGATGATGTTGAAAATCTCTTAAGAGGACTTTTAAACAGCTTAAGGCATCAAACTTTTTCAATAAACCAAATTTTACCATTTCACCCATGAAGCGTAAAATTTTTATTTTCGACTCAATATTCAATTGATTCTTCATGCGTATATGCCATTTGAATTCCTTGCGCAATAATTCCGAAAGGTCCAATGCCACGTCAGTATTGCAGAGATTAACAATGGCTACAAAGCGTGATAAAAATGGTAAAAGATCTAAACGATTTCTAAAAATATATATAGTTATATTAATATGTTGGTTTTTATGCATATTCTCTATAATACCTACCTATGCACTGCAAATATGGACTTTGTTAATTTTTTTCGATTATTTTTAGTATTATAATTCAAAAGAAATTCTATGGCGGCCGAATCTATTAGTTCCTTATTTACACAATTATTCAAGTTCTTTAAAAATTGTGCAAACTGCTGCTTATTTGAACCAGGTGTCTGATTACTTTGTCGTCCTACTTCCATCAAAGCATTTCCAATTTTATCTGGTAACTTTTCTGTTGCTCCCATAGAATCATCATTATCTACTTGATCCTTATCATTAGGAGGGTCTGATGTTGTTGACGGTGGATCGTCCAAATCGATATCATTGTCTATATCTGCATCCAATGCCTCTTCAGTCATTTCAGAGGTATCCTCTATTTGATCGGGATCCACTTTGGGAGCTGAAAAGTTTGGCAGAAATTGACGGAGATCTGGTAAATCGGTATAGAAACTCTTAGTTTCTTCATCTCCCCATGGATCTAGTTCTCCCAGAGCTGCATCATCCATCATATTTTCAATTACTGCTCCAGGATTACAAATCTCTGTTTCCTTCGCCATTTCCGGCAAAGGTTCGTCCAATAAATCCGACAAAGTTTGAGCAGATGATAATAGTTTATCAAAGTTTGCTTGCATTAGTTCACATTTTTCTTTTGTTTTTGTAGAAATTTCACCTTGCATATTGTAAGAAATATAAGATATGTATGCATTTAAGATTTTCAACAATTATAATAACATATACATAAACTATTTTTGTAAAATAATTATTTTGAAAACAAGGAAAATTTTTTACAAATACGATCTATTAGCCATATTTACAATGGAAATATTTATATTTTCAATGCTACCGAAACTAGCGAAACTTTCAACCAAACTGTCCTATTATAATATGTATATTTACATATATGTATGTAAATATATCCAACTGCGAAATTAATAAATAAATTTAATATTTTTACCTTTCGAAGCCATAGCTTTTTTGAGATTATTTGTCATATTCTTTAGTTCTGCTTGTTCGGACAGCAAGTGTTTGCACAAGTTTTTAAAATAATCCTTCAGCAGTTTTCGTAAATTCTCTTGTTTATCGGATGGTAAAAAGTCGGATTTTGGAATTTCCGGATTATCATATTTTTCTGCTAAATTGATTATTTTTCTCGGAACTAAACCGGCATACTCTTCACCACAATGACGACAAAACGATAAAATAATAGAGAAATTGCTATGATCTTCTTTGTCCTGGGAAATTACATTGGTCAATACATTGCCCAACAGGCCTAAACCCTGTTTACTGGTTACAACTCCCGAGCTGACAAGTTCGGCAAATAGACGCAAATCTACACGAAGCTTGCTAGGGTTTGAGATCTTTTCACCAGCTTTCAGCACCAATGTCTTTTGCCAGGCATCAAAGAACTCATTATCGAAATCGGCATAGGTCTGGTGCAGCTTAGAACATAGTAATACCACTGCCGGAACATCTGTCATTTTAATTTTAGCTTCCGATAGAGCTGAGCATATTTCCGAAATATATTTGCTCAAATTTAATCCTTTCATATCTTTCATTAGAGCATCTAATTGAGTGGCAGTAAATTGTTTCAACTTCTTAACAAAGGCTGTATTGCGTTTTAGACTCGAATCCAATTTGGCAAAGTATGTATCTTCGGGTAAATCAAAATTTGTATTTTCATAACGTAAGTGAGATTTTGCTAAAATTTTAGCTTTCAGTTCGAATATGAACGCATTTAGCTCTTCACGTTCCTGACGTTCCAATTCTTCTGGATCTGTAGTCGGTTCATTGTCGCCTTGGTCGGTGGAAGTTTCATTGATGTCTACTTCATTACTCATTTTGAGTTACACTATTTTTCACAATTGATTTTAATTAAAATCACTAATTGTAAAAATTATTTGTTTTTTTCGGAAACTAAATAAAATAAAATGTTTGCTTTTTTCACATTTCCCACTTTCACATTTGACGTTTGTAAAAAGTGTTTTTTAACAGCTGACTGGAGTAGATAATGCAGTGTATGTTTAATAATTTGTAGGTACACTGACACAAATTATAATAAATAGATTTTATTTAATATTTTTTAAATACTGAATAAAATCTAATAAACATTAAACATTTTCGCAAAATTTCTTTTCCGTAAAATTTCCCAGATAGAAATACAAAGTTTATTTCCTTATTTTTTTATTAAAAAATTTCTATAATTAAAAAATTAATAAATTTATAGAAAGGAATGTTATATTAAAATTTTATGATCTATGTATGTACTTCAGTCAATTAAAGTTTTACTATATCAAATCTGCTAAAGTCGATTTTGCATATATGTACATATACCTATAAATATTTCTCCAAAAGTATAAAACTATGTATGAGTATGTATTATAATAAAGCTAGATATACTTAAGTTCTGTTTCATAATAAAATTCTAAATTTATCAAAGGTTTATAAAAAACATTTTTTATTAAGTAAGGCTGATAATTTTTTATTAAAAAATTTTTATACATATAATTAATAAATTGCATCAATTACTTGAAATAAATTTAAAAATTAACTTTTATTCCATCAACATAATTGGTAATACAAATTGACTTATAACTTTAATACCTAAACAGAAATCGAAGAAACATACATACTAATCCACATATGTACATATGTATACATATATTTACATGTAGAGTATTGAAATTATTTTTTCCATTTTGACTAAAAAAAAAAACATACAACAATGTATATTGTTAGTTACGAAGGTCACCGAAAACTAAGTTGCGCATAATTATAGTTGTTTTTGCATGCACTAACATAATTTTATTTAAATATACAAAACATATATTTAGTTACCATGATTTCCAATTCATTAAATCAATATTTACAAATTTCTTTGGAAAACTATTTAACATTTGAATAAGTAATTCATTAAGTCCCTAATACAAATAATCTTGCATTTACTCCGGAAATGATAAGACGTATTTAGTTTTTAAATTTTAAATAAATTTAAATGCTTTGTTGGGAAAATGAGGATAAATATCTTCAACAGCGTTATCCAACATTGTATCCTAAAACAGAAACATTAAAAGATTTATTATTAAAATCAAGTGTACCTATAGTGAGTTCTAAAAGGAATTGAACAATCGAACATTATAAAAAAATCCTATAAGCAAATTACAGTTACTTTAACCATATAAAAATACTATAAAAGTTTCGAAAAATGAAATATTTTAAAGACGTTTATATAGAAAATCGTTTATTTGACCATCGTCTAGTTAAAAATGATTTAATCGATCGTTGGCCCTGTGACAAGGGTGATCAATATGTGGAACGCAAGGATTATAGAAATTTAATGGAGTCATATGTATTCATCAACAATTTTTTTTATTTGTATCACACTCTCATTATTCATTTGACAATAAAGTTGAAATTCACTGTAGAAAATAAAATTGGCATATTTTTTAAATGTTATTTCATTTTCTATTAATTACCAATTTTTAAAATTTTTAATTTAAAATAAAACTTAAGTTATTTTGCTAAAATTACAATGTCAAAATTCGAACAAACTGTAATGTATTCTCAATTACAGCCATGGAGTACGGCTGGAGCACCACCATGTATGGAACCAATTTCTGGGCCTTCAGTTCCACCTCGAGTTGGAACAGCTTACCAGGTTTGCAAATTTAGTTCTACACCTTTATGTATCGATATTTTGAAAAATATATGTAAATATTATTAACCAGACATCACATCCGCATCCATGGAGACCTACACTTAGTTACGAAATGATTGAGGTCAAAAATCTTGCTGAACAACCTGTAACAAACCAGTTGGTAAAACCACGTTTTGCGCCAGCTGGCATGACAACCGAACCAATGACTTTTCCTAATTTGGTCACAGGTTTTCATCGTAATCCCCAACATGCTGCAAGAGCAGCACTATATACACGCTATACTTCCGGAGAATGGGTGAATAATAATTTATCGAAATATACGGAGTCCAACATTAATAGGTCTGTTAATTACATAATTATTTTCAATCAATATACCATTTTAAAATTTTTAGAAACCAATCGGAACGTTTACGTAATGATGCAGTTCGTTTGATGCGTGAAACTGATGAAAAAACCGCCCAGGGACAACGAGATGCTGGACGTCGTTTGGGTGAACGTATTACAGACGTTACATTTTGGCGCAATGAATTAAATACTGAGCTAGAAAAATTAGTTTCTGAATCATCGGCATTTGCCGAACTTAAACGAAAATGTGGCAAAGCTATGTTAGATTTGGAAGCACCGCTGCATATTGCCCAAGAATGTTTATATCATAGAGAAGGTCGAGTGGGAGTTGAGAAAGTGCATGATTGTGTGGAGAAGGCATTGCTCCTAGAAATTGATAATTTGAGAAATTCTCGTGAAAAACTTAAAGAATTACATGATAAGGTTTGTTTTATTATATATAAAATTAATATATTTTACACAATACCTATGTACTGTTCTATTTAATAATCAGATTACCAAACAAGCCAATGATTGTCGAGCTGCACAACATTTACTGGAAGAGGATGTATCGTTCAAGGAGTCTACTTTGGGCATTGATTCCGTATGTCATCAATTGAATAATTACAGCAGAGGTATTGCCTATTATGGAGGTATTGAGAAATATGATCCATCCGTAAGTACTCAAGAGACTTGGGCGGAGGCAAGTAGTCAACGTGTAAGCAGGTATAAGTTATGCTTTTTCCTAATTAACAAAACGTTTTTAATATTGATTGTTATTTTAATTTTAGATCTCAAGCTGAGCGCTCCAAACTTTCTCAGCTGCGCAGTGATGCCGAAACTACTGTAAACGCAATTGCCACATCAATGTGGGATCATTGGAGCAACACGAATAACTCATTCGATCGTAGATCCCAAGAAATGGCTGAATCGAAAAATAAAATACAATTACATCTTCATAAAGTACAACAGGAATTGTTCGATTTAGAAAAGCACATATTTCTGTTGCAAAAGGCCGTACAAGACAAATCGAATCCACTTAAAGTGGCGCAAACTCGTTTAGAAGCACGTAGTCATCGAGAAGGTGTAGAGTTATGCAAGTAAGTTAATTCAAATATAAAAATGTTTTTACTTACATATACATATATGTACATAATTTTGACACTTTTTTTTAATTATCTTTACAAGGGATTATGCTCAATTGCGCTTAGTACAAGAGGTGGATGATTTGAAAAATGTCGTAAACAATCTACACCATAAGCTCCAAGAAGCAGAGGCACAACATCAGAGCTTGTTGAAAACTCGTTCTACCTTGGAGTCGGATTTGCGCAACAAAGTAAACGCTCTATTTATTGATCGTGAAAAATGTATGGGTTTAAGACGTTCTTTTCCCGTCAATAACATGATTAAATATTAAACAAATTTAAATTAAAATGCATTTAATGTGTAAAATTCTTGTTTATTGAAAAAATTCCTAACTTTTCAAAATTTTTGCAATACTATATATGTTGTATATGTTTACTATTGCGAATATTAAAAATTAGTATTAAACTTTATTTTTTCTAATAAGGTATTGCGTGGTTGCAAACTACACCGCAGCAAAAATATATGCATTCATTAAAATTAAATTATTTTATTTGTTTTTGCAAAATTAACAAATCTGTTTATTTGAAACTGTTTTATCATTTGTTTAGTTGTCTAGACAGCACTGTATTATATACAACCCTGTGCTTCAGTGTTACCGGCTTCGGCGATTTATTACCAAATAGAGATTTTCTTCGCGGATTTTAAATGAATTTCTGAAGTTAAAAAGAAATGGACATTCTTAGGGATAACAAATCATTAATGGGAATTATAATCAAATAATAATTCTATTTACGATGACCACTTGGCTTACATTTTCTGCTCACAAAATGATGGCTTCACAAGAAGTGTAGTTAAAAAATATGTTGTTGAGGAGTTTCGGGTATACAAAAACGTTCACTGGGGATAAGGACTGAAAAATGCTGACAACACCTTTAAATTATCTTGATACAGTTGACTGTCAAATATCACAAAGAAAATTGGGGTAAATTGAACAAAGCCGGTAAAGTTTTCTTTCTCAACATTTTCTTGCTAAACTAATTTAGAATACATTTAAAATTTTGTTAAGTTCATTTAATTTACAGTCTACTTTTCATTAATATTAAAAAGTGTAAGTTGTAGTGTGCGTAATTAAAGAAAAATTGTGTAGTATATACCTTGCCAAATCATGGCATTTTTGTGTTGCCTGCAAAAACAATTCCACTAATTTAATATGAAGCAAATTGTGAAAAAAAAATATATAGTATAATAAAATTATATAAATTTATAAGTTATTGTGAATTATTTAGATTATTGGTTGCCTAAAATTATTAAGAGGCAAGATTTGCTAAACAAATTTGCACGTAAACTGTAGTCTCTTGCGACAGAATGACGTGTACTATGATTTTATTTACAAACTGTTTTTTTACAAGTACTTTTGTTTTTGTTGTCTTTTCACGAAACAAAATGTTTTAGAATACCTATATTCGAAAATTTTTAGATAATGGTTTGAGACAAATTATAATTAAACCTTTTAATATTGATAACCTTGGTCAATAAAATTTACTAATTGCTTCTCACATTAAAGTGTGAATGGTTTTCTATATAAAACACGGAAATGTGGTTGGTTTCCGGCGTTAAAACTAGTAAATTTCCAAACTTACGTAAAGTAGATATCGTTGCTTTCATGGGTTTCACAATACACAAATGGTTTTCATAGTTTTCACTACACTTAATTCAGAAATAGTAGAAACTAGGAGTAAATGGGAAAGTACTTCTTTTGAAAAATGCTGCAAACTATTTATCAGTTTTACTACATTAGTACCTAAGTATAAACATTGTTTTCGGATTCTGGCCACAATTAAAGATATTTATTTCGCTAAATAATTTGTGTTTATCTCACGGTTTTCTATTATAATTTATTTTTACATTCTGTTTATTGCAGTGACGCAAAAAGCTGAATTGATACATACTTGTGACAATGCGTTTGGCAATATTTTTATTAATATTTTGCATATTTCATTATGGTTTTGGAGTCGATCCAACAAATTTCAAAACATGTGAACAAAGTAGTTTTTGCAGGTAAGTCTTAAGAAATTATAAAATAATAAAAAAATTTATAAAGAAAAAATTGTCTTTAAAGGCGTTGTCGTAAAGTACAACCGGGCAATTCGAAATTTGCCTTGTTACCAGGTTCTATGAATACCTATTCGAATGCTATAACTGCTGAATTGATAAACAAGGATACTCAACATTTATTTGTTTTCAAATTGGAGGCTTTAGTGGTAAGTAATTTTAATTGCTTTGAAGTTTATAAATAATACATTTTCGCATGTTTTAATAGAATAATAGATTCCGCATTTTAATTGATGAAAAGACCCCATTAAAACCACGCTATAAAGTAGAACATGTATTGATAGGAGAACCTCAGCCAGAAACGTAAGTTTAATTTTACTTAATTAACTTTTTGTAACAATTAGCTAACTTGAATTTTATTTTAGCCTTACTGTGGAAAAAGAAGATCGATCTGAGATTGTTTTAGCTTCTGGCAGTAACAAGGCTGTCATAGCAGCAGATCCCTTCCGTGTTGATTTCTATGAAAACAATGTTTTAGTTGTTTCTGCCAACGCTAGAGGTTTAATGAATTTCGAACATTTACGTCACAAACCTCAAGGAAATCCCGAAGAAGGTCAGGAGGGTGAGGGAGAAAATAAAGAAAATCAAGTTGTAAATACACCAGAAGACAGTGACCCAGGTGCTTGGGAAGAAAATTTCAAATCTCATCATGATTCGAAGCCGTATGGTCCAGAAGCTGTTGCTTTAGATTTCTCTTTTCCCGAAGCGGAGGTACTATTTGGTATACCAGAACACGCTGACAGTTTTGTATTGAAATCGACATCGGGTACCGATCCTTACCGACTATATAATTTGGATGTTTTCGAATATGTAATTGATAGTAAAATGGCTTTGTATGGTTCAGTTCCTGTGTTATATGGTCATGGGTAAGTGTTACTATTGCTATCGGAAATTAAGCAAAGTTAGTAGATACATACATATATAAAACATCAACATAATTTCATTTTATATTGTTGTTACAATTTGATTTGAAAATTGTTTAGTTTTTATGAGATTATTTACAGCTGAAAAGGGGATTCTACATGTTTTAATCGTTTTATTTTTATTAAAGTGCTCAACGTACTGCTGGTGTGTACTGGCAGAATGCTGCTGAAACCTGGGTCGATATTTACACTGCCGAAACCAATGTTGTTTCGTCTATTGTCAAATTTGTTTCCGGTTCTCGCAAAGTTGATCCACCAGCTGCTCATTTCATGTCTGAATCTGGTATCATTGATGCTTTCATTTTAATGGGCCCTACACCTCTGGATACATTTAAGCAGTACACTTCCCTTACCGGTACTGCAAACCTACCCCAACTCTACACTTTGGCTTACCATCAGTGCCGTTGGAATTACAATGATGCTAAAGATGTGGAAACTGTCTCCACAAAATTCGATGAATACGATATTCCCATGGACATTATGTGGTTGGATATTGAATATACCGATGGTAAAAAGTACTTCACTTGGGATCAATTTAAATTTGCTGATCCTTTAAGTATGATTAAAAATTTAACTGATGTCGGCCGTCATTTGGTGATTATTATTGATCCTCATATCAAGCGTGATAGTGGTTATTTCTTCCACAATGATTGCACCGACAAGGGTTATTACACTAAATTGCGCGATGGTAAGGATTATGAGGGTTGGTGTTGGCCAGGTTCGGTTAGTTACCCTGATTTGTTCCGCAATGATGTGCGTGACTACTATGGGGATCAATATATGTTGTCAAACTTTAAGACCGTTACCTCTGATGTCATGTTCTGGAATGACATGAACGAACCATCAGTGTTTAATGGCCCTGAGGTGACCATGCCTAAGGATTTAATACACCACGGCAATTGGGAACATCGTGATGTACACAATTTGTACGGTCACATGCAGATCATGGGTACCTATGATGGTTTGATAAAACGTGATCCAAACCAGAGACCATTTATACTAACCAGAGCTCATTTTGCCGGCTCTCAACGTTATGCCGCCATTTGGACTGGTGACAACATGGCCGAATGGGGTCATTTGCAACATTCTATCAAAATGTGTTTGTCTGAAGCTGTTGCTGGATTTTCCTTTTGTGGTGCCGATGTTGGTGGTTTCTTTGGCAATCCCGATGCTGAACTGTTTGAAAGATGGTACCAGACTGGTGCTTTTCTGCCTTTCTTCCGTTCTCATGCTCACATTGATACCAAGAGACGTGAACCTTGGCTATATCCCGAAAAGACACGTTTAGTAATACGTGAGGCCATACGCAAGAGATATTCATACTTGCCTTTGTGGTACACCATGTTCTATGAACATGAAGTTGATGGCAGTCCTGTTATAAGACCTATGCTAGCCCATTATCCTAAAGATAAGGAAGCGTTTGCTATTGATAATCAATTTTTGTTGCAAGATCGTATATTAGTCAGACCTGTCATGCAACAAGGTGTTAGCAAAGTTGATGTCTACTTCCCAACTGTTGATGACAAGAAAACTGGCGATTTGTGGTATGATGTAGATACTCTGCAAAAGTATGATAAGGCTGGCAAAGAGACTATACAAGTTGATGAGTATAAGGTAAATGCGTCTTATATGATGAATTTTTTGTATAATTTTCTTTTGTAAAAAATTACTTGCAAACAAATTTTTATAGAAAATAATTTTGCAATTTAGGAAATTTCTTTTATTACTTGGTAATAAATTTCGATACAAAAATAAATTTTTATGAAGGACATTTTGATAACCATACATGTTAAAACAAATATATTTACAAAACTAAATACCAATAAAATATTTATGAACAAATTTATATTCACGACATAAAAGTTTTGGAAGTATGTAAATGTTTATATTGTTATTGTAATTTCTAAACCTTCAAAATGCTATATTTGACTGAATATTTTGATTTGAGTTTTCGTTCTTTCATAACCTGAGTATGAGGTTCTTTTGATACTAATTTCATTATTTTTCCTTTAGATTCCAGTTTACCAACGTGGTGGTACTATTGTGCCCAAAAAAGAACGTATACGTCGTGCTGCTACCCTCATGAAAAATGATCCTTACACAATTATTGTATGCTTAGATCGTAGCGGCAAAGCCGAAGGAACCCTCTACTTGGATGATGAGAAATCATTCGATTACCGTAAAGGCAAATACATTTATGTAAACTATAAATTCGATGGCTCCAAATTGACAAACCATTTCGTACAAGCGCCTAATTATGATTCGAAATCATGGATTGAACGTATTGTAATTGCTGGTCTAGAGCGTCAACCCAAATCAGCTACCATTACAGTTGCTGGAATAACACAACAATTGGAGGTATTACCATATGAAAAGGGTTATGCTGTACGCAAACCAGCTGTAGCTATACACAAAGATTTTGAAATTAAACTTAATTATTAGAACTAATTTAATTATACAATATGTACTATGTTGTTTGTCTAAACAAAAAGCAAACAAACCATGAAGTAATTTCAATTTTAACATTGTTTTAAAAACGCGATTATTATTTTACACTATTCCATTTTGTTCACTTTATCATTTACTTTGTATTTTAAATTTTCCTTTTTCTTTCCAAACTGTATTTTAAGTATGTATGTTTTTTTTATTGCTTTGCAATTACTCCAGGTAAATTATCTTAATACAGAGAAAAATTTACAATTTGTAGCTAAAATAAACAGAACTCAGACACTCTACATAAATCAACAAGTGTTTTACTTTCCAATTGTTCTCGTTGTTTTTGTTTATATCAGCGTTTCTTGGAAGTTTTTCGTTTAACAAAAACCGCAGACTCATAATCAGGCACCACCTACACTGGAAATTTCGTTGTAACATCGTTGCTTTTTTATTGGCAACGTTTTGGTCCCTTTTTATTATTTATGAAAATTGTGGGTGAATTTTCGTAAACTACTTTTTGTGTTGATGTTATGAGTTATTAAGGTCTTCGACTTGCGCACTTGTTACAATGTAAAAACAATAAAAGTATGCAATGCTTGCTTTATGTTGCAGAGCTTAGAAGAATGTTTTCAGTTGAATATTGTTGTGTGTGAGAAAGGACGTTACAGGATGAACTTTATTAAGAAATATAAATTGTTTTTATATTTTAGCTTAGGAAACTTGGTACAATGTTAAAATTAGGGATAATCATGATATTCGAAATTTTAATTTCTGAAATACATATATTAAAATCGGCAAAAGCGTTACTTTTATTTTGGAAACTATACATACAAATTCTAATTGAAAATGTTTATTATTAATTTTACCATCATTTAAAGTTAATTTACGTTTTAAAATTGAATTTACCTATTTTTTTATGTTTTGTAAATCTAATCTACAAGATGTACTCGTTTTACTTTCAAGTAAATAATCGAGAGATTTCAAAACATCAATTTGAGATGACCAAAGGTTTCCTCTTTGTTTTATTATATATTAATGTTGAAAGTAGTAGGTATCGTTATTTCTCTGTTCAAACTTCTTTTTCATTTTTCTGAACAAAAATATTAAATTTTTTAAAATTGTAGTTCATATCTATTGATTAATGATCGTTTTGGTTAATCTGTAATACATTTTATGATTAATCAGATTGTATTATTATTCGATTTATCGCACATTTTCTTTTTTTATGTTGCTATAATTTGTTTATATAATTTTAGAATATACACATTATTATGCTTATAGTCTGGATCATTGTAGGTAGTGGTCAATTTCATGTTTTGCTAAAAATGGGATTTATTATTGATAATCGTAGATATAGCGCATTGTTAAAAAGAAACATTTGAAAATAACAATATGACAGCAATGTTAATGAATAGAAAATTAAAATTTATTTTGATTTGTTAGAGTTTTACTTATACATATATTTAGTCTAAATAAAATGCGCATCATTGGCTAATTACGAGTATAGTTAAGCTAGAACTGTCGAAGCATATTTCGCTGAATATGTAAAATAAATAATTCGGCACACCAGAGGGTTTAATTTGTAACTCATTTCGAAAGAAAACTCGTTCGAATTTGTATACGTCATACATTGTATTTCGAAAATTTTATAAGAAATTATATTTCTTTGATTTTAAAAATGTCCAAACTTTTTTGCGTTGCTTTAATAACATAATATTAATATTAATATCTATTTGATTTGCTTTTTTAATTGTAGAAAGTTACAATTTGAAAAACAGTTATAACGAATAATCATATTGAACTAAATGTTTGTTTGTGCATTTCACATTTTCTACCAGATAATTTAAAATATAATCCACAATACGTGGAAGATAATGCAATATCTTTCTAAACAGTCATTCGATTGAAGAGCCATACACTTAAATAGTCATAAATAACATAAATGATAATGTAAAAATTGGGCATGATTCGCATAAATCGATCAGTTGTCATGTATTTTCGCCAAAATTGGCTATCGTTACTGAAGTAATCTACTTATTTAATAAATTATTTTCATTATTTTTAGCATTACTTATGCTACACTATTGCATCACCTTAAAGATGCTGTTATATATATATGTTATATATACATATGTATATATGTATGGGCAACTTCAAAAATTTACGGCACTTAGAATTTTTTTTTGTCTGACATCAATGTCGATTTGCGTGTGTATAAACCGATATTTGAGAATGTGAAATCATTTTTACTGCGGTTTTAAGTTAAAAAATATAAAAATTACAGTTTTTGAGGTTAGAAACATTTTTTTCCTCCATAAAATTTTAAATCTTTAAATTTTTAAAATTTTTTTCGTGCGTTTCCAATTTAGTATCAAGCTCAGTTAAGTCTTCTATTCGATGTACGTTTCAGCGCAATTGATACAGCGCTTTAGTTGTCACAAAGCGAAATGTGTTTGGGAAAAACTGCCGCTGCACGCGCCCGGTTTGAAAAAAATTCTTTTTTTTTTTGCACTTTATCAGTTTAGTCCGTCGCGAAGAATCTATTTAGATACCTAACCATGTTCCCATGCCATGTTTTGATATAAAAAAATTTAAAAAAAATGTTTTTTTTTGCAAAAATTTTCAAAAGTTCATAAAATTTTTGCGTTTAAAAATTTTAAAGTGCGTTTTCGCCTCGGGAGGTACCCTTTATGAAGTTACTCACATCACGCAATACACTACCCAACTTAAAAGACAATTCAGATTGTCAGACGCAAAAAAGATACATTTTTACAAAATTTACGCTAATTTCTTTTAAGTTTGTGATCTCCGTGATACGTTATTGGTGCTCTGACACCAACTTGATAACCTCAAACTTTATAAAATTACGCAGTTTTTTTAATTCTACGCCTGAAACTCATTTTTATTAAACGGCGCAAAACCCCTATGTAAAATATTAAAAAAGTTCAAAATTCGGAAAATTTTCGTTTCACTTTTAAACCACATGCAACTTTTCACCTAGCAGCGATATCAAAAAAAAATTTTTTTGTAGATATATCCTCCTAGTCTAGTGACTATATTTTGTATTGGTTTGGATCTGAAAGCTAAAAACTATTACAAAGAAAACGGATTGGATGAAAAAACTCTTGCAAGTTTCAAGTCGTTTTTTTAATTTTTCGAATTTTAGATGACCACCAATTCTTAAGGTGAAGACTTTTCAACGTAAAACTTTGCACGTCATATCCTTCAAGTATAGCCATCCATACCCTGTACAACGTTTTTTTTTTCAATTCATAAAACTTAACGGAATAAGAGCCATAGTATGTCGGTTTCAGCAGGTGCTCAAAAAATTTGAAATAGCCCATATATCTAAAGACATAGAAATAAATCTAATTCTAGATTTGATTAAAAAAAGGAATCAGGCATACTATTACCACATTTATTCTTCTATCTTTAGATATACATATATCTCGAAGAATCTATATGCTTTCATATTGTAGCCTTTCAGCATAAATAAGTTAAAAGTTTAATATTTCCCAAATGTTCTTAACAGAATGTTCTCCGGAATTTATTTTTGAAAAATATTGTGGTTCCCTCGTAGGACTCTCCAATAGCTGTTGAAACCATATGTACCATCAAGATGGAACCTTAAAAAATGATATGTATCTATGCTTAATTAAATAGTCTAGCTTAGGTTGATTTGTTATATTCTGATCAAGACTGTTCATTGTGTTGCTGGCGCTGTTTATAACTCTGCGATTGTTCCGTTCAGAAACAAGTAATCCGGATTACTTTAACAGTTTCTTACTACAATTTTTGTATTTGGCAATTGCTCAATTACGAAATTGCATAGTAAGAATAAATAACAGTTATACTTTTACTTTTCTAGTATTTTTCTTTGTTTATCATAAAGTTTGATAATAATTATGAAACACTAACAAAATATTAATGCACAATTTTTGTATTAAATTAATGAAGTGGTCTCCTAAATTTAAAAGCTGCTCTTTTTAAAAACTTTTTGTAACTTTACAACAAATAACAAACATCAAGTGTAATTATAGACCAGTGTTGCCGGAATTAGAATTTCAAAATATGCTAAAACTTGAAAAACTAGGTGCTAAAATGTTCTATAGAAGAAAAAATAAGTGCTCAATTTTTTCAATGTAACAATACAATTTTTATTTTAAATGTTATAAATATAAATTATAGTTTTTTCTAATTTTGTTCATAACAATTGTTGACTTGTTTTAATAGGATACATTTCATATATTAATTCAAAAATTTCCATGTTCATTTACTTACCACACCGAAAGAAATTTAGTTGAAATATTAGTAAAAGTTAATTTTTATTTCTCCAAAGGTATTTTTTCTAGTAAAATAGTAAAAATTTTTTCGAGAAATTTTTTTTTATCAAGCAAATTATGCTAAAAAGCATTTAGCATAATTTTTAAAAATTTTAATTCATTTTCGAGAAACAAAATGCTAAATCTAGCACTGAAAGTTCTAAAATGGCAACACTGTATAGACACAACCAGCCCAATCATGAATAAAAAATCCGCGAGAGTTTTTTCCCTTTTTATTTTTATAACATTAAATTTGAATAGGAAAAATCGGAAAGGGAAAAAACTGCCGCAGAATTTTAATTCATGATTGGGCTGAACATTTTTAGATAAACCTGCAGAATCTGTAACATAAAAACTATATGTGAACATAGTTAAATATCCATTAATTTTAAAGCAATTAATCTTCATCAAAAATGCAGAATATTTGCCGAATATTTGCTCATAAATTTTTTTCAACAACATAAAAATATACATAAATGAAAATCCAAATTATGTTATTCATGTCCAAGGCGAATTAATCAGGTGAGAGCGTCTCGGCAACAAATACAAAAAACACAATATTTGTTAGCAAATCATGATTTTATCATTGGCCATGTGAGCGTATGAGTAACATGAATCAATTATAACACATACTCATACATACATATGTGGATAACTCATACGTTACATCTTTTCAAACTCTTGCTTTAAACTTATACGAGTACTTAAAAGGAGGAAACAACGAAGAGTTTCCGAAGGATAATAAGCTAAAATCAAAAAAAAAAAAAAAATAGTAATTTCTAAATGCATAATGTGTTTTGTAATTGTTAAATTTCTTTTCATTGATTCTAATTACTATTTAGAGTCTTTCACATCAACAAGATAATGTATTAATTTGTACAAATGTAATTCTAAGTCTTGTATGTTGATATATATATATGCCGATATGTAATTTAAATCATTATGTATAGTATGTATTATTTAATTATTATTATGTTTTATCTAAAGCAATAACTTTATTATATTAAATGTTTGTTGTTGGTTATAAATTTATTTTATTCAGCATATTTCTAGCTTAATTATACTGTGGCATTGATGGTTATTTTCAATTAAATTTCCATTAGGCTATAAACAACAAAAACAACAACAGCAACTACGAAAATAACAACTGCGACAGTCACTACAACAATGATATTATAAACACATACAGATATGTATGAATTATAACTACTTACACATTAGAATGGCCCTTATAGTTTGTGAACAACACGTTTTATATTTTGAATTAATTAAATATTTAATAAAGTTTGCTTTATTTATGGTAACTGAAACAAATTGTCAATATGAAATTGTGATCTGGTCACATAGAAAGGACCTGTTTATGAGTTATGGACTAAACCCATAACTGTGTAAAACAAATGGGAAAAACTAAACTTATTATTGTTACCGTCCTACTATGTACTCATATAACCCCAACTATAAATATAGGCAAATATATGAACAAAGGAAGCAAAAAGTCAATGACAGTAGTCAGCATTCAGTGAGCCACAATTAACAGCAACTACGACAACACCAACAACAATAATGTAAATTATTTTGTATGGGTGAGAGAGTATAATAGAATAATATTGGTTGATGATAGGAATTAAAAACATTTGTAAGTTGGTTTTGTTTACTTTTTTTACAGTTATTTATACATTTTTTTTTAAATTAACACTAAGGTCAACCGAATTTGAAGGATTTTTAAAATAGAAAATGCATTTATTGTTAAAATTATTAAATTAACATTAGCATTGACCTAATTAAGTGCTGAGAAAATAAAAGTTTGAACAAAATCATTTCAGATAACACTTAATAAAAATAATAATAGGTGGAATTACTGTAAAAAAATAAATACAAAAATATATTTTCAATTTCATTTAAGTTACAATTCTTCGCATTACAAACTGTTTTATTGTATGCTCTATTAAGTCTATAAATTATACACTGCTCGCTATTTGTTATATCCAAAATTTGAGAGAACAATTTATTAAATTAATAGAGTAATTGTGCATTAATATTTTGTTATTGTTTCATAACTATAATTACATTTTATTACAAACACAGAAGAATACTAGAAAAACAAAAGTATAACTGTTACAATTTTCAACAATTTGCGTTGTTTGTATCTAAGTGATATGAACTAAATGATAAAATGGTAAAATTTCAGTTTATATAAAAAGCAATTACGAAAAACATTAACCGGTGTTGTTGTAGTAAAAAATTTTTGAAAAAATTGCTTTCTAATCGAGGCAATCGCAGAATTATAAACTCTGATAGCAACACAATGAAAAGTCTTGGTCAGATTATTAATGAATGTGAGGTAAATCTGTCCAAAGTAGACTGCTAAAATAATCCCAGACTATTACTCGATTAAAGCTGTTGTCTGTGGTTATTACTCCGCCACAAAACTGCTTTTACTCCGCCACAGTAATAGAGAAAAAAATATAGTTGTACATGTTTACCACAACAATGTCAACATTTTTAAAAGTTTTTCAACAATGTCATGGTCACTATAATTATTTATATGATTGCGATATGGTTAAGTTTACCATTCAAATGATTACTACAATCATATATACGATTGTAGTTACCATTTATATATTTGCTGCAATCATGTTTATAATGAATCTATTCATCACAATTTGTTGTTCTTTGATTATGATAGAGAACAACATAATATGGTATAATCTTTCATCATAAAAGTGATCACCATAAAAACTACATAATTGCTATGAACATATATATGATCGCTATAATCATATACCATGCAACTTAACCATATCATGGTTGCAAAAATCATATAAATAATTATATGGTCCATAATATTTACAAATTTTTTTTTAAAATGTTGAAATAGTTGTGGTAAACATGCACAACTATATTTTTTTCTCTGCGTGTAGACTTCAATTCGCTAAAAAAAAACTTGAAAACTAACTGTAACCAGGTAAGACGATTATTTTTGTTAATAGTTGCAATATTTAAATACATATTTGTTTAAGGCGACTTTTTCCGAAGGGAAAATATTCAATCATGATGTTTCAAATGGTTTCAACAGCTATTGGAGAGACCTTCTGAAGGAGCCACGATATTTCTCAACAAGAATTTTTGGAGGGGGTTCTTTGATAGTTTGGAGAGCTTTTTGTGAAGACAGTATGCTTGATTTCGTGTTTCCAAGCACCAAAATGAATTCTTCAGATTACACAAAATTCTAGATAAAACAATTAGTGCCATTTTTAAAAAATAGTATTGAAAAACAATTTATTTTTCAAAATGATAGCGCACCTATCTTGTTAAAAAATCCCTATCAAAAAAGGGATGGTTGTCATCGAAAAATATTAATGTACTTGAATGGCTCGTATATTCTCCAGATCAGAACACCATGGAGAACATTTGAGAATTATTATTTTGGGCAATGAAAGCATATATCACCTAAAAGAAGCTGTTATAGATGCTGGGAGATCAACATCAGAAGATATAAAAATAAAACTGGTAAATAGTATGTCTGATCGGATTTTTAAGTTAATTAAAATAAATCATTACAAAAATCTAATACTTTTGTGAATATTGGTATTTAAGTTTTAGTGTGTTTATAGTTGTGAAACACTAATTTATTTCTTTATAAATAAATAAATAAATAAATAATTAATAAATAATATTAGTTTCTTCGTTCGTTTCATATGTATGTATGTACATGTAGGTTAAAATGTTTTACATTTTCTTTAACTTACAACATTGAGAAAAGTTTAATGCATTTATATGTAGTTAGGAAAAGCCGTGTATAGAAATTCAATGAAAAAAATAACATTTATTGAACTATATTTTCAATTATTCTCCAGCAATGCTAAAATATCTACAAATGAACACACATACATAGATATGTATGTATGTGAAATTATATATCAGGTGACAGCATAGCGCCAGCTGATTATTTTTTGCTCTATTCATGGTGAAATTCTTGATATCATGTCAAAACTTGTTTACAAATAGTCAAATATTAAAAAGTTAAAAACTTAAAAACTTATTTTGTATTTGAAAAAGTGAGTTTTTGTCGCCGTTTTATCTGCGTAAAATAGTTTAAAAGTGTTCAAGAACTATTTTATATTAAATAGTGTGTATGTTTTTTGAGTTGTTTTACTAATGGCCGAATTCACAGTCTTTAGTTAGCTAATGACAAAGGCTTAACTAATCATTCTTTATTCGCAATGCTTAGTTTGCCATAAGAATAATAAGTAATAGTTAAACAATAGTTAGTATTTTAGTTTACCAATGGTTAACTAATGACCGAGAATTCGGCCATAAAAGTGATTAGTTTCTTTTATTTAAATTAGCGTGAGAAACTGGGATGCTCACCTTTTGGGTTTATTTATTTATAAAGAAAAAGAAATGTGATGGAATTTCGTTTGTTTTCTTCAAGTTTTATTTATAAATTCAGTTTGTTGTTATTTTTTTGTTCAATTTAAATTCAATTTAATTTAAATATGTATACGTTTAAACAGTACAAAAGTAAAATTATATTAGGTTTATATATGTGTTCTGTTTGAAGGCAAAAGGATAAGTATATGTATGTTCTGTTTGAAGGTAAAAAGCTAAGTAAGTTACAAAAAAGGGGGAAGTAATTTTCGACACTTCGGTTTTAACAAATTGAAACGGCTGAATTTAAATACAAAGTACTAAAAATAAGTGTGGTCAACTGCTCTTATACTTTATGCCTTTTTACAGCGATTTTTGTTTAGCTGAGATTACTTTTAAATAATAAAGTTAGTTTATTATTTTAGTGTCCAACGTTAGTTTGGACAATATCCATATTATGTATGTAAATATAGTAATCAAGATCTAGGTAAAATAATCGAGGTAGTCGAGAATTTTTGTTAGCCACTTGTAGGCCGATTTGAAATATTAAACGAACCAGGGCAATACCTCATATATTGTGTAGCATTGTTTTTTTTTGTTTGTTATTTGCGGGCTTTACAAAATGGATGTCAATAGATCGGCACCACTTACCTATCATGGTGAAGTGTATAACGACAAACATTATCTATAATGAGAATTAGAGTCGCTTGGTACTAAAATTCAGTTTTCATTCAAATATTTCAACGATTAAAATTTTATGAACCAAATGTATGTTTATATTTCAAATCGATGTTTACAACAGAAGATTATCAAATAGCAATCAATATTTCTGAGCACTCTAACATAAATACTCCCACGTTATTTCGTATTCACCTAATATATCTAGTCTACATTAAAAGCCGCATACGTTTAAATAGTGTTAATGTGGTTAAATTAATAATGATGTATATTGTTTGTTTGTCCGATCACATTGTATGAGTATTGTGCTGTGTTTATGTAAATTGTACAAGTTCATTAAGTGTGCCCTTTGTTGTATGGGAAACTCTTCAAAATATTTTTTTACTCTGACGGTTAAGGATTTTAAAATAGGGCAAGAAATGCTAGGTTTTAGTTAAGACACATTAGCCTTCAAATAAATTTGTTTGGTTTGGTTTTAATTTAGTTTTTTAGTAACTAAAATTAATTTGGAGTCAGTCAAATATTATAGCTTCTGTTTTAAAGACAGTTCTAATATATCTAGTACAAATTGATGATTTTACACCCCCACATCCACATGCATTCATAAATGAATATTTAATTTTTTGTTCTAATTATTTGGTTGTATGTTTTTAAATGTGTCAAATTCAACTTAAAACAAATTAAATAATTATCTTGGATTATTGTGAAACACTGATTTAAATGAAACTAATTTATATAAATACAAGCAACAAAAAAAGTAAAACCTATAAATAAATTGATTTTAAAAGAATAATTGCAATAAATTTTCAATTGCAATTTAATTAAATTATTATTAAACTATTACATGTTAAGTTATATGGCACTTAGTATGTAACAAATAAACATAAACATTACAAAATGTTTTTGCCAAGAAGTAGGCAGCATATATTTTGTTATATTATACAGCAATCATACGCTCTGGTGTTTATATGATAAGAATCATAAATTCATAATAAATCATACGTTATGATGACCCTAAGGTAATTAATTTACATAAATATATGTATGTATGTATAGCTACTAACATAATCTACAATCATAAAAAGTGTTTGTATGATATGTTTTAACATCATGTTATGCTTTTTTTCTTCAACTACTTATTTAATGTAATATAAATCCTAGCATTTTTTTACATTTTGTTGAAAAAATAATCCTTCTTTCTAAAATTTAAATTAAAATACGTGTGGTTTATTTATGTGTTTGTTTGTGTTTGTAAGCATATTTCTAAACATTTATAGTTTTTGCTTTTGGTATGTATGTATGTTTGTACATATGTATGTATGTATGTGTCGTATTCATTTTCAGTTCTATTTTGTTTAGAGAAAATGTTTTAAGTGTGTCTGGGCTAAAAAGGTGTGTTAATTGCTTTGAAAAGAACAAAACCAAACAATTAAAACTCTTCCGTAATATGTTGGCAAACAGTATCATGTATGTGTATAAGCACTACAAAAAATACTATTAAAACAAAAGTTTCTTTATGATTTATGTACTTAAATATAAAATTTGTTATGATGAGATATACGAGTATATTTAAAATATTTTTAGTATAAAAGAATTCCTAGCAAATAAATTTTTATGTATTTATTTATATCCGTAAGTTGTTACTTGGTTTAATATAATAAAAGATATCATAATCTATGCTGATAGAAATATAATAATTTTAATTTAGTCATTTGAGGAAATTCAAAATTTTCGTGAATCATTGAAACTGAATTCGGATTTGTATTATCATATATATCTTTAAAAACTCTTTCGATACAATTTCTCAAGCATTAAAAAAATCACCCCTATCGTGAATAAAAATTCCACATAAAATTTGTTCCCTTTTCACAGTTTTCCTATTAAAATTCAATGTTAAAAAAATAAAAGGGAACAAATTTCATGTGGAATTTTTAATCACGACAGGGGTGAATACTAAATATTAGAACCGTTGAGTTTACTTATGAACTTTTCTAGAATTAACTTTACGCGATGAAACGTTAACACGTTGGCTGCCACGTCGCACATTTTCGTGCGATACCCAGATGTTACCCTGAGGCCACGTTGTACATTTTCGTACATTTTAATATGAAATTTTACATGGAATTTGGATTCTCTGGCCTGTGGTGAACATTTTGGTGTATTTTCCATGGCCGCTGTGTATTTTTAATGGTATTTTTTGGATAATAAAAAAGCAAAATAAAAAATAACAAAACTAAGTTGTTTGGCTCAGGTGACCAACATTTTTAAATCACATTGCTACTGAACGATCAAAATTCTAAAAAGGCTTTGGCAGCCAACGTGTTAAAAAATTATTCGGTCGCTGAATTATTTAGGCTCCAAATCTTATTAATGATTTATTGAGATTGATGGTTTAGTAAAATATAACAAGAAAACCGTTAAATTGAACTTTCTACAAAGGGGTTATCATCAAGAACTTTGTTATGCAACAGGGAACATATGGGAATAACATGACATATAAGTAGTAGAAGCTTTGACAATTGTTAATTTCACTCAAAAATTTACTATGCAAATGTCATTACTATCGTCTTGTCGCGGTTGGGCTTTTCGAAAATCCAAGAGCAATTGCTGTGAAGTCTTTGCACGTGTCATTGTTTGGTTTGGAGGCATAATGGGACATTTTTTTTTTGGAAATTTGGCTTGAAATGCGATTACGATGATTGAGTAATATATAACAAGAAACCCGTTAAAATTAAACATACTAGAAAGCGGTTATCATCAAGAACTTTGTTATGCGTCAGGGGCATATTGGAATAACATAACCTATTGACAATTGTTACGATGAATTCAATTTCATTCGAAAATTTAAAATGCAAATGTCATTACTTTTGTCATGTCGCTATTGGGCTTCTGGCTTTCACAGCAATTGCAGGTGTTACTGTTTGTTCTAGAGGCATAATTGGGGAATTTTTTTTTTTTGGAAATTTGGCTTGATATGCGATTCAGTGAATGAATCAAGTTCTTGTAAATTGTTAATAATTTAGTATTAAGCTAATAATATTGATATGAATAAGACTGACATGTGCTTCTTAACAGGATACTGGCACTTGTCAGTCAGTCACCGAAACAATAAATTTATTATTATGAACCAAATTTCCTGATCGCATAATTTCACGAAATTCAATTTTTAAATTGGCCGCTTTGATCATGTAATTTAATACCACTTTATGCAGTGGCCATCGCATCCATTGCAGTCTTAAAACTCAAAATTCGTGGCGTGATTAGCGAAATAGACTCGCAATTTTGCCATCATTTTTTATAATTAAAAGGTGATAGATTTGTGTTGCTGATTTTTTCATTCCGAATGAAAACAATTCTCGAAAAATTTTTTATTTTCTTCATAAATCATATTAATTCTTTCATAACTAGTATTTTAAATCATATCAAATAATGTTAACTAAAAACTAAGCCTGATTCACAAATAAAATTTTAAATCAATCAAAAACCCTTTAAATTCAAAAATTGACAAGTTTAAAAAATTTCTAAAGAAGTAAATTAAGAATAATTGATGGCTAACACTAACATACAAAGACTACATACAAATTTGCGGATAAATTTCCATTACGGAAATCCTTATCAATTATTGAACAATTTCATGGAAACAGTTTTACGAAATTTTACTCATATACATACATATTTTTACATATGTACATTCCATTTGCATTTAGTAGGCAGACTTGCAGGATTATTGTCTGCTGCAGCAACGAAACGTTGTGTAACACAAAACGATACAACAACATAAAACCATTGTAAACATTAAATGAACAATATAATACATAGCAAAAGAAGCATCACTAAAAAAAACATTTTACTACAATTGTTAGAAATTGAATGAAAGCAAAAAAAAAAAAGAAAAAAAGGGAAAAACAACTGAACTGAACACAATACAACAAGAATGACAACAACACTAGTATGTTGCATACAGAAGAATAGCAAAAGACCACAAAATGTTGTTAATCCCCGCAACAATATTACGAACAATTAAATGTTACAAACAAGAAAAAAAAGAAAAAAAAAACGAGATATTACACACCACTACAATAGCAACAACAGTATTAACAACAAAAAAATAAAAAAATCATGTGAATTGTATTTTTTTGCCCTCTTTCGAATTTCATTAGAGCCTATTTAAAAATTCTATATCAAAATAGATTTTTTGTGGGAAATATCAGCGATCACAGATTACACGGTGCTACAAATGAGCACTTTTTTATTCTTGAAAAGAGACCTAGTGTAGGTTATATACATACCTTATTGAGTAGATCATAAATCAATTTTTAAAAGTTCGGAAACAATCTCAAATTTCAGAGTTATTCCGAAAAAACTGTTTTCTGGTAGGTTCGAGTACTTATGAACACGTAACTCAGTTGATTTTAATCTGATTTTCAATTTTTAACGGTTTCAGAAAGAAGAAATATGTGATTCTTTAAATATGTACACATTTTGTTGTATATATTAAATTTTTGCAGTGTTATTGTTAATTATATCTGATTTTAATTTTATTTTTTCTAGGTTTTTTAACTTTGGCGCCATTTTTTTTTTAAATTAGAAACATACCCTTATGTATATATTTCATTAAAGCTAATTTAGTTCTGAGTTAAATAAGCTCCGGAAAATCATGCTTGACAAAGAATTCTTAATGAAATTAAATGTTGTGCAAAAAGGACCTTTATTAGTTTATCTGAAAATTTTTTGGAAAATGAAAAAATATATTGATGTAGTAAATGAATTTCTTGAGGTTTATGCAGAAATGGGATGCAGAATATCCATTAAAGTTCATTTTATGCATGCACATTTAGATTTTTTCCCAGAAAACCTAGGACAATTTAGTGATGAGCAAGGAGAACGATTTCACCAAGACATTTTGGATATCGAAAGACGCTTCGAAGGAAAAAGCCAAGTAAGAATGATTTCAAATTACTGCTGGCCACTTAAGCGAGAAACAGACGATTTGATGTACAAGCGAAAGAGGTCTAGCAAGCACTTTTAATCAAATATTCTAAATTTCTAAATAAAATAATTTGAATACTGTTATTTGAAAATATTTATATAATCCTATCATTATAAGACTAAAAAAAAATAAAGAAAATGTAGTATCTTGATCAATATTTGTAAAAGCAAAATTTTTAACTTTTGAAAAAACCTTAATAACTTTTTTATTTTTTACTCGATTTTATTTATTGCAAGCTTGTTTAACTCAGAACTTTCGCTTTAATGAAATATATACATTAGAGTATGTTTCTAAACAATCTAATTTAAAAAAATGGCGCCAAAGTTAAAAAACCTAGAAAAAATAAAATTAAAATCAGATATAATTAACAATAATACTGCAAAAATTTAATAACAGAGAGCATACTTATGAATTTCATAAAAACCTGATTTTTGGTGGAAAACGGCCGTAACTACATATTTTACATTTTACAGGAGAAGCAAAAAACTTTATAAATTTAGGACTATTTCACTCTTATTGGACAATTTGTGGAATTAACCTTAAAACCCTATTGCGAAATTGGTTTAATAAAAAAAAAAAAAATATAAAATTATAGTAGTTTTTTAGTAATTGTACTTAAGGCCTTTTGGAATCGTTTTTTCTGAAACCAAAAAGTCCCAACAACAAAAAAGTTTTTAATAAAAGCTAAAATTAGGATGAAGAAATCGATTTTCATTCTGATTAAACATTTTTTGAATTTTTGTTGTCTGTGTTTGAATATAAAAGATACAAAACTCATTACAACGAGTTTATTGAATTTGAGAAAAATATACTTTATTTAAGAAAAGAAAACAAAATTAAAAAAAAAAAACCAAAATTCATTATTGTATACATGAAAAAAAGCAGTTAACATTGCAAAGTAATATTTAAATATTAAATTACTTATCGTAAAAACTGTGGCAATCAGCCGGAACTAAAGATTTAAAATCCAGGAGATGGCTACATTTCTTTTTGGATATTTTTATTTTTTCTTTATGTAACCGAACTGGTTCGACATCTTAAAGCCTTTTTTATGTGTATTGTGGCAAAACCTCATATTCGTCTTTAATATTGGTTTTATAGAAAATTGTTCCAGAAGTATCAATCATTCCGAAAATTTTTTTCGTTTTGTTTTTTCTATACAAGCAAAAAACGGAATTAGTTCTACTTCCGAACGGAATTAAATTCTGTGACATGGCTGTATATTGCATAAACTTTTAAAACTTTTTAAATTTTGTATGTTAAAGAAAAAGTAAGATACAAATATTATTTAACAAAAAAAAAAAAATATTTCTTATTATAATTTCTTTCACCTTTTTTATTATTTTATTTTATTTTAGTAATTATTTAAGCTTAATTTTATTAAAATTAAAAATTTTTGCTGAAGAAGCTACACAAAGACGCAGCGAAATATTGAAAATAAAAGACATTCAGCTTAAATAATTACTAAAATATTAATAAAAAAAATCATTATTTTTATTTAAACTCTTAAAAATTAAATCAAGAAATTAAATAGTGTTTCATAACTACAAATACACTGAATTTAAAATAACTTAGCCTCATTTATTGTAATCAACTTAAAAATCCGATCAGGCATAAAATTTATTAAATTTACTCTTACATCTTCAGATATAGATCTACATGCATCTATAACACCTTCTTTTAATTTATATACGAGTATGCTGATCTGGAAAATATGCGGACCATTCAAGTACATTTGATAGGGATTTTTCAACAAGATACATATGTGTGCTAACTTGTTGAAAAATTAATAGTTTTTGATTCAAGCAAGTTTTTTTCAGCAAGCTGTTGAAACCATCTGGACCACCACGATGCAATTTTTTCTCGTCGGAAAAAAGCACTTTAAATAAATATATATTTAAATAGTGCAACTATTATTAACAACCCAGCAAAAACTTTACTTACAAATTAAGTTAAAAAGTAATAGGAAATTGTCAACCAGACTACTTTGAAATCTAATAGTAAAAGTACTTATTTTTGTTTGAGATGTCCCAAAAGTAATGCGTTATAATTTTGCCACTTTTAAATCAAAAATTAATAACTTATTTTTATACTTAAAAGTTTTATAAAAATGTATTAGAATGAAATATTATAAAATAATTAAACAAACTTAAAAAATATTGGGGAAACTTATTGCAAATGATATTAATAAAGATTTATAATCATATACTAAGTGATGTTTCACAGATTTCAGTGTTTAGCTGCCCAGCTTTTGTTCAATTCTGTTTAAAAAATTGACTATTAACTTCAAGTATGTACCCCTTTTATTCTCTTTGCCCTTCTCATCAAAAAATACTTGCCTTGAAAAGTCAGAATTGAAACGTGTGAAACGGGACTAACTCCTCTAAATCTATTTATTTGAAGTATATTTTTTGGATTTTATAATTATGATCTTTTTTGGCGCAAAAGTAAACTTCCGATGTATTTGGTCTTTTAATTTTTTTTACATCAAGTCGAGAATATGATGTCATGTAAATGGCCGCCGCCACAGTTGATTGTCATTTGAGCCCTTTTTATGGCATTTCCATCACTTTGGCCAAAACTTCTGGCGATAGGTCCTCATATTCTTGACGAATATTGTCTTTAAGGGCTGCAAGAGTCTGAGACTTGTTGACATAAACCCGCGATTTCAAAAAGCCCCACAAAAAGAAATCTGGAGCGGTAAAATCAGGCGATCTTACTGGCCAGTGCAACTCTCCAAAACGGAATATTAGGCGCCCGGGAAATGCATCCTTCAGCATATCGGTTGTGGCACATGCAGTGTGTGCCATTGCACCGTCCTGTTGGAACCACATGTTTTCCAATCACAATTCTTCAAGTTGCGGCAAAAAGAACTCGTTGATCATTGCTCTGTAGCGCTCACCATTCACAGTAACCGTTTGGCCCGCGACGTCTTCGAAGAAAAAAGGGTCCGATGACTTCTCCAGCGAAAACAGCACACCATACAGTGACTTTGAGCGGGTGTAATGGCTCTTCGTGGGTTATACGCGGATTTTCAGTGCCCCAGAAGCGTAAATTTTGCTTATTTACGTACCCGCTAAAATAAAAATGGGCCTCATCACTCATGATTATTTTTGAAAAAAGTCACCGACCGATTATTGGTCAAATAAATAGTCAGCAATATTCCGCGTTCTGGAGCAGTGTAGCGTAACATTGTTTATTAACGTGTATTTCGCATGTGTTGACTACAAAAATGTCAAAACAGAACTGACATTAGGGGTCAATCGCAAAATTTATAGCATTTTCTGATAGGAGGATTACTTTTGCGCCACCTTGTATAAGATATATATAAGTAATTATTTAATATATAATTTGTAATACAAAAACTGGCGAATAAAGCTACGAAATAATGAATTCTGGAAGTCATTAAAATTAAAATTTTTGCTGGGAAAGATAATCGGTTTACCTGTTTCCTGTTCTTCAAGTCTAGTAATTTTATAACGAAGTAAAGATCTTGTCACAGAGTCGAGTAATAGTATGGGATTATTTAAGCACTACTTATGGTTGATTTAAACACATTTACCTTATATTCATTAATAATCTGACCAAAAATTTTCATTGCATTGCTGAAACAGTTTATAATTCTGCGTTTGACCCGGTCAGACAATTTTTTCGGACCACCACTTTTATTTTTATCATAATAATTCGGATTAAATGCAACATTTTTTACGATAACATGTGACTGGTTTAGTTTTTAGCAATTGCTTAAAAACTCAAGTCATTTTTTGTGTAAAATTAAATTTGACTTTTTTTAAAAATTACTTAGGTACAAATTGTTAAAAATTGCATTATAAGAATAAATAACAGTTATACTTTTTTTAAAATATTTTTCTTTGTTTATAATAAAATGTAATTATAGTTATGAAAAAAAACAAAATATTAATGCACAATTTCTTTCTTAAATTAATGAAGTGGTCTCCCAAATTTTCAATTAAATTTGTTGTAAAATTTCAAACATCAAGTGTAAAGAATTTAAATGTTCTTCAATTGTACGAAATATGTACGTAATTTGTGTACCTTAAAAAATTCCAGCTTTTGATTGCACCAACTCTTTTATTCCTGTTACAAATGTCTTCACTTGATTTTCCTTCCTTCTTGATACTCTCACTTTTTCACAATCCTGGTAAATGGGCGAAAACTTAAATAAGGAATAAATATTATGATTGCCTGCTATTGTTGTTACTGTTTCTGTTGTTGCTGTTATGAAGTGCTCACACAATTGTAACAATGATGATGTCATGAAAGTTGCTCCTGTGTTGTTATTTTCTTAACAGGGATTTGTTATATAAAACGGTAAAGTTTTTTCTTCCTACTGTTTCACAGTTTTAGAAAAAAAAATGGGATTGAAGTGCAGCTTAAACAAAAGTGAAGACAAATATGCAACAAAGAAAAACGGAAAAAAACAACACCAACAAAAGTAGCATAAGTAACAAAACAACAAAAAAGGATTACAAATGGCAACATATTTTTGCTAATTAATTGTTACTTTTTATGCAAAAAAAAAGGTCCTTTTGTTGTTCTGTTGTATGGTTTTGTATGAGTATGTGCGTCATTTCATGGTCATGCGAGCATACAACTGTATGTGTATTAAATACTTGAGAGTATACAGATGTACAGAGAAATAAATATTTTCCGGCATTACCATCATATGAAATAATATCCAAACATACATACATACATACATACGTACATAGACAGTAAAAGAAGTACTGTATAGAGTTTTTGTTGCACCAACAAACTGAAAAAAAAGAAGAAAAAATGCACAAAGATACCTACATAAAAAATACCATGAGATGGAAATATTCACGCTATAAAATCATTCTTTTAATACTGCACTACTGTCTGTGTTGGATTTTATTTTTGCATTGTTATTCATAGAATTGTTGCTGTTGTTGCTTGTGATGTTATGATCTCAGTAAAGATGAAAAGGATTTTTTTTCAGGGATTAACAAGTTTGCATGCGAACAAAATGTTTTCAATGTGTGTATGTATGTACTTGTATGTTCTTGAGGGAAAAAATCCCTGTTAAACATTTATGGAGATACATTTAAAAAATTAAAAAGAAAAAAATCTAAATAAATTTATTATGTACCTTTATGCAGTATACATGTAAAAAATACTCTTTAAAACACACAAATAGTTTTAAAATAAGTAGTATGAAAATGCAGCTGAAAATTTAAATTATACTAAAATAAAAATTTACTGAAATAATGGCTCAAATTAAAGTTATTTTCCAGAAAAATGTACTAACGAAGTCAGAAACGTTATCAATTTTTGTAACTTTGGTACAAAAGTTAAAATATTTCAATATTAATATAATTTAAAATATTTCAGATTATTAAAACCGAAAATATTTTTGTGTGTTATAAAAAACTATGTGGAGCCTACAAGTTCCGTTTCAAAATTCATTCCAAAATCTGTCAGTCTTTTATTACTAAACAACAAAGATTAATCATCTTATTATAACTTATTTATATTTGTATAATTTTTTGGAAATAAATCTGCCATTTTTTCATAAATCATTCGGCTCAATTTTGTGATGATAGGTCAATAATTAGTCATAGCTGCCATATAAGATCCATTTCGAAAATCAACTTAACCACCATAAATCTCTTAAAAGTGCTGATATCCAAATAAAATTCAACATACATACGCTTTATACATACATATACACATAAATCATGACACCCAATTTTAGAACTATTTGTTTAATTCCCATAAAATACACCCTTCGAAAATCACTTTAACATGTATAAATCTTTTAAAAAGTTTTTATATCGAAATAAAATTTAACACAAAAAATATTTGAATGCACCCAAGACATGCTACTAATTTTTTGATGGTCGATCTATAAAGGTCGAGGTTAATTCAGGGATACAGCAAGGCTCCTTTCTTTCTTCTACTTTATTTCCTATCTTTATAAATGACATCCTATGTTAAACTTCCAATCACATCTATTTTTTGCAGATGATAGCAACATTTGCCATTCATACTCATTTAACGATAGACCAAACCCTTTGGAGATTGGGGAAATGAGATAAAACATGAATGATACTTCGAGCCAAGATCTTAAGACAATCTCAGAATGGGGTTGTGCGAACAGAGGCAATTTTTACGCACGTAAGACTCAATGTTGTATGTTAACACACAAACGCACGACGGATGAATCAATATGATATTGATTCATCCGTTCTTATGGACGTTGTAAATATGGAGGAATTAAATGCTCCTGATGTTCTAGGAATTCTGAGAATCCTGTGTGATTTCCGCTGGACTAAACACATTTTTCAAGTGTCAAAAGAAGCGTTCAAGTGCCTTGGTTTTTTTTAAACGGTGTGGGAAATACTTCACTCCATCTGTTCTCCATACTATTTACACCAACCATATTCGACCGAAAATGGTATACAACTCTCATGTATGGGCCGGTGCTTCGAAGTCTATTTTGGAGTTACTCGAACGCGTACAGGAGAGGGCGAAGATGCTTATCGGTGACAGTAGGGTATACAACTCTATTGATTCATTGGAGCATTGTCGCAGTGTGGGTTGTGTTTCACTGTTCTATCGATACTAAAGGGTGTCCCAACTAGAACGCAATTTTTAAATTTGGCGCCATTCAAAGTGTCATTGTTTGACATTTGAACAGTTGTTATTGTTTGTTAGTGAAAGGTACGAGGTTAGTAAAAATGGAGCGCTAAATAAATGAACAACGCATTCTCATTGTGAAATTGTTTTACCAAAATGGTGAAAGTTTTGCGGCTACAGTTCGAACAATTTGGGGTCACAATAATGCTCCAAAAGAGTCAACTGTAAAGAGATTAATGGATAAATTTGCCGAAACTGGGTCTGTTAGTGATGTAAAGACAAAAACGCGCCTTCGACCAGGTCGATCGACCGAAAATGTCGCAGCTTTACGTGATGATGTCGCTCAAACTCCATCCACCTCAATTCGACACCGAGCTCAGCAAATTGGTGTCTCCAAATCCACTATGCAGCGAATTTTGACGAACGATTTGCATCTTCATGCATACAAAGTTCAATTGACTCAGGAACTGAAGCCAGCTGACCATGGACAGACAATTGCTGCATCAGCCATTTCTCGGTCGTGTTATTTCGCGTTTTGGAGACCAGAATTGGCCGCCTAGATCGTGCGATTTAACACCTTTAGATTTTTTTTCTTTAGGGTTTTTTGAAGTCGATGGTTTATGCGAATAAGCCGACGACTCAAGCCTTAAAAGAGGAAATTGGATGCTGTATCAATGAAATACCGCAGCATTTATGCAAAAAGGTCATTGAAAATTTCATCATCATCTGCACGATATCTTGTTCCATACATAACCTCATTCTGTCTACTTAACGATATAATAAAGTTTCACGATTATTTTTTAAATATCTGTGTTTTATTTAAAATTATATGCTCTGTTAGAGAGTAATTAGATTTATTTTAGTTTTAAGATTTAAATACTTATTGTTAGGCCTAAGTAAATAAGGCAGATTCAATAAATAATAAAAAGTTATAAAAAAAAAAAAAAATTTGAAATTTAAAAATTGCGTTCTTGTTGGAACACCCTTTATAATGGAATGTGTTCTGCTGAAATTAGGGAACTTGTTCCCAAAACACGTAGTAATACAGGGTCCATCCCTGCCACTTTCAATACAGGAAAATTTAAATCAAATGTTCATAAACACTACTTCCTCTATCCTTCCTTCCATAACCTATTTTCCTAGTTCCAACACAATGCATTGCATTAGTAGGACTCATTCTCCAAACAAAAAAAAAAAATAATAATAGGTCATAGCTCCCATATAGCGCTTATTTCTGAAAAACTGTGTTTGCCCATACACTGAGTATAGGGTATTATATGGCTGGGCTTGACTGACTATGTTTTCTTACTTGTTTAAGCTCGATGAAGAAGTTTGATATACATATGTATGTATATAAAACGAATACAAATAATTTCAATGTCTTACTAAGAAAAAATACTAAAATAGCAAAATAAATGTATTTTGTACAAGGTCAAAATATGTCCATAATTCTACTATAAGTCAATTATAGCATTACAAAATTGTCAAAAGAAAAAAAATTAATAAATAAGCAAAAAATAAAAATAAAATATGAACCAGTAAATTAACCATGTAATCACTTCAAAATCATTTAATTTATTTTCTTCATAAACCATTTAATTTCTCAGTAAAAAATTGCTTTTCTAAGTCAACGAGAAAAATGGAACAAAAATAAACTTTTTATTCAGAGAATCACAAGAATAAAACAACTTACTCATCACAAAAAAAGTTTTACGTTGAATGAGATGAAGATGAAGGAAAGAGAGATCGTCATCAGGGGACACATCAAAAGAAAAGCAGTTTTCAATTTTTTTTGTTGTTTGTCTTCAACAAAAACAACAACATATCTAGAAAGAAATTGAAAAAAAGCATAAAAAAAGTTAACATTGAAAAACATTCGGAAAAAAGTGAAAATGTGTGATTTTTAACACAAAGAAATATAAATGAAGATGGGAAATTGTTGTGTAAAAAATTAAAAAGAAAAAAAAAAACTGTGAAGAACCAATGAAGAGTAAATGAAAATTGTTTACTCGTATACTTATATACAACATTGAACATACAACAAAGTTGACAAAGTTATTTGTTGAAAAGCAACACTAGCTTACACAGCGGAATTGTTGCTAAAGTATTGCATAAAAAAAGTAGACTGTATGAAAACAAAAAAAAAAAAAAACGAAGACGTAGAACTCATTACACAAGACAAAATGAAAATTGTAGTTGTCAGTCAATCATTGATATTTGCTAAGATATTTAGTGTTTCATTATTTTTGAGAAAAGCAATGCAGAGTTTCATATTTAAAAGATACCGGCCTCCTTTAGGTGCCCTTTAAAAACTAAGCCCATTTTTTCAATATATTATCAGTTTCACATACTGTGTCCTAAATTGTACTTTATCTTTGGCATCATCTTGTGAGTTCAATTTATTTTGAAAGCTGATTATGAATAAAACAAAATTTGTAAAATTTTGCTATAAGTAAAGTGCCCTATTGTAAAACAAAGTTCTTGTTGAAAAACTATTAACAAGAGTACCTTGTAGTTTATAGCTGACTGTGTCAGTGCATACTTTAATTTTGTTATTGTAAGTTCAGATTCGATATGGATATATGCATGGATGGGCCTTTCTTAGACGGTGTTTGATATGGATACCAAGATATCAAAGAACTATACCTGAATATATTTCTTAACATTTATTGCAGTTTTTCAATTGTATAGCCATTATTCGGATGTTACCGAGGGAGTTTTAATAAAATTCGACCACTTACATATAATATGTGATGACACATATGGAAAAATATAAGTCAACTTTCTACCGGTACCAAGCTTGTGAAACGAGAGGAAGCCGATCAAACCATAAATATAAAATTTAGATAGGTATAAATTATTATATAATTTCTATTGTAATAGAAATTTATTTTTTTAAAAATTTACATAAAAACTAAATTTGAATAAAATGAAAATGTATTTATGAATTTTTTCAACTTTAAAAAAATATTTAAAATTATTAATACAATAAATGGATAAATTTGTTAAACAGCAAGGGTTTTGCAAGCAATATGCAGTTGTGGTATTTAGGCGCTTTTGTCACCTGTTCAATTATTACTTTAGATATTTATATAAAATAATGTCTGCGGAATTTCATTACTCTTCACTGAAATTTTGGTTAGATTGTTATTATTTAAAAGCTGCAATAGATTGGTAAAAAGAAATCAGATCGACGTGATCGAAAAATATATACACCTCTAGTTGTCCTCAGCTGTGTCCAATTGAAACAATATTGGGCTATTGTCAAAGGAATGTTAAATCAGAGTGATACTATAGCTCCTGACAATAATTTTTGTTAGCCATTTGCAATAAATATACAGCGCAGGTGGATCGATTTTTTATAAAAAAAAAATATTTTAGTTTCTTATTTTATCATTTCTACAATATTATTAATGAGTTTGTTTACAAATATTCCATCGCTTTTTTGATTATGCGACCGGAATTTATGTGAACAATTTAATATTTTTACTTTTTTAAGATGAAACTCCCCCTATTTTTTGTTGCTTATTATTCTCCTCCATCTCCTACCAACAAGGACATTCAACATACATTTTTTTTTGCTATAAATATATACGAGTAATACTGATGATGAAGTGTTAAGAGTATTGAACATAAAAAAAGGACTTCAACAGAGTTTATATTTTTTTAAGGGGAAAAATAACACTGATGTTTGGAAAATAAAAAAAATCACAAAGAAAAGATATGATAGTTAGAGAGGAAGGAAATTGGTATAAAATAGCCCTCTAGGCACAAATAAAGTCATTATGTTCAAAAGGGAATAAAAGTGGTTTTTTTACACTCAATCATACAAATACACATACATATATATACATACATACATACATACAACAGCAAATACACCACATGAACAATAGAACGATGTACATGATATTTGATGATTCGATATGATGGACGCTTTTCATTTCAATATCTCAGTTTTTTTCTATAGTTTTTTTTTTTTTTTTTTTTTTTAGCAATTTTTACTCCATTTCATTTTGTTAGAAAGTGTATAAAAAAAGTTCTTATTTCGTAAAGGACTTTTATTTTTTTTTTCTCAAATGTATATGAAATGACATTGTAATATGATTGAAACGAGCATTATGTGATTTACAAAAAAATTATATGTATTACAAGGAAATTACAACATGATTTCTAATTAAAAATGTTTTTAATTTTCAGGGTAGTATAATGTTGGAGTTGAGTTTGTACATTAGGTTGGTTCCTTTTTGGAACTTTTCGGATTTTAGTTCGTCATCTTAAATTCAAAAATTAAATTCTTTTGCTATCAAATTATAATAAATTAACGATGTCAGACATTTTATATTTATTTATATCTATACTGTGAGCGTCAATATAAAGTAAACCCCTAATATTGTTTAAAAATATATTTTATTATATATGCTACAAGTACAAATTTAAAACAAAATATATTGCATAATTCATAAGTAACTTAAGCAAAATATAATTCATTAACAAAAACTAGAAAAATAAAAAACATAAAAAAATAATTCACTTTTAAAGGAAGAGTATCAGATTTTTCGCGTCAATATAAAGTAAACAGGTATAATAAAATTATTTAATATTTTGTTAGTAGTTTTTTTGCCTTTATCACAGCTGACAATCTTCTAGACATAGAATTAGTTTTTTTGTTGAAATCAGGCGAAATTTTCTTTCATTCATCCTGCACTACTGCCTTTAGGTTATCCTTGCCAGAAATATTTCTTCCAATTGGAATGAGGCCGAGGAACTGCGGCGAATGATCTAAAGCTTTTTGGACAATTATTAAGCAACTACTCTTTCTCAATTTTGAAGGTATGCTTAGGATCATTGTTCTTTTGGAAAATACAGTTCGGTGCTAATTTCTCTAAACTGGGGGCTACATTGTTTTTGCAAATGCCGAGATAATCTTTTCTTTTTTCATTGTAGATTCTACAAATATAAAATTATCGATCCCATTACTGAGCTATCGCTGTCTTTTATATACTTGCTAGGCTACGCAGTTAATCGTGATTTTTTATGATATCAGTTAACTACGAGAACATCTTCATTTAGGATACATTGTTCCGCCAAACCGAACCTCTCTGGTTCGTTTAAGGTCATACATGGCATCGAAGTATGTTGGATCGTCTGATCTAGCTCAGTTTCCCATAATCTTTGTTAAAAGATAGATTTGCTCCTCATGCAATGCACTACGCTGGTCTATTAGAAAGAAAGATCTGTTATTATTATTTAACAAAGAAAACAGAAAAGTTCTTTGAAGATTACAGACCTTAGTTGCTCATTTTTTTTAACCTGTGTCGTGGCTCTTTTTAAACAGACTTTTCGTCCTGAATCGCATATTTCTTTAACTTGATTAGTTGCTCTTTTTATTAGAAATATTGAACCTGAATCCTGGCTCATTTTATAGACATTTTACAACTTGAATTATGGCTCTTTTTACACAGATTTTTCATTCTGAATCGAAAAATTCATCACCCAGAATCGTAGCTCTATTTATTAAAATTTGTCAATATATATCCTGTATTTTTTAAAAAGATTTTTAACCTGATTTGTAACGATTTTTCTTTGATATATTGATCCTGAATTCTGGCTCTTTTAATACACATTTTTGAACTTGAATTGTGGCTATTTTTACAAAGATTTTTTATCCGTTTATACAGACTTTTCATAATGAATTGAAAAATTCATCAATTAGAATCGTGGCTTTATTTTTTTTAAATATATCAACCTAATTCGTGTATTTTTTAAGCAGACTTGATTTGCAACGATTTTTATTTGAAATATTGGACCTGAAGCGTGGCTCTTTTTATACGCATTTTTCTTTTCTTTTCAAGATATTCTTAATATAGAAATGGAACTAAATTTATATATCATTTTGCATGCTAGTTTTGATGACCATTTTGATGCAAAGATGTTCTAATCGTACTCGCGCTTACAGGTTACAGAAGTCTTCGTAACAAATCCAGCTAGTTTAACAGCGCTATTTGTTGTCTTTCTTCTTATTTTCCTTACTACAAATTTTACTTCAATTTTTTTATTGTATATACGAGATTTTTCTTTTCTATGTAAATTTACGGTCCTACTTGACAAATTGGTAACCACTTGTTTTAGCACAAATTTGCTTGACGTTGTTTACTCTTACAAGGGTTTTGCAAGATCAAACAGCATCAAATAAATTAAAACTAAATATATGGTGTGTCTTGTCCTAAATAAACTTAGTTGTGTTTTTTAAATAAATAAAGGAGTTCAAATATTTTTTATTTAGTGGTTATGACTTTTTCGGCAAATATTTGCCAAGTGTGATCGTACCTTAAGTCTATTATGATTTTCAGAGTCTCAAGTGATGTTTGACTTCCCATTGTAAATTTTTCACTACTTAATGTAACAACTTAAATTTTTTAATGATAAATTATGAAACTTGCAACTATTTTGAACTTCACTTTACCGTTACGCATTAAAACGAAAGAATTGAAACTACTTTTAGAATGACAGTGCTTTTTTGCACAAACTTGATGCCAGTGTTGACTTTATTTTGGCGCATAAAAATTGGTGTATTTTAACAAAAAATCAATTATTTATTATTATTTTTTTTTTGAGAATTCAATTCTACTTAAATAACTATATAAAAATATGCAATATGGGCCGAATTTGATCCACCCTAGTGTACATGTGGTGAACTGAGTTTGTACTAGGGTACGTATGATTGATAATTGACCTTTTATGTGTTTTAAGAGTTAAGTATACGCGCGTGCGAGTGCTTTATTTGTATGATATTAGGATGTTGGCATACAAATGGAATAAGCTAATTTTATTATGTATTTAGCTTTGAGCATAATTTGCAAGTGGATTCCAACAGTTAAACTGTAAAATCGCAAAGGTGTCTTCACAAAGAGGAATATATTCAAAACCCTTCGATGAAAAAAATCATTTAGTTTTTCTTCTATTTAAGAATGATTGATATTAATCTACTTCTATGAATGTAATTATTCCTACTAAACGTTGAGTTAAACAACATTGTAAGGGCTTTTCAGCAAAAGGTTATCTTTGTATTATGAGTTCCTAATACATATTTAAAATATGTATATTAGGGTGGCTCTTAATAAAATTTTTTCGATTTTGTCTATTCTCACCCCCCAGGGTGACTTTTAGTAAAAAAAAATTCAATTTCTTACTAGATTTGGAAAGAAGAAACTGAGATCTTTCGAATGATATATAATTTATCTAAGAAAACTTGAGAAATTTGGGTGTTACTGTCGAGCAATAACACAATTTGCTATAACACAATTTGTTCGACAATACAGTGGGTGGCCAAATTATTAGTTACACATGCAAAATTGTTTAGTTTGAAGCCGTACAACATTTTAAAATAGTGAAAATTTATCATTTTATTTATTCTTTTAGGTAAATTAAGTGTTTCTATTTCAATTAAAAATAAATTCTTTTGTTTTAAAAACATATATTTGAGGAAAAGAAATTTTTTGAAAAAAAATCTTAATATTTCGTAGGACCTCCTTTGGCGTAAAAAAGTGGTATGCATTGAAATGGTCGGTCATAGTTGTTGATTAAATTCAATTTTTTTCAATTAAGTTTTTAAATATGAGACCAGGAGAAAACTTGTTTAAGTAACATGTGTTGGAAATTTCATGGCTAATAATTCTTTCTTACACTGTTTTGTAATATTTATAGCCTTCTCGTAACATTACTTCAAAATTAGATTTTCTGTAAAATTATGATTTTTCCGGAGTTTAAGCGGGCTTGCGGCACGTCTTAACCCCAACCTATTGACCTGAAATTTTTTCAGTATAATTTTTTTTTTTACTAAAAGTCACCAAACTGGGTGGTGAGAGTGGAAAAAATAAATAAAAAAATTTCCCATATAGCTAAGGGCCACCCTAATGTATATACACATTTACTAGGATATGTTTAGATTAAATTGATTCTTTGCAGAAAGAGAACTTTTAATAATGGAAAATAATGTGGTTTTAGTGCTGACAATGCCTACATTTTAAGACTAATGCTACATTTACACGATTTTGCTGTTTACACGAGTTTGAAGCATTTTGAAGAAAATTTCAATCGTGTAAATCTAGCTTAAGTTCAACATTTACTGCCGTATTTATAAAAAATAAAAAAAAGTCCTTATAGTTTACACAGGCTTTATTCACAAGAAATTTAATTTTCATATGAAAAAGAAACTTTTGCTTGAAAATATAAGTGATCACAGATAATCTTGCTTTTTCCAATTGGCTCAATATTCACCAACCTAATTTTAATATGAACATTTTTTTTTTGGAAAATAAAAATTATCACAGACTATCGTGTTTCCAGTTTGTAACAGTATCGACTTAGAGTCATTTTTATGTTTCAGTTATTTTTCAAATAAAAAAATCGATTTTTGTTTGAAAATATAACTTTTGATAGCGTATAGTCTATCGTGTCGTATAATATTGCGATAAGATGATATCAGTTAATTACTGCATTCGATATGTATCGAATCGAAATTTTAAAAAATTTGTAATAGATTTAGACCCCGATTATTGTTGACAACACTAAAATCTTGTGTTGTTTCGACTACAACACAAAATGTATTTTTTTTTACGATTAAGCCCATAAATGTTAAGAAACGTAATCGTAGTATAAAACAAACAACATCAAAATACTTACTGCCGTATTTATAAAAAATAAAGTAGGCTTGAAGTGTGCTTTAAGACAAAATCTTCTTAAAGTACACTTGAAGTCTACTTTAATTTTTTATAATTACGGCAGTTAGTGTTGTGAACGGTAATCGGAGCCTTATTATAAACATATGTTTTCATGTCAACAAATTATTGAATGGAAACATTTTTCGGGCAGACAAAAATAAATTTTATATAAAAAAAACGCAGTGTATTTAATATGAAACCTTCATTGCTGTTGTATTATCCTCATTTATATGATCACGGATATTAATTTTTAAGCATTATTTTCAAATATGGTGGAGCAGCTGAAGACTCATTCCAAGGAAAAGAGGTTGCTAGAAGAGCTTTACGATCAGAACAATTTGTAAAATGTTTGGCTGTTAGGCAAGGCAAAATGAAATATTGTATCGTACTTTACAAACGTCATTACGTATCGAATGACATCTGGAGTGATGTAACCTTAGCTGATTATTAGTTATCGTATACCATCATCTGAAATTACTATACTTTTTATTCGATATCGAATGATGTAATGCCAACATAAAAAATTTCGATACATTTTGCTCGATATCGTATGCGGCAATTAGACCCCTGTTTAGAGCCACTTTTGTATTTCCGTTAATTTTCATATTAAAAATTGAGTTTTAGCTGAAAATGTAAATGATGATAAATAACAGATTATTATACATTTCCATTCGGACCACTATTTTTAACAATTGGATTAAGTTGGCGTATAAATCTATTAGCAATTATTTTTGAGTAAGTTGCTATGGTATTTCGACTTTTTTCTAAACAAGTTTTACATATGTCCCCTCTCTCACTTTCACTTTCAGTTTCAATTAATATTATTCGATAATTCTTATTTAATATTTTGAATTATTTTGCATAAGACATTATGCAATTTAAGTAAAAATTTCAGAAAAAATCTCAAAAAGTTTCCTACACTTCTACTAATACATTTGTAGAATGCACATACATATATAAATGTCACCACTAACAACATATAAACATTCAGCAAATGTTTTCATATGCAAGTTGTTTTTGTTATTATTGCAGTTTATGGTGTTTTTGTAGTCGTGTTGAAGTTTTTTTTTGTGCCGAAAAATGCCAAAAGCCATCAGAAAAATTTATTATTCGAAAAACGCACAAATCAGTTTAATGGTCCTGCTGATGCGCTTAACAATAACAACAACACTTACTCAATCATATTGCAAGAGTTGAGTGAGAGTTTGTGGATGAGTAGGAGTATATATTAGGGTGGTTATAATATTGAACTTTATGGTTTTTCGATGATCTCAAGGTCTAAAATTGTTTTTATTTTTGTAAAAATCAAATGCTAAAAATCTTTGAAATTCGTTATAATAATCACAGCAATAGTCCTTTTCCTATTGAATTACAATTTACAGATATGTTGTTTTTCGTAGTAAAATATAAGTGATCATAGATTATTATTTCTTATTTATTTGGATTGCTATATACTGATTTATAGTTTCATTTAATTTTCAAAATTTGCGATTATCATAATAATGAAATTAAGATCGGGTGATATCACACCTCTAAGTTTTTCCTTTGTTTTTTAAGAAGTCAAAGTTGTTATTTGCAAGATACCATGAGCAATGTCAGAAAGTGTTGTAATTCGCAATATAGTGGTAGCACTGCTTAAGTGCTACCTGTAATGCTGAGATATCAAAAATTACACCTTCCAAATGGACAATCGACAGCGTAGGCATGGCCATTTGAATGAAATTATTTTAAAAAAGTAAAATGTGCAAGATTGTTCTTTTGGTTAAACTAAAGGTTCCTATTTTAAGTGTTTCAATTAATATTAATAAAGGTCTAAATGAATTACCCTATATTACTATGTTGTGTCCGTGTGTTTGAAGTATATGGATCTAGGAGAATTAAAATTTCCCCAAATATTTTTGGAAGTGTTCAGAAACAAATTGGTATTGAAAATTGACACAATCGTTCTAGTAAACAAAATGTAGAACTTACGTTCAAAAACAATTAAAATGAAAGGGAGATCTAGAAATTTGGCTCAAATAGTTATTGATTTAAGATTTTAATTGGCATCTGCCAGAAACTTAAAGCCTAATTTTGTAAATCACTTGCGTTCGACGCATCACCTACGCTTTTGCGAATGCATAACCAAACATTTTAAATTTGCGTTTAGAGAACGCAAAAATATTAAGTTGTTACAATACTGTCAAATCATTGCGTGGCTAATATTGCCATTGTAAATGTTGATACTGAAATTAAAAATAAAAATTTACATAAAGCTACACTTATTTTGCATTGGCAATGCTACAAACCTATCAGCTGTTCAATAATTTTGTTTGGTTATTTACCAAGAAAATATTTCAAATTATGAGGAAAAAAACTTTTAAAGCAAATAACTATAAATACAAAGATACTGAGGGGTATAAAAAATGTTCGCATTTATGGATGTGTCTTCTTCTTCTTCGGATGATAAAGAATCTTTCAGCGTCCTAGACATATCTATTGAAAAAATCCAATGGCGCTCTACTATCAACATCATGAATTTAACCAATAATGAGTAAGTAAAATAACACTGGATATTTACAATATTTTTAATTTACTTTTTAAAGATTTCAGATGAATTTCCAAATGAACAAGAAAACGTTTTCATATACAATTACATGTGATTTGTTCCTTTCTAAATGAACCTAATCGTGTGACAGCTATTTGAAAAGAAGCAAAACTTGCAACAACAATAACGTTTTTGGCAACGGGAAGGTATCAGAAGGGAATTGGAAATGATCTTATAACATCTCTTTCCACTTCAGCTGTCAACAATTCAAATTGAGCTGCCGTTGTGGCTTCTTTTTCGCCCTAAGAAAAATTTTACTAGATAGTATTTTATATTAAATGAATATACATATGTATGTTTTTGTATATATTTACTTACGTTGTATTAATAAAGTTTCTATAAAATATAAAATTAATTGAATAATTTTGTTTTGTATTAATTCAATTTTTAAAACTAACGCCAAGAAAATGGACGCAGACGAAATTTGACAACGAAGTGATAAAAAAATCAGCGTTGTGTTTTGCAAAATACAAAATTTTAAACCGCTGTATTAACAAGAACGTAAGAATCAGCTGTTACAACGTAAACAAACAATCACTTGCTTGAACGCCGTGATTTACAAAATGTATTTTAACGCAACGCTTAGAAAATTGTGACGTTGCATTTTACAAAATTAGGGTCTTAGATCACTTGGGTCTTTGTTCTATATTTCTAGTCGCCGTCATACTCCAGCCTTGCTGTTGTTTTAATGAATTGCCTCTGGACAGATAGGTGTCATTAGTAATAATTTATTTAGGCTAAAATGTGGGATAGCTTTTTCCAGGACATTTCTAAGCAAATTTCATATATTCTATATTTTTAACTTTGCTACAGCAATTACAAATTTGACCACAGATATAAAAGACTTATGGCCGAATTCACAGTCTTTAGTTAGCTAATGGCAAGGGCTTAACTAATGATTCTTTATTCGCAATGCTTAATTTGCCATAAGAATAACAAATAATAGTTAAACAATAGTTAGTATTTTACTTTACCAATGGTTATCTAATGACTGAGAATTCGGCCATTAACAATGTAATAGAAATTTAAAGTTACGAATACGTCAATTAGCAATCCAAAGAAACAATTTGGAATTGAATATTAGAAAATAGGCCAAGAAATGTATTTTTTAAAAAATAATTTTAATAAATTTGTTACTAAAAACTAAATTTGTTCGAAATCATTTAATTTCAAATCGCTAGCCACGTACAAATGTTAGAATTTAATCCTCATTTAGCATCATTATTTTTCTTTGATTTAGTAAAACAATTTTGGATTTAAATATTAAATTCTAATGTCTTATTGATTAGTAAATGAAATACAAAACTGTCAATATTTTAGTAATTGTTCAAGCTTAGGTCTTGTTTTTTATTTTCAATATTTCGCTACGTCTTTGTGTGGCTTCTTCAGGAAAAAAATTTAAATTTTTTAATATGAATTAATTTTTTTTACCATTTAGTTTGTTTTGACACTCTGAACAAAACTTTTCAGCTTTTAGTTTTTAGTTGGCGGAGATCAATCGAGAACTTGCAAAATTAGGACCAACCTAATACATAGTCGTGTCAGTTAGAATATATGTACACACGAGTCCTTATGTATGATGTGAATATATTGCAAAAAATGAAACGACGAATACAAAAATATTGTTTTTATTAGTAGTGGTTTTACTTTGTGTATATTTAGGAGGTGAATACGAAAAGTTTGCTCATAATTAATAATAATTTTTACGCAGTTACTTTTTTAATGTTAAGCGCCCTGGAGACGATCAAATAAACACATCAATCACATAGTTGTGTGCGTGCAATCATTATTTTTCGGCTACACATACACGTTGTCGGTAATGCTTGATGAAAATCAAAAAGTTTTGATTTTTTATTTGATGGCCGATTATTTGAGCATCTCTGGTTGTGATTGTCAAAAAAAAAAAAAAATGCATTTGCTTTGTATTTGCCGTCATACAGGTATGTGATGGAAATCGATTTCATTCCAAAAGCGAACCGGTGTGATGGCAACACTTATTAAATTTCGTTTTCTTTTCAAGTCGATTTCTTTTTAAAAATGAATTCGATTTCATGTTCCATTTATTTCTATCAAAACGTAAGCTAAAAAGAATGTGATGAAAAACGAAAATTCACAGTTTAAACTGTTTTTAAACCGAGAATATAAATGTGCTCGTTTTAAAGACAAAAAGGAAATTTAAGCTTAAATTCCAAATATTTGCAAAATATGTACATACATATGTATATATATATATATATATATTTAAATAATCTGAAATAAAAAAAGAAATTTTTGATAAATTTTGATATTTATTTAGTTGGACTCGAGTTCATTAAATTTAATTTTCATTAAATTATTTTTACTGAAGGAATTGTTTTACAACATGAAATCTCTATTAAAATTTTATTGATAATTTTTCTGGCTGAGCTGGGGTTGAACCTGGGTTGAATTTACATGTGTCGAGAATCACCACATTCTCTCATCAGAATTCTTTGCTTTCTAACCTCTGCACAACTGCGGTGCCTGCTAGCCAACAGTCAAACATCAATCTTTTAACCAGTGTTACCGGTGGTTCGAAATTTGCTGAAATTATCATTTTTTCAATTTTTATTTACATGTTGCCTCCTTTTTTTTCCTTCAAGAAGTCTTTTTTTCGTCAAGAAGTCTTGACAGAAAGAATACGAAAGAAAAAACTGACTAAATAAATATCAAAAATTTAAAATTAACAGTTCGAATAAAAAATAATAAATTGTTTTAAAAAAAAGAAATTTCAGGGGAAAGTACAAATACTTCTCAAGAAGAGTTCATGGTAACTTTTATTGGAAAAACATTCACAACTGGCAAAAAAAATTTTAAAGCTGATAGAGTTGAAGTAGAAAGGCTTTGGCAAACTTTCGCTCAGGAATTAAATAAGCTTGGTCCGCTTTTTAAAGATTTGCAAAATCGAAATAAAACCGACCTTGTTTATACGAAAACATTCTTCCTAGTTTCCTGCCTGCATATTCAATGGGTCTGAAGCATCCCTCAATCTTTTCGTTGTGATTTGAATTATTTATTATTAAAAAAGACCGTGATAAAACTTTTTCTATTAAGAACAACTTTAATTTTTTAACAAAAGTTGTTACTTTCACTTGAAGCAATTTGAAAAGAAACAAAATTTTAAATTAAAACCGTTCGATTTCGATCACATCTTACAATAAAACGTTCGTTTTTAATTTTCGGTTTTATTTGAAAACCGATCGATTTCCATCACATACCTGATAAAAAAAAAGTGTATGGGTGAAAAATATACATATTTATATAAATATTTTCCACCTTATTCATAAAAACTTTTAAAGTAAACTTCCATACAAAATTTGTGTTTAACAAATAGAAAAAAATGGTGTGTTTTATTTTTGTTAATACATAATGGAAAAGTGCATATTTTTTAACAACACAGCACAACTAGTCAATAACAATAAATCATCATCCGACGACGACATGATTTGATACGAACTAATACGAACGCTACGAAGAAATGGTGATTGTCGTGATTATTTGTACGTCTCCTTTAAGCACGATGGCCACGTATAAAACTGATTTGACAAATAATATGTATGTATTGGTAATATTTAGTTTGAAGTAGCGGCGGCAGTGAAATCTAAATTGTTTTGATTTTCGTCAAACTCACATCAACATATACGTGTGAGATTTTTTTCACTAACACAATCAAAAAAAACTGAGTTTGTCAAATCAGTTTGATACGTGGCCATCGTGCTTTAAAGCTACAAGCATACGACACTCACACATATGCACTTATTAATTGTACCAAGAAAATATTTATATATGTAAAGAATAAAAATATTAATAAAAAAAAAAAAAAATGTACTAGTACAATGTTTTTAAAGAACTTTCTAGCTTGTTCTCGCAATTATGTCTATGTGGTAGCTTAACGAGGGCTTATATTCAATATCCGCCATACACCAATTTTTGAAAAATGACTTTTTGATGGCAAATTGTTCACTGATGCTAGCTTTATCACTGACAAAAATTACAGAAAAAAAATTAATATACATAAATCCTCTTTTTGAAAAATTTGTGATATCGCTATCAACCGCACGATTTTTTTAATGCAATACCCGCCATACGCAAAAAAGCTTGCGACTGTATTTCTGTTGCTTTTTCTTTTAGTTGTGCGTTTGATTTTCTTTTGCTTTCGTGTTAAAGAATGTTGGAGGAAGTAAAAAGTTTAAAAATCTATAAATTAATAAAATAATTTTTGAAAAAACTGAATTATTTATTTTCGCGAATATCGTTTATTAATGAAAATGGAATAAGACACAAGGCGATCTGTCTGCTTCAACATTTATTTCCATCATACTATACCACTCAAAAATACATTGCTTATCAGATAATTTAAAAATAATAATTTATTCGGATGGTTACGGTTACCAAAACCGTAACCAGTTTTTATTAAATGCCTTATCTATTTTCACTATAGAAAATAATAAACTAATCGAAGAAAAGTACTTGGAGAAAGGTCATACACAAATGGAATGTGACAGTGCAATATACTTGCAAATAGACTATATCAGAATAACCAAAGAATCACGAAAAACAGTAAAAAATAATGACACAGTAATAATAAAACCATTCGATGCCATGTATTTAAATTACAGTTTTTTTTTTTAAACTTCAATGATGCCAAACTTATTCGCTTTTCGAGAATTAGACCTGGTCGAACCAAAAATTATCCAACAGTTTCTCAATTAAGATCACTAAGTATTTGCCAAGTGGAGAAGTTCAATTTAAAGTTAACTTTAATGAAGAATGCAATAACTTACCCAACAGAATTAAAAATTACACAGGATATACTGAAATAAAGCCTTTGCATACTGCTCAGATTCCAATCCAGCCTAGTAAATGGAAACATCTTCAAGATTTGAAACCGGTTATACTACTTCAAAGTAATAAGAAGCCATGTGACAATGTCCAATTTAAATTACCTTTTTTTAATTAAGTTTATTTTTTTGTTATTATTAAACAAATGCTTAATTTAATAAAATTACAAATTAGAGCAAAAAAATATATTTTTATTACTGTGCAATAACCGCTATATACCATAAAAATATTTAAAGATTTCAGCTGCAATACCGGACATCAACCATATCGTTACGAATAGAAAAAAAGTTCTATTTTATATTTAAAAAATATTATAGAAGAAAGATTAATTCATACCTTAAGAATTTTGGAAAGAAACAGTTTTTTCTCTCTCCTGAAAAATTGTATTTTGGCGGATGGCGGGTATTGAATATAAGCCGTCGTTTAGCTTTATACATATGTATGTTCAACATATTGTTGGTAGTATTTATATTTTGTTTTTAAATCTGTTAAATTGCTAGTGTTAAGTTTTATGTGATAGTTTTAATACATACATACATACATACATACATACATATGTTCAAATGTTCAAATGTATGTATATTGTTTTGTGTTAATAAAATATTGAAAGAGTTCTGGAAATCTGTTATTGTTTCAAGAAGATTTATTTTGTTTGAATAATAACTATGTTTGTAAATAATGTACCAGATACAATTTTATAAATATGTACAATATGTAAATATTTTAAGGACTTTAAGTGTTAACAAAAATATTAACTATATGCAGTTTAAATACACTTGATAAATATATTTTTAAAATTGTTTGGATTTGAAGGAGAGTTTTGAAAAATTTTAATATTATTAATATTTATGTGGGGATTCAATAGTGGAAAGCTTCTTTTTATCATAAATAGATTTGTTTAAATTTACCAGTTAATCTAAACCCCTGTTCCTGTTATGCATAAAAACTTAATTAAATTATGTTTTAATATTAAAAAGTGTTTTCTTCCACAAGATCTATTAACACCGGAACATTTTGCAATTACACCAAATTCTGTTTTTACACGGTCTTTTTTTAAACGGCTTGAAAATAAACAAATTTTAATTTTTTTTACATGACTTTATCCATTTAGCACGATTCAAAATCTTTTGGGCTTAAAATTTTTTTGGTTACATATATAATTTTTGCAAAATGTGTTCAAATCACAAATTTAGGGGAATTCCTTTTTAGGGCATGCATTCAAATGAATTTGAAATACATTTTTTTTACAATACTTGCAAGTTTTTTTCTTTAATAACTATGCTTGCGTAACAACACATTGTATACATAAAGTACTGCTCAAAATTATAGCGCACTTTAATTTATTTTTTAGTATTTATTATATTTTTTCAAAAAATTAAAAAAGTGGTTTGTTTTTTGGATTTAAATTAACATATTTATTTAAATTTATTAAATTAATATCACAATTCATTTTAAAATAATAAAAAATAAAAAAATTGAGGTTGTTTAATAAAAGAAGCCTCAAATTAATAGTTCATAATTATAGCCCACTTAAAAAATTTAATTCATTTTATGAAAAGTTGATCAAAATTTGAACTTAGTATGATAAAATACTTCCTCCTTTGGCTTTTAAAATATATTTGATCCGGTTTGGAATTGCTTTAACCAATTTGTAGCAGTCATCTATAGTAACTTTAGACCAAATGTCTTTTATAGCGCTGATCAATTCACTTTTAGTTCTTAGTTGGTAGTTTTGAAGGTCACGATCAATAATAGACCACAAGTTTTCGATTGGTTTGATATCTAGCGATGTCGCTGGCCAATCTAATAGGGGAATACTATTATTTCTAAACCATGCCATCGGAAATTTCGCCTTATGACAGGGGGCATTGTCTTGTTGAAAGTAGGCATGAGTTGATTCAGCGCCAAAAATTTTATCAAAATATGATGGAAGTTCTTCGGATATTAAATCAATATAGCTTCTAGCATTTAAACGACCTTTATAAAAGAGTAATAAGCCGGTACCATGGGCTGTAAAACATTCCCATACGCTAACAGAGCCACCACCACCTTGTATTCTTGGCTGAAAGCAAACTGGTTGCTCCTTCTCCTGTATTGTTCGTCGAACAAATTATCTATTTTTACGATTTATCAATTCAAAGTGGTATTCGTCACTAAAAATAACCTTATTTCAATCCCTTTCAGTCCAATTTGCATAGTTCTTACACCAGTTTAATCTTTTTTTTGTTTGAACATTGCTTCGATAAGGACGTCGTTTCTTGGTGTAGCTCTTAAGACCATGGTTAACAAGTCGGCGACGGCTGGCACTTATTGACTTCCCAATGGTAGGTGACCATTCAGAAGCAAGTTGACGACTGCCAGCTGATCGATTTCTTTTACACATTTTCACCAATTACCGATCTTGGACTGGTGTTGTGCCATCTGTTATGAATTTATTTCAAATTATTCACATAAAGATTTTACCAATATACATACATAAATAAATTTATTATACCCTCCAAATTAAACAAATTTTGATTGCCATCAACTATTTAAAGAAAAATATTTTAAAACCCGAAAGCATTTACCTTTGTGTATGGGCACTAACAAAAAAATATAAAAAGAAAATCACTGAACCAGATAATGTTTAAGGCCAGACCAACCATTATGTCATACCAAATAACAACAGCAAAAACCAAAAAAAAAAAAAAAAATCTGACTGGTAACGGAAGAAGTTAAAATCCACTGAAACATACATTTTATTTATTGCCTTATAACACTTAAACAAAAATAAAAAAATAATAAAACGAGTAAAAATGAGAAATATTGCCATCAACAGAAACCAGAGCATAGCATTATAATGGTATTCGTGTCATGATTCTACCTTTAACATCATTGTCAAGGATATCACAAATTTTTCCATGGCGTTTTTTGCTGTTGTTATTTGTTGGAGGAGTATGTTAACTTTGCATACTTTTGGTATACAAATAATTTTTTTGTACTACAATATTGTTTGGTAAAACCTTACACCATTTCGACATAAAATAAATAAATTACTTTATATTCTACAGTGGCTATATTCGACTAAGAAGAAGGGATACAGCGGATCTGAGCCGAAGACAAGAAGGAAGAATGCCATCTTAATAAATAAAATAAATAATGGTCAAACAATTTTCGTCCGGCACTGGCTGGACCAATAATTGAATTTTTTAGATATAAGATTTGCTATACTATTGTTAGTTCATTTTTAATAAGGATACAACAAATAAATGTACAAAAAAAAACAAAATATTCTAAAGGCGTAAAGGCTTAACTATAGATATTTCCATAGCTAGAAGAAAAATCCAAACGCAACTGTCTATGTAGAACAGCACTCTGGGAAATGGTGTTAGGATTTTACAATACATATAAATAATATTATCATATTTCATGCAGTCAAGTAACAAATTTTTATAATGTTGCATGTGCAATGAATAAAAAAACCTTACCCTAAATGTTAAAAAAAAAAACAGATTAGAGAGATTTTTCTTTTGCCCGCTTTTTTTGTCCAAAGGAAAAACAAATATGACAGTAAAGTATGAAATAAAAATTTTTATAGAAAATAAACATAATTTATTTTCGTATACATATATTACATTTTTAATACACCCTTAGAGGGACCTAAAACACATATTCAAATATCCGTTTTACTTGTATTTACAGCTTAACAAATGTTATAAGTTTTCTGATGAATTGTTTTTAAATACATATGTGTTGTTTTTCGTGTTTTAAAATATTTATTTTTTATTTAAATACTCATATGTGTTTATTTAACCTTTGTAACCGATTGTTTTATCCAGTTTTTCTTTTAATATTTTCACATGAATTTTATATGAAGTGAAATGAATTGAGTGTGTGTATGTAGGTTTTTTTGTGTCATTTTTAATGCAAACACTTAAAATGGAAACAGCTTTTAAAGCTTATGCCAAGTGCATTACTCCATGCTCTCTGGTTCTTTATTATGTATTTCCACTTTTTGTTTTTGTCCATAGGTACCTATTATTTGAAATCCAACAAAAAATAAATAAAATTATAAAAAAACCAGAATGATAAAGATAAAACTGAAATAGAAAACCTTTGCATTAAATTCTATTTTCAATTTCAAACTGCGGCTGACAATAATGGTTTTTATTGCTCGAACTAAAACTACACACACCGGCAGCAGGAAATAGCGCAGGGATAGAAAGGAAGTGAAATGTGGGGGCCTGAGAAAATGTGTTATGGTTTAAAGAATATAATGAAATATGCATGTAGTTTTATGGAAGTAAGGAATGGTATGAAGGCAAATGTTTCTAAACAATGCATTTGTATCGAATTTTATATCCATACTCATATTTTTATTAATCACCTATGACCGTTAAATTGGGTTTCGAAAATTTTAATCTCCAGTCGATGAATTGAGTAACAATATTACGAATTTTCTTTACCGAAACTGACCAACAATATAAATGAATATGAATGAAGTCTTTGCCAAATACTTGTTAAAAATTTAGTTTTATTCAAATTCCTTAAAGTTCAAACCTCAGGTACATCAAAAGAAGATTTTTATCCAGATATCTTAAGATTTTATTCTCGGGGAAGGACTCTCACTAAGACATGTTATCTAAGCAGAATTTTGTCGTCTTTGAAAGCTTGCAGCAAAGAAACCTTATAGGTTCTGATAGACGTGTGCTTTCCTTACAGTAAGTAATACAGAGAAACTATTTGAAACGCGCATGGACCTCCCAGTGTTCATAAATGTGGACGGACTAAAAGAGAGAGAGAGAGAGAGGGATCTTAGACTTGCATAAATCATCGGGTTTGACGGCATAACACTGCCTAATCTACAACGAAATGCGGATTTAATTATAACCTGGATGAATTCAGTCTATCTAGCTTGGTGATGGATAACAGAGTGGATTAGTTGTAATGTAATTTTCATCCCTTAGGGCGAAGACCTCTCACACTACACCGAAGTTGTTTTAGGCTTATTAGTATCTTAAGATGACTACTAATTGGCAAATATTTTGAGATTACACTACATTCGGGTGTAAAATAAAGGAGCACAGAAAATTAATATTTGTGGAAATATATAACACAAACCGAAGTCGATTCGATCATCTTTAAATAATTTGGTTATAAATTAGTCTATTGTTAGCGGTAGACTTCTGACAAATATAGCTATTAACTCAATTTATAAACTCAGAGTAGCTATTGGAATCATGTTATTAATTTTTAGATCGCGGAAGCAGATTCTTTGAAGTGTGAAACTGATGAATAAGTGGTTGATGTTGATTGCTAACCGATATCTAAGTTATATCTTAATAATTAGAGCTTTAATGACTCTTGAATTGTATTGAATTTTCATTAAAATGCAGCCTGCAACACATAATGGTCGGTGAAGTGTTACATTTTACGAATTTTTGATTTTATACCTTTTTATGCAGAACATAAATTATGACAACTATTATAAATAACTCTAATGGCCGAATTCTCGGTCATTAGTTAACCATTGGTAAAGTAAAATACTAACTATTGTTTAACTATTACTTGTTATTCTTATGGCAAACTAAGCATTGCGAATAAAGAATCATTAGTTAAGCCTTTGTCATTAGCTAACTAAAGACTGTGAATTCGGCCATTAATTACTCTATTATAAATACAATTTCGTAATGAGTTAATCCGATTAGACATACATACATTTTCAGAGTTGGAGTTGGAAAATTTTATAACTACCCTGATATATTTACCTATTGACTTGCGAGCAGACCCAATGTGCTCACAACGCAAAAATATCGCTTCTTGCTCTAAAATCATTTTATTAAAATCAAAATTTAGTAACTTTAATCAAAAAATTACTACTTTTATTTTGATTTTCAAATGATATCTCGTTCGCTATCGTTAGAGTATCTTTTTTCAAAGCAAGCTATTTTATTATAACATGCATGATCAGATGGGTAGAACGTGAGCTGAAAAATGAAAGGAAGCAATATTGCATGCCTTGGAAAATTCTAATTAAAATACTAGAACTAATACTTATGCTAATAGTGATGAAAAAATATGTCGCGCTTTAAATCTTAATAACGAGTTTAAAAAAAACTGCTACTAAAATACTATATAAAAATGAAATCATGAAAAAAATGTCGCGTTCTTTACTGTTCTTGCATTTTTCTAGAGTTAAAATTTTTGTCATTTTTGGAAACATTTTCAATGGTAATAGATTAGAAATAACAAAATGACAAAACCTACATTTTTAACTAAACATAGCTAAAAGAAATAAGAAAAATAAAAGCTTTGCTAAAAGTTATATTAAAAAAGTTTAAGCAGGATTAAACTTTTCTTCAGTATCAAGCAAACTTTGGAAAAAAACTATAAAGAAGTTAGAAAATGCACCACTAAATATAAATTTAGGGTGCAGGTTGTTTCTTAGTTGTAATTTTAAATATGGCATCAACAAAAATATTTTGGAAACATTTTTATGGTGAACTAAAACCAACTTTTGGGCTAGGGAGCAATATTTTCCATATACATTTTTCTTAACGTTTTCCGTTTCGTTAGGTAAAAAGGCCAAACTAAAATAACTTCTTGAATATCCACATAAAGTATACCCGACCCCCACATGTATTCTAAGGAAATTTATAAGTTCAACAAGTTCAAAGCGATGCAAACAAAACTAGTTTCTTTTAAGATTTAAAGGTGTTTAGTACGGGAACGTGTGAAAAAGGTTAGCTGGAACCTTGTACTGAAATTTTAAAATATCATTAATAAATGCACTTTCTTTTGACTTGTTTTTCCGTTTGAACACATCACAAACATGTTCTTTGAATTTTAGTTACTTTTTGGATTATTTTATTGTGCCTTTCCTAGAAAACACAATAAACTTCTTTCCATTCCTTTTTGAAATTTTGTTTCCTGTTTTATGGTTGAACACATTACAAACGTGTTCTTTGAATTTTAGTTACTTTTTAATGTTTTTAAATAAAAGTAAAATTAAATAATTAATTAAAAATTAAAAAAAAATCATCTACATTTATTAAACATGTATGATTAGTAAAATAGTGGGCCTTGTACTTCATATAGGAGCAACGGATGACTCAACTAACGGAGGGCTAATAAAATGGAACACAAATATAAAATATTTTCATTAAATGTTTGTATCAAAGTCCCAGACTTTTAGAAATAAGTTGTTAAAATTTACAATTTAAAGGCCCTATAGAAAATATTCCAGCAATATGCCCTTACTTTTGTCCGACATTTTGATTTTAACATTCAGTTTGTAACTAACTGACTTGCCATAGGTTGGCTAGAGTATTTATATACTGACTCACTTGCTTTACTCTTACTCACACAAATACTTACATATTCATATTCAATACATACATATATATGCACATATGTATATTCGCAAGCGCGTATGTGAATATATTTGTAGATCTAGTGAATGTGACTTTAGCCACTATCATTTAGAAATCTATGAAATTGTTGTGGCTTTTTCACTATTACCGACTACTGACTGACTGCCAGCCAAACTGTGTGAATATGTATGTGTGTGAGTGTTTCTGTATGGATAAATCCATTTGTAATACACTACCAGTACCATTGTTTATTATGTGGTTCTTGTTGTGATAGTAGTGGTGGTGGTCCTTTGTAGCACGAAAATTCATTTGATGGTTTTTATTTCTGTATTTTATTTTGTTTTATCTCCTGTATGTATGAAGAGATTTTTTTCTACCTTTATATTTTTAGTTTTATCCTATTTTTTTTTTATTATATTCCGTTTTAATATTTGCACAAGTATTTTTGTTGTTGCTGCAGTGCTTAACAAATCCAAACAATTGTATTTGCTGAGTGTTTGGATTTTTCATCAGGTGCGGATAGTTTATTCAAACTATCATTGATGTGAAAGAAATAATTACTTCCGTCAGTGGGTGATGTTGATGTTATCAAAATAAAATAATAAAAATCTTGGATCAATAGAAACACCAAATAGTACAAACTTGTATGCGATATAAGAGATAAGAGATAAGGCGAACCGAAATTGAAAATGAAATAAATTTTTTTATAATTATTATTTTCTTTGGTGTGGCAAATTGGAAGGACGAAATTGATCGGCGTGTAATTGCAAGTAATTTTTAGAGTAGATTTAGTATGTGGAGAATGGAGTATGTGATAACAGATATATGATTCAAAAACATTCTATAACAGTGTTTTGCAATGTTGGGCACTTCGAAACCTCAACAAAAATGTTTGCCTATAATTATCTCCTCAACCTTAGTCCTACAAAACGTAGAAACTATATCTGTCGTTAGTTAATTAATCGGTAACAGTAGCCGTTGATAGAAAGCGTTACTAAGAAGGGACGTGCTAATATGAAATATCAAATCAAAATACTAAAATTTGTTTTAAAGTATAAAAAAAGTAGCAAAAGTACTTAGATGCTTTTGAATATTAAATAGTATGAAATTTATCCATTGTGGAATCTTATAATTTTTGAGCTGCCAGCAAATGACCCATAAATTGCTGAAACAAAATACAGCCCAAACCCGTTATTACGAATGATGTGTTCCCAGACACATTATTTAAATTATATCGATCGATATTCCCTAAGTAAATTTTAAGTAAGCTGACATTAAAAGGCATAACTATCGTCCAAACTTCTCCATATTTTGCAGTTTTTAATAATTGTTCTTCGAAACTTTGACTTGGGCAATTATCAAGGATTAATAAAGTCTTAATTAGTTTCTAAAAATTCTTCTCCCATTAAACAATATACAGACTTGAATTTAAATGAAGATTATATATGTATACGAGTAAGTACAATATTTGTTACGAAACATGCAAAGTTTTTTTTTTGCCTTTTCAGTAAGAAGAGGTTTAATTTTCTTTGTTTCAGATGCATTAGAGCAAAGTAAAATTTTTATTCTATCCATCGATAGCTGTCATCCTGGAGCACAAGTTTCTCTTTGCTTGTTTTTTTTTTTTTAATTTATTTTTATTTTTGAATCTTTCCTATCGAAATTTACAATAAGTATTCGAATTTTAATTCTACTTGTTGTTTATTAGTTGTTACCAATGTAACCACTAACTGCTGTATTCAAATTTTAAAAACGTCTTCTAGTTACGCTCAAAGTATCCGTTCTTTTTAGCCTCTGGTGACATTCGAACTGAAGCAGACCCCGAGGTAAAAAGTTTTTCTGACTTGAACAAATGTCTTTTCTGGTAGCATATTCCAATAGAGAACATTTTCGATCACTGTAACAACTGGACTTAGATTGTCTTCAACTGTAATTTTTAAAATTTTATTTTTGAATGGTTCCACTAAAACAATTCTTAATAATCACCCCTATCATGAATAAAAATTCCACATGAAATTTGTTCCCTTTTATTTTTTTACCATTGAATTTAAATAGGAAAAATGTGAAAAGGGAAAAAATTTCATGTGGAATTTTTATTCACGATAGGGGTGATTAACATAATAATAAAAATATACCATTATTAAACCTCTTTGGATTTCTATGACTTTGGCTTTTGAAATCAATTAACTGGAATGCGTTTTTCCTATGGCCCATAAACCACTATTCTTTACAATTCACAATTCTTTAAGTCATTCTTGAGATCTTGATATAATTATGAATGTTAAAAATTTGATTGTTTTTTGATTTTGATTTATTTTTCTTGATATTCGTTATATCGATAATAGAATTGTCTAATCATACATACATTATATCTATAGGCCGATTCATTAAAACTTTTTTTCTTTTACTTTACTCTTTTTGCGCAGATCACACGTGACTGATCTTATTTTTATTCGATCACACATAACTGGTATCATACTTAATTAAATTTTTATTCAGAACTATTTGACAATTCATTATGAAAAGGTTCACAACGTAACATCATCTCCAAATTATTCACCTGTATTGCGAAAATTAATGGCTTTATTGAAAAATAATTTTGGTGCCCACCGAAATTTGCGATCCGCTCCCATCAACTGGCTGCCTAGAACTTGTGATATCGCACCTGCGGGTTTTCTTAGAGGTCATGTGAAGTCAAAAGTCGTTATTCGCGAGATGACACTAGCAATGCTGAAAAGAGTCCAAATTTGCGAGTGATTGGTAGAAGTGCTGGAAAGAATTATTCCAAAATTGGACCTACATATATAATGCACCACCTACTGCGTAGTCGCGGCCTATATCAATGACTGTTTTTGCGGGAAATAATAATGATTACGACATCCAGTATCATATTAAGTATTTTATTTAAAGTTAAAAATAAATTTCTTATGACAAATAACCTTTTTTATGGTGTTTTTCTCCAAATATTTGGGACCAATTTTATACAAAAAATTTATACAAAAAATTTATACAAAAAATTTATACAAAAAATTTATACAAACAATTTACGTGTTGGTCTGGCCGAAGTTCGGTTACGTAGAAATCTAAATATAAAAGACATTAACCCTTTAACGCCTGAGACCGTCTATAGACGGTCATCAGTTGAGTATTAAAAAAAACCGGTTTTTTTTTCGTTTAGCAACTAAGACCGTCTACAGACTGTCTTCCTTGTTTTTGTCCTGGAGCTTTCCAGGAGTATTTTTTTCTGAATTGGAACTGAACTTCGTAATTTGCAAAAGAAATACATGATAGAACAAAAACTTATTTTTGCAATTGGAACGTATTTTCAATTTTAGGTATTTAAGGGTTAATGATTTCTCCTAAAATGCGTGTTTCGTTTTTCGTCATTATAGCCTATACCATCATCATGTGGAGGAACGCCCAGAAATATTAGTGAAACACCCACCTTAAAGCATACCGATCGACTCAGACTGATTTCCGGAGCCTATTTAATGATGTATGTCCGTCTGTCCGTCTGGATGGCTGTCCATGTAAAGCTTGTTCATTATTTCACTTAGGGGTTTATCGGTCATAAATGTTCAAACTAATTTTGCCACACATAATACTACATGAAGTCTAATCAAATCTATAAATTTTTTGCAGATCGGTCCATAATTGACTATAGCTCCCATGTAAGGCCAACTTCAGAAAACCACTTTAGAGAACATAACTCTCTTAAAAATTTTGGTATCCAAATCGAATTCAACAACAGAAAAGTTATATACAAAAATCATGTCGCCAAATTTAATAATGGTCTGTCTATAATTAGACAAAGCCTCTATAAATATATGTAAACTGTTTTTACACATATACTGGATGTAGGTTATTATATGTTCAGGCTTGAACGACTATACTTTCTTACTTGTTTTTCTTTGGAACATGTTGTTGACATTGCTACCATGCACTTTTGGTAAGACACTATAGAACAAGTTGGAAAAGTTGTCTCTTTAAATCCAACGAATGCCTTAAGGTGGATTCCCCATTCGTTCTGAACAAAATATTTGTTCGAAGAAAGTTTTTTCCATGTGAATAGAGAGAGAGAGAAACTCTATTAAAAAGAGAAACGTCAAACTTCATATGAAAAAATCTTTGTCCGAACAAATATTACAATGACAAAAGTCATAATTTTTATCACAAGTAATCCAAAAATAACAAACAAACAATAAATAAAAAAGCGACAAATAAATTTTCCCCAGGGAACAATTGGCACAACAATATAAATCCCTTAAGACATAAAGAAATAAAGACCTAAAGCTACAAAACCATAATTTGCCCTTAAAAACTCAATGAAATTTATATCGACCAGGAAAGAAAGGCAACAGTAAAGATAGAAAACATTTTTTTAATACTTGTGCCAACCGAACACACAATTCGTTTATACATTTTTCTATTTATTCAACAACTTTGTTTTTACGATTTGTAAATGGGCACGAGAAAAGCGAAATAAAAAATGATTTTAGAAATTTGTTGCAGTTCAACAAAAACTTATTTCTAGTGTAAAATGTTGCCGTCTGAGTATAATGTGCCAAAAGGCTATTTTATTTATTTTGTGTGAGTTTTGCTTTCCTTTTTTTTTTTTGTCATTTTATAAGTCTTTTCGTTTCTTGTTATTGTTGTTGCCCATGTCAGTGTAATTGTTGTTATTATTACCGTTGTTGTTGTAGTTGTCACTTGTGACAACCAGTGGGTTCCTGTGCTGAAACAGAAGTGAGAGTATTATAGTTACTTGGCAGTACTTAGGGCATACTGTATGTGATGTTGTTGGCTTGTCGCTTGTGAAATGTTATAAATGACTATTTTATTTATTTTAACATACAGCAAAGCACAGTACAACACAACACAACACAATTCATGCCATTATTCAATTATAAAGTCATTAAGTCATTTGTAAGTAAAGTCATGTCATTTTTAATGGCACATTAACGTGTTTTTTTTCACTTCTCCTTCTTTAGTTGTGTGCTAAATTGTTGTAGCGCAGCAAGAGGATAAAATTGTAAGTTACAATAACAACATTGTAACAAACATAAAATATTTCGATATTTCGATATTTTAGTCATTTGCTGTTTTTTTTTTTGGTAGGAGTTTTGAAAAATAGATAAAAAGAAAATTTATTGCATTTATAGGAGTAAGAGGAAAGTGATGTTTGCTATTAAATAATAAGTTTATTTTAGTAATGAGAATGAAATCTGGCGAAGAAGTTAATTTATTTCAATGTGGATATAAATCAATTGAATCTAATTTCGGCAAAACTTAGCAAAGACAAATAAGTAATATTAATTATATTGTAAAATTTATTGAAACACAAATTTTAATGCAATACAGTTAATATTATTTTCTATAAAAAAAAAACAATATGACCAGATCTCAAAAAGTTCAGCGGCTAAATCAGTCTAAAAATAATGCTGAAATATCTTTTAAAATGCCAAAAATGTGCTAAATTTTTTAAAATATTTTTTTGAAATAATTTTTAACAATTTTTACCTTTATTAAAAAAATACCATTACTAAAAAAAATTTTTGATATAAATAATACAACTTTATTGGAAATTAATAAAATAACATTTAAGGAAGTATTAAAGGTTCTCTTCAAGAGTCTAATCTTATAATTATAAGATAACGCTAAACATTTCAGTTGTTAATAGAGGTTATCAATTTCAATTTACAAAAAAATATGAAGCTATTGCGCAAGAGTACCACATTAGCTAATTACTAACTATGCGAGTTATAACATAAAATGCTTAAAATTTGCGAAAAATATTTGCTGAGAAAAAAATTTCATCATCAGAAATAACTAACGTCATTTATCAAATGAATTCATGTATTTTCAAAAAAATTCATTGGCGATTCCTTAATGATTCGGGGTGCATTTTACTCAAGTCGAAGCCTGACTTAAGAGTTTTCATCAACTAAATAAATGAATAATTTAGAGTACCAGGAATTATTTTCGATTATAAAATTTTACAATAATTTGCACTAATAAGGGCTTTATGTGTCTGAGAGAGGATCTAGAAAATTCATTTTAGATCTTGAAATCGAATCGACTTTTATATCGCGCAGACTGGTACGACCATATCTTTCAGACTAACACATCAATGCACTGTTTCTGAGGCTCAAGCTCAGACGTAGGTAGGATAGCGAACTGGTCGAGATTTTCCCGATTTTATGGTGTCGATATTCGGATTTATTCGTACAGCCAGGCCGTCTTAAAACTTATTTCGGAGTGTACACGTAATAAAATGCCGGGCATTATGCTGGCGAGACATTCTTCAGTTAAACTCATTTTTATACGAGGACCCCAAAATATTCCAGAAAACATTATTGCGGATTTATTGGTTAAGAAAGGAGCCTCACTCTCAAATGTGAAGACTGATCGATAGCTCGGAATTTTGCTTACATAGTGCAAGCGTTTGGTTTATGATAAACTCTGTAATTACGCAAAAACTAGGTGGTGGAATTAGAATACGTGTGCGACGACATAGGCGGTATGAACCAATTATGATTGTCGCAAAACAATGTGGTAGCAGTTATCACAGGTCACTCTCTACCAGACTGAATCTTCCTTATAACGACTTCTGTAGAAGTTGCCATGATGATTGTGTCAATGCCCGGCTTTGACAAACCAGTGACTAAAATATTTTTTTTTTGCACAACTGAGCAAATCTATTGGAAAGGGAGAACAAAAGGCTGGATACATCGACATGGTTTGGTTAAAATAAATAACTAATTATGATATTACAACGGGAGCCATGGACGACCCACTTGCATAGTTGCCAGATGAAATTGGTGTGCATTCGTCAAATTTCGAACGGAAAATCGTCCAAAATGTCATACAAATTTTAAGGAATCGTCAAGAAATCGCCAAAAATAGAAAACAAAACATTTCTCAAACAAAATATTTATTTTATTTAACAAAAACATAACAAACAAATTCATAGTTTTTATACAAAATAAACAAAATACAGAGATCAACTGTAATTTTTAACTAAAAAGTATAGTAAAATTTTTTAATTAATATATATTTACAAGACTTTATCAACATGTACATATATAAAAAATTGTATGTACATATATTAAAAAAAGAGTCTTATGTATAATAAATTGAAGAAATATATTATAATCTTTATATAACTATACATGATGCCACAGTTATTATTATTTTTTTTGAAGCGTTGTATATGCTTTTGTTTCTGTTACTTTTTTGTGAATTCAATTCTTCTTAAATAACTGGTATATTCAAATGCAATTTTCTAATCAATATAATTAAGCTTTTTGTAATAATATGAAGTGATGATCTAATATTAACGCTCACAATGTGTTCTAATGCTCAAATTTTCCATCTACTTGTAGACGAAAAGAAGTTGTTTTTTTTTTGTCTAATTCCTGATCCTAAGTTTATTGCTATAATAATCATGAAACAAAATGCTATTGAAATATAGAAACAACAGTTTAAGATTTATTTATTGTTTTACTTCAAAGGCGTACGAATGTCGCGTTTTTGACCCTGGAAATACCCATATGCTACTTTTTGGCAATGTGTACAAACTTGATAGTTTGGTTTTTCTGTGTCTTCTGGTAGTCTTCTTTTAAATTATTTTGACCAACAGTTTAGCAATAATCTGTCAACAATCAACTTGCCCTGACATCGTCCTTTAGTATTTTCTACATCCGCTCCCCATATTTATACCGGACATTGAAAATACTGAAGAACGATATCCAGTGAAATGTTGAGAGAAGCAAGAATTATTGTAGGTCAATTGTCCAATAACATCTCTACAAAAAAAAATTTTATTGACTGTTATATTCTAGCAGAGATCTCTAAGAGTTCTCAATATTTCAATCTCGGGCCTTGTAGTTCAGCTCTATTCTTTGTCAGTTCTAAGACCTTCTGAAGATGACTTAATTTAGATAGCGTTATCCTGGGTGGATGTGATGATATATTAATTATTTAGTATTTTGATATTTAGTATTGAGTGAAAATTGCTGTACAGTAGACGATTAATATACGATAGTATATTTAAATATACTGAGCTGTCGCACAGAAACAAATCCGTATTTTATTCCATGATTTTATTACAAGATAAACCTTTTTATATCCTACATCAGCCTAGTAGAGAGGGTGCTGATGTTTGTATAGCACAAAAATATTAGTCCAACACCCACCTTAAAGTATACCGATAGACATCGGATCGGTCGGTGAATTCACCAAGGTTCATATAAATGTCCTTCCAAAATAAGGCTCTATCAGTCATGAATGTTTGATTTTTAAAAAACTTTTAATCCAATTAAAATTGAACACAATTAAGTTTCACAGAAATCATGTCGACCAATTTAGTAAGGGTCGATCATAATTGGTTGAAGCTCCCGTATAAGACTCACTTCTGAAAATTACTTTATCATCTTTTAAAAGTGACTATATATTGAGATAAAATTAAACACAAACAATATTGATATGCTCAGAAGTCATGGCACGAAATATTTGGATGATCGGTCCACAATAAGCCATGGCTGCTAGCATAGAGTGATGATTTCTGAAAAACTATTTTTGTACATATACTGGGTGTAAGGTATTTTATGGTTTTATCGTTTAAAAAAATCAGGATTATTACCACAGACAAACATATTTAAAATAGACTATTTAAATATCAATTTTAACATTTTTTTCCAATTTTCTTTCCTAATTAGATCCTTAACACATTCAGTGACTAAGCAACATTAAATTGTGGGTTTCAATTTATATGAGACCAAATATTTCAATATTATAAACTTACTTTGTTTTATAACATTAATAATGTTATTTAACTTATTTAACAATTATATATGTTTTATATACATAAATGCAAGAGACTCCACCCAATGCATGTAACTAACAACTTTATAGATACAAAGCCCTTTAAGTTCCTATTTACATACATAAATACAACTCCTCTTCCAACTTCCTGCTACATTTCAATGTTTCCCTAAATAGCATCTACATGTAGCAAAAATTTTACACTTAACTAACATTTCAACATAAGTTTATGCATTTCTACGCTCTAATTTATTGTTGCAACTATAAAACAGTCGCCGCATTTAAAACGTTGGTGAAAAAAAAGAAACTCTACTCTGAAAAGAAAATCCTATTTTTTTTCTTTCTTTCTTTCAGTTAAGAGTATGTGTTGTAATGCTAAAATTTTAGTATTTTTGTGGTTTAACATGTGCAAATTTCGTTGCAAAAGAAACGTTGTCGTCATCATCACCATTGCCATCTGGAGTATTTGTTTTATTATTTTCATAAAATTATATGCGTCATTGTATTTTCATCATCAAGTCAAAGTTTAAAATGCCACAACACGCATTTACTATGTTTTGCCAATGTGTACAAGTATATGTATGTAGTATGTTGCTGCCGTCATTGTTGCTGCTGTTGCCCCTTGCTGTTGTTTTTGGGAATAAACGTGGGTATTTATGGGCCAAAAAATGTACTCAATTTACATAATCATCAATCTTGGTCAGAGCAACAACAACAACAACAAAAAAAAAAAAAACAATAGAAAATTCTAATAATATTACAGTTGCAAAATGAATTTTAACAATCAAAATTCATGTGTAAGCATGGGAAGATTTTGGGGAATACAAGCAATTGCAAGGGATACGTAATCCCTAAATAGTAAATTTTGCTAATTTTATACTTTCATATAATTACTTTTTCCATACAAAATTTGCTTTATTAGCCTTTATAAACCTGTTGTAAGTTTTACGAGTAAGGGCATAAAAATATTAAAACAGGGCGAATTTACCCCAATACAATTTAACATTCAAACAGCCCATCACTGCTGTACAAATGTCATGTTAGGAAATTCTTTTCTATACAGGTTGAGACGTTCCGTCAACGTGATATTAATATTCTGTAAGCATTTGCATTGATTTCAAATCACAAAACGGGATCAGCTGTTTTGTTGCAGTACAGTATAATATTACCTTAATTCACCAAGATTAGTAACACTAATGGCCAGTTTTTAACTAAAAAATTAAAGTGTGTTTAAACTTAAGTTCTGTTTAAATACAAAATTCATTTTTACAGATCATATTTAAATAAAACTTAAATCACTGACTACGTCCATTTAAATACAACTTAAATACAACTTAAGTTTTTCATACTACCATATGATTTTGACAGTTCTGCAAGTTGGGAAAATTTCGCATTGAATTTTTTTTTAATATTTGATAAAAATATTTAATAAATTTGCAGCGAATAAAAACATTGTGCTTATAAACTAAAACAATGAATTTAGATGAAGAGGACATGAATGATGCAGCTTTTGTCCATTTAGATTACAACAAATTGTAAACTAAATATGAAATCAGCTGTTAAATGAAAAAGTTGTTTATATTTTTTTGATATTTAATAGTGCTACCATAATTTTATCATAATTAAATATCAAACTTAATTTTAGACTGAAAAAATGAAACCGTATTTAAATACAACTTAAGTTTAAGTAAAAATTAACTAATTTCGTATTTAAATATGAAGTTAAAAACTGGCCATAAGGCAATTAATATGAAAAGGGAATAGTTGAAGAAGTAATGGTGGTGAAAAAAGAAAGCTTTTATATCACAACTCTGTAATTGCGCATTATGATTGTGTTTAGTGCAGCATTGCAGCGCATCTGGTGGCGAGTAGGCGCACTATTTTTAAAGCTTGATTTTATAGCCTTATATGGATTTTCAATGCTCTACCACCGAAGGAGGGCGCTGTGATAAATATTAGTTATGATAGATAGAAAACTAATAATTATCAGAAACTGATGTTGTTTGAGTGGCAGCGGCTGGGAATCGAACCCGTGCTACAAATACCAACTCATGCTTAATGATCAAATGCGCTAACCAATTAAGTTTTTGCTGCTTGTTTTTCCATGCTTAACATATCAAGGCGTAAGCAATTATGTATTCAGAACTAATAGTCATAAAGAAGTCCAGATAAGATTGTAAGGAAATGGATTAGGAGAAATGATATAGTTATATCTCTACTTGTTTTCACAAGTCTAAAGTGTCCCAAACTTTGTTTAAACAGAGGTTATCATCTTTAAATAAATTTCTTATTTGATGACCGACGCATAAAGCTTCATTTGATCCTACAAAATATTTTAAAGCTACTTTTACGTAACTGTTTACTCTTCCTTTTTTTCTTTTCCGTCACGTCCCATTGGCATATAAACCAATAAAATTTCATGAGACCTAATTGAAATACCACCAAAAGAGCTAAAGGTACGATCACATTTAGCAAATATTTACTCAAAAAAGCGTAACCACTAGTTTTAGCACAAATTTTTGTGGGACGTTGGTTACTCTTACAAGAGTTTTGCAAGATCAAACGGCATCAAATAAATTAAAACTAAATATTTGTTGTGCTTTGGCCTAAATAAGAAAAAATAAACGAGTTCAAATATATGTTATTAGTGGTTACGTCATTTTGGGTAAATATTTACCAAATATGACCGTATCTTTAGACATTCAAATCTCCTCAAATTAGACATTGGTGTTGATTATACTTAAAACGCAGAGAATTATTCATAGTTTTATAAGATTCTTTCATATAGAATAGTCATCTATGCTAGAAAGTTATTATACCACACATCACCATTGTAGGGAGGGTCTACTGGATTTGTGAAGAAGTTTGTAACGCCCTTACGCCATTGTTATTAAAGTACACCTAATTCTGTCTTTTTTACACGGTTTTATTTTAACTCGGTTTGAAAATAAATAAATTTTAAAATTTTTACACGGTTTTATTCCTTTTAGCACGATTCAAAATCTTTTAGGCTTAAATTTTTGTTGGTTAAATTTAGTTTTTCCGAAACACTTATATTCATATCACAAATTAAGGCGAATTCCCTTTTTGTGGATACAAGCAAATCTACTGGTCAGAGCAATTTTAAATAGCAATAATTTAGGGAAAATTCCTTTTAGTACATATTATCAAATAATCTTGTCAAAGACAAGTTGTCATACATTTTTTTTTACATTACTGTGATTTAATATTGTAAACCTGAATAGTTGTTCTTAAAAAATCTTTGTTTTCCACTAATTTCAATAGGTTTTAGAGATAAGGAACCAATCGTCAATTTTGCATACGATCAATGTTTTTTTACACGGAATTTCCTGGAACCAATTATCGTGTAAATACAGACTTAGGTGTATACCGATCGACTAAAAATCACAGTCTAGATCAATTTAACGATGTTCATCCGGATTGTTATTCTTATAAACTTTGTGCGCAGAGTTTAGAAGGCAATTTTGAAGATTTTTCGATCAACTTTTGTACATTAGATTTATTATTCCAAAGACGATTGGTATTGAAATTGTAGCCATTGTAATTGTTTTGAAGTGTATCCAGATAAAATTCAACACAAATAAGTTTCATATATGCACAAATAATTCGGCTAAATGATGATAGATCGATAATAGACCATAGCTCCCGTTTGTTCATATACTGGTTATATTCAATTATTTGGTCCGGCTTTATTGACTTTCTGACTTTGACTATTTTTCTTTAGTCCGAAAATACGTTTTAAAGACACACCAGTAAAAGTAAAAGGTTTCACAGTGCCAGTCTCGAACCTACAAACTCTGCATTGCTTATAGTAATTTTTAATCCCTTGCAAGATAATTTAATTCTGATATTGAGGAAATTAATTAGAACTAAGTGTGATTTCATTTTCGCATTCGCCTGAGTTAGGTAGCTTCGGGATTTGGTGAATATTTCTGTGCGACAATGGACGAGTTGTCCATGGTATATTTAATATTTTTAGATTTTTTCAATATGAGTTGTCAGTTAAAAATAACAATCGGTTCATGCTTCATGAATTTTCACCATTGAACTGTGAGAAAAAAATTATGTATTTTTTAATCATTCAGGGGATTTCAACAACTCTAATTCGATTACTTCTTTAAAGTAGTATACTTGAATACATGATTGATTCTTGTATTTATACAGTTTTTTCTAAGTAATACTTAACAGAACACTAAAATCCAGTATACATTTTAAGTATCCCCACTTTCCCTTCAAAAGTACTACAACTAGTTTTATATGTGTACTACACCAGTATATATTGTATATACATATGTTGTTAGATAAGGATGTTAATGCCAGTTGTACGTGAATTGAGTATACGATACCAAATATGAACAAACCACCCCCCCCCACCCAAAAAAAAAATATATATATAAAATAAAATCCAAAACATCAGAATGGAAAATGGAAATCATATTAAGCGTTAAATTAAAAAAATTCCTATAAAATCAACAATAACAAAAAAGAGCATATGAAATGCAACTGAAACTGAAAAATATATAAATACACAATATATAAATACATATAACGGATATTGTGATACAAGTTTAAATCATAATAAAACATAGTAATATATTTTTGATATCAATTAAACGGTCTTTATTGGATAGAAAATTTTATGACATTAATTTTTAAATATGATTATGGCCATGTGGCTGCCACGGCTGGCGCGTAGAAAGCGCAATCTGGAACACCAATTTTCACAAACTTTTCACAGCATTTGCGGCCGTATCTCGCCGATAACTCTTCGAATGTTGATTTCCAGGTGTTCAATTGTTTGTGGTTTATCGATGTACACAAGTGACTTTACATAACCCCAAAGGGGTTAAATTACATAATTGGGCCATTTCGTGAAATTATTTTTTCGTCAAAAGTTTCATTGAGTAAATCAATTGTAGCGCCCGCTGTGTGGCATGTGGCTTCGTCCTGTGGGAACCACATATCAGCAAGATTAATGTCAGCTAATTGAGGTACGAAAAAACTTCGAATCATGTTCCTATACCGTTCACCATTGACAGAAACATTCTGACCATCATCGTTTTTGAAGACATATGGGCCAATGACTCCGCCAGCCCAAAAAGCGCACAAACAGTACCCAGCAAGCCACATGGTCCGAAAAGAGTCTTTTCTGACACCTTTTTCGGAGTGTTAACGCTCTTTGTGAGCCCAAAAAACAATCATAATCGCTCCGAAAACCTTCAGAAAAGACAGTCATTATATTCGAAAATGGTCCGTCCTTGATAATGTCAGAAAAGAGTCTTTAATGAGGGTTTTTTTGGGCTCTTAAAGAGCTCTTAGATAATGTCAAAAAAGAGTCTTTTATGAGGTTTTTTTTTGGGCTCTGTGTAATCTTGTTTTTATCATTCTTGTGTGGTACAGCTATGTTTTTTTTTGTTCAAAGTACAAATAACAGGACAACAACGCTTTGGTACACACATAATTAAGTGGAATTTCTGAGTCATACTGCGTGCCGACTCAGAACAGTAACAAGCAAATTTTCTTTCGCTTCGAAAATGCTCTTTAGTTGGACTCTTTTCTGACTCCTTTTTCGGAGCGCTCCGAAAATGCGCCTTAGTTGGACTCTTTTCTGACTCCTTTTTCGGAGCGCTCCTAGAATGGTATGCTGGGTAATTTTCTGTGGATGTAATGGTGTTTCGACAAAAGCTTGTGGATTCTCCTCACTCCAAATGCGACAATTCTGTTTATTTACGTACCCATTCAACCAAAAATTTTAATTAAAGATTTCCACAATTTGCACGCCTTGCTCTGGTGTAAGTCGATCCATAATGAAACTAAACAAAAAGCAACTATCATCTGTTAAATGGGTGGTCAAATAAAGCAGTGATGCTAACTGAAAGTTGTATGGTTTTCGAAGGCAGTAACTTAAAATAATTATTTGTTGCAGAATAATAGATTATCATATGTTTTATACATACAAATATCTAAAAACTGTACTCCACCATTTTAGCATTTTTTCGGCTAAATTGCGGCTTATTTTATTCTGATTTAGCTGCAAAATTTTACATTTTAAAATTTTAAAAATACTAATTTATTTTCTGTTGAAAATAGCTTGAAAATGAACAAGTAAAAGTTTATATTCGGCTGTGCGGCACCTTATATACCCACCACCGAATCACCTATTATTAGACGAACTTCATAAAATATTGTACCGTAATTTCTATTTATTTTAGGTTTGTTTTAGTTAAATTTCATCTCAATAATGACATTTATAAGAATTTTATGCATATTCCAGTTATTATCAATAATTTACACTTTGTTTATATTTTTGCAGCGAACATAAATAGATTTACTTTAACAAACTAAACTTCAAAAAACGTCAAAATTTTCAACTCCGTATACTCTGTGGTTCTTCTCGGAAGTGTAGCTTGTACGGGAGCTATGCTCAATTACGGACCCACTTTTACAAAGATCAATAGTGTAATTTTTACATGCTGTTTATGTAAGTTAATGAGTTTTCGGAAGTAGTCCTCATATGGGAACTATGACCTATTACGAGACGATCGTCATGAAATTCTGTACGATGATTTCTTTGTGTATACGAATTAATTTTGTTGAATTTTAACGTAATAACGATTTTTAAGAGATTTATGCGTATTTAAGTGACTTCTGGGAGTGAACTTTATATGGGGGCTATGGTCAAATATAGACCAATCATCATGAAATTTGGTACAACAATTCAAATGTATATTCTAATTATGGTTGTCGAATTTCAAGTGAATAGTCATTTTTACAAAAGATTTATGTAAATTTAAGTGATTTTCGGAAATGGTCAAAATATGGACCGATGCAAACAAAATATTGTTTTGAGATTTCACTTTGCATGAAACTTATTGTTGCATAATTTTTTATGGACACCGCTTTTCTACAGACATTTATGTACCATAAAGCCATATTCCGGGAAGACATTTGTATGGGGGCTATGTGAAATCGTGGATTGATTCTTATCATTTTAAACAGGACTTGTCGTTCTATAATAAAAAAGTGTGCAGAATTTCATAGCATTATCTGCATTATATTTGAAGAAAATAGCAAAAAATATGTGAAAAATATCGAGGTAGTCTGAAACTTTGATCTATAACTCAGATCCTACTCGATCGATTTTGTCCATTTTCAATACCAAACATTTCGGTAGATCAAAGAATGTTTGGTAAGCTTTATCGTGATTTCAACAGACGGACAGACGGACGTGGTTAGTTCGACTTAGAATATATAAGGACCCAGAATATGTAGACTTTTTGGATCAACGACCATTATTTCGATGTATTAGAAAAAGAATGACAAACGTGGTGGTGAGTATAAAAAAGGATAATTATATGAATATTTTAGAGAAATTTATTATCAGATAAAATTACTAAAATAACAAAAACTAACTTCATATGAGTGGGAAAATCAAAACTCAATCGTAGGATTTTGGAAGCAAGTTTGTGAATGCAAGAATGCGTTTTTTGAAAACTCCCTTTCATCTTATGTTATGAAGATTTCGATTTTGCCATTTAGTAATTCAGATGTTTATTTAGTGGAATGAATTCTATAAAAATCAAGTGGGAATGTATAGTCGGACAAGCCCGATTTTAATGCATGTTGAAGTGATTTTCAGAAGTGGTTCTTATATGGCAGCTATGACCAAGCTATTATCGACCAATAGTTATAAAATTAGCTGCCATGATTTCTAATTCTTAGTTGCATTTGGATACCAACATTTTTAAGAGATTTATTGAGTTTCGGAATTGAGCTTTATATGCAAGCAATGACTAGTTATTAAGTTTCATATAGTGATAGTGATTAAGTTTCATATACAATTTATTTGTGGTAAAATTTATTTGGATAAGTTTATAAATCACACATTTATGATAGATTAAGCCCTATTTCGAGAGGACATTTGTATGGAGGCTAAGTGAAATAATGGACCAATTTCAACTAATTTCAACAATCAAAATATCTTCAAAATTTCGACCTATACTTTGCGTGGATAGCCATTAAATCGAATCAGAAAGTGACTCTGAGTCGATTGATAAAATAAAGATTACGCCATGCGCATGATTTCCCCTTATGTGACGTAGAAGTTCCATTCTAGGGGTTGCCAAAAATGTTTCATGTGTTAGAATTAAAATTTCTTGCGAAAAATGTATGTTTTATGTGATAGTTGGCAACCTTGCAATTGAAATCTCTCTGAGAGTTCTAAAATAAAAGCTGTATAAAAAAGAAAAACAAACAAAAAAAAAATAACAACAAAAAATATAAACATGAAGTGTGCAGTGAGTAAATGCAAGCAAAACAACAGTAAAAAACAAGTGAGAAAAAATTAGCCAATAGAAACACAGAACATGTGACGTCACAGTTCCAAAATGCGCAGAACATTTTAAAAATTTACGCGCGTTGGCGTAATCTTTATTTTATCATTCTTGCTGACGAATATGCACAGACTTTCTCCTTAGTTGTAAGATTCTGTTTACAGAATCAAGAAGAAACTACATATTGAAATTCCCAGTAACGCATTTCAATTCTTACTATTTCTTCTTTTAATTCGTCTACGGTTATTGAGCGGCGCCAAACTGTTCGTTGTTGTTATTTGTGAATAATTTTATCGTATCGATTTATTGGAAATTCCTTTGAACCAAATAATAATTGTTTTCGCAATTCTTGTCTTTTGAAATACAATCCAAACAAGAGAACCGCGTTGAAGATTTCAAATTGAAGTTTACAAATTTAAATGATTTGTTAACCTTACAACTTGTGCTTTTATTTAACATACTAAATATTAAATTGAATACATTAAGTCTAAAAAATCAAACAATAATAACATATGTATAACATATTTGTATTTAAATTATATATAGATAATTAATTTACATTACTTTTCACCTCATAAACCCGCCACAGTATTATTCATTGTGGTATTTCAAAAACACCCAAATAGCTTCCAGACAAATTCCAATAGACATAAATAATGTTTATATCATATATAGAATTTTGTCTATTGTTTACACATTTAAATAATATGTTTAAACATATGTATGTATGTATTAATATACCGTTACATTTATGATTTATTGTCAATTTTATTTAGAGATTGTTTTAAATTGCCCTAAATTCGTGCGTGGCTTGTTCAACAAGTCAAAATATTAGACATTTGCAATATATTTCACTATATTGATTACAATTTCCTTTTAATTTGTATAATAATCCCAAGTTTTCCCCCGAAAGGATAACATCTTAAAACTCAGTTCGATCCACAAGCAAGGCAATTAAATATTTTAAAAAGGTTTTTATTTTTTTTATGTCAGTCATCAAAAATGTAATTGAAATAATCACATACGAGGGCGGTTCGGAAACTTTTTAGCCTAGCACAGCAAGAGAATAGTTAGTTTTTAAAAAACATTTTCATTTTTCAATATAATCTTCTGAAACTTCAATACAGTTAGTCCAACGCTTATCTAGCAATTTTATCCTTTGGTTAAAATAGTTTTCCGCAAGGCCTTCAAAATAGTGGCTTACAACAGTAATTGCATCTTCATTTGAGGTAAAACGCTTGCCAGTTAGCCAGATGGGAGCTAAATCAGGAGAACAAGCAACTTGTACTTTAATTCGTTGATTTTAGCCATTGTTAAAACTCTCTTGGGCGCTGGTGCGTTATCTTGATAAAAAAAATTTTTTTGGTGTTGTAATTCAGGACGTTTTTCTCGAATTTTAACATATAATTGATCCAAAATGTTTCAATAGTACTCTGAATTTATTATTTTACCCTTTTGCAGATAGTCAATCAATAAAATACCTTTGAAGTCCCAAAAAACAGCTGCCATAACCTTACAATTAGATTGAATTGTTTTTGCCTTTTTTGTCTCTGGAGTATAGTGGTGGATCCATGTCTCATCAACAGTTATGAAACGACGCTTAAAATCCATTTTATTTTTCTTAAAACGATCCAAACAAGCTTGAGAAATTATCATTCTTATGCGTTTTAGGTCGACTGTTAACAAATGCGGCACCCGGAAAGCTTTTTCATCTCTGGTTCTTCATGCAAATTTAAATGGACTCCATCATTTGAGATGCCATTGATATTGTCTGTTTCACGCACTTTTATTTGTCAATCATTTAATACCATATCATGCACTTTGGCTACAAATTCTGTTGTTGTTGACGTGGTTCATCCTCAATGCTTGTAGGAACACATTTAAATTCAGCAACCCAATTTTGTACTGTTGCATATGCAGGAGAACTTTCACCCAACACATTCACCATATCATTATGAATTTCTTGTCCCGATAATATTTAAATAAATAATAATATTTAATGACACCTCGAATTTCTAATTTTTCCATTGAAAAATATCGCCGATGCGTTTTTTAATACCTGTTTCTATATGAAGGAGTTGCCAGATCGAAAAGAAATTTAACATGTGTTCATAGCACAAATGGAAGTTGCCAAAATACTTACCTGTCTTCTGTTTATAGCGCGCTTTCTGTTCTAGACTAAGAAGTTTCCGAGCCGCCCTCGTATGCGCATTTCCTCGTACAGGTCCAACCGAACCTTCAATTAAAATGTTAATACAAAAATGATTTTTTCTAACATTATATTAAAAATTAAACTAAAATAATAGACAACAACTTTTATTGTCTTCATTTTCCAAATGTTCTTGCGCCTAAATTATCATTTGTTAACAGTACAGTACACTCGTTCTAAATAAGTAGCTAACAATTGTAATTCAAATCAAAATTTAGCTGATTTAACTAAAAAAGTTATTTGACAAATTGCTTTGAATTCTAAAGTATGTCACGTTCACCATCATATTTGCATATTTTTACAAAAATTAATTAATTTTTAATTTTAATATGCATATTTAAGTGGGAGACATCCTGTTACATATAAATAATATTGCTTAAATGGAGCTAATAAGACGAGATTTTGAAATTGTCAAAAACTTATAGCAAGCTTCGTAAAATGCTGAAAAAATTGCACGATAAAACGGAACCCGATGTTTAAGAAAAATTAAAATTTTATACGTCAGACCAAATATTGGAAAAATCAACAGTAAGGAAATCAGAAAATTAATTTTCAGTAGCCTTATTTAAATAGTTAAACTAAGTTATCGAAGCACTATATAAAAGTATGTCGAATAAATAACAAATAAGCTTCTGTGAAAATTTCTTGAAATCATACTAACAAAAAAATGTGCAAAAAACCATGATGATCTAATTCGCACATTTTTCCATTTGTATAAGCAGTCGATAAAGACATCTGGTCTTTTTTTTATTTTTTACTTTAAAGCGAACGCAAATCTGGCGTTCTTGACCTTGAGATATGCAAGCTTGGCTTTGACTACTCGACATTATGATACTGCAAATAGCTATAATAATTCAATATTTACTCACATCAACCAGTACGTTGTTTTTGTCCCAGATTCAAAGTTGGATGCTAACATTATGATATTTTGGTTTTTGAAATTTTCAAAATAATTTAATTGTATTAATAGCATAATTCACATGTGATTTTCTCTAAAATAACACAATTTAAACTTATCTGACCATCCACTTAATAAACCTAATCTACTTATATTTCGCTTGTTTGGTCAAGTGACTTTTAAGTATATTAAACTGTTAAATATTTTATTCTGAAGTTGTTTACATCTTATCAACTCCAAGAAAATTGTATAAGTAACTTATTTCCTTGCTGCTGAAAAGTTCCAGCTATCCTTCCTTCTACTTTACGCCTCAAGGGTCATTTTATATGGTTTATTGAGTACTTTGAAGATGATAAATAGTTTGTGCCACAAGTAGTAAAATATGATATACCGCACAGACCCTCACATACATACATACATACATATGTATGTATATTCCAACACACAAATACATACATCTAATGTGATTGTATGATTTCAAATACATATTGTATTTACTCTTAAGAACAATACCAGTTTTAAGTATGTATTTGATAAAATCTCAAAAGAATAAAATACTTTTGGTATGAAAATGAAAAAATAAAACTGTTCAAGTTTATTCGTGATTTTCTTTTAGTTTTGCGAAAATGTTTTTTTTTTGGTTTCTTTATATATCTTTTAACATAAAAACAGAAAACTATCATTTTATAATAAATGTATCAGAAAAATCCTTGAGAAATGCTATCAATGTAATGGGGTTTCTTTATCTTGCTGTTTAAAATAATAATAGTAAGATAGTTTTTGTATTCATTCGTTTATAAATACATACATACATATGTATGTATGTGTGTGACAAAGAAAATATGAAATGTTTGTGACAAAATATCAATCACATTAAAATTTATTTTAAATGTTTTTTTATGTTTTCTCAAAGTTTTTTAAAAACTTGATACATACATATATATATTTTTTATGAAATTACTAGATGGCATTTGGGCCCGTTGCTACACAACAACTTTGCCAAAGATAATCACATGATCAAATACATAGTTTACTATTCTATAAAGGACATACATACAAACATTTATTTTTCGAGTTGGGGCATGAAAGTGGGCGTGGCACATAACATTTTTTTTTACCTCGCCTTCAGTAAGATATGTATACAACTTGCTTGAAGTAAATCTGTAAAAAGCCATGCAGAAACAATTAATCAATTTAAAAAAAGTGGGCGTTAAAGTAGGCGTGATCCTACTAACTCAGAAACCTTCCCGGGCTCATGCACAACAACTTTGCCGAAGATAATAACATGATCAGATGCATAGTTTGCGAGAATAGAATAGTAGAAATGAATTTCAAAAAAGTACCAATATAAGTGTACTGAAATTTGGCCCTTTTTACACCTTCATATTTGAGTTATGAATAGCATGTTCTGGGTTCTTTTTTGTGTGGATGGAAGAATAATTTATCTTTTTTATATTGAATAAATAATATCAAATGCTCGTTTTTACCCCATTTTTGTCCCTTTTTTGTCAACCGTGAAAATTTTCAAAAAGTGATTTTTAATTATCCGTAACACGTACTATTTGAAAATTATAGTTCATGGAATATTTAGTGAGAAAATACATTTTGATAAAAAAGTACCAAAAAAGAATACAATTTTTAGGCCATAGGAATTCGAATTTCAAAAAAGTACCAAAAAGAATTCTAGTCTTTATTGGTCTGAGCCAGATGCATTTAATATAGTATTTCTATGTTTATTTATGTAGGAGCGTTCTACGGGGACTATTTTTACCCCATATGGTAACTTGAATTTCAAATTTCAAAAAAGTACCAGACACCTGTCGGCTCTTTTTTTTATTAAAGGCGGACGCATTTAAAATATTATTTCTAAGTTTATTTGTTTTGGATATATAGAGGAACTGGTTTTACCCGTTTTTGCCCCATTTGTCCCCCTTAACGACCGAATTTCCAAAAATTCCTTCTTAGTGGATGATCTAAATGTTGTAAAAGGAACCCATTACCCGAATTTCAAGTTTCTAGCTTTAGCGGTTTGGGCTGTGCGATGATGAATGAATCAGTCAGTCAGTCACGTTACTCTTATATATATATAGATTTCGATTTGTAACTTAAAAAATGTCGAACGATTTACACAAGATGACTTTAACAATATTGTGAAAAACTTTTAGGAAAGAATATTTCGAAAAAACAATGCGCGCGAGCGCCACACTTACAGTGGTTTACAGCTTATTTTATGCAGTGTATTTTTTGTTTGTTTTCAAAGCTCCATAAAAAGAAAACTAAGGAACTTTAAAAAGAAATATGTGTAATTTAAAAGAAAAAGGTTATAATCTAACCGACGACATTTATTAAAAAAATTATATTTTAAAGCATTAAACACATTCGGCACAGCAAGCTACCGACTACAATATGCCAAAAAAAAATACACATGTTTAAATGTGAATGATTATTTTGACGACAGCAGGGCAAAAAAGGCACACCGTAACAACATTTCCAAATTATTCAGCTGTATTACGAAAATGTGTAAATAATTTCTGAGTTCGCACCTGTTAACTGGCCGCCTAAAACTTGTTATATCAAACCTATGTGTTTTTTCTTATTTGAGGTTGTGTGATGCTCAAAAAGTCGTTTATTGTGAAGAGTAATTGAAAATTGATCCTTTCGAATGGACCATCTACAGTTTAATCGAAGAAAACATTCTAGTGATTTTTTTTTAATAAGTAAGTGACAAAGATTGTTCTTTCGGGCAACAACAAAGATTCTGACATGCAGTTCTAATTTAAGTGTTTTTTTTTTAATTAAAAAACGTTTAAAGGATTCAGCTTATATTCAAGAAAAGCCAGAAGAGGAAACAAGTTTTAATTTCCTAAAATGGTTTATCTATGGTCGAGACTTAACTATAATTAAATTTTTGTTAAATTCTTCAAGTTCTTTACACAAAATTGATTTTTGTATAAAAAGAATCTCCTGCACTATGTCTAGGAAACTTTATTCCTGTAACATCTCTAATTTTTTTAATCTACCTAAACGCTTATATCATTTTATGCCCTATTAAAATTTTTAGACGTCGTCTATTTCGAATCATACAAGCAAACAAACATTCATACATACATACATATACATACGTACTTATATGGTAGATATAAATTCAAATACGTGCACATCTATAAAGCCTCCTTATAAATCCGTTTTTTAGTTGCTTTCCCATTTTTTCTCACTGCTAGATCGTCTTAATACTCATTGTTCAGTAGTTTTTCTTGTTAGATTTTATTGCCTTTGCAAAAGAAAAAACGAAGGACAAAAAAATTAAATAGAATAAAAAAAGAAAAGAAGAAATAAAAGTTGACATCTATGCTGACAATGAAAACATATCGTTGTGTCACATGTCACAGAGACATCAACCATCATGACTTCTTTAGAGACTTACGATGACTGTGTTGGTAGGATCTGATACTTACATACATACTTAAATGAGTATGACATTTGCAAATACCACTTATTCCTATTTCGTCTTCATCGTCTCCTTCTTCATCATTCTCAACATCATCATGTAGTATTTGGTAACAACCTTCAACATATTCATTTTCATTTAATATACCATTCACTCATTCACAGTATTTTCTATATTTGCAAAATATTTTTTTTCATTTTTTTCGTTACGAAACTCCTGTTGATCCTTGTTGGATTTTTTTTTATTATTTGTTTGCTGTCATATGCTAAAGAAAAAATTTAACTGTGCACCATGGGTCTGCTAACTTAACTAGAATTACTAAGTTAAGTTTTTACAAAACTTACAATTTTGCTTTTAAACAGAAGTTTTTCTATTTAGCCTTGTCCTCATGTGCAGCAGCATACAATTATATTGAAAAAAATAATAACAATCCCCATACAGACTGTAGCATGGCATGACATGAAATTTAGTAAAAAAAAAGAAGGCAACAGCAGCTACAAAATCCCTTAGAGTAAAAGTATTAAACTTCGACTCATGACTTTTAACCAGCTATACATATGGTTAGGGTTTGGTAGTCCATGCTCTCACACAAAATTATATGCATTTATAATCTCATGAAGTAGAATTTTTTCCATGTGACATTCTTAGTTTTTGCAAGGATTTTTTAGTATTTACAAATTTTGTTAGCATAAACATACATTTGTCAAAATACTAAAAGTTTTAGTTACAATAAAAGTTACAAAAGAAATTAAAATAAAATATTTGTTTGCAAATTTTTAAAAATAAAAGAAAATATTCGAATTTTCAGATCATTAACGCGACATAGGCCTTTAAAGTGAAAAAATTAAGAAAATTTTAAAATTTTTTGGCTTATTTTCTATTGTTTTTCGAATCTTCTATATATATAAAAATAATAGAAGACCAAACCGGATTGGACCGATCAGCATGTTAGTGTGGCTCTGGAAAGAATAATAGGCTATATGAAATTTTGATTGGACAAACGGGAGTGACACCGCCCATATAACCCAAAAATTTAAATCGCCATACTTTGTGCATTTTTTTACCTACGTCGATGATATTTTTGATATTTGATATTTGATATTGGTGTTGGCATAATTAGGAATGCGTACCAAGAGAAAAGTGGGTAGGACCACGCCCAGTTTTAGGAAAATTAAAAATCGTAATATAGTCTTAACTACTGGACCGATCGTCATTAAATTTTCATAATAGGATATTCTTACAAAATAATAAATTCTTACCTACATAAAGTTGTGAGTGGACAAAGGGGCGTGGTATCGCCCACAGAACCCAAAAATTAAAATCGCCGTATTTTGGGCATTTTTTTGACATACGTCGATGATATTTGGTACAAAATTTAAAATCGTCATATCTTGGGCTTTTTTTGACCAACAGCGGCAGTATTTGCTATATAGTGGGAGGAGCTCGCCCCTTTGTTTGCGATATATTGAAGGCTGGACCTGTTAACCGATCTTAAGTTTTCACAGCGTGCAGCTTTGACTCAGGAATACTTATTACATGATAATATTTTTTGACTATGCACACTTTTGCACCAACTTTTTTAGAACGTTTATTAACGGCTTTACCTCAAAGGGGGGGGGGGGGTAGCGGAGCACACCGGGTTTAGCTATTAATAATAACAAGTTAGAGTTTATATTCGGCTGTGCCGAATTTTATATACCCACCATCAAATCACCTATTATGGATATTTATAAGAGATTTATACGCATTTAAGTGATTTGCAGAATTCGACTTTATATGGGAGCTACGGTCAATTATAAACCGATCATCATGAAATTTGGTACAACAATTTAAATGTACTTATATTCTGATTATGCTTGTCGAATTTCAACTGAATAATCATTTTTACAAAATATTTATGTAAATTTAAGTGATTTTCGGATGTGGTCTTTGTATTGGGCTATGGTCAAAATTATGGACCGATGCAAACAAAATATTGTTTTGAGATTTCACTTTGCATGAAACTTATTATTGCAGAATTTTATGTAGATACGGCTTTTCTATATATGTTTATGTACAAACAAAGTTAAAGTGTGCAAAATTTCATGATATTATCTGCATTATATTTGAAGAAAATAGGAAATAATAATATCGGTAGTCTGAAACTTTGATATATAACTCAAATCCTACTAAATTATTTTGATATGTTACAAACGGAATGACAAATGTAATATACCCCCCCCCCCCCATATTTTTGGTGGTGGGTATAAATATAAAACTAAAGGTGGATTCACCCATTTGTTCCGAATACTTCGAACGATTTTTCTGAAAAATCAAAGCTGCCATATGTAAACAAAATCTATTAGCTTTACAAGTGGTATTACTGTGGCCATTGATTTATTTTGATTTAGTTTTTAAGTGTCAGAAAAAAAACAAATATAAAGTTATATTAAAATATTGTGTATATTTTTTACAAAAAAATTAATAATTTAATTTCACAAACACCAGAGCTAGAAATGTAACATATTGATAACTCAGTTAATATTTGTCCAGACAAAATATATAAATTTAACCAATTCAAGCTGAGAGTTGTTCGAGAAAATATTTTCTCTCCGATCTAATATTTTTGTTCAGAACGAATGGGTGATCCACCTTAAGAACACGACTATAAAAAGAAAACGTTTTTGAGAGCATACAAAAAAAAATATAGAATATTTAAATTTATGTTGGAATATTTAAATTTATGTTTTTTTTTATTTTATTATATTATTTACTATTTTTTGTGTTGTAAGCCAGGACGTTTTTGTCGCATTTTTACATTTAATTGATCCGAACTGTTGCAATAGTACACTGAATTTATTGTTTTACCCTTTTGCAGATAGTTAATCAATAAGTCCCGGTTTACATTATGCAATTTTTGTCGCTGCGATTCTTGTCGTATCTTCTTTAAAATTGTATTTGCTTCTACATTGTGAAATTTTTGTTGCAGAGATTTTTTGTGGATGTAGACATGTTTTTATATATTTTGTAGCACATACATACATACATGTATGAATATAAAAAACAACGAATGAGGGCACGAGTACATGCATATGTGTACCCCTTTTAATACGACTCAACGCTCTCGCCTACAAAGCAAGAATCGCAGCGACAAAAATTTCATAATGTAAACCGGGACTAAAATACCTTTGAAGTCCCAAAAAACCCCTGCCATAACATTACCAGCAGATTGAATTGTTTTTGCCTTCTTTGGGGCACTTCCTCCAGCTTCAGTCCATTGCATGGATTGTGCTTTTGGCCCTGGAGCATAGTGGTGGATCCATGTCTCATCAACTGTTTTGAAACGACGCTTAAAATCCATTTTATTTTTCTTAAAAAGATCCAAACAAGCTTGAGAAATTTTTATTCTTATGCATTTTGGTCGACTGTTAACAAATGCGGCACCAATCTTGCAGATTGTAAAATTATAATAATGTAGTTCTTCATGCAAAATTAAATGGACTCGATCATTTCAGATGCTCATGATATTAGCTACTTTATGCACTTTTATTCGTCGACCATTTAATACCATATCATGCACTTTGGCTCCAATTTCTATTGTTGTTGCTGTTTTTGACGTCGGCTACGAAGTTCATCCTCAATGTTTGTACGACTACGATTAAATTTAGCAACCCAACTTTTACTTATGAAGGAGCACTTTTACCTAACACAATCACCATATCATTATGGATTTCTTGTCCCGATAAACCTTTTTTAATATAAATATTTAATAACACCACAAAATTCAAATTTTTCCATTGTAAAAAAATCGCTGATGCTTCTTTTTTGAAGGAGTTGCTAGAAATTTAAAATGTGTTCTTAGCCCAGATGGAAGTTTCCATAACACTTCACTGTTTATACCTTTCTCTTTACACCGCGCTTTCTGGGCTAAGAAGTTTCTGAACCGCCCTCGTAAACTCGACATTTATAAAACCACGATTAAAATAAAATCACAAATAATATTCAACACAAATACATTTCATAGACATACACACAAATCATTCGGCCTAATTTTATGATGATCGGTCGATAATTAGTCCTAGCATCCATATAGGGTATTATATTATATTTTTGGGCAAGACCATAGTTGTTATTATATATTTACAGGCATGACATAAAACTATAATACTTGAACTATGCCCATTGATATTGTATTTTCGTCCTTCTGTACGGTTTTTCAAAATGTTAGCTTTTAGATATAAGGCACATAATTGACCTTTTTCATAGCATTATTTTGCTTTCTTTTACAGTTTTTTTCTGTAACTTATACTGCAGCCTGATATCTGCTTTTTGTAAATTTCTACAGCAGGTGTCTTTTCAGCTGCTTTATCGTTATATTATTTATAATTTAGTGAATTTCTTTGAAGTCTTCTCACTATCGCTTTGTCGCATCCCCTCTTTATTCGGCACACATTTTACCCAACTAAATACTAATGTTAAAATGACAAAAATATTTGTTTTTGATAGCGAACGCTACACACTTTTTTAGTTAAAGCCACACAATCTTTTAGATAATAGATTAGATGTCGCAGTACTGCAAACAAACGATGATTTAAGTCTAATATTAATATTTAATATTATTTAAATTTAAAAATATTGTTTTAAATTCTAAATATGTCCTGCCTTTAAATATTAATATCTGCCTCTAAAAAATAAAAGCAATTCATCTGTTTCTACACAAATATTTAATCATCATTATATTTGAAAAAAATTAATTTATATTACAACCGCAAACAACCATTTATTCCTACATTTATTTTTCTGTATATGTAAAGCAGTGTTTTTTAAATTATCATTCAACATATTTTCAAAATATTTTAAAGAACAAACTTCCTTTTTCCCCAACAACTTATCACAGTTTCCGTTACCTACATAAAAAACACAGTTTTATTTTGTGTGTGTAATTTTTCACTTGTGATTTTTTTTACCTACTATCCTGTCCTTTTAGTCCACTTCCTGTTCTAACAGCTCATAAATAATTCTTTGGTCTACTTTCTCACGTTGCCTCACCTGCCAGCAACATTAACATCAAGACCAGTTTCTACTAGCCCAGCTCAGTTTGGCAAATTAAGCATACGTCATCGCCTTCATACACCCCTACAGAACATAACAGAGGGTACATGGGATAGAAAAAAGGCATTGTTTTGTAGGGGAACACCAATGTTGGAGAATGTATGTACATATATCAATAGGAGTCTTTCACAACAATCATTCATTCATGTATTCATTCATTCATATTTTAAGTGATTTTTATTTTTTGTTCAACATAAATTGTGTATGTTTTTCACATCTTTTCTCTTTGTTTTCCATTTTTATTTCACATCTCATTCTTGATTTCTGTGTTTACAATTTGCTGAGTGAGTAAATGTTTGTGTGGATTTTGAGGATTACCATCACCAAACCATTGATTTAGCATGTTGTGAATAAATAATGTCCGACAATGATCTGCTAAATTGATATAAAGCGTAAAATTGGCTTAAATGTAAATGAATTAATATGATTTAACAGTTCAGTAGGCTTAATATGACTTTTATTTGTCTTGTCCTCATCTCATTTGTGGGCTTTGTTCTACTTGTTTTTCTGTATTCAAGCATTTGATAACATTAATAAGAGAAAAGCAATATTATTTTCTGCGAAAAGCTATTTATAATTTAAGACTACATATATCCACAGTCATGGTTTAATACAAAAAATATTTATTTCATCTGCTTTTAATGTAGAACAACTGACTTAAATATTAATAAAGTGTTATAAAGCGTGCGTGATCATAATTCGATAGTAGATATGGAAAAATGAAAAAATAGATGAAAATGTAAACAATTGCTAAACTTTATAAAAGTCTCCCAAAATATTTGCCTATAACTTTATGTATAGCTTTCGATTTTATTTTGAAGCTAAAGATATTAACCCTAATTTTGTAAAACGCAACGCCACAATTTTCTAAGCGTTGCGTTAAAATCTATTTGCAAATCTCAGCGTTCAAGCAAGTGATTGTTTGCGTTGTAACAGCTGATTCTTACGTTCTTGTTAAAGGCTTCATTAGTCTTTACTTTCTGTTGCTGTTCTGTTCCGTGTCGTTCTGTTGTTAAATTTTTGTAGTTAGTTTTTCCGTATAAACGTATCAGCTGTTTTAGGTAAACAGACAACACATACAACAACACAAACACAAATTTTTGACCACACTGCTCGCTTCTTTTCAGGTATTCTATAGTTTTAATGGAATTTAATGTACAATATGTCATTACTTTCAGCTAAAGTAATGAGTTTTTCGTCATCCATCGTATTTTTTATATTTTTATAACTTTTATACAAAAACCTAATTAAATCCAAAGAAATTGAAAATTTTTGTAATAAACCAAAAATGTTTTGTGCTGTCACTTACAATTACTTAGCAACTTTTTGTTTTCAACAGGTTCGTCCGCAACGGCACGGAAAGTAATAAAACAACTAACGACTTCTACACATTCTGTATTTAACAGAATCAAGTCAGCTGATTCGGAACGGAACAGAAAGTAAAGACTTTCAAAAACGATTATTAAATTTAACAAACGTTTATTAAGCAAATCTGTCTTAATAAACGTTTGTTAAATTTAATAATCGTTTTTGAATAAGGGGGTAATTCTGCCTTAATACAACTGTTTAAAATTGTGTATTTTATAAAACTCAACGCTGATTTTTTTATCACTTTGTTGTCAAATTTAACGCGTCCATTTTCTTGGCGTTAGTTTTAAAAATTGAATTAAAATATTATTACAAAACAAAATTATTCAATTAATTTAATATTTTATAGAAACTTTATTAATACAACGTAAGTAAATATATACAAAAACATACATATGTACATATGTATATTCATTTAATATAAAATACTATCTAGTAAAATTTTTCTTAGGGCGAAAAAGAAGCCACAACGGCAGCTCAATTTGAACTGTTGACAGCTGAAGTGGAAAGAGATGTTATAAGATCATTTCCAATTCCCTTCTGATACCTTCCCGTTGCCAAAAACGTTATTGTTGTTGCAAGTTTTGCTTCTTTTCAAATAGCTGTCACACGATTAGGTTCATTTAGAAAGGAACCTATCACACGTAATTGTAGATGAAAACGTTTTCTTGTTCATTTGGAAATTCATCTGAAATCTTTAAAAAGTAAATTAAAAATATTGTAAATCTCCAGTGTTATTTTACTTACTCATTATTGGTTGATAATAGAGCGCCATTGGATTTTTTCAATAGATATGTCTAGGACGCTGAAAGATTCTTTATCATCCGAAGAAGAAGAAGACACACCAATTAATGAGAACATTTTTTATACCCCTCAGTATCTTTGTATTTATAGTTATTTGCTTTAAAAGTTTTTTTCCTCATAATTTGAAATATTTTATTGATAAACAACCAATGCCAATGCAAAATAAGTGTAGATTTATGTAAATTTTTATTTTAAATTTCAGTATCAACATTTAGAATGGCAACATTAGCCACGCAATGATTTGACAGTATTGTAACAACGTAATATTTCTGCGTTGTCTACACGCAATGACGCGGTGATTGCCAAAATTTCATATTATTGGTGATGCGTTCGCAAAAGCGTAGATGATGCGTTGAACGCAAGTGATTTACAGAATTAGGGCCATTGTGCTTGAACTTGCGTAATTTATTTATTATTTTTAATGTGAAATCATTTATTTGAGAAGTTATGAGATCAGGTTAGGTAAAACAGGCAATCAACTTAAAATTAACACAAGTGGGCACAGTTGCCAGATTTGACGATTTATCGTCATTTTGACGATTTTCTGTGAGGAAAATCGCATTTTGACGATTGGTAGATTTTTACCTTTAATTTGACGATTTTTAAATATTTTTCAGTTGACATTATTTTTAAAATAATTTTGAACTTCTTTATGAGCAAAGTAGTATTGCGTCAATATATTATATTAGTAACGAGCAAAATAGATGGTTATAACTTTCACACTCATCAGTTCTGACTTCAAGTCAAGTATTTTTTTAATGAGAAGGAAAGAGAAAATTGTCTTTCATCTTTTTCCTTCTCATTGAAAAATACTTGACTTGACAGTCAGAACTGATGAGTTTGAAACAGGACTTAGTTATTTTCGTGTTGATCATTTTAGTATTTTAAGAGTTTTAAACTTCTTGTACAAAATTTGACACTACTGCATATTTATCCATTGATGTGTGTGTGTGCATATGTAAGTAGACATATTAAAGCACCTAATACATTGTAAGAAGTACGAGTGTAAATATTGAAAGTTTAAAAAATAATTCTAAAATATTTTAGAATACTATCTCTTAACTTATTTTAACAGAACAAACGTAAACGGAAGAAAAATTAAAGATGAATGACTTAAAAATCCCAAAATAAAGATATGGGCAGAAAACCGGAACAATATTTTGCAAATTTTGTAAAATTTTTTGTAAAATTTGTACCTGATCTAATAAAATTGTTCCATTGCAATATATACATATGTTTAAATTTTTGTAAGTTCTTACGAATGTATAGTTGTAACTATAAAGATTATAATATATTTCTTCAATTTATTATAAGTCTATTTTTTTTAATATATGTGCATACAATTTTTTATATACATGTTGATAAAGTCTTGTAAATATATATTAATTAAAAAATTTGACTATACTTTTTAGTTCAAAATACAGTTGATCTCTATATTTTGTTTATTTTGTATAAAAACTATGCATTTTTGTTTTATGTTTTTTTTAAATAAAATAAATATTTTGTTTGAGAAATGTTTTGTTTTCTAATTTTGGGCGATTTCTTGACGATTCTTTAAAATTAGTTTGACGATTTGGACGATTTGTCGTTCGAAATTTGAAGAATTCACATATATTTCATCTGGCAACTATGTTGTGAATACATCTTATTCTATATATATATGTATGTATATAAAAATTAAAAATTATGTAAAAAAAAATTTTGTATGGAAATTTGCGTTATAAACCTGTTGTAAGTTTTTATGAATAAGGGGGTTAGTTGTTTGTGAATATCACTATTTTAAATTATTGTAATTCAAGTGTTTTTATAGTTATTAAACACCAATTACTTTCTTCATAAATTTTAAAAAGGTAATAAATATAAAAAATTTATTTTTTTTGTTGAATACTATATGTTTATACACAACACCACAATAGTGGGGAGGGTATTTTGGATTTGTTCTGATATTTGTAACGTCCATAAAAATTGATCCAACACCCACATTAAAGTACAACGATCGACTCAGAATCACTTCCTGTGTCGATTTAACGATGTCCGTTAGTCCGTTCGTCTGGCTGGCTGTCCATGTAAAGCTTGTGCGCAGAGTACAGGTCGAAATTTTGAAGATATTTCAATAAAATTTTGTACGTGATATTTTTTCGAAGGACGGATGGGTTTGGAACAAGTGGAAATCGTTCCATTCCATATAAAAGTATCCACACAAATTTCATCACAAATGAGTAATAAATGAAGTAACAAATGAGTAAATAATAATTGAATAATTAGTCGTAGCTCCCCGATATCCAAAATATATTGAACACAAATATGTTTCGTATATATACATATAATATGGTAGAATTTTATGATGATCGTTCCATAATTAGTCGTAGCTCCCATATAAAGCCCACTTTCGAAAATCACTTTAACGAACATATATCTCTTTGAAATGTTGTTATCCAAATAAAATGTAACAATTTCATATGTACATTAATGATGACACCTAATTTTATAATTAACGAATAATTAACTAATTATAATTAACCTAATTTTATAATTAGGTGTCATAATTAGTCAAAACTCCCATATAAGACCCTCTATGTAATGCACTTTAACCTCTATAAATCTTTTAAAAGTATTTATATAGAAATAAAGTATAACATACATAATATTTATATTCACGAAAGTCATGCCCATTTCAGAAAAACTGTTTTATTTTTATACTGGTCGGGCTTGACCGACTATACTTTCTTACTTGTTTTATGTAAAAGTTAAACAGTTTCACATACATGTAGGTTAACTTTAATATAGCCACCATCGTTTTGTAAATTGAGAATTCAAAAGTAAAAAAAATTTAAAACTATTAATTTCAAATAAATAAATATTAATAGTTAAAGAGCTAAGCATTTAAAATATTATTTGCTACATCTTTCCTAACTTTTAGTTTTAGCTTGCTCTAAAAATTATTCCATGAGTATCAGATTATTACAACTGTAAACATTCCATGGACAAAAAGTACCAAATATTATGCTTTCTTCCCTAATCAAATCATCTCTGCTGATAAAAAAAAAAACAACAATAACAACTGCATTTTAATACAAAGCAAATATCATCTCTGAATTTAACCACATTAACTTACCTTAGCAGCTATCCTAATATCTCTACACATGCAGATGCAACTGGCAACAGCATCAACAAGTGCCTAATATTAAACCACACATACACAACATTCTACATGATTTATCCACACATTTTAACTACCGTACCGTACACACGAACAAACATTAACCACCATATTTTTTTTAACAACAACTTGCTATTTTTCTTTACATACATTTTCTGCATTTTTATTTCTTTGATTTCTCCTTTATTTTCAAACTTCAACGCTTGTAATTGCACACAATGAATAACAACACTTTATATTTTAATTATTTACTATTAGATATTTAATTAACACTTTAAGATATTTTTAATAAATATTCTAAAACTTCACTGGCAAAACACTTGTAGACGGAACGATTTAATAAAGCGAACTAAATTAGAAAAGGAATAGGAGGAAAGAAGCGTAGAAATATAAAAGCTTTAAACTGAACAATACGTTACGTCTAAATAGCTTTAAGACTAAAAGTGATATGTTAGAACAGAGCTTACATTTACAAAGCAAAGACTACAACCATTTTTCAAACGGCTTTAAGTAAAGCTTTTATTAAAAAACTCTTAGGTTGATTTAAAGACTGGCACAACACTTGTAGACGGAACGATTTAATATAGCGAACTAAATTAGAAAAGGAATAGGAGGAAAGAAGCGTAGAAATAAAAAAGCTTTAAACTGAACAATACGTTACGTCTAAATAGTTTTAAGACTAAAAGTGATATGTTAGAACAGAGCTTACATTTACAAAGCAAAGACTACAACCATTTTTCAAACGGCTTTAAGTAAAGCTTTTATTAAAAAACTCTTAGGTTGATTTAAAGACTGGCAAAACACTTGTAGACGGAACGATTTAATATAGCGAACTAAATTAGAAAAGTAATAGGAGGAAAGAAGCGTAGAAATAAAAAAGCTTTAAACCGAACGATACGTTACGTCTAAATAGCTTTAAGACTAAAAGTGATATGTAAGAACAGAGATTACATTTACAAAGCAAAGACTACAACCATTTTTCAAACGGCTTTAAGTAAAGCTTTTATTAAAAAACTCTTAGGTTGATTTAAAGACTGGCAAAACACTTGTAGACGGAACGCTTTAATATAGCGAACTAAATTAGAAAAGTAATAGGAGGAAAGAAGCGTAGAAATAAAAAAGCTTTAAACTGAACGATACGTTACGTCTAAATAGCTTTAAGACTAAAAGTGATATGTAAGAACAGAGCTTACATTTGCAAAGCAAAGACTACAACCATTTTGCAAACGGCTTTAAGTAAGCTTTTATTAAAAACTGGTAGGTTGATTTTAAGCTTTAATTTGAAATGTTAAAAAATCTAAATGGATTTAATTCTGCTGGAATGATGTTGGCCCCATTCACCGAATTTATGGTGTCTTAAATAAGAAGAATTGCGTGGAAATACTAAATGATGTAATGAAGCTAAACAAACCATTTTTTGTGGACAATTCCAACAAGGTTCTAGACCAGTTACAATATTAATTAAAATTTTAACAGAATTGTAATCATTTCCAATTAGGTGTCACAGTCAAATTGAAGAAAATTAATTTAAATGTTTAAAACATAATTAAGTTGAAAAACTGTTTCTTTTCCGGTCGGTATAAACATAAAAGGCTTTTTATCAATATACAACATATTTACCTACAAATTAAAGCTTACTTTAGATATTACATACTTGTTAAGTAGTTAAAATCACCCTACAAGTTTTTTAATAAAAGCTTTACTTAAAGCCGTTTGCAAAATGGTTGTAGTCTTTGCTTTGTAAATGTAAGCTCTGTTCTAACATATCACTTTTAGTCTTAAAGCTATTTAGACGTAACGTATTGTTCAGTTTAAAGCTTTTATATTTCTACGCTTCTTTCCTCCTATTCCTTTTCTAATTTAGTTCGCTTTATTAAATCGTTCCGTCTACAAGTGTTTTGCCAGTGAAGTTTTAGAATATTTATTAAAAATATCTTAAAGTGTTAATTAAATATCTAATAGCAAATAATTAAAATATAAAGTGTTGTTATTCATTGTGTGCAATTGCAAGCGTTGAAGTTTGAAAATAAAGGAGAAATCAAAGAAATAAAAATGCAGAAAATGTATGTAAAGAAAAATATCAAGTTGTTGTAGAAAAAATATGGTGGTTAATGTTTGTTCGTGTGTACGGTACTGTAGTTAAAATGTGTGGATAAATCATGTAGAATGTTGTGTATGTGTGGTTTAATATTAGGCACTTGTTGATGCTGTTGCCAGTTGCATCTGCATGTGTAGAGATATTAGGATAGCTGCTAAGGTAAGTTAATGTGGTTAAATTCAGAGATGATATTTGCTTTGTATTAAAATGCAGTTGTTATTGTTGTTTTTTTTTTATCAGCAGAGATGATTTGATTAGGGAAGAAAGCATAATATTTGGTACTTTTTGTCCATAGAAAGTTTACAGTGGTAATAATCTGATACTCATGGAATAATTTTTAGAGCAAGCTAAAATAAAAAGTTAGGAAAGATGTAGCAAAGATTATTTTGATGTTGTTTTATTAATATTCCATTTGTTTGCAATGAATATTTAAAAATTATCTTACTTTTGCTGTTCTCAATTCACATAAATTAAAATATTTTAAAAATTTAATTTCAATTGGTCACTTGTTTGTTGATTATTTGCTCCTGTCCTTCTACGTTGTGAGTTCCTGTTTATTTTATAAAGTTTTATTTGTTATATTTTCCAAACTGTTGGTCACATACTTAATTTTTGTTTTAAAGAAGGACTTTATACAAATATCGTTTTTTTTTGCATTTCTATCATAAATATTACTTCTGATGTATTTAGCAGAAATTCCAATAAGTTATTAATTATCGAAGAGTGGTTTGTTTTCTAAATAAATCTTATTTTGTGTGTATTTCAATGCAAGATGTACCAAACAATATTTATGGAGACAATTTAAAATTTTATTTGTAGCAAAAGTATTAGTTGTTGTTATTATTCTATAAGAAAGTTTGAACTTTTTTAAAGAAACAAATTCTATAAATCTTTGTTTTGTTTATGTTGGTACAAAAAAATTTTGCAGGTTTTTTTGCTATTTGGCAGACTGAAAACAAAACTTTTTTAATAAGTTTAACTGGTAAATAAGCAACAATTATGTTATTTTTGTAACTTACTAGAATGTGTAGGAAAATTCAAACAAGCAAATTCATATTTGTGAAATTTTGTAATGTATTATTATTGGAGATATCGTACGAAATTCAACATGGTTGGAGCTGAGGTGTGTTTGAGCTAATTTACAATTGTTCGGCTTCGTCGGCTTAATGGAGACTAGTGGGCATTAGCAAAGTGACGATTTGACGATTTTTTCATTAAAAGTGACGATTTTCTGAATTATTAAAATTATTTTATCATTTGCTTATTTTATTAATGTTTTTGTTACCAAACTCTCTTTTTTTTTTGAGACAACAACTGTTTTTCTCATTTAATATCATAAATATTTAGATGAACATGCCCCGATAGACTAGGCTATAGTTCGCTGGACTATCAGTCAGAGGGGTGCAGGTTCGATTCCCCCAAAGACTCTGGGTGTTTTCTGCAGATAAGCCAAAAAGCTTCGCAGTTCGTGTTTGTTAATTATATATAAAAAAAAGTAATAGTAGTGTTTTATTAATAATTGACAATTGTTAAGTTCAAGTACAATAATGCCAAATAATATTGAGTCTGTATAGTAGAAATTACTTATTTATCTGTAAACTGTAAAATTTTTGGAGGAAACAATTTCTGAATTTCAATGGGGAAATTCTACAAAAACTTGTCCAATTTTAACAAAACGTCGAAAGAATATCCAGCCATATAAATTTAAATAACAAAAATACGGAATTCTTTTAAAATAGGTACCTGTATATGATGCATTGGATTCTATACTTGTTATTTAAAACTTAATAAACTAAATTTTTTTGACATTTTAATTTAACCTGAATTAATAAAATATGCTAAATTCAGATATTTAGTTATAAAATACTGTAAGTCTTGTTTCACACTCTACAGTTTTAGCTGACCAGATTTTGTTCAATTCTCTTTTGAACTTACTATTTCATTCACACACGTCAATTCAGGTACTTTTTATTGCAAATCAACATGCATGAAAGAAAAAAAAAAAACAAAAGGAAATAAGAAAATTGACTAGTACCGTCAAGTTTGTACCCCTTTATTCTCTTTTCCCTTCTCAATCAAAAATACTTGGCGTGACGAATCAGAATTGATGAGAGTGAAAGCGGACTGAGATATTATAAAAATTAAAATTTTAGTATTTTGATATGTATTGTACAAGAGACTATATAAACCTAAATTTTAATGTTTTCGTTCAGATAAAAATTTCAAAATACTATTAGAAATAGTGACTTTTTATTTCACCGATTTTATTGACGATTTTTAAAATTCGAAATGACGATTTTTTTCTTTTTTATCGGGATTTTGACGATTTTTTCCTAAATTCATCTGGCAGCCCTGGTTGTATGGCGGCATCAGGATTCGGGAATCTTTAATAGAATTTACAATGAAATAGAAAGACGTAGAGAAATTGGGATTAGTGCAGAACTGGATTTTCCAACATGATAACTTTTATAAGCACACCTTCAAAATTATGTAAGAGTAAGTGCTCAAACATTGTCTAAAAACTTTAGATCATCCTTCGCAGTCCCCAAATATCAATCCAATTGAGAAGCTGTGGGAATATCTGTACAAAAAAAAAAATTAGACAAAGAAATATTTCTTGCTAGGAAAATATTTATTGATTGGAACAAAATTACGGCTGATTTGGCTAAGAAAATAGTTGATTCCATGTCTAGAAGATTGTCAATTGTAAAACTGTAAATAAAGGCAAAAGGACCACAAACAATATAATAATATGTACAATGTTTTACATAATTTTAATGTATGTATTTTCTTTATTTTGACACGAAAAATGTGTTACTTTTCCGTTAAAACTTATTTATTTTTTATGTTCCTTAGTGTTCCAGTTTTTTGTTAATGAGTTTTATTTTGCTTAAGTTATTTATGAATTAGGCAATATATTTTGTTTTAAATTTGTACTTTATTGTATAATAAAACATTGTTTTATAAAATAATATTGGGTGTTTACTATATATTGACGGTCACAGTAGATTTCATATGGATTGTGATATTTTCCTTCTAGTTTGTTTAGAGAATAATGTAATATAAGTAAATAGCTTTGCATTTCTTTTTTCAAAATACATTTTATATAGTAAGTCAACAATTTATGTTAACTCCTTAACTAGGACCACTGGTAATGCATTTTCTTTTTTCTTTAGCATAATTTCTTTTCTATTGCTTAACTTTTCCTTTTGTCCCAATTTACAATTTACACGAAGTAATTTTAATTGAAAAGATTGATACAATTGTTTCCTTGAAATTTCTTCGATGTTCACAAAGCACAATTTTTATTGCTTAAATTGCTTGTATTTTTATTTTACGAATAAGAGTGTCAAACGAATTGATAGTACAATCAAGTGTGTAACTTCCCCTTACCACAAAGTCTAAAAGGTAATCAGCTTAGCTTAAAGGATTGCTTCGTGTAAATTGGGATTTTTTTTTTTCAGAAACTTGATATTTGTTTTTGTAAATTTCTATAGAAATACCCATATTTTAGCAATTATTTATAATTAATACCCATAATTGCTTATAATACTTTAAAACACTTAATTAATTTACCATAAATTCTTGTTACATTAATTTTATTACTAAGATTATTCCTCAAACTAGTTTTTATTTTACTCGTTGTTGTAATTATGAAATAAAATTTCAAAAACTTTCACAAACAAAAACTGAAATCGGAAAAAATAAACTAAATCAATTTCTTAGCCAACATAAAACTTTGGAACTACAAAAGACAAATTATAGAACTAGTGCAGGAGATGACAACGATGAATGTAAATACATACATACTCGTAGCATTTTAGACAAAATAAAGTTTCTTATGTAAGACAAACTAAAAACTAGAGGAGAGAGTGAAAAAGAAGAAACTATTATACAAAGAGTTGTTAAAGAAAAAGTTAATAAATTTAATATGTAGATTAGTGACAAAGTACTAGTGGAAAAATGACTGTTTAATTAAGTAAATTAAGGCGATCTCTATGAATTTGGAAGAGTAAAATGTAAGAATTACAAAAAGGGCAATTATTAGATATTTTAAAGAAGTGTTTTTTCTAGAAAACATTGTATATTTATAAAAATTCTTTGTGCCTGAATTGGAAATAAAAAAAGTTATTAATTAATTTATATATTTCACATTTTTGCTAGTAAATTTATGATTGAATTTGTATTTAACATTCTACACCACAAAAGTTTAGTTTTTAAGTACATATTCATATCAAATCCCTTCATAGTTAAACAATATTTTAACAGTTAAAAAATACTCTTAAGTTTGCATTAAACTTAATCAACTGCACTCAGCTGTTAAAACACAATCTTATATAATCGCTAGTAAGTGAAGTGGAATTTTTATTGAGCTTGTTAAAATTGTTTTGGATGGTTTCGGTTTCAAAATATTTGTAGTTGGCGGTTGAACAAAAAAAAAAAAGAAAAGAATGAAAACACCAAACACCACACATTGAACAAAATTAAAAGGAAGCGAAACAATTTAAGATGCTAGAGCAAACTAGAATAGAATATTAGCGCAATTCACAATCTTGTGCAAATGGTATTGCATTTGCTAAAAGGTTTAGCATTTTTTCACTCTTGCTGTGTATATTGTTAGTGTAAAGCAAAAATATGCTAAACCTTTTTGCAAATGCAATGCTGCAATACCATTTGCACAAGATTGTGAATTGCGCTATTGTTTTTTTTTTATTCATTTTCCTAAAAACCATTTTAAACTAAACAAAAATAAAATCAATTAAATTTTATTAATATCTACGGTATAATCAAAAATTACACAAAACATTGCTGTATATTACCTTATACAATTTATGGACAGAGTGACAGTGACTAGTTGAAACAAAAATAATGATTTTTTATAAATTATTGTATAAGGGTTACTTTTAATGTAATTTAAGTTAAGATGGCCCAATGCAAACAAAATATCATTTTAGATTGCACTTTGCATTAAACTTATTTTTATTTTTTTTATGTATCATAAAGCTATTATCCGGAAATAGATTTCTGTGACTTTGTGTATGAAAAATCGTAGATCGATTCTTACCATTTTCAACAGGACTTATCCTTTTATAATAAAAATAATGTGTACAATATTTAAAATTTATAGAAAATAACAAAGAATATTTTAAAAATATCGAGGTAGTCTGAAACTTTGGTCTGTAATTCCGATTCTACTAAGCCGATTTTACCCTTTTTCAATACCACACATTTTGGTAAAACAAGAAATGTTAGGGATGAATTTCATTACACCCATTGAAGGCTCTATCGTTCCTTCAACAGACAGACGGACATGGCTAGATCTTATAAGGACTCTGAATGAGTCTGATCACTTAAAATGCTTTTATTTTTGGTTTTAAGGAACCGAATAAAATGAAACGAACTTAAGATTAAATTTACGTTGATTGAATTTATTTAAAGAAAATACAAACTTATGTAACTTATTCTAAAATGTCCGCGTGTTTGTCGACAACTCTTCTGCTTAAGCGTCAATTCAGAACTACCCAGCGGTAAATGGAACTAAGTACCTAGATTATAATCAATGACATCAATATAACATTCTAAGCGAGCGATTTCAGTACTTAGAATGTTATATATGTGTAATCTAATAAATATCACCTACTGATTATAACTTCGATTACAATATAAGCGGAGTGTTAGTTGGTGGGTTTATGTTAAAAAAATTATGAATTATATTTAATTTGCTTGAATTTATTGGCGTGCCATCAAGCTCGCTTAGAACACCACTTATAACGTAAGTGAAATTGAAATGACACTTAATGATATCGCTGCTTATATTTTAAGCGAGAGCGCCGCCTATGACACTCGTGTGTAAATGTAAACAAAAATATAAGCGACAGCATAAGTACTGACTGCTACTAAATATTACTGACATCAGCAATTAAGTAGTGGGTATTTTTACCGCTGGGTAACTAACTTTTGCCTTTCGCAACCTCTTGTTGCTCTTGATCACTTTTTTCACTCTCTCCAATTCATTTTCACTCCATACACACTAAAACATTCTCAATACATTTTATTCACTACACTGTGGTTTGGCGTCTCGTGCGTAGTGTCCGACTGCTATTATATCCTACATACATATATAATTTTTTGGTTCTACGACCAATATTTCGATCTGTTACAAACGGAATGACAAACTTAATATACCCCCAATATTTTTGTTTGTAGGTATTAAAACATTTGTCAACATTATGATAGCGAACGCGACACTCTTTGAAACTCAAATAGACATTTTTGAGTTGGTATATGCAGTAACTTAAATTCAATTTCAATTAAAAAAATCAGCCGCTTGAGTAGAAAGATCTTGAAGTATTGATACTAAATGATAATTTAGGTACGGAATGGATCTAGTCAAGACCTTTAAACCATCAAGGATGAGATTAGTGTATTAAAAAGTAATAAGTATATATTGGACACAGCCAAATATAACACTATTTTATAATGGAAATATGTCTGTTGCATATTTATTTTAAGTTAAGTTTTATTTCTTTTTATTATTTATTTGTGTAGTTCATACAAATTTAATTGGAACTATTAAGATATACATATATAATAAAACATACTATACTATACTAAAAAGTACACTACATATAACATACTAATATCTCACTTTGCATAAAAAAAATTAAAGCGACGCAAAGTGAATTAAGATTGTCTATAGTAAACCAGGTAATGACCGAAAATAGGTTCTAGGGTTACGAAAATACTAAGTCGTCGGCGTTCTTTGACACAAAATTGGTTCAATTTTTGCTGAACAGCTTTTTTTCAATGTAAAATAAATTTCCTCATAGCAATTGTGTGCATTAGTATTATTGTTCGACAATGCTTTACTTTTTATGTCATCAAATAAGCTTTTTGCTTTTGCATAAATTATCATTTTACTTAAGTTGATTTTTAATCCAAATGGAAAGCAAGGACTCCATTTCGACCATCAAAGCACTTCTTGTACGGGTCATCGTTTTAGTATCTAATGATCTTGCAGATTAAAAACTCGAACACAAAACAACGCAATTTCGAAAATTTAACGACGCACAGTGAAAATTAGTACTAATTAAGCAGCGATGCAACTTCGAAAAATACAAAATGAAACGACACAAAGCGAGATATTGGTGTATTTAGTTTTCTAATTCAAAGTATTTAATATTTATTATACGAGTATTTATTTCAAGTATCCCAGTAAAAAATGAGCTCCAAAAGGAGCAAGTTTTATGTATACCTCAAATCGCCTCAAACCTGCTGATGGGATGCATGATTTGTGTATGAGATACTCCCGGTTTGGAGGACTACTTTCTGTTGACAATAGCGCTTCTTTTAACCTAACCAAAAATGCAAATAAAGCACTTTCCTAAAGTGTTTTACGCCACTTCGCGCACACCAATCAAACAACAAATTCCATCTGAATGTTTTTGCTTAAGAAAAATTCATAGTAACTGAAAAGCTTTCGTTAGCATACGTAAATCTGTAGGCTATAATTTAATTTTTGTTTTTTCGCTTGAAAACCTTCTTCGTTGTCAGCACTAAAAAAGCATCTTTTTTGTATATTTTATTCGTAACCATTTACTGCTTCAAAAGAGCGCTTTTATTAAAGCGCTCGATTATGCGCTCTTTCTCTTAAGTGCTTCACAAAACACGAATTTTTTTACTGGGATGTAATATTAGATTTTGTTGTTTAGTCCCGGATCACACAATGCAACTTTTGCTGCTCAACTTTTGAGTTTGTTAGTGATAGGGGAAAGAAGAGTGGTCCCCTCTCTCTCTCTTTTTCCCCTCTCACCCAAAAACTCAAAAGTTGAGCAGCAAAAGTTGCATTGTGTGATCCGGGACTTACGTGTGTATTTTAAATCCATGAATAACAAAACATACTTTTGGATGATTCTTGGAATATTTTCGAAAAAAAACTTATCATCCGGTTTCTTTTTATTTTATGTTTTCATACATTTAATACATAATTTAAAAGATGTTTTTTTAAAACGAATTTTATTTTATTAAAGAACATATCCATAACTTTTAAGAGAAGTCGTTATCGGATAACATCAATTTTTGAAGGATTTGTTTTAGCTTGATTTCTTTTTACTAATACTCTCGATTTGCTGGGTTTTAATAATATAATTTTATAGAAATAAAATTTTGTAACATATTTTTAGGATTTTAACCAAAATTACAAACATGCAACATATTTAGCTGTGTGTGTGTAAATGATCATGAAAAAGCAAAAATAAATTTAAAAATATCAGTATGAAAATAAATGCATGTTACCAGTGAAATGATACATTTTTAACTTTAAAATTCTTTTAAAAACATGTTACAAAATCAATTCCTAAGCCGACAATTTTCAAATATGATTATACTTTGATTGATATAAAACCAGTTACGGTTTGGCCATTCATTGTTTCAATTTAACAAATATTACTGTTTATTAAATACCAATAAAGATATAAAAAAAAACATAACTACAAGCACTAAAGTTACGTCAAACGGAAATCAATATGTGGTTGTTAAAAATATTTCACAGTAGAAAAAAAGGATTTTTTAAAAACAAGTTTCAAAGAACATGAATATTTGTTTATATTTTAAAACCTTTTTTTGTAGCCTTCCATAAAAATTTCAACATGAAATATGAATATAAAAAAATATATGTAGATAAATATTTCATAGATGGTCTGCTTTTTCGGGATATTGAAAAAAAATCAACAAAAATAAACGAACTAATATAAAAATTCCAATAACAAACTACAAACAATATACATACATACATATGTATATATGTACATATGTATATAGAAAAATGTTGGGATGCAGTAGTATCTTGTATGTGTGTTGGCTTGTAAAATGCCAAGCAACAGTAACGAACTGTAAAATGGAAAATTTTGACCCAAATAATCTCTAATAAGTAATATAGACATACACAGATATAAACTACATATAAAACTGCCGGATTACATACATTTATTTATTTGTTTATATTCAGTGTTAGAAAGCATAATGCCTAAGCTAAATCCAGAAATGGGAAACATTCCATTTGTTCTAGTGCCTAAGTAGTGATTTTACCGAGTATTGGAATCACAACTAGTTACAGATTTATTTTTGTATCTAGTTAGTCAAACATGTGCGTGTTCTAGCCGGAAGTCAATTGAATTTACAAAATTTTAAAGAAAAATTGACTCTAAAAAATAATTTCAATTGACTGCACCAAAGATTACTTAAGGTACGGTCACAATTGGCAAATATTTACTCAAAAAGGTGTAACCACTTGTTTTAAAACAAATTTGTTTGAGGTTGTTTACTTTTACAAGAGTTTTGTAAGATCAAACAACATCAAATAAAATAAAACTAAATAACCACTAAATATATTTTATATATTTTATACCTTACCTTACATATATTCTAATGTTATGTATAAATTAACCAGATTCCCTCCATCCGTCTCAAATGACCGAAAATATATAAATTAGAGACAGCCAAACAATAAGACATTGGACAGTATTAAGATTAATTACTGTATTAATTTGGTAAAGTCTATACAGAGCCAATCGAATCGATTACTGCCTCTAAAATCTCTGAATCTGTAAAGTGATTAACGAACTAGACCCTTCATTTTGCCAAAATATGATTGAAAATGTTGATAAAGGATCGACATCTGTAAGCGTGGCCGTGGTGGACACTTTTCGAAATTATTTTTCATTTATAACTGACACATCTTACTTTTTCCAATGCAATAAAAATGTTAATGAGTTCCATATAAATTTTATGGAAAACTAAGTTCTTGTTGAAAAACCCGTTATAAACACTTTTGTTTTTTGCAGTGATTTATTTTTAAGCCCAGCTAACTCCGTTATTGTGTATAATTCAAAAGCTGTAATGGACTGAGAAATCTATTCCCTTTAATAGAAAATATAAGTCCCAAAAAACAAAATCCAAATTTTCACATTTCTGAATTTCATTTCTGGAATAACAATGCTTTTACCGATGGAAGTAAGTTTGCAATATATGGAGCCAAAAACCAATCAAAAACATGACGAACCAAGTCCAAAATCTTTAGTAATAACCCAGTAAAAAAAATTGGTGTTTTTTGAAGCACTTAAGAGAAAGAGCATATAATCGAGCGCTTCAATAATAACGCTCTTTTGAAGCAGTAAATGGTTACGAATAAAATATACAAAAAAGATGCTTTTTTAGTGCTGACAACGAAGAAGGTTTTCAAGCGAAAAAACAAAAATGAAATTATAGCCTACAGATTTACATATGCTAACGAAAGTCAATTACAAAACGAATATCGAGCTTCTCAGTTACTATGAATTTTTCTTAAGCAAAAATATTCAGATGGAATTTGTTGTTTGATTGGTGTGCGCGAAGTGACGTAAAACACTTCAGGAAAGTGCTTTATTTGCATGTTTGATTAGATTAAAAAAAGCGTTTATTGTCAGCAGAAAACCGGGAACACCTCATACAAAAATCATGCATCCCATCAGCAGGTTTGAAGCGATTTGAGGTATGAATTCATACATAAAACCTGCTCCTTTTGGAGGACATTTTTTAGTGGGAGATATGTTACCAATACGGTAAAACGATAAAATTAAGTCGTCAGAGTAATGGTCTGGGGTTTTATGGCGGCATCAGGGGTCGGTAATCTTATATTTATAGAATCTACAATGAAAAGCAAGATTACCTCGACATTTAAGAAAATAGTCCTTAGTGTAGAGAAATTATAACTAGCACACGACAATATTCCTAGCCCTCATTAATTCAAGAACACTAAATAACAACATTTTCTATGAATTTAATTAGATTTTGATAAATAATAAAACATGTACTTTTTAAAATTTTAAAAAATTTAATAAAACGTAACAATTTCATAAAAAGGGCAACAATAGGTTACACAAAATACTCTAGATATACATTGCATATTGTAGCTCACAAGACACAAACACTAAATTTTATGTTCACAATAGAACAAATGTAAAAAACACTATTTTATTTTTATAAATTATATACTTTTATCAAATGTGCATCGTTTGAAGTTTTCCTAAATACTAATAAGATCGCAAAATTTCAAACAAGAGCAGACACCCAGCTTATGTTTTTTGCACTTGATGCAAAGAACATAATGTTAAGTACAGTTTACATACGGCCCAATCATGAATAAAAAATCCGCGGTAGTTTTTTCCCTTTTTTTTAGCATTGAATTTGAATAGGAAAAATGGGAAAAGGGGAAAAACTCCCTCAGAATTCTTATTCATGATTGGGCTGATTGTCTGATAAGCCATATTAGCTTTTACTGTGGCTGTTAGTTAGAGATGACCAGTATGTTGTCTGCAGTATACTAAATGTTATAGAATACTAAGCATACCAACAAAATTGTGAAAGAGTGGTTGCTCAATCATTGTCCAAAAACTTTAAATTTATATAATGAAACATTTTTCTAAACAATAGTAGGTGTTTACTTTATATTGATGCTCTCAGTAGTTATGTTGAGAAAACTACCCTACTTTAAGCTTGAAAATAATTATCCAAAATTTTTTCAAATTATTGAATAAAATCGCAAATTACTAATTTAGTACATTGCTTAATAATTGAAGTTTTCACTGTTTTCACATTTGTAGCAACGCCCAAAACTGCGTAATGACAACTAAAAGCTTAGCAAGTACCCAAGTTTAGACTAATCAGTATTATATAATATTTAATACATACATAAATACTAGTCATGTATGTGTGTGTGATACTAACATACTACTACACATGTAACTGAATGTTAACATTGTGTTTTAGCTGAAACTAAACTAAAACGGTGATGATGTGTAAACATTTGCATGACGTGCTTCAATTTTTTCATAATAAATTTTTCATTTTAGGTTTTTTTTTTTCATGAAACAAAAAAGTAAAGTGAAATATATGTTTTGAAATTGATTCACATGTAGGCACAATTGATATCCTGTTCCGACCGAAAGCAAAAAAAAAAATAACGTAAAGTAAATATCAAGAGAGACAGCAAAAGGAAAATAAAAAATAAACCAGATTCTACCCTCTCAAAACTACATGCACTGAAAACAAAGAGGAAACGTGTATCAAAGTATTTGCATAAAAATTCCATGTATTGTTTATACATGTAACTCACAAGTGAAAATAACGATATAAAAACAAAACAAAAAATTAACAACAATGTTTCAGAATAATATAAAAATTAAATCTAAAACAAGGGATACACAAAAAAGGGAAACAAGGGACCGAAGGAAACGGAAATCAATTGATTAGTTGGAATAACATTATTTCATACAAAAATTGTAAAATGATAACGACACATACAAAACACGCTTAACTTATGACTTAAACTTAAAGCTAAAGCTAAAGCTAAAGCAATTATGATGATTACCCTCATCTTTCATTCAATTTAATTTGACATTAAGGTCTGGTGAAAAGCAATGCTCCTCCTTCTCAAGTTTTACAATTTTATTGCTTGTTTATGACTTTGTTGTTATTGTCACATTTTTTTTGTTGCTCTGGTCTGGCTTGGCCTGACTTATCTGTTATTTTTATTTACACACACTCATACTTATAAATCCCCATTGCATTCCATAGCTTAGCTTTTACGTTGTGCCTATCCTTTCCATTCTAAAGAAATTATTGTCGTTGTTAGTGTTATTATTATTATTATTATTACGCTCACACATGTCGTGTACTACTTACTTACTTTGTAGCTGTGTCAAATGTGTGGGTGTTGTCCAATGTATAGATGAAGAAACTTTTTATGAGCATGTAATCGAAAAAGTTTTTCTTTAACACACACATGAATACATATGTATCAAGTACTAATACAAAATATACACATGTATGTATGTGTTTGCAACACATATAAAAGCACACATAAAAAACGCTATACAGGAGGATGTATGAGTCTTGCTTAACTTTATTGACAACTTTTACAAAACAATATTTGTTACAAAAAAAAAAAAAATCGAATTTAGGAGAAATATGGAACGCCTTTGAAATACACTATGTTTGTGTTTAGTTATCAACAGAAATTGTAGAATTAAATTATTAAAAATATAAATGTTTCTCAAACAATTGTACAATTCGTAATTAATGCAATATACTGTGAGCGTCTAAATAAAGTCAACACCATATCTTATTAAAATAAAAACTTAATGATATTAATATAAATATTATATTTGAAAATTATATTCGATTTTTATATCCATACATAGTTATTTAAGTAAAATTGAATTCACAAAAAAGAAATGAAAATAAAAGTGCATATAAATATAATTGATTTACAGCTAAAATAGACCAATTTCTACTCGTTGAAATAAAGTTAACAGTCATTTATTTGTTTCACAATTGGCAAACATTTTTCGAAAAATAGCTAACCACTAAATAAAATATATTTCAGCATGTTTATTTATTTAAAAAAACAACATTTATTTAAGACTACTATTTAGGTTTATTTTACTTGATGCTGTTTGATCTTGCAAAACTCTTGTAAGAGTAGACAACACCAAACAAATTTGTACCTAAAGCAAGTGGTTAACACCGATGCTTCTTATATAATAAAGTGGCAGATAAAATGTAAGAACATACTCACTAAAAAACCACCGCTATGGTTTTATACTATGTGGAATCGATGGAGGCCAAGTTTCCTATTACTTGGCTAGGAAAAAATACAGGTGACCAAACCAAAATGGCGAGATTAAACAAAGAAAAATAATTAGTTTGTTTTATTTTAATATTCAAAATAAATTTGAACGATATCACTTTTCTTTTTATACCCTACACCACCATAGGGGATCTGTGCATATGTTAAATTATACCGATCGACTCAGAATCACTTTCTGAGTCGATTTAACGATGTCCGTCCGTCCGTCTGGCTGGCTGGCTGGCTGTCCATGTAAAGCTTGTGCGCAGAGAACAGGTAGCAATTTTGAAGATATTTTGATAAAATTTGGTAAGTGATATTTTTTGGGCCCAAGGACGGATCGAATTGAAACTGGGGTAAATCGGTCCTTTATTTCACCTGGCCCCCATACAAAAGTCCCGAAATTGGGGTTTACCGCTCATAAATGTTTGAATTATGCAAGGAACCAAACAAATTTCATCACAAATGAGTGGCAAATGAAGCCAAATCATATCTACAAATTTTGTGCAGATCGGTTCATAATTAGTCGTAGCTCCCATATAAGGCCCACTTCCGAAAATCATATTAAAGAGCATAATTCACTCAAAAATGTTGTTATCCAAATAGTATTTAATACAAATATATCTCATACATATACAAACAATACAGTACAATTTTATTGTGATCGGTCCATAATTAGTCGTAGCTCCCATAAAGGGCCCGCTTCCGAAAAACACTTTAAAGAGCATAAATCTCTCAAATATGTCGTTATCCTAATAATATTTAACACAAATATATTTGATTTAGATACAAATAATACGGTACAGTTTTATAGTGAACGGTCCATAATTAGTCGTAGCTCCCATATAAGGCCCACTTCCGAAAATCACTTTAAAGAGCATAACTCACTCAAGAATGTTGTTATCCAAATAATATTGAACACAAATATATTTCATGTGTATATAAACAATACGATACAATTTTATTGTGATCGGTCCATAATTAGTCGTAGCTCTCATATAAGGTCCACTTCCGAAAATCACTTTAAAGAGCATAAATTTTTTAAGAATGTTGGTAATCAAATAGAATTCCACACAAATTATATACAGAAATGATGACACCTAATTTTATAATGGTCGGTCCGTAATTAGTCGAAACTCCTATATAAGACCCTCCCCGTAATCAACTTTAACCTCCATAAATCGTTTAAAAGTATTTATATCGAGATAAAGTTATACACAATATTTATATTCACAAAAATCATGACACTAAATTTTTGGATGATCGGTCCATAATAGGTAATATCTCCAATATAACGCCCATTTCTGAAAAACTGTTTTATACATATACCGACTATATTTTCGTACTTGTTTTTTCTTTAAAAAAGTAGACAACCTCGAAATGGATCACGCTTTAGTAATACAGACAATTGCTGCAAGGAAATTTATTTTAAGTTGAAAAAAAAACACAATGTTTAGCAAACATTGGACCAATTTTTTGTGAAACGTATTATTTACATAGTTTGCTATTCACTTTGCGTCGGGTTTTTTTGGAACGTAACCCAGACGCAAAGTGAGATATTGGTGTATTTATTAAGTAAAGACTTAAATAGCTCAGCTTTTGTAAATATTGGATGTTTATAGAAAATATAAAGACCCTCATAAGCTAAGTTGGAGTCGACACGTTTAACAACTATATGTGGGAACTATGTGCAGTGTAACATACCAATGGACTAAATCAAACTGACCAAATTTCATGGTATAGCAAATTATATAAAAAAAAAACTCATCGATTGTTATACAAGGGTGGTTTGTTAGCTTGTATTGTTAAATTTGGAAGGTCGTTATTGTTAAAAATGTTAGATGACTACTTTATGCTGTTGTTGTTGGTTGTCGCTTTCAATAACTTTTTCTACACAGATTTTCTAATGCGTGTATTGTGTAAATGTATGCTCGTTTAAAGCAATATACTACATTGTATACAGGTTTACACATATTGTAGATGACACTTTGGGGTTTTACAAAAATATCGGTTAAAAGAACAAAGTTTTGTTTGTTAGTTAAAACAAACTATTGCTTTTTATCACAACTAATCACACAGTTGTTGTTATAAACATTTTTATGTAGCTGGGTTAATCTGTTTTTGTTCGAGTTTTAAGTTGCTGAAAATGATCATCAATATGATATTGAACTTTAAAAGTTATTTAGTTGTTTAAAAATCATAATAGTAACAATTAAGTACCTACAAATACATGCGAGTACATATAACACAAATGAACTTTTTAGAATTTAAAATTAAACTCGTTTTAATCAGACAAATACAAATACGGAGAAAATGTAATTATTCCTGCTCATATCACTTTATGTTCATCAATTTATAAAATTGTTTATTGATTGTAGTAGCAGTACAACATAGTAGCAGCTTAACCACAAATTTAATTATGACAGCATATTGTTTATAATTTTTAACACACGCTCATTCTCATACAAACACATTTGTAGTTATTGATATATATTCATACACCACCACATTTACTGTGTATAGTAAATATACATCTACAAATATTTACAACAAGTGTTGCCATTTGAGGTAAATCATATACAGTGTGTCATCTCCAAGGTTTCTTTTAGAAGCTGATTTGCAATTTCGGTCAAAAGTCTCTTTATATTTATTAAAACGATTTAATTAATTTTTAATCCAATTTTTAAGATGAACTAATAATAATCTCTTTCTTTAAAGTAGTATATGTGAATGGCAACACCAACCTACAATATTTGAGTTAATCTATAAAACAGTATCTCCATCACCAATGTCACTCACCAATATCATCGTCATCGACGGCAGTGATTTTTTTTGCCATGATAATATTTATACCATTTTTTGCCTTCAATATTATTCTATTAATTAAATTTATTACAATGTGGTCATGTACAATTAAGTGTTGCAGTAAAAAAGCTTCCAAAATTACCAAAAACGCAAAATTGAGGCAAGAGTAAAACCTGATGCTCCTACAAAGGAGGTTTCACTACAATAAATGACATTCATCTCTTTCATTCTCTAGCACTAATAGTTGCTAGCCACAAGAATTATGACAAACACAAAAGGTGGCAAGGTTGGTAGTATGAATTTTATGATAACCAGGCAGTGTATACCATAGTTACATACAATCATCTATCGTTTTATGTAAAGATGCATACATGTTGTATGATAAATGAACTGAACGAACAGAGAGAACAAAATCGAAACTGAGCTGAAATGAAATGAATTGAATTGAAGTGAGGTCTTAAACAAATGCAATTTATAAAAGCACTCAACGGGATAAAAGCACTTTGTGACATTATTAAAAATTTTATCAAATTATTAAACATTCACTGTGGTAGGCAGTTGGTATTCGTGTATCAAGGATTGTGTATGAGTAGGTTTATTTTCAAGTTCATTAAATAGAACAATAGGAGACAAGTGGTTTGGGGTGAAACGATAATTTTTATGGACCTAAATTTTTTTTAATTAAAAATAGTATAATAGTTATTTAAAAATAGCAGCTACAATAGAATACCACAGAAGTTAAAACAAGTATGAAAGTTTAGTCGGTTAAATCCGACCATACCCTATGTACACCGTTTATATGAGCAGAGACAGTATTATTTTAAAGATTAGCGTGCATCCTGTTGGCGAATGGGCAAGCAAGTTGTGTATATCTGTTTTAAGTTTACTCTGAGAACACTACAATACTACAATTGTCTAAACAATATATTTGTCATAGTGGTTATTTCTATAATTGTGGCAACCAGAACATATTAAACATAAGTTTCACATGATACATAGTAGCAAATATATATTTGATTGTACTAATTAAGTATACGAGTATGTTTTGGCAATCATTTTTATGATGAAATAAATTTATTAAAAAAGTTTTTAATTAAAAAAAAAAACTGCTACTTTTGCAGATCGCAATAAAGAGAGAGAGAGAGAGCGCACATTAAAAAAAACTTTAAAGAGAGTGTCAAATGTATCAACATCCTCGTAGTTCAAGGATATGGAGGTTAAGTATGACTAACTATAATACACAGTACAACACTTGATTTCGGGAATCAATTCTGATAATTGTTTATGAAAGTAGCCCCAAAAAGAAGAACATCTGCATCATTCGTTTGAAGTTCTTCTTTTTGGGGCTACTTTCATAAACAATTATCAGAATTCCCGAATCAATCACCTGATAAATGTTGTACAGCGTTATGTTTGAATACTCATATTTTTAACTGATAAAGGACGTTAAAGTGATTATCGGATTTGTATGACCCATTAAACTAGTTTTAATAGGCTTTGTCACCGTTCAATAGAAGGTATGTACTAAAATTTATCGAAATATTTTGAAAATTGCAACAAAAAACTAGCAAAATCATTGGGAACTACTCAATCAGTAATTTTAAAACGTTTGCGAACAGAAGGATTCATTAAAAAGTAGGGATATTGGCTAGTATATGAATTGATGGCGAGAGACCTTGAAAGATGATTTTGCATATTTGAAGTGCAGCTTAAACGCAATATAAGGAAATTATTTTTGCATCGACACATTCACCCCTATCGTGAATAAAAATTCCACGTGAAATTTGTTCCCTTTTCACATTTTGCCTATTCAAATTCAATGTTAAAAAAATAAAAGGGAACAAATTTCATGTGGAATTTTTATTCACGATAGGGGTGATTATTTAAGATGAAAAATGGATCTATTACGATAACCCGAAGAGTAAGAGATCGTACATGAAGACCGGCCCAGCAGCCGAAACCATACCAAATCTGTATGAATGAATGCCAAAATCTTTCAAGATCATCACAGGAAACTTTTAACGAGTGCAACTGTTTCGTTTGAAGCGAGTGTTGGCCGACTAATGCTCAGAATGCCAGCCAAGGCGTACATTCATAACTACGCGCGGCCACATGTACAATACCTGTTAAAAAGTATTTAGAAAGGTCGGGAAAGTTTTTCTTCAATCTTCGTCTACTATTTGTATCGATCGATGCAGAATGCTCTCTCTCTTGAATACGCTTCATTTCCTAATAGAGTAACCGAAGTTGGTCTGATCCGCAAAATATGAACTGTTCATTTAGTGCGGACTTCATATATTTCTAGAGAGATGAGAAAAAATCATAGGTAATATTTCAAAATACAAATTGTGGTTAGTGGAAAATCAATTATTTTAATAATATACTTAAAGCTCTTGATTAGGTTCACAAAAAACCTAATTGTGTGTGCTATTTATCTTTTACAGTGAGCAAGTTATAAGCTAGATTTACACGATTGAAATTTTATTCAAAATTGCTCTTCAAAATGCTTCAAACTCGTATAAATAGCAAATTTTCTTAAACATTTATTTATTTAATAACTATTAATAACAATTAAATAAATAAATTTTGAAGGAATTTTGCTTTTTTAACCCTTTAATTCTTAACCCTTAGAATACGAAGCCCTTAGTACCCCAAAGAAAAATGGTTTTTTTTTTGGTTATATGTTAGCATAAATAAACTAAAAATATTATTTTCAAAGTGAAAAAAAAATATTATTTTATTAATTTTTAGTCCTTATATTTAATTTTCACACCAAAACGTGTTAATTTTAAAAAATTTCATGTTATAATTATTAAAGAAACACAACGAATGGGGCATCTGAGGTCCCCCAATCCAAACTCTAAGGGTTAAAAAGCAATTATGAAAATCGCATGAAGAAAGTTTCAATTCAAAATTCTTCAAAAATAAAACTACACCAATATAAGTAATGGAAGAAGAACAGGTTTGGAGGCTGGTTTAAAATCCTTACGTGCAATTAAAGGTTAAAACCGTAGTGAAAAACAAAATGGTGTTACTGTAAAACTTTAGAAAACTCAACAACTGCTTTATTGTGGATAATGAAACATGTATAAAATTGGACCTTAAACAGCTACCGGGGTCAAGATAGCATGTTGCAGCAATTGATTGCTTTACAGTAAGTTTGAATTAGTTGCAAATAATTAAGAAAAGAGGTTAACTTTGTCAACTGGGTCAGCGAATGTTTGGTCATTTTTTAAATTGTTGTTGAAACTGTAAATCACTAATTTCTTAATAATTGTAATTGATTTTCTTAAATATTTAATCGCTTTTTTGTTACATAAGTATTTTCACATTTGTGCCACCAGATTTGATGTGAACAATGATTTAAATTTACAATATATCATGCAAGCCTTTTGTCAACTTTGGAAAGAGTGTAAATAAAAAACATCAAAATATTCTGTACATTAATATAATTGTAAATATTCATGTTAAATTAATGTTTGTTATATAGAAAACACTCTATCACAATTTGTAATGATCGGTGCCTAACAGATAATATCAGAACCAATAATAAATCTCACTATTAAGTCTTATAATTATAAGTCCTTAGTTGGTCATTGACAACTATTTACTCTTACACACTAGTTTTGTTCTGAACAATGTCTTTTAATTTAATGTCTAACTTCAATTTGTATGGATATTTTGTAAAAACCAATTTTTATTGCAAACCAATATTTGTTCGCTTTCTCAAAACTCAGCTGCTTACGAAACGATTTGATTGATTTTCTATAGCGTTAATCAAAAAAGTTTTATATAGAGTGTTTGTTTAGATGTATAGAACTTTAAGTTGGCAGCACTTTTCTAACTGCCGGCCATTTTGTCAGCTGTCAAGTGATTTATGTTAAAGGGCTAGTCTACGCCGATAAGCCCGAAACGATTGAGCACTTGGAGGACAGCATTTGCCCCGTTATTGCCGTTATACAGCCACAAATGTTGGAAAAGTCATCGAAAATTCGACCTCCAGATTAGACTACGTTCGAGCCAGTCATGTGCCAGAAGTCATATTTTATTTATAATACCAGAAGATTATCTTTTTTTTTTATATATAATTGCATACTAATCCCCTTTAGAAAGGGGATAGATTGAAGAAGTAACAGTGGTGAAAGTAGATAAAAACTTTATTTCACAACTCTGGAATTGCGCATTATGTTTATTTTAGTGCAGCATTGCAGCGTCTCTGGTGGTAAGTAGGCGCATTATTTTTAAAGCTTGATTTATAGCATTTTATTTTATTATTTTACTTCGCTGGCGTTTGAATGCTGTGATAAATATTAGTTATGATGGATAGAAAGAATACTAATAATTATCAGAAACTGATGTTGTTTGAGCGACAGCGGCTGGGAATCGAACCCGGGCTACAAATACCAACTCATGCTTAATGATCAAATGCGCTAACCAATTACGCTACAGCGCATCTTTTGAATAAAGTAAATTTCATGTGAATTTAATAAAAAAAATCATCTTTGTTTTATTGTATTTCGAAGATATATGCATCTAAAAAAAACACCCTCATAATTCGAACAGAACTCTGATTTGTTGAAATGTCAAACCAAACTAAACATAAATTACTTGACAAATGAAAAAAATGGCCGTCAGTTAAAAAAATGTTGCCGATTTAAAGTTCCCTTTATCATCTAAAAAAACACCCTATACATACGTGAAACATGACAAATTTATAAATACCTTGTTACTCTTACCCAGTAAGGCATACATTTTATAGGAACTTTTTAAATTTTATATTTTTTTTCTCTTATTTTATATAATCTTCTTAAAATCGTTAAATCCTTTTTAAATTTTCTTATCCACTGCTATGGAATTTTACATCTGTGCAAAAAATTACAGGACAAACAAAAGTTGATGCCAACACCAAGAAGTTGAAAGCATAAAAAACTTTCTGCTTGATTTTCCGCACAAACTTTGCAAAATTGATAAAAAAAATGAAGCCAACAAAACTAAAGAAAAAAGTTTTCTGCAGTTTAGGTTTTTATTGATTTCGGGGAGTGTTGTGGTAACATGCCTGAACAAAGACTTTAATACCAGCGGCATCTATCTATAAACTCTAACGCAACAAAAAAAAAAGTAAAAATAACAACAACAAAAAAACTAAAAGAAAAGAAGATTGTAATTAAAAATCTTTAGATTGGCATTAAACTTTATAAGGAATTTCTTCATCCCTAAAACCTACACTCCTGCAACAACGACAGCAATAGCTTTAGCTTTATTTTAAAAGAAAAGTAACAACATAATACATAAATATTTCCCTGCAACACCACCAATAACTAGAAAATCTAGAGCAACCATAAAATCTTACAGAAACCACTTGAGAAACTCAAAGAAATTAAGAAAATAAAGTTGGTAATTTTTATACTTGCTCTCCCATATTTCTAGCTGCCACGAAAAAAATGCAGTTAATTTTCTATGAAACACAAATTATGTACAAAATAAAATAATAAAAAAAAACCTCTGCCATAGAGGAAAATTATTAAACAAAAATTGTTAACAAAAAAACTATTTGTGTTTTAGCTATAAAACTTTCAACAAGTTTTTTCCTGCGCACTTTTTCACTTTTTTTCCATAAAAGCGTGCAATAAAATTGCAAAAAAAAAAGTAATGAAAGGAAAAAACTTTGCAAAATTTAGAACAAATATTTGTAATATAGATTTTTATCCTTATTTTATTTTCACTTTACGAAAAGAGTACCAACCAAGTAACTTGAGAAAGTGATAAAGTGAGAAAATTAATCACAGACAGTTTTCGTATTAAATGACACTCTTTCTTGAGTGCATGAGACAAAATGTCATTTGCATAAATGGTGTCTGTTCAACAAAAATAAAAAAAAAAAGTTTACTTTTTAAGTTCTTATTCTTTTTGCCAACTCTGCTTTCAATTCGTATCATGAAAATTGATTTTTAATAGAAGTTTGGCAAATATTTGTTGCAGCTGAAAGCAAAAAGTCGAAATTACACAAAGTGTAAAATTAAATTCTTTTTGGCATTTTTCACAGACAATAAATAAAGGGAATATTTAAATGAGTTGAAGGAAAGTAATGATTACTAAATTGTTAAAATCAAATAAAAGTGGAAGGGGTGAATGTAGCCCTTTAACCAGAGTAGGTAAAATTCGCGCTCGCGAAAGAAATTTCATTTATTTCATTCTTAAAAAAATGTTTTCGCGATTTTTATTTTTGAATGCAGGAAAGCAATTTTTATATCAATTGTTTGTTTTATTTATTTCTTTCGCAAAAGAAAATAACCAACTGGTGTTTATTTCTTTCCTTTGGCTATCGCGAGCAAGAAAGAAATAAAAAGTTTGAGTGCTATATTCGGCTGTGCCGAATCTTTAATACCCTCCACCTAAACGTAATAAAAAATACAAAAACTACACTGGTATATAGGACTAGAATATCCTTATTCTGTGTTTTCTATTCAGTCTTAGTGTATTAGTATTTTATATATTGTTTCAAAGACAATTTTACGACCAACATCATTTATGTTAAATATTTTAAAATTTTATCTAATTTTGACTATTTATAATTGATGTAATTACCGATCCTTACTGTAATTTACAGAGTTTGTCTGATTTGTCATAATAATCTTGAGTGTAATTTAACAATTTATAAAGTTAAAAAAAAAAACATTTTTTCTTATTCACCACAAGTTAAGGAGCAGAGTGTAAAAAAGGACAAGAAATAAGGTGAAGCTTTTTTTGTTTGAATTTGATCTCAATAATATTATTTACAAAAGATTTATGGGTGGCATTGTATAAATGGAGTAGTTATGGACCGATAGCTTCTAAATCCAGTATTCACTAATGTGGTTTTTACGTACTTGAGGCTTATTTTAGTTGAATTTCCTCTCAATAACGTTATTTACAGAGTTATATGGTTGTTTAGTATGCCCGGAAGTAGACTTAATTCGGGAGCTATTGCCAATTATTGTCTGACAGCTACAAAGTCCAGTAGCACAATTACCGTATAACCGATATTAGTATGATTTCTGGATTAAAATTACTGATCTATATAAAAGTTCGATATCGATTATTAGACACTTTTGGGGTTTAAATTGTTTTTCGGAAATGGTTCTTATATGGCAGCTATGACAAATTATGCGCCGATCTTCTTAAATTTTGGAACAGTGAATTTTCATGCATATGAGGATATTTCACGTCGAATTTCAACATAATAACGGTATATTTAAGATATATATTAGTATTAACGTGAATTTCGGAAGTGTACCTAATATAGTGGATAATGGTCAAATATGCACCGATATTCTCAAAATCCAGCAGTTTGATTTTGGCATATATGTAAATGATTCGTGTAAAATTGGATTGGTACCCTTATTTATAAGAGATTTATGAGTATTAAAGTGATTTTCGGAAGAACGCTTTATATGGGGCATACGGTTAAAAATGGACCGAAATTTACAAACTTTTGTGGAATGATTTTTGTATATATGTAAATGAACTATACAAAGTTTTGAGTCCGAACCGATATTTATACAATATATATAAAATTAAATGGCTTTTTTGGATGTGGTCCTTATATGGGAGCTATGACTAATTATGGGTTGACCACCATAAAATTTAGTACAAGAATTTACTTACCTATAAGGATTGTGCATGCAAATTTTAACATATTATCATTATTTATACCAGTTTTATACATATTTAAGTGATTTTTGGAAGTGGACTTTATATGGGGTCTATGGTCAAACATGGACCGAACTAAAGAAAATTTCTAGAATAATTATTATTTCATAATCGAACTGTTAATTTTTACTTTTTGATAATTTAAGTTAGGCTCGAGTTCATTAAATTTAATTTTCATTAAATTATTTTTACTGAAGTTAGGAATTACAACTTGAAAAATTTATTATTAAAAATTTTTGATAATTTTTCTTGACTGGGGATCGAAATTTCGTTTTACGATTTCCTTTTGCATGAAACTAATTCCTGCTGAATTTTGTATTGATATTCCAATTTTATAGGCATTTATGTATAATTGAGGAATATTTCGGGAAGCTTTTTGTATGGCGGCCATGAGAAATCATGGACCCGTTCTTACTATTTTCCTCACACTGTCTGCTTTTAACATAAAAACAATGTAGACAAAATTTCATGGGAATATATATAGCAAGAAAAATGTTTAAAAATATCAATGTTTAATTTGAGGTTGTCTTAATCCATAACTCTCAAAAAAAAAAAAAAAATACTTCTCATATTTTCTAACATATCGGCCGATTTGTTCAGTATTAGCTTCCAGTACGTCAACTGTGCTGGGCTTGTCCCTATATATATGAGCCTTTACATAGCCCCAAATAATTAGTCTAAAGGCTTTAAATCGCACGATCTAGCCGGCCAATTGACCGGCGCCAAACCTGAAATAAACTATTATCTGAACTCGCCTCCAAATTGGATCATTGATTCGCGTGCAGTGTAAGGCATGTGGCACCATCATGTTTAAACTACATGTCAGCCAAGTCCATTTTGGGCAAAACCAAATTTGTAATCATGACACGTTTCTGCCAAACAGTGCAATTTTCGAGATGCAACAAATAGGACAATTTTGCTTCTTTACGTATCTGTTCAACCTAAAATAAGCTTTGTCGCTGAACACAATATTCCGATAAAAATGCACGGTGCACATTCTTAAACGAACATGACTTTTAGTAATAAAATATAATAATTTGTAAGCATTGCTTGTTTGTAGGTCGTTGTATGGTTAAATTATAGACCAAGTTTAACAGTAACATGTTACATGAAAACAGATAAGCTGCCAAAAATAGTCTGCACCCTTTAATTCTATAACATGAAAATATTCATTTTTACTTTCCCTAATTAAGTCTATTTTTAAAAAATTTTATTCGAAGTTTTACTTCAAGTCAAATATACAAATTGTTTGAAAACAATTATACACTACAATTTATTTTTCAAACAATTTGTATATTTGACTTGAAGTAAAACTTCGAATAAAATTTTTTAAAAATTTTCAAATACTCGCAAGAGGAAAAATTCTCAACTAATTAAGTCTATTAAACTCTACAGAAGTTTTGAAATACAAATTGATACTAATTTAGTAATATTAACAAACAGCTAAAATAAAGAATTAAGATTCGTTTCCTCTTATAAAAATGCGTATTTTATAAAAAATTAAAAAATTTATACTCTGGAACTTTTAATAGAAGTCAAAATTAAAAAAGGAAGATAATCTGTGATCACGTATATTTTCTAACAAAAATCTATTTTTTTATATGGAATTTCAAAATAGGCTTCAGATCATTTAATTGAGGTCTAAATCAAAAAGGAGCACAATCTATGATCATTTATATTTCCTATTAAAAGTCGATTTATTATATTGATTTATAAAATAGGTTTAAGATCATTTAATATGTAGTGATCTAAATTAATCACAAAAATTCAATCGTTTTTATGGAATTTTGAAATCTCCTATCCTGACAAAACGTTTGTAATTCAATACATTTAAGCTTTCATTGTAATTATATTAGTTTTTTTCCTTATAAAAGGAACCCATTATTCTCATTATAATAATTAAATAGTTTATTTTTGCCTTACTGTCTATAGGTTACAAAAAATGTCTTTTAAGAGTGTTTTTTGGCTTCTTTTGTACAATTTATAAATAAAAACTGACTAAAATGCTTTTAACCACACATTTTTCTTTGATTTTATTTGCGTTTTTTTTTCATTCAAAATACTAATATAATTATGAATATCTTGCCTCTCATCTTTATAAATGTAGCCAAAAATTAAATATAAAAGCACTATTTGCTACAGTGGAGGTAAAAGCAGAAATCATTATTTATAAAGTAAAGAAAACTAAAAAAAAAAACATTAATGTTACATTAATTAATTAATTGTTTTTCTTTGGAATATTGTTAAAGTAGAATATATACAAATATATTTTGATATGATTTAAAATTTTTATTTAAAAACTATCTTAATACTTATTTGATAAAAATTTAAATTTTAAGTTACCATATTTGGTCCGCGAAGGATGAAACTCTTATATAACATATTTTAAACATACTAGGATATCAAACCATATTAAGTTAAGGTTTCCCTGTTTTGGGATTCTGAAACAAATATGATAAATTTGAAATTATGAAATTAAATTAAATTTGAGTACAGTGGCAAATATATATTTCCACAGGCTAAGCTTTGTATGTGGGTTTTTGACTTAAAATCTACAATATATAATTTAAAACTTCTTTAAAGTCGAACTTTACAGTTACATACTTTTGTTGATGTGAAATTCAATTCATTCAAATGCATTTTGTAAACAGTTGAACACAAATTCCTAAATTTGAGAAATCATAAATATAAAATAAGTAATAAAAAATTTCTTGGTTTATATGTCGCAGTAAAATTAGTTACGTTGGTGCACCTGTTGATAGAAAATTTAAATCTATAAACCAATAATGCTTACGCTTCATCCCGGGGCCCGAATACTTTTCGCCATTTTGACACAACGCGACTGTTAAAGAAACTCACCACAAAGAGCGTAAAAACCATAAATTCATTTAGTTTCATGCTAGCTTTCTAAAGGCAAATTCACCCATTCAAAATATTTGTTCGGACAAAGTTTTTTTATATGAATATTTTCTCTCTCTTAAAAAGAGAGACGTAAAACTTCATATAAACAAATAAAAAAAACTTGGCCCGAACAAATATTTTGTTCAGAACGAATGGGTGTATCCATCTTAACAAGCAGTTTATTTTCGGTTTTTTTTTATTAGAAACAACAAACACATTGTACTTGAGATTGAAAAGAGAATAAATAGCAGGGTAAAAATATTTTCATGTGTGAGCTCTAAAAACACACATTTTTGATATTTCTTCTAAATGAAAAATCAAAAATTTGTTTAATTTAATTCACACTCATAAATGAATACAAACATTTTTTTGTTTATGGTCACACCTGAGTGTTGGCATATTTTTGTGTTTTTTGAGTGAGAAACAAGAAAATAACTGTTTATACCGTGCACCACCATAGTGGGGAGGGTATATTGGATTTATGCTAATGTTTGTAACGCCCATAAATATTGATCCAACACCCACTTTAACGTATACCGATCGACTCAGAATCAGTTTCTGAATTTATTTTTTAAGAAGAAGCTATGTTGATTTTTAAAGAATTCTTACAATATTCTGTGTTTTGCTTTTGAGCAAAAATATATTGTATTTAAGATTTAATAATAGCAACATTAAAAATATACGAACAGGTAAATTTAGGAAAATCGTATTTAGTTTAACTTAACTGAATTATACTTATGAAACTTAAAATTATATGTATATCAATAACCTACCTCTTGAATAACGGGCTTCAAAAAATGTTTTTGGAAAAAATATATTTTCTTCAAGCTTAAGCTCAAAATTTCTTTTATTTGTTTATTATTTCTTCCAAAGAAATAATTTTTAATAAGGATAAAAATGTCGAACAATTAGTTTAATAATAATACTCGTGCTTAACTTTAACCCATTTAAAGCCAAACCAAAACGACAAGAAAAATTTTAAAAAATTCTTTATTTATATAAAATTAGTAATAAAAATAAAACAGGAAAGTAAAAAAAAGTTGAAAAAAAATTGTTTCAGGACATAAAAGGGGTGTACCCAAATTGGCACAGTGGCCACTTATGAGTGAAAATTTGAAAAGCATCCTTTATCGATGTAAAGTGTTTTCTTGCATTTTTGCAACCCCAACGGCTTCTGTTGTGACAGACGACACAACGTACACGATTTGGAAGCTTTTCCGGAACGTGATCGGCGCCGTCTAGCTGTAAGCCTTCAATATTTGAAGTCGAAGGACGAGACGTAGTGCGTTTTTTTGGTAATATTTCGTCGAAATAGTAACTGGTCCATGCTGTTCTATCTGCTATATACATGCAAGCGCCAAGCATTTGACATAGCCATATCTAGCATGTAGGTAAATAAATCCCACCACCATTTTTTTTTTACCATGAATGCCGATTCTATATAATGATATAGATATGATATATGATCCATTTCATCAACTCCGCCCATACCTTTGTTATAATTTTGAAATTTTAATTTTTAGAATTTTGAGAACACCATCTTTTAACAAATCCTACTGGTTCATACGAGTCATGATTAGTAGCCATTGTGCAAATACTGTTATCCTTCCAACGGACCAATAATATCTCGTTATTTTTATCAAACCTATAATCAAACTCTGATTTTTTTCATCATCTCCTTTACATGTGTCAGAGGGCATTTCTTAGTGCGATTATCTCTTATTGTTCCTGTAGCACGGTAACCTAACTTACGCAAATCATTCAGCAAGTCGACACTTGTAAAAAAATTATCAAAATAAACTTTGTGATTCGCGGGGTTCGTCGATAATTTATCAAGCAGCATTTTGACAACCCTACTACCCAATGGCTCAGAAACAGAGTTAAGTGATTTACCACAGTAAATATCAAAAGAGTAGCAGTATCCAGAGGAATTTACTACAACCCAATTTTTATAGCCAAATCGAACTGGTTTGCCTCTAATGAACTGCTTTGCTGAAGGACGACCATAATATTTAACCATAGATTCGTCGATAGAAGTATTTTCGTGGAAAACGCCAAATTGGTTGAAGTTTTTGATAAGAACATCTGAAAGTTTACGTAACTTGAACATTTTGTCAGTGGTTTTTGAAGCTTGATTATTATCAACAAGGCGCAAATTTCTCTTTATTTCTTTAAACCTATTTCTGGACATAGCATTTGACACAACTTCTACTCCTATATCTTCATCTAAAGACCAATACAGGCTTTTCCTTGGAAGTGTGTGGTATCCAGATAGAATTAGTATTCCAAAGAAAACTTTCAGAACTGCAATGGTGACTGTAAAGATTGGCGATAAAGTGCTGCCAGCGATTAAGAAGACTACATAGTCAGTAATACATCAACTGACGTTTTCGAGTCGGTTACTAATTTCTGTCTTTGTGCATATTATAATATTATACTTGTAGCCATTGTACCCAAATTGGCACATCACTATTTTACGCGTTATAAAATCATATATATACAAAATATTAAACTAAAATAATTTTGTGTGATTCGATACATATTCAATTTGATTAAATAAAAGAATGACTTTAAACTTTACACAGAAAAATTAATTGTTGTTAACATAAACTTACCTCCACATTTGTGTTATTGATCAAACTGATTAGGTTATTATGTCACTAAAACTAAATATATTTAATTCGTTCTACATTTTTTATAACCATAGGTATTCCCAGTAATTATTAATGCATACATTTTTTAATAAATATTAATACTTTTTTCGTACACCCGCGATAAGTTAGTGTTCCCAAATTGGCACAGCGGGCGTAAATGGGTTAATCTTTAATTTACTTTGTTATTCGCAAATAATATTACAATTATAACGTATACATTTAAAGAACATTTGTTTACAATAACATTAACTTTAAATAAAAACTTTAATGATTTTGACATATTACTGTAATACTGGACGTACAAATTATTTAACAACATTAATTTATAGTAGAAATCATATAAAAAAAATATATATATTATAAAAAATATGCATTTATGAGCAAAATATGCAAACATATGCTGTAAAAAGTAACATATGCAGCAATGAGTAAAATATGCTGTAAAGAACAAAATATGCACTACCAAAATCGATGCCAAAATGCTTAAAATTGTGTGAAACTGATACCTAACTAAATGATTTGATGCTTTCACTTTTCTTAAAGCTAACCTCGCAATTCCTACAATATTGTCGATGTTTTATATAAACAAAAACAATATTTCTAATATTTCTATTTCTTCCAAGTATGCATAAAAAACAACAACAACAACAACAAGAAGACAAATTCTCCAATGGTAAAAATAAATAATCTGCCATAACTTGAACTGTCAAAACTGACAAATTCTATGTTTTATGAGCATAAGGAACTTAGACTGTAAGAGTGAGTGAACGATTATGTAAAACTCTGTGTGTGTGTGCTATTGTTGTTGTTGTTGTTGTTGTGAAATTGTAATTTGTTTTTATGCTATTGTTGTATAAGAGCGTCTGTTTAACGGAAATTTATATCCTTCAAAGTAGCACCTACAAGCAATCTATAAGTAGGTACATATATTTATAGTAAATCATTCTTTGAAAAAACCCTATACATATACATATGTATGTATATATATATTGGATATAGTTTTTTCAGTTCTTATTATTGTTGTTGCTTAAATCGCAAAACATAAGCTGTGTTCTTTTATCCATAAAATGGTTTATAACTACAAACAAACCAGTCAGCCAGTCAGGCAGTCAAATAACAAACCGTAAGACCATCAAAATGTTCTACAAGCATGTTCTACAACATGTTCTAAGTATATCGAGTCAATACACCGCACAGTGTTATAAACTATTGGTATTTATAACACACGTACATACTCGTATGTATAATATAACTATACACATACATACCATAAGTAAAGTCATTTATACAAATAAACCTTTGTTCATACCTATACATACATATGTATATATTTAAGTACATTTATGCTGTAATGTACCAGGAATAAAAATGTACTAGTTTTGGGACAATTTACGATCGAATAGGTACAAATAAGTCTAAGCAGCTAAATTGTCTTAAAACTAAGTGATTTTCGAAACCGAAATAAACAAATGATGAATTAAATCGTTATTGACTGAGCAGTATTCTTGAGCGTGCCAACTTTAATATTCAAATGGGGTTGAAAAACACTGTTCTGATAATTACAAAAAGGACAAACCAATTGGGCAAATATTAGTTATTAGAGTATAAGAGAACTTAGCGGCAATTAATACTCACACATAATTAAATTTGCAATTCTATAATTAGTATTTGTAATATTTGTTGTTAAAATAGGCACAAAGCATTCAGCTGGTACCAGTTTTTAAAAGCATGCAAACATAAATAACTTCAACTCCAGCAGACATACTAATGGCGTTGCACCGTCTAAGTTAACAGTTTAAGTGCACAATGACCATAGTTTTCATACGTAGCAGAAACTAACACACAAATCTCTTTCGAAATGTTCTCAATATGACTTGCTATGACTTCTGACGGGTCGAGGAGTCTTTAACTAGATAACTAATAAAAACATACATACATTATAGATACAACGTGTACATTATATCTTTGTACCGGATGACAGGATTAAAGGAACAACATTTCGTCTGACTTCACTGAAAATACTCGTTGATTCTATGGCCAACAGATTGTCAGCTGAGAAAAAGGCAAAAGGACTACAAACAAAATATTAATGATGCCCTTATTCATAAAAAGTTAAAGTAGATTTCAAATGTACTTTAAGAAAATTTTGTTTAAAAACACACTTTAAATCTACTTTATTTTTTATGAATACGCCAGTAAATGTTTTACATAATTTTAATATATCTGTACTTTATTTTGACGCGAAAAATCTGGTACTTTTCCCTTAACATTAGACTGTTTTTTATGTTCCTTATTGTTCATGGGTTATATTTTGCTTAACTTACTTATAAGTTATTATATTTTGTTTTAAATTTATACTTGTAGTATATATAATAAAATTTTTTTTACACAATATTAGGAGTTTACTTAATGTTGATGCTCACAGCTAATATAAAACAAACTGGCAGGTTTTCTGTATAAAAAAGAACACACAATATTTCGATGTATCCTCTAAATGTAAAATCAACATTATTAAAAGTTTGACAAAAATTCTTTGCAAATCTTAATAGAAAAATTGGACATTTATTCCAAAATCATCGTTCGATATTGCTAGAAATTCTATTGAATGTAATAGATTTCCTGCTGTCAAGTATTTTTAGAAATTTTGTAAGTAAAATTATATATTTAACACTTAAAGGTACCAATTTTCAATTTCATTAGTACTATTTTAAGATACTGTTTACATTTCATATCCCTGATCTGTGTGTGTGAATAAGGATTTGTGTTGTCTGCATGTGTATTGTATATTGTTCATACAATATTATTAATGGTTTTTGAAGTTATTGTTGAAGTAGCTATTAAATATTCTTCCATAATATAAACTTTATATAAGCAATATGTATGACTGCCTGGCTGTCTGTCTGTCTGTCCTTTTGTATTACTGTGTATGTGTGTCAGAGTTTGTAAATTTTATTGCTTGATTTTTGTTGTTTGTGGGTTAGAAAAGTCAAGAAGTCAATAATAATGTTGGTCTTTGCGGGTTCTGTGTGAATTCTTTTTTTGTTTATATATTAAATATTTTAATGTTTAAACTATTGAAACCTTTTGTAGGTAAGAGTTTCTAATGTGTGTGAGTTTATGTTTTTATAGCAATAGTAAATGTATTGTGTATGGTTCAATGAATTGTTTACTCTACTTAAAGTGTAGAACCAATACAGGTTTATAAATCCTTAGGAAACTGTTTTCAAATTCATATTATATTTATTTGTGTTTTGAATTTATTGAAATGTGTAGCATTTTAATATGTTTGCTGGTTTATAACACACATTTAGTTTAATAATTAGTTATGGAGTAATACGTTTCATTTTAATTTAAATGCTTTCTTTACATTTACATATAGCCACAAAAGTTAAATAAATTTTTATTAAACAGCATAGAGAGAACAGCATAGGTAGATTTTCTAGAACAATACGTATTATCGTGAAAACTGTAATTAATATTACTCATACCAACAGTAGTCCATAATTATTTACTTGACTATTGTGTATATAATAAGCAGTGATGCCAAATGTTGCATCATTAAAAGCACTGTGAGCGGGGTAAAAATTAACAAAATTGCGGGTAATAAAGCACCAAGATTGATATTCCTTATTATTGATGTTTTTATAACGAAAAGATAACAAATGGGTTTTTTTTTATAGTTTATATTAAAATAATATAAGAAAAACTTTTACACGGATCTGTTGCTTTTTCGTGTTTTTTTTGTATGCCTTTGACTTAGTATATGACTATATCAGGCCTTAATTTCACAATTAAAACAAATTCAAAGTACCCTTAACTCATCTTTTGCTGGTCTAAGCCACATTTTTTATGCTAGATCATTTTTCCAAGGTTTTCTGTAATTTTGTTTTCTATTTGAAAAAAGCCATATTTATTTGATAAACTTTAACAAAAATTGCATGAAGAACTTACTTTTATAAAAATTTTTTAATTTTATCAAATCTAAGGCACTTTCTGTTTAAATTTGCACAAAATGAAAGTAAAAAAATCACTGCCCAAAAAATTAATAATAAAAGTTTTTGTACGGATTTTAAAATATATGCTTGAAGAAAAGTTTAGCAGCGTTTGCAAATACTACTCAAAACAAAAATGTAATATGCAGTTGGTTAAAAAAGTATCAGGAGTGTTTAAATAATAGTAGTAAAAGCACTGTGAGAAATTGTAAAAAGTGCTTTTCCAAAATGAGTATTTAATAAAATTTCGGGTATTTTAAAAGCAGGAAAGTACAAAAAAAGACCTGAAAAGCGTCAAAATAACAACGCTGATAATTAGTAAAGCATTGTTCGAACTTAAAAAAATAGTTTGTTAAAAAAAAAATGCTAAATATTAATTCTTTATGAAGTATGCCTAACAATTCGTCATTGCCTAATAGAAACATCATGCAAACTTGCTGTTTTAATGGTTTGGCTGGCTGTTATTGAAGTATGAATTAAAAACTTCCATGTCAATAGGTGCGTATAAATGTCAATTTGCCAATCATTTACTCACCATTTGTTTTCATGTATATGAGTTGGGGCGTGTGTAAAAGCTGTTGTACTGGATGCTAAACCACTTGTCAAAATTGTGTTTTTACACTGCAGGTGATTTTAACATGAAAATGGTTGTCTAAACAAAAGGATGCCAAACTTTAAATGGTAAGGGATTTTAACAACAACTATACAACTACAAAGAACTCAAATAAGTGTATAATAAATGCTTATAGTTTATAGTTATTTCAATATTAATATAGGCATTTGTTAAAAGTGTTGGATTTTATTAAACTAAACATTTTTTTTACACTTTAAGCGCTTTCATTTAAGCAACTTTTTGTTCAAATAACCTGCAATGCAACTTATTTTTTTTTGAACTTCGTAACAATACCCCACTCAACGTACGATAAACAGCAGATGAAATTTAATTATTCTTTTTAAATTGAATTTTTATTTAATTTTACTCATTTGCTCAATTGCATTATTGCATTGTAAACTGATTTGAAACTCAATTTCAATAAATGTTCATAAATACTACGTTTGATTTGTACTCTTCATATGTTCTCATATATTGTGACATTTTCGACACTAAATACTCGTACTACTGACTATAAAATAGTTTCTTTTTTTTTGTTGGCAAACCTTATTGTTTAGCTTTTAAAAACATTTACATTTACAATTGTGTTAGAATTTAGGTCATTGGACATATTCACACAATGCTATAATTATTATGAAAACTTTTGAAAATTGTTCACTATTTGAGTTTTGGTTGTGGGAAAATGTTTTTATTAAGAAAAGCAAACACTCAATAGGAATGTAAACAGTTTTGGTTTATTAAACAAATAATTAAATAAGAATATTCTAACTAATACAATTTCTAGTTGTCTTTAATAATTACTTTTCAAAATGATAACCAAGTGAAATTTTTGTTGGCGAAATAAAATTCAATAATTTGATGACTATTATTATAACAACTCAAATAATAATAATAATTCTGGCATGAACGTGTGAAGCGAGTAAAAAAGGAACGAAGCTGTAATAAGCGGATTTAAATCAATTTTCAATATTCTTTTAAAATTTTCACTTTTAATTTTTGTTTTACAATTATTTTATAGCCAAATGTTTTCGAACACACATGTTTAGAAGTTTAAGAGTTAAAATTCAAAATATTAAGTACCATTTCAAATAAAGTACGATTAAACACAAAATGTAATTTCTGTTAAAGTACTATTTGACATAAAGTATAATTTAAAAGTTAGTAACATTTATAAAAATTTTTTTCCTGAAGAAGCTACTCAAAGAGTAGCGAAATATTGAAATAAAAATGAAAATATTTTATAAAAAATCCTAAAGCTTTAATAATTACCAAAATCTAAATAAAAAAGGTCAAATAAACAATAATAAAAAATAAAAAAAAGTTAGTAACATTTCTAAAAATATACAATCAAAAGTTTTAGTACTATTTATGGCAATGTATGATTTTAGATAAAGTATAACTTAAAATAAAGTACCAGTTAAGATAAAGTACTATTTCTGCTAATGTGAAATTTATGTTAAAGCACTTTTCCCGTCTATGTTCACTCATTAAGGAAAAAGTACTACTTAAGAAATGGTACAATTTTACATAAAGTACAATTTAAGATAAATTACCATTTTTCATAAAGAACAAATTTAGTTAAAGCACCATATTAAAGAAAGTACAATTTAAGACAAAGAGCCGTTTTTATTAAAGTACAAAAGTAACATTTTGATAAAGTAACAATTTAAATTAGAGTTATATAAAGTACAATTTTAAAAAAGGATCCATTTTGATAAAGTATCATTTTATATAAAGAACAATTTATTCAAGTAGTTTTTATTCGACCTTTTCATGTATTATAAATAAAAATGCTTTTGTTTCAAGCTCGAGGCCAGTATTGAAAATAAATTTTATTTTATTTTATTTGCCGATATTTCGATGCTCTTTGAGTATCATCATCTGGGCTTGTAAATAAATAATAATTTATATGGACCACGGAAAATTATTGTGTAGTTCTCCTTATCGTCTGTTGAACAGATGTTGGTCCATATAAATTATTATTTATTTACAAGCCCAGATGCTGATACTCATTGAAATAAAATAAAATTTATTTTTAATACTGGCCTCGAGCTTGAAACAAAAGCATTTTTATTTATTAGAACAATTTATGTTAAAATACCATTTCGATAAAGTACAATGTAAAATAAAGTACCATATTGATAATGTGTAATTTAAGATAAAGTATAATTTTTGAATAGGCCATTTCGAACAAAGCACCTGTGAAGATGAAATACAATTTATTATAAAGCACACTAATAAACAAGTAAGAAAGTATAGTCGGTTAAGTCCGACCATATAATACCCTATACCTGGTATAGTAGCTATGACCTATTATGGACCGATTATCATTCAAGTTATTAACATGACTTCCGATCATATGCAAATGATTTTCAATAACTTTTATCTTCATATCAAAACTTGAAAATTATTTATGCAAATTAAAGTAATTTTACATGGGAGCAATGAATAATTATGGAGTAATCGTTATGATTCTTGTATATATGAAACTTATTCGTATTGAATTTTATTTTGATATCAATATTTTTAAAAGATTTATGGTCGGTAAGTGATGTTCGAAAGTGGGACTTATTTTGGAGCTATGGTTAATTATCAACCGATCTGCACAAAATTTGTAAAAGTGATTTCGTTTCACGTACAACTAATTTATGACGAAATTCGTTAACGTGTATAAATCAAACATTTATAACCGTTAAAGTACTTTTAAGCTACGACGTTTGCATGGGAACTAGATGAAATAATGGATCGTTTTAAACAAATTTTAATTCCAATCGTCCTTGGACTGCATAAAATTCTTATACTAAATATTATTGCACAATCTTCAAAATTGCGATCTGTACTATGTGCACAAAGTTTACAAGCACAGCCAGACAAATAGACGGACGGACATCTTTAAATCGACTGAGAAGTGATGCTGAGTTGATCGGTTTGCTTTAAGGTGTGTGTTAGACTAATATTTTTGGGCGTTACAAACATCCAATATAGGGTATATCCAATATAATAAAATGGAATAATTTGAAATATATAACATTAGGTAAGAATAACCATTTGAATACAAATACCGTTTAATAAAATTATTGTTTAGAATAAGTTTAAGTTCACTGAAAAGTACAATTAAGTTTCCTTCGTTAAATGTTGTGATGGCTGTAGAAATCTATATTCAAAAATTAACATTTATATTTTCTCGTTTGGAAGAACAAAAGCCTATACATTATGTCTATAAACTCAGGCTTTGCCTTCTACTAAGAAATTACAACATTAACCAATTAATATTTTACCCGTCAATACATAGCAACAGCTACATAAATTTAATTAGCCAGGTTTAAAACAAAATTGGTATTTATTATTTAACAAAACTATGAACACTTTTAAAGACTTTTTCAACAAGAACATTGTTTTCTAACAGGGGCATAATAAATAACATGAACGTTTCGAGAATTCAGTAGTAGTAGTTGTAATAATACTTACAATGAATTTTAAAATGATCCTCTGATCCACTTCCACTTCTGAGATCCTAATTAAGAAGTTGGTTGGTTCAAGAACAATTGTTGAGAAGCCTTTGCCTTTAAAAATTAGGCTGCTATTACGGTGAATGAATCATGTTGTCGGGAAATGCTAACAACTTAATTTTAACCTGTTATTGTTGATGTCGACAACATGCGAGACAGACCCGAAACAACGAATTTATTACAAACAAAATGTCTCGATAACATAATTTAACAAAATTCAACTTTTTATTGATCGGCTCCATTGTGTATTGTAACAGCAATGGTTTATTTTTTGTGAAACTATGTCAAACAGACCACATCGAATCGATTACAGCTTTTATATCGATATTTTGCCGAAATGTGATTGTAAATTTTGATAAAAGCATTGATATAAGTATGTGAGGTCAAGGTTTACGTCTGTCCGATAACATTTTTCATTTATAATAGACAAATCTCATTATTTTTAATACAATAAACATTTCAATGATTTATTTTGTTTTTAAAAACAAAATCTCATTGAAAACCACTTTTAGTTTACACCTATAAAGATTTTTTCCGATCACATTTTTTTTCAGTAGACATTAAAAACAAAGAAGTCACTATTTTTATGTTAACTGAACATAAAAACCTGTGCTGGGTTCTGTATTCAAAAATCATTACAAATGATTTGTGTACACACAATATTCTCATAAATCTTTTATTATTTAAGATAACAAAATTTTCGTACTAACTCACTCACTCATACATACATTTATTTCTGCAGGAAATAAATGGCCATAAATAATGTTCATTTTCAAATACAACGGCGGTAATAATTATATATATTTATTTTAAATATTAACCAAATTTAATAAAACTCTACACCTTTTCCAGTTGAAATTGAGAAATTCCAAAATGGATATTGAGCAAAAACAAATTGAAATTCAGAAATGTAAATTACTATTGAGAATACGCAAATTCAAATTGAGAAATTGAAATTGATATTGAGAAAATAAAAGTTGTAATTGAGGAATTAAAATTTGTATGAAATTTTTTAAATATTTTGTTTTACTTATAAAATACATTTCATGATTTTAAGTTACAAATCTAATAAAATTTTTTATTTCTCAATTTCAATTTGTATATTTTATTGGACTAGCACTCAGGAGACGACCCCTACTCATGCAATGCATTGTGTTGGAACTGGGAAAATAGGTTATGGGAGGGAGAATAGAGGGAGTAGTGTTTGTGAACATTTGATTTTAATTTTCCTATATTGAAAGTGGGAGGGAATACTTCTGCTGGTAGTTTATTACACATACGGATAGTACGGCTAAAGAACGAATTTTCCCTGTAGTGTGTTGTGCGAACCAATGTCCAGTTGACCATGAATGCATGGGCCCTGACTGAAGAACGTGTATTATGTAAAAAACTACGTTTTTCGGGAACAAGTTCCCTAATTTCAGCGGAACACATTCCATTATAGTATCGATACAACAGTGAAACACAACCCACATTGAGACGATGCTCCAATGAATCAATAGAGTTGTATATCCTACTGTCACCGATAAGCATCTTCGCCCTCTCCTGTACGCGGTCGAGTAACTCCATAATAGACTTCGAAGCACCGGCCCATACATGTCCCATTTTTGGTCGAATATAGGTGGTGTAAATAGTATGGAGATCAGATGGAGTGAAGTCTTTCCTACACCGTTTGAAAAAACTAAGGCACTTGAACGCTTCTTTTGACACTTGAATAGTGTGTTTGGTCCAGCGGATATCACACTAGATTCTCATGCCTAGAACGTCAAGAGCGTCTGATTCCTTAATATTTACACCGCCCATAAAAAAGGATAAAGCAACATGATCTATTGTGCGTTTGTATGATAATATCCAGATTCAATCTTACGTGCATTAAAATCGACTCTATTCGTACAACCCCATTCTGAGATTTTCTTAAGAATATTTATATTCTCAAATAATTTGTTATTATTATTATTACTATTAGTATTATTATTATTATTATTATTATTATTAGTATTATTATTATTATTAATTTGTATTTCTCATTTTAAATTTATTATTTCTCAATATCAATTTGATTTTCTGAATTTCAATTTGTTTTTTCTCTACATTAACTTGGATTTCTGACTTTCAATTTGTTATTTCTTAATATCAATATGGATTTCTGAATTTTAAATTATTTTTTTCTCAATTTCAACTAGAAATGGTGTAGTACTTAGTTATAAAAAAACTAACAATAAAACATTTTCATTTACACTTACACTTACAAGCGAAACGAATTGAAACAATTACTTTGTTTCAACGAGTGACATTTTGTAAAGAAACAAATATTTGTTACAACAACAAACATAACTAATGAGCTTTCTCTCTTTCTCTCTCTCTCCTTTTTACTTTAAAAGTAGTTGCCGTAATTGTTGCAAAATACTATGAAAAGAATTTCACTCAACTAAATTGAATGAACTCAGCTGTGTGAAAAATTAACATTTCTGCTTTGGGATGTAAAATGAAATAATAAAAAAAGAAAAATAATAAAATTAACTACAAAACAAAACTGTCAATTAATATGCTTATGGCGTGTATACGTAAATATTTGAATGTTTCCTTTTGTTGCTTTCTTTCCTTTTTTTTAATACTTACATTACTCTTTAATACTTCACCCTTCCCTGCCTTAACTCAACCCACACCACATGCAGTTTGTAATTTACAGTCAAGTCTGAAAAACAATTTAAATTTTCAGTGTTAGAAACTACCAAAAGGATTGATTATAAGTATGTAAGTGAATGTGTGTGCCGGAGAGTACGTGTGAATTTGTTCAGAGGAAACGAAGGGTATAAACTCATTTTAGTTTTGCTTAGGAGCATGTTATGTAGTGTATGTATGTATGTGTGTATTTTGTATGTAAAGTAATAATCATTTAAATATTCACGCAGTTATTGCGTGCATTTTAAACAGTATAATGAACATTTGTTTATTTTAACATCAACGTTTCTACTAAAAAGAGTTATTACAACATTTGCGTAGTATTGGCAACTGTAGCTGTATTCAGTAGAGGGTACTGTGTGTGTGAAATTTTTATAGTGTTACAAAATATACTTCATACGTTTAAGAAAATTAATTGATTGCTCATTGCCAAAATTTCAATTACAAATACATACTTACAATTTATTTAAACATTCAATTCAAATAAGAATGGGTTAAGTCATAATGTAGGAGGGATACTAGTCATGCTATTGGTATATATTCGTCAATTCTTAGAAAGGGCTTTTCAAGCAGAACTTTGTTTTTCATAGCAAAGTAAAACAAAAGAATTTCTATCATGGCAATTTGTATTGTGTTGGAAAGAGTAAGATTTCACATTTATTAAAATAAAAATGATATCGCACAGTTGTCTACTACGACCAGATGTCGATTCTTTTATTAGCATTTTCTTTAATCACGTGAGGAATTTTGACTATAATTGACTATAATTATCTTTTATCATAGTCCTACAAAAAGTCATGCATTGGTGACATAAGCTGAATTTCGTAAAATTATGCGATCGATCGGTTTGCAATAAATTCATTGTTTCGATGGCAGTGTGAATTGCGGCTATATCATCAGTTATATGCCAAAATTTAGTTATTAACATCTTTTGATACCGCGATTCATTCAACTTAATCGCATTTCAAGACAAATTTCCGGAAAATATTGGCCTAATCACATCTTAAGACCACATATCACATCATATAGGGACAGCTTGCAACAATTGCTCTTGAATTTTCAGAAGTACAAATACCATAATTTCAACGACCAAGTTCTTAATAGATGTCTTAACAGGACGATAATATTGGCCAAAATTATCACGAGTATTATGAAATGTAGCTTTTACAGATCCAGATTTTCGATCAAAATTTATTTCATTGTAAAAAATTTAAAAACATTCATGTTATTCCAATATACGCATGTTAGAAAACATAGTATTGTTAAAAAATAAACTCTATTAAGGTATGGTCACACTAGACAAATATTAACTCAAAACAGCGTAATCACATTTTTTAGCATACTTTTATTTGACGCTATTTGATTTTACAAGTGTTTTGTAAGATCAAATAGCATCAAATAAATAAAACTAAATTTGTTTGTATGACTTGTCCTAAATAGCATAAGTTTTTTAAATTCATAAAACTATTTTAATATATTTTATTTAGTGGTTACGTCTTTTTCATCAAATATTTGCCATGTGTGGCATTACCTTTGGAACGTCATATTTGGGTATTTATAGAGATTTGCAAAATTAACGCATGGAACATAAGGAAATTTAATCATGGACTCGTAGTACATTTAGTTGCGAATATTTTTTTAGATTTTCGTTTTTAAATAAGAATTTAAAGTTTAGTAAATGTTAAAAACTTTTATATCACGTGACCCATAAGAAAAGGAAGATTAAAGAAGTTTCTTAATTTATTAAAAAATATTTACTTAGCACTAGTGTGTATTTTTGCCAGTTAAATATTGTTATTTTTTGTGAAACATTTTGTGTGTCACACTTTGGAAACCAATATTTAAAAATTGTAAATATGATTTGAAATTTCTTATTTATTAAATACTATTTAGATAGTAATACAACGTATGTATGTATGTGAAATAAATGTACACATTCTCACACACACAATATTTGTACAAAATTTAGTAAAAATAATATGATATTGGTTTTGAATATAGTTATGCAATCTTTTTAATTTTTAAATGATATTATATTTCGATAACATTTGTTAAAATTTAGCAAAATTAGACTATTCAAAAAACCGTTAAATGAATTATCAGAAAGGCCGGTTTTTTTGTATCGGTTACACGGATTTTATAATTAAGAAATAAAACTGGGGAATAAAACGGTAGAAACGGCCGAAAACATTTATATAAATTAAAAGTTTTTGGTTCCAACTGATTATTTAATAAAATTTGAGGCCTCTTAAAATATCACCATTTTAATAATATTTTATATTTGGAAATACTTTATACACATTTTCATTGTCTGAAGTTATAGTTTAATTGATAATTTAAAAACAATTAAGAAAGTATAGTCGGTCAAGTCCGACCATATAATACCCATACACCCATTTCAAAAATGGGCGCTATAGAGGACTAATTATGGAACGATTATTCAAGCATTTAGTGACATGTGTTCTGTGCATATAAATATTTTTTATATATTAAATTTTATCGCGATATAAACGTTTTTAAAAGACTTATACTTGTTAAAGTGATTTACAGAAGTGGGTCTTATATGGGAGCTTTGACTAATTATGGACCCACTGTTGTAAAATTAGGTGTCATTATTCCTATATAAAAATTTTTTTTATTTTTGAGCAATCATTAAAAATTTATTTATTTAACAAACGTTTATTAAGACAGATTTGCATATAAAAATTCGCTTAATAACCGTTCGTTAAAGTTAATAATCGTTTTTGAATAAGGGGGTTAGTTATTATATTAACTTTTCAGCTATAAAATAATACTAAGTTCAGAAAAGAAGTTTTGTAATAAAGAAATATTTTCTATATGAACTTATTTGCGTTGAATTTTATTTGGATACCAATATTTTTAGGAGAAGTATGGTCGTTAAAGTAATTTTCGAAAGTTTGTCTTATATGCGAGCTGATACTAATTATGGACCAATCATCATAAAATTGGGCCGAATATTTAATAATGTTAAATATTAGTTGGATACCAATATACTAAATCAGTCAGCCAGCCAGACGAACTGACAGACGGACCGATGGATCAGCATGGTTGAATCGACTTAGTAAGCCATTCTGAGTTTAAGGTGATTATTGAACTTGTACTTCTGAGCGTTACAAACATCAGCACAAATCCAATATACCCTTTTCACTATGGTGGTGTATTGTACAATCATTTTCTATTTAAGATATGATTCCTTTCATATTACCCAATAATGTGTAAAAATGTAACAAAAACGCATACAAATTGTTTACAATATATTTTTTTCTAGTAAATATAAAGAAAAAAATAAATAACACTGGATATAATGAAAACCCGGTTAAACGGGGTGCGAATAATCCGAAAAGCGGTTTTCAAAAAGCCGAATTTTAAATAACCGAATATTTCAGAATTTTTTAGGCATGAGTAGTTTACAGTTTATCATTTTTGATAAATAAAAGGGGGCAGTTATACAACATAAATCAGTTATAAAATTCTAAGAACAAGTAAATTAGGAAATTTTTAAAGAAAATCCTTATACATTTTATTTATAATTAATAGGTTTGAAGCAAATTAATCAATTTGGACTAGAGGACAGAGCCAAAAAGATAGTCTAACTGCACTGAAGAATGAAAAATTAATCGTTTTTTCAAATTGACCTTTCCAAATCAACCGTTCTAAACTCTTTTCATTCCAAAACTTTTGTCTTCTGCAACTAATTTTGGAAGCTGAAGAGCAACGTAGCACTCAGCAATTGGTTACAGAAGGCTCGATTTTTGGAAGATGCAATTCAACCAAAATACGGTCAAAACAACATCATTGTATTAGGTTTTGCCAAAAAAAAAAATTTGGCGGCTGACAGTTTAGGGCTTGGTCTTTATATACAGTAGGTATATTTTTTACATACGTTTTCATTGCTAAATAATTCCTAAAAAATAATGATGATCTGCTGCACCATCCAGCAGATTTTCATCTTATAGCTTTGGAGTTCAAAGAAAACACGTGTAATTGTCGTAAGCAAATGCATCCATGGCGTATCGGTGTTTGGTACATATAATAATAGTGATAATGTAAAATAATTTTTTCTATCTAATTTGGATAATATATGTTTTCAATAAGACATACAGTTTGTAAAACAATTCAATTATTGTGTGAGTTGTTTAATTGTTTGGGTGATAAAAATTGGCCTGCTAGAGCGTATGAATTAAAACATTTGGATTTAATTTCATCAATTATACAACAATTATATTGCTACAAATATATAACTAGGCGTGTACTAAAAAAGTAAATTTAAAAACTGCATCAATGAAATTCAGCCACAAGTATGGAAATCGCTAAAAAGGGTAGAAATGGGGTCAACAATATTCAGTGTCCTTTTTGGCAAAAACTCTCTTGTAGAGATATACCTATAATTTTTAAAAACCGAGTAACAACTCTAGATAAAACAGGGTTCGAATCTTCCGTGCATAAAAAAATATTTAAAGATTCTCCATAATTTTTCAAAAGCTTTAATTTTTTATAATATTAAATATGTAAAGATCACTTACTTTTAAGTATTACACAGTACTTTACTAAGTACATAAAATTTAATTGATTTTTCTGAATGTTTATTTAACATAGTTTTTTATTGACCCATATTCACGCACATTCTTCAAACACTACAATATCAAATTTTCTAGCGCCAGAAGTTAAATTTTCTTCTACGAAATGTTTATTTAAGAAAAATGAAATGAAAAGTCAAAAAACGTTTAATAATACGACGAGTAATAAACTCTCCTTTGATAATTTACATTGCAAGAAGGCCATAAAAACAACAACACTCATATCTGTGAAGTACAAATACCACAACAACAATAATTTACTAAAACTGCTATGTGGCAGTCTGCAACAAGAACAACAATAGCAGATACTAAATGTTGAACTCTTTGCTTTACTGGTTTAACTTTTTCCGGCATTGAGTTATTAGCGCAACAGCGGAAGTAATGATAACACCAACAACAACAAAAAGGAAATGAACTGTTTTTTTGTTGCTGTAAACATTTTTGGGGGAAAGTGATGGGGGCTAGTAAAATTTAATAAAAAATGGAGTTAACTTTAAAATAAAGACAAAAAAAAAACAGTTTTGCTAAAGCAAGTGCTTTGCTACTTTGTCTTTACCATTCCTTTAGTTGAAATTAAAAAGAAAAACTGGTGGTTTTATTTAACAGACTCTTCTGCTTACTTTTATAATTGTTGTTGCTAATGCTGTTGTTGTATTTGTTTCAAAGGCAATACCAGCAATTGCAAGAGCGCTACGAGGCAACAACATTGGCTGGCTGGCTGTGGCAGAGAAACTTTGCTCAACACACAGAGCGTGCATAAAGTTCATTGAAGCAAATGGGAACATAAAATGGCAGTAATGATGGTGGTAAAAGCATTGAAAACGAAGGCGTTTTACAGCGCTTAAATGTGAAAACACGTGAACATTTTAAAAGGCTGAAGGGAAATGAATTTAATGAAAGATGTATTTAAAATTAAAAGCTTTTTATAACGAAATTTCTGCCAAATAACTGTTGGAAATAGTCTTTAAATTAAAAGGGAAAATTTAATTTAATGATGGCTGTTAATAAACTGAGCAATGTTGCTGCTGGATTAAGTAATTATTGGAATACTAAATTTCATTAATTTCTATTGTTAGATCTAGTTTGGTGTCAGATTAGATGAATTTGTTGTATAATTTATTATTTTAAGTTATTTTTGCAATAATGTCTTTAATCACTTATTTGTTGTATGTAACGTGGCCCTGGTATTTAGTAGATTTTGGGAAATTTTCCTTTTTGACTTTAATTCATTTTTTATACACATAATTAGCGTGGGTAGAGTAAAGGATGCAAACACCACTTCTTTCCAAAACACCTTTTTTGCATAATATTTAACAGACCTCATTAATTCACATAAAGAGATTATAATGTATCCCAGCTAAGATTAATTCAAATATTTGCAGGATATATACTATCCAAAAATTAAAGCAGCATTAAAATTAAATAGAAACTACAGCTTTTACTTAAGTTTGTTATATTTATATTGATTAATAAAGTTCATAGCGTTTTAGTATATTGAATAGCACAACAGGAAGTTGGGTCCCACGGATTTGGTGGTACATACGTACTATTTTGTCGAAATTTTCTAAAAACGGCTGGTTGTAAGGGCTCGTTGATTTCATGGAACATAGTATGTTTAATGGTGTTGATCTAGGATGCTAACTGTGTTTGCCGAAAAGAGAGAGGCACAGAACAGGAAATATTTCATACGGTAATTTGATTGTTTCATGTGTTATATGGCGTGTGGCACCATCTTGTTGCATATTATCAATATAATCTAATTTATGGAGAATGAACTCTGTTGTCATATAGCGCTGTCAGGCATCACCAACATTCACTCTTTCACCAGCCTTACTGTCATTTTCGAAGAGTTAGTGCCCAATGATGACCGAAATCCGTACATGTACATAGATCTGCCGATTAACAAAGTTATCAAGATGAAACGACTTCAAAGACTTAAATTATTCTAGAAATGATGTTCAACAATAGAAATGAGTTATTATTCAGTGCAAATTTAAATCACGCATGAATTTTTGACACTTTTTACAATGTTACAATGACGATGCTTAATATCTGTTTATTTTGACCGATAAACTCTTCTCATTTACAAAACCCATAAACCTGTCAAGGCATCGTGGAAACGATCTACAGCAATAGCAAATCAATTATTTCCTGATATGGAAATAACATGGAAGTTTTGATATTTTTCTTGTTGACATATCAGTAGTGGAAGCTTTCACAATTGTTACAGTGAATGTAATTTCTCTTGAAAATTCCATAAAAATATTAAATATTATTATTCTAGAAAAAGAATTTTCAAGCAAAATAACCGCTATTGAGCTTCAGCATGCCTATGCATGCACAACATGACATTGTTTTGTGCGCTATGTGCATTGGAGACGTGTATAATCAATCCTGTTTTATACTCTACACCACCATAGTGGGGAGGGTATATTGGATTTGTGCTGATGGTTGTAACGCCCAGAAATATTGCTCCAATACCCACCTTGAAGTATACCGATCGAGTCCGATGTCCGTCCGTCCGTCTGGCTGGCTGGCTGGCTGGCTGGCTGGCTGGCTGGCTGGCTGGCTGGCTGGCTGGCTGGCTGGCTGGCTGGCTGGCTGGCTGGCTGGCTGGCTGGCTGGCTGTACATGTAAAGCTTGTGATCAGAGTACAGGTCGCAATTTTGAAGATATTGCAATAAAATGTGGTACGTGACATTTTTTGGGCCCAAGGATGGATGGGATTGAAACTGGTGGAAATCGGTCCATTATTTCATCTGGCCCCGATACAAATGTCCTTCCGAAATTAGGGCTTACCGATCATAAATCTTTGAAATATGCAAGTATGCAAACAAATTTCACCACAAATGATTAATAAATGAAGCTAAATCACATCTATAAATTTCGTGAAGATCGGTCCATAATTAGTCGTAGCTCCCATATAAGGCCCACTTCTGAAAATCAATTTAAAGAGCATAACTCTCTCAAAAATGTTGGTATCCAAATAATATTGAACGCAAATATATTTCATATGTATGCAAATAATACGGTACAATTTTATAATGGTCGGTCCATAGTTAGTTGAAACTCCCATATAAGACCCTCTCCGTAATTCACTTTAAGCTCCATAAATCTTTTAAAAGTATTTATATCGAGATAAAGTTTAACACATATAATATTTATATTCTCAGACATCATAACACAAACATTTTTGGATGATCGGTCCACAATAGGTTATATCTCCCATATAACGCCCATTTCTGAAATTTTTTTTATACATTTACTGGGTGTAGGATATTATATGGTCAGGCTTGACCGATTATACTTTCTTATTTGTTTTAATTCTTGAATGGATCGTGCGATCGAGAGATGTTAAGAACTGAATTTTTTAACAGTATGGTGCCATCTACACAAACCGACCAAAACAATAAATTTATTGTAAATCAGAGATGATCATTTCATAGTGCAATTGCTTATTGGCCCAACCCACTACTTTGTTATGCTCTTTTAATTCAGTTGTCTTTCACAAGGCAAATGGACACATGCTTAGCGGATGCTATAAATGTTTTTAAAATACAGTACGTAAAAAAAATTATGGTACCATTACGAAAATTTTTCGTAATATAAAATGCATTTGTTAATTCTCAATGCCTTTTCTGTTATAAAACATTTAAAGGTCACATTTTAAATTTTCAAGATAGGTTTAAAGATTTTTATTTTCAAGATAGGTTTAAAGATTTTGATGCCCTTGAATCCTTTCTTGATCTTTTTAAAGCCCCCTTTAAAGTTGAAGTTACAAAATATGAGTTAAAAATACAAACGGAACTCATTATTTTTGCAAAGCGAAATAATTTTTTATTATTTTTTAAACCGAAACAATTTTTTACGTTTACTATTTTAAAAAAATCTTTCGTTTACTTTTTCGTTTTACTGTACTTTTAAATTTCTCTCATTTTCTCACCAATACATAAGCTTTTGAATTTTGATCACCTCTGTTGTAAATACAATTTTCAGTTAGTTTTTTAGCTTTAGTTTTCTGTTAATTGACCGACGGCAACACCATTGCATTATTTGTGGGGCTATGTTAAGGATAGATTCGATTACAGCCTTAAGACTCAGAATCAATGACGTGATTAACAAAAGTAACCCGCTAATTTGGCAAAATATGATTGCAAATGTTGATAAAAGAATTGAAGTTGTCGCGTTCGACATCTATTCGATGTCATTTTAAATTTCTAATTGTATAACCTTACTGTTTCCAAAACAATACCAATTTTTACGGGTTTCTTATAGATTATTTGTTTTAGTTTATTTTGAAGCACAAATTTTCTGTTAAAAAATCCTTTATTTTTTTAGAACTCTATATAAGAGCGCTTCCTTTTTTCTTGTAATTGTAAATTTGAATTCTTCTAAATGAATTAAATTGATAAAATACAATCACGGAAAGGAACTAAATTTTTATTAAAATTTTTATGTAATTTCACTCGAAAATATATTAAATTTCTTTTAACCAACTGGTTGAATGAACTTCTTAAAAAAAACTCTGTCATCTGTAACTTTTTCCTTAAACAATCATGTATTCATACATTCATAATAAATGTGATGACAATAAGTTTCGAAACATGTCTTTTCCGTGTGATCCTGCAGTGTCCTCCTTCTTGTCTCTACAAATGCCACTATCATGTACGACAGCAGCGAAAACTTTTCAATGAGCACAATAAAAACGAAAAATCCGTATTAAAATAGAAAAACTTGCCAGTTTTTTTTGTATGTATTTAAACTAATTTGCATTTTGTGTGCGGAAGAGAAAAATTTTTTTAATTAACTATTATACATTTAATGAGTGTCATGCATTATGAATTCATAAAAACTATTTTTGTGTTTTTGGTTTTTCCTTTCTTTTGCTATAACAGAGAAATAAGGTTGACATAAAAGATGGCAATGTAAAGACGACATAGAAAATGTTTTCCACATACATACAGCTGTACATACATTCATATAAGTGTATGAAATTATTCTGAAATAAACTTTCGTTTTGGTGGAATGACTTTAAATAGAGACAGTTTTTTAAAATTATATGTATATACATACTATATATGTATGTATGATACATATTTGGTTTAAAATAATTAAATAGAAAACTAAAATTTAATTGAAATGTTAAAATTTTTAAGTAACTTGTTGCAAAATTATGTATTTTCCAAAAAAAAATTCTCTATTTAATTATACCCTTCACCTTCATAAGAAGGGTATATATAAGTTTGTCATTCCGTTTGTAATTTCCACAATATAATTTTCCGACCCTATAAAGTATATATATTCTGGATCCTTATAGATAGCAGAGTCGATTAAGCCATGTCCGTCTGTCTGCCTGCTTTCGAGAAGTTTGCTATTTAAAATCTGCAAAATCCGTCCATAAATAACGAAGATATGAGCAAAAATCCGAGACAATCTCTGAAAATTTCATCAAAAAAACTAATAAACTCATCAACAGATGGCGTTGATCACACAAAGTGTATTAATAGTGTTACTAATAAACTCATCAACAGATGGCGTTGATCACAAAAATATATTGTTAGAAAAAAATTCATCAACAGATGGAGTGTTCAACATCAAAGTGTTCGAAAACTTCAAGTGTGTAATATAAATGTGTAAAAAGACAGTGTGTTAATTTTTAATTGTGTTTGTGTACATTTAAATAAATAAACCTCGTTATATTTTCTTTAAACTACTTGACGCTTTTATTTTGCAATTAAAAATAATCCGGTTTATTCAAAGAAAATAAACTACCGTTTTTAAACAGTAAAAACGTAAGAATATAATATATATATGTATGTGTGTATATAATATAATTATGTATCCACAACAAAGGTGAAGGGTATATAAGATTCGGCATAGCCAATTATATCACTCTTATTTGTTTTTAGCTAAATCTGTTTGTGTATAAACGTTATAAATACATACAATCATTGTCACTTTAATTTTGAAGTCCTTAATCATATTTTACTACCACGTCAAATTCTAGTTAAGACTTTTAAAAACTCGATTCTTATCCACAATAATGCTAAATATTTTTTTAAGTCATGACTGGAATTTGACGTGATAGTAAAAAATGATAAGACATGACAGTAGCCTTTACAAAGCCATAAACACCGGTATACAAAATGTTATGATCGGCCTAAAAATAGCGACACAGTAAACAAAATACTAAAAGGGCAATATATGTATGTAGGCGAGGCGAAAAAATTAAAAAAATATTTCTGGAAATGTTTTTACATTATATTTAATCATAGGCGGTGACTGACACAACTTATTTTGGAACGACTGCATCTTTCCCTCACCCCAATGTCCCAAAGGTAAGCAGCTAAGCTTAAAGAATTGCGTCGTCTATATTAGGACTTAAGAGCCGATTATAAATAAACTGCTATAAATACACTGTATTGCATTAATATAACTACATTTGCTGTTTGCTAATTGTTGTAAAGTTAGAAACAGTTTTTTATAACATGTCAAATTTTTTAAGAATATGGTAAAAGAACTCTTTTAAGAGACAAATTGTTCACTAATATTTTGTTAGTGTTTCATAACTATAATTACAATTTAGGATAATCAAAGAAGAATGCTAGAATAACAAAAGTATAACTGTTATTTATTCTTACTATGCAATTAATTTGCTATATAATGCAGCGTGGTTCGTACCTTACAGATTCAGAAAAAGGTTAATTTTCAGTTTACTATATATGAAAAACAGCTTAAGTTTTTGAGCAATTGTAACAAATTTTGTAAATATCCGAATTATTTTGGTAAAATATATATTTGGTCAAGCCTGACCCTACATCCAGTATATCTATAAACAGTTTTTCAGAAATGGGCGCTATTTGGGAGATATTAACTGCCATGACTTCCGTGATTATAATATTGTATGTTATACTTTATCTCCATATAAATACTTTTAAGAGATTTATGCAGGTTAAAGTGAATTACGCAGAGGGTCTTGTATGGGAATTTCGACTAATTATGGACCGACCATTATAAAATTAGGTGTCATCATTTCTCTATTATCTATTTCGGAAGTGGGCCTAATATGGAAGCTACGACTAATTATGGACGATCATCATAAAATTCTGCCATATTATTTGTATATACAGTGGCACAGTAAAGTATACATACCCCCTTGAAAAACGGGGTTTTGGGTTATCTATAAACAATTTAGCAATAAAATTCATTTCAAAGAAATCCAATCGAACAACAAACAATAAATTTTGACCAACATTTTTTTTCCACTTAATATTTATTAACAAAAATATATAAAATTCATTTTTCAAACTAACACGTGATCTGTCAAAAAATGCTATTGAAAAAAGTATCTCTACTTAAATCACCCATTACATACACATGTGTATTTATTTAAGGTGATTTTTTCGATTAGCAAAAATTCAATCTTGATAGTCCACATGATTTCAAAAGCTATAGGAGAGACTTACGCAAGGAACTGCGGTATTTCTCAAAAGGAAATTTCGGAGGCAGTCCTTTGATGGTTTGGGGAGGTTTTTGTGTGAGGACAGTCTTTCCAAGCACCAAAATGAATTCTTCTGATTACACAAATTGAAAGCAATATATGTAGTAATAAAACAAAGCATCTATACATGTAATTCTCCAGATCAGAACATTTGGGGAATATAAAGCCGTTGAAGTTATGCTGAAAACCAACAATATATCACCTAAAAGAAGTTGTTATAGATGCCTGGAGATTTATGTATAGCTGGATCGAATTTTTCAATTGATTCAAAAAAAAGGAGGCCGAACAGGTCTAAATATTTTGTGAATCTTGGTTTTAATGTTCATTTAAGTTAATGTATTTATAGTTATGACACACTAATAATATCTTTATACATTTTGAAGAAGTGAAATAAAAAATAATGATGTTTTTCTTGAATAATATTTGTTTTTTTTTTTGTACATTTAACATACATGTAGGTTAAATTGTTTAATTTTTTTCTAACTTACAAAATTGAGAAAAGTTTAATGTATTTATAGTTATACAATGCAGTATATAGAAATTAGAAGCTTCTAGTTTGATCGCTACATTAACAAAAATGTGATTTTATTTACAAAAGCTTTTTTGTTTGCTATAATTTATTTTGTCCCATATTACTGTTGTTACTGTAGCTGTGCAAATGTTTTAATATTTTGTTGCCCATTGTATAAAAAGTATTTACTTAATTAGTTTTATTTACCGTATACTTTTTTCAATAAATTAAAAAAGGTCTAATCAGCTTTAAAATAATAAACCACAATTTAAATGAACGACCGCAAATAAAATTTAAATTGAAATTATTAATGAAATACAAAAAAAAGTAGCCAAATAATTAATGTACGACTAATAATTTTTATTATTACTATATGTAATTGTTATAAATAAGTTGGAAAATAATAATCCCAGTGTTTTAAATTATAATTGAACTAAAGTTTGTAAATTTAATTTAAAGCAATTAAATATTTAAAATCATTTGAAAGTTTACAATACATCTCAATTGAATTTAAATCAGCCAATAATATAGCAAGATTCATTTAGACATTTTTTTAATTTATAATAAAACACATTAAAAATGGAACTGGATGTAAGACTCTTTATTATTGTCGTAAATGACAATGAAGGAGTAGTGTTTGTGAAAATGACAGGGAATACTACTGCAGGAAGTTTATGCCCCATGCGGACACTACGGCTAAAGAACGAATTTTCCCTATAATGTGTTTTGCGATTCACTCTTCAGTCGAGCACAAATGGATGAGAACTGACTGAAAAACGTGTATTATGCAAAAAACTACGATTTTAAGGAACAAGTTCACTAATTTCAGCAGAACACATTACATTATACTAGCATAACTGTGGATGAGACTCTACAATATAATCCAGAGACAAAAGTACAATCCAAGCAATGTACTGAAGCTGGAGGAAGTGCCCCAAAGATGGCAAAAACAATTTAATCGGCTGGTTAGGTTATGGCAACGGGACTTCAAAGATATTTTATTGATTGACTATCTGCAAATGGAAAAAACAATAAATTCAGATTACTATTGCAACATTTTGGATCAATTAAATGTAAAAATTCGACAAACACGTTCTGGCTTACAACACAAACAATTAATTTCTCATGAAGACAACACACCAGCGCACAAGAATGTTTTAACAATGGCTAAAACAAAGTTAAGTACGAGTTGCTTGACCACCCCACTTATTCTCCTGATTTAGGTCCCAGTGACTTTTATCTGTTCCCAAATCTAAAAAAAATTCTATCTGGCAAGCGTTTTACCTCAAATGAAGGTGCAATTACAGTTGTAAATTACTATTTTGAGGAAAAGTATTTTAATCAAGGGATAGAATTGCTGTATTGAAGTTTCAGTTTTTCAAAGTGTTTTTGAAAAACTAACTATTCTCTTTCTGTGCTGGGCTAAGAAGTTTCCGAATGGCCCTCGTAGTATGGAAAGAATAGCGAAACACAACCCAGACTGCCGAGATGCTCCAGTAAATCTTTAAAGTGGGATGACCTTCTGTCACCGATAAGCAGCTTTGGCACTTGAATGCTTGTTTTGACACTTGAAAAATATGTTTTGTCCAGCGAAAATCACACTGGATTCTCATGCCTAGAACATTAAGAGCGTTTAGTTCTTTAATATTTACAACATCCATAAAAACGGATGAAGCAATATGATCTGTCGTGCGTTTGTGTGTTAACATACAACATTGAGTCTTACGTGCATTAAAAGTGACTCTATTCACACGACCCTATTCTGAGATTGGCACAAGTTCTTGGTTAAGTTTATCATTATATTCTGCATTATTTTCTCAATCTCGAAAAGTCTTGGTTGAATGTATATGAATGCTAAATCGTGCTATCGGCTTTAAATTAATAGATAGGGTAGGAAGTTTGACGTAGAAGGTCATTTAGAAAGACAAGAAATAAGGAACGATAAAGAACGGAGACTTGCAGTACTTGAAAAATTGAGAGAGGGATAAAGCAAGAGGTTTAATATCGCCATAAACCGCGCCATTGTTGACGAACACTGTATCGGCGCAGTAATTACATTTTAGTCTGCTAGGCTTATAAATTACTTGTTTGTTAGCTATCATTCCTAAATGAACAATGGCTTGGATTGGTTCAGAATAAAATAACTAACAATAAAATAATTAAAAAGTTTTAATAAAATGTAAAATAGTCATAATTAAGGCACAATTACTTGTCCGGACATAAATTCTGTTCTACTTCCAAAAGAACATAACATGAAAAAAATTTATGCATTTTTCATCGTGTAAACAAAATGATGGCTTTTCAATGCCTGCAATCAAATTACATTTTCATACACAAGACTATCATTTTTAAAATTAAAAAAAGAAAATGATGACCATAATTATCGATACGTTTTCCCCACATAGAAGAATTGAACGTTTTGGAATTGTGCACTTAAAACGCAACTTCGGCAAGACTTGGGCTAAATGATTTTAATTTAAGCCTATGTTTACAATATTTCCCAACGTTATTCAAGTGTAAAGTGAAACATTTCATTCCGCGGAATTATAAAATTGATTGACAGCCACGATTTGTTATTACAATGAATAATGTCAATGGGTCAATCGCACTTCATATAATTTTCTATTTCTCCTAAAAGAGATATACAAAACCGTGTGGCTGCGTTTCCACACAATATCTAGCTGCTATAATATTTTTTATTTAAATTATTTTGCTACACATTCCTTTTGACAAATTAGAAAATATTTGAAATTGTTTCTTTATGTTTCATTAAAAATACGAAAACAACAACAATTATACCAACAATAATGACAACAGCGAATATATAGTAGAAGCAATAACATATTTATGTCAAACCTCAATCATAGTTACTGCCAACACAATGAGACTATGAACGAACAACAATACCAATAGCAGCAACAACAGCAAGAATATTTGCAACAAAAAAAAAAAAAAAAACAATAAAAAAATAACAACAACAGATCGGTATCAAAATCAAACTACAAAATATTTGATGTTGCTTGATACATATTGCTGCCTCTTGTTCATTTTAATTTTCTTCTTACCCCAAACCCAATTTAGTTGAGTTTTTTTTAGATATTTAGTATGTATTATTGTTGCTGTTGCTGTTGTTGTTCATTTTAATTTCCGCATAACAATGCAAGTTATTAAAATTTTTGTGCAGTTTATACTGTCTTCTTTTTAGTTTTGGGTTTTTTTTCATGTTCTGCTATTTTCATGTTTTTTTTTTGTTTGTTTTGCATTCGTTTTTTATTGTTTTGGTTATTATTGTTTTTGGTTTTAATACCCTACACCACCATAGTGGTGAGGGTATATTGTGCATATGTTTGTACGCCCAGAAATATTGGTCCAACACCCACCTTAAAGTATACCTATCGACTCAGAATCACTTTCGGATTCGATTTAACGATGTCCGTCCGTCCGTCTGGCTGGCTGGCTGGCTGGCTGGCTGGCTGGCTGGCTGGCTGGCTGGCTGGCTGGCTGGCTGGCTGGCTGGCTGGCTGGCTGGCTGGCTGGCTGGCTGGCTGGCTGGCTGGCTGGCTGGCTGGCTGGCTGGCTGGCTGGCTGGCTGGCTGGCTGGCTGGCTGGCTGGCTGGCTGGCTGGCTGGCTGGCTGGCTGGCTGGCTGGCTGGCTGGCTGGCTGGCTGGCTGGCTGGCTGTCCATGTAATGCTTGCGCGCAGAGTACAGGTCGCAATTTCGAAGATATTTTGATAAAATTTGGTAAGTGATATTTTTTCGGCCCAAGAACGAATGGGATTGAAACTGGTGGAAATCGGTCCATTATTTCAGCTGGCCCCCATACAAAAGTCCTCCCGAAATTGGGGTTTACCCCAAGTCAAATCATATCTACAAATTTTGTGCAGATCGGTTCATAATTAGTCATAGCTCCCATATAAGGCCCACTACCGTAAATCACTTTAAAGAGCATAACTCACTCAAAAATGTTGGTATCCAAATAATATTTAATACAAATAACGGGTGGTTAAATTTCAAGGGTCGATGTTGATTTTGAATAAAACACAAACTATTTAGGAAATTATTGTAATTTTATTTTATTATGATATATTGGTATTACTCAATTATGTATGGAACAATATATCGGCCAAATGGGCGCCGCGACCACGGCGGCACACCTCCATCCGATGGTCCAACTTTTCGATGACCCTGAGGCATAATGGAGGTTCTATGCCGTTAATGTGCCGAATTATCTCATCCTTTAGCTCTTGAATTGTTGCTGGCTTATCGACGTATACCTTTTCTTTCAAAAAACCCCAAAGAAAAAAGTCCAACGGTGTCAAATCACATGATCTTGGCGGCCAATTGACATCGCCATTACGTGAGATAACACGGCCATTGAATTTGTTGCGCAAAAGAGCCATTGTTTCGTTAGCTGTGTGGCAAGTGGCACCGTCCTGCTGAAACCACATATCGTCCACATCCATATCTTCCAATTCGGGCCATAAAAAGTTCGTTATCATCTCACGATAGCGAACACCACTCACAGTAACTGCCTGACCGGCCTAATTTTGGAAAAAACACGGCCCGATGATGCCGCCAGCCCATAAACCGCACCAAACAGTCACTCTTTGTAGGTGCATTGGTTTTTCGACAATCACTCTTGGATTCTCATTCGCCCAAATGCGGCAATTCTGTTTATTGACGAATCCACTGAGGTGAAAATGTGCCTCATCATTGAAGATAATTTTCTTCGAAAATTGATCATCCACTGTTGCCATTTCTTGCCACCATTCTGCCCATTCACGACGTTTGGAATGGTCAAGAGGCTTTAGTTCTTGAGGCAATTGCACCTTGTAAGCGTGTAAATGCAAGTCTTTATGCATAATGTTCATCAACGACGAGCGTGAGAGGTGCAATTGTTGGGCACGACGACGAGTTGAGGTGGACGGCTCTTCAGCCACACTATCGCGAACAGCAGCAATATTTTCTGCAGTGCGAGCTGTACGAGCACTGGTGTTCTCACATCTTCTACAGACCCGGTTTGCTCGAATTTTTCCACGATTTTTGCGATTGTACGCACATTTGGACGAGCAAATGTCAAATAAAATTCGGAATAAATCTTGGCGTTTAGGTGTGGTTCACATTCAACATCGGCCCTTACAATTTAACGACCCTTTATATCTCATATATATACACACAATACGGCAAAATTTTATTGTGATCGGTCTATAATTAGTCGTAGCTCCCATATAATGCCCACTTCCGAAAATCATCTTAACGATTATAAATTTCTTAGGAATGTTGGTAATCAAATAAAATTCGACACAAACAATATACAGAAATAATGACACCTAATTTTGTAATGGTCGGTCCGTAATTAGTCGAACTTTCATATATGACACTCCCCGTAATCAACTTTAACCTCCATAATTTTTTTAAAAGTAGTTATATCGAGACAAAGTTTAACATACACAAAATTTATATTCACAGAAATGATGACACTAAATTTTTGGATGATCGGTACACGATAGGTCATATCTCCCATATAGCGCACATTTCTGAAAAACTGTTTTATACATATACTGGGTGTAGGGTATTATATGGTCGGGCTTGACCGACTATACTTTCTTACTTGTTATTTTATTGTTGTTGTTGCATTGCCACCAATAGCTTCTCTATGTTGTTATTGTTGTTTACATAGTAATGCCGCTGGGTGATAAAATTCTTTAAAATGAATGAGTTTCTTCTTGTGCTCTTAAGCATGCAAATGCACACTAGCAACGAATTAAATGCGAAATTATTGTTAATTGCAAATATGAATGTTATACAATAGCGCAATACAATGTGGATTTGGGACCATCGGCATTTAGTAGGGAAAGCATTGTAGTTCGTACTCTATTTGCAGCTCCTTCTGTATCAGTTACCAACCTTAAAGTTGTTCCAATAACAACGACATCTGTACGTGTGCAGTGGAATGCATTAGAAACATCTATGTGGAATGGTAATGCCACTACAGGAGGATATCGCATACTCTAGCAGTAACTCTCTGTCTTTCCTACTGCACAGAGTTTATATTTATGGGTATAAATATAAACTCTGTGGTTCTATCCGACCTTCAGCAAGATCGTAATTAGGAAATTGTTGTACTACCATTTAATTCTCAAGGACTGCGCCTGCTATACCACCTGTTGCGGTATACGTAGGAGAAGCTGTACCCACAGTAGAAATAAGAGCTGTGGACGCAGCACCAATTTCGAGTACTGAAGTTCCTTTAAGATGGAAGCCACCGAAGTAAAGTATGTAAAATGGGGATATTTTGGGTTACAAAATATTCTATTTATTAACAGATTCCCACAGGAACTGGTGAATGGTAAAACCTGGGAGGAAGAAATTGAGGTTGTTTCTACCACTGCAACCTCAAATAGTTTAGTGTTTTTAGATAAATTTACTGAATATCGTATACAAATTTTGGCATTTAATCCAGCGGGTAATGAGCCTAGAACATCAGCTGTTACAGTAAAAACACTACAAGGTCTTCCCAGTATTTAGGGTTTGAAGATATTACTATGCAATCATTAAAAGTGTCATGGGATGCGCCTAAATTTTAGAATTGAGAAACTTTGGGATATTTAGTTACGTACGAGACTACAGAGGAAAATGAAAGTAAGTTTCCAAATTGAAATACCTTCCGTATAAAAATGTGTATATAATGGCAATGTATTTCGTTACAGAATTTAGTAAAAGGTTTCTGGAACAAGATTAATGGTACAAAATCTGGAAGAAGAAGTCACTTATACATTTACCGTCCGTGCTCAAACTATTGATTATGGACCACCAGATAGTGAGAATGTTACTACTGGTCCTCAGGAGGAATCTCCTGTTGCACCTAGAGACTTAATATTATCTAAAACACTTTTCACACAGAACAAAAATAGACGTACTTTTTTTTTGTCAATAAACACATGTTGTTAATAAAACTTAACTTAATAAATGTTTTATCAGTACTTAAAAATTTAAAATATAACTCAATAAAAATCAGTTGATGGACAAATTATGAATAAACAATATTGTAAAATCAAGTAATTTGTCGTATTTTTTCTACACTACAGTGTAGAAATGCACTGGTTAAATTGATCGTCAGATCGTGGGCCCATATTGGGTTATTACATTGAAGTAAAAAAACGAGGTGAGTATTTAATATTGATTTTAAAGTTTTGGAATTTTGTCTATTTTGCATTTTATTTATTGCATTAAGCTTATTTTTAATAACAAAAACAATCTCGTGCAAATGGATTTGCATCATTGCATTTGCAAAAAGGTTTAGCATATTTTTTCTCTGCACTAACAAAATACACAGCAAGAGCAAAAATATGCTAAACCTTTTTGCAAATGCAATGATGCAATACCATTTGCACAAGATTATGAATTGCACTAATATTATCTAGTTAATAAAAAAGGAAAATTTAAGCACTCTAAGGGCGCTATGTGTGCATCAAATACATTCGGCAAGTTTCAAAGATTTTAATAAGCTAAAAGTGGTAATTTGTTTATTATTGTTAAATTTTTCGATGTTAGTGTAACCATATCACTCTGCGTGAAACATACAATTCAACATACACAAAACATGGTATTTTATTATTGTTTTTATTTTTAATTCTTTTTTTTTATTTCTTTTGCAATATTTTTGTATAAAATTAATGTATTTCACACTTTCATATTGTTGTTCTTTTATTCATAGTGATTGTATTCAGTTCTTGTTGTTCTTTTCGTTTCTTATACTCGTACATACATACATATATATTTTTTTGTATAGTTTAGTAGAACAATTCATCACAACATTCTTGGCATATTACGAGCAGTTAGGCAAGCAGGCACAACACTGCAGTTGTAAAACATTTTCAGTTCAAACAAAATACTATTATGTTCTTGAGTTTGGTTTTCTTTTTCTTTTTGTTGCATTTAACTAAAACAATTTGGTCAACAGCGCAAAACCGAAAAACCCAAAAATATGCATTTGTTTATGGGTCAGAGAATATTTTGCTCTCAACAAATTAAATTTAATTAATTTGAATTCTTAGAAAATAGAAATATTCTGAAAAAGAAAAGGAAAAAGGAAATGCTAAAGAAATTTATAAATGCTTAAGCCAAAAAAAAAAAAACAATATTTTAGCAACATGACGAAAATATTGTTTAATAGAGAGAATATTGTTTGTGCTGTGCTCTGCTCTTATTTGGTAATGAAATTCTTGCGAAATTATGTATTAATAGAAAAGTTGGCTGTGTTTTTTTAATTTGAGTAGAGCTATTTTAATTTATGGCAGATTTATGAAATATGGATGCAATAATTTTCCATTGAGAATATAAAAAATTGTATTTTATGTAGGAAATTTTTATTTTAGCTCCTATTTTCTTTAAATAACTTTTCATTAACTTTTATTTTCTATAGAGAAGTTTATTTTTTTATTTTTATTTTCTAGAGAAAAATTATCGATAATTTTTATTTTCTATAGAAATGTTATCGATAACTCTAATTAAATGTAGAAAACTTTCTTTGGAAAAGTTATCGATAATTTTAATTGTCTTTGGAAAAGTTATCGACAACTTTAACTTTCTTTGGAAAAGTTATCGATAACTTTAATTTTCTTTAGAAAATTAAGAGATAAAAGTTATCGATAATTAGAATTTTTTATAGAAAATTAATCGATAACTTTAATTTATCGATAACATTCATTTAGGGATAACTCTAATTATACCCTTCACCTTCATGAGAAGGGTCATTCCGTTTGTAATTGCCACAATATAATTTTCCGACCCTATAAAGTATATACATATATTCTGGATCCTTATAGATAAAGGAGTCTTTTAAGCCATGCCCGCCTGTCTGTCTGTCTAGATGTTGAAATAAATTTTCTCAAGTCCTCAGATATCTTCGGTGTGTATATTAATATTGTTCATCAACAGATGGCGCTGATCAAACAAAATGTTCGAAAACTTTAAGTGTGTTCATTTTTAATTATGTTTGTGTACATTTTAATAAATAAAGACTTGTTATACATATTTTCTTGAAACTACTCGACGCAACTAAAAAGAATCCGGTTTATTTAAAGGAAATAAACCACCGTTTTTAAAAGGTAAAAACGTAACAATATTTAAAAGGTAAAAACGTAACAATATAATATATATATATATGTATGTATGTATATAATATAATTATGCATCCACAACAAAGGTGAAGGGTATATAAGATTCGGCATAGCCGAATATAGCACTCTTACTTGTTTTCTATTGAAGAGTTATAAATAACTATAATTTATCGATAACTTTAACTTTCTTTAGAAAAGTTATTGATGATTATAATTTGCAATAGAAAAGTTATGTATAACTTTAATTTTATATTGAAAAAGTTATCGATAACTTTAATTTTCTATTGAACGGTTATTAATAACTTTAATTTATCGATAACTTTAATTTTCTTTAGAAAATTTATTGATGATTATAATTTTCAATAGAAAAGTTATCGAAAACTTTATTTTTCAATTAAAAATATATCGATAACTCTACTTTTATATAGAAAAGTTATCGATAACTTTAATTTTCTTTAGAAAAGTTATCGAGATAATTTAATTTTCCATAGAAAAGTTTTCGATACATTTTATTTTCTATAAAAAATAATATATGAGTCTATAGAATAAATATATATATATATTTATTGGAAATTACAAATGTATTTGAAATATTTGTGGCTGTATATAAATTTCTTTGAAATATTTTTCAATATCTGCAATATAGTTGTAAAAAAATACTCACTCTTAATTTAAGTACCATTTAAGTATTTTCAAACAATCTATACCATAAACATATAATAGGGTTAATCTTGCCGGGCAAACGTGGAATTTTCAACTGTGATCTTTATCTCGAAAATACGATATAATATAATTTTTTATAATAAATGTTTAGTTCTTACATTAACTAAACAATAACAGAAATACTAAACAGCTCTCTTATCAGCTCCGAGTGACTAAAATGAATGGAAAAATATTTGTATTTTATTAGAATTATTAAATATTTGATTATTGGCTGCAGTTTGTTATTATAATTTGTTTAAACTGATAACAAACAAATAAAAAAGAACTACTCTGAGATTAATAACACACAGCAAATACTCAATCAGTAGTAATTGGAATTTCGTAATAAGAGGTTGTATTTGAAATTACAGTCAACAGTTTTGAAATGCATGTTTGTATTTTGGGTGGTGGCATCAATGGCTTCTGTTGTGCCGTAAGAATCTTGGAATTCTACAAAAAACAACAAAAACCTATTAAGGTAACATTGATTTCGGATAAATTTACACCCAATACTACTGGTGATGGTTCAGCTGGTTTGTGGGGTCCCTATTTATTGGGCGGTACATCTACTTCCAAAGTGCAGTAAGTTGAATGGGCGAAATATATTTATCATACTCAAAGTGTTACAAAGAGATATATTACAATTTTTAGCAAATGGTCTAAAGGTATGCATGATTTCTTGGAAGAATTATGGTTGTCGGAAGATGCCGGTGAAGCTGGTATATGTTTAATTCCAGTGATACGTTTAACAACAAATGATACGCCATTGGACGACTTTTGGAAAGATATAGTTTATGGCTGTAAACCAATGTGTGATAAGCAGTTGGCTGAATACAATGTAAACCGAGACATAAAATATACGTGAGTGTTTTTTTTTTTTTTTTGTTGTTTTGGATGACATGATTAAATATTTATTGTGAAGACATTTTTGAGTGCTTTAAATAGGAAAGTGAAACAATTTAAAAACAATTGGCTGTTATCAGTTAAAGTTAAATGTTTATGACAATTGAGATTAGACAGAAAAAATGTAAAAGATTTTCGAATAAAATCTTGTATTGGACATAAAATAAAGTTTCTTTATCTTAATGATTGAGACAAGATGTTAAAAAACGCCTTATAAAATATGTTCAAGAAAATGAAATTTTCCAATTCGGTTCTTCAGATTATGATAACACATATTTTTTTGGTGAACATTTTTAATGAAAATATGAATGCATGTGTTCCTAATTTCAGCTTTGGTTTACAGTTTGTCACCTACACTTCAGAACCCCGTTTATTACTACCCTATTTAATTAAGCGTTTTAGAAAGCAAGGCGGTCAAATTATTAATGAAAAAATTGAGAATCTACAGAAATTTATTGAGACTACTAACTACGATGTGGTCATCAATTGCACCGGTTTGGGTTCCCAAGAATTATTGGGAGACAAAGACATGTTCCCCGTACGTGGTCAAGTTGCCAGAGTAAAAGCACCCTGGTTGTACTATGTGGTCTTGGATGAAAGTGATGTAGGGAACTATATTATACCAAAGTCAGTGTTGAACAACACATTAAAAACAATACATTCAACAAAATAAAACATTTATTAAATTTTAGCATGGAAACTGTGGTTTTGGGGGGCACTCACCAAGAAAATGATTTCAATACCAATGTCTGTCCAGTTGATAAAAAATTCATTGTTGATGGTTGTCGGGAAATTATGCCATCTTTGCATCAGGCCAAACATTTGTATGATTGGGTAGGTTTAAGGCCTGGCAGAACCAATTTGCGTTTGGAAGCTGAGCAAATAAAAGGTATTTATTGTACTTATGTTTAATAATGAGCCACTCACTTATACAATTTTTATTTATAATTCAAGGCAATCAATTATTAATCCACAATTATGGTCATGGCGGCAGTGGTGTTACTTTAGCTTGGGGTTGTGCCGGAAATGTTATTGAGATATTGGAGAAATCCCTCGAACAGAAACATAAAATTCCCGCCAAATTGTAAAAAACAAATTAAAACACGGGCAATAAATTAAGAAATGTACAAATGTTATTATAAAATGACTGTATTTATATTGAAATGTTTATAAACATTTGCAATATTGCCAGCAACATGACATGTTTATTTTGTTTATATGCATTTATTTTGGGGTTGTTGTGTATAACTTCGTTTTTTCGACTAGTTCTTGTTGTTAAACTCAAAGTTTCGATTATACTCTTTAGTATGTCATCGGCTTTTGTGGATAAATGTTGGCAAAGCATAACAAACACAAAAGAAGGCTAGTTTTCATAGTGATTATTTTCAAATATTCAACGACTTTTTGCAGAAACTGAATATCGCAGTTTGTAAATTTAATTTATGATGAATAATTTAGAATTTTTAATTTTTGATATTTATTTAGTTAGGCTCGAGTTCATTAAATTTAATTTTCATTAAATTATTTTTACTGAAGGTAGGAATTGTTTTACAACTTGAAAAATTTGTATTATTAAAATTTTTATTGTTAATTTTCTTGGCTGGGGTTCGAACCTGGGTTGTTGAATTTACATATGTTTCGAGAAACACCACTATCTCTCATCAGAATTCTTTGCGTTCTAACCCTCTGCGCCACTGCGGTGCCTAATAGCCAACAGACAAACATCAATATTTTAACCAGAGTTACCTGGTGGTTCGAAATTTGCTGTAATTATCATTTTTATTTATTAATTTCTATTTACATGTTGCCTCCTTTTTTTCAGTTTTTTCAGTATTTTTTTATATTAAATGCTAGCATGCTGACAACTTTTAAATAGTATTTTGACACTGTTGTTTAGAAAGCAATCAGCTAAAAGATTAAAAAAAATTAATTTATTTATCTTTTGAAATTGATAAAGATATCAGGCATTTTTATGATCATCACAGATGTTAGTATAACTTGCCTCTAAGTTTTGTTATAATTATACATATCGATCATACTAAAATATTTGTTTTAGAAATTTTTTAAAGTGACAAATAATTCATAGTGTTCTTTCATGTTGTATTCACATTTTCTGAAAATATGTTCAGGGATCTATTAAAAATTTACTTTTTATTTTCGATCGATCTGTTTTGAGGTGAAGATAATTATTATTTTGCTTCTTAGAAAGACAAATATTAGTTATATTTGTGCTCATCATAGTTATGAGTTGAGGAGCAATAATGTATGTTTGAAACTGACAGAACTTAATCTACATAAGTTTTAGGGATCTTGATTATTATAATCAATAACGAGATAGTATGACAGTGCATATACAGTTAGGCAAAAAACTCCACAGACACCTTACTATTTTCAGTTTTTAGAGTGATGATTAGTGATGATATCGGAAGTTAAAAATATCTGAAGAAGAAAAAGTTTCGAAATAATAATAATTTACAAACTATTGGCAATAAACACAATAATCAGTGGAAAAAAGTATTCATACAGCTCTTAAAAAGAAAAAGATCGTTTGATTTCTTAATTTAACTTATTTTATTTTTTAACACAGTAATTTTAAAAATGGCAAATAGAAAATAAATACAAAAAATCAGTTCGTCTATTATTAGAAACTATGAAAAAGTCAGTCAAAAGTAACGAAAATAAGCCTCGACTTGGAAGACATAAGAAATAAGCGCCGAAAAATAGGGGAACATCTTGTAAGATGTTCCAATATTATTGTTTCACCAAAAACAGTAATGAACGTTATTTAAACTATATCATATCAAACGTTATACATGTAATATGTTATAAACATGATGGTAAAAATGTTATGGTCTGAAGAATTATGCATCCGGGGTGGCTTGCTTTTTTTTTATTAATGATAATATGGACAGACATCAGTATAATACCATATAGGAATTAAAATTTAAGCCATTTGTGGGAAGCTCGGGCCTGGGAAATCAATGGATTTTCCAGCAAGATAGCAGATATTGTTTGTACTCCCAAGTCACTAGATCTTACCCCAATCGAGAACATTTGAGAAGTTTTGCAAAAATTGGTGCAAAAATATTATATCAAACAAAAACTATCCCAACTCGGGCTTGGTCTCAAATTACGTCCCAGTTAGGTGAGAATTTTGACGTGAAACAAACATCGTCGTCTGCTGGCAGTAATTGAAGTCCAAGGTGGGCCTACTAAATATTAAAAAATTGTTTATGTTTTTTATTTCCACTTTTTTAAAGATTTATGTACTCTATATTAAAGTGATTTCAGCAGTGGATCTTATAACGGACTTATGAAGCATTATAGACTAATTTCAATCGTTTCTTAGTTGATCGCCAGAATTTAAGGTGGCTGTTAAATTATAAACACCAGCACCAATTCAATAAATCCTTCCCACTATGCTGATGTAGAGTAAAAAATACTGTTTTTATAAAAACGTTTAAATTATGATTATTATATTTTTTTCAATAAGCTCGACTATATTTAAAATTTATATTTTTTGGGAGTTCTGCCATAAGATGATTCGAAGTTATCTTTTTCATAATAATAATATTCATAGCAATTTGATGTTTTCATGATAATATTTATATTAAGAAGTAAAGAGAATTATTCCCAGGGAAAAACGTATTAGTGGCACAGCCAGTACTAGTTCTTGTTTGGCGCTGGGAACAAAAATTTTACGCGTAATTTAAAATGGTTGAGGAACTGGTTCTTAAAACAATGATTTTTGTTTGAAATTCTCACCCACAAAACTAGTTCTAGAGAAGCTTTACAAAACAAAAAAAAAAAAACACATTCTTAGGATCAGCTCTGCCTAGAATTAGAAACAAAGAGTATGGATATCAGTCCCGATAGTTTTTGTATGGTGCAAAATGTTAGATTTTTTCTTAGAACTTGATGCTTTTAGTTTTGATTTAGAAATTATTTTGTTTTATATTAATCATAGACAAATGACAAAAAACATTTTTTTAATTTTCAGTATTAGTTTTATTTATATGCAATAACAAGTGTACACAGTGTATATATTCTAACATGAGCATATTAATTTTGCAAGTATTCTAAAAAAATAGTTTCCAAAAAGACACCTTCTGCCCCAAGGTGCACATTTTAGTTTTAATTAGAAGCAACGTTTTAAATATTTTGCAATGAATCTATTGATTTTTTGTATCATTTATTTTTCTATCGATCCCCTAGAACTGTATTTAGTGTTAGTGCTATTGAAGACTCCAATTTTTGATTATATATATTTTTATAGAATTTTCTGCTTTAAATATAAGTATTTTAAAACTTAATGAAAAAATAAAATATCATCAGACATTTCTCACTTTTTTATGCGTAAAATAGTGTAAACTTATAGCTAAAAGTAAACAAGGAACCCTTTTTTTCAAAAATTCCCGCATATTTAAACAAGTGTTTTTTTTTCTGTTTATAAAAGTTTAAAATAAATTTAACTCTAACGGATACGCAGGCAACATGACATTAGTTGTTTGCAAATGTAGTAGCGAACTGTCGTTGTTGTTATTGTTGTTGTACGTTCAAAAGGGAAAATAAACCGATTTTATGCAAACAAGGAATAATGCCATCATCATACAACAACTGCAAAACAACTGCTTGACTTTCAAATGATGATGGCAGAAATAAGTGTTAGTAGGGAAATGGAGAAAAAACTTACAAAATTTCTAAATATATGGCAGCGGAAAATAAGTACATGAAATTGTACTGTATCAAGCTGAAATTCGTGAGTGTACCCAAAAGGGAAATATTGCAAGTGATTCCATTTGTAGGCCTTAAAAAAGACCTGTTTACACATTCTATAAGATTCCACTATGCCTTCCCTCAGAAGTTGTTCTAGAAGTTGTATGAAACACATTCAAAATTGCATTACAAAAGAATGTCAGCAAATCATGATTTCAATAGTAAACACGAATAGTTTCCTATATATCGTCCCTACAACAAACAACATTATTTTGCTCACTTTGGTATACGAGTAATAAAAATGAATAACCCTCTTATTCATAAAAAGTTACAACAGGTTTATAAGAGGTTTATAAAGGAAATTTTGTATGGTTTTTGTATTTGTAAGTTTTATGAATTAGTCTTTTATGAAAGTTTGTGATGTAAAGTACGCGTGAAGCAGTAATTAATATACATGTGATTTTTTAAATTAATTTTAAACTCTTTTTTGTGAATTTCCTCTATGAAATTATTAATTTAGCAGACCTTTAATTAAGCCTTCCATGTGGCATTACTTGGTAGACCTTTTAGTTGCCCTTCTCAAGAAGGCCTTTTATCATTTTTATAGGCCTTGATTGCCAATGACACGCCGTGTAAAATTGAAACGATTTTGCAATGTGGCTGGAAGTCCTTGTGCCTGCAAAATAAGGCCTTCTGAAAGGCCTCTTTACAGCAACTTTTTCCCGCTAGGTATATAAGTGTGAGAATGTATGTATGTATATCTTTGTGTATGTGTTCCTTATCAGGAAACTGCAATGACAAATGTGTTTATATTGCCAAGAAGACACAATACAATGCGGAGCAGCAAAAGCACCACACATCGAAACAGCACAACTTGACAACAACGAAAAGTGGTATAATGCAATTTCTTCAAGTGGTAAATGTAACGTGTTGCATGTTTAAATTGTTTTAGTTGTAAAATAGTTTCATGTTTTTTGTTTCGTTCGTTCTTGAACAATTTCAAATTGTCTTTAAATTGTATAAAAATAAAGTTTAATTTTGCAAATGTTATTTTAAATAAAACGCACATTTATGTTTTGTGTGTATTTATGTTTGTTTAATTTTAAAGTCTGCAGAGAAAACTTTTGAAAAATAAAAATCTCAATGTATGACAATTTAAACCATTGACTATTAAGTGTCTCGTTACTCTCTCTCTCTCTCTCTCCGTGTGTGTTTGTTTGTAAGTGCAAATGTATGTGTTTTGTATATAAAATACTATAATATATCGTGTTATGAATATTTAAAAACATTTGTTTCACTTTTATCAAGTACTTGTTTTCTGTTTTTCTGAACGAGGTTCTACTGAAAAGTGTAAAAAAAAATAAATTTGTTTCTGCTAATGATTTGTTATGATATAAAATGTTTAAACCTTTTAATATGTGGGCTATTATAAAGGATTTTTTAACAGGACCTTGTTTTTGTTTTGTGCGCTAAACACACTGACAATAGTCGTACAAATAGGTGGATTGACCGCAAAATTTCAATCGGATTTGTTGCTGGCCACTGTATTAAAAGGAAATTCTGCTGGCTATATCCAGCTCAAAAGTAACTTCATCCACATGATAGACGCTTTCATCTACAAAATCAGGAAAATAAGACAGCATTCTTTTCTTATTATTCCTTTGATTTTTAGCAATGGGTGTTCCGACATGCCACCATGTAAAGCAATCCCATGTCATGACATTCCTTTATTATTGTGCTTTATTGTTACCTTAACACGATGTCTTTGAATTCTCTGGGCTGTTCAGAGCCAGCATTATTGTTTACCATCGTGGTGAAGACGTTAAAATTTTGATTCGTCTGACTAGATTAAGCGTTTACAGTCATCTAATGTTCAATTTATATGCTCTCTGGTAAACTTTAACTGCTGACGCACAGTAAACTAAAATTTAAATTTTTTATCTTCTTATTGTCGATAGACTAATGGGTTTGCCTACTGCTAGAGCAGCATGTTTTGCTGTTAAACACACACTTGTCTCTTTTCATTTGCGTTATCATGAGGCGTACGTTCGTAGTACTTAATAGGTTTTTGCGACCTCTGATTTGATGTTTAGGAACAATAAAACTCCTTTTTGGACTCTCATGACAACTGATTGACTTATTTAAAGATGTTTAGCTATTACTCGCGTAATCCTTAATGGCTCTTGACAGTTTCGTCAATATATTTTATTACTACTTTAACAACTTGTAATTCGTACGGCACAATTTTCTTTCAATTCATATATTTTAACACCCAATAATTTCGTTAATATTGGCCCGATTAAGAAATTTTTTATAATGTCGGATATATTTACACTTTATTTAAAAACATAACAAAAATTTCAATTCATTGAAACCCCTTTTTTTAAGAAAATAAAAAGTGCAGGTACTTAAAAAATTAAAACTACAAAATCGACCATTATTTATTCGTACGGCTTATCTAATTAAAATTAATATTGTGTAACATCACCTTTTGCTTTAATTACGGATTTCAATCGTTTATTCATGGAATTTATTGAGCTTTGACATTCATCCGGTGTTATGGAATTCTATATTTCTAAGATTTTTTCTTTAAATCGGGGATGGTTCGCTGTGGATCACTTCTGAGGCGTTTTTTCATTATAGCCCATACCGATTCTATCGGATTTTTATTTTTATTTGATTTTCAGCGAACCATTTCTTAGTCAATTTAGCTGTGTGAGCAGGTACCCCATCCTGCTTGGAAATGTAATCGCCAAAGGAACTTAGGTTTTCTATTGAAGGTAGAAAGTTTTCTTTAAGAATCCTAGTGTATCTTGCAGCATTTACTATATTTAAATTTTGTAGGATATTTGTGGTAAGAGCAATTTATTTTTACTAATTGTTTATTTTCCGAAAATTATTATTTTCTATTTTGTATTGCAAATTATTTTGTTTAGCATTAAACCGTAAGTAAATGACAAATGTAATGCATAGCAACATCGATTGGTTATCTTATATATCACTGGTAAACTAGCGTTTAGTTATTCGCACACTATTTAAGGAATCTAAGGTCCAATCACTTTTTAGTCTATTGTAAAGTCAATTGATACTAAAGCTAAATGTCCTCACCAAGCGTTTACGCGTTTCTCGCGTTCTAAACAACTGTCAGAAAAGTAGAATCAATGTAGTTGTATGTTTTACAATTAAATGCTTGAAAAGAGAGGTGTGGACCTGGACCTGGACATTACATTACATTTTTTATATTAATTATATTTGAGTTGTATTACAATTACCCATTTTTGTAACGCATTACAAAAGCTGTATAAAAAATTATATTGCACTTTTGCGCATGCCTTCGTATAAGCGGTTGCCATCCAATAAAGTCATAAAAAATCCACTTAAATATGTTTCACATTTATATGAATGTTTATACATACGAGTACACACATGTGTGTGTGTGTGCGAGTGTGTGTGTATGTTGAAATCTGCACTGTATGAATTCTAAATGCCAAAAGAGCTTTCACTTTTTCTGTGTTTTCCTTTATCTTTGTAAATATCCTTGTGTTTTTTTTTAGTTTTAAGTTGAACATAATAAAATGTAATGTCTGCAGCTCTGTGTGCATGTGTACAGAAATATTTATAAGATTTTATAGACTACAAAAAAAAAATAAAAGTATAAAGAATGAAATAAAATAAATCCTTTTTAAAGAACTTACGAACTTTTCAAATTCTTCTGTTGTCATTTTTACTTTTGATATTACTTGTAAAATGACTTTAGATTTAATTTTTGGAAATATGTATGCATACTACAAACACATACATACATATATACATATTTATTTTGAATAATAATATTATTATTCTATAGAAAAGTACATATTAAAACCAGCTATTACTTTAGTTCGACAAAGAGTATTTATGAAAATTATTTTAGGCAGATGAAATTTTGTTCTGGTGAAAAGTTTTATAATAAATATTTTTCTTTTTTTTTTTTGTTTTAAAGTATGTTTTTAAAAATTTCAAAATTGCTTACGTATTTCCTTAAATATTAATGATTATGTAGGACAAGTATATTTTGTCAAACAATCAACCTATCGCAAGGTTGATTTATAGTCAACTTATTCATATTTCTACTTATTTTATATTTTCAGGATAATATTTAGAATACAAACTCAAATAGATTGTGGCCGTATTTTATATTGAAATATTGAAGTAAAATGTTGGTTACACTTTGTACCCAACACCACCATAGGGGGGAGGTTATATTTGATTTATGCTGATGTATGTAATGCCCATAAATATTGATCCAGCGCCCACCTTAAGGTATATCGATTGACTTAGAATCACTTCCAGAGTCGATTTAACGATGGGCGTCTGTCCGTCTGGCTGGCTGGCTGTCCATGTAAATCTTTATGAAGATATTGCAATAAAATTTGGTACGTGATATTTTTTCAGCCCAAGCCCGAATGGGCTTGAAACTGGTGGAAATCGCTCCATTATTTCATCTGGCCCTCATACAAATGTTCTTTCGAAATAGAAGTTTAACGATCAATAATGTTTGAACTATGCAAGTATCCAAACAAATTTCAAAACAAATGAGCAAATCACATCTACAAATTTTGTTAAGATCGATCCATATTTGACCATAGCTCCCTTATATGCCCCACTTCCGAAAATCACTTTAGAGAGCATAACTCTCTTAAAAATGTCGGTATCCAAATAATATTAAACACAAATATGTTTTGTGAATATACAAATTTTATGATGATCGATCTATATATAGTCGTAGCTCCTAAACATTTTGTGTTATGATTTCTGTGAATATAAATATTATGTATGTTGATCTTTATCTGGATATAAATACTTTTAAAAGATTGATGGACCTTAAAGTGAATTACAGAGAGAGTGTTATACGGGAGTTTCGACTAATTATAAAGCGACCATTATAAAAATAGATGTCATAATTTCTGTATATATGAAACTTAATTTTATTTAGATACCAAAATTTTTAAGAGATGTATGGTCGTTAAAGTTATTTTCGGAAGTGGACCCTATATGGATGCTATGATCAATTATGGACCGATCTGCACAAAGTTTGTAGATGTGATTTAGCTTCATTTACTACTCATTTGTGGTGAAATTTGCTTGACTACTTGCATAGTTCAAACATTTATTATCATTAAACTGCTATTTTTGGAGGAAATTTGTATGGACCGATTTGCAGCAGTTTCAATCCCGTCTATCCTTGGGCCGAAAAAATTTCACGTACCAAATTTTATCGAAATATCTTCAAAATTGCGACCTGTACTCTGCGCACAAGCTCTACATGGACACACGGACGGACAGCTCGACATCAGGAAGTGATTCTGAGTCGATGGGTATACTTTAAGGTAGGGGTTGGACCACTATTTCTGGGCGTTACAAACATCAGCACAAATCCAATATACCCTCCCCACTATGGTGGTGTCACATACGGGTTTTTTAAGCAAAACAGTTTTCAAAAGTGTGTCATGAAAACACTACTTAAAATATTGAAAATATCATACATACAAATATGAAAATAAAATAAAAAATGTATATTTGAACAAATGTTTGGCTTTTCACGAGTAAACCATTATACATATATTAAAAATTTCGGTTTGACCACACATGTCATGCATATGCATACTTTTTTGTTTAATAAACAACGAACATTATATTACAACACTACCTACATTTTGAAATTTTCTGGAATAGAAATCTAGATTTTTTTAAATATTTTAAATACTTACAAAAATAGAAATATAGAAATATAATAATTTGTGAGAGCTGGGATTTATATGAAATTAATGTTTTCAACAAAAATTAAAGTTAAAATAAATAAGTTTTTCTCTGACTTTGTTGAGATTGCTATAATTCAGATTTTATTTTTTAAATTTTGGTTTAATTTCTGGTGAAAAACTCAAAATATTGTTTTGTTAAATATTAAAGTATTAAATTTCTCCCGAAAAATCTTTACAATTAATTTATATTAGCATTTGAAATTATTTTAAACTTTCAAGCATTATCTACAATTTAAAATTTTATTTGCCACAACAAATACAAATACAAAGACACATACACATACGTATCCTTACTAATCTTGATTAAGGTTGTTTTGTGTTAAAAAAGAATTCCTTTGACTCTATGTTTGCCGGCGTTTACTTGAGTCGAAGAACAATTGCTACAAACCACAGTGTGAGAATAAACTCGACCACAACATTTTGTAAAATAATACTAGAAACCGAAAAACTATTTCAAGTATTTGCCAAGTTAAAGTTACATACAGGAGAGCAAAAAACCAACAAAACAACAATTTAGAACAAGGGAATGGAAAAAGGTATTAACACGCGTTTTAAGGAAACAACAACAAAAAAAAACCTTTAGCGGACGGTTTGACATAGGGAAAGTATTTATGTACAAGTGAAGAATGTTTGTAGTCATTAGTAGGCGAATTTAAAGTGCCCCTTATACAATAGGGAGTAGAATAAAGCATTAAACACATAAAATCTGGCCTTATAAGGAATCTGTATAAAAGTAGTGGTTCAAAACTATTTAACTGCTCTTTTAGTTATATGAATACTAAAACATTTATGCTACCGGTTTGGATGTGAACAAGGCATTACTCTAGTGTTTACAAGGCCCCAGGAAGTAATAATTAATATAACGAATCTAGACAATTTGTGTAGTCTGTTTTAGACTAGCTGGTTTCTATAGTGTGCAACAAAATCTACCAAAGGTAAATAACTTTAAAAAATCACCTCATTGTTGCTGATGTACACTTTCAACCAAACGAAATAATGTCGGCCCGTTTCAATTCAAACTAAGGCGTATTTTAATGGTTTAACGCAAATATTTTACCTTAAACGTGCATTTATTTTTAAAGCGTATAAATTTCTAAGACCGACCAGAAAACCAACAAATAAATGAATGTATTTTCAAGATCATATTTTCTAAGAAAAAAAACACAAACATTTTAGCATTTTTTTATATGGAATTAACCTTCGCCTTTAACAAGAAACAAAAGGTTGAGTCTTGCTTCCAAATATTCTGTTTTGTTTAAACACACCATGGAATTAATGTTTCTGTTCTTTTTTTCCCCCGAAAATACAACAACTAGTACATTTTCTTGAAATAGTTAAACATTTCAAGTGTGATTTTAGTGCAAGTATTTGCTGCTTTTGGTTTTGGTTTAAACTGCTGCTGTTACTGCTGCATGAAATTGTTTAACAACTGCGGATAATTTCAAGTATTTTGAGTGTAACTATTACCTTTTTATTATGCTTTGTTGCTGCCTGTTTTTTTTTTTTTTTTGTATTCCTACATATTTATTTCAACAAGATTTTGGTCGAGAGTTTGCTTGTGTTTGTTTGCGTTTAATAAAAACCAGGCAAAAGTGTAGTTAAGTATTTTTATGGAGTCTAAAGCATTTTTCTTTTTGGTATGCTTTCTCTTGTTGTGCTGTATGCCAGTGAAATGAATTAATAAAATGCTGTGAATGCAGGGGGAAATTTAATGTGGAAAAGTTAAAGTGTTAAGAAATTTAAGGCAAATAAAAGCTACACAGATAGTAATTAATTTTTCATGGGATCTTATGATATCTATGTTGTAAAATTGATTTCACAAAGTTTTACAACTGCCGGTTTGTGAATGAAATGGAACACAGTGAGCTATGTAGAATGAATGTGATAATGTGATAATGCCGACCCAAAATATAAATTTACAAAAATTAATAAAGTTGGTTAAAAGTCAAATGGTTTGCCAGCAGATTGCAGTTGTGATCTGAAGAGCAGCCATTTTATCATATACTCAAAATAGGATTTGGATATTTATATGAAAGAATGCCTGCTGAAAGGTTTCTTGCCTTTTAATAGACGTCTAACCAATGAACTTTTTGCCTGATTTAGCTGCTTGTCATTGCAGCTTCGTCAATCGAACAATATTGGGTCATTGCCAAGGAATAATTGAATTGAATTGGTGCTGTAGTTCTTGGCAGTAAAATGTTAGCGAAATGCTGACTAAAAGTTTATGCGATAATACTCTAGTATGTGTCTAACGATTATAATCCGAATCGCAAAACATAGGCTCAATTTGTTTATGACGTTCTCTTGAATTCATCATATTAAATTTGAATTTTAAATTTAAGTCTTGTTGGTTAATGGTTATTTATGCAGGCTTATGAGCAATATTTTGCAAAAACTAAAATGAAAAACTATTAGTTACTATTACGATTATAAGTTTTCTAGAGCATTAGCTATTACTATCATGTGATGAATCAATGTATGATATGAAATTTTTATACCCTACACCACAATAGTGGAGAGCGTATATTGGATTTGTGCTGATGTTTGTAAGGCCCATAAATATTGTTCCAACACCCACTTTAAAGTATACCTATCGACTCAGAATCACTTCCTGAGTCGATTTAACGATGCCCGTCTGTCCGTTCGTCTGGCTGGCTGGCTGTCCATGAAAGTTTGTGCGCAGAGTACAGGTCGCAATTTTGAAGATATTTCAATAAAATTTGGTACATAATGTTTTTTTGGCCCAAGCACAGATGGGATTGAAACTGGTGGAAATTGGTCCATTATTTCACCTGATCCCCATACAAATGTCCTCTCGAAATATGAGTTTAACGACCATAAATGTTTGAAATACGCAAGTATCCAAACAAATTTCACCACAAATGAGTGTAAATGAAGCCAAATCACATCTACAAATTATGTGAAGATCGGTCAATAACTAATCATAGCTCCCAAATAAGGCCCACTTCCGAAAATCACTTTAACGACCATTAATCTCTTAAAAATGTTGGTATCCAAATAAAATTCAACAAGAATAAGTTTCGTATATACAGAAATGATGATACCTAATTTTATGATTGGTTCAAACTCCAATATAAGACCTCCTCCGAAATTCACTTTTACTTCCATACATTTTTTAAGAGCATTTATATCGAGATAAAGTATAACATACATAATATTTATATTCACGGAAGTCATGACACTAAACTTGTGTGTCCATTTCTGAAAAACTGTTTTATATATACACTGGGTGTAGGGTATTTCATGGTCGGGATTGACCGGCTATACTTTCTTACTTGTTTGTTTTAAATTTGTACTTGTAGTATATATAATAAAACATTTTTTTAAACAAATATTAGGTGTTTACTTTATATTGACGCTTAAAGTATATTTGAAAAATTAGTTAGTATGAAATTATTTATCATACATTTATTAATATTTTCGAAAAAAAAAACAAAAAAACAGGAATAAGTAAGAGTTTATATTCGACCGTGCCGAATCTCTTATACCCACCATCAACTCACCTATTATGAAGATTTATGAAAGATTTATGCGCATTTAAGTGATTTATACGGTCAGGGCTACGGTCAAATATAAACTGATTACCATAAATCTGAGATCGGCAATGTTTATATATGTAGGGACTATTTGTATTGTGTTGATAGTGGTTTTATAAGGGATTTATGCTTATTTAATTGATTTTCTGAGGGCTATGTTCAAATATGGACCAATCACCATGAAATTTGGTACAACAATTTAGATGTATATTCTGATTATGCTTGTCAAATTTCAACTTGGTGGTAATTTTTAGTGATTTTCGGAAGTGGACTTTATTTTGGGACTACGGTCAATTATGGACCGAGTATCATCATATTGAGATGGACGGTTTTTATATATGTATGTACTATTTGTGATGAAATTAAACTAGATAGTAGTTTTAGAAAGGATTTATGCTCATTTAAGTGATTTTTGGAACCGGACTTTATATGGGGGCTACGGTTAAATATGGACCGATCATCAACTTTCAAGAATTTTAACTTAATTTCAACTTAATAGTGGGGGTTTAAGAGATTTAATTAATTTTCGGAAGTGGTCTTTATATGGGGCTATGGCAAAATTATGGAGCCATGCAAATAAAATATTGTTTTGAGTTTTCACTTTGCATTAGACTTATTATTGCATATTTTTGTTTAGATACAGCTTTTTTATAGACATTTATGTACCATAAAGCCATATTCTTGGAAGACATTTGTATAGGGGCTATGAGAAATCGTTGACCGATTCCTACCATTTTCAACAGAACTTACACAGAAAAAAAATCATGTTTCTTTTTCAATTAAACCTTTAATTGATATTAAAATAATTTTCAATTAAAATTTTAATTGATTCAATTACTTTTTCTGATATTTTCAATTAAATCTCACATTTTTTTTAATTGATACTATCATTTTGTTTGCAGGTCCGATTTCAATTAAATTTTTAATTGATTCTACAAATATTTTAATTGAAACTCATTTTTATTTTTTTCTGTGTAGACTTCTATAATGAAAATAAAGTGTGCAAAATTTCATGATATCTGCATTATATTTGAAAAAGACATCAAAAAATTTCTGAAAAATATCGAGGTAGTCTGAAACTTTGATCTAGAACTCATATCCTACTGAACCGATTTTGCCCATTTGCAATAGCAAACATTTCGGTGGATCAAAGAATGTTTGGTAAACATTTCATTGTTCCATGTCTCTATCGTGCCAACAACAAACGGACATGGCTAAATCGGCTTAGAATCTTGAAAGGACCCAGAATATATAGACTTTTTGGTTATACGACCATTCTTTCGATGTGTTACAAACGAAATGACAAACGCAATATACTTTTTGGTGGTGGGTATGAATATAACATGATATTTTTTCATTAATTTTTAAAAATCTAAAAAAGTGTCATATGTACATACTCGTATATGAATCCCCATATAGAACTTGTTAAAGTTGATGTAGGCGTATGAGCAACAACTATAAATTAATGAAGTAAAATAAATTATATGTCCAGTATTACTGTAATATGCCAAAATCATTAAAGTTTTTATTTAAAGTTAATGTTATTATAAACAAATGTTATTTAAATGTATACGTTATAATTGTAATATTATTTGCGAATAACAAAGTAATTTAAAGATTAAAGTTAAGCACGAGTATTATTATTAAACTAATTGTTCGACATTTTTATCCTTATTAAAAATTATTTCGTTGGAAGAAATAATAAACAAATAAATGAAATTTTGAGCTTAAGCTTGAAGAAAATATAATTTCTAATAATGTTAATTATCTGTTCTGAAGTTTCTGAAAACATTTTCTGAAGCCCATTATTCAAGAGTTAGGTTATTGATATACATATAATTTTAAGTTTCATAAGTTCAATTCATTTAAGTTAAACTAAATACGATTTTCCTAAATTTACCTGTTCGTATATTTTTAATGTTGCTATTATTAAATCTTAAATACAATATATTTTTGCTCAAAAGCAAAACACAGAATATTGTAAGAATTCTTTAAAAATCAACATAGTTTCTTCTTACAAAATAAATTCTTTAGAAAGTGTTAAAAAAAAAAGATTTGAAGAAACGTATATAAAACATTCGCAACCATAAAAATTTACCATGACCAACCATTGAGCCATAACAAAACATACAAGCCAGCAACCAACCTTCTAAAGAACTTTAAGTAGAAGAGAAGAAAAGCTCATTTTTTACAGCCACCATTTATTGTCAAATTTTATAAAGCGACATTTTTATGGTTGTTTTGTCGCGTCGTTGCTCATTCAACATTTAGCACATTCTCTGCTTAAACCCGGAAACACATACAGTGCCACAGTTTATTTCACCGCCTGTAAATTTGTGATAAAATTAAAAAGCAAAGCAAAAAAAACACGCTTTTCTTGTTTTATTTTCATTTCCTGAAAATTCTTTTAAAAACCTGAACTATTTATTAGTGTTGATGTTTTTCTGCTTGTACATTTCTTTTTTAATATTTTTGTATTCAAATATTTCCTTGAGGACATGATAGAGCGAATGGGAGGGGATATAAAAGTGTAGTATTTTTTTTTTTATTAATAAGCTTTACATGACACAGACAGTTTGTAAAGTAGTAATTTTTCATTCATAATTTTAAAGATTGTATAGAAACTGAGTTTGAATTTATATAGAATTTTAAACATACATTTAAATATTAATTATTTGTGCTGTATGATTGGGCCTTTTGTATTATAGGGTCTTAAGTATTTTGTTGATTGTCCCTTTGTTTTAGGCAACTGTTTAAGAATGTCTAATTTTAAAATTTAATAAATACAATTTCATTATTTTTTATTGCTGTTTTTCTGTGTGTGTAAAGCATTTAATCTACAACATTTTAATAAAACAATATAAGGGAAACACTCTTAATATTTTTGATTTTTGTAATCTTCTTTCTTAACTGATTTGTTGAAGAAGCCAATTCAAGTCAATTTGTTTGCACAAAAATGATTTTTCAACCACAAAAACCAACATCTTAAGTTCTATACTGCTGCAGCTCAAGTATGCTACGCTTTGCCAGGGTCAATTGAGAAGTTTTGGGAAGAATACGTTTTCGTAATTTTATGGAAAATTATGGCGTTGGTTTTATTTTGTTCTATAAGAAATAAGTTTGTAATACTGTGTGACTTATGGATAGGTTAACTCATGTTTTAGACTGCAAATCATTATGGCAACCATTATCAAATTGCTCAGACAGGGTGCCGCTAGACATAAAAGTATTGAAGGTATTTAGGAGTTAAAAAAACGGTCTCAAATAGCTACAATTTAAAATAATATACATACAAGAGCATACACAGTGAAAGAAATTGTTAGAATATTCACACATTTTTTTCGTTTAAATAATTTGTTTTTTTTTTTCTATATTATCACAAACTTTTCTTCATAAAAATGTTCCTAATGATTTGATTTTGCTTATTTTCAATACCAAACTGCTCAGTATCATGGAAAACATTCCAGATTAATATCATTAATTTCAGTAATACATATATTCTGGTCGTAAGCTGAAATTATATATATAACCGATAAAATGTATTTAATCAAATAATGTTTTTTTGATAAAACTTTTACGTATAACCCTCGCATAAAACTGCATACATTATTACTATGAATGAGTGGGTATTTGATAAACGAAACAAGAAAAAAACGAAACTAAAGGGAAACTAAATAAAATACGATGGAAAACTTTTGCTTGTGGTTTTGAATATTTTCCAGTATTAGTAGTTTGTAGTTCTCTGCTGCCAAGTGTTGGTAGAGTTTTTCTGAAATCATGCGTGAGTGTGTGAATGTGTGTAAATCTATGTGCATGTGCTCAATGTAACCGTTTAAATTGTTTACATTATTTTAACAAATTCTCTCAAACACATTCACCCACAATATCATACAAACTGCAAGAGCATTTAAGTGTAAAGTTTTACACTTTTTGTGTTTTTTTTTTAAGATTTAACTTCTCAATTTTCCAATCGATTTAAGCTGAAAAATATAAATAGATAAAAAAAAAATTAGTGTTAAACAAGAATTATATTTGAAATTAAATTTAAATAGTTACACTGACTGCCTCTTGAATATGGAATCATATTTTTCTAACTTTAATTAAGTTTAATTATAAATAAACTAAAATTCAGAAAAAAATAATTTTTTGCACAACCAAATTTCAAGACATTTGCTTTAGTTTCCTCAAGAAATAAAACATCTAAAAACGTATAGTCGATCAAGCCCAACCATATAATACCCTACATCCAGTATGTGTACAGTTTTTCAGAAATGGGCTTTATATGGGAGATATCACCTATTTTGGACCGATCATCCAAAAATTTAGTCATGATGATTTCATGATTTGTGTGAATATAAATATTATATGTGTTAAACTATATCTCGATATACATAAATACTTTTAAAAGATTTATTGAGGTTAAAGTGAATTACGGAGAGGGTCTTATATGGGAGTTTCGACTAATTATGGACCGACTATTATAAAATTAGGTGTCATTATTTCTGTATATAAGAAACTTATTTGTGTTGATTTTTATTTGATTACCAACATTTTTAAGAAATTTATGACCGTTAAAGAGATTTTCGGAAGTAGGCCTTATATGGGAGCTACGACTAATTATGGACCGATCTTCACAAAATTTGTTGGTGTGACTTGGCTTCATTTAATACTTATTCGTGGTGAAATTTGTTTGGATACTTGCATACTTGCTCCTATTTCGGGAGGACATTTGTATGGGGGCTAGGTGAAATAATGGACAGATTTCTACCAGTTTCAATCCCATCCATCTTTGGGCCGAAAAAATATCACGTACTCATTACTAATTGAATGCTAGTAGGTAATAACTTCAATTTTTAAACTTTCAGTTTTAGATTCAGTCCCAAAATAGAAATAAAAAATTACCGTAACTCGCTCAAAATGTAGACGAATTATGACAGATGAAATGGATATCAATTTCGAAACATTTTTCAAATTTTATAAAATTATCTCTTCTGCAAAAATTGCAAATTAAATTCCTCTTAAATTTATCTACTTCATCCGGATTATTAAATTTTGATAATAAATTTGTGTTCCATATTTGGGACTAAATTCTTAAATTTAGTTTGAAGCCATCATTATGTCATGAATTTTACAAATGATATCGAAATTTATGTATATATATTATTAAAATGAAATTGTCTGTTTTGTAATAAGATAACAAAAAGGAGAATATTAAAAAAATTGCTGATACCATATGAATAAAATATTAAACTATTTTAGTATTGTATCAATTGACTAGCACCAACTAAACCTGGTTCACATATGTATTTAAATCATGAGTGAGCACATGGAATATCATGTGCTAATTAATATAAAAAATCGAAAAGATGTTGATCATAGCTCTACTTCATTAGATTTAGTTCATGTTAAAATGTAGCGTTCTTGTACCTAAATCATCATTTTAAATAAAAACTGTTTGAATAAGTAAATATTTTAGTTTAATTTTCAAAGTGTGTAGCGTTCGCTATTGTTAGTTTATAATTATAATTAAAATATATCCACTAAATTTTAAATAATATTGGTTAATAAGAAGAGCTATAAATATCGGCAAAACACATAAAAAGTGGCTGAAAGAAAAAATGGAAAACATGATGCTGTAATGGGCAAGAAAAGGTAAGCTGTAAAAGGAAAAATTATGTCTGCCTACAAGAGTTGGGAAAAAACTGTAAAAAAATAGTAAATATATAGGCAGTGGACTTAAATGAAAAGGTTGTTATATTTAAATGTGAAGACCAATTCCAGAAATCACTTCAACGAGCATAAATCTCTTACAAATCTTGGCATCGAAACAATATTGAACAAAATAATTTTTCTTATATACACAAATCATACGGCCTAATTTGTTGTCATATTTTAATATGCCAACTATCAAACGAAACAAATTGTGCTAATGTTAAAAAAATAGTAGTCCAACACGTATTCATCGCCTTAGAATCAATTTCTGAGTTGATTTAACAATGTTCGTCCTCCTTTCCAACTAGCTGGCTGGCTGTCCATGGAAGTTCAAGGACGATTAGGATTAAAAGTGGTTGAAATCGATTCACTATTTCTCCTAACCTCCATATAAAGGTCCTCCCGATATAGAACTTTATTGGTCAGCAATGATTGATCAGTTATTTATAAAACTTAATCACACTTACAAATTTTGTGCAGATTGATCCACAATTGACTATAAATCCATAAGTCTCTCTTGCAGAAATCAATCTAACGAGCATAAATCTCTTAAAAATTTTGGTATCTAAATAATATTCAAAAAAAATATCTTTCATATGTATATGCACAAATAATTTGGACTAATTTGATGATGATCCTATAATTAGTAATAGCTTTTTTATACGATCCACATCCGAATATCACTTTAATCTGTTAAAATGTTGGTATCCAAAATAAAATTCAACACAAGATTCATAAATACAGAAGCCATTTCATCAAATCTTGTAATGATCGGTTCATAATAGGTCATAGCTGCCATAGAAGACCATCTTCTAAAAATCCCTTTAACTTGCATAATTCGTTTATGATATAAAACTTATTTTTATTAATTTTGTGCATGCTAAAAAATTTTATGATTATCAGTCCATAATATGTCATAGCGTCCATATCTAAAATTTTATTTTTTTTTTGCTCATATACTCCGTCAAACTTGACCAATAATATTTTAATTTAACCAAAAACTATCTACATATAACAAATCATATTCTTAGATAAAGTTAAAATTATTTATATTTTTTGTATATTGCTAATATATTGGAAACAACAAAACTATAAAACCCACCTATTGTTCATTTCAAGGTTGCACGAATATCGCGTTTTAGACCCATTTACATATCAAAAGATTTATTCTATTTTTGAAAAAAATCTTTTTAAAAATCAAATATTCCAATTCGCAAATTTTTGCATTTTTTAAATTGGATATAAAAACGAGGCTTTAAATCTGAAAATTATCGAACGCTGCTTTCGCTTAATTTAATTTGCTGAGCATCACGACTAACTGCAACCTATTGACTTAATGACAGTAAGCTTGTAGACACTGTTTACTTTTTAACTTTTAGTAAGGGAAATGTTAGTTATAGTTTTTGAAAAAATAAAGGCAAATAATAAAGCACAAGATCTCAATATTTATTTGAAAAAGGGCCACAGTGCAAAAAGTAAGACAATATTCATGAGGCTTACAATTTACAGTGAAATTCTAATCTAGTATCTGAAATCTTTTAATGCAAGCCCTTTACTTTGCTGGCCGCTGTTTTGCAGTGCCTGAAGCAAGCTGCCATACGATTGAAATCGAAAATACTTCAAAAGATTTTTGAATTAAACTTTTGTTTAAAATACATCAATTTAAGGCACATATATAAATTAGATTGCACAAACTTAATTTTTTTGCAAAGTACATGGTTTGTTAACTTTTTACTACATACAAACTAGAAACCCCAATTGAAAACGAAATATAATAAAATATTGAATTTTTACAAAATGTATTTAGCTTTGATTGAATAAAAACAAAAAAGCCAAAGTTTAAGCCTTTTTCTAGCACAATCTTTTAGCAAGTATTTCATTTGTATATATTTGCTTTATACGCCTTTGATAAATATACACATACATACATACGTAGGCTCTAACAAAGTTAACTTTTCAATGTTAAAACACATGTACTTACCCCTGCCACTACGATTTCCTTTTAGCCATCAATAACATCAAACATGTGATTTTTTTTTCATTCTGCTTTTCAACATTTACTTTAACACCCAGCCTCCCAACAGGTAGACTTTTGATTTGATTTGTTTTTCTTTTATTTAGCTGTTTGTTGCTTTTAAATAGCTTCAAAGTTAACAAAGTATTTCTTCAATTTTATTATTAGAAGAAAAGTAACAAAAACAGCAAGTCAAAACTGTTGGAGAAAAAAGTTTGTTTTTTGATCTTTTATTTTTTTTTTGTCTGATTTGTATTTGTGTGTGTGGGTGTGTGTATGTGTTTTTTGTTAGTTTTTAACTCTTTTATTTCTTTTTTAGTGAATTTACGCGTAAAAATGCTACATTTTAATATAAGCCTGATGTTGTTAACATTTAACTTGGAAAAAATAAAACTTTTCAATAAGTAACAAAAAACAACAACAGAAAACGAACAGAAAAAAAAGAATCAAAAAAGTTTAAACACAAATAAACAACAGAAGAAGTAAAATACTCATACAAACGAGATTGAAAAATTTATTTGTGCTTTTTTCTGCTGGCATGTGTCAATGTTAAAATGGAAAATGTGTATAAATAATTTGCTTTAAAATTTAAAAATTTATTGAATTTGTTTATTTCCTTTTCCAATGTTTACAATGCTTTGCACATATTTTACTTTATATAATTCTATATTATTATCATGTTAGATACTTTCAAACACTTGATGCCACTTAGTTCACATTCTTTTAAGTTAGTTTAATAACAATATTCTTAGATTGATCCCTATTCGGTATAATAAGCTTTTCTGTATATGGTACGTATGATTTATACAAATTGTACATAATATCACTTATACGCCTCAGTGCCAATTAGGGATTCTATTCGAATTTTACGAATATCCTAATACATATTCTAATAATTTGAAAATTGCTATTCGAATTATTTTAATAATTCGCTTAATTATATGTAAAATAAACGACTAAAGTAATTATTTAAATTTATAAAGAAATTTGTGATGAATTTAATGTTGAAAATTTTAAATAAAGTGATATTGAAGATGTCATTGATGATTATGTTGAATTAGGTGATGTTATTAAAAGTGACAGTTAACGCAGAAACCAGGGGTCTAATCGCCGCATATCATATCGAGTAAAATGTATCGAATTTTTTATGATCTTCGATATCGAATAAAAAGTATCCTAATTTGTGTTGATGGTATGTATTCGATATCTATTAATAACTAAGGCTATCGTATGCACAATAATTTAGTTTTTCTACTGCGAAAACACACAATTTTTACTTTGTAACATTTCTCCATTTTATTTTTGGTTGTTTTTACATATGCACACCATACCCTCACTAGATTTTGTATGGAGTCATCAACCATGGTTCAAGCGGGTATTAGTGTTAGATTTATCCCAGTAAAAAAAAGTCGTGTTTTTTGAAGCACTTAAGAGAAAAAGCGCATAATCGAGTGCTTCAATAATAACGCTCTTTTGAAGCAGTGCTGACAACGAAGAAGGTTTTAAAGCGAAAAAACAAAAAATAAATTATAGCCTACAGATTTACGTATGACAACGAAAGTCAATTACAAAACGAATTTCGTGCTTCTCAGTTACTATGATTTTTTCTTAAGCAAAACCATTCAGATGGAATTTGTTCTTTGATTAGTGTGCGCGAAGTGACGCAAAACACTTTAGGAAAGTAGTCCTCCAAACCGGCAGTATCTCATACAAAAATTATGCATTCCATCAGCAGGTTTGAAGCGATTTGAGGTATGAATGCTTCTTTTGGAGCACATTTTGTGCTCGTATTTAGCTTACATATACAAGTACGACTAAATATATAATTTTGCCCTACGTAGCAGCTCAATTCACTCTCACACTCAATTTTTTTTACCAGCAGAGGAGAAACAGTTGGGGTAAACAGTGTTAATAAAAACGTAATAAATATTTGTATACTTTATGAATAGATGCCATGTCAATTTGATAGATTTTCAAAATGTTTGCAGGTAAGAGCAGTATCCTTTTCAAAGCTACGTCCTATATGTGCTAATATATAGATGCGATATCTGGCTGTTGTCCAAGTTAAGAGCAAATTTAAACATTTATCAATGGATTTTTTTTTTTTTTTTTTTTTTTTTTATAATACATTATATTTATTTATTGAATCTTCAGATATTGAAATGACAATAAGTTTTCGAATCTTAATACCAAAAGAAAATAATAAGTCCAGCCAGTGCTAGACAAAATATTATGATACTACAAAAAAATTTACATCCACTGATCCAGTCATCTATTTTGCGCTTGAGTTAAAGCAAGGGTATCCCTCCTTCTCAACCGAACATGGCCACTAAAGTTAAGGATGTCTCGTGCAAGTGGGTTTGGATGGTGTTCAAGTTTGCTGACATATTTTGAGGCGTATTTTGTAAATTCGTCTTTCACCAAAGGAATGCCTAGATCTTTGTGAATTCGAGAATTTTTAACGTACCATGGAGCTGCAGTAATTATACGTAGAATTTTATTTTGACCTCTTTGAATTTTTTCAATGTTGGATGCTGAGGCAGTACCCCATAATTGAATTCCATAACACCATATTGGCTTTAGAATTGCATTGTACAACAAAAGTTTACAATCCAACTTTAATGTAGAATTTCTGCCGATTACCCAATTTGCACTGCTTTTAATCTCATCTGTGTAAGTTTTGCGTCAATATGAGACTTCCAGGTTAAACGACGATCGAGGTGGATTCCGAGGTATTTGACTTCATTGTGTTGCGGAATAATTTGGTTATTTATTCTGATGGACGAGCAGGTATCTTTTCGCAATGTGAAAGTTATATGAATACATTTCTGTTCGTTAACCCTGATTTTCCAAAGCTCAAGCCAATTCTCTAGTTTATAAATATAATTCTGCAAATTCTGTGATGCTATTTGATGGTCCTTATGAACGCTAATAAAGGCTGTATCGTCAGCAAAAGTTGAAGTATGTATATTGGGGTCTGACGGCATATCGGATGCATAAATCAAATATAAAGTAGGACCCAGTATGCTACCCTGGGGTACTCCTGCTTCAATTGGCTGAGCGGGGCTTAAAAAATCGCCTTCTTTGATTGTAAATTTGCGACCATATAAATAACTTTTCATAAGTTTGTGGGTGTTAGCAGGCAGAGCTAATTTCATTTTGTGCATTAAACCTTCATGCCAGACTTTGTCGAACGCTTGGGAAACATCAATGAAAAGCGCGGAACAGTATTTTTTCTCTTCAAACGACCGTCTTATCACATTTACTAATCTGTGTGTTTGTTCGATGGTGCTGTGTTTAGCTCTGAACCCGAATTGATGATTTGGAATACATTGAGTGTCGTTCAGAATTGGAATCAACTTAGCCATTAACAATTTTTCAAACAGTTTTGAAATTGTCGGCAGTAGGCTAATTGGCCTATATGACTCTACTTTGGTGAGGTCCTTCCCTGGCTTAGGAATCATGGTAATCATAGATACCTTCCAATCTGCAGGATAGTATTCTAGGCGTAAAATAGCATTGAAGATAAAGAGAATAATTCTTCTAGCTACACGAGGTAACTCCACGAGCATTTTGTTGCTGATTTTATCCATACCTGGAGCTTTTTTAAGGTTCAGAGTACCAATAGCGCTTTGAATAGCATTAAAGCTAAGTCTTAGATGTACAGGAGGTCTAATAACGAGTGGTGGCAATTCAGTTGCATTATTTGAGTTGTTTATAGTAAACACATTTCTCAAATGGTTAACAAATAAAGTCCCCTTCTCGGAATCGTTTCTAGCCCAGTCACCAATCGGATTTCGCAAAGGAGGCTTTCCTCTAACTGGTCTTTTTAAACCTCGTGCCGCCTTCCATAACGAATAGTCAGATTGTGGGGAACTGTCAATTCCCTCCAAGTATGATTTAAGTGAAGCCATTCTTTGGGTTTCTAAGAAATTTCTTAGTATATCTCTGCATTCCCGTAGCCTAGCTTTCAGTTGAGGAGACCTGTGAATTTGCCACTCTCTAACTCTTCTTTTTTCTGTCAGGAGATGTTCGAGTTCAGCGAAATAAGTTCTGTTTGTCCTATTTCTGCATTCAACGTCATATGTGGAAGCGTGATGCACAGCTCTTCGTATGTCCTCAGTAAACTTGCCAATCGACCCATCAATATCCTCGGTAGTTCTCAACACTACATTTTCCGTGCAGTGGGAACTTAAATACTTTTTATACTTTATCCAACTTACTCTGGATTTAGACATGTCCCGAAATGGAGAGCCATACCCTTGAAGGAAACGCATTGAAATAATAGAAGGAGAGTGATCTGAAGACAAGTCTAATGAAGGCTCCACTTGTATCGATTCTACAGGGATATTTTTCACTACTCCGAAGTCAATAATATCGGGAATCTTCCGTCGGTCCGTCGGCCAGTAGGTGGGATGCCCGCTTGAGAGTACATCTAAGCCCATTTTGGCAATGGTGTTGAAGAGTTCACGACCCTTCGGGGTCACTAGACGTGAACCCCAAAATGTGTGTTTGGCGTTAAAGTCACCAGCAACCAAAAATCTAGCTCCAAGGGAATTGAAGAAGCTGTAGTATTGATGTTCTTTTATTGAAAATCGAGGCGGCGAATAAATTGATGATAAAACAAAGTTGTATTGACAGAATTCAATACAAATGTTTGTTGCTTGTAGGTAATCCTCACATATGTTGTTCATTAAATAATGTTTTATTCTGTTCTTTATAAGAATTGCCGAACCTCCACATGCTCTTCCGCGGGGATCTTTAGTATCATACAACACGTATCCATTAATTTTGAAGTACCCTGTCGCCGTCAAGTGAGTTTCAGCAATCATCATGACATCAATCTGCTTATCCATCAGGAAGTGTTCCAGTTCGTTTTTATGTTGGCGGAAGCCGTTCGCGTTCCAAAAACAAATTTTTAAACAAATCATTTCTTTAAAATTGCTTGTAAGATAGTGGATTGCATTTTCAGCATTTCCTGCATCATGGATGTCATAGTGGTCGTAAAAGTGTTCATAGTTTGGACAAGTGTCTGCAAAGTAGTCTCTAGAGTGTTAATATTAGGCTCGTAATATTGAGATTTAGGTTCCTGCTCCAAACCTGGCATATTAGATTTAACCACGTTAGCGTAAGAAATGGATGACCGTGTTATATTTTACGAATTTGGTAGCCAATATATAACCTATGCAAACGTGCGAATGTCGCAAGTTGAAGATTAAGCTTTGTGGATGATATAAACTTATATACAGAAAATTTGTTATGTTCAAATCCTTCAATATGACGTAAAAACCAAAAATAATAATTTCAAAGCTGTGGTGGCATACATTCGTAGCTTATGATGTGAACAAATTAAGAAATCATAAATTTTTTTCTTGTTTCCATAGCATTTAGTAAGACTATGTTTAGGGCAGACATATGGCATTTTGTTTTCTGGCAAAAATGTTACACGTTTTTCCCATTTCGCACCTTTTTAAATTTTTTTTGTGTTCTGTCATGTCAACACTGCTAAAGTGTAGTGTGTTCTTTTCTATAAATGTCACACTATAAATTTAAAAAATGTCGCACCTTTCACACTATTTATTTTTATAGGGGGAGAGTCGCACGATAAAACAGCTGACATTTGTTTTGTTTATGAATGTATATTTGGGTTAAGAAACAAAAAAAAAATGTACAGAATGGAAAATATTACTACTTTTTTATGTGCTGAAAAATTTTTGGATGACGTGTTGGATTCATCTTCATCATCTAATGATGATGAAAAAAATGTACATAATAAAGGTGTCCCATTTTATTTCAGAAAGGAAAACACCAATAGTTTTTCTTGTTTTTTTTTTTGAAATTGCGATATGTACGATTTACTTTAAACACGTCACATTTGTAAGAAGTATAATTTTTCTATATTAGTTCTACATACTTTTCTAATAGTCCTGTAACATTATCTCTTTGACTAAGCCTACTGCTAAAGAATATTGTCTCTTCTCTGCTGAAATCCCCTTTGTTTGCTTCTTGTTTAAAGATTCAAAGAGTAAAAGTTTTTTTTAGCATATATAATATTTACCTCTATCAGTCTAATATTTCATTCTTTTATGATATTTGTTCCTTTTCCATTTAGAAGCTTGATATTACATTTTGTTAATTTCATTAGACTTTCACTGGGATTTTTCATTATTCTCTTTAGGACGCACATATTAAGCATATAAATAAGCTTGTTTAAAAAAAATTAGGTTTTGAAACAGATAAACTTACGATAGCGAACGCTATATCTTTATAAAATCTTTAGTAAATTATGGTAAGCAATAGCTTATTTTAAGATAATGTCAATGAATTTGATTTGAATGGTTGTGGGGTACTGATAACAAACGATGATACTAGATGGTACTAGAACGCGACGTTAAAACATAAGCACAAACTAATTAAACATTTGCATGACTAACGAAATATAACCTCCATTTTGCGATGTGATTAAAAATGTTGATAAAAGAACCGACATCTATATGCGTTTATTATTTTATGTATTGGTAATTGTCAAACTGTACTCTTGCCAATACAAACAAAAATTTGAATTATTTTCATATTAATTTTTTGTTTTAAACTCAAAAATTCAAAGAGATTCAAAACTTCAATTTAGTAAACTTTATTTGAAATGCATATTTTGTTCACCTCGAATGGTTTTTATTACAGAAAATATTCAAGCCTAATATTAAAAACAATTTCTATTTTTTATGATTGTTTTCATACTTGATTTATTTGATGATGTGAAGAGCAATGAAAAACCATATCAAGATTTACTGTAATACATTATGCATCTAAATTTTAATTTTTAGTTTTTGGGTTTTTTTTTTAATCCAATAACGAACAGAAAACCAAAAAAGCAACTATGGAAAAAACATATTGAATTCAACTTTATCAAAAAGCGTTAAATTGCATTTGTGGTGCAAGTATTCTGTTGGTATATGCCTGCTGTGCATTACGTGACTTTTCATACCGCACACTATTTGAGGCAATATATATGTGCATACATACATAGATATACATATATATGTATATATATTAGTGTATGAGTATTTATACTCATACTCATACATGTATTTGTATTTGGGTATTTGCATTTGTGATTGTGTACAACAAAAATACATATTTACTCGTACAATAAAATAAAATGTTGCACAATTTTTGCATGACTTTTGTATGTAAAATGATGATTATTTTTAATGAAATTCACGATTTTGTTAATGTTTGTTTTTTGGTTTTTATTGTTGTTTTCTTATTCAGTCAATATTTTTTGCTATTGTTGTTGTCTATGTTGCTGCTGCCACTGTGCTTTTGAGGCACATACGAAATATAATGCAATTTTTGGAAAATAAATTTCTACACGTTCAATTCGTTCCATCAACTTTTGTGTTTATATGAAACACACAGAATGACAATTCTTTTTTTTGTGTTTTAAATTTTGAAACCGCTTTCACCAATTATATGCTGGATGCCAGAAAAAAGCCTCTTTATTTTTGTGATATCTGTATGTGTTGTTTTTGGAATATACATACAAATGTTTACGTACGTATATGAATGTATATAGAATATATGTCTGTGTATGTATGTATACAAACAGACGAATGTATATATGTTTAAGTGAAATATATTATTCACAGTGTTTGGATATAATGCTGTGTTAAGCATTAAATACAAAAACAACAACAGTAGCAAAATGAACAGTTTGCACAGTGGGTAAGAAAAAAAAAATTATTGAAATTAAGTTTACAGGTAGAAAAAAATTTGTAGGAATACAAAAATTTGTAATAATAATATAGAAGAAATTGTAAACGTAAGTAAATTTCGTTCTAACTCATAACATTTTTTTTTCGTTATTTCTTTATTTACAATCTATCCATTTAAGGATAATAAGTAAATGAGGTATAATAAAAAAAATAATCTTTATGTTGTACTCCATTGAGAACAACAGCAAAATTTAATAAACATTATGGATATCAAATAAAAATTATAAATTTATCTATGTAACAAATACATGAATGAAACCATAAAACGTTAATTCCAGAATGGAAAATCCAGAATGTGATATCTTTTGAGTTTTCTTTTTTCATCAGTGTCATCAAGTAGAACTATAGCTAATGGGTTTACATGCTGACTTAACCTCTCCAAATATCTTTCACTAAACCTTTTGATTTCGTCCATAACTAGCGGAATAGCAAGATCTATATGAATTGAATTATTGGATACAAACCATGGTGCATTGACAATTGATCTAAGAGTTTTTGACTGGTATCTTTGCAATATTTCAATATTCGAGTTACTAGCTGTTCCCCACAACTGAATACCATAAGTCCAAACTGGTTTTAGGATTGTTTTATAAATAAATATTTTGTTGTTTTGATTTTGGTCCTAACAACCAATTTAAGCGTTTGGTTTTTATATTCAATCGCTGCTTCTTTGCCTTTATATGTGACTTCCACGTTAATCTCTTGTCAATATGCATTCCTAGATATTTAACGCATTCAGCCTGAGGAATTGGATTGTTATTCAGAAATACTTCAGAACAGTTTCCACGTCGTAGAGAAAACGTAACGTGTATGGATTTTTCAGTATTAACTTTTATGTTCCATTTATTTAACCAATTTTCAATTGCGTTGAGTTGTCGTTGCAATAAAATTGATGCGTTGTTAGAGCAATTATCTGAAGTCAGGATTGCAGTGTCATCTGCATAAGTTGCAACTAAAACATCCTCAATAATTGGCATATTAATATTTGTCTAATACTGGTAATAATCTTTTCAGAAATATTCTTTCAAATATTTCGGAGAATAATGCCAGTAAACTAATTGGACGGTAGGATGAAACAAAGTTCTCAGGCTTGTTAGGCTTGTTAATCATAACAATCTCTGCGCACTTCCATTGCACTGGAAAGTAATTTAATTTTAGTATTGCATTATATATATAAGTTAAGTATACCATACTAACTCATAACATGTAATAAGAAATATGTTTAATTCCCGAAATCTATTTCTTAATAAATGGTGAATTAAATAGATGATGTTTACAAGTAGATCTTGGACAATAAACAGTGCTAATGACGCCCTTGGCAGGGTAGAAAATACATTCCAGTGTGCCAATTGTCTAGAAAAATATAACTTTACAATGGTATTCTTTCAGTTATTAATTAAATAAAATAATTCAACAAAATAATAAGAAATTTTCTCTAATAATGGTGAAAAATATTTGAAAATTCATTAATTCAATCTGGTCATATTCCCTGAATTTCTCATATTTTTATGAAATATCAGCCCCATAAAATCATCGCACACTGAAGAAATTTTGAAGAAAATGGTAGAAAAACAATAAATTGTGTGAAAATTTAAATCGAAATTGTGTGGAATTCATTCGTTTAACTAAAATGCATATAATAATCACACCATCACATTTTATTTAGATTTCATCAAAGTGTGTCACGTTTGCTATAGTAGCAGTCTTTTTTTTATCAATAGCAAATGCTCTTATTATTTTTGCATTTAAATTTGAATGAGTAAAGGTGAATGCAGAAAGATAAAGGAAAGCAACATAGAACACAGTACTTGCAAAAGGTCCACTTTACTATAAATAATATTGTGAAAAAGCAACAGAGAAGACGAAAGGGCTACTGAAATTAGCTAAAACAAATAACAAAGTGCTGAAAGTTAATATTAATAGTATCGACAGAAACAGTGATATAGAAAAACAAACTATGCTAAAGTAAATTATACATTTGATCCCTTATATCTGCAAGCAAACATTGGAAAAATTAGTAAAAAATGCAGCAAATGCAGTGGACTTAGTTAATATGTGAAACTAATAAATACAAATATAAAAAGATTTTGTTGACGACTGGCTATTTATTATACAAATATATGTATATCGCGTTATGAGTGCTAACGTGCAAAATTATTATAGAGATTGTAAAAAAAAATAAATCACATATTTTAACAATTCAACAGAAAGTTTAGTTTATTCCAGCTATAAATTTAGTTTATAATTTTCCATATACAGTCGAAAAAGAGTTATATTTTTTTGTCGCATTCTTGACAAGACCTTCTCCTTGCAGACGTTGTTATATGAGTACAGAAAGAAAAGTCAGCACATATATGAAATTACCAGAATAATATATTTTCTATTAACCAAGTATCAACCCATTATTTTATTTTTAAACTCATTCACTATTACTTCATATTGACATCTTTAAGCGCATGCGGGCAAATGTCATTAGTACTAAATGAGCAGGTTAATAACACGGTTTTACAAATGAGCACTTTTTTATACTTGCAAAAATTTAATATATATGTATACCAAAATGTGTACATATTTAAACAGGCACACATTTCTTCTTTCTGAAACCGTTTAAAAATTCAAAATCGGATTAAAATTAACTGAGTTGCGTATTCATAAGTACTCGAACCTACCCGAATATAGTTTTTTTCGGAATAACTCTGAAATTTGAGGGTGTTTCCGAACTTTTAGAAATTGATTTATGATCTACTCAATAAGGCCAACAACTTACACTTACACTAGGTCACTTTCCAAGTATATTTTCACTGTAGCACCGTGTAATTATCTGCTGATAAGTTCCTGCTGACATATTGTAATTATAGGATGAAAAAATACTTTTATTAAGTTTTTGTTAAAATGTCTGCAGCATAATAATATTTCCAACTGGCAAGGATTATGCTATAAAACTAACAAAATAAAATGTTTTTTTCTATAACACCGTGCTTTACATGACATTGGCTTAAAATACATACATATATACATACATATAATAACAACAAAAACAACGACCTACCAGATTATTCTCAAAACACAAATCTCTATTTATGTATGCGTTACGTGTTACATCAAGACTCATCAATCTTTTTTATACTTGAATGTTTGTAAGTATGTACCTATGTATGTATAAATAAATACTCATACACATAAACATACACAGTTGTATATACAAGTATTTATGTATTTGTAATAATATATTTAAGTGTGGGTATGTTTAAGCAAGTGTAAGTGTATTTTTTTTACATACCCTGCAGTTCTAAAGACATAAATTGTAAACTTTGAAATGGAACTTATTATAATCGTAGTAAGAATTCACTTTTCTAATGTAAAATAGAGCAGAAGATGTCATATATCATCAATAAGTGCTACTATATTCATGACCATTTGCATCGTTTTTGTAATCTAAACTCAAGGGTATAATAAAAACAATAACTTATAAAAACCCATGCTTATTTACGAAGATATTAAAGATTTCAAATATATTTGGTTTTCATATGAAAAATAGGTTATTGATCAATAATTCAAGTGATCACAGATTGATCATATTTTTTTAAATTAAGCGATTATTTACAAAAATATAAACAATTTTAAGTTAATGGGTGTTTTTATGAAAAACGATTTCAAGCTTTTGAGTTTTATATATGAAAAATCGATTTTTGATTAACAATATAAGGTACCACCGATCCAGCTCATTTTCATAATTAAATGCCTATTTACATATTAAGGATAAGATATGAAATATTTTTGGCCACAAATTTGAGTTATCACAGATTTAACTCCTTTTCCCTTTCCTTTTTTTAAAAGCTTATATATATTATTTACGGAGTTATTTTTGATGAGCAATATCACACAAAATTATTTTTAAACTAGACTAAAGTCGTTTTGGAAATAATTTGTTTGCTGGCCTAATTTCTGGTAAACTATCAAAGACACATAATTTTTAAAAATCAAAATTTTTGTGAAAAAAAAAAATTATTTGCAAAACGACTGCCCGGATTAAAAAAATATTAACCCCCTGGCCTACGATGTCGAACGATAACGTTCGCTTAGATAAGACTTAAGACACAAACTTGATTGTGGAATAAACAAACTTGATTGAGTAAAAAATAGATACGATAAAAAGTTTGTGTCTTAAGTCTTATCTAAGCGAAAGTTATCGATCGACATCGTGGGCCAGGCGGTAAATATAATTTTGTTAACGATTTTCGATTTTTTTTATTTAATTTAATAAACTCAACAGTTTTTGAGATACACGAATGTTTATTGAGCAACCTCCTTCATTTTTTAAATAACGCTATATCTCGAAACCTGGAGCTAACCTAAAAAACAGTTAGCACCACTGGATTCAGCGTACTCTAATTAGCTTGAACCACTAAATGCCCCGTTTGTCGGTAAATAAAAGTCTCAAAATCGAGCACAGTGTAATTATTCATAGCTCCCATATAATTACCATTTCTGAAAAACAGTTTTTACTGATTTACTGGATGTAGGGTATTTGTAGCTGAGAAGACATTTTGAGCCTTATAGCTGCAAGTCATCAATAAAAAAAGCTGTAAAGATGTTGGAAATTGCATTACCAGTGTTCTAAGTTAAATTAAAAGTAATTTTAGCTCTATATACAAAAGTGTATTTAACTAATAAATAAATTATAAATTTGAAGGTTTTGTCGAAATTACTTGAACTAATTCTTAAGAACGTGACTAAAAAATATGTTGCGTGCTGAATAATACTTCTTTCAATGATAACAATAGCAAATATTTAACATGACATCTATCAACAGTAAGTTTTATTATACTTCTGTACTATATATAAAAAAACTGCTAATAAATTGGACACAACAAAAAAAAAAACCTAAACATATCGAGCAAAACCATAATTATGACATGCTTACTTTTCAATGACTACTATATACCGTCTGCATTCCTTAGAAGTAGTCGATTAATAATTTATATAGCATCTGTTTTACTCGTATAACTACTTACTTTCTAGACATTTGTTTAAGTACATTCTGTTTACACTGCTAACGACAACATTTTTACTGCTATGAGACCTAACTAACAATGACAAATTTAAGTTATTACTTGTAACTAGTTTTAGTAATGCTAAAGTAATGACATATATTAGTATGCAGATCATATGACTTCACCGTGTTACAATAATTATTTAAAATGAAAAATATATTTTTTGAATTTGTCGTACGGTTTGAGTGCGAATTTAAACGTGGAACCACCCATATTCAAGTTATAAGCACCGCAAGTCATGTGGTAGTTTTGGAAAGTTAATTTTATCCCGGAAAACATAGAGTCAGTTAATTAAATAGACTATCTATATACGAATCCTGAAAAAACACTCACCCTTTGATATTTAAAAGGAAAATAATAATTTTACGAATTACGATTTTTAATTTTAGGTTTTAGTTTTTTTAAAAATAAGAAGTGTGTAGCATGATTGCACCATTTCAAGTGTCTGACCAAAACAAGTGTTCTGTTACACTTAAACAAAACAACCTACACTTGAATAAAATAAGTAAATACAACTGCGTGCCCATTGACGGCATGGTGTAAAGTGACACTATTGCAAGTGTCGAACGTTTAGGGCACTTGAAGTGGATGCACGTGTTTAGCTACGATCATATGCATGGGAATGTCTGGCTTGCTTTAAGTCAAATCAAATTACCCAAAATATTCCCTTGCAATAGTTTAAGAAATAGTCGTCTAGTAAATTCTCATAAGTAGTATATAAGTAGAATGTATTTAGTATTAAGGAACTTCTTTTTACTTCAACTGTCAATAAAGCTTCAGTGCGACAATTTGGTTGCAACTAGAAAGCAAAAAGAACTTGACATCTTTTATTCCAACTACAAGTGCAGATTTTGTTGATTTGTTCTATTTATGTAATTGTCGATTTAAAATTAAAGTTACTTCAAAAATTAACCTTAAAAAAAACAAGCACTACAGGGTAACAGGAGTGTTCAAGTATTTGAAAAATATATACTGACATGGCAAAACTCATTTTGGCATAAAATTGAAAAATTCCTTGAATCTTGTTTGTTTGCTTTTGTTGGTTTCTTTTTCTCAACAAAATTTTTTTGAAGGGTAAAAAGTCGCACTGCAATTCTAGTTGAGTTGACTCAAAACAGCAAAAGCATACAGCGCCTGCTTTATTTTCAGTTTGTTGATGTTTTTTTTTTTATAAATGAATAATAAAAACAAAAGGCAGCGTGTTTTCATTTTGTTTACATGTGATGTGTAGTAAAAATAACATACACACACACACTTGTACATGTACAAACAGTTTGAAGTAGAATTTTAAGGATTTTGAAAATAAAACTGAAGAGAACAAAATCATCATCAATCATGTCTAAAGGTGGTATAATCATATGATGAGAATTTAGAAATTCTTCGCATTGAAAAAGGTAAAAGAACTTCAAATGGATGTATTTAAGTGGAAAATTTTCTGACAAAGGTTACACAAAAATAAAAAAAAACCAAAAAAAAAAAAATAGCAAAGAAACTGTTAAAGTAACTAAAATCAAATAAGCAACCAAAAAAAAAAGGTTTATTTGACAGCGTCAACAATAATGTAGTTGAAAATATTTTAAAATGTATTTGTTAGAAGTTTTAAAAATCTCCATATATCAATATTATAGGGAGTTTATAATAGGTTCAGTCTATTTATTAGAGTATTCAGGTTTAATTTTCAGTACAATACTAGACTTAGCATTAGTTATGTAAACTTTGTATGACAAAGTCTTTTTTGAAAGTGCTAAAAATTCTGAGTATGTTTTTCAAATAAGATCGTTTCTTACAATACTAAAGGTACGGTCACACTTGGCAAATAGTTACTCCTAAAAGCTTAACCACTTATTTTAGCACAAATTTGTTTGATGTTGTTTACTCTTACAAGAGTTTTGCAAGATCTAACAGCATCAAATAAAATAAAACTAATTGTTTGTTGTGTCCTGTCATAAATAAACGAAGTTTTTTTTTATATAAATAAACGAGTTCAAATATATTTTATTTAGTGGTTACATCTTTTTCGCAATATTAGCCAAGTCTGACCGTATCTTAATTCGTTTATTAAAAGTTCTTTATTAGAAATATGACAAATTTCATTAATCCAATGAGCATTTTCATGTGTGAAATGCAATTTGTCATATTTTTAATGAAGAACTTTTAATGAACGAATTATTTTTCTCTTAGTGAGGTGGGATCATATTTTAGTATTCCCATAAATATTAAGATCAACAAATTTCATTGAAAACAAATTATCTTCTAATTTGTTTGGCGCCAACTTCTTTCAATAATAATTGTAATATATGTACCTACATTGGCTAAGCACAACCTGGATAGACTGCAAATTGATCATAAAAGATGAAATTTCAAATGTGTCTTTTATATCATAAAACGACACTATTCCAAGGAAATTAAAATAAAAATACCTTAAATTGAAACGCACTTATCTAGTGTCCACTAAATTCATTCACTCCCAAGTGAGTTACAATCCTGAGTTTGAAACTCTAGAAGCTTCGCATTAACATCTCCAAGTTATTCATCGGTATTACGAAAATCAGCACAATGCCTTAAAATGCCTTGGTGAGCATCTAATTTTGTTTTCTGGACGTTTGTTTCTTCTTTGGGTTTATGTGCAATGAAAGTCAGAATTCGCGTAATACCGATAGCAATGCATTAAATGAAAAGTGTAGATAGCTACTAGTATCGCTCAATGGACATTCAAAAACGTAGTCGTGGACAACATTTAAATGAAATGCTATTTCTGGCAAAGATGACGACATCCATTTCCATGTTAAGTGTTTTATTAAAATTTAGCAAAAGGTCTTAATGAATATGTATTTATATGTTACTTATTTGTAAGCGTAAGCATTTTAACTCATTACTTTGTAATATTAGTTCATTTGGGAATGTCCATTTGTGCATCGTAAAGAATTTACCTCTTTTAACCTTGGAACTAATCATTATGAAACTGATTACAATCAGTATATAATTCTGAATGTTAAAAATATATGAAGCATATACTAAACATTTCAAAAATATTTTAACTAAACTCCTAACATATTTGCCTTTAGAAACTCATCTACAATATTTAAAATATGTACACATGTATGTATGTCCCTTAAAATACCTCTACATACATTAGTAAAATTTCAATTTTGTTTAAAAATTTAAAATTTTTTAATACTTATTTATACAAAAAACACCTTTTTATATTATTATAATATTAAATTTTTGCGCATAAAATTTTTATGGCAAAATTAATTGAACTTTAATAAAAACATGTAAAGAGAATTCCACAAAAATACTGAAATTTTTATAATTTTATATATATGTATATACAGAATACAACTATAACCAAAAGGAAAACTAACCAGGCCCTAAACTTTAAAACATTTTTAAACAAAATAACTACAATTTAAATTTTAAAAATTTAAAAAAAAATTTAAATGTAAACATTTAAGCTTAAAGAAGGAGATTTCTTAAGCTGCGTACAATCTATTGAAGCAGGAGTACCTCCAGGAAGCATCCTGAGACCCTTCTTATATTTGATATATACATCTGATATGCCAACAAATAATCGTAATTACACATCTATATTTGCTGATGATACTGCTATCGTAAGCATTCATGAAAAACCTCAAGAAGCATCTCGCTACCTACAAAATCATATATCTGAATTAGAAAACTAGTTAAAGCAATGGAGGATAAAAGTTAATGAACAGAAATGCACACACATAACTTTTACAATGCGTAGAGAATCATGCTCTCAATAACACAACAATCCGAAGTTAAATACCTCGGTATACAACTCGATCGATGCTTTATATGGAAATCCCATATAGATGCAAAATTGACTCAAATGAAATTAAAATTGGTCCAAATTAATTGGCTCATTGGCCGAAACTCTAAGCTAAGTTTAGATTGCACACTATTGGTTTACAACTCAATCATAAAACCTATATGGTGTTATGGAATCCAGATATGGGGAAAACTTGGTAAAAACTTTTTGTTATTTGCATAACAATTGTTAAGCTAGCATTTAAAATATTAGTCTTTGGATTTTCTTTAGAGTTTTATTTTGGACCAGGCAGCGAATGCTTAACTTGAAAGTCCACCATACTTAAATAGGCCTTTTGGAAGGCCTGCCTACTACTCTGCTTCACACTTTAGTACTGATAACAACATGTTGTGTGAATCAAATATTACACAAAACTACATGTGTAATTACACAAACAATGTAATACACAAACAAATTGACCATTAATGTTAAACCATAAGCACAATTAGTGCATTAAAAGCTTAAAAACACACACGCACATTTTAACAAAAAAAAAAAAAACCCAATTAAATACATACAAATTAACATAGATTTTATGTGGGTTACAATTTTCAGAATTATTTTATTTTTATTTGACGTTTTATTAAGAAATATACTCGTATATTTATTAGAAATTTCATAAACGTTTGTAAAACCGGCAATGATAAATTGCTTCATCTGAAATTAAAAACAAGTAAGAAAGTATAGTCGGTCAATCCCGACCATATAATACCCTACGCCCAGTATATGTATAAAACAGTTTTTCAGAAATGGGCGTTATATGGGAGATATAACCTATTGTGGACCAAGCATCCAAAAATTTAGTGTCATGATGTCTGTTAATATAAGTATTATACGTGTTAAACTTTATCTCGATATAAATACTTTTAAAAGAGGGTCTTATATGGGAGTTTTGACTATTTATGAACTGACTATTATAAAATTAGGTGTCATCCTATTTGTACATAAGAAACTCATTTTTGTTAAATTTTATTCGGATAACATTTTTAAGAGATTTGTGGTCGTTAAGGTGATTTCGGGAAGTGGGCCTTATATGGGAGCTACGATTAGTTATGGACCGATCATCATAAAATTCTACCATATTATATGTATATCTACGAAACATATTTGTGTTCAATATTATTTGGATACCAACATTTTTAAAAGAGTTATGCTCTCTTAAGTGATTTCGGGAAGTGGGCCTTATATGGGAGCTACGACCTATTATGGACCGATCGTCATAAAACTCTACCATATTATATGTATATACACAAAACATATTTGTGTTCAATATTATTTGGATACCAACATTTTTAAAAGAGTTATGCTCTTTTAAGTGATTTTCGGAAGTGGGCCTTATTGGGAGCTACGACTAATTATGGACCGATCTTCACGAAATTTGTTGATGTGATCTACCTTCATTTATTACTCATTTGTGGTGAAATTTGTTTGCATACTTGCATAATTCAAAGATTTATGATCAATAAACCCCAATTTCGGGAGGACATTTGTATGGGGGCCAGGTGAAATAATGGATCGATTTCACCAGTTTCAATCCCATGCATGCTTGGGCCGAAAAAATATCACGTACTAAATTTTATTGAAATATCTGTACTCTGCGCACAAGCTTTACATGGACAACCAGCCAGCCAGACGGACGGACGGACAACGTTAAATCGACTCGGAAATTGATTCTGAGCCGATCGGTATACTTTAAGGTGGGTGTTGGACTAATATTAATGGGCGTTACAAACATCAGCACAAATCCAATATACCCTCCCCACTATTGTGGTGTAGGATTATAGCCCAACTACACATGAGAGATTTCATAAAGACACATTTTAGATACATATTAATTAGTATGCAACAACAAGTTTCATTGGCAAGTAATGAGTTTAAAGCTGTACTTTACTTTTTACACCATAGCATTTGAAATCATTATCTTAATACCGAGATGTCAAGCAAGTACTTACCACAACTGCTTATAAATACGATATTAATTTTATATGTCTCAATTAAGTTACAATTATGATTTAAGTAACGATTATAGATGACCAACGTTAGGTCTCACCGAAGCCAATATCGCTAAAAACAGAATGAGTTCAAACAAAAGTCTAGAAAATAAATATTAAATATTTGATATTTTATATTGATTTTTTTATGTTATTGTAAAAGTTCTCAAACTGGTTATAATTATGTACTTTGTTTGTTGCTTTCGCCATAGTGCTTAAAAATGATACTTGCAATCGATTTAAAATATTAAACTTTTGACATTTACAAATATTTGAAATAATATTGCTCATGTATAATCATCAAAGTTGCCAGCAACTAGAAAAAAGATAAATGGGTTTAAAAACAATAAATTAAAAATTAATTTATCCTTTAAAAAAAAGGCTAAAAAAAAGCCAACACAATTTTAATTCGAATTTTCTGAGTTTTCGAATTAAAAGCAACGTAAAGTAATAAAATTGAAAATACTTCAAAGATAAAACATGTAACAGCATGCACATATGTATGTATGTATAAAAAAAATAATCTAAAAATAATCATTTCAAATGATTTAAATAGCAAATTTTAAAGATGCCAAAAAAAGTTTGTTGATTAACTAATTATATAATTTTCAATCGGTTTCTGATAAGGAAACTCGCCAGCCGATAAGCTTGTAAATAGATGGTAAATAATGAATAAGATCTACCCGACAAATCAGATTTTTAAGAGTTAGTAATGAGTCAATAAATTGTCAAATGCCGAGAGGTGTCCAGCAAGGTTCTATACTTGCTCCATTATCATATACCATTTACTGTAATGATTTGCCAATGAAACTCGTTTATTGTAAAATTCAGATGTACGCAGCTGACGTCCAACTTATTATGAGTTGTGTGCCATCCGATATAACAAATTGTATTATAAAATTAATTAAACAGTGATCTTGATAATGTATTCAAATAGGATCAGCAAATGGACTTTGCTTAAATACAAAGAAATCAAAAGCAATGATGATAAAGAAAAGCAGCGCTGAACAATATAACCTACCGCCAATTCGGATCGGTGACTCCACAATTAAGGCAGTTGACCACGCCAAAAATCTTGGAATTATTCTTAACGATACTCTCACTTGGTCTAACCATATAAATGGTCTATGACATAGATTCTATGTGGTAAAATATATGCTATGCTTCGTAATCTATGGATGACAGCAATAAACATTCGCATGCTACTTGCCAATATATTCATATATTCTGCCAATTTTAACATATGGTTGTGAGCTATTTTCTAGTTGTAATTCAACAAGTAAAAATAAACTCAGAGTGGCCTACAACAATATTGGCAGATATATTTATGGACTCTCAAGAAGAAATTATATATCGCATCTGTCTTATACAATTTTTAATAATTCTTTCGACAACCTGTTGTTACATTTATATAAAATTGTTTATTCGAAGCAAGCGGAATATCTTTTTAAAAGAATAATATTTTCAAAGTCTAACAGAGGATATAAAATCAACTCCATTCGGTACCAAAAACAAATATTTGAAAGACATTTTTTTGTAAATGCCATTCGTTTCTGGAATGAGCTTCCGAACAACATCCAAATTTTAAGCAACCACCTACGCAGTACTATTAAATAAGATTAAATCTTGTTGTACTGTTTTTCCGGAAATAAATAAAATAAATATAAATAAATAAATAAAACATCTAAATACTTCTTGATAAATTTAGTTAGTTGAATGTAAATTCAACAACCCAGGTTCGATCCCCAGTCAAGAAAAATTATCAAAATTTTTAATAAAATTTTTCAAGTTGTAATTCCTAACTTCAGTAAAAATAATTTAATGAAAATTAAATTTAATGAACTCGAGCCTAACTAAATTTATCAAGAAGTAAAAATTAACAGTTCGATTATGAAATAATAATTATTCTATTAAAACATCTAAATATTTTCAAGTTTTTCAAACATCTATTATTATCTAAAAGGTATAATAATTTTTCATCTTCAGAAGAATCAGAACTAGGGTTTGCATAAATATCACGAGTGTCTGGAATTTTATGAGAGCATTAGAAATTTCAAAATCGGGGTAACATTTAATGACCTTCACATTGTTAAATATCAATTCAAAAGGCCAAATGCAAAAACTCAGCAAAAGGATTTTCATGCAGAGCATTTTTAAACTCTAATACCTTCACCTAAGTTTCGCCATTGGGCTTCAATCATGGTTATTTCATCTAAGAGAATATATTTTGTTTAATATTTTTTGTGAATTATCAATGGATATAAAGTACATTTTCCGAAGTGTAACCATATTTGCTTGTAATTTTTGTTTCAATTGTTCTATTAGTTTCAATAAAAAATTTGACACTTTTTTACGCGTACTATTTTTCAGAAATTTCACATATTCTTTCATATTTGAATTTTCATATATTGTTCAAAATTATATGAAAACTGTGCCGATGACATCGAACATTTTTCAAGTGAGTTGATAATGAGTTACCCCCTTATTCAAAAACGATTATTAAATTTAACAAATATTTATTAAGACATGTTTGCATATAAAAATTTGCTTAACAAACGTTTGTTAAATTTAATAATCGTTTTTGAATAAGGGGGTTAAATTTTATGTTGACACTTTAGTATCAGTGGTAAAAGTAAATGGTTGTGTTGGTTGGTCTAAAAATTCTTTATTATTTAAACGATCGCACGATGTCGGATTATTGAGATCAAAAATAATATACCAATACCTCACTTTGCGTCAGGGTTACGTTCCAAAAAAAACACGACGCAAATTTAATTGATGCAAAGTGAATTAACATTTTCTGTAGCAAACCAAGTAAAGATCGAAAATTGCTTCTAGGGTTACGAAAATACTAAGTCGTCCTCTACGGGTCATCGTTTTAGCATGTAATGATGTTGCAGATTTTAGTCTTGAACCCAAATAATGCAACCTCGAAAATCTAACGATGCACAGTGAAAATTGGAATTAAGTAAGCAGCTTCGCAACTATGAAAAAAAAAACACAAAACGAAATAACGCGACGTAAAGCAAAGTATTGGTATAGTCCGTAAAACTGTTTTCAATTTAAAATAAAAAATAGCCTTTAAAAGGCAGTTTTAAAAATAAAATGAAGTCTAAAAAGCCATAAGCTAAAACATAAATTCCGAATTTAAAAGGTTAATAAAAAGGCTAATTCTAGCCACAAAAGGCTAAATTGGCAACACTGATAATCATATCAAATACACTGATCAAAATGATTTTATTCTATTTTCTTCTACCTTTTGATTTTTTTTAAATAATTTGTAAGCTTGAGGTCACTTTTTTATTTTTATTTATAATTAACCTAATATTTCGATTTCCTTTGGAAATCTTCTTCAGGAGTTATGTATTTTATTTTAATGTTTAAAAATAATAAATTTTTTTATTATTTTTATTATGCTGTAGCTTAATAGGGTGCTGCCACTTAAACAACATCAGTTTCTGATAATTATTAGTTTTCTTCTATCTATCATAACTAATATTTATCACAGCACCCTTCTTCGGTGGTATAGCATTCAAACGCCACCAAAGTAAAATAATTAAATAAAGGCTATAAAATCAAGCTTTAACATTAATGTGCCTACTCACCATCAGAGGCGCTGCAATTCTGCACTAAAAACAAACATAATGCGCAATTGCAGAGTTGTGATATAAAAAGCTTTCTTCTTTCACCACCTTTACTTCTTCAACTATCCCCTTTTTAAAGAAGGTAACGCAATTATATATAGGCATATTAATTACCTGAGTGTTACTTCTCTTAAAAAAAAAAAAAAAAATTACTCCACTATAAAAAATTTGTTTTGATTTTTAAAGTGTGTCACGTTCGCTATTGTAAAGATAAAACGTTTTATAAAAGAAGATAAAACATAATAATGTAATACTTGAGTAAAATTTAAAGATATCACAAAGTATATAGAATGTTGTGATAATGCAGCTGAGACAATACCGTGACATCTATGCAAATTGTTAAAAATAAATTTCAAGCTGTTGAAAGAAAAAATAAGAAATATAAAGAAGACAAGAAGTTTAAGTCTAAAAAAACAAGCAAATATTAGGAAAAGTAATAAGAAAGAAAGAAAATGCATTACCAGAGCGGTATTAATTAAATAGTAAAATGTAAAGCTATGGAATAGCTATATAAGGAGTATGTCGAACCAATAAATGATAAATACGATGCTTTTACTAGTTCGTGTAGTTTTAAATTGTTACAATTTGCAGAAAACCTTATATACACTTGAGGAGAAAATATGTCGCGTGCTTAAAAACACTAGAAGTCGTAAATAAAGAAAGCAAATATTACAAAATGACAAAAATCAACAGAAAGGCAATTTCAAATAGCTTATACCTTCGCTTATACAATTAATTTTTTTTGTCGCGTTCTTAATTTCTTGTTTATTGTTCAACGACAAAATCTACTTTTTCACAAACATAGTGCCATTACAATGCTAACAAAAAAGGACATAAAAAACAAATTGCTAAAATTTCACTACATAGGCGTATGTATGTATGTATGTCACGTTCTAGATCTAAGCTTATTTCCTTGAAAAAACACACTATTAATGAATTTTGATTTTTTTATATCTTTCATATTAAAAATTGATATTTAGCATTAAATATAAGTAATCACAGAATCAGCATATTTTTTGGAAAAACTCATTATTAAAATAATTATTAACGAATTCAAATTTTAAAATTTTTTATACTTAAAATTTATACTTGACATGAAAACTGAGAGACCAAGAAGTTAGCGGGTTTACAATTTTATTATTGAGTGTTAATTTTCCGTTTTAAAAATTCATTTTTGTGACGAAACATAACATTAGTGATCTAAATCCAGTATTTACCATATTATTACTAAGTCAAGATGAGTTACAACGTTTTTAACTTTACTTCGGTTTTGGAATGATTACTGCTTGATGGATGTTTTTACCATTTTCTTTATGTGTAATAGAATATTACTCAAAAAATATCAAATTCATCCAGATAAATCCCAAATACTTAGATTATCAAACACATACAACTGCATTATTTATAAGACAGCAACACTAAGAAAACATTTTTGAAATATTGAAGTCTAGCTATGTATTTCTTCCATTTAGTTTATTTTCTCATTCGAGTTGAGATGAGAAGAAAAAAAAAGTACCATAAAACGAAATTAACTTAAGTTATTATGCGTTAAGACTAAATTATTAACTTAATACAAAAGCGGAAACTTATACAGCAACATACTTATGCATTTAGTGTTGACTTAACAAGTTGTTGCAACATGCTTCAAACATAAAGTCAGTCTTAATACACTCTGGCAAAGAAGTTTCAACGTTCAGTGCTGTGTGTAAGTCTGGCTGTGTGTAAGAGTTAATATATCAAAAATATGGTTTTAATATGAGTTAAGAACCAGGCAAAGAAAGTTTTTAATTTCAATTAAAAAATATGAAGCAAAAAAAGCAACAAGCCAACGCATATTAAAAACGAAAGAAACTTAATACACCAGCAAGCAGCTTAAGTTTATGACAGCAGAGTCAAAATAATAAACAAACGTAAAAACTAACAACTATTTTTTGACAACTTTCTTAAAATAGAGAAAATGAAGACAGCACAATAGCTGAAATATTTGCAGGAAAGTAATATTTGTTTTTCTGCAATGAGTTTGCAAGTTGAAATATGAAATTAGAGCCAAGATAAATAAGCTGAGCAACTTTATAAATATATAAAACTATAATTATAAATGTGTTAAAATTACTCAAGTTAAGTTTACTAATTTGTTAGTTGTAATAATTTAATACGTTTTGTTATTAGCTCTCACGACATTTATAGAATGTAAGAATTAAATGAATAATTAGTATTTGTTTGCTTGTTTGAGTATTTATTGTCATTTTACTTAAGCTAGATTTACACGATTGAAATTTTCTTTAAAATTGCTCTTCAAAATGCTTCAAACTTGTGTAAAAAGCAAAATTTCTTCAACATTTATTTTATTTAATAAATATTAATAATAATTAAATAAATAAATTTTGAAGAAATTTTGCGGTTTACACGAGTTTGAAGCATTTTGAAGAAAATTTCAATGGTGTAAATGTAGCATTAGAATGCTGTTATGATAAAAAGCTTTATATTCTTGAATATAAAGCAATAAACTTATGAGCTTTTTATTTTTATTTGCTCAATTAATTTAGCAATTTATTTATACATATATTATAAATATTTATTGAATTAAAACTTATTATACTGTGTAATCCTATTTTAATCCTCTTAATTATTTAAAATATACAGTGTACTCTCTCCTAAAGGACACCTGCCATATACGGATACCTATTTCAGTACCAAAAAATTGTTAGGCATTTTAAAAATATTACCCTCTTAAGCGGACAATCCTCCCATAACAGCATGCGGACACTTTTTTCCACGATGTATGCCATATTATTTGCCCATAACCTGACAGTTTGACAGTGAAAAATTGCTTCAGAAAAGCTGATTTTAGAGAAAATTATAGCCCAAATGATGATGGCTGTTGGACTGCAGAAGATGAGCTTCCACTATCAGCGCTTTCTCAGTTCTCCGATAGCCATATACAAGTTGATGTCGAAGATTATATCAATTTAGATAAGGAGAGAGTTATTAATGATGAGGATGTGGAAAGCATTAGTATTGAAATGTTAATAGCTTCCGAAGAAATGGTGGAAAGCTCGTCTGAAGATGAGTTAGAAAATGAAATTGAAGACAAGTTAACTTCTTATAAAGAGGCTTATTTAGTCATTAGAAAACTTAAAGGGTTTTCTTTATATCACAGCGACCTTGTAAGTGTTAAAATGTTGACTGATCTTCAAAAACGTTTCCAAGATATTGAAATTAAAGAAAATGCTCGCCAAGCTAAAATTTCGGACTTTTTTAAATCAATTTGAATATCTGGTCTTTCAAGCTTTTTCTTTTTTATTCGTAAAAATATTAATGAATATTTTGTTTACTTTGCCTAATTTTTAAATTTTTTTTCGTTTTTCGCAAGAACATAAATAAAAATTCTGTTTATCTTTGTTTGTTTTATCTTTTTATGTATGTTTTTGTTTTGGAAATAAAAGTCTTTAAAGATAAATATATGTACGTACAATATTACAGATTATTGAATACTCTTTTAAGCGTCCGCTTAAGAGAGAGTACACTGTACATAGTTCAAATGTCATAATTTCCTTTGGTTTATTTTTCAATAATGCAGTTAGTTATATTTATTTTACTTAGTAAAGGGATTTATAAAGGAATTATACAAATAAACGAAAAATTTTAAAAATTTTAGTTTATTTCTTTAATACGATGTTATTTATAGGCTTGCAATAAACATAAATATTTACATAAGAATAATGGTAGTAAAACATTTTACATGAAAAAAATACATATCACATGAAGGGTAAAATTTACACACACATAAACAGAAATATGTGACCACAAATTGGAATTCTTAAGCAATATTTAATGTTTGGTGTGGTATATATTTAAGATATGGACTATTTTGTAACTGCGTTATGGCGACTTGCAGACGAATAAGAATAAATTGGAAAGAAAAGTAAAGTAAAAGACAGCAGAGAGCCGATTATTTAGATGCGTGCGGAAAGGGTTTCCTTGTGGACCTATAAATGCACTTTTTGTTGATTGATCCGAAAAATCATTAACCATTTCACCCCGGAGTTTATTATTTTTTTTTTTTGAAGTCTAGTGCTTTTTTTTTTTAAATTTTGACAAACAATTCAGCTATGAAGCAAAAATATAAGATGTTTGTGATATACGAGAAGTCTAGAGTCCTTGCCGTTATCCTGGGACATATAGTCCCAATAAGCTTATACGGTGCTATAATATGTCCCAATAAAACTAAACTGTTTAAAAATTGAACAATTTATATTACTTATATACAATATTGGAACTATATATCCCACTTGAAAGTTTTATTGGGATAATATGTCCCACTAAAAAAAAGTTTTCTAACACTATACAACTTGCAGATTGCCGTTTTATAATATTAAAAATAATTACTTACCTTTTGTAATTAAATAGATTTGCAAAAAAAAAAAAAAAAAACACGAAATCTGTAGTAGTATTTAAGAAATTATGCGACGATCAGCGAAAACCACAGGTGTCCCTCGTATAACGCGGTTGTTACGTTTCAGAAAATTTCCGCGTTATGTAAAGCGCGTTATAGAAGACTAAGCTTTCATATAAATTTGAGGGTTATGTTCCAATAAGCTTTTTTCAAAATAAAATAGGTACTAAATTAAAGATGTATGTACCTTCACAACTAAAAATCAAAGTTTATACTTTATTTAAAAAATTAAAAAACATAATGAAAAAAAACAATAATTATTGTTCATTAACTAATTTAATTTTTGTGCTTTCACTAGTCTTCGAACATCATATTACGTCGAAATAGCGAGCGCTTTGGGCGTATAACTTCATCAGAAGAAATTTCCTCGGCAAACTTTTCGTCATTTGATATAAAACATTTTGTTGGACGTTCTTCCAGTGATTGTGCGATTGTGAAATCAGTTATCAGTCTTTGTTTGCTTTTTTTTTATCGATTTCGTAATAAGGCGCTAGACTCATCTCTCTTTGCTTCTTGAATTTGCTTGATCTCTCCTTTATAACGATATGCCATTTATCTCGATTGGACTTTTCGGTTGGGCTCCACAAGGGTTTGAGTAGAACCATACACCGAAAAACATAAAACTACTGTCATCTAAAAAACGGTACTTAGAATAAAAAATTGCATCGTTTTTCGTGTTCAGGTGGTCTTAATTAACTTATCTAGGCCTGTGGCGTTCTTGGTAGTTTTCCAAATTAAAAAATTGTAAAGCTGTGTAATATATCGCTATAATTGAACACAGTTGTTTGTAATTACACCACAGATAACACTTCAAACTTAATTGGGACACATTAGATATTCAAATATAAAAGGTAAAACAAAAATTATATTGTAACGAACTTTGCTAAGACATATGATCCCAGTCGGGGCGAAAGCGTTAAACCTGTAAGAGTTTATATTTGGCTTTGCCGACACTTATATACCCACCACCAAATCATCTATTATTGCAATTATTTAACACACAATAAATTAAGTACCAAAAAGCCCTAGGAAACTGATTTTATGGTGGGTACAAAAATGACTGCTTCAATGAAAGTATTGGAGGAAATTAATAAAATAACTAAAACAAGTATTAGTTTATATTCGCCCGTACCGAAACTTTTGTACCCACCACCAAATCACCTACTATTAGGCGAACTTCATAAAATACTGTACCGAAATTTTTATTTATTTCAGGTTTGTTTTAGTTGAATTTCATCTCAATAGACATTTATAAGAATTTTATTCATATTCCAGATATAATCAAGAATTTATATTTGTCTCTTTCTTTCAAAACTGCATTTTGTTTATATTTTTGCAGCTAATAACATAAAGCGATTTACTTTAACACACAATAAATTAGGTACCAAATAGCCCTAGGAATCTGATTTTTTATCTGTGTGATTCTCAGAAGTGGAGCTTGTTCGGGAGCTATGCCCAATTATGAACCAGCTTTCACAAAAGTCAATAGTATAATTTTTACATATTTATAACTGATCTGTGTAAAATCTCTGTTCGATGTTTTTGTAGGTAAATGAGTTTTCGGGAGTAGTCCTCATAATAGAACTATGACCTATTACGAGCCAATCATCATGAAATTCTGTTCGCCGATTTATATGTGTATGCGAATTATTTGTATTGAATTTCAATGTAATACTGATTTTTATAAGAGCTTTATTGCTACCACCATTACTTCAATGTGTTACAAACGGAATGATAAACGTTATATACCCTCATCTTTTTGGTGATGTGTACAAAAACACTCAACTCAAAGTAGTTATGTTTAAAATACAGTTCAAAATAAACTTCTCAGCTTCCAAATTTCGCCATTAATTTAAAACACATAGATGAAATTTTAGAATTTAGGAACAAATTATTATATTAAATTAGTTTTTAGAATATATTTTGTTTATGTTTTTTAAGCCTACACAAATTGCGAAAACTTTTGGATTGTCTTTAGAGATATGAAGAGTTCCTGGTGGAAATCGAACCTGCCACATTCACCCTGATAGTCTATCATCTAGTCTGTCGAATCTTCTTTGGCACTGCAGCTGACTCAGCTAAACGAACAATGCCTTGATAAATGTTGGTAACATGTTAATAAAATATTTCTACTTCAGTATTTACTATTTACTTATTTAGATCATAATTAAACACGTCCTAAGAAATCATTTTAGCAACAACAAATGAATATCTTAAATTAGATTAGTGGTAAATTTTTCATTTGCTTTTGTTCGAATTTTAATGTAGCGTTCTTGTGCCTAAATTATCGTTTGTAGCAGTTTGCTAAGATGGCTAAAAGATTAATTTGAATAAAATTTGTGGTTTTAACTAATTAAATTACAGCATTTATTAATCTCACTAAACATTTTATTTCGATTTTGAAAGTTTGTCTCGTTCGCTATCGCAAGTATATATTTTTCATATATAACTGTTTTTGTTATTTTAATATGAGTATTTAGTTGCCGTAAAGAACAATTGAAATTGTGAAAACCATTAAAGCAACTTGACAAAAATATTGTATAAGGTAAAAACAAATTGCGCTATAAAAAACAAATTATGCTGAAGAAAATTAGTTTAAGTTAGTTTAAGAAGTGGAATTTAATGAAATAGTTTACAAAAAAGAATGACCAATTAACAATTAAATATGAAGGGGTTTTTAAAATAACGTAACATTAATGCATTACCAGTGTGATTATTTATAAAGTTATTAAATCAACTAAAAGTATACATAACTAATAAATTATTAATTAAACATTTTTTGATCTAATGCTTATTACAAACGTGACGGGAATAAATAGCATGTTATACTTGTAGTTAGTTAGATGTTATAAAGGTTGTAAAAAACAAAAAATTTAAGTAAGAAACAAATTGTTAAGGTTTCTTTTCCTTTATTCGGTTTAACAGCGTACTAATGTCGCGTTCTTGACCTGTAAGCAAATATTGGTAAAAGCTGTAAAGAAGAGAGAAAATTATTTAAAGAGTTAAAGTTATTGCAGCAATAAATAAAAAATAATGTTATAATTTGACGCGAAAAAAGAACGCGTTATAAATGACGTATGTTAAATCATAATAAAAGTTGTAAATAAACGAATGCAAATGTTTCAGCATGACAACTATCAACAGATATGTACAATATTTTACTTAAGTTTAAAAAAATCGTTTAAAATTACAATTTTGTGACTTTGGCACTTTGCAGTAAAGAATTCGTTGAATTTTTGAAACCAGGATTATTGATAACAACTAAAACAACAAAATCCTTCTTTAGATGTAAGTGCTACTAAGAAGAAACAAAGCAATCTTTATTTTTCTTCAATTTAAAAGTTTTAGAATGTCGCGTTCTTGATGTATGTTTCAAATTGTTATATATAATGAAACTTCTGTATCTCTACTTACAACTACCCTTTCTAAGAAAAACAAACATACACTAAGAAATCTAAATTGTTTGTATTTAAATTATAAAATTTAAATTTTAAGTAATTTCTGCTCGTAAATTGATGGAAGGATTCTGGATCTGTTTTACAAACATTCCCATTCGAACAGCTACAATATTATTGTATAATTTGTTGTATTTTTTGCTCATTCACATTCATTGTTTTTGTCATTGTTTTATTGTTTTGACGGTTGTGTATGTTGGAAATGTACGAGAGAGGATGTTGTATGTATGTATGTTAGGCGGTATGTTGTTACTTTACATGAATATGTAATGTAAAATGGTTGTACGTAAAGTATGTGTGTATACAAGTGGTAGTATTTGTTGTTTGTAGTTTAGTAGCAGTTACAAAGAATTCATACATTTTTAAATTGCTTTTTTTTCGCATTTCTGCTCTGTCTTTTTCTTGTTTTCATTTACATATGAATGTATGTATGTTTTCATATGTTTGTTTGCCAGTGTCATTCTGTAGTTTATGTCGTATTGGTGTATGTGTAACAATGTTTATGTATTTAGTCGTAAATTACTCAAACTGCGACATGTATAGAAAAAACAACAACAGCATCATACCGCCACATACAACAGACTTTAACTGCCATTGCAACTATTACTTCTACACAAAAATTACAATAAACTCAACTCAAAAAAGGAGGAAAAACTAGAAAAAAAAATTAACAAATATATGCACACAAACAAATAAAATTGAGTTTAATTTTTTTTTATTTTAAACCGCCACACACTAGATGAATAAATGAATGAATGAATGAATGCCTAGATAAATGTGTATGGAAAACAATTGGTAGTACAAGTATTTTATGTTATTCTAGTCGGTCGTTTTTGTTCTATTTTTTTTTTTTTGGTAAGAAATAATTGTGAACAATTTTGCTAAAACGCAATGGCTCATTGTTTGAAAATTTTGTATTTATATGAAAAAGAAAAACAACATGCTTTTAGAAGCACATACATGTATACATACGTACGTATACACAAACTAATGGAATAATTTAATGTGACCAACAAGTTACATAATTTTATTCAAGTTTCATAAAGGCTAAGAAACTAAAGTCATTAGAAGTGAGCAATACATTATTTTTAAGCAATGGACAAAGTTTTTAAGCTGTTAATTCTGTATGTAGTATATCTTTAGTTAGAAATTAACTAGCTTTTTGTAGCCAGTTGGCCACATTCAGCATTATTATAACTTGTGGCACTATGTAAATGTTTCACACAACAACAAAATAAATTATTTGAATTATTAGAATGTGAATGAATTTTCAGTACCAAGTTGTTAATGCTCTAAAAGCCTACAGAATTTCGAAACACTTAAATTATTGTATTATTCAGTTTTAGCAAGGTTTGTTATACAATTTACACTGTTACTTTAGGTCTAATAAAGATAAATTATTGACTTACTCCGGCAACTACAGTTAGTGTTTAAATAATGTGTGTAATATGTGTAAATTTCATTTTACTATTACTTGGTAATTTACATTTATACATTTATTTATTAAATATTTATTTTTTAAAGGATAGTAAATTGAAGGGAGAAATAAGTTTTTTACAACTTTAAACTATGAGCAAATCATAATTAAAGATTTCAAAAATTGTTGTTCTACATACATGTTTAATAAGTAGTTTTGAAAAACCAGGAAGCTATTGATTTTGTCATTCCATTTGTAACACAACGAAATATTGTATTTACTATGGGTACATATAAAGAGGATTTAGCTATGCCCGTTCGCCGGACTGCCTAACTGTTGAATTAACCATAACATTCAAAATTAATCTCGATCAATGTGTGACATGGGAGTTTTCACAGAAACTCATGTCACAGATGTATATATGTATCACATTTTTGTTAAAATCTTTTTACTTATAATTTCGGGCCAGTTTGCTGAAAGTAATTTTCTTGTACGTTTGAGTTTTTGTTACTGTTTAAAATGTATAGAAAGCCCTGTGGTTTGTGAATAGACTAAGCAGTTATCTAAAAATTCAGCTTTCAATTCTGGTATTCCCCGAAATGTTACAAGTTAAATTTTATATGAGAACTAAGTTTAAAATGTGTTTGCAAATGCTTTCGTTTCATAGAAGGATTGTATTTCATAGAGTAAAGTCCAATAATGTTGATGCCAGCTCATTTCAAAGAGCTCATTTTCCAGATGTGAGCAATACAAGAAAGCGTTGCCGACAGTGTAGTAAAAATAAAAAGAGGACCGCAACTAAACATATATGTATGTGGACTCTGCAGAGACAAAGATGGAAATGATATTGGATTATGTCCAGAATCTTGTTTTAAAATGTGGCACAATCTATAAAATTACTACAAGACATGTATGTATGAACATTTATAAATGGCAATATTTTACAATCCTTTTTTTTCAGATTTTTGTTTTATTTTTTTTTTATTTATTCTATCCAAAACTCATGTCACTTATAAGTGGCTTTGATAAATGTCACAGATAGGTGACGCATAGTTTCTACTAGGAAAACTATTTGAAAAACTCGCGTCACATAAACGTTTTTGTTCTTGAGTTTAGACAAAAAACGGCATTATAATATAGTACTGTGAATTACCGAGATTTGCAGTAATTTTACTTAACATTTACCAGGGAGTAAAATCAAAATCATTGATTGTATAGACGTGTCAAATTAAATTTAACAAATTTATTCATTACATTTTAAAGTAAACAAAGAAACAACCCTACAACTTTTTGCAGCTATCTGATATGAAAAATAATGATTTTCGAACAAATAAATTTATCTCATTTAATAAATGATTTTCAAAATTAAAAACAAATTATTTCTTATTTTAATTTTAGATGGTTTTGTTAAAACATTTTTTAATCTGGTGCTTTTGTTTTTTTTTTCTTTGCTGTTGTATTTCAACACCTCACTTGTGTGCAATTATTTTGAAAATGCTAAACATATTTCTTGTTTTAAGTATCTTGTAAATTACTTAATAACACCAAAGGGATTCTCATAGTGCTATAAAACAGACACACATAAATACATACATCTACACACACACACGCACACATCAATACATACATTTATCACATAACCATACGAAGTAAAACACATACAGATATACAAAATACTTGTATGAGTGTAAGGATTCAAGTATGAGGATGTGTTTGTGTGCAGAAGAAAAAAAGGTAGAAGTCAAAAAGTCAAGGGTAATCACTTATTTTAAACGTTGCTCAAAATATATTTTTTTTATATTTTTTGTATTTAATGTTAAACATTCTATGTGTGAAAGTATGTAGGTGTTGTTAACAAATACTACATTGACTACTACTAAGGTAAGTATGCATGAATGTTTACATAAATACATGTAAAATTATACAAATTTACACCTTTAAGCAGTATAAGCCAGTGTTAGTTCAACATTTATTTGCTTCAGTTCAGTTCTGTTCGTTTGCCTGCTTGAAGTTGGTTGGTTTGGTGGTTTGTTAAGTCTTGAGTCGTCGTCGTTATTCCTCAACATTTCAACTCTTCTCCAGGTGTTGAAATATTAAATGAACAACAGCAACACCAACATTATTAAATTGTAGTTGTATTTATTACTGTTGTTATATACCTATACATACTCGCAAATGTATATATAGGGAGCATATTAACAAGAAAATGTCATGGCATTAAAGCTCTGGAGTAAAATGTGTATTTGGTTTGAAAGAAACCCTTTTTATTTCGTACCTTTGTTTGTTTGTTTATTCTTTGTTTTAAACTTAATCACATAATAAATGTTCACGCATTACTTAATTTATGGTTATTACAAAAATACAGCTAAAACAACAAAACTGAAGAACTAAAAAAAGAAATAAAAAATAAAAAAGGAGAATTATTTATTAAATGTAAATTGCTGTAAAAATTAAGAAAAAAATAAAAATAATTTAAACATTGTTGAGTTGCGTCAATTTTTGGTAATGAATGTATGTTCTACACAAAACTTTTCCTTGTTTGACGTTGGATTTATGTTTGATATAAATTGATCTTCGTTCTTCTGCTAAGCTTAAAGTATTACTCACATCAGATCCGGTATTATAAATGTTTTAATATACTTTTGAACCAAAAATAATTTCAAATTGTAATTACTAGTATTAAAAATAAAACTAAATTTTATGTCTTCTTCTAAAAATCCATGTTATGGTTTTGATGGATCGCATTAAACCATTGGGAAAAAGATGTTGTAAAGAGGCTTTTCAAAAGGCCTTATTGTGCAGACACAAGGACTTCCAGCCGCACTGCAAAGTTTTGCCTACTCTCTACTGGTTAGATGGCTGGTAGAAGACACAATTGATACGAAAATTAGAATTACATAATTGCTCTTATCAAGAGGCCTAATTAAAGGCCTGCTAAATTAAGGATTTCATTATGGCAAATATTCTTTATCAATTCAGCATAAGACTTTAAAGAAGGGATTTAAAATAATTTAAAATTTATTTAAAAAATCACATGTATTTTGTATATCACATCACAAATTTTCATATGAGTATAAATTTATAGGCGCTCTCATTATTCATTTGTATTATTCGTATAACAAAGTGAGCAAAATAAACTTTGGTGTTGTAGTGACGATAAACAGAAATAATTGCAAAATCATGATTTATTGACATTTTGTGGAAATGCAATTTGGAATGGTTATAAATGAAGAACATTTTCTGAGAGAAGGCATAGTGTAATGAATATCGAAGCTTTTTGAATGTGTAAACAGGTCTTTCATAAGCCTTCCAAATGGAAGCACTGACAATTTTTCGCGCTGAGAAGTTTTGTACAACTTTTCGATCAAGCTAGCTAAGACTGTTATATTGTCAAGAACTGCAGAATCATTCTAGTTTAACTTTTCATTGGCCAAAGCTAGAGAAAATTAGGGGTATCCATTTACTTATTTATATTACATAGACCTGATGTCTTCCGGCCAAAACTGCAAACGCTTCTGCAAAATTAGTGAAATTGCTTAATATGTTTTACTTTATTTGATTTGAAATAAAACCAACTGCGCTATTAAGGAATCCCCAATTTTAATCGCTTCTTTGACGTTTTTAGAAGTTTTGAAAATCATGAGGCAACTTGATGATAATACAATCTTACAGTAAGTTTCACGCAATAATAAATTAAAGCGCTAATAATTTTAAGTCGCTACATATCGCAATAAATTTCTTATAACCCTTTTATACCGGACGCAAAATTACCAAGAATTTTTTTTAAATTTTTGGAATATGTGATCTCTGCAACGTATAAAAATAAAATTAATGATTAGGTTTTATTATTTTTATATCCTTCAAGGATTTTTAGGATTTTTAATATTTTCAACTGAAACAGATTTTTATTGCATAAAACGATTTCAATTAGTTTGAAATATTAAAATTTATCATTTTTTTAGTTAATATATATGCACTTCATTGTTTGTAAACTATTAACACTTTTGTATAACAGTATAGTATTATTTATTATGATCTACTATCAATTTGAAACCCACCTTCCAAAATTAGAGAGATTTATGGTCGGTGTATTGATTTTGTACCAAATTATTTCGAGCATTGATGAGTAACTATTCAATAGTGAAAGTGTTGCTGGAAAGTTTTCGAAACCACGCAAATACGATATCCGGGCTCCTGTGTAATTTGAAAAGAAACATTTCGAATTGTCCTACTGTTATGATTGCAAATACAAATTACAATTTGAAAGGTAAAAATGATTAGCTAATCAGAAGACAAATTGGGTGGTGTCACGAACCCAAGATGCGCAGAAAATTTTTTTTTTGTGTTCGGGATGGCGTAATCTTTATTTCTATCATTCCTGGTTGATTCTATATAAATAAATATAGAAAATGAGACTAAATACTCCAGATTAAAGCAAAAAACCTAGTAAAATTAAAAACTCAATTTTCTAATAAATCTTTCTGGCTGATTTTTAATGAACCAGTTAAAATTCGCGCATCATGATTTTGTTTAAATTTCTGTGTTTAAACAACTAATGACCTTATTCATAAAACTTACAACAGGTTTATAAGAGGTTTATAAAACAAATTTTGTATGGAAATTAGCTTTTAGGGGCACTTTTTGTGTACATCGTTGTCGCCATTTTGTGTGTCTTTGGAAATTTCCAATACAATATATTACTAAAAATAAATTTGATTTATAAATTTATATTTGGAATACTAACTTGACTTTTGTTTTTGTTAAAATACAAATATGTACTCGTATATTTACTTATGTACTTACAGTAAGAGACAAAACTGTTTACAAAATTTCCACGAAAACATCCCCGTAGCCATTAATGATCCACCTTCAAATTTCATTGTTTGGCATATGTTTCGTTCCTTTAGCCCAACACATTTATCAACCCATGTCCATTGCCGTTCAACTCATCCTATTCGGTTAATTTTCGTCTCATCTGCTCATGTTACCCGCATCCAGTCTTCGATTGTAAAATCTTTGTACTTTTTGGCAAAATCGAGTCGTCTTTTACGGTTCTTCGCACTTAAAAGTGACTTTGGAACGATCAATGATGGCTTGGGGTTGTTTTCGTGGAAATGAGCTTGGAGTACTACGACGCATGAGAGGTAAGATGTGCGCAATGGACTACGTTACCATTTTGGAAGTCTTGATATATTTGGGCTTGAACCGTGACAAAATGATCATTCATGCAAGATAACGACCTAAAACATACAGCAAAAGTAACAAAAGGGTGGTTTGAAGAAAACAGTATTAAGCATTTAGATTGGCCACCAAAGTCCTCAGATTTGAACCCGATCGAGCATCTTTGGTCCCTCTTAAAAAAAAAAAGATTTTTCAAAAAAAAAAAAAAAATAACCGCCTAAAATGGTAGATGATCGTTGTATTGAAGCCTGGGAAAGCATCGATCCAGAAATTCTTAATAACCTTGTGAAAAATATGCCAAAAAGGATCAAAGTAGCACAAGAGGCACACGTAGGATATACAAAGTATTAGTGGTCGTAAAACAGAGAATTTTTCCTCAGTGGACATAATTGTTTATACTTGGATATTTTAAATCACAACTTTTTTTGATTTACTTGAATTTTTTTCGATTTTGTTTAAGAACAAATAATGTATTTAATTTAGTTTAAAAGTTTTTTTTTAAATAAGTATAAAACAAAAACAATTTTAACTAGGTGGCAATAAATTTAATTTCGTGAACAGTTTTGTCCCTTACTGTATATATGTAAGTAAACATTGTATGTCTGTGCATATTAGGGAAGCCAATCCCGAAATTCTGATTTGACAAAAACCGAAAAAAATCCCGGGATCTTCGGAATTATAAATCCCGAAAACTAGTATTTGTTGAGAAAGTCATGAACAAAAATTTAAATTTTAAAACGTTTGTCGAAGAAATAAAGGCGAAAAAATTAAAATTTATTTTAACTTTAGTGGCCATAATCGGTTGAGAAGGACGGATACCCTTGCTTTAACTCAAGCGCAAAATAGATGACTGGATCAGTTGATGTGAAATTTTTTTAGTATCATAAAATTTTTGTCTAGCACTGGCTGGGCTTATTATTTTCTTTTTAGTATTAAGATTTGAATACTTATTGTCATTTCATTATATGAAGATTCAATAAATAAATAAAGGCTATAAAAAAAAAAAAAAAAAAATTTTGGATTGCCAAATTCGAACGCACTATTTGAGGTGTCTACAGTTTTTGGAATTTGAATAATTTTGTCTTTATTGATGAAATAAATCAAGGTGATATAATCCATGTTCAAAATTAAAGGAAAAATGGTTAAAAAAATCTTAGTATATGTTTATAGTAATTTAGAAAAAAGCAATATTATGAAAATTTCCATCATCATGCAATGTTAGACAATTAGCTTAATATTATATAGAAACAGAGGAATGCATTTAATGTGATAATGCAAATATCCACCATTATGCAAAGAAGGCTTAAAACCTCAAGAAATGAAGAATTTGTTTTACTTAAACAAATAGTTGCCATTTAAAATCCGCTTAAAGTGACAGGCAGCTCTTTGTTGCAATAATATGAATCTCTGTTGATGTTGCCCTTTCATTAATGCTCAAAGAGATACCAAAAAGTGATATGGTGAAATCTCTCCTTTAAGGAAACCAATAAGAAAGGATGATTTACTCAACAATATTAAATATTTGAAAAAAAACCAAAATTGAAGAGTGAATTTTATAATGAGATAAAACTTTGTTATTTGAAATGAATGTAAAGCTTTGATTGCGAAATTAATAAAATAATGAATGTAATTTAAATATGTAACAGCCCTACACAACACCTAATAATGTCTGTAATTATATGAAATTAAATACTGAATAATTATTTATTTCGGAGGGTGAGTTAGGATTGTTTATGCAATCGGAATACAAGAATTTGCTAACAATTTTGTATACAAACGATGTAGGCAAAGTGTTTCGTCAACTTCATATATTAGTTACAAAATTAAATCAAGATTCTCTTTACTATAGATACCTTAAAATTCTTAAGAAGCTTGACGATCAATATTAATCTCTTGCTTTTAAATTAAATTAATGATATATTATGTTTGTCAGTCTAACATTTCAATATAATATTATTATGTTTTTTTTTTATTTATTAATGGTTTATAAAATTTTAATCAATTTAAATTTTCTTTCAATTTGACATAAATTGTTATTATTTATAAACCAATTTGTTTTAATATGAAACAAAAATCAAATCAGAAATCACAAATATCCCAAAATTCCGCATCCCGGGATTTGAAAAATCAGTCCTGTTTGGCATCCCTAGTATATACTCGTATACTTAAGATTCTAATACCAAAAGACATGTGTGAGTACTAAACAAAACAACAAAAAAAATAAAAAAAAAAAAATGCTTTCAATTTAAATTCCCATCAATCTTAATGGTATGTTGTTCATTAAATTTAATTTTATTTAATTTAATATTATAAAAAAATTTTATCTGTGTCTGCTTGTAACAATTTAGACAATGTGTTGAAAGAAAAAAATTACACAAGATGTTTTTTAATTTGTTTTTGCAATTCAATGTCAACCCAAAACAGTAGAAATTCAGTGACACTTTGGTTTTGCTGGGGTATTTGCTAATATACCAAGAATGAGATATTAAACATAAAACATATCTGCTTAAATACAAAGTAAGAAAATTTAATTTAAAACATGAAATTTTAATTCTGAAATTTGTAAGGTTAAAGCAAAAATTAATAACAGGATTGAAGTAAATTCAAATTTATTTAAAACTGTCATAGTTCCTGACCTACATTCTTTATACGTGCTCACGTTTTGTTGCTACAGGTTTCAACTATTGGCCATAGTAAAAGGGTTTTCATTATATTCTGTTGAACATTTTTGTATTGTGGACAAATTCCCCAAATAATTTAAACAATGGAGACGAGTTTTGCATTTTAAATAAGAAAAAAAAAACACCCGCAATTTTCTAAAAGACAACAAAAATATTTGTTTTGTTTAAATTTCTTGAAAATAAGACTGCAGTCTGTCTGTTTAACGTGCATATTCACAACTAGCTGCACCTTTGTGTCGTCATCAAGTTCATTGTTAGTTGTTCATCTTTTGTTTTATTTTTATGACCAAACAAATTTTCCTGGTTCATCTTTGTTCTGCTTGGAATTCACTTTTTTTGTTAAATTTTTCATTATTTTTTGGTCACCAGGTTCCAGTGAAATTGTACAGAGGTCCCTCAATTCATTATTATTATTATTTTTTTTTTGAACAGTTAAATTTCCCTTTTTTAACGCGAATTTTAAACTTGTGTTTTAAACTTTGTTCAGTTTGCTTTTGTCTCTCGTTTTATTAAAAGGGGTCATTCAATTGTTCTTTTGTGTGAAGTTACTTAAATCATTTGATTGTTATTTTTATTCATGTTTTTCTCTTCACTTTATTCCCGACAATTGCATGTTGTTGACTTTATAATCGTTGTTTTTTATTTTGGCCACTTTTATAATAAAAATCAACTACAAAAACTGTGGAATGTTTTACAATTTTCCATCTGCAGTTGAGTTGAGTTGAGAGTTCGTTCCGCTTTATTATTGTAACAATGTGCAGTTTGTTTTTCTCGTTTCTTTTGTCTCACTGCAAAAGATTTAAGGGCATATTTTAACTGTTTTGCGTATAGGGGACGTTCACCAGTTTTTCATTTTATACTTTTACGATTTTTAAGTATAACTTGGAATGTTTCTTTATAAACTGATTTCAGTTCTTAAAATTTAGTTTCATTGGATTGAGAGCATTTAACAATGTATATTCAAAATATTACAGATGTTAGTTTGTTAGTTTTTAGATCTTCAGTGATGAAATGTATTTGTTAACTCCATTTATAAAGAATGTATGTACAATATGTACAATGTATTTGTGGTTGTAACTTCAAAATACTCTCTGATTATGTGTAATTGATTACAGCAACGGTAACGGAAACATAATATGGTTGCTTCAGTTTATTACATGATTATAGTCGTCAAAATATTGTTGAATAGAGCTTAATCATGTGATTATAGCGCAGCCTTAATTTTTTATATGGCTAGATCGAAAGTAAATATAACATTGTTCGTATAAAATCCGGTTGCATAATTGTTTTAATATTTACTTATGAATCACAAATTATTAATATATATTTAAGAAACGCTACAAGAAAAATTAAAATTAATTCTCTGCTAAAAAAAAAATCAAAGTAGCAAATAAAGCAAATGTTTTCGTAGTGATTTTTGTGGATACATTCCCCGTTATTTACTTATGCTATTCTTAACGTATTGTTTGTTTGTAATTCATTCTTTTAAAAGCTTTTTATATTGTCTTCATAGTTTGTCGGTTACAATCTTTTATGAAATAAAAAAATAAATAGTCTGAGTTTGTATTTTAATACTTTTTTGTTACTTGAAGCTGTTTAAGCCCTAAATTTGAAACTAACTAATTTGCAATACTTTTTCTAACAATGGTTTTTAAAGTAAATTTAAAAGTTTTTGGCACACTAAGGTGGTTTTTATTTTGTACTTCTTTGATTTTCGGTGTTCTCAAAATCGTAAATTGTTCTCCGTCATATGAAAACGATATAGTGAATATTTTAGCAATATGGAATAAAATTAAGAGGTCAAAAACTCCTTATAATCTGTAACCAAAAGTAGTTGACACTCATATATAAAGGGAGTTTTAAATAAAAACTTTGTTTGTCAGTAGCCACTGTCTAACTTTTTGGTGGACTTTAAGTTAAGGCTTAAAGTCCATACAGATCGCATCGTATCAATTACAGCCTTAAAACTTTGAATACAATGTGTAATCTACTAAAATGTGATTATATGAAATAATCTACATAAATGTGTATAATTTTACTCGTTTAATATCTAATTGTCAGAACTCACACTTTTATTTTATTTTATTTATTTATAAAAGCAAAGCTCCTGTTGGAAAACCTATTATTATCACTTTCTCGTTTTGCAGACATGCGACTTCAACAGGATTTTCTAAGGTTGTACCAAATTATCACATTGGTCAGAATTTAATTATATTAATCGGTGATTTTTTTTTTTTTTGGTTTCATTTTTATAGCACTAAATTTTAGGCAAACATGTATTTGCAGGCTTTAAAATGTCAAAAATCTAGCATTTCTGTTGGATGTATTCTTTAAGTTAAACTTTTAAATACAATTTAAAATCATGCCACACTGTTTTAAAACCTGCTGTTAAAATTTCCTTTGTCTAAGATTTGATGTTTGAATATAAACTACATTTATTCTATTCAAAGGTTTAAAATTGTTTAAAATTCCTTAAAAACCCGACACTGTTTGGTTCAATGATTGCAAAAACGTAAATGATGTTACAATACGATTCAAGTAAACATAAAATCTTAAATAAACATATAAAACAATAAAAAATAAACAAAGAAACCAGAGGCCCAGAAAGAAAGTACTATTTTCAATAAAGCAGAATCTAGATTGTAAAAAATATCGCACATTCTTTACAACAAGTTTTAGACAAAAATGTATATGTAACAAATTTGATGAAAAAGTAAAGATTCTGCAAGCAATTTGGGTAAGAAGAGCATCGTTTTGTCACATCTTATTAAACGCCCTCCATCTCTTGTAAATTTGTTGTCTGATTTAGCTCTGTCTAATCATTCATTTAATTGTTATTAATATTTATTAAATAAATAAATTTTGAAGAAATCTGTATACAATTTGTCATTTCGCTGCATCGAAAGAAAACATCGATGTTTTCCGATTGTTAAGAAGCAAAAAAAAAAAAAACATCGGATGTTTCGACACAATACATCGAGTGTTTTTCAAACATCGATGTTTTTTGTCCATCCCTAATATGATGTTCTTTTGCTACAGAAACGGTTGGACTTGAAATTGGTTGAAATCGGTCACAAATATCTTGTCGAAATAGGGGTTATCGTTTATAAATATTTGATTTACAAACGTATCTGAACAAATTTCGCCACAAATTAGTTACACATGAGGTCTAATTTTTTGCAGATTGGTCTATAATTGACCACATCCGAAAATGACTTTAAAGAGCATAACTCATTTAAAAATGTTGTTATTCAAATAATAATTAACTCAAATATATTTTATATATACACAAATCTGTCGACCTAATTTTATGATGAACGGTTCATAATAAGTCATTGCTTCCATTAACACCCCACTTTTGAAAACCACTTTAATAACCATAAATTTCTTAACAATGTTGATATTCAAATAAAATTTAAAACATATAAGTTTCTTATATACGTGATAGCTAATTTTATAACGCTCGGGCCATAATTAATAAAAGCTCCCAAATAAGACCCCCTTTAAAAATCACTTACGCATATATAAATCTTTTAACAGTGTTTATATCGAGATTATTTTTGAAACAAAATATATTTATATGCACAGAAGTTATGCCACAAAATTTTTGGCTTAATTTACCGATATATTTTAATAATTTTAATCCAGATTTATAGATTTTTTCCATCCTGATTTAATGATTCTCTAGAAGTTTGTAGTTTCTTTTTGCATTTTTTAAACACATTATTATCGAAATGAAATTTACACCGCTTAAGTTTGAAACCGATACAAATCACATTTTCGATTATAGCGGTATATAATTCAGCGTAACATTCAAATAGAGTAATAAATATCTTTAAAGAATAAAGTTTTTTTTCATTTCTCTATTTATTGTATTGTCATTAAAAATGAACTAACAATAAGTTTTTCAACTCTTATGTCTTAAAAAATTTTAATTATTGGTCCAGCCGGACAAAAATTGTTTGACCTTTAAGCTTTTTTTTTAGTGTTTTTCTGCATTTTTTTGGATCTCAGTTTTTACCAAAGGCACATTTAAGTATTTATGGATATTAAAATTTTTATTTATTTTACCAGGGGGCATTTGTGATCATTCGTAGCAATTTGTTTTGGCGTCTTTGAATTCTGTCTACATTTAAAGCTGAGGCTGTTCCCCATAGCTGCCTTCAATAACACCATATGGGTTTTATGATTGAGTTGTAAAGTAAGAGTTTGCAAGCTAAACTTAGCTTAGAGTTTCTGCCAGTAAGCCAATTAATTTGGATTAATTTCAATTTCATTTGAGTCAATTTTGCGTATATATGTTACTTCCATGTAAGGCGTCCATCGAGGTGTATACAAGGTATTTAACTTCGGATTGTTGTGTTATTGATTGATTATTGATATAAAAAGAAGAGCATGTTTGTGTGTGCATTTGTGCATTTCTGCTTTCTAAACTTTAGAATAAAGTTTATAAAATAATGTCTTGCAGACATAAATCATTTGATTCTCTCAATACTAAGGTCGATATTGGTGTGACTTTGCCTTCAACAATATGATAATATCTGCTATAGAACAATATTTTGAAAGTTTTTATGATCGATAAAAAAACAGTTCATTTATTTCATAAAAGATTCCTATATTAGATCCCTTTTCTTTGATATCTTAAAATGTATATGTATATGTATATATAACTAATTTTATTTTCCTTATTTATACAATTTTCATAATGTTTAATTTAAGTTTACATTTATTGAAAGTTTAATTTTAGTTAAATTATAAAAATAAAATTATTTTCCACTCACAATACAAAGCAAATATTTGCTATAGTCTGGCTACGGGTTAAATGCCCGTAGTAAAAACCTTGCATTTCATGTATTTGTTAACTGTTTAAATAAAGTTGTACAGCACAAAAACAAAAAAAAAAAAAAAAAACACTGATATACATAAGTTAAATATTTAAAATATGACCCCCTTTAAGGCAGTAAATAAAGGTTTAAAAAAAATATTTCAAAAATAAAAATAAAAAAATTATAAAATGTTAAGTGTGGCATTTAACACCAAATTATATACGCATTTATTATTAATCGTATTTCAGGGATAATTTCACAAATAAAATGAAAAAAGATTAATAAATAAAACATAAAGAAAAAAAAAATTATTTTAAAAAATATTATACTGGTTATTAAATACTCAACATTTAAGTACTTGCTAAAGTATACTTGATGTGTATAAATAATAAATATGATAAATAAACTTAAAAGAATGAAATGATACTTAAACAATTTAAATCCATTAACTTTGTTTTATCGCGTAGCGTATGATTGTTTTCAAACATTTATATGTATTTAATAATAATCATACGTACCGTAGATCCAAATAAAAGCAAGTGATAAATTTATACAGAATATGTTGACTGCTAGACAATTTGTTACAGACTTTGGAACATCAATAAAGGAGAAGTTAAGGTTTACGAATACACCAATACCTCGTTTTGCGTCGTTTTGAATTTTTTTTCGTTGTTGCGTCGCTGCTTAAGTAGTAGTACTAATTTTCACTGTGCATCGTTAGATTTTCGAGGTTGCGTTGTTTTGGGTTCGAGTCTTTAATGTTTTTTGGAGAATACTATTAAGTAAAATAGTATTTCAGACAAAAGCAAAAAGCTTATTTTATGACATAAAAAGTAAAGCATTGTCGACTGATAATGCTAGTGGTAGTAATACAGACAATTGCTACAAGGAAATTTATTTTACTTTGGAAAAAAGCTGTTCAGCAAACATTGGACCAATTTTTTGTGAAAGAAAGCAGTATTTTCGTAATCCTAGAACCTATTTTCGATTTTTACATGGTTGGCTATAGAGAAATTTTCGTCGTATTTTAGTGATGAACCATAGTACAGTAGAACCTAAAATATTGTTCATATCCGTTATGGTCTTGCTGGGTTTATATTTAACTACTATGCCAGTGATATTCGTTTCTTAAGTTATTATACATAATATAAATGAATAGCCCTATACTATCAGGCATTACTAGAAATATAGAAATATTAATTATTCTCTACCACTTTTGAGGCACTAATTAAATAATTTTTGTTTATGAATATTTAAATTAAATCAATTTTAGCAACCACAAGCATTTTTTTTGTCTTTTTTAAATCCGGCATTAAAATATTTACTTAATTTAACAACAACAACAATTAATTTACAGCATTTACACACAACAAAATAAATACAAACAACAACAATTAAATTATTTTTGTATTGTAGTATTTAGTTTTTGCATGTGTATTTTTCGAATTAAATAAAATATTTTCAGAAAAAATAACCAAAAAAAAAAAGTTCTAACACAATCAGCAACTGCATCTAACGAAAGCCATTCACCAACACATACTCTCCTGCACGCATACAGAGACACATGAGTAATTAAGTTGGTCAAAGTAATTTTTATTGTTTTCTAGTTTTTGTTGTTGTTATTATTGCTGTTTTTACCATTTAGGTTCAAAATGTTTTACAAATACAAACAAATCTGTGATTGTATGTGTGTCAGTGCACACAATTTAACATTATTTGAGTGTGAGAATTTGTGTGCATGCAAGTGAGTTATTTAGATGTATGTTTAGATGTAGATGTAAAAATGATTTAAATCATTGTTCATCAGCACCTAAACAATACGTACTGTCACTTGTATTTGTTTATTAAGTTTGTCGTTTCTTTCCAAAAGAAATTTTATTTGTAAAACTTTTAAGATACACGAGAGTTGTTGAGAGATTTAGTGAAACTATCAGATAGTCAGCTAAAACTACAATAGCATCACGTGTAAATTACTTTGTAGCTGTAATGTGTAATCTCAGCATTATGTTTTTATGTTCCTAAGCCAGAATTCTGAGTATGAAACTGATAAAATATTTGATAAATAAAATATTTGACAATTTATATTGCAGTTTAAGGCATTTTTTATTAACAGAATTAAAATATTAAAACTTTTGACATTTTCAAGAACTTAATTCCAAACATTAGTTTAAACTTAGCTTTACTTAAAAGTAATAAGCAAATTTCTAATAAATGACAAACAAATATTAATCATACGCCTAGTGTGACATTTAAGCAAAAATTCTTTGTTTAAAGAATACAACTAATTTTAATAAAAAAAAAACAAATCATGCAATCTCATAGACAATCTTTGCAGCCATATTAATATAGAAATTTTTTACAGTCTGTTTTTTAAAGAAAATATTTTACCAAGTACTCAAAAAAGTTAAGAGTGTGCAGGTGAAAACATTTTTTTCAAACAAGACAAATGTTTATGTTTTCGTAAATGTTTCTCTTCTTAAGCTCTGAACTACGAAAACACAGTTCTTTAATGCAAAAGCTATTAAATATATCGTCACCGAAAATTCAAAAGGTCGTAACTACACATTTTACTTTTTTACAGGAGAAGCAAAAAACTTTATAAATTTTACACTAATTCATTCTTATTGGCCAAATTTCAGATTTAATAAAAAATAAAATATATAAAGTAATAGTCACCCCTATTCTGACTTTCGATTCGAATCGAAATTTTCTCCGTTTGGCAAATTTGGTGTTCAGAGTTTTCGATCCCGCTACGTTTCTTTCGATTGTAGATATTCTGTATTACGATCGTAGTTAAGTTTTTCTACTCTTATATTTTAGCAACGGATTTTTTTTTTTCGATTTCTATTTTTATAAACTTAAAAAATGTTTAATTTAAAAATGTAAGTATAAAATATTTAAAAAGTGATTCAGATAAATTTTTATTGTACGGCCAATCAAGAGGTGATATGCAGCAACAAAGAGCATCGTTAAACAAATGTGTAATGGTAGAACGACGGAATTTTGAATTACTGTCACTACAAACAGGAAAGCAACCTAATTATTTATTTTTCCAGGCCAAAGACAACGACATCGGAGCAATACGAAAAGCTGGCAAGTTTAATGTCAAGAAAACAGAATATTGCTTGCGGCTACCATAAACGATCAAAGGAGGAAGTTCAGATATTTTCTTTTCAAGCTTTTCAAGCCTTACGTCTGTGTTCTGAATCACGTTGTTCTCCTCTTCCACCAATAAAGCCACTGCTATGGATTCCATTTCTCCTTCAAATACAAAAATTAAAAATACCACCTCCGGCTTGACAGCACTTCTTAGCACTTAAATACTTTGCAAACAAAAATAGTTACCTTTTTATTATTATTAATTCACAAGTCTTTTATATTATTTTATTTTTATTATTTCTCCTTATTAATCACACAATTTTTTTATTTTTTTTCAGAATAGTCAGAATATTGGTGAGTAGTTTTTTTTAATAATTATACCTGAGGCCTTTTGGAATCATTTTTCTGAAACCAAACAACCGTAACAACAAAAATTTTTTTAATAAAAGTCAAAATTAGGATGATAAAATTCCACTCTTATTAAACATTTTTTACTTTTTGTTTTCTGTGTTTTGAATAAAAAAAAAGTACAAAACTCATTACTTCGAGATCAATGAATTCGAGAAAAATATACTTTATTTAGGAAAAGAAAATAAAATTAAAAAAAATAAAACGAAAAGTCATTATTGTATAGATACATGAAAAGAAATGAAGTTTCCTTTTGGATATTTTTATTTGTTTTATGTAACCGAACTGGTTTGACATCTTCAAGCTTTTTTTGTATATGTTGTGGCAAAACCTTATATTCTTTGATATTGGTTTTATAGAAAATTGTCTCGGAAGTATCATATGCTAAGGCACGAATCATAAAACCATTCGGCCCATAATAACGCAAATGACTCAATGCACACAATTTTGAAGTACACCCATCTTTAAGTTGTTTTGATGCATTTTCACTAATATTGCCTATAGTTAGGGCCGTGTATTGTTTTCCTTTCATTCGGTTTATTTTATTTTCACATTTTTTATTAACTTTTTTCACTTTCTTATGAGAATAACGTTTACTATCAGTATCCATTTTGTTGTTTGGTAAGACATAAATATCCACAGCGTCCTTGCGTTTAATGACAACGCGTGGATGTTTGTGCTTTGTTCAGTTTTTATTTTGTTTTTTTGTTTTTTTTTGTATGGGTTTGCTTTGTTTAGCACGAATCGAATAAGTTATGAAGAAACTGATCAGAGCTTTTTAGGACAATATTCTACCAATGACAAAAAGTACCTAAATAACTTAAAGTAAGTCAATCAGGGGTGGTATGAGTCAAAAGACACAAATCAGAAGTAGAAAACAGCTAATAACGTATGCGGTAGAACGTCTCATCATAACACAAATGTGTTATCACCAAAAGATGCTTTTATAGCAACACGCAAACTAGTTAGTCGATGGAAAGCAAGACGAACCCTTCGCGATATTGGTTACATCTCAGCACTGAAAGTGTTAAAGCACGGTTAAACAGTAGATGACTGGCAACGTGTAATTAAGTCAGATGAATCCAATTTAATGGTTTTAAATCCGCAGGTAAATTGCTGGCGCCTAACAGCCCAGAAAATTGAAAGACTCTCTGTTAAGTAAACAATAAAGTACAGAGGGAGGAACGTCTTTACATGGTGCCACCTCCGAACATTTCTGGATTCTAAGCAATAATTAAGAAAGAAAACTATATGCCTATTTTTCAAACTTTTATTTCCAATTTGTAGATAAAAGCGTGTAATATGTGGATGAGGTTAGTATGTTAGAATGTCTTAGCGAGCAGAATTTTCTCTTGATGCAGTGGCCAGCAAAAAGTTCCGATCTTGCCAAATATCAACTTGTTATTGATTTTTGTAAGAGATTTATGCTCACTTAAGAGATTTTCAGAAATGAACTTTATATTGGGATTATGGTCAAATATGAACCAATCATCATGACTCATGATAGCACGATTTAAATGTACATTTTGTTTATGCTTGTCGAATTTCAACTGGATAGTCGTTTTTACAAAAGATTTATGTTCATTTAAGTGATTTTTGGAAGTGGTCTTTATATGGGGCTATGGTCAAAATTATGGACCGATGCAAACAAAATATTGGTTTGAGGTTTCAATTTGCATAAAACTTATTGTTGCAACATTTTATTTAAATATGGCTTTTCTATAAAATTTTATGTACCATGTTCCGGGAAGATATTTGTATGGTGGCTGTAAGAAATCGTGTTCCCATTCCTATCATTTTCAACAGGACTTGTTCTTCTATAACAAAATTAAAGTGTGCAAAATTTCATGATATTATCTGCATTGTATTTGAAGAAAACAGCAAAAAAATATCGATGTAGTCTGAAACTTTGGTCTATAACTCGGATCCTGCTGTACCGATTTTGCTGCAATACCAAACATTTCGGTAGATCAATGAAGGTTTGGTAAGAATTTCATTATTTTATGTCGTTTTTTCGAAGCTCTATCTTGATTTCACAGACGGACAGACAGACATACAAGGCCAGATCGTCTTAGAATCTTATAAGGACCCAGAATATATAGAGTTTTTGGCTCTACGACCATTACTTCGTTATGCTATAAACGGAATGAAAAACGTAATATACCCCCATATTTTTGGTGGTGGCTACAATTTTACAATTGTATAATTTTTCTAGATAATTTTTTTATAAGCAATACTGCCGCATTTTGGCCACTAAAAATGCAAGAGCAATTGTTAAGCAGTATTTGCAAGCTGAACGTGTAGTACTACACGTATGTGGTCTGTAGGCGTAACTTTTTTTCCGAAAATTCGTCTTTAAATGCAGTTACGATAAATGGATCACGCTACTTTTGATGATATTTATCACTATCACCCAAATAATAAATTTATTGCAAACAAGTTTTCCGTTTGCATAATTGCACGACAATCTGCTGGATTATTTTGTTAAAGAGAAAGATGCACATGGAACCAATCGAATCAGCCTTAATATAAATCCGTGTGGTGGTTTTGCCAAAATGTAAAAGAAATTTTGTTAAGTAGTGGCGCAGATGTCCACCGTTATAATTTTTCATCTATAATAGTCAAATCTTCCTCGTTGGAACAGAATAAACATTTAAATGATTTCCACACAAATTCTTTGTTTTGAAAAACAAAGTTCGCATTGAAAACACAGTTTATTAACAAATCTGTTCTTCATTATTGTATAAAAGAAAATAAACAGCTCTTTTTTTTGGGTATTTTCTGCTTATCTAGAGTAAATTGACTAATCAAGGTCTAATTTTAGATTATTAAGAGATAAACTACTAAAATTTAGAAGAACTCACAGGGTTTGCTGGCAGTTAACATCATTAAAAAGTTGAATTTGAAAAGTTAATAAGTAGGTAATTGGTTTGAATGCTTGCAAGCAGCAGGCAACCACGCAAACCAGGTCAACCAATTATTAAATATTTATAAAATTATTAGCTTATAATTAGTATTATTTTGTTTGCATTTCCATATGTTGCAATCCCAATATGTCTACTCTTAACGTTTGTGTACTCCATCGAAACATTGTTTAAAAAATTAAAAATTTTACACAAAAGTCCCTCGTAGTTGATTTCATTTACATGCATATGTATGCGCAATTCCTTTAACATACATGTACATGTATGTGTTGAAGTTTGTATTAGTGTACGTGTGTGTGTATTGGCAGAAAGTTTGATTTGTTCAGTTTTCTGTTGTTTTATTTTATTTCCTTTTTTTCTACTTTTGTAATTGTACAATACGTAGTCGTCGTCTCTGGCAAACTGTTTTTGTTAAATTTACATTCTAAATAAAATGAAACAATAAAATTTATTGTTTACTGTACATTTTGTTTATTTCTCTCTTGATACAATTCTAAACTGATTGTTTTTAAGGGGGGCAACAAAAACAACCAGGAACAGACTCATGCGAACACACGCAACTCCCAATCATTTTACATAGCTACACATTCATGCATTATTTAGGTAGTAAATGTGTGTGTGGAGTGTATAGAATACATTAAAAATGTGTATGTAAATGCGTGTGTTTAAATACATATAGGAGTACGCACAAATATATACGTAGTATGTATGTAGCTACGTTCAAACGTTCATGCATAGAGACATACGCAAATTTGAATAGAACTTTATTGTCAAAATTAATTTTGTTTTCGTTAGTTTTTTTTTTTTTTTGTACTTTTTTGTTGACATTTAGCTGGTACACTTGTGTATGTAAGGATACATCCTGTATGTTTACATAGAAAATTTACTGTATGCAATTGTATTTTGTGGTTTATTATGCAAACATCCGTTTAAATTAACAAACAAATATGTTAACAATTTGCTTTTTATAGTAATTTTTTTCTTAAAATATATAAATTAAATTTTTATATAAATTTATTTGATTTACATAATTCAATTGTTGTTTAATAGTTAATAAATCATTTCTACTCTCATTCTCTTTATATATTTATGAATGATGTTTATGAGTGTGCATATCTCTTTGTATATGTGAGTGTATATGTGTATTTAAAAATGCCTGTGTTTGTAAATAAACTTTTATAAATTTATGAATGTGTGAAGTACATGATGTTGTTGATAATAGTAGTCATAAAATAAATATATACATATGTATGTATGTATGTATATAGAAAAAAATAATAATAAATTGTTTGTCACTTTATCATGTTAAGTGTGATTTTATGTTTACCACACAATGACAACATCTGTCACAAAAGATTTGTTGACACACACATATAAACTGATATACACATAAATGTTACGAATGTGCAAATAATGTAAATAAAAGTGAACAAATTTATAATTAATGACAAAATACTCATACATATGATGATAAAATGATAAATTGAATAGATCAAATTATGGTTAATGAGCCAACATATTATTATAACGTCCTTGACAAACTTTAAAACCCGTATATTCTGGAAACTTGGTGATATTTTATCAATAAAATTACTGCTAGTTTCAGCAAAAAACTAAACTTTTACTTTTTCAAAACCAAAGCAGTGGGTTTGGAAACTTTAAATAAGATAGTAATCTAATCGTAAATTGTAATGAAAGTGGTTGATTTTATAATTAACCAGCAGTGTAAACAAAAACCAAGTAAGAGTTTATATTCGCCTATGCCGAATCATATATAGTATACCCAACACCAAATCACCTATTATTTAGATTTATAAGAGATTTATGCGCATTTAAGGGATTCCAGGGGGCTACGGTCAAATATAGACCGATCATCATCAGATTGAGATGAACGATTTTTATATTTACATGGACTATTTGTATTGAATTTCAATTTAATAATGGATTTTGTAAGGGATTTATGCGCATTTAAGTGATTTACGGAAGTGATCTTTGTATAGGGCTATGTCAAAATTATGGACCGATGCAAAAAAAAAAAATATTTTTTATAGATTTCACTTTGCATGAAACTTATTAGTGCAGAATTTTGTATGGATACGGCTTTTCTACAGACATTTATGTACCATAAAGCCATATTCTGGGAAGACATTTGTATAGTGAATTTTATGAAATGTTAATATTCGATTTTCGGTTATTCGATCAACCATTTTCAACTCGATTATTATAATCGATTAATCGAACATAAGGGTGGATTTTTTTGGTCGATTACGATTTTTTTAAAAATTTTTTTTCTTAAACTAAAAAAATTAAAAATGTTTACAACTTGTTTTTGTTGAAAAAATAAAACATGCAATTTTATTTAATTGTTTTATTTCAAAACGGCGCACTTTAAAAAAAATGTTTAACATATTTCTGTTTAATAAATTTTATTTTTTAAATCTTATGAGATTTTTTGCTGCCACAAAAAGCTAACTCCTTCTTGCAAATGCATCACTTTGCCTTTTTTCCATTATACATTTTTTTTTAAATATTGCCGTGGCTTGACGTGGCTTGGTGCCATTTTTTTACTTTTAACTAACAGGCATGTAATGGTAATCGAAATCGAAAACGAATCAGTTTTGGAAATACATTTTAATGCATTTATAATCTAATTTTTAAAAGTTTTGTTTTAAGATTCTCTTTAGTAGCTCAATATTTTTATATTTTATGTGATAAAAGTTTTTCAATACAGAAATATTACGAAAAAATTGACATCTAAAAGTTATTCGTCTTCGTTTTCGATTTCCATCACATGCTTGTAAGTTTTACTTTTATTTTTTTTGCACACCGACTTTCAAAAAAACCCGCGCTTTTAGTTTTACAGGTTGATTTTTCGATTAGTCGACACCAAAAGTCGATTTCAATATAAAGTTGGTAGTGTAAAATCGACCACAAAATAATCGATTCACTAATTCTTACCATTTTCAATAGGACTTGTCGTTCTATAATAAAAATAAAGAGTACAAAATTTCATGATATTATCTGTATTATATTTGAAGAAAACAGCAAAAAATATCTGAAAACTATAGATGTAGTCCTACTAGACCGATTTTGACCATTTGCAATACCTAAACTTTTGGTGGTAAAAATTTTATTGTTCTATGTCGTTTTTTCGCAGTTCTATCGTGATTTCAACAGACGGACGGACATGGGTAAATCGTTTTAGAATCTTATAAGGCTTTTTGGTTCTATGACCATTATTGCGATGTGTTACAAACGGAATGTCAAACGCTATATACCTTCATCTTTTTGGTTTTAGTTATAATAATACACTTTATAAGCCCTAATCTTGTATTCCCCTAATTTTACTGGTTTATTCTAGTGGAATAGTCTAAAGACTGTTTTAATTAGTTACACTGACTATTAAATAGTAAATTAAATAATAAATTAAAATTATTTATTATTAAAGAAATATTTTATTTTAAATAAATTTAATACGACCACATAAAAGCTGAACTAAAACAACCCCATATGGATGAAAACCAAAAACTAGAAGAGTTTAAGGAGTAAAAAAAAATAACATGAATTATGCAACATATAAACTAAGTAAAATGAAGAAAGTAAATGTACGGGGCCCTAAGATAAAGTTTCAATATAGAACCAACAAAAAACTAATGGAAATTTAGAGTAGAATAAAGTAGGATTTTAATTTTTATTACAGGAATCTAGGAGGAACATTTTTGGCCTGATTCTTAGTTCTATTTAAGTTATTATTTATTAAAAATTTTTTGTGTACATTCACATCTATTAGTGAAGACAATAATTGATAAAAAGTCTTGTGACAAATGTTTTGAACCACTTGCTATAATAATTAAATTTTAAATTAAAATTTTTCACATTTTAATATCGCCACTAGTCGAGTAAAACTTATAGATTTCCGGTATATTTTACACTCGGCAACAAATTTTTATTAATGTTATTGTTATATTAGACGGTGCAATTTTAAATTAGTTTAGCCAGCTTTTAGCTTTTCATTGATTAATTTGTTGTTAAAAGTGAAGTGCTTAATATTAATTTTAATTGGTTATACAAAAAATAGGCAAATATGTTCAGTTTTATATTAGCCTTCAGTTCATCCAGCATTTTTACAATAATTTTCTGAATGCTTATTTGTTTCTAACTCTGCAATTATAAAATTAATTATTCCAAAGAAATATTATGACTAGAGAAAATATAAATTCGTTGTGGATGATTTTTTAGCAACTTTCTTTTTGGTCAGACTGGTTTTGGCAGCTCAATTGCTACTGTTTAACATATCATTGTTAAACATGTTCAGTTTGGTCTATAATTTAACCATGAATCGACTTACAAACGAACAAGGCTTGAAGATTATTAAATTTTATTATCAAATTTCATGATCGCTTAAGTGCATCGTGCACTTCTTCTGTTAAAATTGTATTCAGCGTTTTGCGTTCTGGTTGAATAAATAAGTAAACAAGCAAAAGTGACGTATTTGGTGTAAAGAGCAGTCAGACGCAATGCAAGAACTGACAATCCATCCGGCCGGCCGGTGGCATCATTGGACCGTACTTTTTCAAAGACGACAACGACGGGAACATTACTATGAATGACGAACGCTACCGTGACAATAATCACAATTTTTTTGCTGGACTTGGCTGACATGTGGTTTTAACGGGACGGTGCCACAAACCAAACAGTATGCGAAACAATGGCCCAATTGAGAAGCAAGTTCGGTGAACAATTTATTTCACATTTGGGGGAGGTCAATTAGCCGCCTAGATCGTGTGACTAACCGCCCCTAGAGTGTTATTTCAGGAGCTATGTTAACGCTTATTACTATAGGGGCAAGCCAGCAATGGTTGACACAATGGAAGCTAATACTGAATAATTTTGACTTGTTGAGATACCGGCCGATATGTTGGAAAAAGTATGCCAACATTCCGGAGCCCAACGTATGAACCAATTGAGACATAGGTACATGAAATCATCAATTAAAAATAAAGATTTAATTTTCTAAATTTTATGTTTTTTTTCTAAAACAAATTTGGAAGCTCCTAAAATATCACTCTTTATATGATCAGAAGTTTCGCAAAAACATTGAGCAACAATAGCTACGGATGCAGTACATTAAGATAAATCCTTAAAGTATCGTTGGCTAACTATGACGTAATTAGAGCTAACTAAGGAACATAATCCGATGAGATAAAAGCTTCGGCTTTCGGTTGGCTAACGACTTATTAGGTGAAAGACAATGCTATCTGATGAGATAAATTGTAAAGTCTCGTCGGTAGTGACTAATATGAAATGAATATCTTCTAGTGATAAAACTGTATAAATCTTACGGCGTGCATATATTGAAGGCATTGTTCACTAATAGAAATAAAATGATACCGGCACAAGGAAAATAGTTTAGAAAATAATGGACCAATCAATACTTCAGATCTTGTTTAATGTTTAAATTATTATTAATTAAATCTTAACAAATTAATGGCGATTTTTCAATGAAGTTTTCAAATGTAACACAACGGAGTATTCTAGAGTATTTAAATTTCAACTTGTTTATCTAAGTAGCACAATAAAATACAATTATTAGTATCCCCGTATGATTATAAATAGATCCATAAAAATAATAAAAAAAACCCTGTATGCCATGAAACTAGTTTACTTTGTTAAACAATTACAAACTACTGAATCACAGCCATTAACTAGTATAAAACTTAAAATTAATTATGTTATTGAAATATTTAGTTAAATTTCATATTTAGTTGAATTCTTGTCTGAAATTAAAAATCTCCAAATAGGGAATTTACTACATAACAAAAAATATTTTACCCTAACCTGGATAACTGGAAAGTGATAACTGGAAAAATTATACAGACTAATTACAAACAACTAATACATACATATAACTGTTATTGAAAAAACACAATTTAGATAATTCCAAATTGGAAATTTAAAAACCTAAAATTGGATACTAACTAAATTATAAGATCATTTAATAATGTCTTATAAATTGGGATAACTGATATACTATGAGCGTCAATATAAAGGTAACACCTAATATTGTGTAAAAAAGTTTTGTTTTATTTACTACAATCACAAATTTAAAACAAAATATATTGCATATTTCATAAGTGACTTAAGCAAAATATAACTCATTAGAAAAATAAAAAAATAATTAAATTTTAACGGAAATATAACAGATTTTTCGCATCAAAAAAAAAAAAAGGAAATGGTGGATGATATAAAGTTTTTCTAATTTATCTACACAAGATTCTATAAATTTAAGATTACCAACCCCTCATACAACACCATGTTTTGCCATATTGGTCATACATTTTTTACTAAAGGCTTCATTCTTCGGGGGGTTTTAACTCCAAATATCTCAAAGTTATCTTCAGCGGTGAAATTAATGGTATTCCAAAAAATTTTATATAATTAATCCGGCCACTCACTGTTCAGTTAAAACAATCAGTTAAAACTGTACGTATGTGGATAATAACTGACTGTTCAACTCAACTGTTCAGTTTAACTGAGAAATTTAAAATTTTTATATTTTTAACTGACAGTTTCAACTGAAATGATCGTGTGTGGGGGTTCAACTGTACCATTCTCAGTTCAATTTGTGTTGATTTTATTTCAATATATAGATCGGAAACTTGCCTATGGCAAGTTAAATCTAGCGAGTACCATGATTGCGCCAAAAAAGATGCTGCATACAACAAGCTGGCACAGAAGTTGCAAGAAGTAGAACCTGACGCGGTAAAGAAAAATAAACAGCTTAAGATCCGCTTTTCGCAAAGAAAAAAAGAAGCTTGAGGCATCAAAGAAGCCTGGAGCATCTGCAGACAGCATTTACAAGCCGGTATTTGGTACTACGACCTGTTTAATTTCCTACATGATCAAGACACCCCAAGAACATTAAATAATTGATGAAATCTAATGGTTCTTCACTTAATTCTTTTAATAAACTAATGTGGGAGGATAAATTTCGTAGTAATAACCACTTTTTGCAACACTATTAACGCTGTTTATTTTCTTTTAATTACAAAAAATACACCGAGAGCTGCCAAACTGTCCTGCTCGTTCGAGTCCATATTAAAAAACTGAAGTATTGAACTGCACGGGTGTGTACGAGTACATCTCAGTTGAAACTGACAGTTAAAACTGTTCGTGAGTGGCCAGATTTACATGGCACTCTACCATTAATGGCCGAATTCACAGTCTTTAGTTAGCTAATGACAAAGGCTTAACTAATGATTCTTTATTCGCAATGCTCAGTTTGCCATAAGAATAACAAGTAATAGTTAAACAATAGTTAGTATTTTACTTTACCAATGGTTAACTAATGACTGAGAATTCGGCCATAAGTCATTCTGATACAAAACTCTTCTAATCGTATCCGCACTTACAGGTTTTTCAGAAGTTTTCGTAACGTTTTCCGATATTTTTACAGCACTAGATAGCGAGTTTGCTCTTACTTCTCTTACCAAAGTTCTTAGTTAATTTTCATAAAATGTTTTGGTCGTTTTTCTACGGTATTGTGTTTCATATACTTGTCTATAATTTTTTTTATTGTACAGTGATGCCTTTTTTAGGATTTTACCTATTTTATGCATAAAAATCTATTGTGATTTGTAGATTCTCAATTGATGTTTGTTTAGTCGTTGTAATTTTTTCATTACTTACGTCACAACTTCTTTTCTCTTTTAATGACAATTATTATGAATGTGTTTCTACAAACACAGAAAACTTAAAAAATTACCACTACTTTTGGAATGCCACTCTTTACTTAATATTGACTTGTACAATTAATTAAATTTTTTATACGCTTTTGTTTTTTTTTTTTTTTTTGTGAATTCATTTCTATTTAAAAAACTTTCTGTATAAAAATGCAATTTCAAATTCTAATGTAATATTATTTATGTTAATAATAATATGTAGTATTGACTTTATTTTGACGCACACAGTACTTTTTTTTTTCTGAGACAACATTTCAATGTTTCCAAATCTGCCTGGATAACTGTGGGTAAGAGAAAAACGATTTTTAGCATGCTAAACTACAAACACGCTCAAGATATGTTCAAGCAGCATCAAAGCAAAAGCTACCTCCAAAACTACAGGGACTTTACAAAGATCAAACTGTGTCTGTGTGTGTCTGTGTATTTATGAATGTAGAGAAGCTTATAAATCTTTTAACGCGCATAAGGAATTTAATTTTCAAATAAAATTTCTAGCATGAAAGTTTTACTCAAAATCCTCTCAGCCACAGTTAAACAAACTGTTATAGGAATTTCACAGCTGTATGTATGTATTCTTTTATTATAGTTGTTTTATTTTTTTTTGGAGGTTAAAACAGAAAATTACTAACGCAAAATTTATGACTTAACCAAGTGAAAAAACCACGGGTAAACAGCACAAAGGAGAGGAGGGGGAATCTTAAGGAATCATATACACATATGTGCATGATTGTATATATGTATTTAGTAAAGCCATTACCAAACAATTCATATGAATACATACACATGTATGTACATACAGTCGACTCTTGATAATTTGAAATTCAAGGGACCAGAGAAAAAGTTCAAATAATCGAGATTTCATATTAACGAGAGTTCAAATTGACCAGAGGAGATAGAAAAAAATTCAAATTAACAAGAGTTTAATCAAAATTTAAGAGTTTTTATTGTGAACTTTCTTACAGTTACACATATGTATATACATATGTATGTATAAGAACATACTATGAAATTATAATGAAAAAAAGTCCGTAATTTTCTTTTGAGTGAACGAATTCAATCTGTTTTTGTCCAATGAATTTTCAATTGTGATTAAAGTTGAAAAGAAATCATCACTTGTATCCGTTCTGAGAGCATAGGAGCGTAATGTAGTAAGACTTTTCATTGCTTGACTTAACGAAACTTGTTTTAAAAACAGAAACAAAATCATTATAGGAATTCAAATTATAGAGTGCAAAAAAAGAACTTCAAATTATACGACAGCGTTCTATGTCATTTCTATAAAGCAGCGCATATAAACTAAAGTAAATCATTGTTTTATTTATTTTATATTTTTTGCATAAAACACAGCACATTAAAATGATTCAAATTATAGGGCGTAGAGCCAAAAAATTCAAATTATAGCGTGTCGGCGATAAATATGCCATTCAAATAAATTCAAATTACCGAGGGGACCAAATTACATAGATTTTTTTCAATTTATTAAATGTTTTTCAAGGGACCTGGAAAACAGTTCAAATTATCGCGAGATTCAAATTAACGCATTTCAAATTATCAAGAGACGACTGTATATATAAATGTATACCAACATTTACTTGTGCCAGCAAACTCATATGCGTTTTTAAAACTCCTTTTTAACCCATTTGTGCTGTACTTTTAAGGCAACAAAACATTAAAGAAAAACAAAAATTGTTGTATTGTTTTAACTATGGTTACCAAAAAAAATAATACAAGGAAAAAAGAGAAATATGAATAAAATTTCCTTCAACCCTTTAACCACAAACTAGTTAAAATATTGCAAAGAATCCTTTGGCTTATTTTTTATTGCTTTCTATGCAAGTAATTCGGGTAACAAAATAAATATTTAAGACTTTTTTGAACAAAATTGTTGGGAATATTTTTTCATAACTTTTTATGACACTTTTTTTTTTTTTTAGTTTCAAAATATTTCTTAGTTAGATTTTCATGACCACTGTTAACAAACGAACTTTTGTTTTACGGAAAACTTCTTAAAAGATAAGAAAACTCCAGTGGTTTTTTGTTGTTGGCTAATTTTACAGTTTTTGGTATTGATTTCATTAAAATGAACAAAAAGAAATTTTATAAAAAAAAGTTTGCACTCATTTTCCTCGCTTTTAGTTTAACGAGAGAAACTAAAAGAAAATTTTATTCATTGAGACTTTTGGAGTTTCGGTAATTAAAAATTTTCTTTTTTTAATAGTAATTAGCTTTTTATTATTTTCACTGTTGGAAGTTTGTTAGTTAAGAACTGAATTAAACTATTGAAAAATTGTTAGGTTTTATGCAATTTGTTTTTTTGTTCAACCAATAAAATACTAAGAAAGATTATTGCTATTTTTTTGAACATGGCTTATTGAGAATGTTAAGAATTGGTAGGGATTTGAGTTTTTAACTTAAAAGGTACTGCACTGCTTTTATATTTATACTATAGGAGATTTAATGAAAATGATGTCAATCATCTCATTAAGATTTTTCTAATTTTCATTCCAAATATGGAATTCACTTTCAATTGCAAAAATTTTTTTGTTTCTATTTATTTGTTGTATCTTCGTTAAAAACGAACTAACAATAAGTTTTTCAATCTTATATATAAAAAATTTCAATTATTAGTCCAGCCAGTGCCGGACAAAAATTGTTTGACAATTATTTATTTTATTTATTAACCCGCCAATGGTGACGCAAATTTGACTTTGATTAATGGTGACGCCGGTCTCATGCACCGGGGTTTTCAACTGAAGATTTTTCGAAACGTGTTGCTATTATTGCTTTTATTTCAATATTCAAATTCACAAATGTTTTTAAATAGAGCATTGAAAATAACAATGTTTTAGCAATACATTTTTTAAAATTAAGAAAAAATAAAAAAATCACATATTCATTAAGGAAAATAATGTTTATTAGTCTTTCGACAATAGGAACCTTTATAAAAGAACAAAAATTGGTATTAAAATGTCATGGAAAAAACGCTATATTTGGAAAGAGGGTGTTTTGCAAAATACTACTCATAAGCGCCCATTGTATTAAACTTAGTACACCTCTAAAAACACAACTTAAAATATTTTTTTTACTACATTAGAAATGATATTTAAAACTAATAATAAAAATTTAATTTAAAAAATTGTTCAAGGTTTTTATTTCGGCGTTAAAGGGTTAAATTAACTGAAATACGCATTTTTGCTCATACTAGTTACTCTAGAATAATAATCAGTTCTCGAGTTGTTCCTAGGAAAACTAAGAATTTTAAATTGCTGAAAAATGTTTACCTCACATTTCATTTATACAAAATTAGTAAAACAAAATTTCAATAAAAATTCAAATAAAAGGAAATACATAGTTGTTTTATTTAAATTATCCTTGAGCAGTACATCCAAACATACACACTTACACACGAAACAGCAGATAAGGCGTGAGAAACGAACAACAAAAAAAAAGTATAAAGAAATAAATAAATTAAAAAATAAGTTGTTAAATGGAGAAACTTAATACCAAATGCTGTTCAGAATGTTAATATTCCATTTTAGCATAATGTGTTAATTAAGATGGCTTATGTTGTTATATTGACTACAAAAATGAGAGATAAACTATGAGTAAAATGTAGCTACAACAATATAAATATTGTATCTACTAGTATAAGTATCTTGTACATACTTTACTATGTATAAGCAGCAACATAAGAAAATTACGACAACTACTTACATACAGACATACATATGTATAATATCTACAAGCATCGAGCATAAGATCCTTTTAAAATTAAGAGCAGCACGATAATAAAGCATTAACACTTCTTTGCTGTTGCTTTAGCTTTAGTTTTAATGTATTAAGCCTTGTTGCAACATGCCACACACATACCCATAGCGCTAGATGAAAGATTATGTTAATTGCACCAGGCAATAACAAGAAAGCAGTAAAAAACATACAACAACAATCTGACATTATTGCATGCATAAGCAAGTGTTTGGTTTTCTTTTTTTTTATTATTATTATTATTATTATTTTGCCTTAAACACTTGTTTCATTTATATTTTATATTTTTAATTTTGTACGCTTAAGAGTCCAGGGATTATTAAATGCAAACATTTTAAAATATTCATAAGCAATATTTCTTTTGCTTTTACTGTTGCTGTTAATAACAAAAGTTGCAAATGCTATTGAAAGAAATTTAAATTATGTATACAATGTGCAGTTGCTAATTTATTTTAAATAAAATTTAGTTTTCTTATTGTTGTATATTTAACAGAATTTTGCATTTTGGCAATAAATAAGGAAATATTTCATTTTATTACTATGATACTTTATGTAGTGTAAAATTAAATATAATTAAATCTCAATTGCATCTCAAAATGTTTCTTCTACCGTTGTTTGCCCTTCTGATTTTTGTAATATATTTATCCTGAAGCAACTAAAACATTGATTACATAAAATCTGGCAGCATAAATTTAAACATACTTAAAGGTGAGAGTGCCAACATCTGCACAAATCCAATATACCCTTTCCACTATCATGGTGTGGGTTATAAATTAATTTGTCATTTAAGATCAATGTATTGATTATGGATTATGAAAATGGATGCTCCTGAAATTCTCAAAGTGGGAATTTGTTTACTCAAAATTAGAACACTCACAAAAATTAGATTAATTATCACAGAAAACTTATACTTGCTCGTATTATTTACTGTGATTGTGATTTCACGATTTTGCAACTGTGCTTTAGGTTACCATCCTGCTGAAAATTAACTTTCTTATGATAGTTGCTCTTTTGTACAAAATCGAGTCTTCAAAATACGCAGATAGTCTCTTTTCCTTATTATTCCTTCGATACTTCGCAGTGGTACGAGGTGCCACCATGTAAAACATCAGACGTCCCTTCCACCTTATTTTACGATAAGGTCCCATTCGGCAAATATTTACCGAAAAAAACGTAAACACTTATTTTAGCACAAATTTGTTTGAGACAAGAGTTTTGCAAGATCAAATATCATCAAATAAAATAAAACTAAATATTTGTTGTGTCCTGTCCTAAATAAACAAAGTTTTTTTTTTTAATACATAAACGAGTGTAAATATATTTTATGTAGTGGTGACGTCTTTTTCGGCAAATATTTGCCACGTGTGGCCGTACCTTTAGCTTAACATAGCGTCTTTGAATTCTCTGGTCTGTTTGGTCTCAGCGATATTGTTTATCTTCGGATCGAAAACGACGAAAAAAGATTACACGTTTCTTGTCATTACTGTCCAATTTCATGTTTTCAACATTTTTCAATTTCAAAATTTTGTATCCGCAATGCAGTTTTTAACTTTTTTAAATGCTGAAACGAAACGAATATCGCGAAGGACTTGTCTTCATTTCCATAGTGTAACGGATTTACCTATAGCAACATCTTGTGGTGTTAAGCACTTGTCTCTTTTCATTAGTGTTATCAGGAGACGTGCGTTCGCATACGATAATGGCTTTTTGTGAGAACTATTGAACACCTTTTTTAGACTCTTATGACCACTGTCGCATAGAAAAGCTACTTTTTGTCATTGCAGCAGCTATCGGCCGTAAGCCATGATTAAGCTTAGCCATGAATTTGGAAAATTGCTGCGCTGCCCCTCTGCCGACATTTGTTGTCGTCGTCGCCGGTACAATGTGTTATTATTTTTACCAAGCATATTTCACGTGATTTCTAATGGAAAATTGTCAACATTATACAAATTTTTCATTGTGAATAGTTGCATATTTAAAAGTATTTTAAATGTTTGTAGACAGCAATAGTGATAACAGTGAGTGCTGCGGGAAGTGGAGATACCTCTACTGCCAGTATACCTTGGGTGCGTCCTAGTATGCCATGTTCAAATAATTATATGACATTTTCAAAATCAAAAATTTTAATCAGTTATAGTTATAGTACAGAAAACATTCAAACTTCAGAAACAATAGATCAAATAACAACATTATTAGCATTAATACCAGTTGATGTTGTTCCTTTTTATTTAAGTGAAGTAGAATTTGATATGTTACCGACGCACAGCTAAAGTTGTAAAAGTATCTGGTCAAGTCACACCTTTAGGAACAAGAACTGCTTTTGATACTGGTGCAACTCTTAATGGAACTGCTATATCAGAATATGTTCCAATTGGATTAGTTGCTGAAGGTTTAAATAAAAAATGCTATGGAAAAAATATTAAGTATAGTTCTAATTATATTAAATAAAAATATATGTATGTAAATGTATTACCTCACCACTGAGTATATAAATTAAACGATTTACCTGCTGTCGGAAACAGATACAAAAATCTGTTTTTTTACAATATCTTGTAAATTAAATAAAGCCTTTAAATAAAACTACAATACTAAATACCAGAAACATATAAAAACTAAAGGAATTAAGCAAAAACTTGCACAATAGTCTTGTAACCCATTATCTTTGGCGTTTTCTTTACTTTTTGCATTTTTCTTTTTCAATAATAAGAAAAACGCAAAGTATAAAACTTTGACAACAAACTTCGATATTAGCGGTGGAAATCCGAAACAGTTTTTGTAGCCATTTTGTATTGTAGTTGTTGACACACAAAAACACAGGAGAATAAAGACTAACAAAATAATAATAATAATAACAATAAGAAAATAAGTTAAACAAAACTGCAAAGAAAAAAAATCAAGAAGAAAAGTTAACAAATAAATGTAAAGGCAAAAAAAGAAAATACTTTGTAAGAGTTAAATTGTGACAAAGAAAGTGGGCTTACACAGATTTATAGTTAAATGATAAGGAATAAGAGGTGCCTTACAGGTCACTTAAAGTGGGCCATCATGTTTTAGATTAAATTACTATGCACTAACAATACAATGAGGTGTCTGGTGATAAACTAAGTCCGATTAATATTATACTAAGTTGGATTTGAATTAGAATTAGAATTATAAACATAACTGCTAAAAATATTGATTTTGTCTCTCTCGTCAGCACATTTGTCTTTCGTTTGTCTAAACGCAAATCTCTTGTCTGTCAACACCATTGTCCACAACTGCTTTAACTAAGAAAGAAACTGGTTTAAACAAATGTAAAACTTTCTTTCATTTGTATTTTCCGTTTTCATTTTGCCACAGTTAAAATAAACAAATGTTGGCAATAAAGTTTTTGAAAATTAAATAAACATTGAAATTTAACGGTGTATGATAAAGCAATTGTTTTTACGATATTAAAGAGTTGTTTTGCTTTCTTCGAAAAAAAAAATTAAATTTAAAAAGAATAATAAGTATTGGTAAAGTTTGCGGGCCACAAAACAGCCTCAGCAAAAATAATTCATAAATATTGTGAACTGTTTTACTTTTTGCTTTAAAAGTTCCTTTATAAAACGAGCAGGCAAGCAGGCAATATAAACTTAATAAAGGCTTATTTATAACAAAAATTAAAAGAGAGAGAAAAAAAAACGTACAGAGAAGAATCAAGACACAAAGTCTTGAATGTTCATTCTTTTTTGTTGTTTTTTTTTTAACAACAAATATGATAAAATTTTTTCTTGTTTTCCACCACATACATACATATACACAAACACTTATATGCTAATACAACAACATAAAGGTTTTTGAAAACATGCATCAGTGCACAGGCATCGTAATACAACATAACATAACACAACTCGACCAACGAACCAACCAACAGGCAACATATGTTGCATGTTTGTATCTGCTAGTCTGATGCATGTTAGGGAGCCGCCACAAAAACTGTGGTAGTTGTTTTAAACTAAAATAAAAATATACTTTAGTTGAATGTTAAATATAGTCAGCCTTTAGTCGCTTTTTTAATTGTAACTAAAACACTTGAAATTCAATATATATCACTTCGAATGGTGTTACCTGAAACGATTTTCGTTTTCTAATGTATTCCGCACCTCATATACATACAGGAACACTGAATTGAGAGTAGACAGATACCAACATTAGTGTGTGTGGATACAAGGATAATCAAATTATACGATTTTTCTTTTGTTCGAATAAAACGAATATAACACTGTGCGAGAGTCCAAAAAACCTGAAACCGGATATTATTTTTCTTGTAGAGCTTGTCAAGTAAAACAAGATTCCAATAATAAATACTATTAAATTCATTCAAAAAGTCCGTTTATTTACGATTACAACATAAGAAATTAAAAATCGGATCATTATCAACAAAATTACAGGCTTATAAGTGCGCAAAGGTACAAAAACCGGTTTTTAACCGTAAACCCGGATTTTGGAAGTGTCCGGCATATTTCACTATTGGAATCTTGTTTTACTCGACAAGCCCTACAAAATAAAAAATAACATCCGGTCTCAGATTTTCTATTTCATTCAATTTTGTATCACTGTGTAATTCGAACAAGATATTTCAACTTGTTCAAGTAATTCGATCATACAGTGGGAAGCAAAACTGTCCGGATGTTTTGCATTAAGGAAGTAGGGTAACGAAAATAATATAAATGTAGCTATATTATCATATATATGTATTTTTTTATTTAATTGAACCTCATTCTAAATTATAAAGCACAAAAACTCACAGAAATTGCTTAAAAAAATTAAAAACAACAAAATATTCACTATTCGGACACTTTTGCACAGTACAAGAAATAAACATTATCACTTTGGTTTTTTTTGTTTGTTGCAATCTCGTTATCAAGCCTTTATTTGTGTGTAGTTGTTCATTATTGTTTGACCTGTGAAGTGATTAACGTGATCTTTAAATAAAAATTTGAATATCTTCAGGAATAAGAAAAACGCACAAATGATATTGAAAACAATTTGATGATAATTGAACAATGTGAATATAATTATTCATGTCGTAAAATTGCTTAAAATAAAAATTTATGTAAATTCACGGTAAATGACATAAAAACGGAGTAAAGTAGCTTGCAATATTGCTTCCTGATGGTGATGCCAGGCAGATTGAAAGTTTTCTACATAATAAGGACATCAAGACAATGAAAAATGCTGCAAAATGTATTGGTAAGGATGTCAGTACCTGGATGGTTAGACGTGCATTAAATAGAATTGCTTTAGTGCCAGTGTGAAAAAGAAAAAGCCAGCACTTTCCGATAGAAATGTGAAATAACGCCTTCATTACTTTAAAACCCACAAAAAAATTGACAGTAGATGACTGGAAACGGGTTATTTGGAGCGACAAAACGAAAGTCAACCGATACCAGTCTGATGGAAAAGAATACTATTGGCATAGGCCGCATGAGCGCATCCAAAAGCAGCATCCTTAAAGCAAAACATCCGAACAGTTTTGATTCACACTGTATCTTTAAAATTAATTGGATTATTCGAATAGTACAATAAATTTCAAATTAAGTAAAATAACCCTCAGCTACCTTTAGTAATATCACTTTTACTAATATAGATTTTAATTATGTTATTTTTATATTTCAACATTATCATAATCAGTGTCATCTTAAATATTAGTTTCAGCGTCTCTTTCACCTCCACCGTAGGTTAGCTTGTAAAAATTATACTGGTTCAAATACCTATTCTTTGCGTGATTTTTTTTTTATTGGTGAAATAAATCAAGGTGTTCAAATGTTAAAAAAAATCATTAGTATATATTTATAGTATAAATTTAGCAAAAGACAATATAATGGAAATTTCCATCATCAGGCAATGGCAGATCATAAGCTTAGTACTAATTAGAAATAAAAGAGGGCATTCAATTTTATGATGGAAATTTCCGACATTATGCAAAGAACGGTTAAAAACTAGTATTATGATGCCATTTATATTATTTATTATGTTTCAATTCTATTGATAAAGGCTATAAAATCAAGCTTTGATCAATGCACCTACTCACCACTAGAGGCGCTATCCCTTTCCAAAGAAAGTAACACAATTAATTAATTAATATATGTATAGGCATATCAAATGCCTGAGTGCTACTTCTCGATAAAAAAAATATCATCGTCTTCAGAAATTGACATTTGATTACTCAGTGTTTTTTATGAAATCACTTTCCTTTAAGCTGTGAAGAGGGACATATACGGGGGCGTTTCGGTAACTTCTTAGTCTAGAACAGAAAGCTCAGTATAAATAGAAAAAAGTTAAGTGTTTTGAAAACTTCCATCTGTGCTATAAACACATGTTAAATTGCCTTTCGAAAAGTCCTTGATATTGAAACAGGTGTTCAAAAAAGACTCATCTGCAATTTTTTATAATTAAAAAGTTAGAAATGTCATTAAATATTTAAGTAAAAAAGGTTTATCGGGACAAGAATTCATAATGATATGGTGAATGTATTAGGTGAAAGTGCTCCTTCATATGCAATAGCAAAAAATTGGGTGGCTGAAATTGAACCACGTGAAATTCTAGCCAAAGTGCATGATATGGTATTAAATGATCAACGAATAAAAGTGGGCAGCTCAAATGATTGAGTCCATTTAATTTGCATGAAGAACTACAGATTAAAACGATTTCTGCAAGATGGGTCCGCATAAGAATGAAAATTTCTCAATTTCGTTTGGATCGTTAAAACAAAATAAAATGGATTTTAAGCGTTGTTTCATAACTGTTGATAAGACATGGATCCAGTACTATACTCCAAAGACAAAAGAACAATCCAAGCAATGGACTGAAGCTGGAGAAAGTGCCCAAAGAAGGCAAAAAAATTAAATCGGCTGGTAATGTTATGAAACCGTTTTCTTCGAACTTCAAAAATATTTTATTGATTCAGAGTACTGTTGCAACATTTTGGATCAATTAAATGTAAAAATTCGAGAAAAACGTCCTGGTTAACAACACAAAAAAATTATTTTTCATCAAAACAACGCATCAGCCCACAAGAGTGTTTTAACAATGGTTAAAATTAACAAATTAAAGTACGAGTTGCTTGACCACTCACCTTATTCTCCTGGTTGAGCTCCAAAATTCAAACGAATTTCTAGCTGGCAAGCGTTTAACCTCTAATCAAGAGATAGAATTGCTAGATAAGCGTTGAACCAAGTGTATTGAAGTTTCAGGAGATTATATTAAAAAATGAAAATGTTTTTTTGCAAAACTAAATATTCTCTTTCTGTGCTAGGCTAAAAAGTTTTCGAACCTTCATCGTATATTATGATATAGCTTAGTTAATATAATATTTCGCCAAACTAAGGACTCTAAAATTTCTGTTACGAAATATATTTCAAACTCGTTTAGTATTTTGTTTTTACTTAAGATCAGTTTTCTTTTAAGAATTATAACTTATTGCAATAAGATTTTTATATTTTTTTGGAAGAAGCTAACAGAACCACTCATCTACATACATATATTGATTGAAAAACTTTATTTAATTTTCGTCTATAAAAAAGATTTTACTCATAATTTAGAATTCTGGAATTCAAAAATGACACCCTCAAAAAAATCTTCAAGTAGTAGATTATAATTTATATACTGTTTATTAAAAAAGATAGTATATTATTTTATAAATAAAATAAAAATATAAAAATTATAATATAATTATAAAATTATCAGCGATATCACAGAATTAAATTCCGTTCCAAAGTGGAATTAATTCCGCACAGAAAAAGTAAAACGAACATTTTTTTCGGAATGAAAACTAGAAATATTAAAAATTACAATACCACATAGCAAATTAAAAGTGGTTTAATTTCGAAAAAAATATTTCGTTTTGTTTTTTCTATAGATGTAAAAAACAAATTTAATTTTATTAAATAAAATTAATTTTGTGACATGTCTGTATGAAATTTTTTTAACATAAATGACAAATTTACATTTATGCCTTTTACTCGAGTTTTCTTTATAAAATTAATTGAATTATTCGTCATTCGAAAATGGCCATTTTAAAATTCTTTGAATAATTATTCCTAAGAAATTGTTCGATTATTGCAAAGGTCATTATTCGAATAGACGTCATTTCTTCAGGTCATCATTTGCTATTGTCGAGCTCTACACTTGTTACTATTTTAATTTCTAAACCAGCTTTTGCAGCCTCACCCCCTTATTCAAAAACGATTATTAAATTTAACAAACGTTTATTAAGACAGATTTGCATATAAAAATTTGCTTAATAAACGTTTGTTACATTTAATAATCGTTTTTGAATAAGGGGGTCGGTCTCTAAGCATTAAAACTATAATGTAATAAACCTATTTTCTCTAAAATTATTAAACAGATATACATACAAGGTGGCGCAAAAGTAAACTTCCAAACAGGCGATCTTGCTGGCCAGTGCAAATCGCCAAAACGGGAGATTAAGCGCCCCGGAAATGCATCCTTCAGCATATCGGTTGTGGCACGTGCAGTGTGTGTCGTTGCACCGTCCGGTTGGAACCACATGTTTTCCGATCCCAATTCATTAAGTTGCGCAAAATTTATTGCATTTTCTGATATACAAAATTAAATGTGTGAAATAAAGAGGAATATGTTTGGAAATATTAGGTAATAAATACATATAAAAACTCTACAACAATGATATTGACAAAGAGTAGCTAAATATTAAATAAACTTTAGCTTAAGTTAAGAAAACAACGATACATTTTTAGACTTCATATAAACCAGACCACCTTAATGTGTTTTACAAGGATGTGTTTGCAAGATAAACTAAAGGAATCGAATCAATGGTGGTAAAATTAAACCTATTTACTTAAGATTGCCGAAAAAGATTTCGTTATGCAAAATAAATTCTCATTCACAACTTATAGTTTTTAAACCCGCTGAGTTGTTGTAAACTTTATTATTATGGCTACCACTGACTTTCAATTTTTAAGTCTCCTCAAATTGATGTCCCATATTTGGTACGAAACTAACTACAAACTACTTACAAATCTAAAAAAAAAGAAGTATACACTCCTTTCCAACACTGACTTCTAGTCATTCATACAACTTGTAGTAGAGTGTGTAAGCGGCTTTTAATATATTTTTGCCACACATGCTTTACAAGCCATGACGATGATATCAGTATGATGTTGAAGATGATCATCATCTCCATTGAGAATGATGGCAAGATAAATAAAACAAAGTAAGGTCTTTTGTAATAAAAAAAAATGAAATAATAAAAAACAAAAAACAAAAAACTTGATTTTGCACACAAATTGTTGCTTGTTTTTATTATTCTTTTATTTTCTTTTGTACTCATATGATGACGCTGTCTTGCAATATTGGATTAAAATCAAAATGCAAAAAAAAAAAATGAAAAAATATTGAAAAATCACTCATCATAAAACAAAGTACATATCAACAATATACACACAAGCAACAAAAAACAAATTGCTTTAAAAGAACCCCTTTATCAAAAAGGATTCTTAAATGAAAACTAATAAAAAAAATAAAATATTAAAACAATACTCTCACATATAATCTACATATTCGTTTCGATCTTAAGCAAACTTAATAAAATCCTTTGATTTTAAAGCATCTTCTGTGTGTGTGTTTTTTGTTGCTTCCTTTTGCGTAAAGGCATAAATTTCTATTAAAAATTCATGTTGTTTTGCAAGACAACAAATCGTTGTGCGTATTTATGTGAATGTGTTTGATGGAGTGTGTGTGTATGCTTATTTGTGCAATAAAATTTTTATAAAGTTTTTATTCTTTTTTTATATATTTTATTTTCTGTTAAATGTTATTGCATTTTCAGGAAAGTTATCAATATTAAGCTCTACTTTGGGCAAAGGTCGGTGTTGGTATATATTAACAGTGGTGCATTACTGTAATTACACTTGATATTTGCTATTTGCTGAAAAGTTATGAACAGTTTTTTAAAACTTGTAACATTTTTTAAGAGTATGATTAATTATTGTTAGTCTTTCATAACTATAATTATGTTTTATGATAAACATAAAAGAATATTAAAAAAAAAAACAAAAGTATAATTATTATTAATTGATATATTTATTTAGTTAGGCATGAGTTCATTAAATTTAATTTTCATTAAATTGACTAAAGGTAAGAATTGGTTTTACAACATGAAAAAATTTTTATTAAAATGTTTATTGATAATTTTCTTGGCTGAGCTGGGGATCGAACCTGGGTTGAATTTACATGTTTCGTGAATCACCACATTCTCTCATCGGAATTCTTTGCGTTCTAATCTCTGCGCCACTGCGGTGCCTCATAGCCAACAGTCAAACATCAAACTTTAACCAGTGGTACTGGTGGTTCGAAATTTGTTGTAATTATCATTTTTCTTTTTCAATTCATTTTATTATGTATTCTTATTATGCAATTTTTCACAATTTGCTATAAAATGCCGCCTGGTTCGTATCTTAATGAGTTTGAAAAAGGTCTAATTTCAGTTTGTATAAAATTTGTCTTAAGTTTTCCAGCAGAGCGCTCATATGTTATAGTACAAATTTTGCAAATAATTCTATTTTTTGTGGTAAAAATAAAAGTGGCGGCCCGAAAAAAGCTTTCTGCACGGAACAGTTGCTAGCAGTTTATAACTCTGAAGAGCCTTGATTAGATTTTTAATACATGTATGGTACATATGTCCAAATCAATCATAAGTAGACTAAAAAATCCCATAAAAGCTGTTGTCTGTGCCAACGCTATTATTCTGCCACAAAACTGCTGGACTTGAATTCGCTAAAAGAAACTGAAAAAGTAACTGGAAACAGATAAGCCGATATTATTTGTTAATAGTTGCACTATTTAAAAACAAATATTTTTGTGGATGAGAAAATCTTGATGATCCAGATGCTTAATAGGGGATTTCAAAGGTGATTTTTTCTTTGATGGTTTTGGGAGTTTTTTTTTGTGAAGACAGTATGCTTGATTTGGTATTTTCAATCATCAAAATGAATTCTTCTAATTACAAAAAATTACTAGATGAGAAATTGGTGTCGTTTTTAGAAAACGTTAGAGAAAAACAATTTATTTTTTAACAAGTCAACGCACCTATACATGTAGTCGTCAAACAAAGGCATGGTTGTCTTTGAGAAATATTAATATACTTGAATGGATCGCATGTTATACAGATCAAAATCCCATTGAGAACATTTGGGGAATAAAAAGCCATCGAATTTATACTCGAAACCATCAATATGAAAGCATACATCAGCTAAAGGTACAGGTTCCTTTGATGCTTGTGTATCTGAAGATATAAGAATAAAACCCGCAAATAGTATGCCTGATCGAATTTCTCAGTTGATTTAAAAAATGTGTTAGACCTACATTATTAAAGTCTATTTAAGGTTATATTATTTAAGGTTATATTAGAAGTTATTTCCAGATAGACGATAATACTCCATTTTGTAAACAATACTTCCTTATAACGTCCAGGAGCAATTTTAAAAACATTTTCTTTTCATACAATCACAAGTCTATCTTAATTATCAAACCTTTTAATTGCTCCAGAATACAATTATTTTCTAAAAAATTTTAAATTCAACAAATCTACTCTCTAGGTCTATTAAGAAAGTTTTTAGAAGTTGTATTACATGATTTTTAGCAATACTTCTGTATTCTTATCCTTAGGTATACACTTGCTTATCTAGTAATTTTCGTTAATAATCATTGTTTGTCATGCGATCTCAAAGATTACACTATATATGGAATATACTAGTCGAGTGCTAAAAAATCTTTATATTATCTCTTATAGTTTACGAGATATGCTCTTATTATAATCAAATTAGATTGTTTTTTTTTTGATAATAGCGGATCCAAATATTTTCCAATTTTTTTAAATACTTTTTTGTGGATTAGTAATAGTTTTTTAAATTATTTAAAAATCATCACAGAGTCAAAAGTTAAATGCATTTAAAGTTTAAAAAAATTTTTAATAACTTATTTTTTTTATGTCATTTGTTGGCATAGTCTTTTTACATATATGTATGTAAGTGAAAGTCCTTCTAAATATAGCTATTTTTATGTGAAATTCAGTTTAGCGTCAACTGTTTTCAAATCGTATAGTCGATAACCAAAAATAACAACATGTTCTTAATTTATCTGCAAAGGGTTATAGGGCATAGACAATATGGCTAAAAATCTAAAAAATCAATTTCTAAGAGTTTTCAAAACTTTTTTGGGAATTGTGTGGTGTCTAATAAAAAATTTCACATATTGTTTTCACTTAAGTGTTTTGCAAAATTTTGTTAAAAGACTATTTTTATCTAAGTTTAAACAGTTTTTGTTTTCCCAAAAGACCCAAAATAACAAATTTTTATTTTGTTTTCCAAAAAAAAAAAATCTTCTATAAATATCTTACTTGCCAAAAGTTTTATATATTTTTAAAAATCAGCCACAATTTGCTATCCACTGATATCTGGCTTTTAAAGACTATTTAAAGACTTATGACTAGTTCCAATTTACACGAAGCAATTCTGTTAGAAAAGATTGATACAAATTTTTTCGGTGTTCACACAGAACAATTTAATTGCTTACATCACTCGTATTTTTATTTGAGAGTATACACACATTTTTATATACATATGTAATGCGAATGAGAGAGAGTAAAACGAATTGCCAGTACAATCCACTGAGTACTAGTCTTATCTTCCCCTTACCCCGATGTCTAAAAGGTAATCAGCTTAGCTTAAAGAATTGATAGCAGAAAATTTACAGCACTTTAGCAAAAGTCTTATATACCGATTCTTTTTAATCATTCTTGTTACATTTTTTTTTTTTACTTTATGCTGCTGGTCATATAAGTATACTGACATCATACTTGTTACTTTCACACAAATATTTATGTAAATGTTTATGTGGTATAAAAAGTATAGCATACACAAATAGGCATACATACATGCTTACATGCACACATACATACATAGTATGTATTTATGTTTTAACATAAAATCATGAATATTTACATACAACTGAATGTTACAGTAAGTTGGCATTTCTATCAACTGTAAGTGTGTGTTTAAACATCCTTTTGTTTACTTCAATGCCCTTTTTTATTTACTTGCAAACATACACACACACACACACACACTCATAAAATTCATTCTTTTTTTATATTTTTTATTTATTTTTAAATAAATTTTTATTATATTGGTTGGTTGGTAATATATTGTTTACTGCTTTTGGCATTTCACAGAGAAAACACACAGCATTGTAAATAAATTAAAACACATTATTCGACAATGAAATTAAAACGAACAGAAAAAAATTACAAAACACACACACAGACAGTAAGCAACAGCAGTATTACAATAAAAAAGTGAAAGATACCAACAAAATTAAATAAAATAAATACTTTTATGTTTAACCATTTCTTTACAAGTGTTTGTTTCATTTATTTCGCAATTATGTTAAATAAAGGGTTTTCCAATAAGGACTTGACAACTTTTTTTTTAAATAAAACGCAAACCGTTTGAGATATTTCCAAAACTTTATTACCGACTTGAAATACATTCAAAACATTTATGAATGGAACTCGACTTCGTTCATATGGGCACCGCGGCCACGTCGACAGTGGTCGATTCGTTGGACCCAATTTTGGATGACTCGGTCACACATTTCGGCCGGAATGGCCGCTATTTCGCGTTCAATGTTGGCTCTAAGTTCTTCCAACGTTGTCGGCTTGTTGGCATAGACCAATGATTTGACGTAGCCCCAAAGAAAAAAATCTAGAGGCGTTAAATCGCAAGAACGAGGCGGCCAATTGACTGGTCCATTTCTTGAGATAACACGCTCGTCAAACTTACTCTTCAGTAAATCGATTGTAACGTGTGCTGTGTGGCTTGTGGCACCGTCTTGTTGAAACCACATGTCATCCAAGTCCATGTGTTCCAATTCGGGCCAAAAATAATCGCTAATCATTGCGCGATAACGATCGCCATTCACAGTAACGTGACGATCGTTATTGTCGACGAAAAAATATGGCCCAATGACGCCGCCGGCATGCAAAGCGCACCAAACAGTAATTTTTTGTGGATGAAGTGGTGATTCGTGAAGCACATGTGGATTTTCAGCAGACCAATAACGCATATTTTGCTTATTGACGAACCCATTGAGCCAAAAATGAGCTTCGTCACTGAAGATGATTTTGCGATGAAATTCATCATCTTGGTGCATCTTCTCCAGAGCCCAATCGGAGAACGTACGTCGACTCAAATGGTCCATCGGCTTCAATTCTTGAGTCAGCTTAATCTTGTATGGGTGTAAACCCAGATCCTTACGCAAAATTCGCCATAAAGTGGTCTTGGGGATGCCCAGTTCTTGAGAACGCCGCGGAATCGACTGATTTGAATCGTTTGCTACGGACGCCTGAACGGCAGCGATATTTTCGGAACTTCGACCAGGCCGTTGTCTCACTGGCACGACAGCATCACACAATGAATATGTAGACTCAAATTTTTGCACTAAACTTGTTATTGCTTGTCTACTAGGGCGATAATTACGACCGAAAATTGGAGTTAACGCTCTTAAAGTTGCGGTCACCGACTCCGAATTTCGGTAGTACATTTTTATAATTTCCAAACGTTGTTCCTTCGTGTACTTTACCATAACGAAAATGTTAAGTTTACTGAAAAAAAAGAAAGCAACAATTAGATGATCAGTGAAATAGTGCGTTCACAATTTAAATTCAGAGTTGTCAAGTAGCTATTGGAAAACCCGATATTACAAGGATGATGATGATGTTGTGCTGCAACAACTATATGACTGAATGATTTTTATTTATAGAAACACACATGTCTTCATACAGATATTTGTATTACACATGTATTTTTGTTTCCGTTTGAGTCTGGTTAAGGCGGCTTTTTAAATTTTATTTATCTAGTGGCACATTAAAAAACTTTTATCATTTTCACATTGGTTTTATACTGTTTTTTTTTTGGCCTGCATTCTTTGTGTTGTTTAAGTGATAATTACTTAAGAAGATTGCAATTTTAAATTTTAATAAATTGCGAAATTTGTAAATAGTTCAAGGTAAACTGGCATAATTTTTTTGTTAACTACAATCAATCATCAGTGTAAATTTAGCATTAAGAACACATTTGGATGTTGGTTTTAAAAAAGTCGTGTAATTAAATATCCAAATAGTAATAACTATAATACAAGCACGCAAAAACAGCAATGAATTGGTAGCGAAGAAATTGTATCGACGTAATAGAAAAATATGAATGTTTTGAAACAGTTAAGGTACGTTCACACTTGGCAAATATTTACTCAAAAAAACTGTAACCACTTATTTTAGCACAAATTTGTTTGACGTTGTTTACTCTTAGATGAGTTTTGCAAGATCAAACAGCATCAAATAAAATAAAATTAAATATTTGTTGTGTCTTGTCCTAAATAAACGAAGTTTGTTGAAATAAATAAACGAGTTCAAATATATTTTATTTAGTGGTTACGTCTTTTAAGGCAAATAGTTGCCAAGTGTGACCGTACCTTTACATAATACATAAAACAAAAATTAATTTTAGTTTCATTTTTCGTAATTGTTTCAGCTTTTCATAAATACATATTTATAAATGAGTATGAATATCTGATTTAGGGCCATTATTACAACTTGCCTCTAATGTTCTTAATAGTAAAAGGTAACTTTAATTAAAGTGAGGAATAAAGTGACCTTTAAAATTTTTCGTTATTACAACTTCCTTGTAAAATAAAATTATTTTTTTTTCTAAAATATGGCAATACCAGTGAAAACCCGATTACTTTTGACAAATTACTGACAAGAAACAGTAAATTGTTCGTGTTTGTGAAAAAATATAAATCAAACGTCTGCTTTCCATTTTTGTTTGTCAAATTATTTATTGGCAAAACAAAATTAAAATTAATTAATTTTTCATGAAGTTGACATTTTTCCAGTACATATGGCAACTTCAAATACATAAACCTCACTATAAAATTTAAAGGTAATATGATCTTCCCTTTAGCTTAGCGGTCGGTTTTATATTAAAGTAAGCTTATAATAACCAAATACTTCTTATCTGTCCAATAACATCATACCTTTAACTATTGCCAAGTTGTAATAATGGGCCTTAAAATTATTTAATTGCGTTTTTTGTTACATAAATACTAAAACATTTATGCGACCGGATTTCATATGAACATTGCTTTATTCATAAAATAGCTCACTGAAGGAACATTCTAAAATGATTGAGTTTAGAACCAAAATATAATTTGTAATCAGATGTTTTTAAATTCCACAAAATATTAATGAATGCACTGAAATGCTTGCATTGTATTGTATAAGTTTTTTTAATAAGGAGTGCGCACAAAAAATCGGCATAAGAGTACTTTTACAATTGTATTTACACACGTTTATCATTTAATATATAAAATATTGTTTATAACTTAAACCGTAAGAAGGCTGACGAATAGCTGATCTTAATCTTAAAAACATTCATAGATAATTAAATACAATTTCTTCACTTTTATTACAAGTTATCAATAGATCTAGAGAGAAGATTTGTACAATTTAAAAAGTCTTAAGGTACGGTCGCACCTAGCAAATGTTTTCCGAAAAAGACGTAACCACTAAATAAAATATTTTTGAACTGGATTATTTATTAAAAAAAAAAACTTTATTAATTTAGGACAAGACACAACAAATATTTAGTTTCATTTTATATGATGCTGTTTGATCTTGCAAAACTCTTGTAAGAGTAAACAACGTCAAACAAATTTGTGCTAAAATAAGTGGCTACGATTTTTTGAGTAAATATTTGTCATTTATGACCATAATTTTAGATAAATATTGTATTCTAGACTGATATAGGCCATTTCCATTTGATTTAAAAGATATTGTTCGTTACCATATAACCAGAGGATGAGTATAGTTGTACATTGCAACATTATAATGTAAGTAGTTTTTAATATACACTAATACCTCACTTAGCGTCGGGGTATGTTCCAAAAAAACACGACGCAAAGTGAATTAAGATTTTCTATAGCAAACCATGTAAAGAGATCATTGCGTTACGAAAAATTGAGCCAATATTTGCTGAACAGCTTTTTTTCAACGTAAAATAATTTTCCATGTATCAATTGTCTGTATTACTACAACTAGCATTATCGTTGGATAATGCTTTACTTTTTATGTCGTAAAATACGTTTTTTGCTTTTGTCCGAATTACCATCTTGCTAAATGGCATTCTCTGCGCAACTTGATTTTCAATCTAAATAGAAAGCAAGGACTCCATTTCGATCATCAAAGTACTTCTTGTACGGATCATTGTTTTAGCATATAATGATGTTGCAGATTTTGCAAACAAATAAAAAAATTAAAGACTCGAACCCAAATAAAAAGCAACTTAGAAAATCTAAAGACGCAAAACGAAACGACGCAAAGCGAGCTATTGATGTACGCAATATTATAGACGCTGTAATATTAAAGACGTCATAATATGCTGAAGCAACGATTCACATAATTGCAGCAAACCTAAGCATGATAGTTTAAAAATTATTGCAATAAACTTATATATAATTACTACAATCATATATATGATTGCTACATTTACAATTGAAAAACAATATAGAGTCGAGAGTCATAGAAAAATGTGAAAAACATATAAAAGGTATATGCAACTTCAATTTAAAACTTAACTAAAGATGTTATAAATGCTTTAACCCATTTTTTTTGTCACTGGTCGATTTTTCGACCACCCATTTTATGGTCGTTTATTTCCAAATTTAACAATGATTTTTTGGATTGGTGTTTAATATATTTGTATTGAATTGATTTTCTGGAGAATTTGCAAAGTTTTTTGGTATAAGACTGGTATACACTTTTTTCCAATTTAGAAATTTATGATAAATTCGAAAATTTTGTTTTTTATTTTCTATTTCTTTTAAATAATGTATTTTAAGAATCGAAGAAAACCAATTTTTGAATTATAAGATTTCCTACTTTTAAATTTTCACAAACTTTAGTGGTCGAAAAATCGACCACTGGCCGGAAGTCTTGTTGATGTTCTTAATAAAAATTTTAAACATATTTTATATTTTATCAATTGATAAGTAGTTCATTCCCTATTTCGGGCGGCGCTATTTCAAAATTTTTAGTTATTAAGGGGAAACCAATCTGTTTTGGATTTAAATCATGGTGCTTGTGCACTGAGAGTGAATATTTATTTCACATTATTTTATATGGTGTTTCAGCAACGCCACACGATAAGGACATTGGTCTTGGGGCTCAAACTGTTCAAACTGTTAATTGGCTAACGTGTCAGTTTCCAAATGTCATATAGTTTTGTTTGATAATTTTTATTCATCCTATCACAAAAGAAGATTATCAATATTCCACAACCAAAAGTAATATCTTGGATTATGCGAGTATATATATCGAAGGAATGGGAATGGGGTATAACGACGGAATGGAAGGTGTTGACCTGGATGGACCAAATAATTTAGGTAATGCAATCGTCAATGCATGGAAGATGCATAGTATATTGGCAAAGCTCCAAAAGGCAAAATCCCTTTCACAAATAGATTTTCGTGCGGAAGTAACAACACATTTGCTAAAATATGACATAGAGATCAACAGTGAGGATATTAATTCATTCATAAATTATTCCAGGTCCAACAAAAATGTGCTCTCAACTATTAGAAGTGGTGAAGACAAATATTTGCGCTGCAAATTGTGCAAAATACATACCATTTTTACCTACAAGAAGTGTTTTGATGAGTACCCCAAAGATTTATAAGAAAAATTTATGAAAATATTCCTTTTTACAAAAATATCATAATTGTTTTCTTATTTTTCGACTGCTTTTGGCCAGTGGTCGATTTTTCGACCAGTATATATTTAGAAAACTACATATCGGAAATGAAAAGTTTGTGAAAAATATCCTTATTTGAAGTCTCTAAAGCAACCCTCTGCAGGCGTTTAAAAAAATTCCTGCACTTTAGGGTAGTGGCCAATAATGGGTTAATGGGATGTACTCTTATTAAAACTAAAAACATTATAAAAACTGCAGATATAGTGGAGTTTAAATAAAAACGGTAACATTTTAAAATGCAAATCATATAGGTTTTGGCTTGTTGCTATAAAATGGACATACATACTATTGCACTAATTCATAAAACTTACAACAGGTTGACAAGAGGTTTATAAAGCAAATTTTGTATGGACATTTGGTTTATACACCTGTTATAAACCTGTTGTAAGTTTTTATGAATAAGGGCGTATATAAATATAAAGATTTGTGCTACCTACAACTTTTGACTATTCGATATTTATAGAAAATGTTCATTTGGAATTTTGTTTAAATTTTACATTATAACGCCTAGGATTCTGGATAATGGTTATCCAAAATGTACTTATATTTTAGATAGTCACATAAATATAATGTAGATTTATTTTGCACTTATTTTTCTTTTTCCCAGTGTTATAACACCATTTCTTCAACTTACAATCAAATTAATATTAAAAACAGTCAGTTAAGTTAAAAACGTACTTGATATAATGAACAATTTAAGTCAAGTACAATGTAATCGCAGTTTTGTTCACTTTTGTTCTCGTACTCTCTCCTTCACATTTTATCAACTAAATAAAGTTTAATGTTCGCTGTTTTTCTTACGGTAAAAACTTTACAACAATTTGAAAGAAATAATTAAAACAGAAATTTGTTGAAATGAGTCTTGCACCACATTTCAATTTTCAACGACGTGCCAACAAGATGAAATAAAAGCTGAAAAGTGGTAAGAACGAAAACATTCGACAAATGAGTACGAGTATGATTTAGACGGCTTGAGCAGAGGTGTGATAGCTTAGGCATGAGTCTAAAATTATGTAAAAACATTGTTATAATTAAATAAAAATAAAAGTAAATATTTCCTACACTCGTTACTATACACAAAAAAAAACATGGTTTAACATGTTATTAAAGAATATTATGATTGCAGTAATTAACTAATGATTGCAGCAACAATTAACAATGTTAAATTTAACATTCACACAACTGCTGTAATCATATTTATTTTGTAGTAATAAAAACTGCATTCATTTCGAAGGTTTAAAGCGCTATATTTTCCAATCTGAACGAGATATAGACTTTAATATTTTTTTAAAGGATCGGAAATTATATTATCTAAATAAAATATTTCAGAAAAAATACGATTCCAATTGAAGCCGAATTTATAAAAAAAAATGTATGAAAATAGTGTTTTATAAAGATTAAATATGTAATAAAATCTTTATTTATTAACATAATGCAATCAAAAATTTCGACATTATCAAATTTATCATAAGGCTATTTTCATCATAATTATTATTATACATTTAACTGGAAAGTTTATCAACAATTTAACTAACGAACAGTTTTTAACTAACAGTTAAAGGGATCCTTTTTATCATCATTTGTTTAGATACCTTAAAAAATTGCTTAATGTTGGCAGCCTTATGTATTCTGAAAATAAAACGCCAAATAATTGTTTATTATTAATTGAATTAATAATTAAAATTAATATTTAGGCATATAAACAAAAAAAAAATAAAATTAATTAAAAGGTTTCACGGTAGAAGACTAATTCTTAATTACAGGTCAGATCGGAAAATCAACAAGAATCACTTTGCAAGGAATGCGGAGGTATATGTTGATCCCCAAACATCAATGCAGGCTAGGTTAGTGATATGTTGGACTTAATAGCTAAGCCAAAGTAAATTTCTTGACAAAAGCGTTACTCGTACGTGGGAAAGGAAACACTTTTGCAGTTTGTATAGCTTACCAAACTAATATTTATGTAAAGACTCGTCCTCCTATAATTTACCCATGGTTAAAAACAATTTATCTATAGGTGCTACTTAAGTACACTTCACTATAGTGTAGAAAAGTTTTTATGATTATGCTTTTTCCCAACCTGAGAAATTTCTTAGTATGTCTTTTAATAAAGCGTGATCCATTTCGAGGTTCCCTACTGTTTTTAAGAAAAAAACAAACACAATAAATTAAAATATAATGGGGAATGTTTATTATCATTTATTATCTTTTTAATTTATGTCTATCAAAGATTATGCCGTTGCTACGTCGCAGATGGTTTATCTGTTGAGTCCAATTTTTGATGACTCGTTCGAGCATTTCCACTGGTAAGTGGCAAATTACACGCGTGATATTTTCCTCCAAGGCCTGCATCGAAGCGGGTTTGTACGCATAAACTTTAGACTTTACATATCCTCACAAGAAAAAATCTATCGGTGTGATATCACACGAACTTGGTGGTCAATCGACCGGCCCAAAAAGTGAAATTATGTGCTCACCAATATGTGCTCTCAATAAATCCATTGATTGATGCGATCTGTAGAAAGTGGCGCTATCTTTACGCGTTCAATGTAAGATCTCGACGTAAAATGCGCCAAGTCGTTTCATTTATCTCTAAACGGTCTTCGTGTACACTCTCAGCTACGGCCGCTACATTTTCTTCACAGCGTGCTGGACGGGATCCATTCAGTCGAATATTATCCAATAATGAATGCTAGGGCTCAAAATGGGTAATGGTCGATTATGTTGACCATAAGTTGAGCGAAGTGCACGAAACACATTCCTCACAAAACGTAAATTTTCGTAATAAAGTTGAACGATTTGTAAACGTTGTTCAGGCGTAAGTCTTTCCATAATGAAATGCCAAACACTACTAAACAAAAATCACATTACAGCATGACACGACTCATACGTGATCTGTCAAAAAAGGCTATTTAATGAAGTATCTCTACTTGAATCACCCGTTACTTACCCCAAGTATTATTTTTTAATCCTAGAAAGACATGCCGATCTAATAATATTGTTTACTCTAATAAAACTCATCTCAGAAGAGATTTTTAAGGTCGGCGAAAGGGTTTTAAGCGGACTAATATTCAACATATGTTGCAAATCCATTAACATAATTAAGCACTATGTTGATGTACACGATCAAAATGTGTACGTACTATATTCTCACAATAAAGTTAAAAAGCATTTTGACACTGTATATTCCTGAGGTTAGTGGATTTGAAAATTTAGTATAATTTTATAATATTTGATTTACGTATGTAGATTTTCTAAATAATTTTTCCTAAAAGCTTTCTTAGATATCATTTTGTTAGGCTGGGCAATTAAAGCTTTATATATGTCAGAAACTCATTCATATCTACAGCATATTCCGTTGTAAATTTGTATTATTTGTGCCAGTTAAAAAATTAACTAAAAAAATTTCTGTACTTAAATTTACCTCTAACCTTTCTGTTAAAATGTAACTTTGTGTGGCAAAAAAAAAAATATATGCTAACTGACAGTTAAAGTAATAGTTATTGAAGAAATTTGGGGATTATGAGTTTAGCTTCAAGTGGACTGTATGGAGTTAGGGATAAATTTAAATCCACCAATATTTCTCAATATATGTATATAATTTCTCATAAATATGAAAAATTATTAGGAATAGAAGTAGAATATAATAGAAAATAATTAGTTTTATTTAGATTATTGAAATTGTTTAAAGAGTGTGTGTGTAATTGATATTGCGAGATCACTTTGTGTGTGTATGTGTTATGTGTGTGGTTTGTGTAAATAAATATAATAAATTTATAATTTTAACTAAATTATTTATGTAAAGAAATTTGGTTTGATGTTTTATATTTTAGTATTTATTTAGATTAGTTATTTATAATAAATGTTTTGGTTTATTTACCCCCTGGCCCACGATGTCGAACAGTAACGTTCGCTTAGATAAGACTTCAGACACAAACTTGATTGTGGAATAAACAAACTTGATTGATTAAAAAATAGATACGATAAAAAGTTTGTGTCTTAAGTCTTATCTAAGCGAACGTTATCGTTCGACATCGTGGGCCAGGCGGTTAGTTTAATTTTGTGAATGTTTATTCCTATTAGCTCTAGTTAAAGCTTGTTTCAGGCTAACGATTGAGCCCAAAGTAAATTTAACGATTCAAGTTTCTTAAATTTCTAGCTTATATAAACTTACATACTTATATATACTATGAGCCTCAAAACTGAGTAAACACAACAAATTATTTGATTTTTTTAACATAATGAAAATCCTAAAATCTATCCATCGATTGCAATTTAAAAATTTCGTTTTTTGGATATATGGTTGAATAATAGATTCGGTTATGAAAAAAAAAATTTAAGTTGAACTATAATGCTTTTCATAATCTTAAAAAAATCAAAAAATTTACTGGTGCTTACAAACTTTTGAAGCTGTGTGTACATAGGTATTAATTTCCAATATTATATCAATTCACAATAGTTAGGGTTATTTGTTACAAATGCGGATAAAGTGGAAGTCGGAATTGTAATAGTAAATCCATAATTCAAAATTCTACTTTAATAATAAAGTTTTCTAATATAAATTTAAAGTTTTGAGTATAAAATTACACCCAATTAAAAAGATACAGTGCAACACTGAAGGTTGTGTACGGTCCACTTTAAAACTTAAACTCAAATGTAACTTAGATATGTCCACGCAAAATGATTGACGGATTGGAACGCATAGGAATGACACAATTATTTTCACAAAATTATAATTATGTGCCCTTGTGAGTCAGTAGAAAGATATCATGGAACATAATAATATATTGAACATAACAGCTATTGAATGTGATTTGTTGACATACGTTTTGTTACAGAAAAAAATATTCAATAATGATTAGCACCTGGTAGCTATGAGTACCGACCACTGATATAAAGTACATATAGTAATACGGACATTTTAAAATTTATTTCAAATTAACTTACAGGCAAGAATAATTTATATATAAAATTCTTCTACTACTAAAACAAAAACCACCACTATAATCAAATCTTCACCACCTCTGTCCTGAATAACAAACACCAGACAAAACGACAAAAAAAAAAAAAGGATAATGAGAGAAAACACACTCTCATACACTCACTCACTCACACTCTACATAAGTATCTTGTTGTTTGAAGAAAGTAAACTTAATTTTCGTACAACATCTTTAAAAATTGAAACCCACTCGGCACATAATTTAATTACACAAAAACACTTGAGGGTTGGAAGGAGCCTCTCAACGCCAAGTAAGCCAATGATGTTTTATGTACCAAGAGGATGCCAACGAACACACAAAAAATATCTAGTAATAAAGCAACAAAGCAGGCATTGAAAAGAATAGTAAAACTCGTAAGATGCTAAAAGTAAAGATATTTGCTGTCTTCTCTCATTCACTTCGGCTTAGACACTTTCATACTGCTGTATAGACATATAAAATATTCTAGTTTGTAGATTTGTGTGTTTGAAGTACGAGTATTGAATGAAAGTACACAAGTGTTGAAATGCAACACGTTCAGCATAGTAATTAGTTTCGTATACAAGAAACATGAACAATTTCAGACAAACAAAAAAACAAATAACAATTGTTTCTTCTCTGCTTTAAGAATAGATAGATACCTTTTTTGAGTGTTGAACATCTTTTGCTTGTTACTCTAATAATTGTTTTTGTTGCTGTTGTTGTAGGACACAAATCGATTGTAGTCTATGTCTTGCAGTTTACATGATGTTGGTGTAACATTGTGTCAGCGACATTATATGATTTATTGAACGAAGTTGCCAGCCGGAGTTTGTAGTCCTAACAAGGCGGGCAGTTTAAGTTAATCAGATCATTTGGGTCATGATCAAAGTGTTGAAAAAGGTTGCAAGTATGTATGTGTGATACTTTTGTTTATATAGGAAAATTAAGCCTATATAATGTTAAATTGAAATGATTAGTAGAGTTTTCTAAAGTCACCCGTTAGGTATCATTGACAAAATTTCTCTCTACTTTATTGTTATTAGAGAATGCAAAAAAAAACTGGTAATACTAAAAACCGCGGGTTTTCTATAATAAATTGAAAAACAATCGGTTTCAGTTGTTTTCTGCAAGCCAATCCGTTTCGGTCCTTAATGAAAAAAAGAAAAAAACAAATGTGTAATATAAGAAGTTCTAGACGCCCAATTGATAGTTAAGGACCACAAAATTTGCTGCTCACAAATTTGCTAAATAAATCATGCTATAGATATTATTATATTATAGAAACAAGAAACAGTTGAAAATAAGCAAAATATACAAACTAAAATACGTTTCTTGTTTGAAGATGCATAAAGAGCAGATTTAGTTGCCGTCATAAATCAATTAAGGTTACTTTTAAATTAATTTATAACAATAATTCTTGCAAGCAGATTTGGAATACGGAATAGAAAATACCTAATCTCCCATATAAAACAAAGCAATATACTTCAAATTCATCAATTAATTTGATACAACAATTACTTATATTACAAAAAGAAATCCATGCAATAAAATGTTTATAACTTGTGAAAAATACAATAATATACATTGCCTTATGCATGTTGCCTTGTACCCCTTTAAATCTGTGATCTTTGTCTCATTGTAATTTATAGGAAGAATACTTCAATTGCAACTGTTAAAACTTGAAAAACCTCACGCCACAAAACCTGCAATTATTCTGAGTATATGAGTATTTCCGCGATGAGTATTTCCGCGATAAAGAACGCGACATTCGTATGCCTTTAAGTGGGCAAAAATAAAGAAATCTTAACAAAAATATATATTTTTATAGTACTTTTGCAGCACTATTTATCCATGCAAAATGTAAGTTTAGGCATAAAGCTTAAACTGTTTGTTTTGTAAGTTTTTTGTTTTTTATATATTAACAAAAGAAACTTGTTCGCGACAAAAAAAAAATCTGACTTGTGCTTTACTTTATCTAGAAAAGCAAAAATCGGTGAATTTGAACATGAAGTTGAAAAGGGATTTATATTTAGTTAGTTTTAAAGGGATTGATAGTTGGCAATTTGAAACATTTTCATTTTATATAGTTTTTACATAGTGCTTGAATTATATAAACACCCTTTACCGAGCCTACTTTACTACTTTGCTAATGTTGGCTTGCAGGCATAAAGCTTAAACTGTTTGTTTTTCTTATGATATTTTCTTATATTTTTTTTGTTTTTAATTTCAATGTTTTATTAAGGAACTCCAGGATTTGTTTTGAAATTGTCTGCCACTTGATTCAAAATATTGTGGTGCTCTGACAAATGTTGATTAAAGTACAAGAACGCGACAAACATGAACAAAATTAAATTAAACATTTTCCTGTAGTCAAAGTTTTTTGATTTTCTTTTTAATTTTTGTATAGAGATGTTTTTATTAAAAAGATTTTATAGTGTTTGATCAATATAAAATTGGTTTAAAGTCAATTATTGTTACAAAATTGTATTTCAATTTAAATTTAAAGGCCGGTATCAACATACAGCATTTTTAGCAATATACAACATGTTTATCAACATTTGCATTAGTAGAAGTTTCTATTTATAAACATTGTTGATAACTTGCAGTAGGGCAACATTAAGTTTTAACGGCCGTAGAAAGGAAGGACATTTTGATTGTCTTCTCTAGATGCCGCCGGAAATTATTAGAAGATGGCGCTGTTGTATAAATAAAGCACACAGGGCCACTCAAAGGTTTAGTTTATTATGAAAAATCGTTGAGTGAACATCTAAGCGTTCTCAAACTCTCAAAATTAAACTGTAATTTAAAGTTAGTAAAATACAGACTTTTCATTAAAATTGGTTTTGTGTACATTTGAATAAATAAAGACTCGTTATGTTTTCTTTAAACTACTTGACGCTTTTATTTTGCAATTTAAAGGAAACCGGTTTATTTAAAGGACATAAACCACAGTTTAGAAAAGTTGATAACGTAGCAATAACTATGATCTCAAAAAGCTTTAAAATTAATCCGAAAAATTCAAGTTTGGTTTACATTTCTTAAAGCAATAATTTAAACTTTTTATATCACTGCTTTTAAATATTGTCATTATATATTAAAATTAGACTGGTGCAATAAATTTATGTGCAAAATTTGCAGATGACGTTTTATTTTGTACTTTACAAGGGCCATAAATTGGGAACAATCTGGGCAATATTTCGATGTCGCTATAATTTTCGACTATTGGAATTACATAGTTTAGTGTCAGTAGATTTTGTAAGTTGATTTAGTCATGTTATTGATTTAAATCCAAAAAGAATTATACGATTTAGGTTTAAATATAAATCATTTTTAAATATTGCTTTATAATGTTACTTACTTTAAGACATGCGTCTCAATATTAATAAATTCATGGCGTTTGCTCCGGAAAAACTCTTCAAGCCATACATCAACAATGGCATAAGAAGTAGATGACCAATTAGTTTTCTAATTTTCCTCGGTAGGTTATTAACATTGTAGTTGCGGCCTTTTAAAATGTATTAATAAAATCGACATTTTTCTGCATATGAGAGTAAAATTTTAAAGAAAGATGTATTTTGGTTAATTACATAATAATCAATCAAAAAATGGATTTTTAAATTTTTGTAGTTACAGCCTTTTGGATTTTAGTTGACGATATGTAGATACGATAAATATATAAATTATAATCTTATTTGATATGCATAATATGTGATAATAATGTACAGCAATTATCCTATTAAAAGTACGTATGTACTAAGTTAAATGCGAATCAAATTAAATATTAATCATTAGCACAGCCAAGAAAATATATTCATTAAGAAATAACATGCAAAGAAACACGATTTGCGGCCATGAAATCAATAATCTATCAAAACACATTTATTTACTAATCGAAATCAATGAAGAAATATTCACCCCTATCGTGAATAAAAATTCCACATGAAATTTGTTCCCTTTTATTTTTTTAACATTGAATTTTAATAGGAAAATGTGAAAAGGGAACAATTTACATGTGGAATTTTTATTCACGATAGGGGTGATTGGTTAGGTAAAATATTGAGTTCTAATTGTATTGTACTCATGGTACTCTACTCGTAATATAATTAGCTACATCGGATTAAAAATTTTTAGATCTTCGGAGAGCTTTAGAAAGTTTTCACACTTTGCCACAATTGAAATCAAGGCAAGATAAGAATCAGTCTAATATATTCCTGTGCATGTACATTTCTTTATATGTATGTATGTATGTATGTGTGTATGTTGTCAAGTGTATTGATGTCTACATAAATACACACATAAGTAATAAAATGTATCTGTGTCTGAGTGTGTGGTATACCCAAGTGTTTTGGTTTGCAATCTAGTAAAACGTTTTTAGTGGGTTGAATCTTACAAGTTTTCTCTCGTCTTCTTCTGCTGCTGCTTTTTCTTTTGTGGTTTTTCTTCATATTCTTTCATTAACACAAAAAGGGATTTAATCTTTCGCATCTTGTAGTATTTGAAGTTGTTATTATTTCTTTGCCTCTACCACTGTCTTCCCCTCTTGACCTTTCCTCTTACTCTCTTATGATTTAATATAAATTAGTTATATTTTCAATATAAATCTTAAGGATGTGTATATCTAAGTGTTTGTCTTTGTTGATGTTTATGCTTATGTGTTGTTTAAATCTTGTATGTATTGCATGTATTGAATTTGTGTTGTAGTTTTTGTTTATTATGTTTATTTTTTTTCTTTTTTTCTATTTATATGTAGAAGATTTTGGTTACATTAAATTAGAAATAGATAAGATTTCCTTAGTTGTTGCTAATTTTATTATTATATTTATCTGATTACAACTTTGTTGTAATAAGCAAAGTATTGCTTTAGATACAGCACAAGAAGTTAAACTAATAAAGGAAATTAAATTGGGTTAACACCAGTACGAAAAAAAGAGGATAATAATCAAATATATCAGATAAATATTTATATGTTTGTGGGTAAAATAGAATATAAAGATGTTGAAAACGATTTGAATCTTTCAATCATGCAGATGTTTCCATATGCAAAAACAGGGTAAAGCAAAAATTAATTTAAATAAACATTATTTGTAATAAAATGTAAAAATAGTATCAGTTAAAACAATTGGTATAATGACTGATGAGAAACAGTATGGGTTTTTAGAGGAAACTTTTCTATAGAAATGTGTCTGTAGAAAAAACTTTTCTGTAGACGACCTTTTCTATGAAAATATATTTGTAGAAGACACTTTGCTATTGTAAATTCTATAGAAATGTGTCTATAGAGAACACTTTTCTTTATAAATGTGTCTGTGGAGGACACCTTTCTAAAGAAAAATGTGTCTTTCTATAGAAATGTGTCTGTAGAGGACCCGTTTCTTTAAAAATTTGTCTGTGAAGAAGAGTTTTCTGTAGAAATGTCTGTAGAGGACACTTTTATATAGAAATGTGTCTTTTGAGGACACAGTGGAGGACACTTCTGTAGAGGACACTTTTCTATAGAAATGTATCTGTAGAGGGCGCTTTTCTTTAGAAATGTGTCTGTAGAGAGCACTTTTCTATATAAAACTGTCTTTCTATAGAAATGTGTCTGTAGTGGACACTTTTATATAGAAATATGTCTGTAGAGGACACTTTTCTATAGAATTATGTCTGTAGAGAACACTTTTCTTTATAAATGTGTCTGTGGAGGACACTTTTCTATAGAAATGTCTGTAGAGGACACTTTTCTATATAAAAGTGTCTTTCTATAGAAATGTGTCTGTAGAGGACACCTTTCTATAGAAGTATGTCTATAGAGGACAGTTTTATATAGAAATAGAGGATACTTTGATATTTTTAATTCTATAGAAATGTCTGTAGAAGACTCTTTTCTATAGAAATGTCACTTTGATGGCTATGCAAACGATAGTTATTTAAACAGTTTATTTAAATTTAAATAAACAATTTCTATATCTTCTACAGTTTTTATTTTCACACTTTTTTTAAGGATGTAGTATCAATACCAAAACCCCTTTAAAAGAAAATCCCTCCATCATACAACAAGCAGGATGTGTTTTGGTAGTTGCTGTGAAAATACATTTATTTTTATGATGATCCCCAGAAATGGTTTTGCTTGAGTATTTGTTTGAAAACACATTTTGGATTTTTATAGAATTGAGAGCAAATTCTATAATCAAAAGTTCAAAACGCGATGTTCTAAGGACATGCAGTGTCAATTTGAGCAAAGGATAACAAATTATAAAAAGAAAAAGATTTTTTTTTTTGCTATTGTGAATTAACTTGTTACTTATTTTTATGATTATTACAGTATATATAAAGGAAAAACTGTTTAACATTTAACTTTACGAAAAGGTTAAGAACTTTTATTATGGAAATAAATAAATTTAAACTTTACTACTAAAATTACTAGTTAAATATTTAAAATTATGTTATTTATTTAAAAATATTGCTCTAATAATTTAAAATTAATTTATATTTTTAAAAGCCAAAATTCAAATTTAAATTTCCTTATAAAGTGAAAGTTATTAATTCACTAATGTTATATAAACTAGTTAAATTAATGTCTAATATTAAATCCAATATCTTAAGGACAATGTGTGTAATTGAACTCATATTAACATGGCCTTAAATTAAACATTGAAGTTGTCAGATTATACTATAAATATATTTACAAAGTCGCGTGTCTCAATTAGTAACAATCATTATTGTCTAATAGACACATTATGCACACGCTTAAACACAAGTACTCAGGCACTGAGTATTGACACATAGATACACACACATGTACATTCTCAGAAATATAATTGACATATATTCAAAATTCTAAAGCTCATTCATTCCCAGCATACCATTCTAAAGAGCATTTTCGGAGTACTCCGAAAAAGGAGTCAGAAAAGAGTCCAACTAAAAAGCTGAGCGAAAGAAAAATTTGCCTAAAAAAATTATTTTTTTTTTCCATTTTATATATTTTATTTAAATAAATAATTTTAAATAAATAATTTTTTTTACTGGAAATACAATCTATTTAATTTTTTTCTTTTTTTATTATTTCGTTTATTTGTAAATGAAAACGGTTTAAAAACAATTAAAAAATAATAATAAATGTAAAATTTTAATATTTTGTATTTAAAATTGCAATGACTCTTTTCTGACATGATGTAAGAGCTCTTTCTGAGCCCAAAACCCCTCATAAAAGACTCTTTTCTGACATTATCTAAGAGCTCTTTCAGAGCCCAAAAACCCCTCACAAAAGACTCTTTTCTGACATTATCTCAGAGCTCTTTCTGACGGACCATTTTTGAATGTAATGACTGAAGGTTTTCGGAACAACAATGATTGTTTTTTGAACTCATGAAGAGCATGAACGCTCCGGAAATGGTGTCAGAAAATACTCTTTTCGGACTCATATGGCTTGCTGGGTTTAAGCAGTGTTACAAACATACACATACACACACACACTCTACTAAGCACTAATACAAGACAATGTCAATTAGCTTTAAGTTAGTAATAAATCGATTGGGATTATTGAGTTTAACCGCAAACCATTGGAATTGAAATTTCAACAAAATAATTCAATTAAAGATTTAAATTGTTAGCGCATATTTAAGAACTTTATTAAAGGAGTATTAGGTTACTATTACTATAATTTTGCTGAGTTATAATAATCGATTTAAGATTAAAATCTAACATTTGTAAAATATTTGGTTAAAATTCAATTTTATAGTTATACATACATATTAATCATACTCACAGTTGGTCGAGGATAAAAGAAAGAAATTATATATTTTAAACTTTTTGGAGTATTTATAATAATACGAGTATAAGAGTTTTATCAAAAACATAAAGAACATAGGTATAAGTATCAAAAAAATCACACAATAAAAATTTCATAAATGTAATGAATATATTCATAGATTTTATGTATCAACGTGAATGTTTGCCAAATTTCAAAGTGTGAGTTCACTTTTTCAATGATAGAGTATTTTCATGGCGAATAGTCTTTGATTTTAATAGAGATTTAAAACATCAATACAAACAGTTTTGAAATTTTTTGTGCTACTGTAAATGTACCAGGTTTCAAAACGGAACCAAAAGATTCCGATTGCCTGCAGGCAGCAAGCAACCACTTAAAACAAATGTTAAGAGGTTTTATCTAATCAAAGTACTATTAACATCTTTTAATTAGTTGTTAAATAAAGAAGACGTTCTTTTTCAATTCTTATATCCTACACCACAATAGTGGGGAGGGCATATTGGATTTGTGCTGATGTTTGTAAAGCCCATAAATATTGGTCCAACTCCCACCTTAAAGTATACCGATCGACCCAGAATCACTTTCTGAGTAATTTATACGATATCCGTCCGTCTGGCTGTCCATGTAAAGCTTGTGCGTAGAGTACAGGTCGCAGTTTTGAAGATATTTCAATCAAATTTGAAATATGATATTTTTCGGACCAATGACGGATGGGATTGAAACTGATGGAAATCGGTCCATTATTTCACCTGGCCTCCATGCAAATGTTCTCCTGAAATATGAGTTTAACGGTCATAAATGTTTTAATTATGCAAGTATCCAAACAAATTCCACCACAAATGAGTAGTAAATGAAGCCAAATCACATATAAAATTTTTGTGAAGATCAGTCCATAATTGATCATAGCTCCCATATAAGCCACACTTCCGAAAATCTCTTTAAAGAGCACAACTCTCTTACAATGTTCGCAAATATATTTTATATATATATATATATATATAAATAATATGGTACAATTTTATGATAATTAGTCGTAGCTTCAATACAAGGCTCACTTCCGAAAATCACTTTAACCACCATAAATCTCTTAAAAATGTTGTTATCCAAATAAAATTCAACAAAAATAAGTTTCATATATATGGAAATAATGGCACCTAATTTTATAACGGTCGGTCCGTAAATAGTCAAAACTCCCTGATATAAGACCCTCAGCGGCATTCACTTTAACCTCCACAAAACTTTTAAAAGTATTTACATCGAGTTAAAGTTTAACACACATAATATTTATATGCACGGAAGTCTGGCCTTAAATTTTTGGATGATCGGTCCACAACAGGTAATATCTCCCATATACCATCCATTTCTGAAAAACTGTTTTATACGTGTAGGATATTATATGGTCGGGTCTGACCGACAATACTTTCATAATTTTTTTTTAATTCGAATTGTATTTTTTATGTGTAAAATTAGAAGATATTCGGAAGTAGCTTCTGGTTTCATTTTTTCATCTCAAAAACTTAAAAACGAATAATTTTTTTAATTACCCGTGTGACGGTCTATGCATAGGTTAGTTTAGAAGTTATTGAAACTGACTTTTTCAATCAACAATAGCCTTACAAATTAAACTAAACTTAACGTGACTAAATATACTTATTTTTTAATTTCACAGTAGCAAAAACAAAATAATTTAATTAAAAACTCTATCTCTCTTTCTCTTCTTTTTCGCATTGACTATAAAATGGCAGAGGCAAAAATCCTACACACATACAATCTTATTATTGTCATTGTTTAGGCCATTTTACAAATTTGTGCCCTTTCACACACTTATTCAATACAAGGAGAGCAAGGATCACTGCCATTGATTCAACAACTTTAGTGAATGTTGTCCTTTTTTCTATATCATTCCATACACACATTTGCCAACGTGCACAAAATTCAAAAATTCTGTTATGCAATAAAAAAGCAACTGTAGGTGTATGTGTTAGTGTATATATGTATGTAGGTGTTTATTAGGTTCCAGGTTACCTTTTACCATTTTTTTTTTTTTTGGTTTAAATTTAATTTCGCTCGGAATAAAGAAACACAAAATAACATGAACGTGTAATAGTAGAATTTATGGCAAATATAAAACTTAAAGGGGTTTTAATTACTTTTAAACAGGGACAATATTAAAATTTTGCTTGTGTTTTAAATTAAAATTTCCTTTTATTTTTCGACTTTTCCTCCTATTTTAAAGGGAAATTAATGTGCTTTTAATAAACTTTAATTACAGAGAATGCTGTAAGTTGTGTATGGATATTTAATTGAATATATTTTGGACAGGAAATGTATTGCATAAATAAATAATTTTGAATTTTTAGTTGTAAGCGGCAACATATAATGGGTTTTAAATACAAAATTTAATAAGTACATTTGTTTTGGAAGGTATCCTAATAAATAACTTAAGCATTAAGAAATTAAAATTGTATGAAAAAGGATTTTATTGAAAATATTTTAAAAAGATTGCTATAGCTAAAATTAGTTTATGTTCTATTTAAGATTCTAGTTCAATTTTGTAGTTTTAGTTAAAGTTCAAGTTCTAGTTCAGGATCAAATGTATGTTCTAGTTCAGGCTATATTTCCGGTTCAACTACAGGTATTTGTTTTGGTTCTAGTCTAGGTTCTAGTTAGGGTTTTAATTTGAATTCTGGTTGTGGTTCTAGTTAAAGTTAAGTTCAGATTCTAGTTTAGGTTCTAATTCAGGTTTTAGTTCAGGCTCCATTTTAGGTTCTGATTCTGGTTCTAGTTCAAGTTCTCATTCAGGCTTTATTTCAACTTTTAGTTCAGATTCTGTTTCAAGTTCTCATTCTAGAACTCGTTAGGGTTTTAGTTCGAGTTCTGGTTTTAGTTCAAGTTAAGTGCAGATTCTAATTTAGGTTCTAATTCAGGTTTTAGTTCAGTGTCCATTTTAGTTTGTGGTTCTGGTTCTAGTTCAGGTTCTAGTTCAAATTCTCTTTCAGGCTCTATTGCAGCTTCAAGTTTAGATTCTGGTTCGTTTTAGTTTTGGTTCTACCTCAGGTTCTATTTCAAATTCTAGTTTCGGTTCTACTTCAAGTTATTGTTCAGGTTCTAGTATAGATTGTATTTCCGGTTCAATTACAGGTATTTTTCTACTTCTAGTTCAGACTCTATTTAGGGTTTTATTTCGAGTTCTGATTTTAGTTATAGTTCAGATTCTAGTTTAGGTTCTAATTCAGGTGTTAGTTCAGGCTCCATATCAGGTTCCAGTTCAAATTCTAGTTAAATTTTCGTTCAGTCTCTATTTTGTGTTCTAGTTAAGATTCTGGTTCAAATTCTTGTTGCAGTTTAGGATCTACTTCGGGTTATTGTGCAGGTTATATTTCAGGGTCAAACATATGTTCTAGTTCAGGTTCTACTTCAGGTTCTTGTTCAGGTTCTAGTTTAGGTTCTAGTTCAGGTTTTAGATCATTCTCTAGATCACGTTCACGTTCTAATTCGGGTTCTAGTTCCGGTTATAGTTCAGGATCAAACTTCAGGTTCTAGATCATTCTCTAGATCAAGTTCTCGTTCTAGTTCAGGTTCTAAGCTATTCATATTTATCTTTTAAATTGAAATATTAAAAGTGTTTATAAATTTTATCATAAACACTAAATTTAGTTTGGTAATTTTCCTTAAACATAATCTACAGTCTTTAAAATATTTTATGTTTAAATTTCTTACTAAGTATATATTGTGGAGAACACATAAGAGAAATAGCATGGTTTAAACTCATAATTTATTTAGACAAATTGAGCACAGAAACGAGCAATTCTTGTTAAACACAGAAAAAAGGATCTATAAAAATAGACCAACTTATTTTCACAATTGTAATTGTAGTATCATCTTTAATGCAACTACATAATCCTTTACAACTGCAAACGAATACAAAAACACACAGAAACACATGCGGATAACAAAAGAGCAACTACCAATGAAATACAGCAAAAAGAAAAGGAATGAAACGTAATAAATAAATGAAAATTTCGTAGCATTTCCGTAACCAATACATTACCACTTCAAATTTGTTAAATGTTCAAACCCAAAACTACATGAAAAACAGACCAAAAAGTTGTATAAATTGAAGAAGAAGGAGAAGAAAGGAACAAAACTAGAAGTGAAACCAAATGAAAGGAGTAGAAAATAGGAAATTTGATGCAATAGAAAAAAATAGAAAAATATTTGTATGGTCATAAGCAGATGTTGTTGTTTTTTGCAAACATATTAATAGAGCATTGCATTCGTTAACTCACATATACACTCCAAACACTTGTTCAAAAACATGCCTGCATTTATACAGTGACTAGCAAAAACGCACATCAATTGTGGCACTAAGTGATCATTACGTTTGAAAGATTAATAAAATTTAAGTTTTAAAACGTATTACTGTTTTTAATTCTGTTGCAATTATTCCTTAGATATTGATTCCTTAAAGAACAGGATTATATTTTACAAACATATTTTGTTTGTCAGTGCAACTGTTTAAACATATTGGTCGGTTAGTTGGGTGCATTTTGTGGTTGTCAGTTTGGTCAGTCGGTTAGTGCTACTGAACCCATTATAGGGAATTTTCTCACAGTCATGTTTATAGCTGCAATAAAGATATGAGAACACGAATGACTAACATTTGTTCACACAGTCAATATATTGAGAGGTAAATGATTTACACTTACTGCAGTAATCAATTTTCTAACAATTCTTGAAAACACTGTCGAAAATCATATAACAATTCGATTAACTCTTGGCCTGCAAATATAAGTTTTTACATCTACATTTTTACATTTGTTTTTACATTTCTAATCCTTTTAAATACTTAAAGCTCTTTCAAAATTATTTATTTCATTTCTTTCAGACAAATTTTAGATTCATGTAATTACTTAGATTAAGAACAATTAAAAATGTTGTCTAACAACAATGAAAAAGTACCAACTAACAAACCATTAAACCATAATTTTTGTTTCACATCTTCCACAAGTCAACAAACCTAAATAAAAGAAAAACAGCAAAACAAGTGGCCAACATTAAAAAAAAAAAAAAATATAAGGTCTTAACAAACAAACCATGAAAGCGGGATTATATATAGATTTGGGGAAGCGTATTATGCGAGTTGAAGATAAATACTACGAAAGCCATCTATTTTTTCTAATTTCTCTTGTACATTTTTTTTGTTTATTATACACTCAGGAAAATGTATTGGGATAAATAATAAACAACAAAAATTCATTAAACGAACCTTAACTGGAACCTGAACTGGAAGCTGATCTAGTACCTAAATTAGAACCTGAAAGAGAACTCGAACTAGAACCTTACCTAGAGCCTGAACTATAGCGTAAACTAGAACCAAAACTAGGATCTGAATTATAACCTGAACTAGAATCTCAACTGGAGTCTGAACTTAAAGGTGTAAACTGAACTATAACTTAAACTAAATCCTAAACTATAGCGAGAACTAGAACCTAAATTAGAACCTGAACTATAATGTGAACTAGAGCCTGAATTAAAGGTATAACCTGAACTACAACTTAGACTAGATCCTGAATTAGAACCTGAACTATAATGTGGGCTGGAGCCTGAACTAGAAACTATAATATGATATAGAATTTGAACTAGAACCTAAACTAGGATCTGAATTATAACCTGAGCTAGAATCTGAACTGGAGCCTGAAGTTAAAGGTGTATACTAAACTAGAACTTAAGCTAAATCCTGAACTATAGCGAGAACTAGAACCTAAACTAGAACCCGAATTAAAACCACATCTGCAATCTAAACCAGAATCTGAACTAAAAGCGGAACCTTAACTTTTTTTATTTAATAAATAGTTGAAATGTTGCAACTCTTTTTGTAAATTCATTGCAAAATTTTGTTCTCAGATAAAGTAAGTTTTAATTGAAGCGTAAGTTCCCCTCTTTCAAATTCTTATTAACTTTTTCTTCAGTGTTTTTTATATCTGTTACATTTTGGGCCAAATAATAACAGTTTGTTTGACTTGTTAACCACTTAATATTTGTATGTTTTTTCTTGCGTCTGCCGGCTTTTCTTTCAGTTTAGCCAGCCTAAAGCAACAGTTAATATTTTTTTTTTATTTCCTATCAAAGGTTTTGCTTTCTTCGTTAGAAATTCATTGTGTTACAAAAAGATAATAACCCAAAAGTGTTGAAGAACTTTCTTCTAATTGTTTCTTCTTTTTTCTGTTGTGTGGGGGGGGGGGGGGGGGGGTGGGGAGGGATTTACTGTGAATGTGATGTGAAGTTGGTCAAAAGTTTCTGTTTAAGGGTAAATGTGGCACAAGAAAGACACATGAAAGAAAACAAGAAAAAAAATTAGCTGAAAATGAATTTATATTATTTTGTCTGACATAGTAATGCTGCGGATAAGTGCCAATTAAAATTATGTTCTTTTTTATGGCTTGGTGTGATAAGTCATGAGTTGAGGTTTAAGGTTAACAAAAAAAAATAATAATAAATCAAATTGACAGAAAAAGTTATGAAGATTTAAATTGGTAGAGAAATTAACTGTAATTTAAAAGATAGAAGAAACAAGAAGTATTTAGAACAATTGCAAAAATTGCCTTGTTTGAGGAGTAATATTGATAAACTTAAATCAGAAATTTATCGACTTAATCCACTACATTGACTAACCTGGTACTACATTCTAACCTGGTACCTCAAGATTAACTGCGAACGGTTTGTTGTTTTTTTCTCAAAATTCAATGGGTGATAAATTAAAGCTTTTCTTTATTTTATATAAAACACTTAAAATAGAACAGGACATCGGAGTCTTTATAATTGCCCAAAAACAATCATTCGCTTTTAATTTAAATTTTTTTTTTCATTTATTTATCCATAATATTTACAACTTCATTTTAAATTATTAATTAAGTATTTAAGTGTTCAAGATATTTAACAAAATTTGTATATAAATATACAATAGAGTGGTTCGAAAAAAAGTTGTATCAGTCACCCTCTAGGATTAATAATGTAAAAACAATTCCAGAAATAATTTTTTTATTTTTTTGCCACTCCTACAAATACCGCCCTCTTAGTATTTTGTTCACTGTGTCGCTATTTTTAGTCCGATCATAACATTTTGTATACCGGTGTTCATGGCTCTACATTTCTGCCCTCTTGTCATTTCTAACTACCACTGAAAATACTAGGCATGACTTTTCTGGAATCGTTTTCACGTTATATTTAATCCTAGAGGTTGACTGAACCAACTTTGAACTACTCTAATATACAATATTTATTTGGAGGATAAAATTGGCAAAAAACGATTCAAACTTTTTAAAATGTTAAAATGTTTTAAAACTTTTCTAAATGTTGCCCTTGACTACTCCGTTGGTGTAGTAATCTTACAAGATTTGCGTCATAACTGGCTTATAGGCGAATAATTTTTTACCAGAAAAATCTAGAGTTGTGATATTAAATGATCTAGGCGGCCTGTTGAAATTATTAAGGATCGTTCATGCATACCTATATTGTTGAAAGCTTCTCTTACAGATCGCTGGTATTTGTAATATAGCTGAATAATTTGTAGACGGTTTTCTTGTGTGAGCCTCTACATGATGAATTGTCAAATAATACTTAATATAAATTAAATGCATGTATGGCATCAGTCATTTGTGATCTGTGCAAAAAGTGCTCTAAATACATCACCCTTTACAAGTATATAATTGGTCTTGCCTTTGGCTAAATTTGAAATTTATCTGTATATTTCATGTGTAATAATGCTAAAACCTTAAAGTTAAAGTCTTAAAGTTTAGCATTCTAAAGATCCCTATATAATCTATCAAAAGCCAGCTAAGCTCTTCTAATTTCTCACTGCTTGCTTGAAGCCCTTAAATTACATTAAAATTTACTTTATTGTTGAACAAAATTTTGCAGCTAATTTACAAAAGTCGTTACAACAATTTAACACATTTATTAAATCCTTGTTAGAGAAAACACATACAGAACATCTATAGCTACAGCTACAGCAACAAAGTCATTTTATAAAAGCCATAAAATTTCAATTAAGCTCTAACTACATGTTACACTCAAACACACAGGCATTTATTTTCTCACCCAAGGATACGTTCTTTTACACACGCACATACACATAAACAATTTTACACATGCTTTCTTCTAGAGAAATCCTTTAGTTTCAAAACTCTTTTTTGTGTTTATTTTTTCTTTCAGCTGATTAATTGACAAGACAAAGTACAGAGACACAACTACACACAGACCTTAAATATATTAAAATTCACGTACATTCACACATACACTTAAATGTTCTACCACACACACACATATATACATATACATATAAATATATATATATAAGTATATACTTACTTGCTTGAACAACATTTAACCCCAAACATTGTTTTATGAAACTAAACAATCGACAACAATTTAGAAAATAAATTTACAACAATTTACTACTGCAATTTAATTGTGTAAAGTTTTTTTTTATTTCATTCTTCACTTTCTACTTTTTGTTGTTGCTCTTTCTTTGAGCACACAATGTCTAAAATTTTAACATTGGAACCCTTATGGAAAACTCATTCATTCATATACAATATTCATACGTGCCAGAGTGGGGAACCTTTTAACAGAGGAAAACTTGTTGAAATTTATGAGTTTCTTTGCCCAAAAAAAAAGTGACTACGAAAAGCAACTCATATAGTTCTATAAAATTGTAAGACTTAAACACATACTCGTATATGGATATTTTCTTTACACACATCTGTGGAGTCGTTAAGTTCCACCAAACAGAAGTGTGAAAAGATTTTTCTTTAGTGGGCACGTTAGGGTCGAATTTCAAAACACTCTTTAAAATTTTCCGTTTTTACTTTTAGAATTTAATTTAAGTATTGATGAGAGAGATTTTACCATAATTAATTCATTGCTAAAATACAGTTATGAATAATCCAGTTATTAAGCGATAGAACGTTCTTGTTTGTGTTTTTGAGATCTCTAATACGAACGGTTACATTGTGTTCATTAAAAATTAATAACTTTTTTAATTTTCACTGTGAATTACTGATGATCTTATTGGTGAATCTATGCTGATAAGATTTCTATGAATCTCTTTAATAGTTATAAGTTTGATAGAAAATGATAATTTGCTCGAAAAAAACTGTTCAGAACGATATTTTCAATTGTGTGTTGTATTGAAGACATCATTGAATTATATTCCATAAAATAATAATGAGATCAATACCAACACGCATGTATGGACTACTCCACAATGGAACATAATCAATTTGTTTGAAAAAAAAACTAGTCCATTTAACAATACGATGTCCCAGGACTGGATAATATAATCCAGCTTTACATAACACGGGACTAGTCCCAAAACTACTCCTTGTAACTACATCAAACGTCTTTAAACAACGATTAGGGTCGTTAAAGCACAAATAATTGTCGTGTAACAAGAAGTTCTGATTTGAAAATGAAATGGTTCACAAGTGCATTACATAGGACCATGATGTAGTCACTACATTTTAGCTACAATGGATCACGTACTCCACAGATTTTTGCGGGAACCTTCTGTTTGTCGACTTACATGTATAGGTGCGTTGTCTTGTTAAAAAATAAATTGCTTTTCATTAGTATTTTGTAAAAATGGCACTGCTTTTCCATTTAGTAATTTTGTTTAATCAGAAGAATTAATATTAGTGCTTTTTTGTTATAAGAAAAAATCATCGAAACGCATCGATTTTCGGCTACAATATTTTTGCTTCTGTTAACCCAATTTGAAATAGACTGGCATGCGTCGATTGTAGTGATTGTTTTTTATATTTGCTTCTCACATTTCTCTTCTGTTTGATTTAACGTTACTTCAATTATTGCAAAATTCTTCAGTCACATTTCAGTTTTAGCACAATGAGCCTTGGAAGTAAGTAAATGTCTTCAATTACAAAAGTATTAATAGTTTACAAATAATGAAGTGCACATATATTAACTAAAAAAAATGATAAATTTAAATATTTCAAACTAATTGAAATCGTTTGATGCAATAAAAAATCTGTTTAAGTTAAAAATATTAATGCAAATCGGCCGAGATGCATCAATTGTGGGTGTCCTGAAAATTCTTAAAGGATATAAAAATAATAAAACCTAATCATTGATTATATTTTCATACGCTGTAGAGATCACATGTTCGAAAACTTATTAAAAAATGGACTCGTAGTTTTGCGTCAGGTCTGAAAGGGTTAAATATTAACAAAGATTAGCGACTTACCTATTTCTAGTTAGTTTGTTAGTTACTTTTAACTTAAGTCCAGCAGTGTCTCCGTATGAGCCTTCGCACAGCCAACAGATGTTATCGAGTACGAGTTTGGGATTTTTTTTTAGTAGTTTTTTGACAATTACTTGGGAAATTAAGTCACTTGTTATATAAACTGAAATTTGACCTATTTTAAAAATGATTAAGCTACGAACCTCGTGGCATTTTATTGTTGACAATTAAATAATAAGAATAAGTAACAGAAATACTTTTGTTTTGTAGTATTCTTCTTTGTTTAACATAAAACGTAATTATTGTTATGAAACACTCACAAAATATATACATGAACAATTTGTCGTTTAAATTAAAAAAGTGGTTTCTAAAATGTTGTATGAAAATAGATTATTAACCATAGTTAATATTAAAGTTTTAAAAAAATGTTTGTAACTTTACAACTAATAGCAATCATCAAGTGTAATTATAATAATGCAACACAAAGGAGCTTTTGTATGAAATGTCTTCTGTAAGTTAATGTTTTGTAAACGAATCTTAATAAAAAAATAATTCTGATGTAACTTACTTAATAGCCTGTGAAACAACCATATTTTCTAAATCACAGTAGGAATTGTATGTTTACCAGCTGACATCTGAAATTTTGGTCAATACTGAAATAGCTATTTGGTTTCTTTGCTGGAACATTTCATTCTTAATTCAAAAAAACTTATTAGAAAACACACTTCTCTTATGTAGCAGAAAACAAAGACAGGCGAATTAAGAATTTTGCTAATATTCAAGTAAATAATAAAACTACAAACTTAACGAAAAGCTAATGTCTAAGTTCATCGCGTAGGGCATCCTTAAGAAATGGGTTGAATATGAAATTTTATGGCATTTGCACACATATTTTTCATTAAAAAATTACGTGTTATATAGAAAATAAAGGTTTACACATATTCGCACACATCTAAACAGCACATCATATTAAATTATAACCACAGTTGAAAAAAAAAACAACTGAAACGAATATTTATATGCAAGTAGAAAAAACTTATCGCTAACTTCCGTTTCCTTTAAGAAGTAAAGAAACACATACAAACAAAACTATCTATATACGTCCTACGTATTGTGTGCCTGTGAGCAGCCAAAAAACCAAACAATCTGTGAAACGCGTTTGCATATGTATGCAGATTTTGGTGTATGTAAGCATAATAACAACATTGCCAGTTTATTTTTAATTTTTTTGTTAAATATTTCTTTTATGTGAGTGTGCGTTCTTTTATAAATGTATGTGTGTTTGGGTAAGCTTAATTTTTCGTCGTTGTTAAAGCCATTTATAAAAGCATAAGTGTTAAATTTTTTGATAATCTTTTTCCTTGTGTGTGTGTATGAGTTTATAACTTTGTTTGAGACTGTGTGTGATTGTGATGTGTCTGTCTCCTTGCATGTGTTTTAATATGAAGAGTGTTATTTTAACTTCCTTTAGGAAATTATATTATGTCAAACATCGTTTATGTTGTTGTTGGCCTTAATATATACTCGTAGATGTCGTTTAATATCGTTCGGAAATATTTAAATTAATTGAAGTTTCAATTTATGAGCTTGAAATTTGAATTATAAAATTTTAAATTACAATGTTAGGAGACATTATACAAAAGGTTTCTGAACAACAACTAATTTTTACAACAGAAGCATATTGGAATGTGATGAATGTTTTGTCTTTTTACTTGTTATGTAAAAGCTTTGATAATTGTTACAATAAATTTAATATCGCCCGAAAATTAACTATGCAAATGCTGGATTTGTAAAAGCTGCAATTCGTTTTATTTTTGGTGCAGATTTTTGGTCCTTTTGCGATTGCTAGTGCGAATTTGGTTGACAAAATTGACGCATTTGGTATCCTGAAAAGCCAAAAGCAATTGTTAAGAAGCTGTGTATGTTGAATGCGGTTTAAGTGAAAGGATCACGATATCTAGAGATGTTAACAACTAAATGTTGGCCTATTATTGAGGATATGGATATCAGTGACATGTGCTTTCAACAGCCACTGAAACTGAAATGAATTTATTACAAACCAAATTTCCCGACGTTAATTGGACGCCACGATTATGCGATTCAACATCACTGGATTATTTTTGGTAGCGCTATGTAAAATATGGACTCAATAGAAGCGATTACAACATCAATTCTGAAAATCCCTGATGTGATTAAAGAAATAAACCCATAATTTTGCAAAAATTTTATTGAAACTTTTGATTAAATAATCGAAATCTGTATGATGGATATATGTGCGATATATTTTCACATTTACAATTGTCAAACCCTACTATTTCCAATACAACAAAAGATTGAACGACTTTCATATAAATTCTTTATTTTATTTTGTTTTGAAAAACAAAGTTCAGGTAGCTCGTTAGAGAAAATTTGTGATACATATCAGTAGACCATAAAAAACCAATTCTCTTAAGGTTAATATCATTTACAAATTAATACAACTCAAAAATGTGGAATATTTGTACAATATAAATTTATTCAAACTTTTGGCCGTTGTTGGGTTTTTACTATCTTTCTGGCAACATATGGATTTAGCACCAAATCATCTTTTTAGCCCAAGAACGAATCAAGTTAATTTCGGATACCCTGTTCTGAAGTAAAGCATATCCCAGAGAGAGCATGCTGCAAATAGTACGAGGGCGGTTCGGAAACTTTTTAGCCTAGAACAGAAATCGCGGAATAAATAAAAAAAAAAAAACAGTTAAGTGTTTGGAAACTTCAATCTGTGCTATGAACACATGTTAAGTTTCTTTTCGATCTGAAAACTACTTCATATAGAACGCATCCACGATTTTTTTGTGTAACAATTAGAAATTCGTGGTGCCCTTAAATATTTAAATAAAAAAGGTTTATCGGGACAAGAAATTCATAGTGATATGGTGAATGTGATAGGTGCAAATGCTCCTTCATAGGCAATAGCAAAAAAATGGGTTGCTGAATTTAAACGTGCATTGAGCTGAGAAGTTTCCGAACCGCCCTCGTATAGAAAATGTAAGTTGTTGATGCAGATCCAAAGTATGTGCACACAAGACTTACAATGTTTTTCACATATTTTGAAACTGGCAAAACATTTGATGGATGTAATAATTTAGAAAAACTACCTCAAATAAACAGTTCATAATTATATGTAGCAAAGTTGAACTGTAAATAATTAATAATTATTTACAATGCTTATGCTTAAAGTTAACTCCATTAATTTCACAAAGAAGATTTATCTTCACAGCCAAAATTTGTCAATTTATTAAACTATTTTCAATAAACACTTATTTATTATCTGCATAAGAAAGCATTACTTTCATTAGCTCCACATCAATAAGATCATTTATCAATCCTTTGCCATTTGTTGCACGCTAAGTAAGGAAAATTGTGTCTAAAGTCAAAAAGATTAAAGATTCTTTTACAACAATCAATAAGTTGTTTTATTTTCTTTTAATGACTGTTAATAGCATTAAAAATGCCATTATTGAAAGTCCTTCCTTTCTTCTACATCCACAGTTTATTTGTAACAATAATTTACAATAGGCCTAAAAGCTTTTAACACAATCAATACAAAATAAAGAGAAAACATTAAAGAAATTGTTACTTGTGAAAAAGTCTGGGAATTAATGTAAGTAATACCTTTTGTATTTAATGTACACATACATACATATTTACATATGTGTGTATGTAAAATTATCCATTGAAATAAGAAATATTAGTATATTTCATCAAATATAAATTAAATCTTAAATTAAGGTTAAATGTTAGTTAGTTTCAAAAGGGGCCAATAAAAAAGTTTATAACAAATATATGAAATAATTTCTATATTTGGTACAAATTTTAGCAAATTGTACGCTTTGTTTGTAAACTAATTGTAAATCCCTCGTTTTGCACATCAAATTGAGGTCTTCAGACTAAACTGAATAAGTTTACATGTATTTGCCAGACATAATTTAATGTAATTCTAACAGGCCAGACTTATTTTGGCATTAATAATTGATAATAATTTTATTCAAATTAAGAAAAATAATTACAAATATGGAAGGTAATAAATAGAAGAAGTATTTAGTTAATTTTCTAATCAATATATAATATAAATTTATTTAGTCAAAGAAATTTGTAGCTTTAAATTGCTTTTTCACAGTATTACGAGAAATGCAATACTTCTATATATTTAAGAACTTGAGTTAAGTTTAAGTTAACGCCAGACATAAAATTGAATGGGAAAGCTAAATTAAGTCAGCTCTGAAACAAATTTTGTCACCAAAACAAATATTAAGTTTTCTTTTAAAGCTTATTTGAATGATGGGTTGCTATTCCACAATACTACTACATGTGGCTAGTTTCACAGACCACAAGTAATTTTATGTTCAAAAGTAAAACTATGTTTAGTGCAAAAGGTTTTGCAGTTTTGCTATTATCAATGCAATGAGATCTAGAACGTGACAATAAAGTTTGTTCTCTTAAACTTGCTTTCAAACAAAAAAAAGAATTTTCCTGTTCATAGTTATCACGTTGAAATATTTCATTAATTTTCTTAAAACCTTTAGTATGATTTAGCATGCGACATATCTGTCGTTAACTTTTTTAACGTACTTATAATTTGGCTATGTGAAACATATAACAGAAATATACAAAAATAAATTGTAGTGTATAATTGTTTACAAACACTTTGTATATTTGACTTGAAGTAAAACTTCGAATAAAAATTTTTTAAAAATATTTATAATAACAAAACAAAAATATAATAATGAGAAATTTATAAACTATATTGTGTTAACTATATATAGTTGTAGGTACATTTTTAAAATAATTTTTCAAAACAAATCTTAGTTATTTTAATAAAATGTTGTTCATTAAACTTTATGTATAAACTTCAATATAAATTTCATTATTATAGAAATCTGCTGTGTCTTTTATTAAATTTCCCAATAATATTTTATCAATTTCTTTCTGGAAAAATACTATAAAAAATCATTTTGCACAACATAACTAAAACTGACTTGTCAGAAATACTTGAATATAGTATGTGCGTACATACATCTTACAAATAATATTATCTTAACTTTTAATCTTTGTCAACTATTAAAAATATTTTTAATAACTTTTTTTGTGTGTTTTAAAACTCATCTTAAACATACAACAATTTTTTGCACTGAAAATATTTATTAGAAAAACACAAACCATACGCACGAGAGTTAAACTGTGCAGACACTTACATATAAAAAAAATAAAACAAATATGAAGTAGTGTTATTTAAAAATAAAATAAAAAAATAAAAGAAAGGAAAATAAACTAAGTTAAAGAATAAAGCTCAGCACAGAGTAGTGGAAGTTGTAGAAGAAACGGAAAGAGCTTCAGAAAAAAACGCAATATCCGCAAATAAGTTTGACAGTGATTTGAAATCATTGCAGCAAAATATTCCACATACATATATACTCGTACATGTACAGCAACAAAACATTGAAAAACAATAAAAAGAAGGAACTAACACCCTCTGCCACATCTTAACATTTTTATATAAAAGGCAATGAAACATATTTTATAGAAAATGTTCAATAAAAAAAAAAAAAAAAAAAACAAACACACATAAATGCTAAATAACATTCCCATATAAACTCATGTACATACATGTATGTACATTATTTTACTGATGGTGATGAAAATAAAACAGACACGACATGAGTAAGAGCAGCACTAGAGGAAATGAAAAAATTCCTAACAGAAACAACAAATAAGCACGCATTTTATTGTTTGTATATGAGTTTATATGTGTGTGTAATTCATATACTATATTTTTAACATGTAGAATTGGAAACTTTATGTGTTTGTTGTATAAAAAATTTGTGAAAAAAAAATGTCATTTTATATCTTACAACGCTCCAGGGGACGTTTAACAAACATGCATCTTTGTGTGCGTGTTTGTGTAAAGAAATTTTGTTAAAATAAGAAATATTAAAAATACTAAAATCACTAGAATTTTATTTAGTTTTATGCTCTTTTTTTATTTTTAAAAGTAATGAACATAATGTTTATAGATTGACAAGTATATTTGGAAAGCTTAAACTAATAACACCGCAATAAATGTTTTATTTGTTATAAAATATGTAATCGCTTCTTAAAAAACTGTATTAAATATAAGATTTTTTTCTTTTTTGCCATAGTTTTCCAATAGTGAAATTTATTTTTAAATAACCCACGAAATATTTGTAATATTTGGAATCACATATCACTCTAATTGTGTTAGAAATAGGCTTCCACTATGCCAAAATCAGTCCAATTAACCTTCTGCGGCTGACGTAAAAAAGTAATTTGCAAATTATTGCTATGTCAAGAAACTGCATTTTTTACGAATTGTCCGTTTTTAGTTAGAAAATATATTAATAAAAACTTACACTTATGAATAAGAAATAAATAATAGTTTAAAAAATATTTCGAAACACTATTTGGAAAATATTGGGTCATGAAAATGGTTGCTGGTGTACACCAAGTCAATGGAGTTGTGAGAACAAAATCACGCCAGTTACAGAGGGTTAAATACCTCCGGTGTTTGCCGTTCATTAGCTCAAATTATTTAAAGTTAGTATTAAAGTTGATACATAATATTCAATATACAATACTAATACTTTCACTTTCTAAATCGATTTAACCATGTTCGTCCGTCTGGCTGGCTGGCTGATGGTCCATGTAAACATTTTTTGAAGATATTTCCATAAACTTTAATAATATATTTCAGTCTTAGGCCAGTCGGCATTGAAATTTGTTGAAGTCGGTCCATTATTTCCCCTAGCCCCCATACAAATGTCCTAACATAATAGGGGTGGTCATATATCATACAATAAATACAAAAGGGTCACAACTCAAAATATTCCAAAACTGACTTTTTTCCATAAATTAATTCAGAGTACACATCTCTAACTACTGCAAAAATTTCTTTCACATCACTATCTATTTTAATTGGAAACATATAGTTATGGGTATTTTTATGTTAAGTGTGTTGCTTGCTTGTGCACGATGAAGTTTTTTGTCTCTCCTGAAAATTTTAGTATTTTGAGTTGTGACCCTTTTGTATTTAGAGTGCGATATATTGGATTTCCGCACAAATTTAGCTACAAATATGTTTAACATACAAAATTGTATGATAATCGGTCAATAATTAGTCCGATTATCTTCAATCTTTTAAATACGTTTCACATACGAGGGTAGTTCGGAAACTTCTTTGTGTAGCACAGAAAGAGAATACACCTAATCCTGTTTTTACACGGTTTTGATATAACATGGTTTGAAAATAAACAAATTTTATATTTTTTAAACGATTTTATTCCATTTAGCACAATTCAAAATGTTTCGATCTTAAATTTTTTTGGTTAAATTAAATTTTTGCGAAATATGTACATATCACAAATTTAGGGGATTTCCCTTTTAGTGCATACAATCAAATGAATTTGTCATACATTTTTTTACATTACTTTTAAGCTTAGAGTGCATATCTTTTTTTCTTTAATAACTATGCTTGTGTAAAAACACTTTGTAGGTACATATTTGTGATGTAATATTAAAAACCCGAATAGTTTGTGTTCCTTAAAAATCGTTGTTTTTCACTAGGTTTTAGAGATAAGGAACAAATCACATATTTTCCATATGATCGATGTTTTTTTACACAAAGTTTTCCGAAACTAATTACCGTGTAAAAACAGAATTAGGTGTAGTTAGGTTTTCAAAAACATTTTTATTTTTCAATATCATATAATCGCCTGAAACTTCAATACACTTAGTTCGACGTTGATTTTAGCCATTGTTAAAACACTTTTGTGCGCTGGTGCGTTGTCTTGATGAAAAATAATTTTTTTTGTGCTGTAATCCAGGACGCTTTTCTCGATGTTTTACATTTAATTGATACAGAATGTTGTAATACTACTCTGAATTTATTGTTTTACCCTCTTGCAGATAGTCAATCAATAAAATACCTTTGAAGTGCCAAAAAATCGTTGCCATAATCTTACCACCCGATTGAATTGTGTTTATGTGCCTTATGTGGGGAAGTGTCCAGCTTCAGTCCATTGCTTGGATTATTCTTTTGTCTCTGGAGTAAAGTGGCGAATCCATGTCTTATCAGCTGTTATGAAACGTCGCGACGTTTTTATTTTTTTTCAAACAATCCAAACAGGCTTGAGAAGTTTTCATTCTTATGCATTTTTAGTTAACAAATGTGGCACCCATCTTGCAGAAATCGTTTTCATCTGTAGTTCTTCATGCAAAATAAAATGGACTCGATGATTTCAGATGTTCATGATATTAGCTATTCCACGCACTTTTATTCGTTGATCATTTAAAACCATATCATGCACTTTGGCTGCAATTTCTGATGTTGTTGCTGTTTTTGGACGTCCACTACGTGATTCATCCTCAATGCTTATACGACCACGTTTAACTTCAGTAGCCCAATTTTTTAGTGTTGCATATGAAGGAGCATTTACACCTAACACATTCACCATATCATTATGAATTCTTGTCTCAATACTCTTTTTGTATTTAAATATTTAATGACACCACGAATTTCTAATTTTTCCAATGTAAAAAAATCGCGGATGCGTCTTTTTTGAACACCTGTTTATATATAGAGGAGTAGCCACATTGAAAACAAGATTAACATGTGTTCATATCACAGATGGAAGTTTCCAAAAAACTTAACTTTTTTCTTTTTATACCGCGCTTTCTCTTCTAGGCTAAGAAGTTTTCGAACCATTCTCGTATACAGATATCATGACACCTAGTTCTATAACGGTCGGTCCATAATTAATCAAAGCTCTCATATAAATCTTTTTAACCCTTTCAGACCGTGATGCATCGATTGTGCGGGTGGATTTCGGTTTCAATACTTTTGCTTCTGTTAACCCAATGAAAATCGACCGAGATGCATCAATAGTGCGTGTCCTGAAAAACCTTAAGTATATAAAAATGATAAAACCCAATCACTCATTATATTTTCATACGCTATAGAGATTATTTACGAGCATTCCAAAAATTAGAAAAAAAATGCCTGGTAGTTTTGCGTCTGGTCTGAAAGGGTTAAAGTGTTTATAGCGAGTTAAAATACAACCTTTAAAAAATATTTATATGCACAGAAGTCATGCCACGAAATTTTTGAATGACCTGTTCATAATAGGTCATACATCCCATACAGCGGTCATTTATGAAAATCTGTTTTTAAACATATTTATACTACACACAGTATAGGCTTAACCGACTATACTTTCTTACGTGTTAGTTTTTAAAAAAAATTCGACTCTCTCAAAATAAAAGTTTCTGGATAAGATAAAGGTAACTTTATGCTGTAACTATAAGTAATATATTCTTATCGAATTTTAGTCTGTTAAGACTTTTAAGACGACGCAATAATTATTTTCTTTTATATTATTGATTATCTTCTGGATATTTATGTACAAGGTTTATTTACTTAAAATCAAAAACCGTTTCAACAACCATAAATATGCAAATCAATGAGTTTACAATAAAACAATATTTAAACAACTGGAAGCACTTAACATGGTAATCTACATGGAACAGCGATGTCATAAAAAATATTTACAGTCTTTTAACAAGTTGTTATAAAACTTCTAATAAAATTTAAAATCAATCAGTGAGAAAGCAAATCTCACAAGAGACTCTAAACACTTACGAACATTTTCTAAATAAAATTTATGAAACATAAAATTAATTGAAAATATTTTAAGGAGGAAAAGTAGAAAGCAGAGAAAATCTTATGACAGAAACAATGTCATAAAAATCAACCCTTTGTAACCGCAAAAAGATTTCCTAACACAAATTTATTACTTAACCACACACACACACACACACACACACACACACTTATATAAATACACATACATATATATAAAATGCTTTCCTTAAAAAAAAACCCTTTTTTAAGACAGTCATACGACCCTAATGGCTGTACTCTGGCAGAACCACTCAAACACACTCAGCAACACACACTTACTTTAGCACTTGTTAAGGAGTACTAAAAAATAAGAAAATTATATTTTTGGTACTTACTTACATACTTACTTTGGTTTTTATTTTCGGTTTTGGTATGTGTGTAAATAAACTAATATTTACCAAAACAATTTTCAATTTTCTGCTCTAGCAGTATGAGTTTTACTTAGTTTAGAAAAAAAGTGAAGAAAAGGAGTAAAAAACCCTAAAAACTTGTAGCAGGAAAACTGTAATTGGTTGGTTAAGGAAAGTAAGAGTGTCGATTACTTGTTTACCACTTGTAAGTAGAATAAGAAAAGATACTTTCTTTTTATCATTTATTATTTTTATACATTTTTTTGCTGTGCTTGTTGTTGTCTGTTTTGAAAACCATAAACACTACAATAAACATTCTTGCTCTTAGATCATGTCCTTTTGCATGTCACTCAATTTCGAAACGCAAATACAGTATGTGTTCTTTTCATTTACTTTTGATACAATGTCACAGTATTAAATACACACGTCCACCCCTACCGCATTAGATGGTGAAACCTTTTCTTGGGTACACTCAAAGAAATGATGATGATTGTATTCCAATACAAAAATCTGGGTAAACATTTAAAGAATTTCTTACAATTTCGTCAAGTTTGACAGGTTATTTTAGCAATTAACTAAAGTATAATCTTCCTTCAAATAATCTTGATAATTTTGACAGATTTGGGATCTTCAAAATCAACGAGCAATTAAGAAGCCTTTGTATTCTGATGAGCAGATGGCTGCTTTATCAAGCGATTAACCTCATTGGATTATTTTTTGTGGCACTATGTTAAATATAAACATAGAGCCAATCGAATCGATTACTGTCTTAAACTCAAATTCCGTGAGATGATCAATAAAATACATTCGCAATTTTGCACCAAATGTGATTGAAAATTTTCATAAAACTATTGACATTTTTTTGTGGTGTTTATATAATTTGTGAAATAAATTAATCGTGCACTAAGTTAAGCACAGCGATAAATTTATTAACATTTTCAAATTCAGGTAGTTTTTAAAAGTTAGATTAAACTAATTATGATTACAGAGAGTGCTTTTCACTATATCAAAAATTCTTAATACTTCCTTAATATGTGTAAAAGCAAATCCTGTAATATCAGTACTCGGAATATTATTACAAATCTATCAGGATGGAAACACTTATCGGGAAATCGCAACAGCCTTAAACGTTTTAAAAACAATGGTTTTTCAAGCGGTGAAATATTTCACAAAGCATTCGACTACAGAAACTGTGGCACGTAAAAAAAGAAGCGGTATTACGATAGTTCGTTGAGATGCACTGAATGTGCGCGAGTCGAAAAACAAATTGCATAAATCAGCAAATGAGATTCGGTCTTTAGCCAAAATGAGGCAAAACCATCCGCAGATACAGTAAAACGTCGATTGCGAGAAGTTGGACTGTTTGGACGAATTTCGCGAAAGAAGCCATTATTGTCTAAACGTAACCGAAAGAAGAGACTTGAAATCGCAAAGTAGTACCTTCCTGTGACGGAGATTATTTTCATTATTAGAGTCTCTCCAGATGGAAAAAAAATGTTCGCCGGCCAAAGTGGAAAGAATTTGATGCAAAGTACACCCGCGCCACTTTGAAGCATGGATGAGGTTCTATAATGCTGTGGGGTGCCATGTTCTCACGTGGTGTTGGGCCACGGTACAAACCTAAGGAAAATATAAATAAGTTTCAGTATGCAAGAATTCTTAGTGATATAATGATTCCATATGCTAATAAGAACATGGCAGTAATATGAATATTTCAGCAAGACAACGATCCGAAGCAATGGTTTTTTTAACCGGTCTTCATGCAGTGATCTTAACCCGATTACAAACTGATGGCAAGTTGTAAAAACGAAATCTCTTTGCATAACAAAAATAGCTTGGGAAGCTATTCCAAGTAGTGTATTTAAAAATTTGGTGACCTCAGTGCCTCGCAGATAACGATAACAATTGATTTGCAACAAAATATTGCTTAATTATTAACAAAATACTTTTTTTTGTAAAATCTGTGGTATGTAATTAATTATATGCGCAACTGATATCAGTATTATTTGAAAATATGACTCACAGATTTAAAAACAATAATTCATTTGACACACTTTGCAGTTATTTTCTAGGAGTAAAATTTAAATTGACTAAACTAAGACAAATTTTTTAATTTTTTACTTTACTCTTCACAGTAATACAGTCAAACTGTGAATGGATTTCGAATAAATTCTTTGTTTTATTTTGTTTTGTTTTGAAAATACAAGTTCTCGTTGAAAAGTAAATAAAAATTTGCTGACATAACTTTTCTCGAGTGTAATCACAAATAGGCCAAGGAAGGAATTTTTTAAATTGATTGCTTTGTATCATTTTCTACTTGCAAAATATCTTAAGGTTGTTTTGTTTTGTACAAGTATCTCCTCAGTCTTTAATACTTAAACAACTAATAACTTTAAGTGGCCAAAGTAAACACAAACAGCCTACAGTAAACACTGGCACGACCGGACTAACTAAAGGATTAAAAAGTGTAAACTTAATTAAATATTAAAATCAAAACATAACACCTTTACACAATCAAAAGCTTTTACTGTTGCCAGTTTCTTATTTGTATGTATGTATGTATGTACGTAAGTATATGCAAAAGTGTTGTATAAATATTAAGTGAACATTTTTGTGCTGACATCATAAGAAAATTATCATGTGCTTTTCTTTCAACACCAGCACAGCAAACAAACGAGCAAGCAAATACCTTTAAGTGTTTTTTGTGTTCTTGGTGTTGTTTTTGTTTTAGTTGTTATTGTATGACCTCTGTTGTTTTGTTTGCTTTGTAACCCCTTCTTAACACTTTAGCATTAGTTTAGCGTATGCATAGGGACTTTTGTAGTTGTGTGTCAGTGTATGTATGTAAATGCTGTTGAATGAAAATCTATTATTTTTTGTTGATTAACTTCTAAACACAAAATTGATTGTCATATTAAATAAGCTTACTAAGGATATTTCATGTTGCCATTACAGTTTGTGTTTTTTTTTCCAATAGATTCTAGTTGAAATTGATTATTTTGTGGGTGGCTGGCGTTTAGAGGTTTAAATTTTATACAAAATATAAATTAATTAAAAATAAACAGAAAAGTATTATTTAGAAGTTGTTGTAGTAGGGGTGTAATTAAACATTTTAAAGTTCAAACAAAATTACTAAATGAACTGTTAAGTAAAAGGGTTAGGTACTATCTTTTATTGTTAAAAAAAAAACTTTAAAAAAAACTTAATTTTTTGCGAAAAAAAACTAAAATAACTAAAATTAAAGGCAGGGCTCGTAAACAATTTAGTAATTTGAAGGTGGATTCACCCATTCGTACAAAATATTTGTGCGAAGAAAGATTTTTCATATGGAGTTTGACGCCTCTCGTTTAACATTTTGTCCGGTCCCTATCCAGCATACCAATCCATTAACAGAGATGTGTTACGGAAACGTAGAGGTTCTGATTCAGGCCTTAATATAGGAACAGCTAAGGATATATTCAAAACTTTTTTATCCCAGGAGATGTGCGATATAATTTTGCGTAAATAAAAATTTAGAAAATTTTGACGCTTGCAATCGGCCAAAGAAAACAAAAGATCAAAAAATAACCGTTATTTTTAAATTTCATGAGTTACGTATGTATGATTTTCGCTTTTTTTCTGTTATGTTGGTACACATGTCTGTTATATATGTTGGTAATATCAGCCATTTTGGATTGTCAGTTTGTTTTTGACTGATAAAAAGGTTAGTCGTGTTTTGGTGTGCTTTTCGATTTTTTACTATTTGAAAAAATGGATCAAAGAAACTGTATTAAGTTTTGTGTAAAAAATGAAATTAAATGCGCAAGGACATTTGAGATGTTGACTGTGGCGTTTGGCTAGTGCACTAAGAGCAGAACACAAGTTCAATTGTAATATAACCGGTTTTAGAAAGGCCGACAAGATGTCAATGACGATGCACGTCCTGGTCGCCCAGGCACGTCAACAACCGATAAAAACATTGACGCAGTGAAGAAAATGATTTCGGATAATCGTCGAATCACTATCAGAGAGGTTGCTGATGATGTTGGCATATCGCTCGGCTCATGCCAAGAAATTTTTACGGATGTTTTAGGCATGAAACGTGCGGCAGTGAAGATTGTTCCAAAATTGTTAAATTTTGAGCAAAAACAACGTCGCATGGACATCGCTCAGGAGCTGTTAAACATCATCAACGACGATCCAGATTTCCTACAAAAATGTGATAACTGGTGACGAATCATGACATTGAAACCAAAGCCCAATCACGTAGCACCCCAATATAAATAATATTTATGAACAACTCTTTAATTCTAAAATTAGCTTTAATTATAAATTATTAAAATAATGAAAAAGGTACGTGCTAAATATTTTCAAATAAAATTGAATTTCATTTTACATCTTTATCCGTTAGCGATAAATTTCAGTCATTGTACTTCCCTTGCACCATTTTTTATGAATTACCACTTTTACATTTTACTACAATACATTTAATAGCACACTCAACTTTTTTTTAATGTGACTCTTATCAATTTTTGAATTCATTATTAACATTATGTTTATCAGTGGAACCTACTGGCACGTTGACTGCACCATGAAATAGTGCCAAATGGTAGCCATTCATACAAGAAGCTTCATCAAATAATAAACGTATAAAGTCGTCCTCTTCGCTCAAAATGTCTAACTGAATCTACATAGTCGTTTATTGATATAACCAACAATAATAAAAAAAAGGAGATGAAAAAAAGTGCAAAGTGCCATCACATAAAATGGCCGGTAGATATCTTTTCGTTTCTAAAACGTGTTAGTGTTACTTAATGCCATTTTTAACTACAAACGAGCACGAGTTGAATGAAAGGATGTAAAGATGGCAGGACAGCTTCGTTGCTAAAGCTCTCCTCATAACCATCATCAACGACAACAACAAAAACAAAAAAAAAAAAAATCGAAATGGCTTTAAACGAAACGTAACTACTACTAGTTATTCAATTTCTTGGGGACTTTGTATAAGTATATGTACATAACTGTTTGTATATGTATAAGTTTAGGTGTATCCGTGTGTTGACATTATAGGCTTATCAACAAAAGGTTCTTCGTTTCTTTTTTAAAGCTTATTGGACGTGTTTGGCATAACAAATCAATAACAAAACCTACACACAAAAAAAATCTCTAATATTGTTAAGTACTTTTTGTGTTGTTAACAAAAACATAAAGTTTTTTTTATTTCGGAAACTTTGCTGCTTCTGTGATTGAATTAAACAAGAAAGCAGCAATATTTCCCATGACCTTGATTAGCTACTCAAATCATGTTGAAATCCTTTTTTTTTTTCTTAACAAAATCTGTTTTTTTGTGCATTTTATGGTATTATAAGAAAAAAAAGGTTTATTTTAAACAATTCCAGTTATAGATATTTTGTTTTGTGTTTTTATGTATTTGCCCAGCATATTTTATGAAATTCTATTCAATTATTTTATTATACTTGATGACTTTATTTTTATCTTTCAGTGAATATTTCTAGGCTTAACATTATCTTCTTGGATAAAGAAGAGGATTTTAATTGCAAATTTTTCAACAGTTTTATGGTTGGTGACGGCGAAGACTTAGTTTGTGGCCATGTCTAGCCAAATTAAATGAAGTATTTATAAGGTACTCGTAAAAGCTTTTGGTGTAAGGATTTTGTTAAGAAATTTTAATTGGACATAAACCATTGTCTCTACACTCATTTACTTCATGTTTACAGTTTTTGTATTACTCTCATCTTTTCAAAAAAAGATTTTTTGGTTGTCAACCGTCTTGAAATGAAGGAGCAAAACACATATTATGGGAATTTTTTATAATTTGAATATCTTTTAAACGATCTCTGCAAGTTTTTTTTTTTGTGTTCTATAGAAAAAATTTTCTACAGAAAAAAATTTATTTGTACAAAATATTTTAAATGCATTTCAATTGCGGCCTCAATTATTGAGGCAAGTTTGCCAACAATTAATCCATTGTCAAAAGTACAAATAAAATATTTAACTTAAGGTTAAGATTATTAAATTACAAAAAATATGTATAAAAACTGGTTTACAAAAAAATAAAAAATTACAAAAGCCTTTCAACGTTGTTAAATAAATGTTGTTTACAAGACGATTTAAATAGTGAAACTCGATTGATTGACTACAAATCTGCATGCAAATTATTGAATTTTACAGCACCCATGCAATCAATGCATTGCTTGGTAGTTTCTAGTCTACATCGAGCAATTCTTAAATTTTATCTATTTCGTGTGTTAAAACTAAATTGCTGTTGAGAAAATCCCATGGTTTGGTGATCAATATGGTTAATGCATTTAAAAACAAACATTAACACCTGATACTCATGCAATCCATAAATTGGTAAAATTGTTTTTCTTATATCTCTGTACAATGTGACAGTTGAATTCAGTATGGGTAGTTTGTTTGTAAACAATTTTGAATGCTTTGTTTTGCATGCATTGAAGCAATTTCAGTCAAATGTTATTTTCATTGTAAGCATATATAATTGCTAAGTAATTCAAATGCGATTGAATCAAAGATTGAAATATCATCATCCTTGATTTAACATCCAGTTTATTTTTAAATTTATATACAATTCCAATTGCTTGAGCTTTTTTCCTTTTCCAATCGGTTATATGTATATTCCATGACAAGTTATTTTGCAATGTGATTCCCAAATACTTAACGGCATGGGTTTCGTAAACAGCTTTTCCATTAATAAACACATTGAAATCACTATTTAAACTTAAAGAATGTAGACCACAGCGTATTAATTTGGTTTTATCAGGGTTAAGAACTAATCGATTTAATATAGACTAAAAATAAATTTCTTCACGCTGTAATATAAAATTAAGATAGGTATTGTAATAGAAATTAATAATTTGCTTTAGACTAACACATGCCAAATATTAACTTAAAAAAGAATAACTAAAATTTTTAGCACAAATTTGTTTGAAGATATTTAGCTTTAAGCTATGTATAGACGGTTGTTAGATCATACAATGTTGTCAGATCTAGCAATGTGCTAGCAATGTACTGACATTGAAAATTTGTTAGAAATAGGTAAATTGTCAGTTCAGACGACCTTACAATTTCATAGACATACAATTGTCACACAATGAATTTATCTGTCAACCAAAATTGTCAATTCACACGGTTGTCAGATTGTTGTGTGGTAATGGTTGTTAAATTCGTTTAAATATTGGCATGGAAAAAAAATAGTAATTGAAACAATTTTATCTACATATGTCCTAGAAAGTAGCGAGGATGAAGACAAAATAACAAAAAAAAAAAAAAAAAACGCCGCAAAGTTTGGGTGAAGGATTGAGTGCTTTAGCGACAGCTTCAATGAGTTGCGCAGGTTTACCCATTTGCCTTTGCAATCATTTATATTTTTCCATATGGAATCTGCGATTCTTGCCATAAAACAGCTTTGGGAAGTTTATATTCAACGCAACACGGATTCTACTTTTTTGCGGTAGGATTTTTGTTTCAGTCTTGATTGTTTGCTGCCTTCAGATCCTGTTGGCGACTGATAAGGCCAATTCAATTCAATTGGCTCATAGCTGCACTCTATGAAACAGGATTCATCAATAGATATGTCGCTATCCATTTATTATTTTCTTTAATTTTCTTCCACTTTTTTTTCAAAATATTATTAATAATAGAAATAATTTCTCTGACAATGCTGCCATTGACAGATGCAATAACTTTGCACATGTGCCAATTAAAAGTGTTTGACAATTGTCTTAAAACAATCCTACAATGATAAAAAAATGTGTTTACACGATTGTTAGATGTCTGACAATATTTTTATTTTACAATGCTTTTCCTTTTCTGAACATTTGTCGCACAATAGTCTGTACAAAGCTTTACAAGTGTTTTGTAAGAGCAAATATCATCAAATAAAATAAAACTAAACTTATATTGTGATTTGTCTTTAGAAAATAAAATTAAATTTTTCAAATAAATACAAAAACTGAACACATTTTATTTAGTGATTATGTCATTTCGTCAAATATTTGCCATGTGTGACCATACTTTAAGATTTCGTTAAACTAAACATAAAATTTATTGTTTTCATTTACTTTTGAAAAACTGCTTTTACGGCAAAAGGCAATTAATTTTCACTTAAATATCGAAATCAAACTACATCTAGTTTAAACTCTTTAATATAGTTATTAAATTTTCTATATTTCTCAACTCATACTAACAACCCAAAACTTATTTATAAAAACTTGCCTGTAGCTAAGTTTAAAAGATGCGATAAACAAATCCATAAAATCTTAAATACAGATTCTAAACAGAAGCAGACAAATTAATACAAAACATAAAAAATAAACACAGACTAAATGGCAATGATAAAAAATGTACATGAGTTTAAATCTGGGTTTAAAATGAAAAACAAAAATATCTTTTTTTTTTTTTTTGGAAATATTAATACAAAAAAAAAATATAAAACCAATTTCATATCTTTAGCCAACAACAACATTTACGTTGTAAGCCAATTCGTTGTCTGCAAATAAAATGATTACTTTCAACTCTTACCCTTTTGCACCACCTAACGAAGCCAGTGTCAACGTTTAAATCCTTGCTGAGCAAAAGTATGAACAGATTTTCCGTTTTTTTTCTTCTTTGGCACAAAATAACTTGCATACGAATTAATTCCAATCGAAATGAAAATCTATGCTATAGAATTTTTGCTTTTCGTTTTGGTAGCAGAGGTAACAAACAGATTATAACCAGTGTTTAAACGTGGTATTTTGTTGAGTTTCTTGCTGTTATTGGCTCCAAGTATTTTTGTGTCTAGAAAATTGCTTATTGTCATGTTAATTTTTTATGTCTCGAACAGAAATTTAATTTGTTTATTTGTTGTTGCTCTTGTCGTTTTTGTACTCGTATGTATTTGGTTGTATTTTATTTAACAAACAAAATAAATTCGATTAAATTGCTGTATAGGTACATAGTTAAAAATCAAATTTATTTTAACCTTTAGCTGAAGGTATATTTTAGTTAAATGAGAAATTTAAGTTGTTTTTAAGTAGCGAACAAATTTACGAATTTAAGGATGTATGTAATGGAGTTAATTAAAAGAGTTTGTGTTTAATTAAAAAGACGTATAATTGTATTAATACATATTTATATGTATGTATATATGTATGTATGTATATAACGCGTGATCCATTTCAAGGTTCCCTACTTTTTTAACGAAAAAAAAAAACACAGAAAATTCAAATTTATTGGGAAATGTTTATTAGCATTTGGAAGAAAATTCTTTGGCATTTATTTTTTGAAGATTATGTCTATCAAATGTTGGCCGTTGCTACGTCGCAGATGGTCTGTCCGCTGAGTCCAATTTTCGATGACTCGTTCGAGCATTTCGACTGGTAACTGGCGACTGACACGCGTGATGTTTTCCTCCGAGGCGGGTTTGTTCGCATAAACTTTAGACTTTACATATACACACAGGAAAATATCACACGATCTTTGTGCTCACCGAAGTGTTCTCTCAATAAATCCATTGATTTGATGCGATGTGTGGGAAGTGGCACCGTCGTGCTAAAACCAAATATCGCCGAGATCACGAGCTTCAATTTCAGGTATCAAATAGTCGGTTATCATGGCACGATAACCGTTGCCATTGACGGTTACGTTCGCACTGGCATCATTTTTAAGGAAATATAGACCGAAAATTCCACCCGTCGAATATTATACAATAATGATCTGAAAATGGGTGCTGGTGTTTCGAATAGTACCTATCAGTAGGCCATAAGTTGCAAAGTGCGCGAAACACATTTCTCACAGATAGTGAATTTTCGTAATAAAGTTGAATGATTTGTAAACATTGCTCAGGCGTAAATCTTTCTATTATAAAATGCAAACAATACCAAACAAAAATAGCATGACAGCATGACATGACTCACATGTGATCTGTCAAAAAAAAGGCTATTGAAAAAAGGTGATTCCAGTAGAGATGCAATTGTACAAAGCAAATATTTAAAATGAATTAAACAAAATTGCCGCTTTCAAGTTTTGATTAAAATTTCTATGATTTTATAGCTTTTGGATACACTGATTACAGATCGAGCTTAATTTGAAGTTCTGATATAAATTTCCATAAAGAAATAGATTTTGGATCCAGAATAGACGTTTTCACAGATTCATCTTATTTACTCAAAAGAACGTATAAATTATTAACCATTTTAGATTAAATATAAATTTCTATAAAAAAAAAATTGATTTTGGATACAAAATATAAAATATCACAGATTGAGCTTAGATTCTTAAAAAACGCAGTATTTACCAAGATATTAACGCTTTAAGTTTTGGTACCAAAAATTAAACCAGAAAAAAGTGATCACAGATCGAGCTGAATACAATATTTATAGAGTTATGAAGGATTTAAGTTTTGATATAATTTTGTATGACAAAATTGATTTTGTATGTTTTTTAACTCTCTAGTAACGAAACTTTTTGATTAAAATGTGTAGAATAAAACAGAAATCCTATAAATTAAACTGTGTCTGTAACTTTTTAGCTAGTAATCGTAAGAAAATTACTCGTCAGTTTACAGAAAAAGTGTGTCTGTAAAATTTTTTTTAAAAAGGTTTCCGCCTTGAACTGTCAAATATACTCACAAATATTAAAGCGGTGAGATATAATTTTAAAAATAAAAAATATTCAATTCGCAATGAATAATAAAACATAATGTATATTTTATGCACCACTTTATTAATTTTCTTTTAGCCAAACAAAGTTTTATTTTTCCATCGCGAAACTACTTTTATTTTAATGCAGATTATTTTGTAAACAGCAAACAGCCGCCGTCGTTGAACATTTTTCTAGTTTTGTTCGCCATCAACGATATTTGTGATTAGCGGTTTTAAACACTGAATTTTCGCATCGGCTTTGACATTTCTAACGTAACGTTTTAATCCCTTTTGATAGTTTTCGACATGAGTTACACACACATTTTTTTTGTCACTTTTCTAGAAACGTTGTAATATTTTGTTTCACATCTTTTCGACGCGAGAAGTTTTCACTAAAGTTACGTAACAAGGGCACAAAATAGCAGTGATCAGAATTGGGACTTTATGTTTCGAAAAAAACGTAGTATTTACCATTTAAGATTTGATATAAATTTCTATGAAAATATCGATTTAGGATCCAGAATAAAAATTGTCACAGATCGATGCTATTTTCTCAAAAAATTCGTGATTGTTTTAATTTTTTTATTTTTTATTTCAAAACAATTCGTACAGATATTTTTTTTTTTTTTTTTGTAGTAAAAAAGTAAATTATTTATCTGTACAATACAAAATCACTATTAAGCCACATTAACAATGTATACAAACAATTTGACATTATTTAACAAAGAATACCCGATCATACACTCGCATATAATTAAACTTATATATCTACACATGTAAACAAAATTATTAACCTAAACCACACAAGTACACATACAACAATGTATAGAATAAATTCATTAAATGATTTTGTATAGAGTATAATTTTTTAGCGATTATGTTTCACACTGAACTTTTAACAATTTTAACTATCAGCTGTAATAGGAAACAAGCACAAATACAATATACTACACGTATGTGTATACATACATACACTTGCACATGTTTTGTTAATGTTAAACGTGCAAAAAAAAATATTTGTTTTGCTGCATAAGAATTAAAGTTAACTTTGTAGAGATACCATGTTTAATCAGTGTCAGTTTAAAGTGAGTGTGTTTTGCAAAGGTGCTGTAAGTATGTTTTACATTGAAATGAACATTAAAACATAAATCCCTATTTAACAACAAATGAAAGTGTAATACACTAATTAGCAGCAACAATAATACAATATATGAATATAAATACATTAACACATGCGGGAAATTTGCGGAAAATAGAGAGACAACAATAACAACAGCAACAACAACAGCAATTCATAATGATAACAGTAATTAACATGTTTTATTTATATACATTTACTTAAATACTTTCAAGAACCCTTATTAAAACCTCCAGTTTGAGTGTGAAGAGTCACACTTTAATAAACACGTAATCTCTCTCTCTCTCTCTCTCTTTTCACTCTTCAGCTATCATTTTCATTCACACCTTAACTCTAGTTGTATTGTTTGTGCATGTAAGTATTATAAAAATAATATTCACACTTTGTTGTATTGTGGTTAAAGTGTGAGCGCTAAAGGTATGATGTCATTTGAAAATTTAGAATTAACATGATGAACAAAATATTGTTCCACTAAGCTCAATAAACTCAAGAAATTGCTTTAATTCCAAAAAACGTCAGAGAAATGTAAAATAAAATACAGGGTGTTTTGGGATGTATATAATTTTAAGTTGGCAACACTTTTTTAACTGGCGGCCATTTTGTCAGCTTTCAAGTGATTTAAGTTTGAAATTTAGTCTACGTCGATAAATCCGAAACGATTGAACACCTGGAGGACAAGATTCTCCGCGTTATTACCGATATATGGTCACACAAGTTGCAAAAGTCATCGAAAATTGGGCCACCAGATAAGACTACTTCTAAACCAATTATATGCCAGAAGATTATCCTTCAAATAAAGTAAATTTCATGTCAATTTAAAAAAAATATGTTTGTTTTATTCCATTTCAAAGTCATATACATCTGAAAAAACATACGATAATTTTCAAAATAAATTTGTACAATTTGGAAGCTTTGTTCAGGCGTCAGTCTATTCATGTTGAAATGCCAAGCCAAACTAAACATAAATCAATTAACAGTGTCGACAACTTAAAGTTCTATATATCTAAAAAACACACCCTTTATATATATAGGTGTGTATTAAAAAAATTAGTACATCACACGAAACTGCCCACAATTATAGGATGAGACTGAACATCACTGGATTATTTTGTTGTTGGTCTATGTTAGAAATGGAGCCTATATAGAGTCTGTGACATGTATAACGACATACTCCCACCATTTCTTCAAAATATGAATGAAGCTTTTGATAAAAGAACCGACATGACTTATTGTGGCGAACATCGGTACGATATTTATAATTATTGAACTTTATTCTATTCAATACAATTAACATTTAAATGATGTTCATATAAATTCTTTGTTTTATTATGTCTAGAGGAATTTGAAGTCAAGACGCTTAAAATGAGGCAACAAGCATTAGCTAATCTAAAACAATCGAAACTAAACATTGTCTAGAAAGTCTAATTATGCAGAACGAAAGGATCTGATCTTATACAGTATGACCAATCTAAAATTAATTGAACATGAAGGGATCATCGTGTTATACCAGAAATAAGAAAATCTACCAAAACTAGATCTAATTTAAATATGAAGAATAATATTTCTCATGTCGTTATTTTAGTGAAAGAAAACTTAAAAATAGTTAAATATAGTGTGCTTTTTCTTGGCTAAAACTTGCAAGCTTAAGTGCTGGTCCCATTTACGGTCTCTGGTTAAATATGCTCAAAAAAAAGGAAATGTTGCAAGCATAAAACAGAGTCACATGAACTCTTTTAGAAAATATGCAACTTGTACAGTAAAATATTTAACATATTTACAATTAATTATTTCAAGGTTCTGCCAGTTAATATGTAGTTGTAATTACTGCTGTTTGTTGCCATTGTTTTGCTCTACATTTTAATCATAGATGGTGTTTTTTTTTGCAATTTTTTCTTTCTCGCTTTACACATGTAAATGAATAATTTGTTTAATATTTTCATATTCATACTGTGTACAATGTGTGTCCCGTAGGCATTAAATAATTTAGCATATACATACATACAGAAGTGTGAAAGCATGTTACTGTCTGTATGAGTAAAACACATACTTGCACACTAACACGTCACTTAAAAACACTTGTACTTTTACTGGTTAAATACAAACACATATACTCATATATACAAGCTAATAGAAACACATACTGTATTTTCCAGCTACAAACAGGCCAGCAGACAGACAGACAAACCTTAGCTATACACTTTAACAATGTTGGTTTTTGTCTTCACGCTTTTGGGCGTTATTTAGTGGTAGTGGTGGTGGTGTTGTTGCTAGTCAGCATATGAGTGAGAGAATCCTTACTAACACTCATTAAATAAGTAACACACGGCTGGGTATGAGTTTAGATGCAACATACAGCATTAATTTGTTTAACAATGTTGTAAGTATCTAAGTATTTGTTGCTATGTTTAGAAGAGAGTTCCACACACACACACTTAGTACTTAGAACAAGTATGTATGTTCTATTTCATACTTTTGATCCTCCAAGGATGTCATGTCATTTTATGTTCATATTATGTTTATATGTCTAAACAATTATCTTTAAGGTATATATAATTATCAACACAGAAACACAAATTTACTTACCACTACATAACACTTACATACTTACAGTGAGCTGTATGAACACACCTTATATCTATATAATATTAACTAATACTTCCGTACAACCACATTTGGTTGTATGCCTCAATTGCGTGTAAATTTAATTGACTTTGACATTTTTGCCATTTTAAAGACATGCTGTTAATGGGCTTATGAGTAATTTAGGCTTTATTGGAATTATGTTCGCAAGCGTAGAAGATGTTATATTTTGGAATAACACTTCTTTACTTTTACTTTTTATAAAATATTACATTTAAATATGAAAAATAAGATATTTAAAACAATCTTATCTATAAAATAACTGACTTTTTTAATACAATACAATATAATGGTCCCAAGTAAAATTTTAGAATTTATCCACAAGCACACGTAGTGAATGGCATGTATCATTTAAAAATAAACGGCTTTAAAACGATAACTTTGTTTTTTAAAACAAAATAAAGCAAAGAATTTACATTAAAGTCATTGAAATATTAATTGCATTCGATAAGGTAAAGCTTGGTAATTATAAATGAAAAATTATGTCTAAAGGATATCGACCACATATACCCATAACTATTTTCAATCACATTTTGGTGGTTCTATTTCTATAATTATGTTACGGATTTTAAATTTTAGGCCAGCAAACGATGTGTGTACCCAAGGTACCCGGGTACCTTTGGCGTTTTTAGTCAAAGTTTTTCATTGAAATTGATAACTTGTATATCTGAAACTTTTTGAGAACTACTAACTTTCAAATAATTTAGTTTTTTTGCAGCCGTACGCCTTGACTTTTTTTTGTAATTTGCCTGAGAGACCAATTTACTTTTAACACCCTTTAATGCGCACCAAGGTACCCGGGTACCTTTATGTGTTTTATATGAGAAAGCGGCCATTGCAAGTATATTATTTGAAGTTGTTAGTAGCTTGCAAACCTTAAGGCGTTAAGAAAAATTATATATAATATATCTTAACTAAGCTCCAACAATGTATTTAGTGCGAAAATGATTTTTCTCTACTTAACTCTCATATAGGTACCCAGGTAATAAGGGTTAATGTAGCATCACAAATGGGCATGGAAATCAAGTCATAAATACTACGTCTTTAGTAAGAATATGTCTTTAGTAAGACTACGTCTTAAGTATGACTTATTTTTTATTTTTGCATCCTGCATATATGCCGAATGGCTCAACGGGAAAAGTTCTAAGTAAAATATTTAAATCAATTTTTATACTAAATAAAAACAAAAACTACGTCTTTAGTAAGACTACGTCCTTAGTAAGACTATGTCTTTAGTAAGACTACATTTTAGTATGACTGCATCTTTAGTAAGACTAAGTGTTTATTAAGACTACGTCTTTAGTAAGACTACGTATTTAGTAAGACTATGTCGTTAGTAAGACTACGTATTTAGTAAGACTATGTCGTTAGTAAGACTATGTCTTTAGTAATACTACGACTTTAAATAGACTACGTCTTTAAAAACTACATATTTAGCAAGACTACATAATTAGAAAGAATACGCCTTTAGTAATACTACGTCTTTAGTAAGACTATGTCTTTAGTAATACTACGTAAGAATTAGCTTAACCTAAAAACCTTATTAGAAATAGATTTATGAACCAAAATGCACAAGACAATCTGAAGCAAACAGTTTCTTTAGTAATGCATGAAAACAAGTGTCATATTTTAAATTATGCCACTGTGCTTTTTTAATGCACAGATAACTAGTAGGATGAAATTATTTTAAATTATTAGCAACTCTTATTCCCATTAAGAACAAAGTCAATATTTCTTTCTGATCAACACAAAAGGAAAAGTTTCTTGATAGTTTTTTTGTTTTAATGTATTATGAAATGAAGCCCAAAGAAGAAAAAGTTTTTAGCTAAAGGAAAAGGAAATATGCAACGCATTATGAGTGTCGAATTGTAAATGAAAGGAAAATTAAGTTTATTTTTCGTTCGGAAATAATAATGATAATCACTGTAATCAGTGATAAAACTACAAAAATATTATTGGAATAAATTTAATTGATTTTGTGGTTGGTAATAAATAATTCAATAAAAAAGCCAGTAATTACCAAAAAAAAAAAAAATAAGTTAGTGTTTCATTTGTTTGAAAAGAAAAAAATATTATACAAAAACAAAACTGAATACTAATGACTGAAGTCTTCTGTTGTACTACCTTTTTCTTGTTAAATAATAAATAACCCTTTTTTTCATTGAGTTAATTTAAAGGGAAATTAGAAAAGGGTAAAAAAATATCCAGGAATTCATATTCTACTAAATTCTTTTGTTGGTGTTATTTACAAACAAATCTGGAAAAAATCAACTGAAATAATATAAAAGAAAAAAAAAACGAAATCAACAACCAAAACAATTCAGTCGTCAACCAGGAGGCAGACAAAAAGCTTGTTCAACAAAATGTATTTTAACAGCTTAACTATTTTTGTAGGAATGTGTATTGCCGTATTTTATATATGAAGTTTTTAAAGTCACGCAACAATTACCGGTGAAACGTGCCTTCTACTCGAAATACATTACATACACACTTGTAGTTAAGTTAATAGTATGGAAGCATTATTATGACATGCATGTTCATAATGTTGCTACACAAAATGTAAGAAAAAAAAGGTAATCACACAGCAAATTTTATAATAAATAAATGAATGAGTTTAAAAAAAAGTGAAAATCAGTAGAGAACACAATTGTTAAATAAATTAATGAATGAAAATTATGAACTGCCCTTGCACGGCCTCTACTCAACCAAGTGCCTGGTAATTGAATAATTATGGGTCATTGTGTAAAATGACTACTATTTAATATGTTGTTGATTATAGGCTGTTTTCAATGGCATAATTTTATGTAGATTTTTTTGTTTTTATTGCTTTCATTCATGAAGACTACAGGAAATTTTAATTTTCTACAATAAATTCTAAAAAGTTAAAATTAAATATTTATATATTTGATACAAATAAAAGTATTTGAAATATTCCTAATGTAATCTATTGAATTAAATACTTTACGTAGTCTTTCTAAAGATAAATACTTTATAAAGAGGTAATACTTTTTCTGAAAACATACACTTTTGAAAGACATAATAGTATTTCTAAAAACGTAGACTTTCTATATAATTATATTTATATAGTTGACTATAATATTTAAAATTCCTTCCTAAATTTAAGTCTCTAATAAACTTCCCATTAACACCTCTTAAATTGATTATAATAAAAAAATTTACATAAAATCTACGTTAAAGAAAAAACCGTTATAAAACATTTCCTGTTCAACACTCACTTACAAAGCCGTAACAAACACATTAAATCCCAAAACGGAAGAGCAGCACTTCCACAATCAAATTCAGTTACAAAAACAAAATAAAAAAACACACACCAAACAATAATTATGAAGCTAAAGACTAGCAAAATCTTTTTATAAAGCAGGGGTTTTTCCAGCTACTAATGAAATATGGTCAACATGTTTCATTTGGTGTTTGCCGCCTCCCCCTCCTATTTGAAAAGCGACAGCAAGCACTGGACAGCATAATTGCGTGACTTATGGTTACAATTTGTTAAACATTTTCGACTCATTAATGAAGTGGAGTTTGTGTTTTTATGAGGAAAACTGTGAAAAATTTCAAAGTTTAATAGGGATGGTTTTGGTGTTTTGTTTTATGTGTTTTGAATGTTTTTGATTAACACAGGTTTTAATCAATTAGGCGTTTTTGTTTAAGGAGACTTTTTTAAAAAAGTAGCGCTGGAAAAATACCAAAATAAATACGATTTATATTATGCCAAGCCTTTAATAAGACTATGTTTAAATAAACTTATTTCATTAATAAGTTCAAGAAAACATCTAAGCTATTCCAAATAAGTAATGGTGGACCGAAATGTTTTGCTATAATAAATATATTAATTCTTCTTAAATATTAATACATTTGTGGTCCAAAGTATTCAATCATAATCGTAAAAGTATTCACTACATAAATCACCTGACAGCTGACAAAATGGCCCCTAGTTAAAAAAGTGTTTTCAACTTAAAGTTGGCAAAAAAACATCCCATATATATCGGGAACTGCCTGGTAGCCTGGAACGTACTAAACATTTCTTTTATTAGACCACGTCTTTAATGAAACTTCGTCTTTAATGAAACTACGTATTTAATAAGACTACGTCTTTAATAAGACTGCGTATTTAATGAAACTACGTATTTAATAAGACTACGTCTTTAATAAGACTGCGTATTTAATAAGACTGCGTATTTAATAAGACTACGTCTTTAATAAGATTACGTCTTTAATAAGACTACGTCTTTAATAATATTACTGGAAATGCTGTCAAAAAAGAAAATAGGCAATCGATTTGGCTATCGAGTGATGATAACAACATAATTGTGGCCAATTATTGAAGATGTGAATATTACTCACATTTCGGCTTAAACATGCGCGACATGATTGATCATCATTAGTGCCGCCATTTTGCTAAAATTAAACTAATAATTTGTATTAAAGATTCGACATCTGAATGCATGTTGGTGTTGCACAACTGTCCAACATGATTTTCCTTTTATAATTGTGAAAACTTTCTCTCAATACAAATTTTATTGATTTTCATATACAAAGCATTTTGTTTTATTTTGTTTCGAAAGATAAAGTTCTTGTTGGAAGTCCTTTTAATATTATTATAATTACATTTATTTTTAAAACGCTTTTCTTAAAACCTGTTTCAAATAATAAATCACTTTATCATTTACGGTGGATACTAAACGTATGTGAAATATTAATTATGTCATGTTAATCATACGTAAAATTGTCGTAAACCCTTTGGCCCTGACAACAGCTTGTCCTTACAAAACATATGCTTAAATTGATAACCAACAACAAATAACATTAATTCAAAAATATAAAAAAGTAAATATAACTAATCGACCCTATTCCATTGAATTCATTCACCAGTGAAAATCGATTAATCTTTTAAAATTGATTTTCATTCAATCAGACATAATTTGACTATTCAATTGAAAACAAAAAAAAAGCAAACGAAACGTTTTTCTTCTTTTTTTTTTGCATTCCGAACAGCAACACACAACACGATTTGGCATTAACAATTGATTATAGTCATACTCACATACATACACTCATGTATATCGAAAGTAGTCTATTAAGTATGCAACACACACGCATGCAACAGACATAGAATAATAAAAAGTAAAAAATTCTTTTCTTCCTGTTTGTATGGGTTGTTTTTCTTGTTGTTGTTTATCGTTTCATTTTCATGAAAATTTAGTAGATTTCTACCGTTAAGTGTTTTGTTTAGCTGAACACAAAAACGACAACAAATCAATACAGTGGAAATAAATGAAAATACAGCTGAATATGAAAATTGTTTAAAGATATTTAGGATTGTCTTAAATAAGTATATCTATACAAGTGGGCAGATGTGCAGCTATTAATTACATTTTTGTATTTTAAATATAAATTTTGTAGGGTCTTGTAAACAGTTTTTAAATTGAAAACAATTCAGTCTTTAATTATTTATATGCAATTTTCAAATGTTATAAACTGTAAATATATCTTGTAACCACCATCATCATTGTTAGTAAAATAAAATGTTTTTAATATTTATTTCATCACCGCCGAATTCATTTATCCACTCAGTTAAATATTTGCTGCAGCTTATTTGTATTGCACAATTTATTGACAATATTTTAATATTAAAATACAAAATGTGGATACAATCATCAACAACAATACTCTTATGTGGACAACACACACTCTGTTTACTACACATTTTATGTACAATGTAAAAGTACACGTGAGTGCTTGTTGTAAAAAGTACATTCTGTTTAACTTACAAAAAAAAAAAAAAAACAATTGTTTGAATGCAATTGTTTTGTATCAGTAGTCAGTGTAAACAACTTTACCATTGGATATTCAAATATATGAAATATAAATAAAGGATTTTTCAACAAGAATTTTGTTTTCTAACAGGGACAATTTGAATTAACATTGAAATTATGACATTTTACTTGTTGAATTCAATTTCACTTGAAATTCGTATTAAAATATTAAAAAATAATTTAAGCACAACGGGCTGGATTTTAGTCTATGATGATCATCAATTGTCTGTATACATTAATAAGACAAATTGTCGCAGTAGGGCTTCTGAAATTTCAAGAGAAAATATTGAGAAGGTTTGCTTGCAGAATGTGACTCTGTATGGTGTGCTGTGTTGACTGGCCCACCACTGAAAATTCAAATGGAAATGCGGTAACGATTGCAAACCATATTTTCCAAACGCATAATTCCACAAAATTTAGCTGTTAATTGAGCGTCTTAATCAGAAGACTTAACACAACTGGATTAGTTATTGCGCGACCAAAAAAAATTCTTGTTTGATTTTATTTGAAAAACAAAGTTCTGGTTGAAAAATCCTTTATTATTAAAACTACTCCAGAGTAAAATATATAAAACAGTTACTTAATGATTATATTTTTCTCAGGGTCAATAAGAGACATTGGCCAAATTTTTTCATTGTTTAAATTTGTTTTCGTGGTAAAATTAGGTCTTCCGTTTAACACTATGGTGCTTTTCTAGACAAATTATAATATAAATACACAAAGTTTTTTTATTAATATATTTTTCAAAATTCAAATGACTTCACAACCAAAGATTCTTTTCCATTTCCCTAATCCTCAGACTTTTTTAATTTCATCTATTCCCTATTCACTTGTAGATATTGCAAAGCTCTATTCATTCTGGAATAGGCATCTAAGAATATTACCTCTTATCACTTTAAAAAGCGATGGATTAGAACCAGCAAATTGCCAAAAAGAATAAAGATCTACGAGAAGTTTACTTAAGAAGTTAAGTTAGCTAATATCATGGGTATATCAAATCATCGAGTCCATTTAATTTTGCGTGAAGAACTACAGATGAAAACGATTTTTGCAAGATGGGTGCTGCATTTGTTAACTAAAAATGCATAAGAATGAAAACTTCTCCAGCTTGTTTGGATTGTTTGAAGAAAAATAAAATGGATTTTAAGCGTCGTTTCATAACTGTTGATGCGACATGGATCCACTACTATACTCCAGAGAAACAATAACAATCCAAGCAATAAACTGAAGCTGGAGGAAGTGTCTTAAAGAAGGCATAAACAATTCAATCTGCTGGTAAGGTTATGGCAACGGGTTTTTGGGACTTCAGAAGCATTTTATTGATTGACTATCTGGGGTAAAAGGGTAAAACAATAAATTCAGAATACTAATGAAACATTTTGGATCAATTATATGTTGAACTTCGAGAAAAACGTCCTGACTTACAACACCAAAAAATTTGTTTTATCCAGACAACGCACCAGCGCACAAGAATGTTTTAACAATGGCTAAAATCGACGAATTAAAGTACGAGTTGCTTGACCACCCACCTTATTCTCCTGATTTAGCTCCCAGTTACTTTTACAGGTTCCCAAATCTAAAAAATTCCAAGCTGGCAAGCGTTTTACTTCAAATGAAGAAGCAATTACAGTTGTAAACCACTATTTTGAAGGCCTTGAGTAAAACTATTTTATTCAAAGGATATAATTGCTAGATAAGCGTTGGACTAAGTCTATTGAAGTTTCTGGAGATTATATTGAAAAATAAATATATTTTTGAAAAAATTAACTATTTCCGAGTAAATTAATATTCAAATAGAAATAATTATATTTTTAAATTATTAAATAAATTTACAGTTTGTGAAAGGGTGCAACTGTTGGAAATTACAATAATAACATGTTAATATACAAAATATAAATGATGATGCCACAAAAAAAGCAAACAAATTAAATTAAGTTTTTGAAAAACTTTAATTTATCATCCATCAATCGATTCTTTTAAATCCCAGGTTCATACGCAATTATACGCTTTGAAGTGTTTTTTGTTTTGTTTTTATTGTTGTTGGTTTTATTAACAATTTAACATATTATTAACATTGTAAACATATTTGAGCATATTTACTTTCATTTGTTGTTTACACGCACAACACAGAAATTCAAGTACTTTTTTTTATTTAAGTGGCTGTTTAAATAATTTGTTTAACAGACTTGTTTGCAACTGAAAAGAATTGGGAACGCAAATGAATCGTTTTGAAATATTTTATAGGGGTATTGATGTTATTTTAATTGTCAATTGTTGTTTAAAGTTTAAACAAATTATCTGACCTGTATTGAACTCAAAATGTGAGCTACGGACCACAGAGAAAAAATATAGTGGTACATGTTTACCACCACAATGTCAACATTTTTATAAGTTTTTCAGCAATATTATGGTCAATGTATTATTTATATGTTTGCGGTAATCATAATATGGTTAAGTCAAGATTCATGATGAATCCATTTCTTTGTTTATGATAGAGAACAACATAATATGGTATAATATTTCATCATAAAACTGATCACCATAAAATTACATAGTTCTATAAGCATATATATGATTGCTTTAATCATGTGAATTGCAACTTAACCATATCATGGTTGCAGAAATCATATAAATAATTACAGTGACCATAATATTTAAAAAAATGTTTAAAAATGTTGAATTTACCACAACTATGTTTTTTCTCTGCATGTGTATAGGTATATTTCCCTATTTAGTAACAACTGACAACCTTTGATTTAATAAGATATTTTTATTTCAACGACTTAGAGAGAAAATAAGAAGAAAATAATAGAATTTAAGGTAAAAGTGGAATTAAGCCGTTGAATTAAATTTAAATTCTATATCATAATATTCTTGAATGTCTAAAGAACAAACAAAGTTAGTTGACAACTTTAATCAATGCCAAAAGTTGAGCATAATTTAAAATTCCTACAAACAACCCAACCAAAATAAATGTCAGTTTTAAGTTTTTTTTCACTTCTAACTTCCCGGTTTTTTTTTTGTGCACTATTTTTAAAGGGTACTTAAAAATTGCACAAAGAATGCACCACTCCATTTATCAGTCTGTTTCCGAAAAGTTCACATACATTTACTAACACTCATGAACACCAACATACACAAACTTGCATTTGCTACGAGTATAAGCTTAAAAGCACGTAATATGCACGTATTACATGAAAATGTGTGGCGAAACCTATAAATCTGAACATTTTTTTCAACTCTTGTTATGGCACTAACACACTCGTTACTACCAACGTTAGTTCTATGAACTTTGCACTTAATACCAATACACACATGCACACACACTCACACTAACGTGCATATGAATGTGCAAACACACACATACCAATATTAAAGTATTAATTTTTTACTTTTCTAATGTACAAGAATGAAAACTCTACATAAATGCATAAACGAAAACATGAACGAAAGGATATTTTAGCAGAAACAAACACGAAAATAGAATTGAAAAAAAGTGAAACAATTTTATACCACAACAGACATTTGCTACTTATGAGAATTTAAGAAGGCGTTTAATGTAACGATACAACGCGAAAGTAAAAATAAAGAAATTATAGAAAAAAAAAATGAAGAATATTTTAGATAACAAGAAAAACCCAACAACAACTTTAATACTAACAGTTTTACAGCAAAAAAAAAAACATAAAAAAACTGAACGAAAGCAAAGTAAATGAATGCATGCTTGAGCATTTTAAGTACTTCCGACTTTAAAAGCATGTCACATCCGCTTTTTTCGGTTGCTCATTTTCTTTTTCGTTTGCTTTTCCTCCTTTATTTCATATTCAACCCACTATCAAAGTTTTCTTGTCGATTTTAATGTTGTATTTGTTATGTTGTGTTATCGAAGACTTGAGGCATGTAATTTGATGTGAAATATATCAGAAAAAGAGTTGAAATGAATTTAGCTATCTAGGAACAGTTCTATATTTAATGTTCTAAAAACATATATTTCGCTGAAAGTATTAGTTATTTTTACAAATAGAACAGTTTTATATAACCATTTTCTTAAGAACTGTGAATATAAGGACAATTTATGATTAATATAGATATTTTATTGGAATAACCTTGTTAGAAATTGTTTACAATTATTTGGCATGTAATCGAAAATGATGTAAACAGAATAAAACAATTGAAATCGTTCAAATTTTTATCTATTGGAAAGTGTAAGGCTTGGCAATTATTAAAGAAAAATTATACAGGAGATATTGTTGTAGATTTATTTATACACAATTTTCAATCACATTAAAGGAGGACGCTTTTTGAGTTTAAAGGTTGCAATCGATTGAATTGGCCCTGTATAGACTGTATCTTTATCAAAAAGTAATCTATAGCATGACCGAGGAGCTGCATTTCGTGCAATTATGCTATCGAGAAATTCGGTTTGCAATAAATTAGTTTTTACGGTGGCTATGCCACATGTGGCAATATGATGTTAAAACCGCATACATATCATCAATAATAGCTCAAAGTTTTATTATAACCCTTTCAGACCTGACGCAAAACTACCAGGAATTTTTTTATAATTTTTGGGATATGAGATTTTTACAGCGTATGAGAATATAATCAATGATTTTTATATCCTTCAAGGATTTTTAGGACACGCACACTTGATGCATCTCGATCGATTTTCATTAATATTTTTAACTGAAATATCGAATGATTTCAATTAGTTTGAAATATTTGAATTTATAATTGTTTTTAGTTAATATATGCGCACTTTATTATTTGTAAACTATTAATACTTTTGTAATTGAAGACACTTACTTACTTTCAAGGCTCATTGTGCTAAAACTGAAATGTGACTGAAGAATTTTGCAATAATTGAAGTTACGTTAAATCAAACAGAAGAGAAATGTGAGAAGCAAATATAAAAAAACAATCAGCACAATCGAGTTATGCCAGCCTATTTTAAATTGGGTTAACAGGAGCAAAAATATTGAAACCGAAACCCACCCGCACAATAGATGCATCATGGTCTGAAATGTATAAATATCTCTCGATGACGTGATCTATTCAACGTAGAAGTATTTACAGCCGAATTTTAGAAATATAATTACATAGTTAAACGTACTTTGCCCAGTATGGATTTCCTTTCCAACAGAAGAAAATGAAAAGTACAAATTTTTTTTATAAAAAAACTGGGTTTCCAGGTGCAATAGGTTATACATTTGAATTAATTTGTAACAAATTGGAGGCAGCTTCTTCTGTTGGGGATAACTTGTATTGTTTAGAGGAACCACCGCGGTAGCACGACATTAGGCTTCATTGGTTATTAACTTTCTTTTTATTTTAAATTTATAATCTGCCCAAACGTTCATCCATCCTTCCTCATTACGTGTTGGTGGTCCTAAAATGTTTAGTTCTGCAGCAAATTTGTTCCACTCCTCCTTAATGTTTATTTTATTTATGCCACTACTAAATTCTCTGGCCAAACATGGATTTTGCTCCAACAGTTACACCATTCGGCTAAATTGCCTGATGTTTGTGATTTTTGTTCTAAAACTGATTTAATAGTAATTAAAGAATCTTTTTTTACTTACTTTTTAGTGTTATCCATTTTGATAATTTTTTTGCTTATTTTCTAACTGTCGCCAACAAAAACTTTAACGATAATTTTTGCTATTTTTGACATATACATACGACACTCATGGTACCGATATTTGTAATACAATTGCCAACAGTGTTGTATTTTTGTCGTTTTACGACATTCATAATACCGATTTCAAAAAACGCCTTTTTTACGACCCTACAACTACACTCATAATAAGGTCGAATATCTAGTTGCAAAACCTTTTCTTTTTTAAAACTTCCTTTAATCTGTTTGACATTAAATTTACTGATTGTTGTGCCACTTATGCACCAATATTTTGTCATTCTTGTGTAAGAATTTCTTTTAGATAGGCCTTGCTAGATATATTATGCTTTGCCACTCTTCTTCTAAGCTAATCCCAGAGGTGTTCAATTGGTCAGCTGATTGCGGGGTTGATGCAAGAATATGTGGTACGTGGTGAAATCTACATTCGCACATCATAGGCAGTGTGCTTGGGGTCATTATCTTGTTGGAAATAAAAATTATTACCAAGACCATCAATACTGTAGGTTTATCTTTAAAATTTTTAGATACACGTGCCTGTCCATAGTTCCGTTAATGAAAACGAGGTTACCTACGCCGGTCGCCGACATACACCCCCAAACCATAACAGAAGGGTTTGACCGTCTTAACAATGTTGTTTTTTCAAGTTCGCAATTTTTTTTTCTCCGCAAGCGTATTCTGCCGTCAGACTTGAAAATATTGAATTTGCTTTCATCTGTAAATAATACAGTTCTCCAGAAATCAGAAGTTTTATTTAAATATTCTTTTGCAAAGTCAATTCTTTTGTTCTGGTTAACTTTGCTTATAAGCGGTTTTATTCGTGCGATTTGAGAGTTAAAACCAGCACGTTGAAGAGTTTTGCGCACTGCCTTTGGATTTATTTGTTTTCCAACCTCTTCTAGTAATTCTGCTGTCACCTTAAAAGACGTAATTTTGGGATGTTTCTTAATTTGTCTTACTATTTTTCTTACTTTTTTTCTCGGTGAGGTTTCTAGGTCTACCGATTTGTGGACGACTTTCAATCTGATTCTAATTAGTAATTCCCCGATTTGTGCACTTGATTTCTTTTGTCTGTACAGCTCCAATATTATTTTTCTTTCAGCCACAGTGGTTTGTTTTTATTGAGGACTCATTTTACCGACTATTAAAGTTTTCACATAACGTAGAATTAAAGAAATGTTAAAAAAAATTATTGAAAAGACGCCTACTTGTAACTGTTCTTATTTAAATTCTAATTGTGTAAATAAATATGTCCCTCTGAAAATTAGACAAGCGAGGAATTTTCAGTATCTAATAACTTTAGTATTTCTAAATTATTTACCATTTCTTAAAAAGATATAGCTTGATAATATTATTGCAATATTATGTTGGCAAGAGGTCTGTTTTTTTAATTATTAACATATGGGATTTTCGAGTGAAATTGAATTTATTGTAACAATTGTTAAAATATGAGCAAAACAAAGCTCTTTTTGAAAAACCTTAATAAACAGCCAATAATTTTCTGAACCATAAATAACTTTAGGCATAGGCGGTATAGCAAAGCAACTGAAGGGAACTCCAACAAATGAGACAATCTTAAGTTGATAATATTTAATGAAGGCAAAAGACAGTTAAGAAGGTTTTCTGATAGACATAGACCCATACATGTGTTAGATATTCAACCACTGCCATTAGTATTATGTTAGATGTGTCCTGTTTCATTTCATTTTAATCATTCAAAATACAATAGTGATACTAAATCTCTTTTTCTGGTATATTTAGCTTTAGTGCTAAATGTATGAGTGATTGTTTTCCTGTAAATTGAAATTTTGTTCCATATACTCGTACCATTGTATGTTTTTTTTTTTGTTTATATTCACATGACATAATTATACATATGAGGGAATATTTCTGTTTTAACAAATAACAACTTTCACTTAAACAATAGAAAAACGTATAAAATAGAAACAGAAGTCAACTCATTCAGTTGACTCAGTATTTTTATGGAAATGGAAGTTTAAAACACAAACAATGTTGTGGGCCTAAAGGTTTTATATATTTTATAATATTTCTCTAGATTTTTTTTAACAACTATACACAACAAATCCATACAAGTAAGAATCTGATATGGGAACTCGCTCACATATACTCGTACATACGGCCATACATGGATTTATATGTACTCGTATAAGTGCATAGAGTAGCGGAAATGATTATAATTTTTAAAAAAGTATAAAACAATGAATAAATTGCATAGTGAAGGTTTGCGGTAGTATAGAAAACAGCGACAAATAAATGCCTTATTTTATAAATTACCAAGTTGGTCAATAGTATTTTAGATAAAGAGAAACTGAAATTTTTGCGCTTAAATATGTTTTTAAGATCAACCATTAATGTAAAGCGAAGTGTAGGATCAATTCAACTTTTAAGGGATTTAGGACATGAATACTTTATTATTAATTGTTTATAACTTCTTACATTTTATTATTTTCAAACTATTTAATAAACTAACAATATCTCCTGTTGCTTTAGTCCTGTGCGATTAAAAAAAATTTTTTTTCTTTGTGCAAATGTGAATGAATGAATGACAAAAGGAAACACTGGTTTTACAAAATCATTCTGAGAATTTGATGTTGATGATGATGAATTGTAATAATAATAAAAACGAACTGTCATAGTTTGTGAAAATGTCAGGAAAACCGCAAATATTTTTTTTTCATTAAATGCAAACAACTGAAAACAATAGCATAATAATAGACAAAAAGAGATGAATAGAAATATAAAAATGATAATATGAGGGAGAACAAACGACAATTAATGCAAAATAATGACAGTATGCTGCAGTCAATGTAGGTTTTTGTCTTTGTTATTTAGCTTAGATTTCCATATGATAAAAATAATATATATTCCGATGGATGAAAAAAAAATCCAAGTCTAGCAATTAAATATAAAACAAACAATTCTAAGTCGCTTATGAATGTGTGTGTTGTTATAAGAAAATATTGTTATTTAAGAGAATGTGATGGTGATCAATTTTGAATTTAAATTTTATTAAGTTTTTTTTTTTTGGGTGTAGAAAAATTTACTGTATTTATGATATTTATAATTTTTATTAAAACTTCTGAATAGGCTTTGATATTGTTTTCTTGAATGACATGAAAAAAAGTATTTGAGAAAAATAAAAAGCATGGTGCAACTATACAAGGTGAGTGCAGTAGCCCAGCTAACTGACTTTGTTTACAATTTACTTATGTCAAAAGTAATACTTTTTCAAGTATTTTTGACAGTAGTACATTATTTTAAACAAACAAAATTCCTATTGTTTCTGTTTTGTGTTGTATTTGTTGTCGATTTGCACTCACCTTGTATAGTTGCACCATGATAAAAAGTTTATTGGGAAAAGAATTCTCAGAGAGAAGAGTCGCAAACAATAATTTTTATTTAAATTTGAAATTTTAGCTAATAACTGAAAATGGGAAAAAGGATAACATGAGAGAAAATGAATAATGAAAAGATACGATAATCAACTATTATATTGATGAATACTTTTTGGAAAGCAGATAATTAAAGAGAGAATAGTTTTAATGAAATAAACAATTTGTGTAATATTGCGCTTCGATAATAAATAGTTTAAATATTGATAATCAAAATATATAATATATATAATTAAAATACTTGAAAATATTAAATATTCTTGCTAAATTAAATAAATGAAAATTTGTGAAACTAAAATTCTGAAGAAAATAAACTAAACTAATAAATTTAAAAAAAAAAACCTTAAAAAAATTCGATAAACTAATTGGATATGCCATAATAATGGCAAATTTATAAATGAAAGCAAAGAAAAAACAATACAATTAATCAAATTTAATATATTGCTTTTGATGTCAGTGATCAATTAATATAAACAATAAATAATATTGTATATACCTACCTACAGTTAATGTTAATTATAATTAAATTTTTCTAGTTTTGTTATAAATATTGTTTGATTTAATTGCGAATTTTTAAAATTATAATTTTTTTATATAAAACATCAAATTTATAGATTATATAAACATACATACTTAAATATACACCGTACACTTAAACATAAACTTGTTACTCAACATATTTGTTGTTGGATAAAAATATTTTAAATTGTAATCTCAAATCGTCGCAATCAAGTCATCTGGCGCCGGTGGACATCGATGGACAAAGAACTGTGAGTAAATTTCTTTTTATCCAACGTCACACATTTGACATATTTAAATAAATATTAATTTAAACAAAATATGAATTAATTTGTATATTTATTTTTATTATTTCTAAATATTCATATAAAGTTTTGATTTATACTTTTGTAAAGTAATATAACTATTTTTAATAATTTGAATATTTAAAAAAAATTATTGTTAACATCATAATTTAGAGTGACCAAATTCATTTTTTTTTATTTTAAATTATTTAAACTATAATAAATTCGTTTGATTTATTGTAATATTTTTTTTTTAATATGAATTCATAAATTTTTTTTAAGAAAAGTGAAGAAACAGATATGGGATAATTAGGAGGTCTTTATTTCGATTTTTGTTTTTGAGCTGATAATTAATATTAATTTTATGTCAGCATGGCGGGTGGGCAAGGACATGTGTAGCAACTGAGACCTTTAGCTACACATCAGTCATCATCAAATATGTTTATTTCCTTTCAACTGTTATTAATATGTTTTATTAATATTTTAATATTTATTGGCTACCTAAAACTTAAAATTTAAAGTAACTGATTCAAATTTATTTTCACTATTTGGGGACTCAACTAACCCTTCCCACCGAACTATCACGGCCCATATAATAGGTAGTCCTGTTCCCAAAAATAATAGACCACATAGAAGAGAATCGTTACAAGAACTGCATGACATTTATTTCATCACTCTGTCTATAGCTAACATTATTTTGTTATCTATGCTATAAACTGTTAACACTTGTTTATGGAAGATTTCTTAAAATATTTTACAGCAATATTAAACACAAATGTTTAACATTTAAAACATTTATATTTTAAACACAAACATAATTATAGTTATAATTGGCACAGAAAGACATTCATTTCATTTAATAGTCTTTACTAGTTGTAAAGAAAATAAAATAATTTCGTAGAATATTTACTCGCATCGTTTTTGCTACTTATGGTATTAATAACGCAAAATATAAACAAAAAAACAGAAAATAAAGTGAAATAAAATAATATAAAAAAAGAACTTTACAAAATTTAAATTTACAAACCATTAAGAATAATTGAGTAACTTCTTTTGTATATAAGTTCAGTTCACTCTACATCTGAAAAGACATACACAAATACAAATAAGGCATCAATGTAAGCATACAAATACACCCAAACAATTGTAAGTACGAGTGTGTTTGTAAGGTAATATAAGCAATGGTTTAATTTTATTCCTACAATTGTTACAATTTCTGTAATACTAAAGCATTGTTCACTTAAAATCCGTTCCTCGTTTAAATGTTTTTATATTTATGTTATAAAAAGACGATTGAATAGATTTGAATTACAAATTTAAACTCAAAAAGTTTTTCCACAAGAAATTTGTTTTTCAAAACAAAATAAATAAAATAAAACTGTAACCGAGTTTCTAGTCGAATTAAAAAAGAAAAACAACTCAGAAAGTATAGTCGGTCAAGCCCAACCATATAATACCCTACACCCAGTATATGTGTCTCTATGACCTATTACGGATCGATCATTCCAAAATGTAGTGGCATAACTTCTGCGCATATATATATTCTTTGTGTTAATTTTATCTCAATATAAACACTTATAAAAGATTTATAGATGTTAAACTGATTTTCGAAGGGAATCTTATATGGCAGCTATAACTAATTATGGACCGATCATTCCAAAATGTAGTGGCATGCGCATATATATATTCTTTGTGTTAATTTTATCTGAATATAAATGTTAAACTGATTTTCGAAGGGAATCTTATATGGCAGCTATGACTAATTATGGACTGTCTTGCATGTATGTGTCATTGTTTTCATTATTGTTGAAGTGCATTGCCCCACACGATCAATGCACTTGTTTACACAATCTGCTAAATGAGTATTTAGTAATGCGATATCAACACCAAACGGGTGGCCTAAATAATCGGCATTCCCTTTGAATGACACATGCATGGTTGGCATTTTCTGCAAGCATTTCAATTTATATTTAGCTTATATGTTTAGCAAATAAGAAAAGTTAATCAGTCAATAAAGAACCACCAACGGAATCAACTTGTTTCATTTACAAACGGAATAAATCAGTAGATTTATTACAGGACCTACTGTTATAAAATTATTTGTCATGAGTTCTGTATGTATGTATGAAACTTATTTGTCTTGAATTTTATTTGTATACTAACATAATTAAGAGATGTATGGTTATTAAAGGATTTTGGGAAATGGGCCTTATATGGGAGCTATGGTCAATTATAGACCAGTCATCACAAAATCGGGCCAAATGATTGAAATACTATATATGAAACAGGTTTATGTTGAATATAATGTAGAAACTAACATTTTTAACAGAGTTATGCTCTTTAAAGTCCCTATATAGGAGCTATGGTCAATTATGCACCGATCTGCACAAAATTTGTTGATGCGATTAGGCTTTATATACAACTTCTTTCTGGAGAAATTTGTTGGGAGATGTACACAAATCAAGCATTTATGTTCGTTAAACCCCTATTTCAGGAAGACATTTGTATGGGGGCTAGGTAAAATAATGGACCACTTTCAACCAGTTTCAATCCTAAGCATCCTTTGGCTAAAAAAGTCCTGCGACTATATCGACTAAAATATTAATTATAAAAGCTTCTATCACTGATATATCAAAAAAACCTTAATGTTATTTTAATTTACTCCTATAGTTCAACAAAGTTCTTGTTGAAAACCCCTTTATTTATTTAAAAAAGAAACTACAATTTATTTAAAATCCTGGATGATGATTTACATAAATGTTTTTCTATTATAACGACAAGGTGCTTAATCGTCTTTGAGGCTTTAAATTGCTTGCTTGCCAAACCATTGAGTTTTTTTTTTAACCAAATGTATCCATTTTTAAATATTTATATTTTAGGTTGGCAGCCACTCGTTTTGCTGAAACATAAAATATTGGTCGCGGTAGCTGTTTCAATGAAATTATTACATAAGCCTTTAACGGAGGAAATCCGTCACTAAGAAAGCTTTTCACTGAGAATTGGATATTTAATTGCACGATTGGTTCAAAAACCACTGGTGTTTTTTTTTTGACGCAGTCATTAACGGTCAGTCCCAAATTTAGCTTTGTTGAACGTAGTATTTTGCTGACGTGAGGTACCGGATTCCTTTAAATAACATTATTGCTTTCTTTTTCACGTTATATGCTTAAGGTTTATTTGCATCATTTTATAACAGCATTTACAGTACTTTTGGAGATAATGTCAGATTTTAAAAGAATTTGTGCATAATTTTCTTAATGTTTTAATTTTACATTGTTGCTAAACTCTCATACTCATACTCTGACTTGTACATATTTTTTTACAGAATACCGATATCTATGTTTGGCCGAATTTTATGTGAATAATGCTTTAATATAAAGAACAATAAAATAAAGAAAGTACTATAACATCAAGCGAATGAAAGAACAATTATGCAACAGAAAATAATAATCATATTTTCTTTTTTGGAATGAAAACGCATAAAAACGTTAAAAAGAACAACGTGAAAAAAGTGGAGAAAATACTTTTTTTTAAGCTTTTAGATTTTTTTAGTTGTTTTTTATTTATGAAAAAGTATGTAGAACAATTTTAAGAACTGATACTTTAAGATATTTTTAAAATGAAATGGAAAATGTGTAAAAAGGAGTTTGTTGGAAACAAATTATAAAATTAACATTTCACCACTAGAAGTTTTTTTTCGGATAAATGGGGTATCACATATCACATATACCATATACCAGAGACACGGTAATTTTAATAAAAATCGAATTAAACACTACTCAATAATTGATCTTTCTGAAGATTATCGAATCATAGTGATTTCGTTAATAGTCACCTTCTATATTTTCCTGCCCCCTTTTTCTGGCAGCTGGCGACTACAACGCTAAGTCCGCTTTCACACGTTTCAAATCTGACCCTTCAAGGCAAGTTTTTTTTGGATGAGTAGAAAAAAGAGAATAAAAGGGATACTAATAAATTTTCTTATATCCTTTAGTTTTCTTCTTTTATTTTCTCCGCCTTAATCTACGGAAAAATATAAATGTAGTTAGATCCCAATTTACGTACGAATAATTGCGTAAATTTTGGCATAAACATTGTGAAATGAAAATTACTTGGAATAGTCCTGTATTGCATGGATGTTACACATCCACTGAATAGTTCCAGCAAGGTATCTAGAGTTTGTTTTTTAGTTAGTTTTATTATTTTATTTGTTTCAATTGCATTTATTTAAAACGAATCCTAGTATTTTTGAATATTCATAGAGATCTATATTAAATTTTTAAAGCAAAATTTTTTTTTGATTAAAAAATCTATGTGATCTCGACCCAGTCTAATATAAATCACACAACACTAGAGCCCCGATTTGTTTCGTTAATAGGGACCAGAGAAATGCGACACAAGCCGTAACGACGCAAATCAAATCACTTTTTTCTATACACATGTACTGTCTTTTTCTTGAATGGGTCCAAAATTTAAAACTTTAGCAAGCAAAATCATAATTTTATTAACAAATGTCTTATGATATTTTAAGCAAGGAATAAAAAACTATTTAAGAAGAAAAAATCCATTTACATACATACATAAAAGCATAAGCAAATTTAATGTAATAGCACGTAACTTCATTTGGTAAGTATGAATAAAATGGGACTTCCCACTTTTACACGCAACTAGGCAAAATTTTCACATTTAATTAGCGACGCAAATCGGAAGAAAAATGACACAAAGCGAATTAAACGCAAAAAGACGCAAATCGGGGCTCCAGTGTATCATTGAAATTAACTAAAATTTTAATATTGTCTAGAAAAGTTATAAAAAGACATAATTACAAATTATCAAAAACTCTTTTGTTTTGTTTAAAAAACATAAGTAAAACAAAAATAAAATTTACAATTAATAAAATTTTTGTAGTTTAAACATAAAATTGTATGTGTTATTTTGATAAGCTGTCTACATTGACAACTTAACACTCTATAATTTAACAAAAATATTTTTTTTTATTATTATTTGATTTTATCACACAATACCAATATAAAAATAATGAGTCACTTAACAAGAAAAACTCAAAAACTTTTTAGATAAATTACTAAACAAATTGTGGAAAATTTACCTTTACACAAGTGCAATTTATAAATGATTAGAAATCATATAGTACATATAGATAAATACATATAAGATTTGTGAATAATCCCTGCAGTCTTTAGAACTGGTTTCGAGTTGTAAGTAGCTATAGTAGTTTTTAAAGTAGTTAATATCGAACTTGTCACATAATGAAACTAGTATTAGGAGCTGACAAAAGACCACCACCATGTTAATAATATGGGGTTTATCATTTCACAAGTTCTACGTAGTCAATTTATCTCACACCATCACTTAGAGACATTAAGTATCAACTTTTATATTGCAAAGTACTGACAAAAAGGGCTGGCCTGCTACAAAATGAACTAGCGGGTGGGGTATTGCAATAAATATATGGGAACGTGTGCGAGCTTTTTGTCATACATAAGAGTCTTTTTGGAAACCTCTTATAATCATGTTAAAAGCAAAACAATAATTTTACCTTTCCCTTGATGTAAAAGTAACATTTTACATTTGTGTCAGCAAATACACTATGGGAAAAAATGGAAACTTTCTTATGGAAAATTTATTTATTGTAATTATTTATAAAAATATTTTATAGCAATAATTAAATAAATTTTCCGCACTTTTGAGAAGCACCAATTTGGCTGGCTTACATTTTTTGAATTAAACTTTCAGATCTCTGCATACATATTTTACGTTCCCACGACAAAGAGGATCTTCGCGTTGAAATTAATCTAGTTTAATTAAGTTAAATAATGTCATCTAAGTGACTAATGTATTAAATGGAAATGTCAAAAAGACAATATTGTCAGTGTTGCGGAAGTTTGCCCGAGGGCACAGTTTCACAAGATTATAAATAACAGATACAAATTTTGATGAGTTTAATTTATTCACAATTCTGTTTATTGTATTTGTATGTTGAAATTCTTAAATGAAATTACTTATATTTGAAATCTACAATTTGTAAATAAAATTATTTATGTTTATTATGACGTACTACTCGCGAAAAATCCGTAATCTAAGCTTCTTAAGACTTTTGAACGCTTTTCTTTACAATTAAAATGTGCGATTTTTAAACTTGTGATTTTTATATGACTTTTGACAGATTAGGATTACATTAAGTCGATAACTACGATAAATTAGTAACCGATTATAAATTGAATGACAATGGCGCTAACAGACAAAATATCCTAAAACTTGTTTGAAGTATGGGATATTTGAGTCAATTATTTGTAACCAAATAGTCACATGGTATGTGAAAAGAGGACATAAGTAACATAAGTTGCCCAACTTGTGGTAGACAATTTAAATGAAAAAAATAATTGAAAAATTTCAATCTAATCCTTTGATCACTATTAAAGTAACAGGCCTACTATAAACGTCGGCTAGCAGCGAGAAAGCAATCACAAGAACAGTTCACTTCAAACAAAGCATTGTTTACGTAAAATCTGAACACTCTTCAGAGGCATATTTTTTATAAACCTGGCGGCGAAACTTTTTTTATATCAGTAATTTGGTTTTGTAACATAAACATCGATATTCTCTTAAAAATTTTAATAATAGCAATATACGAGTACCTTAGCACTCAACGAAAAATCAGAAAATCGTACAAAAATTCCTAGAAAGGCCGACATTTTCGGGCTTAATAATTGAAAAAAGTTAAATCTTCCAATAGGAACTGTAAATTATGTTACAAAACGATACAAGCAAAAGCAAGGCTTAGATCATAAACAAAAATTTTATTATAATCAATCAGGAACTAAGTCCTAATTTACACGACACAATTTTTATTGAATATAATTTATAATATAATTTTATCCTTGAAATTTCTTCGGTGTTCACACAGCAAAATTTTATTGTTTACATCGCTCGTATTTTTATTTGTATATATGCATATGTAATATATATAAGAGAGTAACACGAATTGATATTACAATTAAGTGTGTACTCGTCTTATCTTCCCCTCACCTCGGTGTATTTAAGGTAATCAGCTTTGCTTAAAGACTTGCTTCATGTAAATTTGGACTAACAAAGAAAATAATAAGTTCAACAAAGCAAAATCCAGTTTTCTGCGATAATGACTTTAAAAAAGCACATCAGTATTAGTACTGCAACAAGAATACGTTTGTTATATTAAATATCATAATCATAGTGAAAAGCAAAATGACGTTGCTATAAAACTGGCAGGTTTTTTTTGAAAGAGTTTTAACAATATCCAATAGTTTGACAAGCTTTTGGGAGCATTGATCTGAAAGTACCCCAATTGAATTTCTGCAGCAACGTTGGTTGCCTCCTTCAGACGTCAGCACTCGTTCATTATTAGAAAGCTGCAATGGATTGGTATCAAAGCAATTAGGACGACGTAAAAGAAAAGTGAATTTATAGCAGTGTGGTATTTTAGTTCTTAAAAATAAAAATATATTAATAATTATAATTATAAATACACATAAGTAATAAATAAAACTAAATTACAGACTTTTATCAATATTAGGAAATACGCAAATGGTGAAATTTAGTTTGGCAAGCAATTTGGAGCTGTGACAGATGTTTATATAAAAAATGCCCGCAAAAATATTTGCTATATTTTACTGAACATCATCATGAACTCGTATTCAAGAAATCGGTTCGATGTAATATAAAAAAGTGTAATTTTTTAAGAGCTTTCGGATTTGAAAAACACATATAATTTCGAGAAATATATGAAATCTTTATTAGAGTCGTTAAAACGATAACAAAACAATGATGTTTTAATACGTTGGGTTGAATTTTGGCATATTTTATTCGACATATCGGATGATATCTCTGAAATAAATTCTTCAATATTAGATATATGAGCTTTAACATAGCCACACAAATAATAGTCTAAAGAAGTTAAATCGCACTATCTAGGCGGCCAATTGGACGACCCCAAACGTGAAATAAACTGCTCACCAAACTCGCCTCTCAACTGGGCCATTGTTTGCTGTATGGCATGTGGCACCGTCTTGTTCAAACCACGTGTTAGCAAAGTCTAACTTCTCTATATTGGAAAAAAAAAAAATTTGTAATCATTGCATGGTAGCGCTCGCCATTCACAGTGACATTTTTGACTTCGTGGTCTTTGAAAAAGTATAGTCCAATGATGCTACCGGCTCATAATCCACACAAAACAGTGTATTTTTCGGGATGCAGTAGCAGTTATTATAATGCCTCTGGCTACTTACTCTTCACACTTTCTTAACTGAGCATGAATTTTGATAATAAAATACAATAGTCATTGTTCATTGTTAAATTATAGATTACACTGAACATGTTTAAAAAAAGAAAGTTGCTAAAAAAATCACCCTTTATATGAACCACCCTAATTGTCGCCAGCTTAAGAACATTAGGCTGTTGTCCAAATAAATTTATGACGGACTAGTGGATAGAAATTTTGTATAGCTACATAAGTCACAGAGTTTTATACAATATAAGGAAATTTCAATTTTACAATTTTCATCCTTTAGCTTTGCTTAGGTATTCATAAATGAGCATTAATTTATAGTATAAAGCTCTTCAAACACTTCTTCTTTTATATAAATATCAACATATTTATGTAAAAATTGCTTTACACCAAGTGCTAAGGCAGTAAATTTAAGGAAGAACGAACATATTCAGTAAAATGTTTAAGAATTTCTTGAAATTCTGCACAAATTTCTTTAATTTATTTATAAATGCATTTTAAACATTCTTCACCAATATTATAATTTCAACCCATTGTGCGCACCATTTCTTTAGCATTAACAAACATTTGTATGCATGTATGTATTTAAATTAAAAGAAAATCTTTATCAAAAGTAATATAAATTTCTAACATCAACAAAACACTTACAAACATACAAACGAGTATTTTCAGCAATCTCACTTTCAAAAATTCATTACAATATTCTATTCATTTTGTTAAAAAGGTTTCAGACGAGTGCTACCGCGCTGCTTCATCTCGTTTTTGAGATGATTTTTTACCAACAACACATACATATAAAATTATCAAAAAAGGATTTCTATTGTTTCAACTCTCACATACATACGTGCTTAACTTACACTGTCACATAAAAGCAACATAAGTAAAGCAAACAGGAGCAAATGTTTCATGTTAGTACTGTACATATGACAGCAATAAACATTTCAAAGTTATTGTTATTGGTGAATGTTGTTGTCGATGTCGATGTTGATGTCATTACTGTCATTTCATTAAAAGTGTCGAAAATACACACATAAAGTAAGTGTGTTAGATGAATATTTGTCTGTCTGTATGTCTGTCTGTAATTCCCTCATGTATGTTTGTTTTTAAATCACTTTGTCACCTTATTGTCACCTTTTACTTTTATATCAACCATCTTTCAACTCTTAAACAAATTGTTTCTTTTTCTACTCCTGCTGATGATGATGACGGTTGTTGTTCTTGTTTATAATTTTTTTTTGTTGTTAAAATCAAGCCACACTTGCTAAAAACAAAAGTAAAAAGTAAAAATATCATTTAGAAAAGTGTGTTAGTTGTGGGGGAGGATATAATGGCAACGATAAGTGGAACATATATTTTACTTTATTGTTTTCTTCCAGCTTTTTTCTTCTCTACGCTCATCTTGTAATGTATCAGTTTAAAATTCATTACTTGCCGTTGTTTGCTTTGGTTGATGTTTCTATTGTTTTGTCAAACGTTAAAGGAAATGGTTTTCAATATCAAATACTCAATATTAAGATTAAAATTAATAAAAAATTTTATCAATTCTTGTAAACATAATTTGTAGCATATAAAGGATTGCTTCCTACTATTTTACAGTATGGAAATTATTTTGTATTCAGATTCTGGTTTTAATTTAGTTAATGAAACTCAAGTACGAATAAAAAATTATTATCAATAAATGTTCCAGATTTTAACAATAGGTGATTATAACAGCTGCCTTAGAGTAATGTAATTGAAATTGAAATTCTACCAGATTCCAACATATTCAAGCCATGAAAAGTATGCAGAATAACTAAAAGAGATTTTAAAGACTGCCTTAAGAATAAGTTTTTCATAATATAATTCATACTATTTGTTATGAATATAAAAATTATACTGTGTTTGTACCTTTTAATAACGATGGTACTATAACTTTGAACGTCTTTATACATAATTTTCATATAACTCCACTAAATTTAGCTAAAAATTGGAGGGATTGGCACACTGAACATTTGGTGTAACTAGAAAATCGATTGAATATTTTGAGTCATAAACTGATAAATAATATTAATTTAATAAATAAAAAATGTTTTCTTATAAAAATCTCTGTTTCTGTTTTGTTGTATTTTTATTGATTAACTGCTGCGCAATATTTATATCCATCCGTGATCTCTAAAATCAGAAGCGGGGGAATAATTATGGGTATTCATGTATTTTTATATTATGTCGCATTGAATTCTTTCATATCAATTTGTTGCAGCAGCTTTTGACTGAATGACAGTGAGCTCGCTTCAAAACTTTAGTGAATAGTGACATTTAATAAAAGGCAATAGATGTGTTTAAGAAGACGGTCTAGGGTCATCATATCGGTAAAATGGTGTCGTTCCCTTCACCGTTTTGGCTAAAGTAAATTGGTGGCTCTAGATATTTTCAAGGCGTTCGTTAGAGTCTAGCTTTGTTCACTTTTGTCGAAGCTTAGTGTTTTTGGTATGGGTGATAACTTTTCTCGATTTATATCGAGATTTCTTAGAAATCGCACTATATGACTTGTTATAGATGGGGTACCTCAAGGCTCCAATCTTTCTCCTACTTTTTATTTCTTGTATTTTCCATTTATAATAATTCAACTATAGACTAGTCGCAGATTAGGACAATGAGGCAAAATATAAATGAAACACTTAACCAAGATCTTGTAACAATCTCCGAATGGGGTTGTGGGAATAAACTCGGTTTTAGCGCACGTAAAACTCAAGGTAGAATTAGGCGAACGTCTACGTTCCGTACTGTACTGTATCGAAACAGCTGATCCCGTTTTGTTATTTGTAATCATTTCAAATGTTTAACGAATATTACTATTACTATTACGTTGACGGAATGTCTCAATCTGTATAAAATAGAATTTCCTAATGTTCTTACGTGACATTTGTACAGCAGAGATGGACTGTTTGTATGTTAAATTGTATTGGGGGAAAATTCGGCCTATTTTTTGGTACTTTTTTTATTAATAATGTTTGGGGAAATTAGGCAACACGATTTAATGTAATACACATCTACATATATGAATATGTTTATAGAATAAAAAATTCATATACAAATATAAAAAAATAAATGCATACATACGCATACATACATACATACATATAATATAAATAAATATCAAAGTGCTAGATTATGTATGTAAACGCACACACACACACAATTTTACTCCTATTTTTAAATATTCTATAAGTACACAAACGTGCTTACAGTACGGAGACGGAATGTTCGGCTAATTCTATCTTCAATGTTGCGTGATAATATAGACGCACGACAGATCATGTTGCTTTATCTGTTTTTTTTTTATGTGGGGTGTAAATATTAAGGAACCAGAAGCTGTTGACGTTTTAGGCATGATGATACAGAGTGATGTCCACGGGATTAAACTCATTGAAGAAGCATTCAAGTGTCTCAGTTTTTTAAAACTATGTACGAAACGCTACACTCTATCTGAACTTTTTACCATATAGCTTCTTACTATATACTAAACCAACTACATATGTACATACAAATCTTATGTATAAGCCGGTGCTTCGAAGTCTAGAGTTATTCGACAGCGTGCAGGAGAGGGTAAAGGTGCCTTCCACAATGTGGGTTCTGTTTCAATGTTCTATTGATACTAGTATAGTGGACTGTTTTGCTGAAATTAGACAACTTGTTTCCGAAACCCATAGTTTTTTACAAAATAAAACAAAACACGTTCTTCAGTAAAGGCTTATCAATTCGTAGTGAACTGGACAGTGGATCGCACTACATATTACAGGAAAAATTCGTTCTTTAATCATACTGTACGTATGTGGAATAAAAGCAGAAAATTTTCTCTGTCAGTTTCAATACGAGTATATGTAGAAAAATTCAAACCAAATATTCACAAACATCATTCCATTTATCCTCCCTCCATAACCTATTTTCCTAGTTCCAATATGACTTCTGCTCTACAGAAGCAGAGTACAAACAAATAAAATGCAGTTGTTGAATTTTGTAAAAAATAATAAAATAATTCGTAACACCATTTTTTCTTTCATTGGGATTTGGATATTGAATTAGAAATTTAAACATACACACGTATTCTCCTTGCGGTACTTATAACCCGGATTTATTGAACGCATTATTTGTTTGCATTTACGTTTGCAAGCTTAAAATTTCAAAGAATTTATGTAATGTACATTACTTCAAATACAAGAATGCCTGTCAAAAATACTTTTTACATTTCATTTCAATGTTTAATTAGGTAGAAGTTACAAAACGTAGCAAAATTTTTGATTTTCTAAATACCCGATGATGAAACTGTCACTAAATAACGTTTCTCTTTTGTATATAAAATATTAAAGTGCTCCAAAAAATATAAATGCAAATTTTGACCATCACCACCCCTAGTATGGTTATATGAATTGTAAAAACACAAACATTTTTTGGAAAAGTTTTTGCAAAAACTGAAAAAATGCATAATTTTGCTTGTAAATACACCTCTAAAGCCGATGCGGCGCCAGTTAACATTATCCTATTATCTTAATATTTTTCAGAACATCTTTCTACAATCCCTAGAATAATTCTAGGAGTGGGGATGGTCTGTAGCTTGGAATTTGTTTTCGTCCATACAATCTTGAAGCACTCTAATGTTGTTAAAATAGTTATATACAACTAAATACGTGCGTATGTAATTTCAGACCTAGATTTAACCAACGCGATTTTTATGTTTCCAAGCAACTTCAAACCCATAGAGAAAACGTTCTCAATATCTTACTAATTTTGGAATACCTAAAGTCTTTGTTGGAATTTTGAGTTCTCTTCCAATAAAAATAAATTCAGTTTGATAAAGATTTTTGTTATTACAGAAACTTCACATATTAAGAGCTGCGATGAGCTTGACTGAACTTGCTGACTGGATCTGTAATAATTCTGGTGACCAATTTTTGCAACCCCCCCCCCCCCCCCCCCAACGAATGTGTAGTATTTAAGTAAAAATATATTTTTATACAAACTTTTATTAAGTTGTTACGATATCTTAATCAGTTAAAGCTTTGCCTAGAATTAAATATCATAAAAAAACGATGTGTATGAAATATTCCATTTTAAATAAACACACTTTACAAATTTGATGAAATCTTATTCTTTCTTTTAACAACCTTAAGTGTATTTATATTAACCCATTCAACAAATGCTAAATGTTAACAACATGTTGATAAAGCCCAAGAAAGCCACATGCTAATAACATAGTAACATTGTTGCCGCAACATTTTAAAACATAAACATCGACCAGTTGTCTTACTTAGCACTGTTTGTATGTAGTTAAATTAACGAAGCATGCATCAATCGTATTTCGACGAAATGTTATGATTTGTCCCGAGGATTTTCAGGACCATAGAGTTGCTGTTAATAAACGAAACAATTTAGTTGTCGTGCAACCACTTAACGTAACGTTAATGTTTTTGAACTCGTGCTCGTTTTAAAACAATAAATATTAAAATAAAACAAAAATTATTTTAAAATATTAATAATAGTGTGAATGAGCAAAGAAGCAATACAAATTAAATAAATAAGTTACAAATATTTACAAAAAAAGGTTATTATAAAAATAATAAAAGAAAAATTTAACAAAAAATAAAATATTTTAGTATTTATTGAAGTGCATGAAATTAAACAAGTGTTAATAATTGTTTTGATAAAAAATTATACAAAAAAAATAATAAAATTAAAAAAAAAAACAAGTGCAACAACATATAAGTGAATTTTAATTCAATATCCGCTTCCGTTTAGGCCAACTTCCGTATGTCATTTTTGGTTTGTTACCATTTTTTTTAATATTTACAATATTGACTACAACTTCTAGTACATACTACACTACACAATGAAAAGTTATTTCCAATACATATTTACACAACAATGCAACAACGTTTTTGTATTAACATATACAATATATTGTAGTTATTTTTATTGTTGTTGCAAAGTTTTTACAATTTCTTTTGTAGTTTTATTGTAAATATGCAAACATTTTTGTCCTGCATATAATTTACAATGTATGTATATGTACTCGTATGTACAAGTGCGTATGTATATAATTTGATTATTTACATTTACATTTACAACATGTACTTTTTCCAGTAACAAAACATGCAAATACGCAACCATTAAACTATCTGCATTGTTGTCATCGTTAAAATGGCGTTACTTTTATAACTCGAAAATATTTAATTAGAAGTTAAAGCAGTCTTCTGCCGCATTTAAAGGAACCACTGAATTTATGTATATGCTGCTTCCCTTATGACTCTATTGCTCAATTTTATAATGAATTTTTTGTTAACTTTTTACTGACACATTAAGTACATGCATGCAACATCTTTATAATTTTGTGTCTGCAATGTGTAAATGTATAAAAACTATGTCATGCCACAAAAAGAGGAAGGGAATAATGCATTAAAAACTATTTTAAGGAAACATTAATACTAAAGACGAATATAAGTTAACCTATAACAGAATTTATAACTATACAGAAAGTTTAAAGTAGTATGAAAATTTGTAGCAGAAATTAAAAAAAAAATATTTTAGTTTTGGGTATATTTAAAAATAGGTCATTAATAGGAAAGCCATGACATCAGAGATATTAAAACTGCCTTATTTATATTCAGATCTATGTTATAAGATTTTCAAAATAGCAAAATTTTACTACTTCTAAAAGGGTTAAAAGACACGGCAATTGAGATTTCAGACGTGTAAAGTTTATATTCAGAATTAATTTCAGATCTGAAGAATTATAAGTTTTGCAAAATAGTTAAATTTAACATTTTCTTATATGTTGACACTTGGCAATTGATAATTTGTTTCAAATTGAGATACTAATGTCAAATCATGTCGCTGTATAATAAAATAATCGTTTGTCATACTGTTTAAATTTTGAAAAATGGCAGCTATGATACGGGTACATCATAATATTACAGTTTTTATCCAATAAGCATTATTTCTATAATTGTTTTTATAATATAGGCCTGTTAATCATTATACGATTTTATGATTATGAACTGATTTGTATTATTTATTTTAATAATTATTGAACTTACAAAACACTTGAAAGAGTAAAAACGTCAAAAAAATGTGTACTAAAAAAGTGGTTAAGCTTTTTAGAAGTAAACAGAATAAATAATTACACTGTGTTAGTTGAAAACACCAATAAGCAGGGTATACAGTGGGCAAAGATAAGTCGAGTTAGCTGATTCCAGTGGTGCTAACCATTTTTTAGGTTAGCTCTAGTTTTCGAGATATAGTGTTATTTAAAAAATGGAGGAGGTGGCGCATAAATAAATGAATTAAATAAAAAAACCAAATTCGACAGCAAAATTATCTTTAAGTAGGACTAAATTTTTTTAGTAATTCGAGAAGTCGTTTGCAAAATCAAAAAAATTACGATTTTTAAAAATTCATTAAACTTAGATTTTAGCCCAACTTAAATATAATTTTGTTGCAGAATTTCGTTTTTTTTTAATTTATTTTAATAAAAATATATTTAAATATATTTAAAAACTGGATTACCACAAGTTACGACTAATAACACACTGCTACTGTGATTTTGACACTTTTTGTTCCACCTAGTGGGTAAAGCTAAAGTTTATTGAAATAAATAAAAAAAAAAACGAAATTCTGCAACAAAATTATGTTTATCGGACAAAGATTTTATTTTCTGGAAACTAAAATTAGAATATTAGTATTTTTTCGTCTACGAGTATATTGTATACAAATACAAATATTAAAATGTACATCAATATTTAAGCTTTAGAATGGTGTATTTTAGAATCTAATCGAAATATTGACTTCAATTTTAGCTACTTTTTCTAAACATAACAATTTAGTCCAGGAAAAATATGAGTCAAATTCTTACCAATTGATTTCGCATCGAAAGTAGTGATTTTTACACGGAACAGCCCAAAATAGTTTGAAACTATACCGAATGAAACTGCTTTGTTTGAAATGCACATTGGCCGCTAAACGCCAGACATGAAAGCGTATTATTCCATCATGACAATGCTCAGCCATATGTTGCAATATCTGTTAAGAAATAAGAATGTTATAGAAATAAGTGGTTGGGAAGTTTTGCCTCACACGCTATGTAGTCCAGACTTTGCACTATTTTTTCGACTACTATTTGTTTCTTTAACTGCATAACACTTTTCCTGGGATACGTTTCACTTCAGAACAGGGTATCCAAAATTGCCTTGATTCATACTTTGCTCAAAAGATGAGCAGTTCTTTTCACGTGGAATACATATGCTGCCAAAGAAAATGGGTGAATGTTATAGCTATCAATGACCAACACTTTGAATCTTTCAATGTTTCAAAAAAAAAAAAAAAAATGCTAAAACTTATAAAAAAAATCCCACATTTTTAAGTTATACACCCAATATAAATTCAATAAAAAGATTCAGGTCACGTTATCGTCCAAAATAATGAAAAAATCTATTACTTTACAAATGTTCAAATTGAAAATTTAATATAGTAACAAGAAATAAAAAATAATTTAAAAAACTTAAGTTGAATTTTGTAAAGATTGCACAAAAAATGTAATTCAGTACTGAATAGAAGAGAAATGAGCTAAATTTTATTATATAAAAATATACAGCCATGTCATAGAACTTAATTCCGATCGAAATTGGTTTCGATTCCTTAAATTGAGTCTTTAGAAAACGAAAGACCACTTTAGATTTTTAAAGCGGAATTGTTATTTTTTATGGTTCTATAATGAAAAAGAACTCATATTACTAATTTATAATGACAATTAAATAATTGATTTTATTATTTCATTGTTTTGTTTAATTATCTCACTAATATTTAAATAAAATGTTAAAAATTTCAAATATGGTGTCAGCAACAAGAAAACTTTTGTCGTTTTTAGATGCATCTCTTAAATTTCTAGCTTTTCATTTAAAACAGCAACAATTGAAATTCTGGGCATTTAAAAAAAATTGTTCACTTTTATTTAAAATTTGTTATAAGTTTTATTACAGAAATCATATGTTTTTTGTTTTGGCTACAAAACGTTACCATATTAAAGTTAAAATCCGAGATGTAATATTTGTTTGGAAATAAACAAAATCGAACGGAATCTAGAGAACGCAAAGTAAAAACGATCGATTTGCAAATACGGAATTGAAACCATTCCGATCGAATTATGTGATATGCCTGATGAAGATATTTAAAATGGACTTATACATAAAGTAATTGAAAATTAAATCTTAGAATTTTATATAAAAACTTTAGATATATACCAACAATTTATTATAATTTTGTTTAATGTTTCATGAAATTATGCCTATAGGAAACAAATTATTGTTATAAGAAATTTGGATTTTTTTTTTTAAAGATTTGGATTTTATTTTTGCTGAAATTCGCCAAACAAATTTTGTTTATTGCAAAAAATAAAGAAAAACGTGTTAATAGAAAAAAAATATTGAAGAATTTATTCAGCTCAATTGAACAAGTCAAGTACTGTAAATCCAGCAGCACCATCCCTGTTTCTAAGTCAGTTTTTATTTTCAAAATTATTCGAATTAAAATGTAGTCATCTTAATTACTTTATATTTTTCTCATCAAGTTTGTTTATTCCACAATCAAGTTTGTGTCTTAAGTCTTATCTAAGCGAACGTTATCGTTCGACATCGTGGGCCAGGCGGTTAAATTTATTTCGCTTGAAAAATGAACGAATCTGAGCCAATGGACATAATTATGTCTATGACGGATCTAAAACCACTTTAGTACCGACTTTTACAAGTTTATTGAAATAATAATAGTTTGAAAGTTTTAGCAATACTAAAGATAAAGTGGAAATTTTGGAGAAAGCCAATGTCGTATACAAAATACCATGCAAAGGAAAAAATTATGAAAATTGCAATAAAGTTTACATAGGGACTACTAAAAATAAACTTAAGACTAGAATATCAGGCCATAAATCCGATCAGCGTTTTTTAAATATTTCGTCACAAAAAACTGCACTATCAACCCATTGTGCTAGTACTAATCACTCACCAAACTTTCATGATGTACGAATATTACAACAAGAACAAAATTACAAACGACGCTATATGTTGGAGATGCTGAACATTATAAATACACCAACAACTATGAATTTTAAGAGCGATGTGGAGAGTGGCTGTGCAAAACAGTATAGATATGTAGTTAATAAGATCAAACAATACCCAAATTCAGTACAATCATGACGATGGTAGCGAAAACTACATAGCAAATAAGAATTTTTGTGTGATTTTTTATAAAATTTAGTAAGTTCTTGTTGATATTGTTATTACTGTTTTTTAACTGTTTTTTAAATTTTTGTGAGCTTTGTATTGTTATTGATATTTTTTACTTACTTTTTTGGTGTTTTTCGTTTTTCTTATTTATAATTTGTGAAACATTAGACTACCCCTGATGAAGATATTCAAAGAATATCGAAATATTGGAAATATTTAAATAAATAAATTATAAAAAACATTTAAAACTTATGACCTCGAGCTTGAGTATTTATAAATTTGGGTTTATTGAAATATTTAACGCTCCGTTTTGACTTTCATATCCGTAACGCATGACGTCTAACCAGACCCACTTAGTTTTTTAGGTGTTCCAAAAAAAAAATAGTTTTTAATTAAATGTGAATAACATATGTATGATAATTTTTAAATAAATTATGTATAAATGTTTATATGTTAAAAGGGGAATCACAATTTTTATTATCATCAACACAAACATATAGCAGAGGTGGTGAAAAGTGTAACGACAGTGTTAATAAAACTTGGAGTTACTTGTTAGTATGTTTATTGGTTTTTCCTGAATTAATTTATCCTAGCCTTGTTTAATAGATACAAATAAATAATAATATAAAAAACAGCATTTACAGTACATGGGTCTGATTAGACCCATGTGTCACAAATGTGATGTGTGTAGTAAAATATTCGAATAAGTGTCCTTCTATATCTTTTCCAAGATTTCTTTTTTTTTATTTAGCAAACTAAATTGTAGAAGGATGCCTGAAATTTCAAGTCTCTAACTAAGTGTTAAATATATTATAATAATATTTAAAATTGAAAAAGTTCTAGCCAGATTCATGCGTAAGACGAAGGATTAAAGAATTGTTTAAAAATTAAAAAGTCTGCAAACCCCTGACCCATGACCCGGTTACAAAAATATTTTCTACGAATATCTAAAATTACTTAAAAAATCATAAGCTTAAGTTATTAGACAATTTGTAATTTTCTTTTTTCAATTAATATATGGATTAAAAACCGAATGAAGTTTTCTAAATCGAGTGTTAACTTTTGTAGACATGTAACCTAGCAAATGATAAGCTAACTAAACCAACGATTCCCATACACAATAGTACACAAAAATTTACAATTTTAAGTAAGTATGCAGCACTAATAGCGTTTCTTTTAAATACTGCACAAGTTTTAAACACAACAATATAAATGAAAATGAAAAAGTAAAATTTATATTTTTCTTTTGGGTCTTCCAAATCGTAGTTGCTTTTACAAATACTCGTAGTATGCAAAAAAAAAAATAACAAAAAACCCAACAAGAAAGTAGAATGTAACTTTTATTTCATTTAACCTGAGAACATAAAAATAATATTATTTAAATGTTTTAAAAGGAATATATATAACAGAGTTACAGAACCAACAAAGAGTAACTAAAAGCAACCTATATCTCATAATCTTTCGGTGCTTATGTACTCCTACATGTTATTGCTGCTGCTGCTTGTTTCGAATCCCAGCCAGAAGAAACTCTGACATCAGTCTTTGTTGAAGAATATTGTAGTTAGATTTGCAACAACAAAACAAACAAAACCAAACATAATGAAATCAAAAAAAGATTCTTTGCTATTACTTGCAAAAATTCCCATTTTTTGCCATGAAACGAGCTGAAAGAATTTTGAAAAGTTCTCTTTTTTAACTTTAACAACAAACAGACAAAGAACTGGCGAAACAAAATATCTTAAACATTTCGTTTGTTTGGTTACAAAAGGAAATATATATACTTTAAAAAACTGCAGACACCAATTTTAAATCAGTGTCGGTTTTTTGCTCGTTTTTGAAAAGGGATGAACAAAAAATCATGTACATATTTGCACGTTTAAATAAATTAAGATTTTTATCTAAAGATAAGAAGTTATTTTAATTGGACTTAGACGGCGCGCCGCTAAAATAATGCAGAATGTAAAACAAAACAGTTTTAAATTAGCTTCTTTTTTTTTGTATTTGTACATGTTTGGTTTATTTATGTATATGTAAATAAATTAAGTAAAATGCTTGAAAAAACTTAAAAGTTTTATTTTTTTTAAAGCAATATTTTGTTAAGGTACGGTCACACTTGACAAATATTTGCCGAATAAGACGTAATCCCTAAATAACATATATTTGAACTCGTTATTTATTTAAAAAAATAAACTGCTCTTATTTAGGAGAAAACACAACAAATATTTATTTTTATTTATTTGATTTTATTTTATTTAAATGCTGTTTGATCTTGCAAAACTCTTGCAAGAGTAAACCACCTCAAACAAATTTGTGCTAAAACAAGTGGTTACGCGTTTTTGAGTAAATATTTGCCAGGTGTGACTATACCTTTACACATACTCTAAACAAATTTTAAAACGAATTGAAATATTTTATTTCCCAAACCATATTTAAAAACAGTTTTGTAGGATATTTTGAAAGAGCTTCATTATGGAGAAATTTCTTTGATTTTAGGAAAGTATTTCGAATGAGTTGTTTGTAATGCTACTTAAGATGTGGACACTTGGAATAACTTTACATTTATTTAGCCTCCATATCATAGCCAGATTTGAAGAATTTTTGTTTTAAAAATAGCAAAGTGACGATTTGACGATTTGCTTCATTGAAAGTGACGATTTTCTGAATTAATAAAATTTTCTATCATTTGTTTGTTATAAATATTAATGTTTGTGTTACCAAAAAGAACATGACAAACAAATCAACAACAAATCTAAATGATAGTAATGTTTTCTTAATTATTGACAATTGTTAAGTTTAAGTATAATAATTCCAAATAATAGTAGAAATCAGTTCTTTATCTGTAAACATAAATGGCAATTTTAAATACTGGATTCCCCGAACTTAAATTTTTAAGGGAAACAATTTCTGAATTTCAACGGGAATATTATAAAAAAACTTCTCCTATTTTAACAAAACGTCGAAAGAATATTCAGCCAAATAAAAATAGGGAAATTTTTGAAAATAAGTGCCTGTATATAATGGATGATCCAACTCATATATACTCAAAATGTTTTTATAAACTTAATAAACTAAATTGTTTTGTCATTGTAATTTAACCTGAATTAATAAAATATGTAAAATTCAGATATTTATTTATAAAATACTGTAAGTCTTGTTTCAAAATCTTCAATTTTAGCTGACCAGTTTTTGGTCAATTCTCTTTTGAAATTGTCATTTCATTTACACACGTAATTTGGCTCCATTTACTACTCATTTGTGTGGGTACTTGCATAATTCAAACATTTATGACAGGTAAATCCCTATTTTGGGAGGAGATTTGTATGTGGGCCAGGTGAAATAATGGACTGATTTCCACCAGTTTCAATCCCATCCGTCCTTGGGCCGAAAAACTATATAGTACCAAATATAATCGAAATATCTTTAAAATTGCGATCTGTACTCTGCGCACAAGCTTTACATGGACAGCCAGCCAGATGGACGGACGGACGGACGGACATCATTAAATCGACTCAGGAAGTGATTCTGAGTCAATCGGTAGACTTCAAGTTGGGTGTTGGACCACTGTAATGGTGTGGGGTATAATTAAGCATGGCTATAAATACATTTATATTTATTAGTTTTTCTTTTAATTAAAAAACACACTTTTTTTAAGTAAATTCTTTAGAAACACCTGCCCCTGGAGGCAACATATTTGAATATTAAAACGTAGTATTAAAATAAGAAAAGCTCAAAGAAATAAACTTTTATAAGGATTTAATATTTTAAATATTAAAATTAATTTAGCTTAATGAATTTCATCTTCTTTATTAAATTAAAAATACTTTATAAAAATCACCCAACAAAAAGGATTACAAAGTTAGCCAGGAAATTAAATGATCCAACCTATAGGACAACAACATTTCAGCCCTGAAAAGAATTTAATTTTCTTGTTTAAGTAATTAGTGCACTTTTTTACAATAATTTATGTTTACTATGCTTTTTTCTTGCCTTTTCCTTACAGAATTTATAATCTTAACTCGTTAAAAGAAGTGCACAGCACAGATTCTTAAGAAAATAGGAAACACAGCGAGATTGAACAAATTAATAAATCATATTTAACTGGACATCACTTTAAAAGCTGCGTAATAAAGAAGGAACAGCAACAACAAAAAAACAGAAAAAAACAACAAGTGAAAGAGAGACCAGAAGCTAAAAAGGATTTGCATATTAAAAGTAGCTGGCTGCAAATTAAAAGCAGGTAATTAAATGTTCATTTTGTTGTTATATTAAATATTTAAATCATTTACACAGCCATGCCGGTTGCTTGCTTGTTATTTTTATGTTATAATGTCACGAATTTAAATTGAACTTCATGTACAAATTAATGTTTAAATTAATTGGGGCTATTAAAAACAATCAATAGTTGCAGTACACCAAAAGGAGTATGAATTATATTTACGTACTATTTATAGCTAAAGACATTAATTAATCTTTAAAATTGTTACATCAGACACAACGACAGACGGTGATTACTGGCATTGATTATTTAATTATTTATGTTTGATTGTGTTTTGATGTTAAATTTTAATAATGACTACAAAATCCCCTCCTGTTACACACAACCGGTGAGTAGGAGTTGCAGTTATGAAGACTTTTTCTGTCGCTTTTAAATAAATAAATATTTGCTATGAGTTTTAAATTAAACAAAATGAAATACTCATTTCTCTATTGATTTATTGACCATCAATATTCTGTACATGTATGTACATTAGGGTGGTGGTCAATTTTGTTCTAAGCAGGCGTATAGCAAAAACGTAATCTACAATAAATTCTAAGAAAACTTGACTAAGAAATTTGGTCTAAAATGAAAACCTAGCTTCCGCCGAGAGACACACTGAAATCTTGTAAATTAGCTTAAAATAATAGGCAATGAGACTAAAATAGTATAAAATACACATTTATTTAGAAAATTTACCTGAAAAATTAAGTTTGTAACATTACTGAACAATAAATGAGAACACCATTTTTATACCCTACACCACAATAGTAGTAAGGGTATATTTAATTTGTGCTGATGTTTGCAACGTCCATAAAGATTGGTATAACACCCACCTTAAAGTATACCGATCGTCTCAGAATTACTTCCTCTGTCGATTTAACGATGTCCGTCCATCCGCCTATCTGGCTGGCTGTTCATGTAAAGCTTGTGCGCAGTGTACAGGTCGCAATTTTGAAGATATATTAATACAATTTTGTTCGGCACAAGGACGGATGGGATTAAAACTGGTGGAAATCGATCCATTGTTTTACCTGGCCCCCACACAAATGTCCTCCCGAAATATGAGTTTAACGATCATAAATGTCTGAATTATGAAAGTAGCCAAACAAAATTTCACCACAAATGAGTAATAAATGAAACTAAATCACATCTACAAATTCTGTGAAGATTGGTCCACAATTGATTATAGTTCCCATATATAGCCACTTCCGAAAATCACTTTAAGGAGCATAACTCTTTTAACATTTTTGGTACTCAAATAATATTGAACACAAATATGTTTTTTATAATTGCCGGTCCATAATTAGTTGAAACTTGTTGAACGAATATTTTATACAGTATAATTGACTGTAACATATTGCAACTATGTACTTATAACTTTAATAAAAGATTGTCATAATGACAACTGTCAAAATAAACTTCCTCTTCCTTACTTGTACTTTAATATAAGCAGACGTGTTTTATTTCATTGTGCTACAAATCAAATCTAGATTCAACAAAACTCCTATATAAGACCCTCTTCTTAATTTACTTTATCCTCCATAAATCTTTTAAAAGTATTTATATCCAGATAAAGTTTAACATACATAATATTCATATTCGCAGTCAAGTCATGGCCATAAATTTTTGTACGATCTGTCCATAATGCGTAATATCTCCCATATAGCGCCCATTTCGAAAAAATAGTTTTATACATTTACTGCATGTAGGGTATTATATGGTTGGGCTTTACCGACTATAATTTCTTACTTGCTTTAATTAATGTTTTATTTTGTAATTATGGAAACAACAGTCGCGGTGTTTTAGTCTAATATATTTAACAATCATTCAAGAAATGTATTCTTTGTGCTGGTGTGTTGGTAAATTATGAGTACTTTGAGAGGATTGGAAGCATGGTATTGTTTTTTGCAACTTTAGTTACCGATATAGATAACATCATAAAACGTTGACTCAAATACTGAAAATGTATTACATTTTGATGTGTTTTTTGCCTCTTTATAGTATTTGTTGAAAAATATATTTAGTTTTTTTTAAAATGATTTTTCTATTCATCAGTGAAATATTAATTTTTTCCCAAATTTCAATTATTTTGATTGCAATTATGGGAGAAAATCTTGCATAGGATTGTTGTTTTTTTTTTTTTGATTTTTCTTTTTTGCGTTCAGTTAAGAAAAATTAATACCTTAAAACAGCACGATAGCTTGGCAAATTTAATCCACTAAATTCACTTGGCATGCCAATGTTATTAGCATTCTGTTTAGTTAGAAAATTTTACCCTTAAGAGTCAATTGATATCGCTGATGATTCCCTAATATAATGTTAATCTTTAATTTAATTTTTAAAAAATAAACTAACCCATGCTTACTTTTTAAAAGTAAATTATCAAGTGCATAAATCAATCAAAACAAATGTATAACACCAAGTTTTTATAAAATGCATTAACGCTAAATTTCTGCAATGATTAGTGTTATTAATAATATTGAAGTCTTATTACGCTTTCTTGATAACTTTCATAGCAGATTACTAAATTATACTTTTTAAAAAAGAAAAGCGGAGCTCAAAAAAATCTTTCTGTGTTCAAGTTTCTGTTTGCTAGTTATAATTATAATTCATAATCAAACCTCTCCGCGGGAGCTAGGTTTTAATTTTTGACCCATACTTTCTGTATGTAATTTTTTTAGAATTTTGTATAGATTTTGATTTTCCACATTAATCCACCCTAATGTACATGTCAGTTTTTGCTTTTTTAATATTGTGGCTTTATAACCTCAGGAAATTCCTTTGAACAATTTCTTTATATTACTTTTCCCTTAAATTGTCATCCGGTTTATTTTGCTTTGTTTGTTCAATTGGAAGTTTGTGCCGTTTGTTTAATTTTGTGCAATTCACACACGTTTTTTTTTATAAAATATTGGTTTGGTTTTTTTATATTGTCCATCGTAAATGTTAAATAAAGTAAAGTGTGAAACTATAATAAAAATAAATAATATCGTTCATACGTAATTTAGTTTTATTGAATTAAATATTACTCATACGTACCGTAGGCATAAAATGAAAAGAAAATGCTGAAATCTAGTTGTTGCGCATACCTAAAACGAAAGATATTACATTTTGTTAAAAAAAATTATATATATGTATATATATTTAAGTTAATAATAAAAAAAAATTTTATTCATATTTTATTTATTTTCCTATCACAATCATTAAGATATTACAAAAAATATATAAATAACGGGTGGTTAAATTTCAAGGGCCGATGTTGATTTTGAATAAAACACAAACTATTTGGGAAATTATTGTAATTTTATTTTCAATTATGTATGGAGCCAAATGGGCGCCGCGACCACGGCAGCACACCTCCATCCGATGGTCCAAATTTTCGATGACCCTGAGGCATAATGGAGGTTCTATGCCGTTAATGTGCCGAATTATCTCATCCAATTGACATCGCCATTACGTGAGATAATACGGATATTGAATTTGTTGCGCAAAAGAGCCATTGTTTCGTTAGCTGTGTGGCAAGTGGCACCGTCCTGCTGAAACCACATATCGTCCACATCCATATCTTCCAATTCGGGCCATAAAAAGTTCGTTATCATCTCACGATAGCGAACACCATTCACAGTAACTGCCTGACCGGCCTCATTTTGGAAAAAATACGGCCCCATGATGCCGCCAGCCCATAAACCGCACCAAACAGTCACTCTTTATGGGTGCATTGGTTTTTCGACAATCACTCTTGGATTCTCATTCGCCCAAATGCAGCAATTCTGTTTATTGACGAATCCACTGAGGTGAAAATGTGCCTCATCACTGAAGATGATTTTCTTCGAAAATTGATCATCCACTGTTGCCATTTCTTGCCACCATTCTGCCCATTCACGACGTTTGGAATGGTCAAGAGGTTTTAGTTCTTGAGCCAATTACACCTTGTAAGCGTGTAAATGCAAGTCTTTATGCATAATGTTCATCAACAACGAGCGTGAGAGGTGCAATTGTTGGGCACGACGACGAGTGGAGGTGGACGGCTCTTCAGCCACACTATCGCGAACAGCAGCAATATTTTCTGCAGTACGAGCTGTACGAGCATGCACTGGTGTTCTCACATCTTCTACAGACACGGTTTGCTCGAATTTTTCCATGATTTTGGCGATTTCCCATTTTCATAATAAGTCTGGATAACTTTAACACGTTCGACTGTATAGAAAAAAGATAGCGAGAAGATATTAAATATCACAAAAATATAGTTTTTAAAAGTTTTTTAAATCACAAACAATTAGTCAGTGTTATGCAAACTTCTCAAATGTGCAAAATTGCATCTACTGCATTTATTATTATATTTATGTCAGAGTCATATCATTTATAAATGTTTCAATAGTTCTTTGGCGAGATATTTCCAATATAGGAAATCGTTTTGGTAAATTATTTGGTAAATTATTTGAATTACTTGAACTCGTTTTCTGTAAGTCTTTGCACAATTTTTCTAAATAACATAAGCGAATGTCAGAATAGGTCAAAACACATAAATTATATAAGAGAAGTTTGCTTTTAATACATAATTTCGATTTTCTGTTAAGCCGATGGTACAGAGCTCGACCACAACGAACCCATTCTTAAACAAACATTTTGCAAGTGTTCTCTGAAGGTCAATTTATCATCAAGTGTTATGCCTAAATACTTTATTGACTTTGAAAAAGATATTTGAGTTCCCTGGGCAAATAGTTCAAGAGAGGGAATTCTTTTAGGAGATCTGTTAAATGGAAATAGCATCGCCTCAGATTTTTCTTCATTAATTTTTATTTTCCACTTGACGAAATAATTAGTTGCAGAAACAAAAACGTTAACAATTGCGTTAGAAACTTTCCCATTAACGATAAGAGCGCTATTATCACCATAAACTGTCACATCAATACCTGAATTTAACCTGAAGTCTATATATATAGATTATATAGAAGTGGAGATAAAACGGAGCCCTGGAGGAATGCTTTTTTCCGGGGATCGTGCACCTGCCACTTCAACTAAAAAAGTCCTGGTAGTACGAAAACTACTAATTAGCTTTATTATGTATAATGGGAATTTGAATTTATTGAGCTTGTCTATTAGCCCATTATGCCAAATAGAATCGAAAGCTTTTTCAAAATCTAGAAAAATCACTCTCCTTGAATGTCGTCTATATTTATTTTCCCTTACTATATTTACCATTCGTTGCAACTGGTATTAAAAATATTATTGCTTTTAAAGTGATTGTATATGAGAAAAATAAAAAAATGCATATATATATATAGGGTAATTTAAACATCATATCAAAAGAACCTTGGCTACAACGTCTTTTGTCATCAGTTAAAAGGCAATGGGGTATCATTACAATTTACGAAGCACTTCAAATAGTCTTTGCATTATTGAAAATCGCTGCATTTCAACCTTTTAAAATTATTACTAATTACTAAGTTAACAATTTCCATATTGAAGGTCTTTAATTAGTCAGTAAGATTGAAATTTATCTTTTAAACTAGTAATGACAACCTAGAGAATAATAAATAAAGTAAATATCTACCATTCAAACGCCAGCAAAGGTGTACAACGAATTCTTTGCTGGTAGTTGAAATCAAAGGATTCTCTGAAAGTAACAAACTTAAAAGTTCTACAAACGCTCTCAATAAACATAATAGCAGCGCCAAACCACAGCAGCTATTTAAATCACGTTTCATAAAATTAACTCTAACCATTAATAAGTATATAAACAGAAAACCACAATTAAATCTAATTATAATTTAACAAAACTTACTAAAAAACAAAGCAGAAAAACAATTTTTAAAGCAGCAAAAGTTTTAATTCAAATAAGTAGGAACTATGTCAGTCTAATTTACAGCACAAATTATTGTGACTATACATTGTTTTTCTACAAGACCTTAAAAAAATAAATTAACTAATTTCAACATATTTATGTAAATTGTTTATTATTCTTGTTTATGGCAGCTATTTTTGTAGCCTTTGTTTGCCAACATCTTTTTGGAAAATTTACAATAAAAAGAAAATATTACATTACACACTTTTTCTGTTTGTTTTTATACCCTCCACCACCAAGGGTGGTGAATGAGGGTATATTACGTTTGTCATTCCGTGTGAAACTTTTTTAATATTCATCTGAGACAAAGCATATGTTTTCTTGATCTTTATGAAATTCTAAGTCGATTGAGCCATGTCCGTCTGTCTGTCCGTCTACTGACTAAACTTAGAACTTAACTAAACGAAATTTCCAGAGTTATGGATCAAATTGTGAGACAACCTCCTTAAAAATTTGATATTTTTTATTAATTTTATTTTAAAAATATTGCAGATAATACCATAAAATTTTGTACACGTTATTTTTATGATAAAAGAAAAAAGTGTGAAGAAAATATTAAGAATAGGTCCATGATTTCACATTGCCCCCATACAAAAATCTTCCCGAAATATTGCTCAAATATACATAAATGCCTATAAAATTATAATATCAATACAAAATTCAGCAAAATTAAGTTTCATGTCAAAATAAATTTGTTTTAGTTCGGTCCATGTTTGACCATAGACCCCATATAAATTCCACTTTCAAAAATTAGGGTTAAAATTAGCATGAAAAATCCTTATAGGTAAATACATTGTTGTATTAAATTTTATTGTGGTCGGCCCATAATTGCTCATAGCTCCCATATAAGAACCAGATTCGAAAAAACCATTTATCTTTATATATGCATATCTTGTAAATATCGTTACCCATTTAAAACTTTGTACAGATCATTTGCATATACACAAAAAAACATTCTACAGAATTTTGTGAATTTCGGTCCATATTTGACCGTAACCGTATTATAAAGCCTGCTTCCAAAAATCGCAATTATGCGCTTTTTCTCTTAAGTGCTTCAAAAAACACGAATTTTTTTACTGGGATGTATCTTAAATATGCCGATGTTACCTCGAAATTTGACGTGAGATATCCTCATATGCATAAAATTGACTGTTTCAAAATTTAAGAAGATACCGATCTTAATAATTAATTAATTAATAATTTGTCATAGATGCCATATAAGAACCATTTCCGAAAAACAAATAAACCCACAAAAATGTCTACTAAATATCGACATCGAAACAACTTTTACACAGATTTACAGAAATCATACTATATTGGTTATACGGCAATTTTGCTACTGGATTGTAGCTTTCAGTTAATAATGGGCAATAGCTCTCGAATTAAGTCCACTTCCGAGCACACCATCCAACCATTTAACTCTTATTAAGATGGATTTCAAACAAATCAAAAGCTACTAGATTTAGAAGCTAACAGTCCATAATTGGTCCATTATCGCCTGTAAATAATGTTATTAAGACCAACTTCAAACAAAAAAGCCTCACCTTATATCCTTACATCTCTTTTATGCTCTGTTTTTTAAATTACACTCAATATTATTATGAATATCAGACAAACTCTGTAAATTATAGTAAGAATTGGTAATTACATCAATTAGAAATGGTCAAAATTAGATAAAATTTAAAAACATTTAAAATAAATTATGTTGGTCGTAAAATTGTCTTTCAAACAATATAAAAAATAATAATAAAATTTGCACTAAGACTGAATAGAAAACACAGAATAAGAATATTCTAGTTCTATAACCAGTGTAGTTTTTCTACTTCTTAGTACGTTTAGGTGGAGTGTATTTAAGATTCGGCTCAGCCGAATATTAAACTTTAACGTGTTTTATTTTTTTTTCTTTTTGGGTGTTATTTTTTGTTGTATACTATAAAATATTTAAATAAGTGGCAATGACTTCAAGTTGTCGTTGGTTATTTTAAACAATTTTTTATCATCTTGAAAACAGGTGGACTATAACCATGGGAATAATGATAATTTGTAGTTAGGGATGGTTTTTTATTTTTTTTTACACCATTTGCAATTCGAAAGCATGAACATTTTGCTACACAGGCAGCTTTTTTTCACATAAAATTTCTAAGTGAAAGATGTTTGTATATATTTGTATATAAATAATTCGCCCAAATATAGCTGAAAAAAGAATATTACAAAATTCTTGCAAGATTTCAATTTACTACTCAAACGAAAGTTTGGCAGCTGAGAGTTTAGGGTTAGTAAAAGTCAGTTAAAAGTTCCCTACGTCCAGCTGCCTGTTGATGACATTTTAACAGGAAATTGCTTTCTTTTCGTAATATATGGTGTAGAACTTGGCTAACTATACATTGTTACTTTTTTTTCATAAATTTGACAAGCCATATTTCAACTTATTTGCATTATAGAAAAATTTTTTTTCATATTGTTTTTTTTTGCAATCTATTTTACAAAAATTAAAAATAATGAGCAAATTTTATAACATTTTTTAAAAATAACTTATATTAAGCTCCAATTGAACTCAAAAAAAAAATAAATACAAAAATTGTACTTAATTAATTAGTTGAAATAAAATAGTATTTTAGTTCCTTTCCATTTTTCTATTTCCTAAAGGGTAGGCCAAATACATGAAACCTTTTAATTCTTTTGATTGCATCGCTGTCATCTAAAAGATTAATTGCTAATATATTGGAATGATTAATGAGCCTATTTAGGTATCTCTCACTGAACTTGGTAATTTCATTTTTGATTGTTGGAACTTGTAGATCTTTATGTATGTTCTTGTTATTGATAAACTATGGCGCATTTATTAATAGTCTGAGAGTTTTTGATTGATACCTCTGCAATATCTCCATGTTGGAATTACTAGTTGTTTCCCAAAGTTGAATACCATATGTTCAAATCGGTTTAAGGACTGATTTATATAATAGGATTTTGTTTTCGAAACTTAAGCTTGATCGTGGTCCCAAAAGCCAGTACATTTTTCTTGTTTTTATATGAAGTTGTAGTCGTTTGTATTGCAATGAATTTGTCTCTTATTCGTAAAGCAGAGATATTGTTCGAAATGGTGTAAAGAAAAATGGTCTTGTTAACTAAATAACTAAAAAATTAAAAAGAAACTTAAAAGTATCATTTATGGCCGAATTCACAGTCTTTAGTTAGCTAATGACAAAGGCTTAACTAATGATTCTTTATTCGCAATGCTTAGTTTGCCATAAGAATAACAAGTACATAATCGTTAAACAATAGTTAGTACTTTAGTTTACCAGTGGTTAACTAATGACCGAGAATTCGGAAATTAATGGGAAAAACTAAAAATTCTAGACAGTTTAAGAATTAAAGATTTCTCAACACAATACAGCGAAAAAATTAAAATTTTACTAAAATAATTGGCAATTTCTAAAAATACTGGAGACTTTGTAACATGATTACTCACGTTGCGTCCAGTGAAAACTGAATAACCGAATCAACAAAGAAAACAAAACATACAAAATCTATTACTTTGTTGTCAGCTGACAGTTAAGTAAAAGCAAAATAAATTAAAAAGCTCCTAAACTTCGATCGTACATTTTGTAGCGTACTGTACGTGTACTGTAGATGAATGTAAACGTTAGTGTTCCATAGCTAACACGAACAAACGGTACGTTAGTGTTCTTTTCGAACGCTGTGTTTATGCAATAAAAAGTGCAAAAGGCACAAACATGTACTCATTGGTAGTATCCACTGTAAATAAAGAAGCTTTGTAAAACCTGTATTTAATTTCTTTAAAACTGTTCGATAAATAGATGATGTTTACATAGATGTGATAAATATAAGTATCGATACAGTAAGAATGCTGATGAGTCGTTTTGCCAATACTTGAAATTATTAAAATTTAATTAAATATTTTTTCTTAGAAATTCATATAAACTTGATCCATGTAATAAAGTTCATCTGAAACTGTAAAATATTGATACAATTTCAAACCAAATTTTACTACTGACTTAAACTGTTAGTTTTAAGATAATTTAAATAATTTAAAGTTATTTTAACAATTGCATTATAGTCATAGGATATAATTATCCCCATAAATAACTATGATTTATTTTAAAATGATTATTATCTATTAAAGGATTTAATGAACTTTAAACAAAACTAATCGAACTCTCGTGTTGCAACTATTTATCAGACACAATTATTAAAAGTTAATTACAAACATTTAGACACCTGCACATATAAAACCACATCCTGTTCACTACACACACACTAAAATTTACATGGAACACATATCTAAATAATTATTGACATAATCATATTGCAATGAACTTGAAACAGAAGAATTCCGAAGAACTTGAAAGCAATATTATTTATTAAAATTTTTTTAATAAAAAGAATTAATTTATATAATACACAAATATTTATATATGTATGTACAAATACATATTTGCAGAATGTTAATTATTCATTTAAGCAAAATGCTAAAATAAAACACAAAATGAAATGTCATGGTTACATGAAAAATCAACATAATTAAAAATGCATCAGACTATGTATGTATTGTTACAATATAAAATGTTTCAAATGTATGTATGTATGTACTCATATGTATATGTGTGACTTTAACTAGAGATGTGCATGTGGTGGAAAATTAATAAAAGTATAAAATATTTATAATTTATTCTTTAGAAATTATGGCCACAAAAATGAGAAGTTAGAATAATTATATACATATGTATATTGCTTGCTACAGAAATCAGCAAAAATGGTTTGTGTCCTTGTTGTTTTAGGGTGTATGTCAAATACATATAAGAAACTTATTTATAAAACCTGTAAAATTTTATTACTAAATGTCATTCACATTTAGAAAAATTGCAAAAATAAAGAGTTTTTCATACAAATTCAATTCAGTATGGAAACAAATATTCCTTATCCCTTTCAACAACTAATCAAAAAAAATCAGAAACAATTTATAGAATTTACGATTTTTTTTCTTTAGAAAATTCCCAAAGTTTATTAAAAAAGAAATATAGTATGCATCAAGTCCTATTTTTACACCGAAACATAAAATGTGTAAAAATAGGAATAGGTGTAGTGCAAAATCTAAGTTCGCATATTTTTGAAAAATTATATTTGTTGAACATTGCTGTAATATGTTTCCATATAATTGTTATTATATAGCAAAATTCGTCTGTTCTTCTGGAAAAAAAATAGCAGACGAGCTTACAAGGCACGGTTCGGAACTATCTTTGAATATAGTAAAAGTACTGTAAAAGTACTATTATCACAGGAAGAGTATTAGAGGAAGTGCTACTTCATACTGACTGGTAATGGGGAAGAAGAACAGATTGTGGGGCACCCTTAAAGCCAAAATTGAATACTTCAGATACCTGAATTCTAATAAGCTTAAATAAAAGTAGTGACATTACTCGGTACTCCAGCGCCATAGATATATGTATATAATTCGGTATTCAATTTCACAAAAGACTCGAGTATGTCAGGGTCTGTAAGTCAGAGGATATCTTCGGGTACATAAGGAGACTTACATGGCTATATAGTAGATTATGACATTTTTGAGTGGGCAGTTTTTTAATTTCTCCAGGAGGTCTTTCTTAGTGAATCTTCTGGAATTTTTACTTCTTATTTTTTCTATTTCCTAGAAGAAATTTACCATTAACTCTCCGATTGGCAGTATATGCATTGAATAGCATTAGTATTGACATAAATCAGAATATAATACAAAATATTATAAATAATGAAGAAACTGGCAAGAGCCATTGAGGACAATATTTTAGCAATAACAAAAAGTAGCTATTCTATATGAATAATAGCTTAACAGCTTAAAGTAAGTCAATCAGTGGTCATAGGAGTCCAAAAAGGCGTTGTCAAACCACAAATCATAGATTTCAGAAAAGTATTAACGAATGAGAACACACTTCTCATAATAATACAAATGAAAGGAAATGAAAGTGCTTCTATAGCAATATGCCATTTACAATATTGGTTATTGTCAAAAATAAAAACCTGAATTGGCGATAAAAAAAAAAATAAGGCACGTTTAAAGTTTACCAGAGAACACATAAATTCAACAGTAGATGACTGGAAACGTGTAATCTGATAAGACAAATCCAAATGTGATAGTTTTTAATCCTTATTTGCCTTAGCAAAATAGAACTGTATACAAAGTTTCCTAATATCGCCGACTTTTGCCATTTCCTGGAAGAATTAATAAAGCGATTAAATCCTAAAACTCCCCTAAATTTTCAATACCAAAATAAGCCAAAATCAAGTAAAATGTTTTAGATATTCAAACGAAATTCAATAACTTTATATACCTACTTTTATTAGAAGATGTAAGAAGTCCCACTAAATTAAATTTGAAAAATGCATAATTCGTTCTGAAATATAAATTTCCTAAACAAATGTTTCTTTAAATATCAATGTCATATATGAATATAATACTCTTAATAATTAATTTAAGAACTTAAATTTTCAATTTATATTAGGTTGTTCTTCTAGAAGAGGTAGTTTTCCTAATTCAAATAAACATTGATCAATTTTGTTTACTCATCGATTGATATATTTTAAATGAGCGAATTTTTCTATTTTGGTTGAAAGTTGTAGTGACAAAAATGTCTATATTCAAATCGTAAATCGTTTGTGTATATGCGGCAATCCCTAAGAGTTCAAGTTATAAAACATTTTTTCAACTTATTGTATATCGTCTTTTAATACAAAAATATACTGTTTTAGACTTTATAATTGTAAAATTAAAAGAGTCACCGAAATTGTGACCGACCATATAACACCCTAAGCAGAAAATGTATGCGATTTATGGTTGTTAATGTTATTTTCGGTAGTAGGTCTTATATAGGAGCTATGGTTAATTATAGACCGATTTGCACAAAAAATGTAGGTATTATTAGATTTCATATACAACTTATTTGTGGCAAAATTTGTTTGTATACGTATATATATCAAATATATATGGCCGATAAAGCCTTATTTCGGGAGATATGAGGGCTAGGTAAAATACTGGACGGATTTCAAATTTAATCTCAATTATCCTTGGAGCCCAAAAATGGTATGTACCAAATTTTATCTATAAAATTGCGAGCTGTACTTTTCGCGACGGACATCGACTCGAAAATGGTTCTGAGTCAGTCTATGGCTATACTTTAAGGTGAGTGTTGGATTAATATTTCTAGGCATTACAAACATCAGCACAAATCCAATATATATATATATATGATGGTGGAGGGTATAAAATTCAACAGTTTAGATCAATTCCATCTAATGACTACTACGTGTTAAATTAATTGTTTTAAATCTTCTAGTTATGTTTGAACCATGATTTTACAATGATTGTTGCAATAATTTTTAGCTGGGCATGTGATGTTTAGCCTTTGAGAAATCAATATTTGCATTATTGAAAAATTATTACTACATGTTTTGATATTATAAACAAATTCTTTCGATATTATTAATTGAAATTATGTATTAAAGAATTTGTTTCGTTTCAAATATTCCATTTAAGCAATACATATGTATATACAAAAATCTGTAATATTTCTTTACAATATTTTCAGGAAAAATTTCAAATATTTAAAATATATGCCTTTGACCTCGGCAGTTAACAAATATTTAAAAACAAAAATATCGCAAAAAAAATACAAACACTTTAAATAAATTTAATTAAAAAATAGCACAACTCATACATTCTCATAATTGTTAACCTTGTTTCACAATATTTTCTCTCTCTCTATCTCAGCTGGAACATAAAAACCAAAACATAAAACAACAAAAAAATTTACATAAAAATATTTATGCACTCAAATGTATAAACAGAAATACTGAATACACAAACAGAAGTATGTGTGTATGAATATTATTTAACCAAAATATTACTGCAGATCCTGAGGTCAGCAGTTGTGCTCCTAAAGCAAAACGGAACATAAACAGGATTTTTTTATTTGTATACAAACAAAATATATCTGACGACATACATACATACATACGAGTATATTCAGCTTTTCGGCTTGCTGTTTTATAGAATAGAAATATGAGTAGCAAAATAAAATCTGAACAAAAACCCTTATTTGCTACATAACAGAAAACATAAAGCCAAACAAACATGCAAATGAATTTAACAAAATAAAACCTACTTGATCTTTTATTTTATTTAATTTTATTTTATTTAATTCTTCAGCACAATTCAACAAAGAAGAGATTCAATTTAAAAACTAAATAAACAACAAATTTAAATTATTTATTAATATAAATATACACAAGAATTGTCACACAACTTGCCACTTCCGGTTTTAGTTTTTGTTCTTCTTCAGATTTTCTATTTTATTTTTTTGGCAAAACCGAGTTTGTGTTTCAAAAAATTTTTTTGTTTTTGTGTCAATTTTAATATTGTTTTTTTTGCAGTTTGTTTTGTCGGTTTTAATATTGTTGAAGTAAGAAATTCTAAAATATTTCTAAACTTTAAAAAATTGTATTTATTTCTTCAGACCCTCATTTATACATTCTCGTATAATATTGAATTTATAAATGTGCATATGTATATCGTATGTGAATGTGTGTGTCAGTTTTTATTTGTGTTGTTATTTTGTTCATGTTGTGGTACATGAAAAAGGATGTGTTGTTATGATGTTACCATCACATATCAACATTAGTTTAGATAATGAAACGCATGCTTAAATGATAATCTTAACTTTTCACAATTATTTATATTATAAGCAAGAATAGTTTCTTAAGCCACTCGATGATTAAGTATTTGCTTTTATTTTTAATTGTTACCTTATTAAATCACCTTTTAGCTTTATTATATTTTTATTTATTGGATTTTATTTTTTAAATTTTTTCACAAAATTTGCATTTAGTTACAGCTGGTCCCTTCTAGCAAGTTTGTTTAAATATTTATTTTATGTAGTTGAAAATGTTCATGATGCTGGCTTAAATTTCTTTCTAACTATAACTGCTACGGTTGCCAGTACAGTTGCATAAATGTATGTATGTATTTATTATTTTTGTTTGAAATTCCAAATACAGTAGGGAGCACAAATGAATGCATGTTAGTACTTTGTGCACTGTTTTATTTTTATGCAATAAATTGTATGCTTCCCACTGTATGTACGAATGTATTTATTTTTGTTTGAATTTACAACTACATTCTATTTAGTCCGCACAGGTTCACTCAAATACATATTCATAGGTTTGCATCCTGTTCATATTAAACTTGTCTACAAATTTGTACAAAATTTTTACTTCAATATTAAACTATACAAGACTAACACTGTAAGTGCATTTGATTAGCTCCAATTTACAATTTCCAATTCTTATTGAAAAAAATTTATACAATTTTTTCCTTGAAATCTATTAGAGAGTATGTACACATATATAATATAAATAATAGAGTATCAGGAATTGCCAGTACAATCAAATGTGTACTCGTATTGTAATCCCTCTCCCCAATGTCTAAAATTTGTAAACAGCTTAGCTTGAGGAATTGCATCGTGTAAATTGGGACTTATTTAGCATTGAAATCAATCACTACATATTTAAAAATATATTAAGCGTTTTACAATAACATACCCCTTTGAAGTTTAATGAAACTAAAATTAATATCATCTTATAAAAATCATTGTTTCTGCTTTGATAGTTGCACATTAATTATTGCACATGCTGTATTAGTACTTATTCTTATACTAAAATTAATTTTAATTAGTCTTTTATAATTTAAATAAAACTTTTGCTGGGTTATACATATTAAAAACAAAAATGCTTTTAGTTTCGTGATTACATTTGTATTTACCATTACACATATTTATGCAACATATACAACCATAAAAAATGAAGCCATACAACACATTCATGTAAATATGAATATGAATATGTATCTGTTTGCAACACACTCTTGCTAACTCTCATACATACACTGCATTCTTCAATCCTCATTCATTTTCCTAAAATCAACTAAAAATTGCTTTATATTCCTTATATTTTGTAGTTTTCTTTTTTTTTAAATGAAGATGAAAAACAACTACAACAATTCTATGTACTCAGTGTCATAATGAATTCTCTGGAATTGTTTCTGTTTTTTTGTTGAACTTCCATCCAAGTTCCGGTTTATATTGCAGACATGGTCGGTCATCTGTAACATTTTGTTAAAACATTTATGCAACAATATGAATAAAGCTTGTTTTTGTTCTTGTCTTCATTTATTTGCCGCCAGTATCCTTCGTACCTCACTCGTTTACTATCTCGTCGGAGTTGTCAGGACTGAAGTGCTGTTGCATTGTATTACGTTTTTATTCATACTTGTCAACGTAAAGTGTTACTTTCATTTTGTTTGTCTTTCAATGTGAACAATATTTCTTGCTTTTATTTTCTCTATGGATATGTGTTTCTTTTCTTTTTTTGTTAGTTTGTCGTCTTGATTTGTCGAAAAAGGAAAAATGAATTAAATGAGGGTAAAAAAACAGATAGAAAGAAACTCAAACTTAAGTCAGTTATAAACATTTCAAAAATTTGTTAATGTGTTTTATGGTCTCCATAAATGAGAAACTGAAAAGTTATTAAATCAACCCGAAGAGTCTGTTGACGTTTTATAATGTACAGTGGGACAGAATGAAAATCCAATAAATTGCTTAAGTTACCTATAACAGGGGTATATTTGACTTCACTACCATCATGAAGCTAAACCCAGGTTTCCCAAAGTAGGAAACATCTATAATGACAATTTAAACACAAATATGCGACCAGAAACTAAGCACGATTAAAGTCTCGAAATGATAATATTTTTTAAATTGAAATTTTATAATTTTAAAAATTTGTAATAATAAAGAAGAATACACACACATTGTAAAACATAAGTAAATTTCGTTCTAACTCATAACATGTAATAAGAAATAAGTTAAATTCTCGAATTTTATTTCTCAATAAATGGTGAATTAAATACATGATGTTTACAAGTAGATCTTGGACAATAAACCTTGCTGATGACGCCGTTGGTAGGGTAGAAAATGCATTCCAGTGTGCCATTTGTCTAAAAAATATAGTTTCACAAGGGTATTCTTCGAGATATTAATTTAAAAAATTAATTAATTTTGTTACACTCCACAAATTAAACTTTAATAAAAAGTGGATTCAAGTCAAGAAAATTTATTTTTATAAAAGCAAATCAATAAAGCTGGATTTATATCCAGAAAATAAAATTGTATAAAAATAAGATTAAGAAATGTTAGTTGAAAAAATTCATGTTTGGAATATTTATAAAACCCCTACTTTTGTTCAAAAACTAATCTACAATAAAACCACGATTTACACAATTGAAGAACCAGGATTAAAGCATGACAAGTGAAATATTTGTAGAACCAGGATTAAAGTATGAAAACTGAAATATTTGTGGAATCACCATGTGGAAAACTTAAAAGTTTATATAACCACCATTAAAATATGCAAACTGAAACATTTGAGGAACCACCATTAAAGTATGAAAATTTAAAAAAATTTAGAATCTCGATTGAAATACACGTACTGAACTTTTGACTGTAAACTAAACATTTGTAGAAACTCTTAGTGGGTTTTGCAAGTTCTGTCCACAAAATGTTAACTTGAACGTACCATGTCAATCATGTCTGTTGAAAGTGGTATTTTTCTTTCCAAATTATTTTGATTCTGTTCCACTGTGATGGTTAGTTGTTGGTTCTAAATTAGAAGCTAGTGATGATTTAAAATTTTGACATACATAGTTTACTGGTGTGAGTCAATATTTAAACATACCTATATACAGTATATAGTAGAATTTGTTTAAGAATAATTGTATTGTTTTAGTGAAGAAATTGGGGACATTTTGATAAAAAAGAAAAGTTATGGCTAAAAATTTAATATCTAATTAAGAATGGTAAACAAGCTTTATAAACTTTCTTCGGAAATTAAAAATTGTATAATTTAATAAATAAATTCAACATTTTTTTATTATTTCTTTTTTAAAGAAGTTACATTAAATTTCTGATATCAAAGTGTGTAATACATATTCTATTTGGTAACATTTTTATGACAAGTCTTTCGTACACAAAATAACTATGCAAATATTCCCACATATATGTTTATTTTTGTTCCACAATTTTTGTTATTTCTAAAAACTAATTATGATAATGGCTGCAGTGTCTAACAACTAGCAATTCTTTACATGGCTGTAGCTTATTTGATCATATCTGCATAATGTTTCAAACAAATATTTTTAAATGTCACAAATGAGAATAAATTTGAAGTATACAAACACATAAACAAAATATGTCACTGAGCAATTAAATGTTGACATTTTGTGGTAAAATGAAAGCTTACTTAACTTCTAGTATTTCACAAAAAATCAGTTTTCATTTACAACTAACAATTTAATGAGATGATTGTAGAAATAAATCCCAAAATATCAACTAAATTACTATCATTACTCAGTCTAGTCTTTAAACAAGAACAAGTTTACTAAATTTGATTCTAATCATTTTAATTGACCGAAAACATTTTCTTTCTAACACCTTAACTAATCACATCAAATCACCACATTGTATTTTTACTACCAAGAAAAAAGGTGTTGAATTTCAACACTTTGTTTCTAGTTGTAGCTGTGAAATCCCCTCTAGCAAATATTTATTTTATGGCAATATGAAAGTTAAACAGAAGTGAACACAATAAAAAATCATAACAATTGTCTATAAAAGGCAATGACACATTATTGTGCTGATACACCAGAAAAAATGTGAGTATAAAGAAGAAAAAAAAAATAACAAGACAACTTACAAGACCCTAAGGAATGCGTAAAAAAGGACACATACAGAACATTAAATCTACAAGAAAAAAAATACAAGGTGTAACGAAAGGAAATGGCAGCAGCAATATCGTAACAAACATGTATAATATAAAATATATACAATCTACAATTACCTTACAACAACAAAAGAATACACAAGACAAAACAAATAAGACATATGACTTTGAACCCAATAGACAAATGTATGAACAAAAAGAGAAACATATCGAATGAGACTTTGTTGAATTCTTAAATCGAAATTATAAATTTAATAAATTTTAATTAAAAAAAAATTTAATAAATTTCTATCCCAAACAATGACAAAACAATATTAATATTCTTAAGCAAGATTTTTATAAGACCAAAGTTGAATTCTTTAAGCTAAACTTGTTGTCTTGTAAAAAGTTGTTTATAAAGATCCGAATAAATTCGTTAATTTAAACTTTGTAATACCCATCTTAAAGTAATTAAACTAAAGAGCTATAAACTTATTTAAGCCAAACTTTATAAAATTATGATTTTTATAAATCAACATTAAGTATAGAAACTGAGCTCTGCAAAAGCACGATTAAAATTTAAAAACTGAACTGAACTTTGCAGTCGAGCAACTAAACTTTTATAAAACCAAAATTAAGGTCCAGAAAAAAAACACGAGTCCAGAAATTATGTTTCCTAAAATATAATTTTATAAAATTAGGATTAAAATACAGAAATTTAACTTCAACAAAGACTGGATAAAAATCCAGAAATTCAAATTTTATTTATATACGATTATTTACATACACCAATACCTCGCTCTGCGTCGTTTCGTTTTGCTGATTTTTCGAACTTGCATCGCTGCTTAATTAGTACTAATTTTCACTGTGCGTCATTAGATTTTCGAGGTTGCATTATTTGGGTTCAAGTTTTTAATTTTTTTTTTTTTGAAATTCTTGCAAAATCTTCAACATTAGTAGGTGCTAAAACGATGACCCGTACAAGAAGTGCTTTGATGATCGAAATGGAGTCCTTACTTTCTATTTGGATTGAAAATCAAGTTGTGCAGAGAATACCATTAAGTAAAATGGTATTTTAGACAAAAGCAAAAAGCATATTTGATGGCATAAAATGATATACAATTGCTACAAGGAAATTTATTTTACGTTCAAAAAGAAAAAAAAACTGTTCAGCAAACATTGGACCAATGTTTTTTGAAAGGCAGCTGACGACTTAGTATGTTCGAAAACCACGACTCTATCTTCGATCTTTACATAATTTGCTATAGAAAATCTTAATTCACTTTGCGTAGTTTCAATTTGCGACATGTTTTTTGGAACATAACACCGGGTGTACTACTCTGTAACTCTGTAAAACCCTGCGATTAAAGACCAGAATTTAAACTCTGTAAAAACATGAGTAATCTCAAAACACTAACTGCCGTATTTGTAAAAAATAAAGTAGACTTAAAGTGTGCTTTAAGACAAAATTTTCATACAAAATTTTCTTAAAGTACACTTGAAGTCAACTTTAATTTTTTATAAATACGGCAGTAAATATTTAAAACACCAAGATTTATAACAGGAAACTAATTTCTGTTAATTCATGCTGAAAATTATTAACGACCGTATACTAAACTTTTATAAAATCCCGACTAAAGTCCAAAAAGAAAACTTTAATTAAACCATGAATTTATATTAAACATTTCTTAAACCCTAATTAACCCTTAAAATACGGAGTGGGGAACCTAAGATCCCCCTATCTTCGTTTTTCTTTAATAAATGTTTTAAAATTAATACGTTTTGATGTGATAATTAAAAACTGAAAATTAATAAAATAATAATTTGTTTTACTTTCAAAAATTTCTCAAAAATTTTCCAAAATTGACTTTTTTTCATAAATTAATTCAGAGTGCACATCTCTAACTACTGCAAAAATTTCTTTCACATCTTCTTTAACTGGATAAATACAAATTTGTCTATTTTTATGTTAAGTGTGTTGCTTGTGCACGATGAACTTTTTTTGTCTCTTCTGAAAATTTTAGTACTTTGAGTTGTGCCACTTTTGTAATTAGGGTGCGATATAAACAACAACAAAAGCCCATTTTCTTTTTGGGTGATCTTAGTGACCCCACTCCGTATCAAAAATTGAACTTCGTACTCTAGGGGTGAAAGTAATTAAACTAATAAAGTCTATAAATTGAAAATTTGCAGAACTACGTTTAAATTATAAAAAAACACGACATATAGAAATCACGATTAAAGTATCTAAACTAAACATTTACAAAAACTGAACATTTATAAAATTAATATTTAAGTCCACAAAAGGAACATTTTTAAAACTTAAATTAAATTGATATATTTATTTAGTTAGGCATGAGTTCATTAAATTTAATTTTCATTAAATTAACTGAAGGTAAGAATTGGTGTTACAACATGAAAAAATGTTTATTAAAATTTTTATTAATAATTTTCTTGGCTGAGCTGGGGATCGAAGCTGGGTTGAATTTACATGTTTCGAGAATCACCACATTCTCTCATCAGAATTCTTTGCATTCTAACCTCGTATAATTAAATTATTATACAACCACGATTAAATTTCACTAACATTATGAACCTTATTAACCAGAAAGAAAGTGAACTAGAATGTAAAAGCTGTTAAAAGCAAATTCAATTATTTTCTTTGCCTTAACTAAATCATTGAAAGATTTAAATCTTTGCATTCTCTGTTACAAAATACTAAAAAACCAAAACAAATCTTAAAAATATCACAAAACATGATGACAATGTCCTTTTTTTGCATTCATTCCAACCGACCCACCCAATATTTAAGCAGCTCACGCCTTCTACTAATCGTACAATGTAACACAGTTCAACAGTCTGACTTCAGGTTAACATTTTTTTTTTTAAATTTCTTTTATATATGATATGAAAAAAAGAGCAAGTAGCAATTCACACATTGTTGTATGAATGAGTCTACATTTATCTAAAAAATCATTCAGCATAAATTTCAAGCCAAAGGACACACACAGTCTTTGACATACGATATAGCAACATTAGAATTTATATAAATTAAGTGAATTAAACTCTTGGTGAAAGAGTATTCTGGTGTGTCTTTTTATGTGAAATGCGGTAGCAGTCAGACATCATAAAAACTGCTGACTCTATTGTTTCTCTTTTTTTTTTTGTTTGTTTTTTTTTTTTTTGTTGCTTATCTTTAATGTAAGTGTAAGTGTAATTGTAATTTTATTTTATTTCTCTTTGGTCCCTTGGAGTATGTGTCACTAGAAATTGCTATCCTGGGACTGTGAATGCGAACGTCTGTTTTTAGGAGTTAATGTAAGAAATAATAAAGTATGGAGCATAAAAAAATAACACGGCTAAAGGGCAAAACTATATTTATTTGAACAATTGTAATGATTTTTGTTGGATTTTTTGTAATTCTTTTATGTTGTAAAATCAAATCAAAGTTTTTCTTTGCGAGGAGAGTAATATATGAAATGTAATATTATAAAATATTTGGCTTTTTTTAAGTATAACTTGAGGGCTATTATTATTTTAGTATTTTTTGTTACACCTCATTAATTTATTATGATATATTTTCGATACGCGTTTCAGTTAGAATAAAGCTGAAGATTTTTATGATTAAAATTAATATGTAAATTAAAATTTTCATAATCTATACATCCACAATAAAAGTTCATAAACTAACTTTTAAAGTCATGATTAAAATCCTAAAACTACACTTGTATAAAACCTGTTTAAGTAGGAAAACTAAATATTGTTAAACTCTGTAATACCACGATTAAAGTCAGAAATGTAAACTGTATAAAACCAAGATTAGTGATAGGAAATTAAACTTTGTAAAATCACTGTGAACGTTATAAAAGATCGAAAAGTAAAATTTTGTAAAACCATAATTAAATCCTGTAATTTCACATTGTAAAATCATGTTGAAAGTTATTAAAGTATGAAAACTAAACTTTTGTAAAACCACGATTAAAGTTGGAAAACTAAACTTTTGTAAAACCACGATTAAAGTTGGAAAACTAAACTTTTGTAAAACCACGATTAAAGTTGGAAAACTAAACTTTTGTAAAACCACGATTAAAGTTGGAAAACTAAACTTTTGTAAAACCACGATTAAAGTTGGAAAACTAAACTTTTGTAAAACCACGATTAAAGTTGGAAAACTAAACTTTTGTAAAACCACGATTAAAGTTGGAAAACTAAACTTTTGTAAAACCACGATTAAAGTTGGAAAACTAAACTTTTGTAAAACCACGATTAAAGTTGGAAAACTAAACTTTTGTAAAACCACGATTAAAGTTGGAAAACTAAACTTTTGTAAAACCACGAATTAAGGCCTGCAAATTAACTTTTATAAAACCATTATGAAAGTTGTTCCAGACCGAAAACTAAAATTTTGTAAAACCACGAATTAAGCACGAAAACTAAACTTTTACAAAACCACGACGAAAGTTATTCAAGACCAAAAACTAAACTTTTTTAAAACTACGAAAACTAAAATTTTATAAAACCACGACGAAAGTTGTTCAAGACCGAAAACTAATCTTTTATAAAGCTACGATTAAAGTACGAAAATTTAACTTTTGTAAAACCACGATTAAGGCCGGCAAATTAACTTTAATAAAACCATGATGAAAGTTGTTCAAGACCAAAAACTAAACTTTTTTAAAACTGCGAAAACTAAACTTTTATAAAACCACAACGAAAGTTGTTCAAGACCAAAAACTAAACTTTTTTAAAACTACGAAAATTAAAATTTTATAAAACCACGACGAAAGTTGTTCAAGACCGAAAACTAATCTTTTATAAAACTACGATTAAAGTACGATAATTAAACTTGTACTAAACCTCTGTTATAGTTTAAAAAACATGCTGAGAGTTATTAAAAATCGAAAACTAACTTTTGTTAAACCACGACTCAAGTGTGGAAATAAGACTTAAAAAACACGGATTACGTACGTATTCTAAATTTTGTAAAACCAAGATTATAGTCAGGAACGTAAACTCTATAAAACCAAGAAAAATTTGCAAAAAAAAGTTTAGAAACTAAACTTTTCTAAAGCCACTTTTAAAGTTCTTAAATGATTCCAGAGTTTATAAACTAAAACCAATATTAAAGTTCTTAAATTAAACCATAAACTAAAGTCACAATATACATTTATAAACTAAGGTTTTATAAAACCACGATTAAAGTAAGAAAACTAACTTTTGCAGAAATACTATGAAAGCTCGTAGGTAGCTTTGTGGTTGTTTAATGTTTAAGCTGATAAAAAATTTCAAAATATTTCGAAAAAAATTTGTATTTTGATTGATTTCCGAATGTTATATGTAGGTATAGAATAGAGATTTAATTAGTCTCTCTAAAATAAATATAATAATATATATAATACATTTTCCAGTTCTAATCAAGAACACCATTATATAATACAGTATTCAACACACGTCAACAAGTATTTAAAAGAATTTAAATGCAACAAACTCTGAACTTCACTTAACTTCAAGACAGAATGTAAATATCCATGTTACTTAAAACTTTAAATGAATACTCGATGAGACATGCTCCACTCAAGGCAAACGAATGGAAAAACGAAATGAAATCAATAAAAGCATTTGCCATCTGATGATGAAAATGGAAAATCATCAAGTAGAGTGTTGTTTTAAATATGTTGCCAAAAAATATTTTTACAAACACTCAAGCAAAGGATCGAAAACAAACAAATATTTTACTTCTATCTAATATTAAATATTTGTAACATAAAGGTTACCTGTCAATATACTCTTTTTATTTTTGGCTGTTTAACAGAAAAAACCGAGGGCTACACAGACCTAGAGCTTCAGGTATGCGAGTACATACAGACATAATCATTGATTTCTGTAGCTATTTTCAACAACGTGCAAATGTAAGTGAATATGTTGGCTGTGCAACGTTTAAATTTTTTAAACTAAAGTACATAAAAGCACAAAAACAAATTTCATCATGTAATGCAAAGTATAGTAAAGTTAAGCAACAATATCAAGAGCTGAATTCACTTTGCCGTCTTCTTTTATTGCAACTGCAAAAGGCAACAGCACAATATATCCCCAGTGCTTAAAAAACACACACATTCATGCACTTGCATCTCGGATGAAAGTTCAAGTTACAGCTTATAAATGTTGCAAATAGATTTTCTTTCTTCCTTTTCATGCATTCTGTCCTTTTTGTTCCGAGTTGTATGTATGTTGTAGGAAAGTGTGTCGTCGTTGCTACAAGTACTTACTTGTATTTATAATGAAAAGAGGCGCCAATATTATTATGAGTATTTATAAGAAACGTGCTGTATCTCGATAAATATGCATTTATTATTATGATTATTATTAAACATACGAGTATTTCTTACATATTTTTTTGTGTTATTTCTTTAACACAAGTACTTGTAGTGTGGTGCTCTTTACAATCTTTCGTGTGTTTTGATGTCAATGATCGCTATCTGCAGAATATTGTATATGCATAAGGATGTGGCTGCTACGTGTTATTTTCTGAACACAACAACAGTGCATAGTACGCATAGTACGAGTAGTATTACAAAAACAAAAATCTTTAATAATTGGCAATTTGTGCACGAGGAAAGCACCTTGTTGATTGCAGCTTAATAGAAAAGAATTTTCAAATATTTTATGTGTAAACAAATTTTTTTAGTTTATTAAAAATGTATTTAATTTAATTTATTCTATAAAACAATCATCAATATGATTTTGTTTGTTTAAGTGAACTAGTATAAAATCTTGCTTAAGTGGTGGTAAACCTAATTTTTATAAAATCATGTTTAAAATTTGCATGACCGACCGACCTTTATAAATCAAACATTTATTTTACTATTTCAAGATTTATAAAACCACGATTTAACTATTTATGTAACTAAAATTTAATAATACCGCCATTAAATTTTCTAATTGAAGTATTTTAAAACCATAATTAAAATCCAAGAATTTAACTTCTACAAAACAACAATTAAATGTATTAACTAGAGCTGAAGGTAAATTCAGGAAATTTTTTTTTTTTTAGCATCTGAGGAAAAATTTTTCCTGAAGATATTACACAAAGACGTAGCGAAATATGGAAAATAAACATTAAAATTTTATTAAAAAAAAGGCCTTAAGCTTGAACAATTACTCAAATATTAATAAAAATAAATTAAACTATAATAAGAGTTTTATGAAACCAATATTAATAAAGTTTTTAACTAATGTTTTATGAAAACAACACGCAACATTTTCTAACTAAAGATTTGTGAGACTACGTTTAAAGTTTCTGTCTGAATTACTATAAAACCAAGAATATAGTATTTAACAGAAGTTTTATAAAACCACAATTAAAGTTTTTAACTGATTTTATATTCAACAAGAGGCAGGAGGCAACATGAAAATAGAAATTAATAAATAAAAATGATAATTACAGAAAATTGTCTGTTGACTAGGAGGCACCGCAGTGGTGCAGAGGGTTAGAACGCTAAGAATTCTGATGAGAGAAAGTGGTGTTTCTCAAAAAATATGTAAATTCAACACCCCAGGTTCGAATCCCAGCCAAGAAAATTATCAATTAAAATTTTAATAATACAAATTTTTCAAGTTGTAAAACAATTCCTACCTTCAGTAAAAATAATTTAATGAAAATTAAATTTAATGAACTCGAGCCTAACTAAATAAATATCAAATATTAAAAACTAACAGTTCAAATAAAATAATAATTGTTCTTGTTTCTGATTTAAGTTTTATAAATCCAAGATTATAGTTTTCAACTGATTTTTAATAAATCAATACAATTAAGAACTAAGACTAAAGTTTTCAACCAAACTTTTACTAAACTGTAACTAAACTAAGTTTAATGAAACTAAAGCTCAAAAGCTGAATTAACGACACTTTCATAAAACGACGATAAAATTTGAGAAGCTGCTTAATATTAACTATTAATGTCTGGTCAAAAATTTAAGCTTTTATTAGAATTTAAGGATTTCTAAAGCTACGATTAAAGTCCTGTTCAGAATTTAAGCATTTCATTAATGTCTGGTAAATGTCTTCATTAATGTCTGGTCCAGAATTTAAACATTTCTAAAACCAAGAATAATGTCTTGTTCAGCATTTAAACATTTCATTAATGTCTGGTAAATGTCTTCATTAATGTCTCGTCCAGAATTTAAGCATTTCTAAAATCACGATTAGAGATTACAGAATTTAGACATTTATATTGTAAGTGTTTAATTAAAAAATTTACAAAACAACGATTAAAATCTAAAATTTAAACTTTTATAAAAATCACGATTAATCTTTTATAAAACTACGATTTAAGTGCTAACAGTAAACTTTCATAAAACACTAATTTATCAATTCAAAAATAATTTGAACCTTTTAAATTATTTAAACCTTTTGTGGCCATACAAAATCTTTTATAAATGATTGTTTATTATGTGCTGTGTAGACCGTTTTTAGTGTTAAATATCGTTTATGAATATAATAAACTTTCTCATCTGATCATCTAAATTCAACTGAAAAAATACTTATCAAAGCAAATTTATTTTTAGTTGTTTTAGCTGTTGTTATTTTTTTCTATTTTTTTTGTTTTGTCCAATTTTCATTCAAGTTAAGTATATTTAAGGACTTACGGACTTTTCATAACAGAGCACATATTTCTTTTAAAGGACATTCCATTAAAAGTCAGTTAAATGTGCACACAAAACAAATACAAATAAAAAAAATATATAGTCAACGTTTTTATGTCTTTCCATCTGTCTTCTTCTGTGTGTGTTTGTTTTTATTTGTGTGACTGTCAGTCAGCCAGTTCGACCAACTGACTGTTTGTTTTACAACCCTACTGAACTGTAATAATATTCAAGTAAAAACAAATAAATAACAAATTCGTATTTTTAACTTGCATTCGCATTCGCACTTCTGTTTGAACAGAAAATTCACATGCAGTCGTAATGTTGTGCTCTGTAATAAAAACGGAAGGAAATGATAGTAAATAAAATACGGTTTGGCGCCTTCAACCTCTATGCAAATAAACTAGACGACTGACAACTACATACATATACACCAAGAGACACACTCATTCAAACATGTAGAAGTTAAAAAATACATCTACGAATATAAAACTATGTACTACATATACATATGTATAGAAACGTAATAGTAAAGAGCAGAGTTAGAGGACAAAGAGTTTAAGGGTAAATTCCATCTCTGCTGATAAATTTTTGAACCGAAATACGTAGAAAATAAATTTAAACTATATAAATGCGTGTCAATAAAGTAGGGAACCTTATAAATGCAACATGTTGTAAATGTCTAGCAATACTCAGTTGCGTTAAAGGGATAAAATGTTGAAATGAAATTCTTTAGAAAATAGGGTATTGTATGTCATGGTAACAGGGGTTTAGAATTGAAATACCATATTTCCAATATAAAGTAAGTAAAAGTCAGAGTGAAAAATATAATAATGTTAAAATATTTCAGGCTCAACCTTTATAAATTCATCATTAAAGTTTGTAAACTTAGGTGCTACGAAGGAACACTTCAAATTATTGACTGAAGAGTTATAAAACAACGATTTTAGTTTTTAACTGAAGTTTGATAAAACAAAAATTATAATATTTAACTGTGAAGTTTTATAAAATCATGATTAAAGTCCAAAAACTAAACATTTATAGAACCACGATTAAAGTATTTAACTGAAGTTTAACAAAACCACGATTAAAGTCCAGAAGCTTAACATTTCTAGAACCACGATTAATGTTTTTGCATGAAGTTTTATAAAATCATAATTAAAGTCCAGAAACTTAAAATTTCTAGAACCACGATTAAAGTTTTAACCCGAAGTTTTATAAAATCTTGATTAAAGTCCAAAAACTTAACATTTCTAGAACTACGATTAAAGTTTTTGTATAAAGTTATTAAATATAAAGCAGATAATCTTTACGACAAGGTTTTAACAATCAATTACCAGAGCTAACAGTTTATGAAGTTGAGGTCTTTTGTGAACTCTTCAACAAGACATGCTGCCGACATAATCGAAAAATATATGTTTAATTCACAACTGATGTTGTAGTGTCGTCATCTGAATTTACAATAGTTGTGCAAATGTTGTTGGTAATCTCCATATAAATATTTTGTACAACAACTACGATATTTTTACATAGACTTTTAAAATGTTGTATGAAAAACAACATATACTGATTGACGAATTTAAAACAAGAAAATAAAATAAACAAACAAAAAATGTTCACTTTTCTTAAAATTGTGTTCACAATCCGATAATTGTATCATTCAATATACAACATACAACAGCACTTGTGACTTGAACAATAGTGTAGTTCTTGACAATATTTTTTTTAAGGATTTTGAATTAAGTATATCTAAATAAAGTTAAAGTTAAAGCGGATTTTTATAAAATGAAATTAACAGCCATGTCATGAATTAATTCTGTATTTTGCTTCTATAGAAAAAGTGAAACGAACAAATTTTTCGGAATGAAACCACTTTTAATTTGCTATGTGAAATTGTAATTTTAAAAATTTCTAGGTTTCATTCGGAAAAGCTTTTTATTTTACTTTTTCCATAGAAGCAAAATACGGATTTAATTCCACTTCCGAACGGAATTATATTCTGTGACATGGGTGTAAATTTAGTTTATTTAAATATTAGTAAATGAATGTCAATTTCTAGCACAAATTTATTTACAATCGAATTTTATGTGAACAACGCTTTGAGTTTAATTTATGCTGGATTAAAAACCCACCATTAGCTTGTCAGGGGTTTTTGGATAAACAAATACACAAAGTGATTGTTTGAGCATCTCAAGCATTTAAATGAATACACACAATTGCTTTGCCAGAATTTGTTATTTTTCTAATTAATTCTAAGTTTATATTATGTTGTTGTTTTTTGATTGTTTCTGACATTAACATACGATTTTTGTTTTCGATCAGTCAGCGAAAAATATACTCTGGAAAAAAAACACAAATTCAGAAATAGCTTTCACATGTACTGAAGATCCTTTAGTCCTTGAGAAATTAAACAGATTTAGGAATATTTCTAAAATTTACTGATCATAAAAAAATTTAAATAATTTTCAATATTAAAACCAACCATTCCTTTTTATTATTATTATTTGTACCCCATTACATGCAATGCAGTTTTTAAGCAAGTAAGTAGTATAAATATACTTTTGTTGTTTTATTTTCCTTAAATATCTTTATACTTCTACCTCATTTGACTTTTAAAAGTTTTCTTATGAAACGACACACTCAAATGCGTGTACTCGTAAAATGTCAAGGTATTTATTTATATATATGTGACTCAAAGTACGTGTCCTTTGGCACAGCAAGTCTTTAAGCTTGTGTATGCTTGATTATACAGTTAAATTTGTTTTTGTTGCTGTTGTGTGTCATTTTCTGTTACAATTTCTTATTGTAGAAATATAAATAAACAGATTTGTCAAGTTGTTTTCTTATTTCGAGTTCTTTAAGCCAATCGTTTGTCTGTCTGTCTGACTGTCTGTCTGCATATTGGTATCCCTTTCGGTAGTTCCTTTTCCGTTGACTGTAAGTAACTACTGGTTGCTACAGAGCCAAAGCACGTTTTATTGAGATTGATATAATTTAGTTTTTCTATATTCCATACATTTTTCAGATACATAACTATTTATTTTTTTTTTTTTTAGTTTTCCATCGTATATTTGTTATTTGCCAAAGTGAACTTGAAAATGTTACTTATTGAATTCAGTTAAGATATTCGTATTTGTACGTTTATAAGGTACGTACGTGTTAACTGACATCACAAATATAAAAAAGTATGTATGTGGCAATATCTATTTGTCTGCTCAAGTTTTTGTTTATTGCTGCATGAAAATATCTTCAAAGTTATTTGCAGTAAGTAAATTTATATCAAATGTAAGTAGTTTTGACTTTAATACACAAGTTAAGGGATTTATTAAAGAGGAATTACACAGCAATCTATAAAAACAGAAAATTATTAAAGTAAAATTAATTTCTATAATCTTTTATATGAAGAGATTGTTCTTTCAGATCATAATAAAGACTTTAAAATGCAACTCCATTTAAGTAATAATTAAGAACAACCTAAATGAGTCCCACTTTTTACTTTTAAACTACGTTAATAAAAAAGCATAAATAACATAACATAAAAATATAATATTAATTTACAGGGGTTTTCAGTGAGAACTTTGTTTCTGACACGAAACAATACGAACGATTTTATGATATTCTCAAAATAATTCCTAGTTTAATTAATTTAACTCTTACTCCTAGAAAATAACTGCATATTGTGTCAAATTCATTATTATTTCTAAATCAATGAGTCACATTTGAAAATAAGATTGATATCAGTCTACAAAAAAAAAATATAGTTAAAAATAAATCAATATTTTGCTGCAAATCCACTGTTATCGTTAAGAACTTGCCATCTACGAGACATTGAGGTCACCAAACTTTTACATACCCTACTTTGATTGGCTTCCCCAGATTTCCTTGTTTCGGCAAAGAGATTTGATTTTTACAACTCGCCATAAGTTATCAAATTGGGTTGAGATCAGTTCAGGCCATTCAAGAATAGTAACTGAATTGTTAAAAAAAACCCATTGCTGAGTTAATGAGCCGTATGCTTCGGATTGTTATTTGGTTTAAATATCCATGTTACTGGCATATTCTCATCAGCATACGAAATCGTTGTATCGTTTGGAATTCTTGTATACTGACACTTATCCATATTGCTCTCAATTTTGTGCAGCGGCTCAATACCACGTGATGACATAGCACTCCACAGCATTATAGAAACTCATCCATACTACAAAGTGACGCTGGTGTAATTTATATCAAATTATTTCAACTTTGGCTTGCGAATATATATTTTTTTTTCATCTGAAGAGCTTCTAATAATTTTTGTAATTATAAATCAAATATTTTATGTAATAGTTGTCCACAGATTCTTTTATCAGCAATTTCAATTACATTTTGGCAAAATGGTGGCTCTATTACGTTAAACACTGCAAATATTTTGAGTTTTAAGGCTGTAATCGACGCGATTGGATCTGTATAAACTCTTGCCCTTATTCATAAAAAATTAAAGTAGACTTCAAATGTACTTTAAGAAAATTTTGTCTAAAAGCACACTTCAAACCTACTTTATTTTTTAAGAAAACGGCAGTCTATCATTAGCATCTTCCTACAACAAATAATCTAGTGCTGTTAAATCGCATGATCGTGGCGGGTAATTAACAGCTGAATTTCATGAAAGTATGTGAACGGAAAATTTGTTTGCCATCCTTCAGTGGTTATGTGTCCTGTTGAAATCATATATCAGTGATATCAGCAACAAGAAGCCGATTTATATGTCAGCATCTCTCGATAGTGTGATCTATTCTCTGTAATCAAATTTAAAACAAATAGCCTATTCACACCTACAGTTCTCATAACACATAATACAGTATGGCTTTCATGTTTTTCCAATACGCGTTGGTTGGAAAACCAAGTTCTTGTTAAAAAACCTTATATATATTTTTGTATTCCCTTTTAACCAAAACTATTTATCAGTCTCATTTTTAATTTAAATATTTATTATTGCACCAGCAATTTTTAAAACAAATTCAAAGTTGTAAACCTTATAAGGACTATAAATTCTCCCTTGAAATCAATATTATTTGTAAATAAAAACCCATTTTATTATACACAAATATTCCACCAATAGACTAGAAAAAAACCAATTAACAATTAAAAACCAGCACGATTTTAAAATTCAATTACAAAAAAATTTAAATAATTTCCTATTTATGTATATGTTTATGTATATATGTACATATAATCTATAAATAACGCCATTACAGCAACAATAGTTCAAAGTAATCATTAAATATAATTATAAAATTTTACCCTTGCAGTCTTTTTTTTTCTTTCACTTATTAAAAAACATTTCATTTTCATTAGTTTCAATCAGCACAATAACAGAGCGAAAAAAAAATTCCTCAGTTTTTTTTAAATAAATAAATTAAGCTGAAATATTTAGTTAAAACGGAAATTCCAACAAACATGAAATTCCTCTGCAACAGACAAAAATAAATTCAATTTGCTAATATGCCTGCAGACATAAATGTACGACTGTTGATTCCACAACGAGTGCAATTTCTACTACAAATGACACACTACTGAGCCACCACCAACACATACAAAAGAAATAATAGCTATCATTCCACGACTCACATCGTTATACATTTCCACAACATCCATCCGTATATATATTTTTAATGGAAAGCACTACAAGGCTTTTATTAAAAACCAAACAAACAAACAAACGAATGAGTGAATGACTACTTTAGAAAGGAAAAACAAATAGAAAATTGTAGGAATACATATACATTTGTATTAGGGATGCCAAACGGGACTGGTTTTGTAAATTCCGGGATTCGGGATTTTTCAGGATTCCGGGATTTTTCGGAATTTAGGTATTTTTGTTTCTTAGTAAAACAGACAGTTTAATTAAAATAAAAACAAGTAGGAAAGTGTAGTCGGTCAAGCCCGACTATATAATACCCTACAAAAATTTAGTGCCATGGCTTCTGTGAATATAAATATTATGTATGTTAAACGATATATACACAGCTTCAAAAGTGTGTAAGCACCAGTGAATTTTTTGATTTTTTTGCGATTATGAAAAGCATTATAGTTCAACTTAAATTTTTTTTTCATAACCGAATCTTTTATTCAACCAAATATCCAACAAAACGAAACTTTTAAATTTCAATCGATGGATAGATTTTAGGATTTTCATTATCTTAAAAAAATCAAATAATTTGTTGAGTTTACTCACTTTTGAGACTCATACTAAATACTTTTAAAACAATTATGGAGATAATTACAGAGAGGGTCTTATATGGGAGATTTGACTAATATGGAACAACCATTATAAAATTAGGTGTCTTAATTTCTGTATATATGAAACTTATTTGTGTAGAATTTTATTTGGATTTGGATTTTATTTAGATATTTTAAAGAGATTTATGGTCGTTAAAGTGATTTTCGAAAGTGGGACTTATGTGAATATTATATTATGGACTGATCAGCATAAAATTGTATGAAATGGTTGGTATATATGTATATGAAACATATTTGTGTTCAATATTATTTGGATACCGACAATTTTAAGAGAGTTATGCTCTTTAAAGTGATTTTCGGAAGTGGGCTACGATCAATTATGGACCGATATGCACAAAATTTGTATATGTCATTTGACTTTAGTTGACAATAAATAGTTAAGTAAGATGCTTTGTATTTGTGTATGCCAAAAAAGCAGATAAAAACAATTATACTTCTCTGGATCTATTGCACAAATACTAATTTTTGGGATTTATGAATACCGAAAAATCCAGGGATTCGGGATTCGAAAAATCCAGGGATTCGGGATTGGCATCTCTAATTTGTATGTATACGCGAAATAATAATTTTAAAATGCACATAACTTTACATGGTGGAAAGTGTAAATAAGAATGACCCAAAAAAGTATCTCAGATGTTCTTTGCTAAAATGCAAGCTCAAATAGTTCGTTTAAAGACAACACTTGGAGAAGTTGTTAATCCAACTTAGAGAGCTACACTTGATTAGATGTCAAAGTACAAAATGTAGCTTGGTTCTTTGGTCATATGTAATTTAGCAGAAGTCTGGTCATAACTGAATAAACGCAAAAGAATTAGTTGGGGAAATAACTAATTTAGGCATTATTAAAATCGTATTAGGAAGCCAAACGGGATGTTTCAGACTCCTAACGGAGTCTTATAATAAATGAAAGCGAGGAAGATTGTGTGAAAATCTTCTTAAACTTCTTATTAAAATGAAAAGAGTTTTCTTTTATAAATTCATCAAGTGACTTACATTTCTTTAAAATATACTTAGGTACGATATATGTGATGGGATGGGAGCAGTTGAGGTCCGGCCTATTGGTTTGCTGACTACTAACGAATTGAACGTTTCATGGTAATTAAAAGCTACAAATATACATTAAGTTATAATTTCAATTTGTGGATTATAAATTCAATCACAGTAATATGAACATGATAAACAGGATAAATTTAATTACAATAATATAAACAGGGTCGGGAAATTTAATTTGAATAATAAAGGAGTTTATAATTTATATATAGCTATAATTTAAATATAACCGTATACTTCAGTTTTGAAGTATTGGGTGTATAACTAAAAAATGTGCGATTTATAACAGATGGCGTATCTTACATGTTATTTTTAAGGGCACATAGTTGTAATTTATTCTAACATTTCAGTGAAAAAAGCAAAGTTTTTTTGTTGCCAAGAACTTGAGGCATTACACCATAAAGACTGTTGTCAAACTTAACAAGAGCTTTCAAAATCATTGGGAGCTACTCCAGCAGCAATATCGAAACGTTTGCGAGCTGTAGGATTTATCCAAAAGCAGGGAAATTGGTTAGCATATGAATTGAAGCCAATAGGCCTTGAAACACGATTCTGCATGTTAAAAATAGAAATAGATTTTTCACCGAATAATTACTTGCCATGAAAAATGTATACATTACGATAACGCGAAGCAAAAGACTTTGTATAGGTATGTGTGTGAAGCGCGGCCAATCAGACAAATTGACACCAAAACCAATTATCCATGTACTAAGGTAGTATTGTCTGTCTTTGATGTGAAATCTGGGAACCTCCAGCAAATGCAACTGATTCGTTTAAAGTGACCATGGACTGAAAAACTCCCTGAATATGCGGCCAGACATCAATCATGACAACTCTCGGTCACATGTGAAAATACCTGTTAAAAATTATTTAGAAAGAAGAAGTTGGGAAGTTTTGCCGCACCCGCTGTATACTCCAGACCTTGCCCCGTCCGACTACTATTTGTTTCGATCTCTAGCAGCACAAAGTAACCAAAATATGCTGGATTTGTTCTTGGCCTCAAAAGATAAGCAGTTATTTTGGTGCGGAATCCTTACGTTGCCAGAAAGAAAGAATTAACTTTTCCCTTCTTTCTGTTGCCCTTTTTTCTCTTTAGTTAACAATAGTTACTTTGAATAAATTTATATAGTACAAATGTTAAAAATTTCAAAAAAAAAAATACCACAATTTTAAGTTATACACCCAATATCTATTTATAATTTCCTTAAAATTAATACCATCCTATTACAATTAGGCAGCAGTATAAGTGCATGTTCATGAAATATTGAAATCATTAAAAACGTTTGGTTTAATAGTTGGAAATTGTAACTGTTTGTTTGTATGCGTGCCTTATTTCAGATATGTTAGCAAATGCAACAAATGTTTCAGATGATGTAATAAAATATAGCAAACAAAAAAAATATATAAATTGACAGACACAAAATGCAGCAACGAGCAACTACTATGTAGGCAGATACTCTACTGCCTCTACTGCCAAATTTTTAGCGAACTGCAATGTTTTATTTCTAAATATAAACGTTTTTTTTAGAACTATAACTTAACTAGGATATTAAACAATTTTAGATTTTAGGAAGTGAAAAAGGTCTTCTGTATTCTATTACTATGAAGCCTTACTAAGAAGCAGTAGAAAAACAAATACCATTGAAATGATTTCTGTATTAATGTGCAGTGAAAAATCATAAATTTGTTTACATAAAATTATTTGAATTATTCGTTAAATAGAAAATGTTTATTTTAATAATATTTTAATAATTATTCGTAAAAAATTGTTTGATTATTCGAATGAACATTATTCGAATGAATAACCTAGTATGCAGCCTATATGTTTGTCTGTGTATTAAAGTGCCAGTTGGAATTAAGTACGTTAATGTTGTTAACTAAAAGGTATGTGCATTTCTTTACAGCAGCTGACGATACAATGTTGTACTTTGCTTTGAAGATCAATCTTGAAATTAAATTTAATTGCTTTAAATCAGCATAAATATAACAAATTGCAAAGATATATTCAGCTTTGTGGGGTTTGCATAACACCACTAAATTTATTCATTTGTGGCTAGATTTTTCCGATTTTTATGAGCCTCTGAAAGGTATTTTCAGTAGAGAGATTGAATTTAATATATGAAAACACGGGAAATTTCAAACGAAATCGACATCCCAGATTTTTATCTCTTTAAATTTTTATTTTTTTGATTCAATCATATGGTTTTAACCCTTAAGCGAACACCAAAGCCTGGTCAGGTATTTTTAAACATTTTTATATGTAGTTTTTTACTTAGATATCTTAGGCGGAGCCCCTTAGCTTTTTATGAATTCCTCAATTAAGGTGTTTTGTACAAAAAAAAATTAAAAAAAAAAACCTAAAATTTTTTATCTGTAGGCGTGGTAATTACTCTCAACATGTTTGTAGCACCAGGGCCCATCCAGACCCTATAATATTATGTAGAGGATGCAGCAGATAACAAATGTTAACTGAGCACTGAAGTAGACAAAATCTTTGAAACAATTTCAAAATCTGACACTAACTATGTTTTTGATATGGGCACGAGTTAGAAGTTGATAATGAAATTGAAGATTTTTAATTTAAATCCATACAAAATATAAGAAGTCCCAGCTAGGCCCTGCGGTTCGCTTATGTACGCACATTTTGGTGTTTGCTTAGGGGTTAATAGGATTTTGTCTGAAATACCACATGGAGCAAATAGCTCCAGTGGCCGCCACCACGCACTTTCTCTTTAAATTCTAAAAACTAGATATAGGGGGTATGACCCAACAAACTTTCAGACTTTATGTAAAATGTATTTATGCACTAGTAAGCCACTAGTGCAGCAATTAAATCGTTTCGTGTGAATCTTCCGGAGGGTCTTATCCACAACACTGATTGATGAAAAATATACGATAAGGTCGGATGTGGTAATACCACACTAGGGTAGCATAATTTAAACCGCGTAACAAATCCAGTAACAAGGTATATCAAATAGGAATTTACATATATTTACTAACAACAAAGCGGTCATTATAAAGCGTGTATTTTACATAGAAAATTGTCAAATAATGCCGGGAGTATCTAGAGGACAAGGTACGACACTCATCTGTAACGCTCGCATTGGTATCCTGAATACGGAGCATTGAAGAAAATAAAGTAACTTGAGCATTGGCGAAAGCCGCCACCAATATAAATTCGAATTAGTTCTTTTGAAGAGAAAAAAAACTGATTCCATAGGTATACAAACTTTATTGAAATTCCAAAAAAAGATGTGCAAAAGACCTCACTTGGAGACCATAAAAAAAGAAATTAGGAAAAGAACACGATTTGCGATAAATCTGCCAATCTACCACAAGAGGCCAGTAAACATTAATTGGATACTTTAGCTCAAAATCCGCACCAAGTTATGTGAATGGATTATGACCATTTTGTCGACAGCTGGCAAACACATTTTATATTGTGAACACCTTGTCGAAATACGGAGTAAGCAACAAGAATTATCAGCTTCTCGACTTAACTAAGCATTTAACTGTTAACTAAAATATGATTTAAACTTTTGTAAAGAAATAGTGTATTTTAAAATGTTTTAAAAAGTTCTTTATTTCATAGTTTAAAAGTTATGTAGTTTTAAATGTTATAGAGTTGGCCTTGAATTTATTTTTTTCTTATTTTGCCATAATCTAATTACACTAAATTGCGCTATTAAAAAGGAGTATTTCACAAATCAAACAATAAATGTTTATGTTGTAATTAAAATACAGTTTCCTTTGCTAAATGTCCTTTAAGCCTCTTGCTTTAAATTTTAATTCAAATTACTATTTTTATAAAATTCAAAATAAATTCATTTTATAAAGTTTAAAATTAAAATTTTTATAAGTCCCATGAAGTATATATAGCCTTCGAAGCGTCTGCTTGATACAAGAATCCACACATGCCAGATAGTTTTCTTAACGTTCAAAGAGATGAAAGTTATATTTTAACTTAGCTCAACTCTTTTATATCTCACTGTATAGACGCAGTATACAATGAGCATACAATTTAATTCCGAAAGGGAAAATTAATGAAAATTATATACATACACTACTACTTTATACATACATACATACGTGTAAGTGTAGTCAGACCCAAATACACTTTTTCAACTCTTTTTGTTGTTTAAATATGCCTCATAGAGATGAAAGTTGCAGTAAGTGTCTGCGTTAATATGTTGATATGTTTGAGTATTTGTTTAAATTTAACAATTTAAGCTTATTTTACTTTAATTAACTTTAATATGTTTTTAAGTAGTCTACACACATTCACATATTCATTAACTAATTTAAGATAAAAAAGGTAAATATTTTACTAAAGCGAATGAGTTTTTGCAAATATAGCAAGTGAATGTTGCTTTCGAGCTTCACACTGACATTAAAATTACAAAAACAGGAAAACTTATAGAAAGTACATACAACTTTTCATATATAAATATAGGTACATACATATGAAGAGTGTATGTATGTATGTACATATATAGTTATACCAGGTTAAGTTTAATAGAACCAACATGTACAATAAATATTTACAAAATTCTACGATACTTCATAACAGTAGGAGTAGGGATAGTGGAAAACTATTTAAGTATGAATTTCTTTAACAAAATCTCCGCTTTTACCAGCTTATACTGTTAGCTGCCTTTGAGCAGCAACTTTGTATGCATACAAAAGCTTTAGATTTTACATTAAAAGTAACATTAATGTAACAAACTAAACAACAAAAATTATAGCAGAATAATACTTGTATTCCTTTGCATTTCCTTTATTCATTCATTAAATAAATTAAATGTTGTTTTCTTCGTCGACTTGTTTTCAGCTGCAATACTCCACACTTTACTTAGACATCATCAAAATTGTACGTGCTACATGTATTAACTAGCGTCTTTGCTACGTACAAATATGCCACAGTTTTGAATTATAAAAGGTTGCATACACTTGAATTTGTTGTGGTACAATGGAAATGTGAAAAGTACTATAATAACGTACTATACAACTTTGGCTTTTTGGTTCCAATCTACAAAGCAAAAACTTATTTTTTAATTTACACCACTATTAAAGGAAATAGAGCTTGTTTTATAAGTCTAATTAAAATTCGATTTTTGGTAAAAAATATTAGTGATAACAAATTATCTTTATTTTCATCTTAAACCTCAATTAAAAGTCTATTTTAGAATTCCATTTAAAAAAAATGTATTCTTTTTTTCACAGATGATCCTTATTTATCAATTTAGATCTCAACTAAAAGTTATAGAGTCTAGTTTAGAATTCTATACAAAACATAGATTTCTGCTGGGAAATACAATTGATCACATATTATACTTCTTTTTCACCTTATACCACTTTTAAAGGATCTAGAGCTTATTTTACAATTGCGCATTTTCTTGTAGGTAATTTCAATTTAGTCCACTATTATAGGACCATATTATTACGTTTTTACCTTTTACAAATTATGGTCTATTTCCCTTAAATAAACCGGATTGTTATTAATTTCAAAATAAAATCATCAAGTAGCTTCAAGAAAATATAACGAGGTTTATTTATTTAAATGTACACAAACACAATTAAAAATGAACACACTGTCTTTTTACACACTTCGTCTTCGGCTTCACCATTCGGCAGACAAAATGCCAGCTAGACAGACAGACAGACATGATCAACTCAGAAAAAAAAATATGCTGAACATCTATTTTTATTATTTAGAAAATTTTTATAAATTTACAATTTGACTCATACTTTAATTGAAATAAATTGTGGAAAATTATTATTATTATGGACAGCCTAATAATGATTTGATCATAAGAGTTGCAAAAGTATCTAACAACTCAACCATAGAATGATATTTTATAAAATATACAAATTTGTTTAACTACTTACAGTAGATATAAAACTATAATATTTGTGGAAAAATGTAAAATCTAATGTAATGCCCAAGTAGCATTACAAATAGCGTAAGATGGACTATTGCTATATTTAGAACTACAGGGTAAAAACCGCATGCTTTTTAAGGACCATTTTAGTATATATGTTCTACATTGTATAATCTTATTTGCTGATGTTGTTGTAAGTAAGTTTTTTTCCCCCATTATCCTTACAAAATAATACAAACACGCTTTAACACAAACTCACATGCACACAGACACACACACATATTCATAGTTACAGCATAAGCTTAATTTGACCACATTTTAAAACATAACCATGACATTTGGGGTCACGTTAGAGTTTGCAGCTATTTCCCCACAGTTTTGGTACCCAGTAAAAGATGTACTTCAAAAGCAGCAGGTTTTATAAATGAATTCATACCTCAAATCGCTTCAAAACTGCTGATGGGATGCATGATTTTTGTATGAGGTGTTCCCGGTTTGGAGGACTACTTTCTGCTGACAATAAGCGCTTCTTTTAATCTAATCAAACATGCAAATAAAACACTTTCCTGAAGTGTTTTTTAATTCTATCTGAATGTTTGTAATTGACTTTTGTTGTCATACGTAAATCTGTAGGCTACAATTTAATTTTTTTTTTTCGCTTTAAAACCTTCTTCGTTGTCAGCACAAAAAAGCATCTTTTTTGTATATTTTATTCGTAAGCATTTACTGCTTCAAAAGAGCGCTTTTATTGAAGCGCTCCTTCTCTTAAGTGCTTCAAAAAACACGAATTTTTTTTTACTGGGTAGTGACAATGTTGCGTTTTTAAACTCTTAGACACTATGTTATCACATTTGACTGGTCTCTTTTCTTGTGCCAGATAACAGAGCTTAAAGTCAACGAAAGGTAGTTTCCACCTTTTTAAATTTTACTTTAGGAAATATTAATTTGTATCTACTATATAAAACTATTGTGTAGTGTAGACTATTTTAAATAGAATATTTGTAGCTGATACCCAATTGTGACTATTACAGGTCAATTAGCTGCCAACAATACCACCAGCTACCAGACTATTTCACTTAAAATTGGTTTATTCCTCGAAACTTACAATAACTTGTCATAAATACTTATTCGATAGATAACCAATGAAGATTATAAATGAAAAACTAATTTGAAAACGGTCACCAGAACTGCTGGTTTATGTGCATTTTTATAGGTACAAATGTATGTATAAACAACGTGTGTGCGATAGTATAACCTTCTATTCCTACATATTCCCTTTTGTTTTGCACAACTACAAACATTAGTTACTCTTGGCATAGTCATGTGCTTTACGAATATTGAATGTTGCATGTTGTTGCGTCCATGTTTCCTTCTGGTATTTTACAATGTACATAACTATTGTTGTGTTGCATGTGTTTAAATAAATTGTATATGCATGCATTTAAATTGTACGTGTATTAGTATTTGTGGTCAAAAAAGAATGTGTGTGTGTGTTGCAAGTATATGTTTACTTGTAAGCGTATGTAAGTAAAGAAATGGTCTTGTTTTTACTAAGAGCCAGCTTAATATTGTAAAAGGTCAGTTAACAGTAGTTATGTTAGTAGTAGAAATGTAACTAGTTGGTTGGATTGTTATGTGACCAAGAACTATAATAGTTGATAATTGTATTGTTTCTATAGATTTAAGGTGGCCATAGGTAAAACTACAAAATTAAAATAATTTCCATGCTGCCATGTTTAACAGATTTTCTGGTAAAACCTATTATAGCATATAGATTTTTACGTTTGAAATTTCACAATTATAATAATCATTGAGATGGAATTTGGTACTAAAAATTATTCTACTACTATTCTACTACTACTACTATTAAACAAATAAACATATTTTACAGTCAACCCTTTATTACGCGACGAGCGGTGTTTATTTTTCTTTCCAAAATGAAGAGGTTGAATTTTTCTCATGCATTTTCAGATACATTACTTCAATGTAAAATTGTTACTATATCATTAGGTAACTTTCCTGGATCACTAGTTTCTATAGAATCTAACATATTTTATCTGGTTGCATAGATTAAGCTTAACTATAATATTTCGATTTTTTTAAGAGCTGCACTAATGATAACTTCTATCCTGATACTTAATGAAGTCTTAAATCGTATAATCCACTATAATTAAGTCTTATTGTATTTCTATGGTTTTGGGTTTTAAAGTAATTCTATTAATTTAAATGTTTCCTCCACCACCATAAGTGGTAAAAGTTTTTCTTTCCGCGTGTAACTTTGAGAAATTGCCATTTAATAAAATTCTAAGTTGAATAAGCTATGTCTGTGCAAAACACTCTCTCGTTGAAATTACATAGCCAAAATCTAAAAAGTTAACAAAAAAAAACATTTATAATTCATCTAATAAGTTTGGTATTGAAAATCAGTAAAATCAGTCCGGTAAATCCACAGTTATGAATCAAAAACTGAGAGAATTTCCAAAAAAATTTGTATTTTTCATATATTTTCGCGAATTTGTGTAGATAAAGCCATGCCATTTAAAACAAATTATTTTTATTAAAAAAATGACAAATTATGATGAATCCTAGCCACCATAAAAATATTTTCCTGAAATATGGCTAAATGGTACATAAATGCCTTTAAAATGACAATATCAATACAATAAAATTTAATACAATTTTATAAAAATAAATCACATAACGATATGTTTGAATAACGGAACCGAACAACATTTTTTACAGATCATGTATTTATATGCCAAAATAAAATTGTTGGATTTTGGTAATAAAGATTCATACTTGACCATATCATCTGTATAAGGTCCATTTCTAAAAATTACTTAAATGCTCAAGTCTCTCATAAATATACCGGTATTTTGTTGAAATTCGTATCCTCATACATGTAAAATTCTCCATATCAAATTTTTTAAAGATACAACTCCCATATAAGAACCATTTCCGAAAAACAAATAAACCAAAAAAAAAATGTTTTAAACATCAATTTCGAACCAACGTTTTATACCGATCAGTAATTTAAATCCATAAATCATACTAATATCGGTCATATGGCAATAATACTACTACTGGATTTTGTAGTTTTCAGTCCATAATTGATAATAGCTCCAAAACTAAAGTAAACTGCCGAGTAACATTTTAACAACCATTAACAACAACGTTATTGAGATGAAAATTAACCTAAAAATGTCATTAATGCATAGACAACATTAGTGGATACTGGATTTTGAAGATATCAGTCAACTTTCATTATAACATCTATGAAACTCTTGTAAATAATGTTACTGATCTTACCCTTTTCATAGTATTTCTCTTAACCAGGTGAATATGTAAAAATGTTGAACCTATTTGTAGTTTTATAAATTGTTACATTGCATATAAGATTGTTATGATAAATATACAAACTCTGTAAATAATGGTAAGAATTGGTAATTACATCATTTGTAATTAGTTAACATTAGATAAAACTTTAAAACATTTGAATTAATCTATATTGTGCGTAAACTTGTAAATTTCCGCTAACTCTGAAAAAAAAAACACTGAATAAGAGTGTAGTTTTTGTAATTCATTATTATTAGATGGAGGGTGTTTAAGATTCGGCACAGTCAAATATAGCACTCTAACTTGTTAAACGTTCGTTTTATAAGGTAGTTATTGAACAAAAAGTCAGCTAATCTAAAGCAATTTAAATTTAAATTAAATAAGTTGGTCACTTTAACGTTTACTACATAGAGCTAATCGTAATACCGCATACACATGTATTTCTCTGTGTAAATTCATGTACGAATGTAAATGTGAAAAGACTCATTCAACCGCAAGTATAGTTTTAACAATAATATTTTTTATGCAAACATTTAAACATTTTTTTTTCCAACTCCTGAATGTTTTTATGCATACCAACACATTTGAGATTCTATTGTAATACTACGTATGTATGTATGTATGTACATATGTATGTTATACATGAATATGTTTGCATACGCAAACAAAACTTTGTCTTTTAACAATAATGTAAAAAAAAGGACAACAATAGAAATAAAATTTATTATTTTAACAACATTTTGTGGTAACAAATAAATGCAATTATTAAACAAAAAGCACAATTCCCCTCTCTATTTTACATAAAAAAGTTTTTAAATGTCACACAGTAATTAAGTGAAATGAAAACGATGAATATTGAGTGTAAAATAGAAAAGCAAAGAAAAAACCAACAACACATTAAAGAACCATTTAATTTAACAACAATTAAGTTAAACTAAAATTTTTATTTGATTATTTTTGCTCTTCTTGTTACAGCAATAATTTGCCAAGTAAACAAAGTTAAATTAAACTTTTGTTGCTACAAATAAGAGCAGCTTAACAGTAAACAGCAGCAACAATAATAATTGCAACAAAAACAAGACATGCTCTTAAATTTTACAACAACAACAAGATGATAAATATACAACAACAAAAACCAATTAGCAAACAGCAGCAACAGAAACAAAAGTATCAGCATTTTCAACATCCACATCCACAGCAGCATATTTCCAACCATCATCATCAGCAGCAGCAACATCAACATCCCCACCATTACCAGCATCATCATCATCAGCATCAACAACAGGAGCAATTCTATCATTTTAGCAGCAAAGAAATCGTATTAATTTTTAAACAAATCCTTTATTCACACACAAACATTTTGAGATGGAATTTATTGACAATATTTTTGTTATGCAACTGTATAGGTAAGTTTACCAGGTTTTCAACTGTCTAAATGTGTATGTGTTATTTTTTTTAATTTTTATAGCTGTCACTTATTTTTTCAAATTATATTTTGTTGCTAAATTTATGTTTTTTGTTTCAAAATATAATTTTGCAACAATTTAACTTGTTTGTTTATTTTATTTAGTTTGAGGATCTGTTATTAAAAAAGGAATAATTTTGTAGAAAATGGTAAATAATTAATTTTAAGAAAATTAAATTGAAAAATTTATTTAAGTTTGATAATTTCACTCACTTTGAGACTTGTAATTAAGAGAAACTAGTGGAAAGAATGAACTGTATTAAGAAATTGATCGGAAGGAATTTGAGACATGTTTATCACTTGGCCGAGTGAATTCGTGTCATTTTGGAGTATATCTACACACAGAGAAAAAATATACATGTTTACCACAATAATGTTATCATTTTTACGAATCTTTTAACAATGTTACCATATTAATCATATTATGGTAAAGTTACGAATCAGATGATCACTACAATCATATATACGATTTTAGTAACTATGTATGTATTTGTGGCAATCATGTTTATAATGAATTAATTTATCATAATTTATCATGTATGTTGCTCTTTGTTTCTTTCCTTAATAATTTTTAACTACCACTTTAAATTCTAGCCATGACTTTTATAAATATTTTTTGTGAGTATTTGACGTGATAGTAAAAAATTATTAAGGATAGAAATGTAGCCCGGTATTCAAAATGTTATGATCGGACTAAAAATAGCGACACAGTAAACAAAATACTAAAAGGGTGGTATTTGTAGGTGTGGCAAAAAAATAAAAAAAAAGAATTTTCTGGAATTGTTTATATATTATCTTTAATCCTAGGGGGTGACTGACACAACTTTTTTTGTATGAAAAGCGAACCACTCTATAGTTGCTGTAATCATGCACAGCTATATTTTTTCTCTGCGTGTATAATTCATTGAATTATTTCTGAAAATATATGGCAAAGCACATGAATACGAGCTTATTTGTTAACTTATCACTCTATCATGATCAAAATATCACTTTAGCGACAAAGTTTTCTTAAATAAATCACAATTATTTAAATCAGTGCTTGTCACAACGAGTAAAGAAAAGTGGAAAGTAGAGTAAATCTAATTTTCTGATTGCATGTTTGACGCATAATCTTCATTTTGTTTCTCATATGATACATTTGTCTTGTCGTTCGCGATCACAGTCCTCCCAGTTAAGATTTTTTTGTGAGCATTTAAGTATTGCTCAAACAAAAGTTTAATAAATAAATATGACATTACTACATTTGATCACCAAACTAACTTTGCTAAGGACTCTATTACAAAATTATTCCTTTCTTTTCACACGACCTCTTCTTAAATTACAATTTATAAAATTTCTTTAAAAAAAAAAACAAAACTGCTTCAATTATAAAACTAAAAGTTTTCGTTCTTGTTGTTCACTTTTTGTTATATTCATTACGAAAAAAAACTAAAAAAAACATTATCCAAATGTATGAAATCAAAGATTTTTGCATTTCCAACAAAATTTCCTCTCACACCTCATACTCAACGCTGAACTCGGGATCTTCAATGTCGTCGTCATCATCAGTGAGTGCATTCGAGCCAGACTTTGTAATACCATTGGAAAATGTGACGGTGGCACAAGGACGTGATGCCACATTCACCTGTGTGGTCAATAATTTGGGTGGTCATAGGGTGAGTGGAGATTCTGGAACACCAGCCAAGGTATGTAATCGGTTTTAAAAGGCGTTCACATAAAACATAAAGAAATTCTTCTTGCTTTATTTTTTTTATTAAATTTTCATTTCAATTACACTTTAAAAATTAAATTTCTTACAAAAGCACCTGCACCTAAATGAAAGAGAAAACTTAAGAAAAATATAAAATCACAGTATTTATTTATTATATTTTCTGTAGTCAACAGTAACTTATGGTTTAATAAATTCTACTACAAATCAAAGAAAATTTTAATAAGTAACCAGCACTTTTGCACCTTTCGCACCAACTGCACATGTCTATCACAACTTTGCACTTTTTTGGTTTGTTGCACTTGCCAATTGGCTGAGAAAAACAGAAGGAAAACCAAAGATTTTCTAACGTTTGCTTCTCTGTCAAGGTTTCCTTGAATACCGTTTAGTGGCAAAGAGAAACAGATGTTGAACTTATTAACCAATTCATTTCATTTTATTTTTATTTTATTTTATTTATTTTACCTTTTTGTATGTTTTAACCGGCTTTCAATTTAATTTGTTATTAAGCAATATTATGCGTGTGTGTGTGTGTGTGTGACCAATAAATTACGGTCATAAACATTTTTATTATTGATTTTTAATATTTTATTATTCATTCATATTATTTTTCTTTTTTTTCGTTTTTTTATATTCATGATTCTTTAATGCAGCACATTCTGTGCAAAACACATTTACAGCTGATTTTTATGTTGTTGCTCTTAAACTCATTTAATTTGCAATTTAATTCGTACTTTAATACAATATTTATTGGTCTTGTATTTCATGGACAATATACATATTTTTTGTTTGCCACTTCATCCACTTTAAATACAATATACGAGTACAACATAATATGCATATAAAAATGTTTTTATTTATTTATTTTATTTTTGTGTTTTTAATTAAATTATTACCTATTAATTAAATGTCATTAAAATATTTGTCATAAATTTTAAGCAGAGAATAAAAGTTAAAATTTATAGCAAAAAGCACAGAAAGATTTAAGCTTTGTCAGGCGTAATAAATCGTTTAACCCATTTTGAAGCGCTGCGAGTATTTATTACTCTTACTATAACACATATTTGTTCAATTCACTAGTGATGTTGTATATTGTACATTGTATGTATGATACAACTATTTGATTGTGAACACAATTTTGAGCAAAGTCGTATGTTTATGTTGTCAAACTTTCAAAATGACAAAAGAAAAATATTTAAAAAAGAAATATACAAAATATAAAATATGAATATTTTATAAAATTAAAACATACCATACGTAGTATTTTCAGCAATATCCATTATTATATATTTTTTTTTTTTGGTTATAAATTTTTTTTACTTGTTTTAAGTTTGTCAATTAGTTTATAATTTTAGTGTTACCGTTTGGTTATTTTGTTTTAAACTGAAATGATTAATTTTTATGTTGAGATTGATATTTTAACTTTTGGCAATACTTAAACTTTCATTCAGCATTTGTAAAACATACATATGGAAAAATGTCGTAGTTGTTGTACACAATATTAATAACAACATTTGTACAACTATTGTAAATTTAGATGACGCGTCATGTGTGTACACGTACAACTTCTACAACATCACTTGTGAATTGAACAATTAATTTTTGATTAGAAATATGAGACAGGTCTCGGATAGAGCTTTTTATTTTAATTATAATTTTTATTTATAAACACTATTAAATGACTATTTAAGAGTTTTTTATTCACTTAAAATTAAATTACATATAATTCTGTTTTTACACGGTTTGAAAGTAAACAAATTTTAAATTTTTTTACACGATTTTACTCCATTTAGCTCGTTTAAAAATCTTTTGGGCTTAAAGTTTTTTCGGTTAAGTTTAATTTTTGCGAAATATGTTCTTATTACAAATGTAAGGGAATTCCTTTTTTGTGTTGATACAAGCAAATTTACTGGTCAGAGCAATTGTAAATAGCACAACTTTGGGGAAATTCCCTGTTAGTGCATACAATCAAATGAACTTGTCATACATTTTTTTACATTACTTTTAAGCTTAGAGAAATGATATCTAAGTTTAAACTTTTTTAAGTACCAACTTAAGTTATTCTTAGTTGATTACTTTCAGCACGAAAAGTTACAACTTAATAATGGGTAAAGCTGTACCTAAATGTCAACTAACAATTACATTTAAAGAACAGCTGATTGATTTTATTTCTTGTCGTCGATGATGCTAACATATTTGGCAACCAATTCTTTAAATGTAGTTTTTTCATCTGGCGACCAATTTGAGTCTCTCTAAAATACATAAAGCAATACATACATATTTTTTTCTAACAATAATAATAATTTAAGCTTATTTTCTTTGATAATTGTGTCCATTTTGACCAACCAAAAAATCAACAACAAAAATATACTAAATGCAGTGTTGCATTTATTTTAACAGCTGAAAGCAGTTGCTAAGTTAGTTATGATTTGTGAATAAGATCTTTAACTATTTGTGAACTATTTTTTAGTTTCTGTTTATTAAGTTTTGACTTTAGTTACGATTTCTGAATATGAGCTATTGTATACATATGCATGTGATTTAATATTACAAACTTGAATAGTTGTTTTTAAAAAACCCTTGTTTTTTATTAATTTTGAAAGGTTTTAGAGATAAGGAAACAATCACCTATTTTGCATACGTTCAATGTTTTTTTACACTGGATTTCCTGGAACCAATTACCGTGTAAAAACAAAATTAGGTGTATCTGAAATTTGAGTAATCACAAATTAGGCTTATTTTGAATTTAAAATCATTTGAACAAAATTCAGATTTTTATATGAAAAGTTGATTTTTAATTTAAAATATGGGTCAGAATAAAATAAATCTCTGATCACTTGTATGATTACATTTTAATCTTATTTTTCCATTTAATGCTTAGGTATTGGTGAATTGAAATACAGGTGATCATTTTTTACAAAAAATTCATAAAAAAAAATAGAGATAATAACCAAAGTTCCAATATTTCTTGTTAATATAGGCGCACTAGTGTTGATTCTATTATTAACTTTGTGAAACTATATCGTGGTTTTGCTTGTTGTTTTACAAAAATGTAAAAACAATTAATGAAAAGTACCACATACCTCTGTGTACTGTTGTATGTGTAACGTATTTTCTTTTAATCGTATGAGTTACTTTATTTCGAATAAAACCACAAATAAATTCAGAACTGTGAGTGAAGGAAATATTGGAAATTTTGTCGTCTTTTCTATTTTTTATGAATTTTTGAAAAATAAAAAAATGTATAAAAAACATTTTCCATCAAAAATTGAGCGCTATCTCCGAAACTACTCCAAAAATTCAAAATAATGTTAATGAAGCATAAAGATAATATTGTAGCCGAATTTCGGTTTTTCAGTTTTAGTGAGTAGAAGGAACGTTTATTTGTTAAAAAATTAGTCAGCCTTATTATGAGTGTCGTTTTCTTTTTACGACAACGACTCTTTAGTAATAGATTAAAGATAAAATTAAATTTGTTTCTTTAATCTATTACGAAACAGTCGTTGTCGTAAAAAGAAAACGACGCTTATAATAAGGCTGAATATCTCGAAAACTAGAGCTGATACAAAAAAAGTAAATTATAGGCATTGAAGGCCAATACTAGATGCATACAAACTGAATAAAAATAAAACTGTAGTGAAAATGTAAGCAAAATCATTTAATACCAAGTAATGATTTAACATTATAATTTGTTTAATGGAGACGGTAGGATTTTATCTACTTTTTTAACATGATGATGTCATTGCAGATAAGGACTTATAGAATGTGCTTTTGCAGATCACCACTAAACAAGCAGTTGTATATCAGATAATAAGAAGGCCATTTCTAAGTAATGCAGAAAGTATGTAGTAGTTATTGAAATATATGATATTCAGTAATTGGGAGTGATAATCGGGTAATGATTAAAAACATTTACTTTTACTAATTTACATAATTTGTATTGATATCACTGATTTTTACATAAAGCGTATTTTTTTCTGTATGTAGAACTTTAGAATAAACAAAGACGAGATCATGAAATTTACTTTATTCTAAAGATAATCATCTGGCATTCCAATTAAAATGTGACTTCTGGCATATGACCGCCACGGCTGGCTCGTACGTATTCTATTCTGACGGTCCAATCTTCTATGACTTTTTCCAACATTTGTGGCCGTATATCGGAAATTTTGTCGGGCTTTGTAATTTAAGAAAATTTTCAGTTTTTCATATGAAAAATAAAGCTTTTATTAAAAATATAAGTGATCAGAGATACAACTTTTTTAACTAATTTTTAATTCTGAAGGTTTTTTTTTATAAAAAATTCGATTTTATATCAGATAACATGTTGAGCTTCTATTTCTGTTTAAACAAATATTTACAAAATGTTTAACCTATTTAGGATGCTTTAGTTATTTATGTGAAAAGTCTCTTTAAGAATTTTTTAGTTTTTAAACGTTTTTGGTACAGAAATATTAGTGATCATGATTTAAATTCCAAAGTTATTGGATATTAAAAATTCTTCGATTTTTAAGCAAATACAGGTTACAAATTGAGCTTATATTCCAACTTTAAGACTTTTTAATAAAGTTATAGAGGTTTAAAAAAAGGGTTTTTTATGATATATCGATTTTTGTTCAAATTTATAAATGATGATAGATTGAGCTTGTATTTTCATTTCAAGGTTTGAAGATTTATTAATTTTTGAGTTTTAAAAAGATGGAAAGTCGTTAGGATTTTTGTTGTAGTCTAGATGAAATATGTGCTAGTTATGGAAACTATGCTGTAAACGAACAAGCAGGCGAACAATAGTGCCCGGAGCACTTTCATTGGCCTAAACATTTCTTTATAGAGTACTAGTTCCTGGCTTGAAACGGAATTTTCCCTACATTGGGGTAACTTATTGAATTGTTTGATACAAGAGTTTTTAATTTTTTTTCATTTTCTAAATAATGGCGCTACGATTTCTGTTTAAAATAACCATGATAGCTGTCTTAAATTTTCTTAATAAGGGTCCTACGATTTCTGTTTAACATATCCACGTTTGCAGTTTCAAATTTGCTTAATAAAGTTCCTGCAATTTCTTTTAAAATATCCACTATTACTGTATATATATTACTGTATATATATATTCGTCTACAAAATTAAAGGGGTTTTCAACAGCAGAAGTTTTTCAATTATTATTTTTATTTTTGTAGCAATCATTAAAATTTTTTTAACACTTAACCTAAAGTTATCACACAATTTGCAGGGTTTATAGAAGGAGTTTTATAATAAAGAAATATTTTCTTTCAGAAAATTGTACATTCATATATACGCAATACATACATACATGTATGGTGATATAAACTAGAAAACAAATTGGTATTCTATAATAAAGGCCAGAGATTAGTGGGTTATTGGACATGCTACAAGAAACCTTAAAGCGTTCTGTTAAAACATTTATTTTTTCTATAATTAATTTAATCAGGTATGTGATGGAAACGAGTGAGTTTTTGAAGTCAATTTTAAAGTATTTATAATCAAATTTTTAAAATTTTTGTTTTAAGATTCTCTTTAATAGCAAATTATCTTTATATTTTGTGGGATAAAACAGAAGTATTACGAAAAAATTAAAAAAATTAACTTCTAAAACTTACTCGTTTTCGTTTTCGATTTTCTTCACATACCTGAATATTATTTTCTTCATGGAGATCTTTGGTGGAGAAATGCCATGGTAAATTAAGCATCATCTTTAACAGCATTTTGCAATTATTTCATTTTTTCAGATGAAGCTATTTTCACTTGTATGGATACTTTAACAAGCAAAAATACCGCATTTGTATACAAGAGCAAATGTTTGTCTGCTCTCGTGATTATTGTATTTTTATTCAAAAATTTGTCTGGAAATTTTGGACTATTATTGATAATATGGAAATGGAACGGTTAAGCGGTTTGATAAAAGAATTGAAATCTAAATTAAAGTAAAAATCTTGCTCCAATACAATACAAATTGGAATAATTGCCATAAATTTATTGTTTTTTTACTGATAAAACCTTTAAAACTTGAACAGTACTCTGCTACCCCTATACGAAATTTCATGTCACTCACATAAGTCAGTTATAAATGGCAGATTTATTTGCCTAATATTTTAAACCTTCCCACTGTGAATTGTTAAATCAATTCTCCTGTCTTTATTAAGTAATTATTGTGAAAACTATATACTGGTGAAGGCTATAAACAAATATAAAGTATTTAAATTTAAAAACTTAAAATTTTGCACTTAATCGAAAACGGACGTACACAACAAACAGCAAACGCAACTGAAAATAACATAAAAAAATATCTTTCAATGTTTAAACAAAGTAAGTTATAAAACAACAAACAAATTCCTAAAATTCCCAAACTGAAATGTGCTGCAAAATAAATAAATACCAAAACGAATAACAACAACAAATGGCACAGCGGTAACCAACAACAAAAACGGACGTGTTTTAAAGCAATCAACGTATTTTAGAAAATTTTAATGTAAATGGAAATGTGTATTTGTATGCGTGTAAAGGTAAATTGAGTGTAAATGTGAATATTCAAAAACTTCTATAAATGTTTATAAATTACAAAACTAAACTACGCAGTGTTTCCTGTTAACTGTTAAACATTATCGAAAACGAGTTAGTAGTTTTCTATTCTATTTATTTATGCCTGTTTATTTGCTGAAGCGTAATTGTTGAATTGTTTGTGTGAGCGAGCGAATGAGAATTTGTGTTAAAAGTTTTGTACACACAATAAAATTAACATAAACTATGTTTAGTACATTACAAAGGGGTTTTCTCATACAATACTGCATATTTTCATTAAGTCACTCATTCATTCATTCATTCATGTACGAACGAATATTGTAAAACAAGAATAGAAACTTTTAAACATTTTTACCAATTTCTTTGCTAAAATGTATGATGTAAAATTACTATTACATGCTAAAATGTGTTTACGAAAGTTTTTAAAGATCAAATGTTGAAAACTTTTCATTTCTTTAAAACTATGAGTTTTAACAAAAAGTATTTTAAACATTATAGACTTTAGGATCTGTTAACTCATTAGGAAAATAATTCAATACCTACTTACGTATTTCAACATTAATTGCAATTTGCTATTTGTTGCAATTATTGCATGAACTTTTATATTTTTGGTTAAATATTTGCTCATTTTTCAATTTGTAATTTCTTGTTTATTCTCAATTTTTAATGAATAATCAAACTGTTGTGTTGTGTTGTGCATTTGCTGTCAAACATTCACCTGAGAGTATTAAAATTTTGAAATGTGAAACAAATTTTTTAAACGACCATTAAACTTCTGGTCGAAAAATGTTTTTGTACGTGCTGCAATGCCCACACATTATTAAATATACGAATACATACATGCATGCACATAAACAAAAATTCATGCATACACACGTAGATATAGATATATATTTATGTATGTACAGCTACGTGCAACTAATTAAGGACACGATACTAACATGTGAGCTTGAAGCAAATAATATGAAAGACACTCTCAAAATTTGTCGTACTTTCGACAATTTAACTCTTACTACTGTGTCAAATTAATTATTATCTATGAATCTATGAGTCATATTTTCAAATAAGATTGATATCACTTACCACAAATTTTACCAAAAAAAAAGTATTTATTTAAAAAAAAAAAATCAATATTTTGTTGTAACAATGGATATTATCGACAGCAGCTTGACGTCTGCAAGGCATTGAGGTCACAACATTTTTACATACACTATGTGTTCAAACTTGTTCGACATCTTCAAGCGTTTTTTGTGTGCCTTGTGGCAAAACCTCATATTCGTCTTTAATATTGATTTTATAGAATATTGTCCCAAAAGTATCATATGCATATTTTATTTTCACATATTTTATTAACTTTTTTATCTTTCTTATGAGAATAACAAGAAGTATCCATTTGATTATTTGGTATGACACAAATATCCACAGCGTCGTTGGTACTAATTTAAAAAAAATAACTTTCAGCTAACAGTTAATCAAATGCCAACTTCGTTTTAATATATTTCGTATTTTTTTTTAATTAAAAGTGTACTTACGACTTTTTGGTTTATACAGTTATTAACATTGTAGTTGCGACCTTTTGAAATGTAATAATAAAATCAACGTTTTGCGGCATGTGAGAGTAAAATTGTTAAGAAAGATTCATTTGGGTTAGTAATCAATCAAAAAATCGATTTTGAATTTTTGTTGTTACGGTCTTTTGGATTTTAGGTGACGATATGGCATCATTGCATCACTTAGAAATCTTGAACACTGAAACTTTTTCATATTTCCCTTAATTTGGTGCAGTGGCAAAACACCACGTGACTACATAGCACCCCAAAGGAAGTATTAACAATTTTTGATATAGTGAAAAGCACTCTGTGTAATCATAATTTATTTAATCTAATTTTTAAAAATTACCTGAATTTGAAAATGTTAATAAATGTATCACTGTTCTTAATTTAGTGCATGATTAATCATAAATTATAAAAAAACACCCCAAAAAAAGTGCTAAATTTTAGCGTTTTATTTAACAAATATTACCTTTAAATATTGAATAATACTGTCCTTAATTAGTTCAACACAGCTGTATATATTTATATTAGGGTGATCCTCATGGTATAATATTATTCTCTGTTAGTTAAAAAGCAATTGCAGAAAATTTAACCAAAAAATGATATCTTGAATCACAGTTTATTTCAAGTATAGAGTTGTGGGACAATTGGCCGCTGTTAATAGATTAATCATCAATCACACAGATTAAGTATATAATAATTTGGTTTTCTTACCAATATTTATCAACAAAAAGATTATTAATTTAAGCTATTTGATTAAACTTAGTTTTAGTTGTTATAACTTAAAAATACTGGAGTTTTTTTCCCCAAAATTAGCTTTTGGTTCAAAGCATTTATGCAATATAAATTTATTCAAAGTATTCGCCATTGTTAGCTATGACATTTTCCCATTTTTCTGGCAACATATAGATTTCCTGCCAAAAGAACTGTTCATCTTTTCAACAAAAACAACGTATTAAACAAATTTCGTATACTCTGTTCTAAAGTGAAGCGTATCCCATAGAGAGTATTCTGCATCGATCAAAAGAAATAGTAGTCGGACGGGACAAGGTTTGGAATATAAAGCGGGTGAGCCAAAACTTCCTAACCACTTCTTTCTAAATAGTTGTTAAAGGAATATTATGCTTTTATGCCTGATTATATATTTTGGACGTTTTTTGGCCAATGCTAGCCTCAAACGATTCACTGGCACCTGTACTGAAGGTTCCCTGTGATGGTCTAGCCAGATTTCAGCAGCTCTCTTTGTATAGCCCCAACCAAATTCAGAGCATTATCTTATTCTAAAACTATTTTTATTTGTGTTTTAGCCATTGTGTTTACAAATTTTCTGCACATAATATTTTAAAAAACATTTTTAGACCATGACAGCACTGAAAATCGAAAATATGCCATAAAGGAGCCACCCTAATGTACATGAAAAATATATTTACATGTGTGAATAGTTTTTAAGGCAGCAGGAACTTTTGAATATTTATGCATTTTTTTCAGGCAATTTTTGTTTGTGTTATCAACAACAATAACAACAGCAATGTTGCTTATACACATAGTCGTCAAAAAACCAAACAAAAAAAAAACCTAAAAATGAATTTGCATTTATCATTGTTCGCACAATACAGAAATTACATATCAAACTGCGCTGCAAAGACTCAAATATACAATACATAATGCACATTAGCATCGCAGATACAAATAATATATATATGTATAGTATGCACAACACTTTACCCAATAAACATTTTTATGATGCATTCATTCCGACTTAATATCGATAGCCTGCAAAAGTTAACGATTTCATACTCGAAGTTCAACATTTTTTTTTTTTTTTTGAGAGATTAACAAAAAATGTTTACCAGTTTTAATACTCTATACACACATGCCATTACTTGTATACTTCACATTATACACAAGCTACGATATGAAATTGTTTGTGTGAATGTCTGGAAAACTTTAGGTTAAACGTAATTGTCGCAATATCAGTAGACTGTTTATAAGTGACACAATTTTAGCACCAAGAATTAAAAAAAGTCTCATCATTAAAAACAGCAAAACCCAAAAAAGAAAATAATATAAACATTTAAGCATAATTGAAGTTAGCTACTTTATAATAGATGCAATGGCAGTAGCAACAAGTTATAGTAGCGTACAAATGGTTATGGCAGTTAATGTTTCGACATTGAGGTTTTTAGTCCCAATATAGATTGGAACATATTGTCAAAATTACGATTTATAAACACACCAACTAGTATAATAGATCTTGTGTATATAATTTCTTAAAACTTGAAACGATCAACAGCTTTCGCTCTCGTTACACTTTTGTTTGCCACTTATATGACGCTATATTCTACGTACACGTTTTCTCCCCACACAAAAAATCCACTCTTGTGCTGTGTTAGTAAAACACAACCTGTATTAGTTTGTTTGTGATTACCATGCAGTTTATGGAATTCAGTTGTCAGCAAAACCTAATACAATTTACCCGCCAATTTACCTTTAAGGCTCTTTTCTGACATATAATATCATTGTAAAGATGTCAGTACTAAAATTTACCGATACGTTATTCAAACTCTACCGACACGTTATCGCAACATTACTGAAATATTACTGAAATGTTATTAAAAATTTTTGAAATATTTTTGAAACGTTACTGAAATGTTAATGAAATGTTACTGAAACATTATTAAAACGTTTCTGAAATATTTCTGAAACGTTACTGAAATGTTAATGAAATATTACTGAAATGTTACTGAAACTTTATTAAAACGTTTCTCAAACGTTACTTAAACGTTACCAAAACTTTAGTAAAACGTTAATGAAACGTTACCGAAACATTACTGGAAAGTTTGTTAGTGCAACGTTACCGAAACTTTACTGAAACTTTACCGAAACGTTACTGAAACATTACCGAAACGTTACTAAAACATTACCGCAACTTTAATAGAAACATTATGGAAACGTTGAACTGAAATATTACTGAAAAGTTACTGAAATGTTAATGAAACGTTACTGAAACTTTACCGAATCGTTAGTGAAACGTTACCTAAACGTTACTCCAACGTTACCGAAACTTTAATAAAACATTACCGAACGTTAGTGAAGCGTTACTGAAACGTTACCGAAACATTAATGAAACATTACGGAAACGTTGAACTGAAATATTTCTGAAAGGTTACTGAAATGTTAATGAAACGTTACTGAAACTTTACCGAAACGTTACCGAAACAGTAGTGAAAAGTTACTTAAACATTGCTGCAGTATTACTGAAACAGTACTCTTATATTACAGAGACTGTACTTCAGGCGCCTTCTGGGATTAAACTCAGAGTCAAATTCATTTTTGAACTTACAGGGCATCTAAAAATATGTATGTGAGTATTTTGTGAAAAAAAACTTTGTACGTTACAATTGCATTTGAATGCAAAAAAAAAAATTCTATGGTCGAACAGAAAAACAAGACAATATTTGACAATGCAGTTTGTTAAGGCCACATTAGAGTTGTTCACTAAGTCTTTCTAAAAAATTTATTTTCTGGCTATTTCGTTCAATTGTTTTTCTATCGTTATCAGATGGATGTTTAGAAATTTGAATGTTTGGTTGCAAACAAATGTTTACACATGTATGTGTTAACACTCCAGCATACATAAATGCACGACGCATTTGCATTTGCAGAGAGACATGTCTTTTCAATTGTTTCGAAAACATAATTTTTTTGTTGTGTTGCTGCTGTTGTTGTTGAACTTAATTAATCATTTTAACAACATTTGCACTTTTGTACAACTCTACTGTGGCCATATGTATTTATGTATACGAATAGATGTATATTTGTGAGGTGAGTATTTGTGTTTGAAGTTTACCAATCTAAAATGATAATTTAATGCTTCATATTTCCTTTTGTTGTATGTAAATGTTAGCAACAAAAAAATACTCCAAAGCAGTTGAATTTTTACTAATATGGTTTGGGGTTTTACTAATATGGATAGGGTCAAGTTAACAATTGTGTTACTGGAATGAAAATTTGTTTAAAATCAAATGAATAATATTATGCAAAAGTTAAGAATTATTTTTTAAAGTCTTTATTTATTGTTTGTTGGGGTTAAAGTCCATAGTTTTAAGCACAATTGCTTGCGGTCCAATATGGGTTAAATTTTAAATTTTTAATAAACATCTTATTTCAAATTAATTTATTTTCATCAGCTCTTATATTTAAAATTTACACATTTTAAAAAATCAATAATAAAATGTTATATTTACTCACTCTCATAATATTTGCATATCAATTCAGTTTGTTTTTCTTTCATCCTCATATATTTATTGAGCAAAAAAGCACTTTGCACTTCATTATTTAATTATTGTTTCTATTTTTTTGTAAAATTTATTTTTGCAATATTTTTATTTTATTTATCAAAAACGACAAAAAAAACATGTATTAAGAGATTTTTAAGCGCACCAATTTAAAACCGTTACAACCACAAATTTTTATTATAAAAATTCTGCACTTTAGTTGTATTTTATAGTAGATATGTAGTATCTATGTATCAATTAGTATTTAATTGTAATAAGAGTTAAAAATATATATGTATACGATGGAAATGCATGCTAATTACTCAGTTTTATATTTATGGTTGCTGTATAATTTATTCATCTTTTAATGTTATTAATATTTTTTTATAATTTTATTGGTAATATAAAATATATATAATCAGTTATAATGAGGTGGTAAAGGTGGATTCACACATTCGTTCTGAACAAAATATTTGTTCGGCGAAAGTTCTTTTCATATGAAGTTTGACATTTTTCTTTTTGAGAGAAAGAGAGAGAAAATATTCATTACGAACAACTCCCAGCAGCGTTGTCAACTTTGAAATTCCAAAACGCACCAAAATGGAGAAAAAACGTGTTATTTAAAACAACATCAAGTTTAGAATTTTACATTTATTTAATTTCATAAATTCTATATAAAACCTTTAAAAAAGAGATCAACGATTTATAGTAATAGAAATAATAGTAAAATCTTTGTTTTAAATAAACGAGCTAATAAAGATAAAATAAGCATTTAACCACTCAAAATTTAACTAACAATATGCTGTACGGAACTAAAATACTAATTGGAAAAAGGGCTAATTTTAGTACATATTTAGTACTTTTTTAAATTATTTTTGTTCACTATTTTAAGTACATACTTATATTTGATTTTTTTTTTTTTAATAACATTTGTTAGGGCTCCACTGGAACTCTAAGCCTGGTAGTTCGTCCACAGTATAGTAGAGCTAACCATCCGGCTACACATGAATTTTTATATCCATGTTTAAAATGTTAATTTTATTTTCAAACAAAGATTGAATAGGGTGAATTCACCTTTAGCAATAACTTTCATATAACGAATTTGATATTTTGTATTTATTTATCATACATTCCTATTTCAAATACATTTACTGGGCTCCTTATTCAGCTTATTGATTTCATGACATTGAATTATTAAAACAACTGCAATTAAAAAGGAGTAAAAAGAAAGATTTCATCATATTTTCAAAGAAATTAAAAACGTACCGAAATTAACAAAAAAAAAAAGCGCACCGTCCACCAACCAAGGAGTTTTCGCTCAAAAAATTTAAAAAAAAGTACCAAAAATGGTGCGAAATACACCAAGTTAACAACGCTGACTCTCAGCTTGAATTGGTTTAATTTTGTCTGGACAAAAATCAAGCGAGTTGCTAATAGGTTACATTTCTATCTGTGGTGTTTGTAAAATTAAATTATTCATTTCATTTATTCATTAAAAATTTTGTAAATAGTTTTTGAAAAATAAACACAATATTTTAAAATAATTTAATATTAGTTTTTTGACCAATCCAAAGCAAAATAAATCAATGCCCGCAGTGTTTATTACCACTTGTAAAACTAATAGATTTTGTTTACATATGGCAGCTTTGAAAAATCACTCGAAATGTGCAAAAACCTCTCGGTGAAAAAATGCTTCTCCTGACAAAATTTTTGTTCGGATCAAATGGGTGAATCCCCCTTAATAGCTGACCTCGAAAAAAACGTTTAAAAACAAAAAATCAATTAAGAGTTTATATTCGGTTGTGGCGAAACAAATTTTTCTTAGTCTTGTTTTTTTTTCAATTCTGTTTTGAACTTTCCATTTTATTTACATGAAAGAAAAAACAAAAGGAAATAAGAAAATTGACTCTACCGTCAAGGTTGTACACTTTTAATTCTCTTTTTCTTTCTCATCCAAAAATACTTGCCTTGATGCGTCAGAATTAAAGAGTGTGAAAGCGGACTTACATTGGGTATCGATAACGATGTTTATACGAGTTATTTTATTTTTCGGATCCTTCATATGGGATCTACTAAATTTTGTTGAATAAATACATATCGTCATATAATATTTTACTGTATATGAGTCTTATGGTGAAATTAATTTCGTAATAACGAAATATTTTAGCGTTCATTTCAGAAATGGATTTTATATGGGAACTATGACCAATTATGGACTGACCTTTACAAAATCATATAAATAAATATTTACTTTCATATAACTGATATGTGAAAAACTTTAGTTCGATGTCGATATTTATAAAATATTTACGTTTGTGTTTTTTTTTTTTGGAAGTCGTGCCTATATGGGAGCTAATAATGGACCGATCATCATAAAGTTCTTCACTATGACTATATGTATATTTTAGTAAATATTATTTGTGTCGAATGTCAATTCGATAAAAATGCTTACAATAGATTTTGGTGATTTTCGTAAGTGTACTTTATATGGGAGATATGATGAAATATGGACAGATAGTCATTATGGACTGACGTTTACAAAATCCAATAGTAAATCTGAGCTGTGTAAAATTTCGGTCCGATATCGATATTTAAAAGATATTAACGTAGGTTAATGTGTTTTGCGGAAGTGGTCTCTATATGAACAACTATTGGCAGACCACTATCAAATTCGACACAATGATTTTCATACATGTTTGGATTGTTAGTTTCGAATTTTAACTTGATAGTGATGTAATTAAAAGATTTATGAGCTTTAAAGTTATTTTCGGAAGTGAGGGGACTATGGTCAAATATCATCCGATCCGGTCATTATATAATTTGGTACGATAATTTATTGTTTATTATTACTTTTATTGAATTTAAACTTGATGAGTATCATAATAATTTATACTAGATTTTGCGTATTTAAGTGATTTCGGAAATGGACTTTATATGAGGGCTATGATCAAATATGTACCGATCGTCATAAAAATGCGTAAGGCGATTTTTATATATTTAAGAATTGTTTTTTTTTAGAATAATAATTTTAATAAACGATTTATACGCATTCAAGTCATTTTCGGAAGTGACTTTATATGGGAAATAATGTCAAATTTAACTTTTAACCTTTCATGAAACTTTTTTTGTATAACTTTTTATAGAGACGGATAGACATCTATGTACCATAAAGCCATATTCCGAAGAGACAATTGTATGGGGGCTATAAGAAATAGTGGACAGATTCCTAAACATTTTCAACAAGATTTGTCTATAGATTAGAAGTCTATGATATAGGATTTGTCTATAACAAAATAAAACGTGCGACATTTCCTGATATTGTCTGCATTATATTTGAAGAAAATAGCAAAAAAATATCTGAAAAATATCGAGGAAGTTTGTGTATAACTGGTATCCTGAATCGCTTTTTCCTTTTGCCTATTGCCTATTGTGCCTTCAACAGACGTACAGACACAGCTGGATTCTCTAAGAATCTTATAAGGACCCAGAGTATATAGACTTTTTGTTTTACAACCAATATTTTAGTGTATTACAAACGGAATGAAAAACTTAGTATACCCGTATCTTTTTGGTGTTGGGTATAAAAACCACTCAAATATGTTCGTACTCAAAAACATATATACTTTTATTAATGCATGAACATTTACTAAAATAATAAAATAATCTAAATGTTATACTATTAAAATTATATAAAGATTTATTGTAAAAAATACCGCATTTAAACTATTTAAGGTATATTTTAATTAAAAATATATTCCAACTTTGCATGATTAATTAACTTAAGTATATGTTAGTAAAATATTTTTTATATACAAACTGCACCTAATAATGCACATTTTTTTCTTTAGAAACATTTTTAGTTTTCATTAATTTCCATTAATGTTGTAAGATAAAATTTCGTTGTTACTTTTCCGTTAAATGAATGTATGATCAAATATAAAACTAACAAATGTAACAATAAACTTTATTAAAAAATTGTTCTTTCTTTTATAAACTTTTTCTCTTACTTACCACGTTAAAAAAAAATGAATAAAAAACAAAACAAACAAACAAACAACAACATTGAAATCTAAAACAAACAACCCAAATGAATTGATGGCAACGAATACAAAAACACATTGTAACAATTTCCCTAATTGATGTTGCAATATCCTTACAAAAAACAAAAACAACTACACATACTATGACGAAAAAACGTGAATTAAACGAAAAAAAATCATGGGATTTTTTTTTAAAACTTAAAACCTTGATGAATTATACAAACAACTGCAACCCTAAAAAATCAATACTGATGATACACATGGAATTGAACCCGGTATTTGGAAAAAATCCAAACAAACAAAAAACAACAACAACCAACTGGCGATAATGGAAAATGGCTTCACTCATATAACGCGGGTCTGACAATGATATTTGACCACTAACACTAACAATGACTTTTATATTGTGTTTTTGTGGAATGAATTGGAACTATATACGACTCCTGTTCTGCGACTTGGCTGAATGGTTGGTTGCATTGATGGGTTGAATGGTTTGTTTAAATGGTTTCTGTTTCGCTATTTTTTCTATTTTCTTTGCTTTTTTTCTCTAAAATCGATTTCCAAACTTTAACGTATAACAAAAAAAAAACTTATGAAATGTCAACAAAAAAACTACGTAAATTGCTAAATAAATGTTGATGACTACTAAACCAAAAACGGATGGTACCATTGCTTGTGTATAATGAAACATGATGATGATAAAACTAACGATAATGATGATGGGTTTTTGTCTAAAAATAACCAACTGTCTGTCTGTCCATCCATCTGTCGCTATGAAAATGACAACTACAAATACTTGCAACAAAAACCAAACTTTACTTCTTCATGCAACAAAAAATGTCTCCCAAAAAAAATCTATAAATGGTGATAAAAATATCCTTTTTTTATACGCGGACAAACTTAAACAAAAAAACTCTAAACACACAACAAAAACACATCAAAATGCAATTTGAAAACATCTGGTAAAACGTTAAAAACTCTCCATTTACGTTTCAAACAAAACACTCAATTCGTAAAATATAAACACCAACAAAATCATTTACTAACTCAAAAACAACAACTACTACTACTAACAATGGTGGGATACTGCCTGTCCAATACAAACATTTTTCGTTTTTGTTGCCAACACACACAAAATGCTAAATGTCAACAACACTAACACCATCGTCATCATCATCATCATCATCATCATCTGCCCCACCACTACCAATATCATTAATACTACCACGACCACACTACCATTATCACCATCATCGCCACCACATCATCACTTCACTACTGCGTCTGCAACTTGTGTTTTATCACTTTGAAAATTCGTGTGTGTCTCTCTCTCTGCTTCTTCTATATATTTTTTTTTTATTCTAAACAACTAACGATGTCTTGCCACATAAATAACCCAAAAACAACAACCGTTGATTTCAACACATCCTTATATTTGGTTAACTTCTCCACACACACGTACAAAAACTGTAAAATATCCTCGTTTGAATTGCATCTTTAGGTGGCTTGGATTAAAGCTGATGCAAAGGCCATTTTGGCCATACACGAACATGTTATTACAAATAATGATCGTCTATCCGTTACACACAACGACTACAATACATGGACCCTCAACATACGTAACGTGAAGATGGAAGATGCCGGCAAATACATGTGTCAGGTCAATACAGATCCCATGAAAATGCAAGTAAGTGGAATTAAATATTAATTTAAATTAGTATTGAGTTTATATGTGCTAGGTGTATTTTAAGAAAATTTAAGATGTAGAAGCTAATGGTACAGGGTTGGTGGTTTTGTTAAAAAACTTCTTAAAGAATGTCTTAAAGATAAACTCTATGAAGAAATGTTCGTTAAAATTCATAGTCTTAAATGTATGTTGTTTTGTTCAAACTCTTATAATTATATTTCGATAAATAATATTGAATGAATACAAATTTAATGTGAAGAAGTATTACTTGATATACTACTTAGTTTCGGCAAACCTACAACGAAATTCAATGATAAATCATTAAACTAATTTAAAATATCATGACAACTACACTTATCGTTATTGACCTCACCTAGGAACAGTCTAATCTTATCCTTTGAAGACTAAAATAAAAACCAAATGGATAATTTGTAATAATTTAAACACATTTTAACAAACTATTTGATATCTCACAGTAAAATACTAAAATTTAATTAAAAAACTGAAAAAAGTTGTAAAATAATTCTGGGTGAGAAACAAATCTGCAGCTTGCCTTCTCAATCATACAATCTTGTATCACTGGAATTTAGCATACTCTTTGTTCATTAAATATGAAGATTCACCTTAAGCTTAACAATGCAATTAAAACTAAATAAAGTTTTATTCCATGAAAGTGTCTCTGTTCATCATATTTATTATAATTGTGCATAGAGTATGTTACCACTTCACTAAAAGGAAATTCACTAAGCCCTTCTTTCACGATTTTGGAAGTGTGCTTTGGGTCCCCATCCAGTTAAAAAGTTACATGACAGACGGTCTTAACTACGAAATCGGCAAAAAAAATTGTAAAATATGCAGATAGTCTTCTTTTCCCATTATTACTTCTATTTTTTGATGTACCTCCCACCATGCTTCCTTGTATTCTTTACATGGTGTCTTTGAAATCTCTGGGCCGTTCAGCGCCAGTCGCATTGTTTGCCTTCGGATTGAAAACGACTAAATTTGGTTTCGTCTAACCAATTTCTGTGCTCTCTGGCAAACTTTAATCATGCTTTAATATTTTTTATCGACAATGCAGGTTTTTATTTTTTAAACAACCAATATCGCGATATAATTTTTTGCTAAATGCATGTCTTATTTGATTTGTGTTTGACCCTTTTTGAACTCTTATGATCACTGTTTGACTTTCTTTAAGCTGTTTAGCTATTATTAGTGTAGAATATCTATTTTTTGGCATTACTAGAATATTATAATTTTATTAATGTATTTGATAATTTGCAAAAGCTGTTTACCACATGCAACTAAATTAATAACAAGCTAATTTTTTTTTATACATAAAGTCATAAACAAAACAAACACATACAAATCGTACTGTAAACTTTCATATTTTTGTGCAAATACTTCAAAAGCACACTTGTGCAAAAATGAGTACATGCTAGTTTCTTTCGTATTATTTGTGAATTTGTCGAAAATTATTAACTTATCCATTTTGTATAGTTAATTTTTTTTTTGTTTAACATTAAACCTAAAACAAATGACAAAAAATATTTTTAAATTTTCTTTTTTAGTCTAATTTTAATGCAGTAAGGAACAAACATGCATTCATTTGTGCTCTCCACAGTATATTTGAAAGTACATGGTTTGGTTAATAGACGGGTGATCGTATAATCTTTTCAAAACTTTCTTTAGCAAGTTTTTGTTTTAAACAAAACAATTTAACTTGATAACAAAATCGCCTCTAATTAACGACAAAATTTAGTTGTGGAAAAACTATATTTTCATTAACTAAAAATTATTTATGATATTACAATTTTGAAGAAAGAAACTTTGTTTCTAATTATTTTGTCATATAGTTTTTAGAGTTATTTATTTTTTTTTGTCATTCATACTTCACGGCTGGTGCATCATCTGCTATAATCCATTCAGAGCCCTCATTTTTTAGAATATTACAATACAATCTTAGGTATTTTTATTCCATTCAGAAGTAGTACTACCAAAATCCAAAAGCAAATACAGTAAATATCCTTTTCGAAAAAAAAAACTTTTTACACCTACTCAAAGTAAATCGTTCATATTCTCAGCAAAGTTTTGTTCAGTTCAAATTCGAAATCCACAGCTGGGAAAAACCAGCAAGATTTAAATTCTCAGTACTTAGCATTACTACAACATTTATTTCCGTCATTCTTTGCATCCAGTTATCAAACTCTTTCTCTGTAGGAAAAATATTACTTATCTCCCATGCTTCATCCAAAACAAGTACTGCAGGCGAGCCATCACATTTTGCCTCAAAAGAATATAAAAAATATTAAAGTATCACGGACATACATTCCCTTTGTTTTGTAAGCTTTGCGGTGTTGAGAGATATAATTTTTTTCCCAGTCAATATCTGATTCATCACCATCTTGAAATAAGTAAGCAAAGCCAACTGTTTTTAGTTTATACTACTATTAAAAAACATAATCAATTGGCTTCTAAAGTCAATAAGTTCCATTTCACAGGAATTTACATCAAGTTGGAGTTCCCCAGCACAAATGGAACAAGTTAGAATTTATATTCTGCTGTGCTAAATCACATATACCCACCACTAAATCAACCATTATGGGGTAAACTTCATAAAATATTGTAATGTAAGGTTTCTTTTGGTTGAATTTCATCTCATTAACGCGATTTATATAAAAGACTTTCTTTAATACACAATAAATTAAGAATAAAAAGCCTTAGGAAACTGATTTGGCTTTTTGAGATGTCAAAATTATCACCTCTTTATACTCTGTGCTTATTCTCGAAAGTGCAGCTTGTACGGGAACTATGGCCAATTATGGATCAACTTTCACAAAAGACAATAGAATAATTTTTACATACTTATAACTAATCTGTGTTCGAAAAATAAAATTTTGGTTCGATATGGATGTTTATATAGGTTAATGAATTTCAGAAGTAGTGCTCATTAGGGAGCTATGGCCTATTACGGGCCGATTATCATGAAATTCTGAACAACTGTTTATATGTAGATGTAAATTATGATTTTTATAAGAGATTTATGCACATTTAAGTGACTTTCGCAATTGGATTTTATATGTGGCTACGGTCATATATGGACCGATGTGTTTGCATCGTTTTAAGATTTCATTTGCATGAAAAATTTGTTTTGCTGAATTTTGTATGTATCGACTTTTCTATAGACATTTATGTACCATAAAGCCATATTCCGCGAAGACATTTGTATGTTGGCTATGAGAAATCATGGCCCAATTCCTACCATTTCCAAAAGAACTTTTCCTTCTGTAATAGAAGTAAAGTTTGAGAAATTACATGACATTATCTGTATTATATTTGAAGAAAATAGCAAAAAATATCGAGGTAGTCTGAAACTTTAGTCTATAACTCGGATCCTACTAGAACGATTTTGCCCATTTTCAATACCAAACATTTCGGTGGATCAGTGAATGCTTTGTAAAAATTTCATTGCTCTATGTTTTTTTTCGACAGAATCTTATAAGGACCCAGAATATATACCATGTTTTATTCTGCGAACAATATTTGGATGTATTACAATGTAAAGATAAATTTAATATACCCACTATCTTTTTGGTGGTTGGTATAAAAAAACAGCAGCGTATACTAATTAAATAAAATATCTGCCAAGAAGTATGCTACATTTTTGTGATCATCTAGGCGTATACTTATTTTAGTATTGGTGTTAATACACTATTAAATATCACTTATACGCACAGTATTACGGAACAAATAATTATGGTATTTACATATTATCACCAAACAATAAAAAAATATTGTATAATATTATTGTATATAAGATAATTAATGTTGCTTAACGAAAACATAAGTTTTTATTTTTATTACTTAACCTTTCTTTAAACTAAATGGATTATTTTTTTAAGAAACACCTTATATGTGTAAGGAAATAATTAAGTTTTATAAAAATTATCTATCTACTTCTAAAAATTTAAATTTTTGATTGTTTAACCTTTCAAGTATCTTTAAAATTATTCATACAATTTGTTGTCGTATCCTCTTGCTGAGTTTATTTTAATAGGATTTTCGTATGGTATTCATAAGTATCATCACAAAGTGTTCTATAGAACATTTGCATTTTTTTCTGTTTTCTGCTTGTGTTTGTGTTTTTTTTTTCTTGTCTTCTGTCAGCCTAATAATAAGATTATGTCTGGTTATGGCATACTCTTTTACTTTAGCTCTCTTATTACCTCCTCTCTATCTTTCTTATTCTATTTTATGCTATCTAGCACAAAAACACATACAACATACATACATTAATATTGTATTTGTAGAACATGGCATTAGAAAGGATTACATTGTTGACTTTAAGGATTAGTAGTTTGTGATGAAGCTGATAATGGTCCAGGATAATACAGCAGGGTTTCTGTTCGGCTTTTATGGTCAATATTATTTAAATAATTGGTTTAAGGTACAAATCAGTGCTAGTAATTTATAAACATTTGCTTGTGTTGTTATTTTCTTTGTTATGCAAATTCGTTGCAGTTCGTCTGATGGAAGAGGAGACATCATATTAATGTGAAATGGTTTTTAAAATTGTTAAATTTGTTATATTAAATTAGGTTAATTAAAAGTAGTTGCTGTTGATATGTTTTTCTGTATTAGATAAAAAAGTAATTGTTAAAGTTCTAGAATATCTACATATACTTCTGTATAATCAGAATTGATGAGATTTTTCCTTATTCCAGTAACATAAGAAATATGTTTGTTAGGTAAAGTTACCCACATATTTGGAACTAATTGGCTAGTTTTTTACTTCAATGATATGAGGGTGCTGTAGCTTAATTGGTTAGCGCATTTGATCATTAAGCATGAGTTGTTATTTGTAGCCCGGGTTCGATTTCCAGCCGCTGCCACTCAAACAACATCAGTTTCTGATAATTGTGGTATAGCATTCAAACGTCACCGAAGTAAAATAATTAAATAAAGGCTAAAAATCAAGATTTAAAAATAATACGCCTACTCACCACCAGAGGCGCTGCAATATATAATACGCAATATAATACGCAATTGCAGAGTTGTGATATAAAGCTTTCTTCTACTTTCACCACCTTTACTTCTTTAATCTATCCCCTTTTCAAAGAAAGTAACGCAATTATATAGGCATATTAATTGCCTGAATGTTACTTCTCTTTAAAAAAAAACAACAATAAGCTGTATCAAATTAGTTAATATCATTAATAATTTCTCAGTAACTTGCTAGTGAATCCATTTGATATCTCTCAGATAAAATATAGTGGCAATCAGTAGGTTATTGCACTCATTTCCAAAGCTATCAATTTCAGATTATAAGCTTCTCATCACTACATATGTCAAATTGAGAGTTTTCAGTGAAACAATTTGCATCTGAGGTAGTTTGTTAAGTTTAAGAACTTTTATTTATATCATAGTTTTACATGTACTTTTATATATTTTATTCTTAAAACAAGAAAAATTTAATCAGGATTATTTTGAGATTAAACAATTCTAAAAAAACAAAGTTTAAATTTGTTTTGGTTTTTTTTTTAATGTGAACTAAAAATTATCTGTCATCTTTAACACACATAAAATACATTTTTGTTGGCTGATTTTTAAGTGAAACAGTCAGATTTCATTTAGCCTTTTTTACTTTTTTTATTTTTTACTTAAACTGATTAACAAGTGAAAAAATATTTGAACAAACAAAAATGGAAATTATAAAAAAAATCCACTGAACTACTAATAGAAGCATATGACAGTCATTGTAAGCTCGTAATAAATACAAATACTCTTATGTACTCATATTTACACATTTCATCATACATAAACAAATACAAACTCACGTATGTATTAAATATATATAGGTATGTATACAAATACAGTATCTGACAAAAATGTAAACAGTTACAAATCTGTCAAGTCACTTAAATGTGCAGACTTCAGTAGATGTGTGATCTGTGTACTTAGCAATATGTTTTTCAATAAAACAAAGCTAGCAGCTCCTATTGGAACTGGTCTAACCGAAAGAAGTTATAGTGCAGAATTTATTTTCTATTCTGTAAAAAATCAAGCATGAATTCTAGCATATTTTGTCATACAGTTTTAATACATGATTAGTTCAGGCTGTCAAAACTGTCCTATATGCTTTATTATTTATTAAATTTTCAGGTCCATATTAGAATTTTATTACAAAGTAAAACGATATAAAAGAATAAGAAAGTTGATTTTTGAAACTTTAACTTCAACAGACTGATTAGAAACTAAAAGTTCTGAAAGCGCAGATCGTCCACTATCGTTTTTATTTTGTTGTTCAATGGGATCAGGAGATCCAAATTAATGATCAGGAGATCCAAATTCATGATTACACATTTTATATGCAAAGTCCTTGAAATCGAATTCTACAATGACGATAAGTGAAAATCATTTTTGATTTATCTGATACCCTAACAGAAACATTTCTAAGAATGTTTTTGATATTTATTTAGTCGGGCTCGAGTTCATTAAATTTAATTTTCATTAAATTATTTTTACTGAAAGAATTGTTTTACAACATGAAATCTCTATTAAAATGTTATTGATAATTTTTCTGGCTAAGCTGGGTTTTGAACTTGGGTTGAATTTACATGTTTCGAGAATCACCACATTCTCTCATCAGAATTCTTTGCGTTCTAACCTCTGCACTACTGCGGTACCTGCTAGCCAACAGTCAAACATCAATCTTTTAACCAGTGTTACCGGTGGTTCGAAATTTGCTGTAATTATCATTTTTTAAATTTTTATTTACATGTTGCCTCCTTTTTATTCAGTTTTTTTCGTATTCTTTTTGTCAAGACTTCGTCTTGAAAACCTGAATACATTTGTTTTTTGTTATGCTTGTTGTCCACTTTCGTCGACATTTTATGTGTACTACTTACTTTAAGTACAATTGCACACATTAGAACAATTATTATTTTTTATTAATTTTATTATTTTAATTTTATTATTTTTAGAAAGTCAATAACTGAACCGTGTGCCCGTGTCATCGTTCTGTAGCCAATTGGTGTATATAGTGCTGTATAAGAGACGGCAATATTTTACTTTCCTATCGAGAATTTTAAGGGGAATTAGTCATATAGAGAATATGACAGACTTAATTTTTGTATCTGTAAGAATGTTTCAGAAAATTTTAACTTTAATGTTTTACCGAGGCTGCTAATTCTTCTTTGTTCTGTTGTGTGATTTATAGAGTTGTGTATAATTTATAGAGTTTTTAATAATTTTTGACCATTCTGACTAAGTTTTTTATCATCAATATTTTAGTAAATGTTCAAGCTTAATGTCTTTTTTTTAATATTTAAATTTTTATTTTATTTTCAAAAAAATTTTTCCTGAAGAAGCTACACAAAGACGTAGCGAAATATTGAAAATAGAAATTTAATTTCTTTAAAAACAGACCTTAAGCTTGAACAATTACTAAAATATTGACAATTAAAAAGGATCAAATAAATTACAAAAAGAAATATAGTTTTCATCTTTATGAAACAATTAAGGTTGGAGAAGAAGTTTTTATATATATTTATTTCGCACAAAATATTGCATAATTCTTTTTTCATATATTTTAGTCTTAATGGTTATATTTAAAATATATGAACGATGATGAATAGTGTATAAAAATTTATCTTGATATTTCTAATGCGTTTCATTCTACTTTTCACTGTACAATTGTAAGAAGTTTAAATATTAATATATTTTTTATATATCCGCTTGGAGTTGTTGTCTGTGAAGTTGCTATAACAATGCTTAGACCTGACAAAGTCTCAAAGTGTAAGAAGTATTCTACATCATTTTCACATATTTGTAGATCTAAAATTAATTAATAAAGTTAAAACTTCCTCAAACACACACATATTAAAAAATTTGGTGCATGCGACGAAAAGGGGCAAGAACTACCCACGCAGCAAAAACTGGAGCTTACAAGTAAGCAGGTTTGTAAGAGAGAGAAACTAAATTTCCGCTTACAAACCTAATTCCAAAAGGCTTGAATTTTATACATCGAATTGTAGCTTGGAAGCCTATTTCTGCAATATAATCCTGCTTCCATGTAAAGGATAACAGTAAGTTCAAAAATTCTTGTAGTTTTTTGCTAACAACCTACTTCACTTATTTTCAATTACATTAATGCAGAAATCATTTGCATGGCATCGCTTATTTATTGTTTCTTAGTTCAGCTTCAACTTTAGTTTCCCTTTTTGGTTTCCTAACATCTTCTAAGTATTGAGGGTTGCTCTTTAAACATTGTTGACCTTGAAAGTATTAAACAATTTAAAAAAGTTCAAGAAAAATCTCTGTGATAGACAGTGTGTAAACATTTCAAATGTTGTCAGAGGAGGACTGTTGGGGTACTGCAGGTAAAAGCTAAATTCGGTTCTAGCTACAATGTAATTTCACGATACTACCTTTCAATAAAACTCGTTGTATTTTCTTCAAACTACTTGACGTTTTCATTTTGCAACTAAAAGTTATACGATTCATTTAAAGGAAATAAACCGCCGTTTTTAAAAGGCAAAAACGTTGTAATAGATTATGTGTTTCCAATGTTTCCAAGTTGATAGTTCTGCAGTATCAATTCTACGTAGCCATAGAGCTCCGACTTTGAAAAAAGAAAGAAAGCATAAACACGGATAGTAAACGAAAGGAACACATAAAACATATTAACAGAAACCAGAAACATATAAATAGAATTCTATGTTCAATGAAAATCCGGGTTTTACCGATAATAACATCACCAAAAATACAACACTAGTATGTATATGAGTAAGTACAATAGGAAGAAAGTGCGTAGATGCTGATTGATCAATCTATCATGCAACTGAATAATCAAATTGCAGTGAAAAGCAGAATTGTTTTAATAAAATCCAACAACCGCCAACCGGTTCTTTGTTTAAGTAGTTACAGGACACTGTAATTTTAAAACACACACCAGGACAATGGCTCAACGGTTCAATGATAACTGTTATAATGAGACAATATCTCACTTAGGCTCCCAATGTCCGGACCTGTAAATCACAAGGGAGCGGATATTCGCTGTCCCTTTTCTGTGGTGATTGGGCAAGCTATCCTGGATGAATCTAAAACATATCTATGCTTTCTATACTTTGATTAATCGACCAGTTGTTTACCTAACGGGTAACATTATGGTATCCATCTTGAGAATGAATAAATATAATGAAATGGTGTTAAAAAAAAGCTACCAAAACTAACATTATAAAATGGGAATACCAATCCAAAATATAAATATGCCAACATGGATGAATTAGATCGAAAGCAACGATTTAGAATACAATTTTCAGCACCCTTTTGTCATCTCTTAAACTATAACTATTTATGTAAAATAATATCTTTTAAAACGTATAATATTAGATGCCATCAATCTTTAGTAAAGTTTTGGCCCATTTCTCCCTATAATTATTCTAAAGGTGCAATGGATTGGTAGCGCCTGAATCAGGTCATAAAAATATAAAAATATATAAACATTTCCAATTGTCTGCAGCTTTAGCCAACTCTACGATATTGGGCTATAGACAAAGGAGAGCTAAAGGTAGTAGTACTGTACCTCTTGACAATAACAAGTTGTTAGTGATTTCGAATAATTATGTAACACAGGTGAATCAAACTGTTGTGCAAAATTTAATACGATCCATCAAAACAAAAACATGGTTTTTTATATGATGAAATTAACTTTCTACTTTTAACTTTTCTTAAATTCGAATATATGAGTATAAATCTTTGATTACAATCGCATTTTTTGTTAAATAAATATTATATCATTTATGTTAACTGATTTTATGTGAACAATGCTTTAAGTCCTTTGTGTTTATACAGTCTGTAAGTAATCTACAAACTAGGAAATCTTGTTGATATTTTGTTTAATAACAATTACAAATCTATTAAAAAGTCCTAGTTAATAATCTCTTAAACTAATAATGATTTCCATTTGAAACTTCACAATTTCCTTCCACTGTGTTTTGAAAAATTTTTTACATCAATGTTTTTGTATGCACTGGTATAATATTTTCAAGTATGTAATTCATTCTTCCCATCATATTGTATCCATTTCCATTTAGTCCTGCTTGTCAACATCATCATCCTCGTTCTCTTATACTGCTGATACCAGGCCTGTGTATGATGATGTCTGTTGATAAGTTAGTGTGTGTTTATGTGTATGTATACACAAGTATGTATGTATCTGTCTGTGTGTGGTGTATGATTCTTCTTTATGTAAACATAATGCTTTATTTGTTTTTCACTTAATTCACTTTGTAAAGCATCATGATTTTATTACAGTCGCGCAAAAAAAAATAAAAAAATTAAATAAACAGTATGTGTATGTAGACACTCAGTTGTGTATATGAATGAGTGTTTATGGCAAAAGATCTGGGGGAAAAAAACAAATTGATATAAAATGAAATTGAAATTGTCATCAGCTTTAATGTTGCTTTTTTGTTGGTTTTTTTCTCAATCCTTTTTTTACTTTTGTTTGACTTTTCACTACTTTAGATGAACTCTTTACATTTGTGAAAGTTGACAAAAATTACAAAACAAAAAACATTAAAGGGAATAATGTTTTAGGCATGAAGAAAGTGATTTTGAAGTACCGTTTCTATCCTAAAACATTCTTTAATTTTAAGTAACCAGTTCTTTTGGAGCATAATTTCATGATTTCAATTGTGTTTACAATTCTTAAACATTATTTTGCAATTTATTTTGTATTTTAAAGCCTTCAAATATTACCTTGTACATACTTTTATATAAAATTATGATCCTGAACAAATTTTTAAGCCATTTTATTGCTCAAGCAACAATATCGCAAATAAATTAATCCTTGCACTGTAATATTTTTCTGCAAATGGAGCCAATGTTCCATCAACTTTGATTTCCATTGAATCTCTTAATCGTTTTGTTACCAATATACTGACAAATTAAATATATTCTCCACAATAACCAACACGTTAGTGTAAGTAAATATAAGAACAAAAGCAAAAACTGAAAACTGAAAACATAAAACAGAAAAAATAAAATAAACGCATGAAAAATTCAAGTGGTTTCTCATGTGTCGCCGCCAACTTCATTGGCTTCATATTCCATTTATATCCACTTCCGATGGTTGTGCTTGTTATGTCATACTTGTTTTTTTGTTGATGTTGTTATTGTTTATTTTTCTTTTTGAATTGTTAGCTTAACACTCATACCACTGGTACCACCAACTACGACGACAATAGCAGTACATTCCAAAAGAGAAAATGTTTTCGTTTCCTTTTTTCGTTTTTTTTTTTTTTTTGCAACCGTAACATACGAGCATTCTTGTACTCAAACGCAAGCGACAATCGCATTTACGTACTTCTACTATTGACTTTAAGCTTTATGAATGCGTGTGCAGGGGTGGCTGGTTGGTCAGTGCATTAAAGTAATGTCTTCTATTCAGAGTTTATATTACTTTTTAATTCTGTAAGTAAAATTTCTTACAAAGACCACAACTAAAGCTTATATGCAAATATTTTATTTCTGATTGTCTTCAATGATGCTATAAAAACTAAGTACGATGTCTTAATAATGTATTGTACCAAAGAACCAAAAACTTGTCAAAATAAATTTGTTAAGAATTACTTTTGTATGTATTTAAAAATATTTATGTAAAATAACAGGAAATAAGTGCAGCTTTATTCAATTTAAAGACTTTCTGGCGTATTCATAAAAAAATAAAGTAGGTTCGGAGTGTTCTTTTAGACAAAATTTTCATACAAAATTTTTTTAAAGTACATTTGAAGTCTACTTTAATTTTTTATGAATACTGACATAGTTAAAGGTTATATTTTTTAATTTCTTAGAATTAAATAGGTATTATTTATTCATTAAAATAAGATATGTTATGGATAGAATATGATTATTCCAGAAAGCGAAACTTGTATAATTTCAAAGTGAAAAATCTGAACTATCTTTTTCATTTCTAGTTGCATATTTCAGTTCAATTGTGAAGTAAAAAAAATGTTTCGTGCCAGGAACGTGACAACATATACAACTCGAATTTTCATAATGTTTTAAAGAGACTTGTTAAAGTTTATAAAAAATTCTATAAATAATATTATAATACAATACAACCAAACCTTAAGCATCTGTCATAGGCAAAAAGAAAGCAAACATATTATTAAAAGAAACACGGCAAGAAGTGTGGACGGTTTCCAAATCTAACGTGAAATTGAATATCCAAATTATAGTGAAAAGCTGAATGCTGAAAATAAAAACATTTTAGCGATTCAAAATAAATAATGGTGGACCGAAATGTTTTGCTATATTAAATGCGATCCATCTTCTTCAACTTTTCTTAAATATTAATAAATTTGTAGTTCAAAAGTATTCAATCGCCTATTTTTTTTTTCTTTCAAATAACTTAACAATATAAATTACATATCAATATATCGGATATGATTCCAAGCTATTTAAAATTGGAAAAATCTGTCTTCAAATGAAATGATATATAAAAAATATTTTGTAGAATATATATAGAATTAGACCTCCATATTAGACTACGTCCTAGACAGTCATCATATGCCAGAATTCATATTTAAACTATAATTTTAGAAGATTATCTTTCCAACAAAGTAAATTTCATGACAATTTAAAAAAACATCTTTGATTTATTCCATTTCAAAATTCCATACATCTAAAATAAGATGATTTAAAATAATTTGCACAATTTGGAAGCGCTGTTCAGGCGTCAGTCAAACTACACATAAATAGCTTGACAGCTGACAAAATGGCCGCCAGTTAAAAAAGTGTTCTATACATCTAAAAAAAAACATATAAATATACATATACGTATTTTGGGAATTCCCAGGTAGCTAAGAACGTACCAAAGAATTTCCCGAAAACTGAGAATCAGGTTAACCCTAGAAGACTAGCATGATTTAATTATACGTTAAAACTAACACCACGTAAATGTGACGTACTATGAAAGTTTTCCTAAAGCGCTTCAGTTAATGTGGCAAAACTTGATTTTCACCTTTTTTTAAGTCAAACTCATACTAAATTCATAGTAAACTCAGTAAACAAAACATACTGCCGTGTTTTCACAAATGCGTTTTTTTTTTCTTTGAGTAGTGGCAATATTTACAATATTTATGTACATTAGGGTTGTCCCGTTTGTATGGACAAAAATATAAGGTATCGATGTTCCTGACTAATATGAAAAAAAAACGGGAAAACCCATTTGGGTTAATTTGCATGATGTTTATAATAAAGGAATTTCAACTTTTTGTTTAAGTAAATTCTATTAAAAAATAAAAAAAAAAAATTTTGTCTGAAATTTTCAAAATTTTTAAATTTAAAAATTTTTTTTTTGCAATTGAATGCGCCTCTCAAAGACCTTTCATATGATACATATAGTGCCTTTGGAAGAAATATGAAAAAAAAATCAAAAAACCTCTAAAAAGGACCTGTTTATCCTTTGATCCAGCTCACCAAATATTGACCCCAGGACAAAAAAATTGAGAAACGTAGTCTTAAAATGAATCAAATTTTCATATTAGTCGGGAACATCCGCAACTATATTTTGGGGCCACCCTAATGTACTTATATATTGTTCTCGCTTCAAAGCACTTCAATGACTAAAAATGTCTTGTTTATATAAGTTAGCATTCTCCTAAAATATCATGCTAAATCCCAATTGGGAACTTGTAAATCACAAAAACTTCTAATTATTCATTTCGTCGGGCATCGCCAATTAGTAATAAGTATTAATGTAATAACAGAAATTAATAATAAAAGTTAGTCACATTTTGACAAGCAACCACGTCGTTTCATTTACAGGACCAAATGTTTGGTCAGAACACATGAAACGTTGTAAGATACTTCAGAAGGTCGTGTATCCAACGTGTAATAACTTATATTTTCGCTTGCGTAGAAACTATTGAAAAAAGCACTTGTTGTAGTTAGGTTACTAGAAACTCGTGTAGCAACAATAAGAAAAATAATTGCACGTAAAAATTACGTATGTTAACTTTTTAAGGTTAAATTTATGTAAGTTCATTTTTAAAAAAATATTAATATTTATCAATTAAACTTCTAATGGAAACGTTAGTAAGGGTCATCCTGATATCGTTTAAACACAAACGGCAAAAATTTTAAGCAATATCAGGAGTACCCTTAAGTGTTGTGTAAAAACAGATTTTCTAAATTTTTCGCAGTATATAAAAATTAATTTTGTTCGTTCGGTCTTAACTTTGTATTATGTAAATCACAAACTATCTCATATTTTTGTGAAAAATTAAATAATTTCAGTCACACATTATGTCCACTTAATGAAATTGTACCTTTAACTCTGGCCGACATTTGACAAGTGTATGCCAGAGTTCACTTAGCATATGTGTGTGCATTTGTATTTGTATACGTAAGTACATATATAGGAATGTATATACGTTTGTATGACTGTATACGAGTATATGCTCATAAATATCAGTGTCCTTACTTGTTGTTTACTTTATTCATATAAATGTATAATTTTATTGTTTATTTTTATTTTTTATTTATTTATTTTTATGATTTCAGGTTTAATGTGTTTATTGTTTTAATGTCATTTCAACGCTGCCATCGTTGTCGTCGTCAACATTTCATATGAAAAAAAATATATGAATGAATTTATACTCGTGAATTTAAAAACGTGTGTGTTTGAATGTTTATATTTGTAGGGCTGATGTTTATGTATGGCAATACTCTTACACATACCTATATGTAAATATGTATGTGTGTTTGTGTGTGTATGTAAGTAAGCATATGTCTGTCTGCCTATATGTATAGGTATGCACGTGTGTATGTATAAGTTTAATACCATTTCATATAATCACTTAAGCTGTATCGTCTGCTTAACGTATGTGTTTATTTTGAAATTGTTATATTATGTATGTCTTTCAAGAGTCTGTTGTTATTTTCATTTTAATTCAAATATATTTTGTCGCTTTCATGTTTGCTATATGTTTTTCTACGTCTTCTCCTACGAATTTGTGCTTGATCTTTACTGCTGTTAAGAAAATAGCCCCTGTGAGAATTTTTGTTATCGTATTTCGTTTTAACGTTTGCTCTTATTTAAAATTCAATTGGATTCCTCTTTTTATAGTCTTTAATATTTATTCACTTAATGTGTTAAAAGTTGAAATATTTAATGGCCGGAGACAAGACATGAAAGATGTTTAAACAAACGTTTTAAAGGCAGAGGGATATTGTTTAAATTGAGAAAATGTAATGTAGACTGTTTGCATAAAATATGGGAAATAAATCAGTTGGAATTGTTTATAAATGGTTTTATTTTGAATAAACATTATATTAAAATAGCTAATATTTATTAATTTTTACTTTAAAGTTAATATCCCTTGAGCTTATGAGGTAATTATTTAAATAGGTTTTGATTAACTTAAATTTATATGCTGGCTGTAATAACTAAAGCACAGTTCACATTATTTTAAATCCAGTAGCATAAATAGCACACGCTATTTATTAAACATATTAAACATACAAAACACATGTCAAAGGTGACCTATTTTGATTTTCGACAGCTCCGATGCTGGAAAGTTTGTGGGGTCCATTTATTAAAATTAAACACAAATACTCTTCTGCAACTCTAATATAGAATTTTATCTCGATCATATTAATGTTTTAGAAATGCCAAATTTATAAATTTTGATCCTGCCCCATTCTGTGTACGAGTATATGAAAAAATTTTAAAATTTTTGAAATGGAGCATAGTTTTTGGAGATTCTGAAGAGAAAATATAAACTTCTTATGTAAATATTTAATATTGGTAAAAACCTTATAGTAGAAGGCCAATGTAAGCGGCATGTAAGTAAGTTTTGCCAGTGAATAAAAGTTTTGTTTTTTACAATATTATGCATACAAAAAGTTTGAAGTATCACACAATTCACCTAATCTGGCAATGCTGTTAGAAGCGGCCGTGCCGCATAGTTGAATTTTATTTAAAACTAATTTGAAAAATTGACTTTTTTTATAAAAAAAAATAACTTTTAGGATGAAATTCTCTAGAAGAATTTACACAAATATCGAGTTGTACACGTATCACACTATTCTGTAAATTCGTTTTATTCAAATTCCAAAATTATTTCAGAAAATCCGACTAATGTAGTCTCATTTAGGACCCTTTGGACTAAACTTTCTATATAGTGGGATACGTGTGCAACTCGATATTTCCAAATTCTTCTAAAGAATTTCATCCTAAAAGCTACATTTTTCAAAATTCAAGTAACTATGTTTGTTAAGTGCTTAACAGTGGTCTGTTGGCTGTAACATTATCAATGTGGTTTTTGTCTGTGCTACTTAAATTCGAATTTATCTTCACACACTAGTAAACAAATCAATTTAATTTTTTGACATTTTCCGCGCCCATTTGCCTACCTACAAAAAGTATAAGCGGCAAAAAGAACAGCTAATTTCCGCCCTTGGCCCCATGCCGCTTACATTGGCTTTCCACTATTACGTTTTGAAGATTCATACTTTAGTAAACTGAGGATTAGTTCCTGTTTGTTAATGTATCGCCGATTCCTTTGTTCTGCAATTTCGAAAGATATGAAAAGTATGGTGAATTAAAATCTTGTGAAATATCTAGAGTCCAACAATTTACTTACGGTTTCCTATCGTTTTACTTTTGTTGTGTATCGTTCTATACATCGTAAAGTGGTGGCTCTAGATATTTCTAAAGCGTTCGACAGAGTCTGGCATGGTCCTCTCTTATCGAAACTCATTGCTTTTGGTGTCAGTGATAACTTCTCTCGATTTATATTGAGTTTCCTTAGAAATCGCACTATACGAGTTGTTATAGATGGGATCTCATCAGACGAGTTCAAGATTAATTCAGGGGTACGGCAAGGCTACGTTCTTTCTCCTACTTTATTTCTCATCTTTATGAATGACCTCCTATATCAAACTTCCAATCCTATATATTCTTTTTCAAATGATAGCAACATTTGCCATTCATACTCTTTTAACCATAGACCAACCCCTCTGGGGATTGGGGAAATGAAACAAAACATGAATAGTACGCTGAGCCAACATCTTAAGACAATAACGGAATGGTGTTGTGCGAACAGAGTCGTTTTTAACACACATAATGTTCTACAAACGCACAACAGATCAAGATGCTACATTTGTTTTTATGGGCGGTGTAAATATTAAGGAATCAAACGTTCTAAGCATGAGAACCTAGAGTGATATCCGCTGGACCAAACACATATTTCAAGTATCAACAGAAGCATTCAAGTGCCTTGGCTTTTTAAAACGGTGTAGAGCATATTTCACTCCATCTGATCTTCATATTATTTACACCTCTCTTGTATGTGCCGGTGCTTCGAAGTCTATTTTGGAGTTACTCGACTGCATACAAGAGAGGCCGAACATTCTTATCGGTGACACTAGGGTATCCGACTCTATTGATTGGGCGCAATGTGGGTTCTGTTTCACTGTTTTATCGATATTATAATGGAATGTGTTCTGCTGAAACCAGAGAACTTGTCTCAGAAACACGTAGTTTTTTGCGTAATACACGTTCTTCAGTCAGGAGTCATCCATTCATGGTCGACTGAACAGTGGATTGCACAACACACTACAGGGAAAATTCGTTCTTCAGCCGTACTGTCCGTATGTAGAATAAACTACCAGCGGAAGTATTCCCTGCCACTTTCAATATAGGAAAATTCAAATCAAAAGTTCACAAACACTACTCCCTCTATCCTCCATCCCATAACCTATTTTCCTAGTTTCAACACAATGTATTGCATGAGTAGGGGTCGTCCCCTTAGTGCTGGTCCAAGCAAAAAAATATATTTTACAAGCTTATGCATTAAGTTCTCTTTGCAGATGATATTAAAATTATATATAGTTCTGAAGAAAATTTGTTTCTATTAAAGGAAAAAATATGTGGTCTTTTTTTGGAAAAACTTAAGAAATCCATTTTGGATGCGTGGAAATTTTAATAGGAGTTAGATAGCCTTTCTTCAGAATTTTAGCAGAAATATAGTTAATATTTTAGAAAAATGTTTAGACCCTCCGTCAGCCACCGTATCCAAAAACGATCGAGCAAATTAAAAAAAGACACTAAATATATCTTGAACTGAACAAAATAACCTATACATGTAAGCATGTTTTTGTAGATCTTCTGAAGGACTTTCTGTATTAGAAATTTCAACTCATTCGAATCAAAATGATTTTTAACGATTTTTTTAAAAAATGTAAGACCCGAGGGGCCAGCCACTTACTCCATTTCTTGTACGAATAGGAAAAAACTGTATAACACCTCAGCTCCAAAATTCATTACGATATTTTCAATAGTTTTGAGATACCTAATTATTAAAAAAAAAAACTCCTCTAAACCACTGTCCAGCGACTAAGAAACATTTTCATAGATTTTGTAACACCACTTTCCCAATAAGATTTTCTCATTCCTTCTAAGTTATCTTAATAATATTTTTGTCTTCTCTATTAAACTAAACACTAACACATTTTCTTTATTTTCCAAACACTTTGTGTGAATTTCAGACAGCAGTTTTGGAAGTTGTCATACCACCAGACATTATCAATGAGGAGACATCAGGTGATATGATGGTACCTGAAGGAGGTTCAGCAAAATTAGTATGTCGAGCCCGGGGACATCCAAAGCCCAGAATAACATGGCGGAGAGAAGATGGCAGAGAAATTATAGCACGTAATGGAGCGCATCAGAAAACAAAAGGTATGAAACAGCAATAACAAAAGTAAAACTTTTTCATTCCTTCTGCACATTCAACCACAAACAACAAAAAAAATAAAAAAATATGTAAAAAAACCAGGAATTGAAACTTAAGGAAATACAAAAACTAAACATAAAATTGCATGCATGTAACTTTTACATTAACTGAAATTAAAACATGTTTTATAAAGCAAAACATAGTAAAGAACTCCACACACATAAATTTTGTTTTTTAAATGAGTTACATATAATATTTTAAACTTTTTCTGATCCTTTTTAGTTGATAAAATATTCGTGACATGTTGTTTTTTTTTTTTATTTATTTATTAATTTTTGTTTCGTTCGCTTTTATTTTATAGCTTTAGCTGTAGAAGGTGAAATGTTAACATTGTCAAAGGTCACGCGATCTGAAATGGGTGCCTATATGTGTATCGCCTCGAATGGAGTGCCACCATCCGTCAGTAAACGTATGAAGCTACAGGTGCACTGTGAGTACAAAAACAACAATAACTATATATACGAACAGGTTTACAAAAAATTTTATATTTTATTATTTGTATAGTATTTATGTTCGTTTTAACCATTATATACTGTATAAACCTACAAAATATTTTACATGTACATACATGCATAAATAATTTAGTTCTTTCTTGTTTGTTTATTTTTTTTTTTTTTTTGTATTTGACAAAACAGAAAAACAAACATTTTAAATTAACGAAAACAATTTAGGAAAATATTAATAAATAAAGGTCACATTTAACAACATAATTTATTTACACAAAATATTATTAAAAGCCATTAAAATTTTTCCAAAAAATAAAACAACATGAACGTAAATCAATATTTTGCTTGTTATAGATGAATTCAACTTACAAACAGTAGTTTGTTGATACTATAGAGAGAATTTAAATATTTATTTGTTAATTTTTTTTTAAACGAACATAAAAATAACAACTTTAAATGCTAATATTCGTAACTCTCATGATAGGTGGCTGCCAGAGAATGTTTTAAAATACAATTTATTTATTTTTTTTTTGTGGACCAGAACTCAGGGGATGACCCCTACTTATGCAATGCATTGTGTTGGAACTACGAAAACAGGTTATGGGAGGGAGGATAGAGGGAGTAGTGTTTGTGAACATTTGACTTGAATTTTCCAATATTGAAAGTGGCAGGGAATACTTCTGCTGGTAGTTTGTTCCACATACGGACAGTACGGCTAAAGAACGAATTTTCCCTGTAGTATGTTGTGCGATCCACTTTCCAGTCGACCACAAAATAGACTTCGAAGCACCGGCCCATACATATTAGAAAAGAAGGATAAAGAAAACATTGTTCAAATTAACGCCTGCCATACAACAGAAGTCTTAATTATTTTACTGATTTGATTTATTACAATATACAATATACATAAATTTTTGTGATAGAAAAATTTCTTGAAAATCAGACATCGAAAATGTCAAGGATTCAAAAAACTACTGTAAATTATAATTTAAAATGCTACAAGACAAACCTTAAAATACGGTCACACATGGCCAATATTTGATGAAAACGACAAAACCACTCAATAAAATTTGTTATGATTCTTGTATTTATTTGTAAAACTTTATTTCCCAAGGACAAATCACAATACAAGTTTAGTTTTATATTGCATCCTAAATTAAATTTTAAAAATTATATAAACATGATTGTTAATAAAGCTCGTGGTGTGCAAGCTTTTATAAAACGATGGGCGAAAGAGTTTACAGAGCTAACGATCACTAAACGGTTATACACTTCTTTGGTAAGAGCAATTTTGGAATATGCATCTGTCATTTGGATTCCTGTTGCATATTATTTTTATTTATTTATTGAATTTTTTCATTTCCTGTGCAACAAGACTAAGTCTTATATTTATAGTACAGGAACGCATTACGTTATAAACAATTTTATCATGAGCATGAACAAATTAGTTACAGAAAAACCTATATTGATAACATCTTACGTGTAAAAGTTATATAAAAAATTTCTGAAACTATTAGCATTACTATTTATTTGTTGATTTCGTGGAAGATTGTTCCAAAGACGAGCGGCATGTACATAAAACTGCCATTCAGACACTAGATATTGATGTCGAGGTATTATAATATTTCGATTTCGAGACGATTGGAAGAAACGTATTTTTTCAAATATATATTTGGGAGTTTGAGTATTTATTATTTTGTGCAAGAAGACAAGAATACGAATTTTTAATAGGCTATCAAGTGAAACTCCGTAAAGTTTATTGGAAACAGCAGAAACATGATCAAACCTTCTCAATCCATACACATATCTTATAATGTTGTTAAACAATATATTAAGCTTACTTTTACTACTTGAATCACAGCTTCCAAATAACTCGCACCCATAAATTAGAGAAGGAATCAGATACGTCTTGGCTAGTAAGGTTCGTATTCTTATTGGTGTAAAATATTGTGTAGACCAGAGAGCTCGTAACTTTATATAAGTTTGACCAACCAGTGAGTTTATATGATCAGTCCATGTCAGATTGCTATTAAAAATTACACCAAGATTTTTCGCTGAATTAACAATTTTAATTTTTTCGCCATTTAAAACAATATCTTCTGGAATGTAACGATTTAAGCTCCTTTTACATATCACAATGCATTTAGATTTGTGTGGATTCAAACAGAGTCCATTTGCACAAGCCCAGAGGTAAATTTTGTTCAAATCCTCATTTAGAGATGATATTCCAGAAACTATATTTTGAACAGAGCTACTTAGAGTAAGTTGCACGTCATCTGCGTATAAATGGATGTTGCATTTAGAGAGTTGGTTTGGCAAATCGTTTATATATAAAGAAAATAAGAGTGGTCCTAAAATAGAACCTTGAGGTACTCCTCTATTAAGGGATACGCTATCTGACCATGTATTGTTCACAAACACCGATTGTGTGCGGTTCGTAAGATACGAAGATATAAGTTTAGTAGAAGTGTCGTTAAACTGAAAAAAGTGGTCCAGTTTTTCAATAAGTATATTATGGTCTACTGTATCGAACGCCTTAGAATGGTCTAGAAGTACTAAAAAATTCATACAACCTTCATCTAATCCTTGACGTATATTTTCGCTAACTTCCACAAGAGCCGTAACGCAGCTGTGATTCTGACGAAACCCCGATTGCGTGCTGGAAAGTAAACTATGAGTATCAATATATTCCATCATTTGTTTGTACAAGAGCTTCTCTAAAACCTTCGATAGAAAACACAAGATAGCTATCGGTCTATATTCTCCATTCGATTTAGGTAATGGTATAATTTTTGCGTGTTTCCAGTTTAACGGATACGTACTTGACATTATAATAGTATTAAATAAATAAGTAACATACGGTAGAATCACGGGTATGTCGTCAATTCCTACTGCATTTGATTTTATCAAAGAGCTTGTTGAAATAACGTCATATTGAGTAACGCACGAAAATTGGAAATGTTCACTATTGTATTGTGATATTAATATGATTAAGTCGGTCCAAAAGCATTTTCTTCTCCTGATTTTATTCTTATTCCTCAAGTCAATAGTAAAATTATCAACCTTGAAAAGCAGAAGAGTCATGCTTAATGTAACTCTTTTAGTTAATTTAATTAATGGTAATATCTATTCTGATTTTTTGCTAAGCAATATAAATTTCAATGTTCCACAACGATCAATTCGCTATTTTATACCATTTCAATCCAATTATGCCAATGCTGATTTTTTAAGAAGACTGACTATGTAGAGTTTATAATGAATTTTATTTTCTTATTGATTTTTCTGTTGATGTCAGTGTTATAAAACGTAATATTATATTGTTCCTTAATACTAATTAATAATTATATTATATTGTAAATTACCGGTCTGTAAGGATTTTTATCCATAGACTTATTAAAGAAATAAATAAAATAAATAAAATAAAACAAGTAAGAAAGTCAATCCCGACCATATAATACCCAACACCCAGTATATGTATAAAACAGTTTTTCAGAAATGTGCGCTATATGGGAGATATGACCTATTATGGACCGATCATTCAAAAATTTAGTGTCATGATTTTTGTGAATATAAATATTGTGTATGTTAAAGTTTATCACGATATAAATACTTTTAAATGATTTATGGAGATTAAAGTTGATCACGAGGAGGGTCTTATATGGGAGTTTCTACTAATTACGGACCGACCATTATAAAATTACGTGTCATTATTTCTGTATATTATTTGTGTCGAATTTTATTTGATTACCAATATTCTTAAGAAATTTATGATCGTTAAATTGATTTTCGGAAGCACCGTATTATTTGTATGCATATGAAATATATTTGCGTTCAATATTATTTGGATACCAATATTTTTGAGTGAGTTATGCTAATTAAAGTGATTTTCGGAAGTGGGCCTTATATGGGAGCTACGAGTAATTATGGACCGATCTGCACAAAATTTGTAGATGTGATTTGCCTTCATTTACCATTCATTTGTAATGAAATTTGTTTGGTTCCTTGCATAATTCAAACATTTATGAGCGGTAAACCCCAATTTCGGGAGGCACTTTTGTATGGGGGCCAGGTGAAATAATGGACCGATTTCCACCAGTTTCAATCCCATCCGTCCTTGGGCCGAAAAAAGATCACTTACCAAATTTTATCAAAATATCATCAAAATTGCGACCTGTACTCTGCGCACAAGCTTTACATGGAGAGCCAGCCAGCCAGCCAGACGGACGGACATCGTTAAATCGACGCAGAAAGTGATCCTGAGTCGATCGGTATAATTTAAAGTGGGTGTTATACCACTATTTCTGGGCGTTACAAACATATGCACAAATCCAATATACCCTCCCCACTATGGTGGTGTAGGGTATAATTAATTAGAGATATAATTCAACTAATATTATCTTATAAGAGAAAAGTTTTATTCTTTCAGGCTAATAGTTCGAATTTTTCAAATAATTTCAAAGAATACTATTGTAAAGTACTAGAATAATTGGCAAACTGGAATGCATTTTCTACCCTGCCAAGGGCGTCATCAGCAATTTTCATTGTCCACGATCCATCTGTAAACATCATTTATTTAACTCACCGTTTTTTTCTTGATAAATAGAATTCGAGAATTATCATATTGCGTTTTGACGTGTTGTGAGTTAGAACGAAATTTACGTGCGTTTACAATGTGTGTGTATTCTTTATTATTATTTACAAATATTGTATTATTATAAATTTATTTTTTGTTTTTCTTGCTGCGTCTACTTTTTTTGTATCAATAACAGCAATGTATGTATGTTTGTTTTTGTTGTCATTTCCCCTTTTTTTTTTGGTGGATTATGTTATTTTTTGTAACTACGAAACACCGGAGATGGGATGACTACATACTTTGATACACCGGGCCATGTGTTTATTTTTATTAATTAGAAATATAATTGAACTAATATTATATTTCTCTGCTCGAAAAAAAACAACACCAACGTAACTACCACACAAAAAGCACGTGTGTATTAAACCTACAATGCAATTAAATATCTGAATCGTAATAACAAATAAAGTGAGTGATATTGCTATAAAACGGAAATGCATTCTTCAGTCCTAATTTACACGAAACAATTCTTGTGGAAAAGACTGATAAAATTTGTCCTTAAAATTTTTTCAGTGTTTACACAGCACAATTCTTGTTACTTAAATCGCTTATATTTTTATTTTAAAGTAAACACACATTTGTATACACTGTAGTGTGTTTGACCAGCTGCAGTTAACATACCTTCTGTATGTAACTGAACATACCTTACATACCTTGTTAGAGTGTCTTTGTCCACACTGCATATATAGCTGACAAGTATGTGTTATGCTTGGTCAGTATTTTCCACTAAAATCAAGGTGGTCAATGGTTTTTACTTTCCATGGGAACCATCAATAACATAATTCTAATTAGGCTAAATTAGATTTAAGTATTAATTTTAAAAATTAATTAATAAAGAAATTTGGAACAGAACAGTTGCTCAAGCTACTATTTTCAAAAAATAAACGGTAGAGTTTTTCAATCAAGTGTGTACCCGTCTAATGTATCTTCCCCTCACCCCGAAGTCTAAAAGGTAATCAGCTTAGCTTACAGAATTACTTAGTGTAAATTAGGACTTATGACAAAATTGTAGTAAAATTTAACAACTGAAGAAATAGACCTTAAATAGCAACCAAACCTTTTCAACTCTTCATCTTTGATTGCGGAAACGTTTGTTACGTGTTTTCAGATTTCACTTTAGTACAGTTTTAATTCTATAATAATGGTAAACTAATTAGTATTGAAAAGCTACAATGGATTGGAGCGAATATATCAGGTCGATAGATTGTCCACAGTTTCGGTCATTTGAACAATATTAGGCTATTGACAAATGAGTGTTTAAGCGGAGAGGTAGTGTAGTTCTTAGATCGAAAAACTGTGTCACACTTAATGAAAGAATGCCAACTTAATACATAAAATTGACAAGGGTCAAGCAATTTTTGTTCGGCAGGGGCTGGAATAAATAATTAAAATTCAGTAGATATGCATAAGATTTGAAATATTTATTGTTATTTTTGTGTATGTATTAATGACGATAAAATAAATAAACAAAAGTAAAAAAAAACTTACTGAAACAAAAATACTATTTTTTTAATTCTTTAATTCAATCACTATTTATGTTATATAAATATTAAACATTTATGCGATCCTATTTTATGTGAACAATGATTGAAACAAATAAAATCGTGTTCGGTGAAAGATTATAAATGTCAACTTGTTCCATTGTATAACTTCGTGATACATGACCGCCATGAGGCCCAGTCACTGAGTTTCGTACTATCCACAGAATCTACTCAGCCTTGTCACATACACAGACCATTGATGTTATCTAAGACCAAAATGTTGAGTATAAAGTCTCGTAATTATCCTAAAGTCGTCATTAATGAAAAATGATTATGAAAGAGTTGTTAAGAGCTTCATCGTCTATCTGAGTCCAAAAGCGAGGAAATTCCGATCAAGCCAAGGAAAATTTTTTTCCCCAGCATACCAATTAACGATGGCAAAGAAAGTTCCTGGTACCACAAAAATACGTGGAATCCCTCTGTTTGTTACCAAACTATCTTGTAGACCGACCATATAGTTGTCGAAGTATGAACATTATACAAACTTTATGACTATTGCTGTCAGCATACCAGACGTCCAGTTTCGAATAACAGCTAGAACATTTTTCATGTATTTTAACATAACGCCTTTTCAATTGTTTTGAAAGAAGTCGTTAAATGCCGGCATAAAAAAATATCCACTGGTACATCATTTATTTTTTCGTTTGTCTAAAAACTACAATAACAGTTATTTTATCCTTCCACATTCACCAAGATCTTTGTTTTTGTTTAACTAAATATAAACAAATTAATGTTTACATATCATACTTAATTCCTATTAAAATTCCTTTCCGTGGAAAACTCCCCACGCTCAACAAAATTCGAAAATATCTATTATTATTTCACAAATACAATTAACACAATATAACGCATAAATTAAAAATTAATAGCTTAAGCCAAAATTACAACTAAAACCAAAAATAATAGAAGAAACAGGGAGCAACAAGGAACACAACAAAATCCTTTCATATATACATACATATGTATATGTATACAACTTTCGCAAACTTATGAATATTCAACAAAGTTGAAACCGACAACCAATAAATACTATGAATTATATTTATTCCCGTCTCAGCAGGTTTTGACTTTTATGAGTCGATTGAAGTCAACTACAACGTGAACACGCATACTTCACTTGAAGTAAAACTGAAACATAGATACATATATATACACACACACATACAAACACAAATTATTAAAAACAAAATGAAACTTTGAACAAACTCACGCAGGGATATATTTCCAATACTACTTATATTGTAGACTAAACAATATAAACACTATTGCAAATACTTGGGAAAAAGAGAGAAAGAGCAAGAGTTTGTTTTCTATTTGTAACTATTGACAGCTAGACAGAACCGCAGGTATAATGTTGTTGTAGTTGCTCCTGCTGCTAATTTTTTATTTCTAAAGTTTCAGTTGTATTTGTTACTTTAACAAACTCTTTTGTGATAATACTGCTGCAAACTTTGCAAATTCTTTATGTAGTTCTTTATTTAAATTGTAAGTTTTATGGCGGAACATAAAAAAAGAAATGTTTTTGTATTTCCGGTTTATTTTCATTTCCTCTGCCATTGCCACTCCTCTATCACTTTTTAAACACTATTTTAATGGTGCAGAAATGTTTAGAATATTTACGCGGCACATTAATTATTTAAAAACTTTTAAGAGCTACAAGCAACCATCAATGTATATGGAGTTGGGAGTTAGTGTTTAGAAATGTGGCATTAGAGGTAAATGTTTGATGTTGATAGTTGTAAACAAAATGAGTAGCAGTTTAATTGGTATTAGATATTGAGATCTTGGAAAAAGTATGTGTGAATCGAACTAATCCAAATAATTGACAAGTACACCGATATTAAATAACAGTCAAATCGATGACTTTACTTTCTCTTATAAGTATCCAGGTTGAAATTTTTACGTCTGTAATTGATACGATTGACTCTATCTTCAACATTGCCACACAATAATAATCCAGTAGTTTAAAGCCGTAAAATTGAGGCTGCCAAATAACGTGATCTTTCCAAATATACAAAATTACCTCCCCGATCTTGATATGTTTAGGGAATATATTTGCATAAGGAGATTCCACATTATCAATGAAATTAAATTTCTGACACTTCTCCAAGTTTTATATTTTGTTGAAAACTATAAAAAGGTTCATGTATTCTGAAAGCAATATCGGAGACGGAAGTCTTAAATTTAGCTAATGAAAAAGGATGAGTGAGAGACACTGGATTACTAAGAACGTTTAGAGGCCTTACGTTACAAAATATATTAAATTTCACATCACTCCAGCTATATTGTTCTGGAACAACATTGATGCTTTGGTTAACTTTCCACAGACTCTGTTTTCTCGATTAGCATTTATACTAATTACGACATCGAAAATGGTAGTTAAAAGAAGCGGCGATGAAACACCACTAGACATACAAACATCGTTTTTAATTGGAATATAATTTTTTTTAAATATTTTTTTACAATTAAAATATAAATAGACTGCATAATCTATTGAAATATTTAAATATTTGCATTCGTTTTATTTTTGCAACTTCTAATGTGATTTAGCACGCGATATATTTATACCATACACCACCATAGTGGGTAGGTTATATTGGACTAGTGCTGATGTTTGTAGCGCCCATAAATATTAGTCCAACACCTACCTTTAGTATCGACTTAGAATCACTTCTAGAGTCGTCCAGACCTCCGTCCGTTCTGGCTGGCTGGCTGGCAGTCCCTGTAAAGCTTGTTCGCAGAGTACAGGTCACAATTTTAAAGATATTTCGATAAAATCAGGTACATGACGGATGGGATTGAAACTGGTGGAAATCGGTCCATTATTTCACCTGGCCCCCACACAAATGTCCTCCCAAAATAGGGGTTTAACGATTACAAATGTTTGAATTATGCACAAGTATCCAGACAAATTTCACCACAAATAAGTGGTAAATGAAGCCAAGTCACATCTACAAATTTTGTGCAGATTAATCCATAATTAATCATAGCTCCCATATAAGGCCCACTTTCAAAAATCACTTTAAAGAACACAACTCTCTTAAAAATTTATGTATCCAAATAATATTGAACACAAATATATTTTGTATACTCATATATTCAAATAATATGCTACAATTTTATGATTATCGGTCCATAATTACTCGTAGTTTCTGTAGAAATTCCACTTCCGAAAATTTAACGGCCATAAATCTAAATAAAAATTTTGGTATCGATATAAAATTCAGCACAAATAAGTTTCATATATACAGAAATAAGGACACCTAATTTTATAATGGTCAGTCTGTAATTAGTCAAATTTCCCATATAAGATCCTCTCCATAAGTCTTTTAAAAGTATTTATATCGTTTAACATACATAATATTTATATTCACTGGAGTCATGGCACTAAATTTTTGGATGACCAAATAGCACTCATTTCTAAAAAACTATTTTATACATATACTTGGTGTACAGTATTTTATAGTCCTGACAAGTAAGAAAGTATACTTGTTTTGTAATAACGATTAATTCAATTAATTTCAACAAAAGTTTCGTATTTAACTTTTATTTATTAATTCTATATACTTTTCAAATTTACAACTATTTATATTTACATTTGAATCTACTACTTTAAATTTCGCATATATTGCAGTTAGTTTTATCTAAAAGACTTTTTAAGGTATTTAGTATATCTAATTCATCACAGAAGACCACATGTCATACGCTACTGTTCGTCTAAAAACTACCCTGGTGTTAGAGCCATGTTAAACCTTACCCATTGCCTTCTGGAAGGAACCAGAACATTTAACATCATCAAAACCCATGGAAGGTGTTATATACAGGTGGGCAATGGTTTGATTTATTAACGAGACCACCAGTTACAAGATCCTTGCTATCAATACCACATTGATCACACGCATCCAGAACTCGATAGTTGTTCTAAACCAAAGCCCACCATTATATTGTGATGAAGGATATTGAACTGAAATATTTTAGATTAAAAATTCCGACGAACTATAATGACAGTTCGCAATATGAACATATACCTTGGTTTAAGTTTGTTCTTCATCATTAGCTTGACTTCGTTTTAGAAAAATGTTCTGCTAAAGGTGTTCTAATATGTTTTCTAAGTATTTTTTCTAAATGGAAGCATTATTAAATGTATTAGATATATTTTAAGAATAATTTAAGTGCTGTTTTAGTCTGCCTCGATTACTACCTTTAACTTTCTATACCAAGCTCTTTAGGTTTAAATATCTTGCAGTAGTGCCAAGGCCTTATACAGAAACAATTTATCAACTTTTCACTTCATACTTATCTAATTGCATTTTTTTGCAAAGAGATAATTGTTTCTGTTTCACAATATTCTTAGCAAATCTCGTTTTGCACTAAGAAATTTTTCGCAGAGAATTTGCTATCTTTGTTAAGACACTAGGCTCTTTGTGAAGTCTTCTGCAAAGTGAGTGTGCAAAGTATTCCACAAAGCATTTAATCATATTTGCATTTCTTTCTTATCGCTTTCCTATTTGCATTGCTAAATAAAACTTGTTAAAATAAGTAGCAAAATAAAATGTAAAAAACTTACAGTGTTACATGTTATGGTCAAATCTTTCACTTCCAGCCGAATTCTGCAAACACGCTTGCATTTATACTGTAAAATGTGTAGTCTGGCTCGCATATTATCTTATATTCAATGAGTGTAATATAGGCTCATCAATTTTATTGCTTGTGCCATCCATGGTACCACACACACAAGGAAATTCACCTAAAATAAAAAAAAATAAAAACTTTCCGCATTACCACTGATGTGATGGGGTCTCCGTTGAAATTAAACGTCAATTGTGATGTCAACAGCTCTATGCATTGTACTGCAAACTGTTGGTTTTGCAATGCCATGCATAGCTGCACACTGGCAACCATTTCCAATGCATTGATTTTCAGCCGACAAAGCATGACTGCGCTGTGTATTGTGCTCTTATTTGTATTTTCTTTCCTTTTTTATTTAAAATAATTCAGTCTCTATAATTTATTCTTATAACCGCGTCTTCACTCACAAGGTAAAGCGATCGTTTAGTTTGTAAACTATTGACAAACTTATCAAACTTTGCTTTGCAAAAATAGAATTTTCAATTTTTGTCGAACGAAACAGCATAATTATTTGCAAGACATTTGCAAATTACTCTTTTCAATATTAACTTTGCGCTTCGTACAAGAAAACGTATGTGGAACAAAAATTGCAAAGAGAATATAACAATTTAAAAAGTTTGCAAATTACACTTATCAATTTCAACTTATCACTTAACAAATTTTATAGTTTTGAGGAACATAAAGTTTAGAAAATTGACGAAATATTGCATAAGTGCAAAGTGAAAAGTTGATAAGTTGTTTTTGAATAAGGCTGATGAGTTTACCGAGAAGCCTGTTCTTCATTTAGTACTTACTCTTCATGACTGGCTTTAAACTAGTGTTTAACATCTAGTAAATTTGGGTTAACAATTTTTTTTGTTTTACCATCAAAAAGTTTTTTCCGGTAGTCTACTAGTTCTACACAATCTACAATCGAAAAAGCTTCTAAGATAATTTTTAGGCACAAACTAATTCTGCGATCGATGTAGATTTGCTGATGGGTTTATGTATTTTAAATTATTAATAGATTTTTAATTATATTTATAGAAACATCAAAAGTCGTTCAGATAAGTAATAAAGATTGCAACATTTTTCTTTTGATAGCAACAAAATTTCAAACAATTCACATAAAATGTTATAAATAATCTTAAATTTCTCACATGTACTGCATGCAAGTGTTAAATAAATTCAACTAGTAAGAGAAAAAACGTTTAGATTTTATATTTAAAAACTTTTCACATTAAACAAACCAACTTTTTGACTTTTTGCGTGACTTTAAAAATTATGTTTTGCTTTATATTCTCCAGGCCCCAAACCCCAAACCCCACTTAAGGTGCAAATAACTAAATATTTGTATGTGTGTCTGACTTAAGGTAAAAGTTAAAACATGTGTGTGTGTGAGTGTAAAAGTGTACTTGTGTTGCAAGTATATGCGTGGTAGTATCTTATGATTGTTAAGACACGCATCTAACATTTGTTAACTTTTTCTTTGTAGGTCATAGAATTTTTCACACTTTCATGTGTGTTCTAGATTGAGTTTTGCAAAACATTTCCTAGTTGCAAAAGTATTCAATTGTGTATTGCCACCTGTAGATAGAGTGTAAAAAACTACAACAACACAAAACAAAATTTAATATCCTGTTTATCTTTCATTTACTCATACGTACGTATGTGTGTATGTATATATGTATGTATTTGTGTGTAAAATAGATAGAGAATCAATGGAAGTCATTGTTCATTGAACTCCCTAGAAAACAAAAATATTGCTGTTGCGAGAGTTTGGTAGTAAATTTTTAAAAAGAACACTGACTTAAAGTGTGTACAGATGACTTAAAGTGTGTGTGTGTTTCTATTTACGAAAGCCCCCCAAGTTTAAATATATCGGATGTCTATCAGTAGCACATCTATGAAATAAGAAATACAAAAAATAAAAAACTCGAACCAAGAAACAAAACGTTTATCTTTTCAATATATCTTTAGCACTTCAACACAAATCAATTCATATGTATGTGTTTGTGGAATTGAATTGTGTATATCAAGGAATCGGTGACAGTTACACTGGGAGAAAAGAATTTAGCAACATATTTGTTACCAATGTTCCACTATTTTGAAGACGACATTATGTGGATGAAAACTACATTTACATTATTCTAATATTACCCTGTTGCAATACAAGGTTTTTATGTGAAATAGATTTTCAAAATTTGCAATCATATATTTCTCGCAGTATTCTTATCACATAGAAACGTCAAACCACTTTTTTACATCATCCAGTGATTTTGGAAATTAATTTTCTATTTTTTTATAAAAACGAGTCCATGACTATTAGATTTTTATCTCAAGTAAAACATTACATCATTCTGCCATATGTTTATTGAGGTTTTTACTAAACTTCTTTGAATATTTCTTTAGTTAAGTTTGAGCATCTTCTGACGGTATGTGTGCTCACAAAGATTTCAAATATTTCTATCTGATGATTGATTTTAATCAGAATATTTAGTGGCTGTGTTTTTCTACTTTATTTATTTCTTGTCTTGATTCATTCATTAATTTTTTACCTGCCAAAGGTGGTAGAAAAGATTTCGCCTAAAATGAATGTGGTTTTCTTTCTTTAAACATGTTTTCTGATATGTATCATTAGGGTTTGTCTGACTTTTCTTGTCTTGTGTATTCATTCGTATGTATTTTTTTTCTTGTGGTTCAGTCGTATCTGTGTAAGTATCTGTTGTCTGTGTGTGAGTGCTCTGTAATCAGAGATTTCCTTAATAACTTTACTTGTCAATTAAATAGTATATAGATAGAAATTGAATGAATGATTGATAAAATTACATGACTGGTGTGATAATGTGTGATTTGTTTTATCTGTGTAATCTTATTTTTTTAAATAAAGTTTCATTTTTATGCAAATTGTAAAAGAAATAAAATAAAATCTTAGAAAATTATTTAATTTGTTTTTTGAAATTTGTATAGAAAATATTATTTGAGCATAATTAAAATATATTGAATTAAAAGTAAAACATGAAATGTGTGTTTAATAAATTTCAGTTCTTATATTGCAGTTGGAATGATCTTAGATATTTGTTTACTAAAGTAAACAATTTAAGTATTTTCATAAAGAATATTCTATATTACAGATATGTATATTTTACACAAAATTAACTTTTCCTTGCTGTTACTAATGAGTAGTAAAATGACACAGAACTAACCAAATTAAATTACTGGGTGATAGAGAATGGTTCTAGTCTCAACACTTTATATGAAAGAGAATTGTCTTTGTAACATAGTGTTATGCTGTTCTTTACATTCCCTTTTCTTAACTTAAAAGCTTAAAGCACAAGTTATAATTTATGAAACATCCACTGTAACAAATGTTTATGTTTATGTTCTTAAAAAACTACAATTAAAAATATCTTAAATACTTTCAAAACAAATTTGCCATCAAACAAAATAATAAGGGTACTCATGATATTGTTTCAAATTGCCGTTTGTGCAATTGGGCAAACTTGCGAGAATTGTTTCAAGAAGCAGTAGCGGTAGGAGAGATTTTGGAAGATTTCAATTATGTTTCTATTTTTTTTTTTTTTTGCTTCGTCTAGCACTCAGGGGTCGTATTGGAACTAGGAAAATAGGTTATGGGAGGGAAGATAGAGGGAGTAGTGTTTCTGAACATTTGATTTGAATTTTCCTATATTGAAAGTGACAGGGAATACTTCCGCTGGTAGTTTATTCCACATACGGACAGTACGGCTAAAGAATGAATTTTCCCTGTAATATGTTGTCGACTATCAGTCGACCATGAATGGATGAGTCCTGAATAAAGAACGTGTATTACACAAAAAGCTACGTGTTTCTGGAACAAGATCCCTAATTTCAGCAGACCACATTCCATTATAGTCGATAGAACAGTGAAACACAATCCACATTGCGCCCATGATCCAATGAATCAATAGATTTGGATACCCTAGTGTCACCGATAAGAATGTTCGGCCTCTCTTGTATGCGGTCGAGTAAATCTAAAATAGACTTCGAAGCACCGGCCTATACATGATAGTTTTACTCCATTTTTGGTCAAATATAGGTGGTGTAAATAATATGGTGATCAGATGGAGTGAAGTATGTTCTACACGGTTTTAAAAAACCAAGGCACTTGAACGCTTCTTTTGACACTTGAGAAATGTGTTTGCTCCAGCGGACATCACACTGGCATCTCATGCCTAGAACGTCAAGAGTGTCAAATGCCTTAATATTTACAACGTCCATAAAAACAAATGAAGCAACATTATCTGTTGTGCGTTTGTATACAAGATTGAGTCTTACGTGCACAACCCTATTCCGAGGTTGTCTTAAGATCGTGGCTGAACGTATCATTAATATTTTGTCTCATTTCCCCAATCTCCAAAGAGTTTGGTCTATGGTTAAATGGGTATGAATGGCAAATGTTGCTATTGTGCGTGTTAATTAGCATGGGTTTTAAACAATTTTAAATTTGATTAAAAATGACTGAAGTTTTTAATGGACCTCACTCCTGCAAGCAATTTCTTTATCAGAACTATCTTACACTGAGTTAAATGCACATTTGAACAATTCAATTTGAAAATTGTTGAGCAAATTTACGAAGTATGTGTAAATAAGTGTTCATGTAATTTTTGACAATTCATTTACGAGGGCGAGACTTTTGAGGACCCTTATTATTTTTTGTGCTTTTTTTTCACCTATCTGTAAAAGTATAAATAATAGAAATAAGAAAAAGAAAAGACTAACTATTATAAATATAAATACAAGAACTGACTATGAACAACAATAACAATAATAAGCAACAACAATAAAGTTAAATACTAGAATAACAAACATAAACAAACTAATAAGACAATATGTTACTAAATAATACATTTTTAGAAGGCAACCAATAATAAAAGCACACAGAGACATACACACATTTAAGGAGTGAGTCATAAAAAAAAGTAACAAGAAAAACGTTTTATAAAGTATGACTGAAATGAATGAAACTAAAAATTACAATTATTAGATATTGAAATATTCTAGACAGATTAAAAAATCTGTTTAGCAGCTGACACTTTATTCTTAGTAAAAATGAAGTATTTCTCTTTTCGATAAAGAACATTTATTTAATTTGGCCTACACAAAATTTAGAATTGGAAAAGCTTTGGCGTTTCTATTTACAATTTTAAAATCTTTATTAAGTATTTAATAAAATTTGATAATAAATACCAATATGCAAAGGACACTTTAATTTTAGTCCGGTGAAATGCTTTGTTTTCAAACTATTCTATGTTCGCTGCTGCTATTATTTTAAGATAAGGTCACACATGGCAAATGTTTATTCAAAAAATCGTAACTACTTTTTTTAGTACAAATTTGTTTGATGTTTGATGATGCATCAAATAAAATAGAACTATGTGTTTGTTGTGTCTTGTCCTAAATAAACGAAGTTTTTTTAATTAAATAAACAAGTTCAAATATATTTTATTTAGTGGTTTTTTCCGCAAATATTTGCCAATTTTGACCGTACTTTTAGTCCTGTGAAATGCTTTGTTTTCAACCTATTCTATGTTTGCTGCTGTTATTATTTTAAGATATAGCAAAATTTACTCAAAAAAGCGAAACCACTTGTTTCAGCACAAATTTGTTTGACGCTGTCAAACAGGAGTTTTGCAAGATCAAACTGCATCAAATAAAATAGAAGTTTTTTTTTAATTAAATAAACGAGTTCAAATATATTTTATTTAGTGGTTACGTCTTTTCTATGTAATTTTAATTAAATACTAGAAAAATTTAATGCCAATATTTGTTTTTTAGTATAGAAAACAGTCGGACTTTCAATCCCCCTTTTTAATATATTTTAACACAAATTATCATTACATACATATATTTTTGATATTTTTGCAGTTTCTTAAACATGAAAAATATAAGAACCATCTAAATAAATACACACATACATAAATATCTATGAATGTAGACATACCGACTAAAAGTTAACAAATAGCCTCACAGATGATCAGATTTGAAGACAAAAAAATTGCACATAGTTTATACATGTTTGTGTTGTGTTAAGAACAAATTCAATAAATTGACCAACATTTGAACAATCATCATTGTTGTTCTTTTTTTTTAATATTCTTGTATCCTTGTTATTCTCTGTATCATAGAAAGAAACATACTGGCAAAGATTTTATAGAAATAGATGTGAAAAAAAGTTGAACAAAAAAAAAATATGCTACAAACGATTACATTTTGCTACTTCAAAACATCTAGTACTGGAGACAGCACAGTGAGTAATGTCTATGAGCAAAATGCTATATAAGGGATATTTGAAAGAGTTTAATCATCAAATTAAATGTTGAGTAGTTGCTTTATTTTAATATATAATTATATTAAAGCCTCAATCTAATTTAAAATAACGAATGTTTGAGAGATATGTACTTATGTGAAACATCTAGCGTCAGCAGGGAGATTATTAGCTGCTGGAAAACGTTCCCTATTTATTTTCTTTATTTTTACCTCCGCCAGATTTGTAGAATAAGTAAATGATTTTTATAATGTTTTACTATCTAAATTAAGTATGAAACAAGTAGAAGATTATAATCGGTCAATTATATGTGTAAAAACAGTTTTTACTATGGACCGATCATTCAAAAATTTCGTAGCATGACTTCTGTCTATATAAATATTTCCTTTAAGAACTGATGAAAAACTACCAGGAATATTTTTATAATTTTTGGAATATGGGATCTCTACAGTGAATGAAAATATAATCAATGATTAGATTTTATAATTTCTATATCCTTCAAGGATTTTCAGGACACGCGCACACTTGATGCATCTTGGTTGATTTTCATTAATATTTATCACATTTTTATTGCATGAAACGATTTCAATTAGTTAGAAATATTAAAATTTATCACTTTTTTTAGTTAATATATGTGCACTTCAAAGGCTCATTTTGCTAAAACTGAAATGTGACTGAAGAATTTCGCAATAATTCCAGTAAGGCTAAATCAAACAGAAGAGAAATGTGAGAAGCAAATATAAAAAACAATCAGCACATTTGATGCATGCCAGTCTTTTTCACATTGGGTTAACAGAAGCAAAAATATTGAAACCAAAACCCACCCGCACAATCGATGCATCACCGTCTGAAAGAGTTAAATTTTATCTTGATGTAAACACTAAAAAAAAGACTTTTACATATTGAAGTTATTTTCGAAGCAGGCCTTATATGCTTAGCTTTGACTAATTATGGACCGACCTGTATAAAATTAAATGTCATTATATCTCTATATGTGAAACTTATTTTTTTTTTTAATTTTATTTGAATATTAAAATGTTTAACAGATTTATGGTTGTTAAAGTGAGTTTCGAATGTGGGAATTATATGGCAGCTATATGATCGGTCCCATCATAAAATTGGGCCGAATGATCTTTGTATATTTGAAACATATTTGTGGATACCAATATTTTCAAGAAAATTATGATCTTTAAAGTGATTTTCGGATGTGGTCCTTCTATGGGAGATTATGGACCGATCTGCACAAAATTTGTAGATGTGATTAGGCTTCTTCTACAACTTATTTTTAGTGACATTTTTTAGATACTTGCATAAATCAAAAACTTATGACCGATAAACTCCTATTTTGCGAGGAAATTTGTATGGGGACTAGGTAAAATAATAGAACGATTTCAACCAAGTACAGTCACAACCATCCTTGGGCCAAAAAATGTCGCATACATAATTTTATGGCGACCTGTACTCTGCGCACTAGGTTTACCGGACACCCTGCCAGCCAGACTTAGGAACTGATTCTGAGTCGATAGGAAACGATATTTTGAAAAAGTTATTGTAATTTTGGTATTAAAAATGTATAGAATTACGTTTGCCCTAAAACCAAAATTGATTTTTAGAGAAGAATACATCTATATGTCATAATGTATTAATACACACTTTTTAGTAATTTTTAGCTGCTCAACGGCAGAATTTTTAAGCAGTATCAAATTAGAAAAATATGAGTTTAGATTTTACTTTAATCTTTATTAATTTGCTTATAAACAACTGAATAACTGAATTTCACTACCACTATGCATTTAGTGTACTAAAAATTTAGTACATACTGCACACAGGATATCCACAGCGATTATCAAGTCTATTTTCACCTTATCTGGTTAAGGATAGTAGTCACGAAGACACATATCTAAATTTCTACCTAAATCTGGATGTACCTCAGACTCTGCTAAGTCAAAGTCAAAAAGCCATTCAGACTGAAATGCAAATCCAATTGTCGTATCATGACACAAGCAAATATGTGTGAGTGAGTATGATAATTTTGGACACATTTTATTTATCATGTATACAGACTTTTGAAAGAATATTTTGGAACAGAAACACTGTACGAATAATGCTATCTCTATCTTTAACAGAACTCAAGATTTAAATTAACGGGTAAATTTTTAAGATTAGTAAAAATTAATAAAATACTCGTATTTTAAAAATTAAGAAAATTGTCGACAAAATAAAACTATGTAATCCTTGGTTATCGTCTAAATTGTAGACTTTTGAAAGAATATTTGTGAACTGAAACACCAATGAAAAACCGAAAAACCAATGCATCCATTACGTGTCATTGTTTGGTGCGACTTTTAGATTGGACCATATTTTTTCGAAAATGTTGCTGGTGACTCCTAGTGCTTGATATCGCGGAATGACACAGTTCTTTTTGCCTAAAATGGATAATATTGATATGAATGGCATGTAATTCAACAAGCCTGATGCCATTTTATGTCAAATGGATCATTTGGCATGATCAAATGATCATGGATAATTTCAACAAAGACTTTGTTTAACAACAGGCGCATATTGCTTTAACATTTATTTTAGTTTTTGATATCAGTTGAAAAAGCTTTGAAAATGTTTTTCAATCTCGCTCGAAAATCACATTAGGTTTGCTAAATTCATTAGTTTACTTAAAAAATCGTGTTTTTAGACTAAGCCCATTTTAATTTATCTGGTTATGTTAAAATGCTAAATTACCGTATTTGGGCTTTTGAAACTCCAAGAGCAATTGTTGAGAAGCTTCTGTTTGCTGAACTTGATTGCGCCATTTTTCAGACTGGTATGTGGTTGTACAGAATGCATTACGCTACCAAAAGATATTAACAACTAAATTTTACTCTATTATTGATTATCAGAATATCAATGAATTACCCAATCGGATAATTTCACGAAATTCAACTGTTTTTTGAACGACCCCATCATGCGATTTACTACTACTGGGTTATTTTTTGTGGGGCTATACAGTGCTAATCGAATCCATTGCAGCTTATATATCAATATAAAATATAAAACCTGTGGATGAGTCTAGAACAATATGAAAAATTTTAATTTTTAAACTTGCTAATGATTTCACTGTCTTAATATTCTGCATTCTAAAAACTAATATTTATATATTTATGTACATATATGTATATGCATAAGAATATTTGATATATGTATGTTGTTCAATATCTCTACATCTTCAGCAGTAAACTATATTGTTATAGAAAAAGTCAACATTTAGTTTGGTTTACCAAATAGTAACAAAGCAACAGCAACAGCAATAACAACAACTACAATCTAACTAACAAACAAGAATAATGAATGGTTTTTTTTCTAACAAAAGAAAAAAACATAAAAGTTAAAGGAGAAAAAATTAGTTTTCGATTTTTTGTCAATATGTTGCACATCCAAAACACATGGTCATTTGTTGCAAAAAAAAAAAATTAAAAAACTTTTACAAAAAATGTATTCAAGCTTTGTTATAAATAAAATAAACAAACTAGTCATTAAAACAAAAGATGTGGGAAGAAATACTCTGAAGAGGAAATAAATGTGTTCTTGATCTTGATAAAACTCAAGATAAAGAAAAGCTTAGCTATTTTGTTTGTGAGGTAAAACAATTTAAATGTTTAAAGGTGGTTTTACCATACCGTCATTTTGCAGTGTGCTTGTCAAATTTTCCACTGCAAAATGCATACATGTCGTGTAAAAGCAAAAAAATGCTTCTGCAAATGTCAGCCTGCATTTACAATGTAAAATTTTCAATTAGAGCATTTTCTATTTTCATCTGAAAAAGCACCTGCAACTAGTTGTTTTGCAAGTCAATTGTTTATGGTTTGTGATTCAGCAAATTTATATGTAAAATAAAATTCTATTAAGCAAAACAATATATTTGTATAAAAATATTTATTGAAAAAACGTTTTTATACATATTAATTTTTATTTAACTTAGATACAACAATTTTTGGCTTCATATTGTTTATTTTCTCTTTAACTCTTGCTAATTTTTTTACTTCTATATTTAATAGAAGCTATTATTGCATTAATGCTGCAAGTTACAATTATTTCATTTTTTAATCCAGTTGTTGAAACTATATTTGCAAGGACACAAAACTCCCGCGAAAATCCTCATAACAAAAACAGCTGTTGTCTTATATTGTAGATTATGTCACATGAAACTAAAAACCGACGTGTGAAAGCAAAAATTGGAAACTGCCTGCAAATTGCCAATTTTGACAGACATGCACAATTGCATATGTATCGTACAACTGGCATGTACACTGCAAAATACATACCGTCTAAAACCACCTTAATATATAGAATGGTTATGTAAATCTAAAATCTACAAACTTTAAGTCTAAAAAAATCCACCAGACGTCTATGTTTAATAAACACATCTTGTATGGAAATGTCTATCTTTATATCCCTATCAAGAGTCAACAACAGGCTAGAAAATTCCACTTGCCTCTTCAAGGAAGCAACAGTAGAGGATTTTACTATAAAAAGACTTTTGCCCTGCTGGCTGGCTATTCTGGCCACAGCACCAAACAAACTAATTCATTTTCAATTAAAATCGTATCAGTTTTGAGAGAAAGGATTTGTTTTTCAACCATTTTTTATGTTTGTTTTACACCAAATGGTTGGTTTTAGAGGTTTTTTTGTTATATATTTTTTTTTTATCTATCCCAAGATTTTTCAACCAACAGCTGTGGTTTCAAAAACATACACACAACACAAAAAGGAAAAGAAGCTAGAAAAACGGAAATAAATCAATATGTTTGAAGATAAAAAAAAAAAACATATTTTTCACATTTTTTTTTTTTAAATAAAGGGTTAAAAAATTAAACAAATATCTGACTACAAAAGCCATGAGACAAACAAAATTCATTAAATTCTTACAAACAGCAGAAATAAAAATAAATTTATGGGAAAATAAACAAAATACCACACAAATTTATTTAATAATGGCATTTTTTGTTTGTCTCATTTTTATCTCTTTCTAGTTCATCCTTTGGTACAAGTTCCAAATCAATTGGTGGGTGCTCCCGTCCTGACAGATGTCACTTTAATTTGCAATGTGGAAGCATCACCAAAAGCCATCAATTATTGGCAAAGGGAAAATGGTAAGTTGTATTTCTCTATTCCTTTGTTTCAAACCACATTCGGTTTTATGTGGGTAGATGTCTAAGTGTGTATGGGAAATCTCATCATTCATTTGTATGGGAATTGTTTAGTTTTTTTGTTTTTGCATTTTTCTCTTTATTTTTCATTTTGTCAATTTTACACTTAGTGAGTGCAAGGAAAACAATTTTTCATTTTCAATACAATTTGTCTTTATTAACTTCGTGCTTAGTGGTCTTAAACGTTTTTAATTTTTTTCTCTTTAAACATTTTGTGTCTCTTTTGCTTATATGCTTGTGGGACTACAATAAAATGTTTTGTGTTCTGCTCAAGATGAAGTTGAAAAATGTAAAGTAAAAAAAAAACTTATTTATAGAAAATTGTTTTATCAGTTACATCCATCAACCTTATGGTCATCATTTTTTGTTGTCAAGGTGATGACAAAACTTTGTGTATATAACACTTATTATAAACGTGACATGTTATTTTTTTTTTGTCGAATAACTATTACTTATAAAAATTTGAGACTTTATACAAATATTGTTATGAAATGAAAGGGGTTGGTGCACTAATGTAGGTTGGCTAACTATTTCGGCTCAAAAATTACGATAACATTAATTTAAATTATTTTGTTAATTGGTTTTAAATTTATTTAGTTAACGGTAACGACATTTGCTTTTATATCGGTAAAGATATTTCTATGCATGCCGAGAAAATATATAGTTGTGCATGTTTACCACAACTATTTCACAATTTTTAAACATTTTTTTTTAAATATTATGCTCACTGTAATTATTTATATGATTTCTGCAACCATGATATGGTTAAGTAAGCATTCACATGATTATTATCAATCATATATATGATTATAGCAAATATGTAATGTTTATGGTGATCAGTTTTATGATGAAAAATTATTATTATAATCAAAGAGCAACAAATTATGACATATTGATTCATAATAAACATGATTGCAACAAATATATATATAGTTACTACAATCGTATATATAATTGTAGGAATTATCTGAATCGTAACTTAACCATATTATTGTTACTGCATTAATATTAATAATTACAGTCAGTATAACATTGTTAAAAAACTTGTAAAAATGTTGACATTGTGTGTCTGATATCTGATATTTTAACTTCTAAAGATTTCTATAAGCTCAATGAGGAAAATAAAAACTTGTAATTGTACGATTTTTAATTATTTATAGATTAAGAATATTTATGATTGAACTGTGACTTCAATTATTTATGTAACGGTAATTGTAATTATTACGGCAATAGTATTTAAAGGTAACTGTAGTCGAGCTGTTCATGAGTTAGATTGTCTGGCCAGCCAGCCGCCAAATGTTGGGACACTCTTACAAGAGGATTTTACCATGTAGTTAGTTGTAACCGAAGTATTTTGTCTCCTGTCGTATGTTGGGAATTGAAAATCTCTATGAATATTACAATTTCGTATGTACCATGGCGAGCCCAGTTCTTACCCTTGGTAATCTTAACTACTTTCTTTTAAACTTCTCGTTATTAATTGATTTTATGAATATGTACAAAAGAACTTTATTTCATGTACGGCATTATGACATGGTTATCCAAGGTGGTTTGACCTTCAATTTAATATGGTCTGTTCATTTTAGTCGGCGATCGAAATGGCTTCCAAAAAAACTTACAAGGCAAATGCACTTCTACCAAGAAAAACATTTTGCCAAGTATCAACAGAAGTTATCTTCGTCGTACATATGTTAGATAAAACAGGCCCGTACTAAAGGATGACTTGTGAAGCTACTCCTATAGCTTTAGCTTACGAATGAAATTAAACCTCTGAAGCTTAGCATCCATTGATTCTATGGCAGTTCTTTTACTTTAGTTATCACATTTGCGTTATCATCTGTTAGACACTGCATAGCAGAAATACTCGTACATCTGTACATATTTCTCGTTCTGATCACATCTTTAAATTTGGTTTGAAAACATCTGTATAATAACTTTTAATTAACTTCATTATTACATAACTAATTATTACATTCCCAAAATATAAACAAATAATTTTGTGGATTAGTCCTTTAAGGAGGTTACTCCTGCCTTTATATTTTGATTATTGTATTATCTTATAGAGAATCGGAATTGTTTGAATATAAAAGACAGGATATTGAAAAAAGGAAGGGAAAGGATTTTAGTTAAAAAGAAACTCTAAAGCTGGAGGTTCACACCTCGCTTTTTAGCGTCAACGGGTTTATAGTTTTCTAAACGTTTTTAGCGTCAATTATTTCAAGTTACATGTAAAGATTTTTCTTGACAATCATTTTTGTTTTATATATTTGTACTGAAATGTATTTTTAACAAGGTGGTCTCTTAAATGCTCTTCTCCTGTCCAAACAAGGAGTCGGGGCCCATTTTTTTATTGCTGATTCTTAAAGCAAAAATTATGAGGAATCCAAAAACAAAATTAGCCGGAAAATTTAGGAGCTTCTGTGGAAAATCGGAAAATTTAATTTTCATGGGAAAATTTAAAGGTAAATTTCTAAGAAAAATTAGTAAAATTTTATTTTTCAATTAAAGCCTGATTCAATACCTTTCAAACGATCGCTTTAGTAGTTTTTTTTTTTAAACAACTTTCAATGAGGTCCCTTATGAAGAATTCTTCAATTTTGTCAGTGACAGTGGTGTACACCACCACTAAACCAGTCACTATAAAAAAAAAATATGTAGGTACATTATTTTTTGCTGGGCAATCGATTGAGACTATTTATTTTAAAATCGGAGAGGGGTCGTCCAAAAGGTGATCGCTTTCATATTGAATTGCTCTATAACAAAATTGTTGGAAAAAGGTACTACGTTTTTCTAATTCTCTGGGAACATTTTGTTTAGCTTGAATGTAATATATTCTCTAATGAAAGGTTAAAAAAAGATTTAAGTGCTTGATTAGAGCAAAGTAAAATTAGATTGGGAAACTTGCAGATATCTGTAGGTAAACAAGTTGGTTAACGACTAGATATGGCTTTCAGTATGTTAGAAGAAGAAAATGTGTATCAGATTTAAATAGTAACTCTATTTGCATGCAGTTGCAGAAATTTTTTGCTTCATTCATGTGTTGTCTCAGGCAGTGCACATACCGAAATTATATTGTAAGGGATTTCATTGGTTATATCTACTAGAGCATGATTTGATAGACAGTTCATTTGAATTAAATGCTCAATATAGCTTCGAATATTACTTAAGGTACGATCACATTTGGCAAATATTTGCCGAAAAAGACGTAACCACTAAATAAAATATATTTGAACTAGTTTGTTTATTAAAAAAACTTTTCTTATTTAGGCCAAATCACAACAAATATTTAGTTTTAATTTATTTGATGCTGTTTGATCTTGCAAAACTCTTGTAAGAGTAAACGTCAAACAAATTTGTGCTAAAAAAAAGTGAGTAAATATTTGCCAGGTGTGGCCGTACCTTTAAACCTATTTTATATTTTAATATACTGAATACATATAAGTTTACTATAAATACCTATGAACTCTTTTTTTTTCTCTCTTTCAGGTGAAATGATCATCGCTGGTGATCGTTATGTTTTAACGGAAAAGGAAGTCAATATGTATGCTGTTGAAATGGTTTTACACATAAAACGCTTACAGACAAGTGATTTTGGTGGTTACAAATGTATATCAAAGAATAGTATTGGCGATACGGAGGGAACAATACGTTTATACGGTGAGTTATTTTTATAACATTTTTCATATTTTATACTTGTTTCTTTCTCAATTACATCTATATTTTTTATAATAAATGTTTGTCCAAAAATTTAATTAATACGAACTTCTCGTAGCATCTTCTTCATAAACATTAGTTATAACTATAGAAAAAACATGTCTGTGATATGATCACAGGCATTTTATTTAATACATATAATGACATAGTGTTCTGTATTATTATGACTACATTCAACATTCATATTATTATTGTAACCATATTATGCTGCAGTTACCATTATGGTGATCAATTATATGTTTGTGGTAACAATTCCCCTGATAATATGTTGCTCTCTAGGAAAGATATTAAACATAATCTGAGAGCAATATTCCAGCAAAAATTTAAGCTTAACTGTAAGCATTTTTGTTAGGAAGAGAAGCTCAATTCCCCTTTACAACAAGACTCCAGAGTGTATGATTTTTAATTTTTAAATTTAATTTAAATTTCCACTTGGCAGCATGTATCTGCAATACAACCTGCCTCCTTGTAAGGGATTAGAATAAGTTCAATACTGTACTGCTTCTCTGCAAGGAATAAGGTAATTAAGGTTTTCATTTACTTTCGATTACATTAATACAGAAATCATTACAAAGACATTCGTCTATTTACTGCTGCTCAGTAATGTTTAAATGTAATCAAATACAGAAGCAGTTAGGTGCCTTTTGAGCTTTCTAAAATCAAAAAGTTTTTGCTGGGATATTATAATATAATTTGTATCATCTAAATGATGTGGCAATCATTAGATCGCTAAAACATATATGTATATGTTTACTGCAATCATATCAATGAGCACATTGACATAATAAGGTTACGCAAGGCATATAAATGATTACAAGAGTCATACGATGATCGTATTAAAATCATGTCCTTTAATCTTCAGATAATTTTTAACTTTACTGTGTTGTGTGTGTTTAATTTTAGAAATGGAACGGCCGGGCAAGAAAATCTTAAGAGAAGAGGACATGAATGAAGTAACTGTAAGTACAGTTTTTATTTACTTGAACTTAAACTTATGTAAATCAAAATAACAAATTACTTGAATATTATTTGATTTTAATTAAATTTCAATAACGTTAAAAGTTTTTGTTTAATATAAATTGAATTTTAAACTAAAACAAAATAATTTGTGGAGATCTGAATTCGTTTAGCATTATTATCTTATGTTTACAAAAATTAATAGTTACAAGAAGTAAACATGTGATTTTTTGTATGTATTGGCAGGTATAAATATTTTATTTAAAATTTAAAAAAATAAAACTAAAATAATCTTAAATGCGATTTCATACATCTCTTCATGTCTTGTGTTAATTTCAAATATAAATGAAATAATGGCTAAACAAGGTTAATGACTATATTTAACAATATAAAACCAAATTTCTCTCTTTTACTTAATTGTAGAAAAACGAAATTGTACTGAAAGAAAATCGTCACGAAGACAGTACTCGCAATCAAAATGGACGCTTGTACAAAGAGCGTGGCTCGGATGCCAATCTATATAATAATAGTAATACAGGGAATAGTACGATAAAACCACCATCAATTACAATCTTAATAACATTATTATTGATGTCAATATTATTACTGGCCTCGACACGAACACTCAACGACAACAGCTACAATTACAATAATCATCAGCAGCAGGAACAGCAACGATACCAGTATAATAATCAGTATAATCTCATCGATGACAGACTACTAAAACTATTAAAATTTGACATAAACGGATTATAGCTCAATTAAAATGTAATTAATCATAATTAGTGAAAACAGCACACAAAAAACTACATTCTAACTGAAACACAAACATACACTCACACAGAAACAGTTACAGATACAGACAAACAATAATTCTAAATAATACTAAAAATAAACAATAAATAATAATGAAACAAAATTAGGAATATGATAAATTAATTGAATGGACAAACATACACAAGGTCAGTCTTTCATACACACAGATATAATAATAAATGAATTAATAAATAGTTGACTATAAATTTATATACAAACCCCCAACAAAAAACAAAAACTTCCTTTAATGTTATAAATAAATAAATAAAAGAGTAAAAAGAGAACTTTGACGTTATATAGCTATATATGTATAAAGGGTATTTTTTTTAGATATATAGAACTTTAAGTTGGTAACACTTTTTAATTGGCGGCCTTTAAAGAGTGATTTTTAGAGATGTTTAGATTGGTTTGGCATTTCAACATGAATAGACGGCCGCCTGAACAAATTTGTTTTGAAAATCATGATTCTGTGTTTTTTTCGATGTATAGAATTTTGAAATGGAGGAAAACAAAGATGATTTTTTTAAATTGACATGAAATCTACTTTATTTGAATGATAATGTTCTGGTATGAAATCTGAAATATGACTTCTGGCATAGGACTGGTTTGGACGTAATATAATCTGGGGTTTCAATTTTCAATGACAATTTCCAACATTTGTGGCCGCATATCGGTAATAACGCGGCGAATGTTGTCCTCTAAGTGGTCAATCATTTCGGGATAGTCTAGTCGCTTCAAACATAAATCACTTGACAGCTAACAAAATGGCCGCCGGTTAAAAAAGTGCTGCCAACTTAAAGTTCGATACAACTAAAAAAACACCCTATATAAATCAACCACAAATACAGAATTAATGCAATAACAAATAAATAAATAAATAAATAAATTATAAATATTTGATTTACCACAAATATTTAAATAATTTAAATTGTAATAAAATTATTTGTATTTAAGTATTTATTTAACTAAAAATGAGTACTTAATGAAAATTATGAAAATATATTAATAATAATAATTCAACATTTTTGAATTAGTTTTTAATCACATTGAATTGTTTATACAAAATAATGATTAATGAATGGTTACCTCGTTTAATAACAAAATATTTATTTATACATATGTATGTATATATAAATTATTATAATTAATCTATTAATTTAAGTTATAAGTGGTAAAATTTTTGAGGTAGAGTTGTCTAAATTAAATAGCATTAAAAAGATACATAAATGTATGTGTATAGGTATTGAATTTGTTTGTAGTTTGTATGAAATGAAATTGTTTAAAATTCACTACGTAACCTCTACTTGTAATGTGTAACAGAGAATATTGAAAATTTAAAATGATTCTGTTTAATAAAAAGTAACTGGCGTTGAAGCTTCTTTTCTAGCTGATAGTTAGATCATGAATTTACCTCTATATTCTCAGAAGGTTTTAAACAATATTCTAAAATAAAATATTGAAGCACTTACTAAAAAATATTTACATTTTATTACATACTTTCCTACATTAAAGATACATACCAATGGCACTTTTTTGAAGTTATTTAAGTGGAACTTATGGTCAAAGTAAAAGCTATGCTTTTTTGTAAGTTTAATATATGTTTTCATAAAAGGCCTTTTCCTACAAAACTTCTTCAAAAGATAATCTATAATTAATTTTGTTTCTATACTATTATGATTTTAATCTTAAAACCTGTTGACAACTTATATTATTTATATTACTACTTCAAAAGATTTATTAAAAAACAATTAAAATGTACAAAATGTTTCACTTCAAAACTTCAAATTAACAATGCGTTTTGTTGTGTTCAAGTTAGTTAAATTATAACAAAGATGAAATTAAAGCAAACGAGGCAACTAATTGGAAACATGATTTTCGGTAAATAATATTAAACCCTACACTACCACAGTGGCCAGGCTATATTGGATTCGGGCTGATGTTTGTAGCGCCCATAAATCTTTAATCCATCCATCCTGAGACAATTTAACGATAGCTGTGCGCAGTACAGATCGCAATTCTGAAGACATTTCAATAAAATTCGACACATAATATTTTTTGGTCCAAGGACGGCAGGGATTGGAATTGGTTTAAATAGGTCCATGATTACACCTAGCTGCCGTACAAATGTCCTCCCGAAATACGGGTTTATCGGTCATAAATGTTTACTTTATGCACGCATCCAAACACATTTCGCCACTACTAAGCTGTACATGAATCCTAATCACATCGACGAATTGTATGCAAATCGGTCCATAATTTACCATAGCTCCCATATAAACCCACTTTCAAAAATCATATTAAGTATATCCCATAAAAGGCCGACTTACGAAAATCACTTTAACGACCATAAATCTTTTTAAAAATGTTGGTATCCAAATAAAATTCAAAACAAATAAGTTTCATAAATTCAGATATTATTTCATTTAATTATATATTAGTCAAAGCTCCTACCAAAGGCCCACTTCGAAATTCACTTTCACATGTATATTTTTTAAGTGTTTATATCGAGATAAAATACACAAACAATATTCATATGCAGAGAAGTCAGACCATTGATCAGTCCATAATAGATCATAGATCTCATATAGCCTCCATTTCTGAAAAAGTGTTTGTGCACTTGTGTGGGAAATTATATGGTCAGGCTTGACCGACTATACTTTCTTACTTGTTGTTAATTTATTGTATAAGAAATTTTATATTAATATTTTTTTACGATTGATAATGGGAACAAGTAAAAGCTGTACTCCTGCCCAGTGTAGTTGCATTTTTAAGCTTCAAAAAGGGAGAAGTCTTATAAAGAAATAGGGCAACATCAAATATGTATTTAAAGTATATAAAAATATATGACACTGTAGCCAATGTTCTCCGTCGCAAAATGTCCGCAAAACACTGCATAATATGGCGAATCATAAAAGCCGACCCACCGATACACTGACATCCGAAGCAAAATTCAAGAAAAATTTAATGTATTGTTATCTAAGTGAACTTTAATCACACCGTTCGGTAGAAGATGACCTTCATGAAGGAGCGGCGCGCAAGAAACCTTTTCTAAAAAAAACTTTTCAACGAAGCATCGTGTAGATTTTGCCAGATCTCATTGGATTTGGCCAACTAATAAGTGCGACGATGCAAATATTAATACCTATTAGTCACGAATTAAACCCTGGTAAAGAGTCTCTTATAATATGGGCGTGTTTCTGCTGGAATCGTGTAGGCGCAATTTACATAATTGAAGATTTTTTTAATAAAGAAAAATACGTGAAAATAAAAGTGGAGAATTTGCTTGTTATATAACAACTCCTAGAAGACAATGATCCAAAGCACACGACGAAGCTTACAAAACTGTTTGCGAACAATTTCATCAATATTCCGGAATGATTACAATCCAGTCCAGACCTTAACACCCTTCGAGAAAGTATAGCTGTTGAGCGATATAGACGTCTCATATCATCAATGCGCAATCGATGTAAGGCAGTAAGGAAGCAAAAATGTTTTATAAAAAATCGTTTCAATTAGGTGTCGCAGTCAAATTAAAGAAAATTGATTTAAATATTTTAAATATAATGAAGGTGGAATAATTTCTTAACTTACTTTTAATATACTCGTAAATATTAAAACATATGAAAAAATAAATGGCAAATGTTTAAAACCAAAATGTGTTAGACATTACTTTTAAAAGTAAAGCTGAGTTGTCAGCAGCTGTATATAAAGTCTAGTGACTCTAGTTCACAGCGATATTGGAAATAAATAACCTCAATCAAACCTAAAAAAAACTAAGTCCGCTTTTACAATTGTGACTCGTCAGCGCAAGTACTTTTGGATGAGAAGGGAGAAGATAATAAAAAGGGTACAAACTTGACGGTACTAGCCAATTTTAATATTTTCTTTTATTTTTTTCTTTCATGCATGTTGATTTGCATTAAAAACTACGAAAGAGAGTTAAAGAAAAACTGGCCAAACTCTTTTAAAATAAGGTCTGCCAATTGATTTTGTGGTAACCAATTTAGCACAATATTCTAATAAAACTAAACACTTTAAACAATTTCATTTTCATTATTCTTTGGCCATATTGAATATTTTCATTTCTGTTTTGTTCTAATTAAGCTTTTCTTTGTAAATTAAAAAAAAATCATTTAAAAACATTACTTTTTTTAAATTCTACAACAAAACAAAAACTGACTTTTATAATTCAATGAATCAACAGCTTTAAATACTCTACATATATATAAAACCTAAAACAAAAACTGAAATAAAACATGAATAACTATCATATAAACAAATTTCAATAAAACTATAAATTTGTAAATAAATATTTTTCATTGACATAAAATAATAATTTCAAAGAAAATAAAAAAAAACTCCCACTCCACCTTGAAAACAAAAATAAACAAATATTTTGTTACATTCTCAATGTAAATAATTTGCACAAGTAGATAACTGTCATAACATACAGATAGATAGACAGACAGACACACAGGCAAACTAACAAAGAGGCAAAATTGTATTTAAAACTTTAAACAAAAATATCAAAACTAAAATGGAAAAAAACAATGAACTATAAAATCTGTTAAATAAATATAAATAAATAAGAAAACAATGAATGAAAAAAAAAACTTAAATTATTAGAATATTTCTACATTTAAGTCCAACTAAACACTAAAAGGGATAAATTAAATAATAAAAATCACAGATCAAACAAAAATATCTTCGAAATGTTAAACAAACAAAATAACAAAATATAATTATAGTATAGAAATTATATGCATTTATAAATAAAAATTACCAAGTAAGAGAAACACACAACACAACACAAAACTTCTTGAAAGGAACATGAAATTCTACAATAATACATAATAAAACATAATTGAAATTATTACTGCTCAAAGCTGCTTCTACTCAAACAAAAATGCATAAATTTAAATAAATTCCATAAACAAAAAACAATGTAAATTACCTACATATATATTAAAAATTACTAACAAGTTTACAAATAAATAATTGAATTAATAAAATATGTGCCAAAATAAATAATAATAACAAAAAAATACAAGTAATTATAACAAAAATCCTTTTTATAAAAAAGCTTTGTACACTTAAACTAACTAAACAAAAAAATAATCAAATATCATTTTATATAAGTTTTCTTTTTCCAAGAATTTTATAATTAACAATTTATTTTGTAAGCATATCATTTTCTTTCAAACATTTCTAGAAGCTACATATCAGAATTTTAGAATATTTTTACCAGTTGCAGGAGTTACTTAAATATTAATCTATCCAGTTTCTTAATGCAAAAGTACCAAATACACGCAGAGAAAAAAAATAGTTGCGCATGTTTCCCACAACTATTTCAACATTTTTAAACAGTTTTTTAAAATATTATGGTCACTTTAAATATTTATATGATTGCTGCAATCATGATATGGTTAAGTAACCATTCACATGATTATATCAATCATATATATGATTATAGCAAGTATGTAATGTTTATGGTAATCAGTTTTATGATGAAAGATTATACCACATTATATTGTTCTTTATCATAATCAAAAGCAACAAATTATGATAAATGGATTCACAATAAACAAGATTGCACAAATATAAATATCTGAATCGTAACTTAACCATATCATGGTTAGCGCAATCATATAATTAATTACAGTGACCATAACATTGTTGTTATTACATTGTAAAAATGTTGACATTGTTGTGGTAAACATATACATACAACTATATTTTTCCCCTGTGTGTACTTAGTTTTGCAGAAAATACCACAAATCTTCATCTGCACTATGGGGCAGTATTAACATATTTTTGAAGTAAAGCTGTCATTTCTAACTGGCTGATTCGACACTTACCTTTTAAAAGCGGCGCTGTGGGGCTTCAAAATAGAATAGAATAGCTAACACATGAAAAATGTTTAAAAACTCACAAATGTTTTATGTTCTGCCCAGTTTTAATATTACTAGTTAAGATATTGTTAAAGCCCTAAAAAAAATCGTGCTTATCTAAGCGATAAATAATACACATTTGGATATTTCAGATTTAAAAATTATTGCCATACTTTGGTCCGTGCAAAGTACCGGACGCAATTTATGACCGATTTCATGGAAATTTATATGTTAGTTAAACAACAAATAGTTAAATGAACTAAAAATTGATTTAAAGTAATATCTTTTACAAATCTAAAAATAAAAGATTTAAAAATTTAAAATTTTCTATATTTTCAATTTCGTATATTTTTTGGTGAAAGTATGCTGCATAAAAAAGTTTCTTAAAAACTTGTAATATTTTTTATATTTTTCTGAAAGTTATCTTTTATATTTTCCATTACATTTTGTTCATCTATTTTTATCGATTTTATTCCAAATGTAGCGACAATTTCTGATACTATGATGTAAACCAAATCATTCATATTAAAGCATTGTTGGCATAAAATACGGTCCCATGGACGTTTTATTATTTACGTACAAATTGCTACTTCTTTATTCATTTTCTTTTTATATACATATTAAATAAATAAGAAACGCAAATTTCGATCCAGTTGCGCCGCATACTTATTTAAACTCGTTAACATTTGTTTTGTAGTCAAGGGCTACAGTATCAGTTCGCTCTATCATTCATTTAACAAAGGTGCAATATTATTCAATTAGCATAAGCTAAAGACAATTAGGGAGTTCTAAAACGTTGACCTGATTTTTTCAACTATCATAAGAGCTCCATCTAGACAAAGCTTTACTGAAGAGTAAAGAATCCCTCGAAACTAGTTGGTAAGCCATATTTTGGAAGAGTCCAAATAGTTGAATATTAAAAAAATTTTGAATCTCAAAGCTGATTTTTTCAAAAGACCAAATCATTTTGATATTTGAATTTTGGTTTTCATATTTTAAATTTACTATTAAAAAATGTAACGACTTAACAAATGTCCTTGCAATATGATAAGGAACCAATATTTTATTAAATCCTAGGAAAATATGTAGAACTTGTTCTGAAATAATTAGTTCAGTCAGTCAATAGTCTTTCAGATTCTTTGATTACAGTGATGGAATTAGTGATGGTCCTGTTTTATATATTTAATGTTAAATGAAACTAGTTTTTGGCACTAGTTTTATATTGATTCTAGGCATGTTTTAGAAAACACTTATTAATTCCGAAACAAACTTTTTGAAACGCTTTAAAAATTTTAATTGCCCTGACAAATAATAAAAAATGTATCTTCAAAAAATTAAAATCATTGAAAACTTAGTTAAATTTTTATCGTATATTTATATTTAAATTTCAATGTATAAAAACAATGATTTGTCGAATATAATATAATTTCAAATCTTTTCAATGGAATTCCCTTTTATGTAAGTTAAGCAATTTATGCAAAACTAAAATTCAAAAACACTAAGTTTTATAAATACAAACAGTTGGAACAATTAGTTTAATAATCTTGCTTCTTGCAAGTATGAAAGGAATTAGTAGTACTAGATCAATTCCTAACAATGTGTATTTATTTCGTATAACTTCCCTAGAATTAACTTCCAAGAGTAAAAATCTCAAACACGAATGATTAATTAAATAATTGGTTCCAGAATCGTTCAACATAACATGTGCTAGCTCCATAATGCTTCTATAGAACCGCTTCTGGACTTGAAATTTTCATATAAAAATCAAATAAGAAAGTGAACACTAAAAGCTGCTAGTTAAAACTAGTTGTAGATATTATACATTTATTAAATTGCCATATTGAAGATTTTCACTTTTAGAATTTTTAAAAGAAACCCGTTTTGCATACATTTGAATGTCTCGTACCCAATGTGGTCGAAATAGACAAACATGTTAAAAATCATTAAAATTTTTGGAAATTATGTGAATTTTTTCTTCAAAATGGTTTAATTTGTATGAATGCTATGACAAACAAAATATGTTTAAAATTACATTAAATTAGACTCATAAAAAAAAGAAATACATTGCAGGGGAAATCTCCCATTATTTAGCTACGTACATATATTTAGCAAGTAAATTATTAAATTGTTACATATTGCTTAAATTCTTTCAGATATTTTGTCTTTCTTTTCTACGAAATTTCTACATATCAGAAGATGCTTCATAATTACCTAGCCAGAAGGATTTAAATAAAAATTGTTGGTGACTCAATTGTACAATTAATTCTATTCTATTGTGGAGGACAGTTTTCAATAGCTCCTAAGCAAAAACTCAAAACTTCTACTTTTTAAATAAAAACTCAATTCAAATAAATCAAAATTATAAATCATTAACAACTGACTTGGCAAAAGCCACAAACAAATTGAAAACAAATAAAGAAATTAACAATCCAAACCAACATAATGTGTTGTATATCATGGAAAAATAATTATAAATATTTAGTACTAATTTAAATAAATTAATAAATTACACACATACAAAATTATAATTATAATAAATGTCTAAATTAATTAGTAAATAACAAGTGACAAAAAAAAAAACCATAACTCAAGAAAAATATGGAAAATTAAGTTGTTAAAAACAAATCAGAAAAACATTGCCCAAACTCCCCAAAAGTGAAATAAAACTAAACGACATATAATGAAATGAAATGAAATAAAATAAATAAGTTAATTAATTATTATATAGTAAATTAATTAAACTAAATGGCTACAATAATAGTAATACAATAAATAACAATAATAATGAAATATAAACAAATTTGAAAAAAGGGTAAAACAAATAAAAACAACAAGCAAAAAAACCAAGTCAGAAAATTAATAAATTAATTAAAAACTTAAATAAATATACGAATTAAATAAATAAAATTGAAAACCCAAAAAAAAATGTTGCTGGATTCTAATAAATTATTAATTATATATAAGATGACGTAAAAAATTTATAATAAATAAATATTGTATTAAATTTATAAATAAATGAAAATAACTACAAAAAAAAAACAAACAAATTAAAAAATAATTAATAATAGTTTTGTAAAATTTAGCGGATGTATTAAATACATATGATATTGATACATACATATGCATACAATTACATTTACATTAACTATATATACTTACCTATATACATATGTAATGTACATTTACACATACATTTAAACCTAAACATACATACATATACACAAACAAACATTATATACAATAAATGTGTGTGTGTTTGTACATGTACATGTTTGCATTAGTTGTACCAAAATAACCCTACATACTCTTCATTTGCAAAAACTTAAAAAAGAAAAAAAACAAAAAAGTATTATTAAAATTAATTGATTTATATAAATTGTAAATAGTTATTTGTATTGTATAAACTAAACAAGAAAACTGAAAAAGAAAAAAGAAATAAATAAGAAATATTATAAATTATATTATTGAGAAATGGGAAAGAAAATACAAAAATAAAACAAACAAAAAAAAATAATTAAATATTGAAAAAAATATATATATAATAATAGTTATTATTTATTTAGAATTGAAACTACTGGTAAGAATGTTTAATTCCTTCAAACATTGCCACTCCTGACATTACCTTGCATCTATGCGATAACAACTTCCTTATATGGCATTCAGTGAACCATAAAAATAGGTAATTCATTGATTAGGCTACAGCGCACTGTCAATTAAAAATTTCAAAGCCTAGAGAGGAAGTATTGTCGAGTCTATGTTTGACATTTGAACCTTATTAACCCACCTGGAATGGTTGCAGAGAAAAGTACCCAAATTGGATCACCTAAGGTATGTGAGAAATTTTAAACGATCCCAATACTTAGTTTTTAATTCGATTTCAAAGATTATATTAAATATGAAATCACATATGTATTCACATATGAAAATGAAAGGTTTAACTTATTGCTAATATCGGTATCAAATATTTCCCGATTTTTTCTAAGTATTTGTTTGTAAATTACTAAGACCTTTATAAATCTAGTAAAGAAATGATTGTTTAAAAATCAAAGCAGAGTCAAAAGTTATACCCATTTAGAGTTAAAATAATTTCTTTTAACATTTCTTATTATAGTTTATTTGACCTTTTTAATTATTAAGATTTTAGAAATTATTTAAGCTAAAGGTCTTTTTTTCTAAAAAAAATTTAAATTTTTTTTCAATCTTCAGGAAAAAACTTTTTAAAATTAAAAACAAATTTTATAAGAAATGAAATTTAACTTTTTTTTTATAAAAAAGACCTTAAGCTTAAATAATTTCTAAAATTTTCTTTTTACATTATTTAAGAGATTTCCTAGAACACTTATAACGTATTTATATTTTCCGAAAAGCAAACTTGAAATTAAATATGTTATCTGAAAAAAATAAAAAAATATGGTTACCGAGTGCACCAGAGTCATTTAAATTCAGCTTTAGGGCAAATGTTCTTAAATCGAAAAGTCGTTATACAAAAATAATAAGCGATTGTATATGACCCAATATGATCTTAACCCTTCATTGGTTGAGAAGGTCCCTGGGAACCTTTTTTATTTACAAACTAAAATAAAAATTTGCATTCATTGTACGTGTATAATTAGTAAAAAAAATAAAACAAAACAAAAAAATTGCGTTTTGATATAAAATTAAATACAAATAGAAATGGTCCCTGTGAACATTGTACTACGTATAAGGGCAACGGATGACTCACTCATCGGAGGGTTAATTATTCTGCAAAGATTTTCGTTAAACTCACCTTTGCTTAAGATAATATGGCCAAAAATTTAAAAAAATTCATTTTTGGAATTTTTTAAATCTTTTTTGTCTTTATTTCCTAAAAAGTCTGCCATGAATTTCTTATTTGTCAAAAGCTCAGTATATGTAAAGAAGACACAATTTTCTATCCAGTGACATACAATATTTCTTTCGTATCTTTACCAAGTGTCAAATTAATTAAATTAATAGCTAGCAATTCATTCAGGGTCCTCATGATTTCAAGACGACTAAACTCCTTCCATCTGTTGCAGACACGATAGAACGTCGAAATAATGGCGGCTGAAATAAAGGAGAATGAAGTTTAACATATTCAAAATTTTCTTTATTAATCAGAGTTCTTTGGAGATATTGAAAATAGCATAAATAGGTTCTGTAGATTTTTCGATATTTTTCAACAATATTTTGACAAGTCCTGTTTGAAATAGTAAGAATCGGTCCACAGTTTCTCATAGCCCCCATACAAATTCATTCTCGGAATATGGCTCTATGGTACACAAATGCCTACAGAAAATCAGTATTCAAAATTCAGCAAAAATAAATTTGGTACAAATTTAATTATAGGTCCCATATAAAGCAATATAAATAATCTATAATCATAGTTTCCATATAAGGATTACTTCCGAAAATAAATTATTTTCCTGTTCGTCTCTGCAGACATTACATATGAGTATATACTTCGGGGAATACCCCTAAAAACGAAATTTTTAAATAACTGCTTAGCGTACTTAAGACTAAAGTATACAAGAATATTATTTCCTACAGACTATCATGAAATAAAAATGCGACCTATATACGTGACATGAGTTTTTATGAAAACTCCTACGTCATATATGTCTGACGCTGATTGGCGAACGTGTTAAACATAATTTTAAATTTTAAAACCAATACCCCGCAAATAATTGATCGTAGCTCCCATAAAAGGACTACTTCCGAAAGTCTATAAAGTACGTATGAATCTCATATAAACATTGTTATCAATGAATCTCATAAAAACATTGTTATCAAGTAGAAATACGAAAATAATAATTCTCATATATGTGTATATAAACACCATAACGAATTTTATGAACATCCAACTATTTTAGGCAATAGCTCACATTAAAGGGCCACTTCCGAAAAACACTTTACTTTAATCTACAATATCTTGTAAATATGGAAGTCGAAACAAAATTTTAGACAGTAGTATTTGTAAAATCGTTCCAAAAATCCAAGTTTTGAACACAATGTTCACCCTTCCGCTTTTTGAAATTAAAAAACGATAGCATCCAAACGAGAAGTCCTTGAAAAAATTTGCCACAATCAGTTATTGCTAATAACAATGTCCAAAAACGGTCAAATAGGCTGAATTTGTAAAAAGTTTTAGATCAAAATATATATAAGAAACCTTGTTCACTATACATATTTTGCTCTCAATAATATTCAAATATATAAATCTAGAATGTGGGTGAATGTTTACTGCCGCATTCATAAAAAATAAAGTACATTTGAAGTCTACTTTAATTTTTTATGAATTAGACCGTTAATATATATTTAATATTCGGCACAGTGAGAACATATTACACTCTTACTTATTCTTCTTGGCATCATTGAATATATTGTTGAATATTTATTATTTTACATATTTGTATGTATATGTAAGTTTTGATATGTATAAAGTGAAACATACCTACATCTTCTACTATCTATCTATCTACTTGTATCGATTTGTTTTGTATACATAGATACAACTAGTTCTTTTATGCAGTAGTTATAACTTGCAATTCTTTGCAACTAAAATTAAAGAATGTGAAAAATTACTACAAACTACAATAACTATAAATAAAAACAGACACATATTTCAAAAATATATAGGCTATGTATCATTTCAATGCACTTTTGTACAAATATTTCGTTGTCACTGAGTATGTAACTTAAAAAAATATTTCTAATACTTCTACCATACTCATTAAATACTTGTCTGCCAACCCTTTTTAGGTAAAAAAAAGTAATGAAAATGTGAAAACAACAATGACGTAGCTCAGAAATATTCATCTTAAATTAAAACAAGAGATAATTCAAACAAATATGTATATGTACCTTGAAACAATTAACTATTTCAAAGATAAATAAAAAGATAAACAAAATAAAATTCACTATTTTCTGAAATTATGCATTGGTCACATGCTTTCGTTTTGGTTTTATAACCTGTAAATTATTTGCATGCAAGATTTAACCATTCTAGCATCCTATATGAAGGTATAGGTCGACTTTAGACTTACTCAAATCAAACCTGGCAATTTGAGGGATTAATTTTTCGTCAACCTAGTTTATAATAAAAAAAATCAAATTTATGAAAATCTATACAAAGAAACTAAAATTGATATCCTCTTATAAAAATCCGAGTTTTTAAGTTCCTGAAATATATCATTACAGGAAATATTTTCGGATCAATTATGACGCAATGTTTAAAGTATTCAAACGCTATGCCAATAAAAGCTGGCAAAAGAGTAATTTGCACTGTTTGTAATGGAGTTTGTGTTTGAATCGAAGAAAACTGTTTTGTTTTCAAAGTTTATATGAACATTCATTAATTTGCATTTGCATATAAACAAAATTTAAGTGCCTTTTATTTGACAAATTGCACTACAAATTAGACAGAGTTCAGTGTTTCGAATATCACTTTATCAAACTTACTTTATTTTTTTCTAAATACGGCAGTAAACATTCAGCCAGATTCTAGATTTATATATTTAAATATTATTGAGAGTAAAATATGTATAGTGAACAAGGTTTCTTATATATATTTTTTCAATGATGTACCCCAGCGGGAAAAATTGCAAGTGCTTTCATTTGTAGGCCTTATAGAAGACCTGTTAACACATTCTAAAAGATTCAATAGTCATTCCACTATGCCGTCTCTCAGAAGGTTTTCTAGAAGGCATTTTAAAAGAATGTCAACAAATCATGATTGTAATAGCAAACATGAATGGTTTTGCAACTATTCCTGTACATATATCGTTACTATAACAACAAAAAATTATTTTGCTCACTTTGTTGTACGAGCAAAAATACAGATACATAAAAATACACAAAGAGAGCGTCTCTAAATTTACCCCTTTATTCAAAAACGATTATTAAATTTAACAAACTTTTATTGAGACAGACTTTCATATAAAAACTTGCTTAATAAACGTTTGTTAAATGTAATAATCGATTTTAAATAAGGGGGTTAGTCTTTTATAAAAAATTGTGAAGTAAAGTACGCCTGTACATGTAAATGTAAAGTACATGTGATTTTTTATATTAATTTAAAATTAATTTAATAATAAAATTAATTTTACTTTCGTTAATGAAATTATTAATTTATCAGATCTTTAATTACGCCTTGTATTAGGCATTACTTGGCAGACCTTCCGCTTGCCCATCTATCAGGCATCTAACCAGTAGTAAGTAGGCAAGGCCTTGATTGCTAATAACACGCCGTGTAAAATTTAAACGATTGTGCAATACGGCTGGAAGTCCTTGTGACTGCAAAGCAAGGCTTTCTAGAAGGCCTCTTTACAGCATCTTTTTCCCGTTGGGACTATATGTATATAAAAAACACACATTTGAAAATCTCAAATACCTACATATATACCTATATAAAGATAAATGCATTCACTCACTCACACACACATACACATATAGTGGAACCAGAAACAGTGACAATATTTTACGCTTCATGCACTGTTAATGATTGTTTTGTTGCTATTACTGCTGTAACAATTCTCACTGCTGTTTTTGTTTTAATTCCAAAATATGAAATAGAGTTTGTCATCACATAAAATATAGAGAATGATAAAGAGTGGCAGACAGAGAGAGAATGTTAGATATTGTGCATAATACCAACACTGTTTTAACTAATAAATAGCACTCGTAGAACATAGTAAGTAATAATTTTTGTTCATAGACCATGATGCATATTACAAGAAACTATGTATATACCAAATATTATTATGTTGTAGACTGGTGTTGTTGTTGTCATTATAAGTACAAGTACAAATTTTTTAAATTATTTGCATTTTTTATTTGTGTTTACGTGAAAAATATTAATAGAATAATGTTTTAAATTCTTTAAACAGACGGGGGGTTAAACGAGAAAGCTAAACTGAATACTCTAATTTTTTATACAATTATATTTGGACAGGGATTAAATTCAGTTAAAAACTTTAGTAAAGTCTAATGATGTCTATACATTAAGTGGTTGCAAAGACTAATGACGTCTACACATCAAGTGGTTGCTAACATTTCTGCAGACACTATTTTATATTAAAAAGTGTGAACTTCAAAATAAATCTGTAAATTGCTTTGTAAACTATAGCCATTTTACCAAATTTATTAATTTTGGGTTGGTACATGGTCATTTCCTGCAATACAAAATTTTGGTCCAGGTTTCCGTTTCATTTCACGTATGTTTCATATTTGTATCATTATATGTATGTATGTTGAACTTAGTATTTTCTTTGTAAGTTCCTGGTTTATTTCTATAACATTTTTGCTTTCTGTTAATTTACGATCTGTGCCTTACATCGTTTTATAACATCTCTTACAGTATTTTTTATTTTTTGCATATATTGCACTCATAGCTTAGAAAATATATTCTGACTGACTCATTTTTCCACTATGTTTAAAAAAAAAATTGTAGTATGCCCTGGATTTTATGTGAACATTTGTTTATTAACCTTTTCATAATTTAAGGATTTGTACGTATAAAACTATAAAGAAAATGTCTTAATTTTATGGACATTCAAGTTCAACTTGTTTTGTCTTTTTATTAAATGTTTTTTTTTTTTTGTGATTTATTTAATGTTTTTTTTAGACAACTTTTTTTAAGATTTTCTTTAGTACTGCTCTTTTGTAACAATATGTTGCCATAAAGAAAGATTGCAGAAGAATATGGCACCATTAAGAATCATAATGCATAAATGTTATTGTTGTAGTTGGTTTTGTTGTTGATGAAAGTGCATTATCAACAACATAATCTCTATTATTACTTTGCAACAGCAGCAGTAAGTACACCATCATCATTATGTTGGCATCTACCAAATGTTTCATGTTTCAGCAGATTTTTTCTGTATTTTACAATATTTTCCATTATTTCGTTGTTTGGTTGTCTGTTTGCTTGGTTTATTCGCTTATTTGTTCGTTATTCTTTTGTTTTATTTTCTTTACATTCAGCCACCATCATCATTCTCTCGGTGTAGAGTTTTAGTTGTTTTTGTGTTTCCAGTTGCTGGTAATAATCTTAAGGCCCATTATTATTGCTATTGTTAAATGAATGGGATTTGTTTGTTACTTGTTGTTTGTTTGGTTGTATTGTTCGTTTTGACGCTTTGCAAAATGTATTTAATTTAATGTCTTGTTTATGATTCTTTAGTAATGCTTTCGTTTTAAGAACAGTTTAATTACAATTCTAAAGATTTACTTAAACATGAAAATAATATTGACTTGCAGCAAGTTTGACATGTTTTAAATATTTTTTTTTTGTAAATTATTTTTAATTCATTGAAATAAATTTAGTGTCATGTAAATTGTACGTATGAGTAATATTTAATTTTTAGTACGACATTCATACGTCATAGTGGAAGTATCTTATATTAATACATAAAATAAATATTTCTCAGTGTCAATGTAAATTGTACGTATGAGTAATATTTATTGTTTATTACGACTTTCAGACGCCATAGTTGAAATATCTTATATTACTGACACTGTGCTAGTTTAAAATACCGAAAAGCAGGGCATTCAGCTAAATCGAGTAGGCTGAATCCAGTGGTGCTAACCGTTGTTTAGGTTAGCCCGAGATATAGCGTTATTTAAATAATGGAGGAGATTACACCATATATATTCGCATAACTTCAAAACTGTTTAGTATATTAAATTAAATAAAAAACATCGAAATTCGGCAACAAAATTAGTGTTGCCAGTTTAACCTTTAGATTTTGATTTTAAACTATATTATGAAAATGTAATTGTTAAAACGACAAGAGTGACATGATATCTTGGTATGGTACCCTTTTGTTTAAAGCAAAATATTTATAATTTTGATAAAAAAAAATAATTTAAAAAAGAACCGTATATTTACAAAGGATATGCACATATATCGAACCATCCAAAAGCAGGCATTAGATCTCTAGAAAATGAGAACATTAAAGATTATCTCTGGAGAAAATAACGAGACAGTCACCAACATTCCGTCAAAGACGTATTAATTGTGATTGGACATGGGGAAGCTGATAGCATATTTATGCACGAATACAGTCTTGATACTGACATCTAAATAAATAGCTAATTTTATTCCTTGGCAGAGAAATTCGTAAGGGAACCACTAGTATTTTTTAATACGAAGGCAATTTAAAAACTCTGTGACTTTTTCAACAAAAGCAGCGTATTATTGCTACATTTGGTCCAACGTTATTCTATTTATTTATGCCATCCAAGTAATTGATTTTCTATATATCAACATAATAGGCTTTAGTTTTTATAATGAGCTTTTCATTTGCAATTCATAGAGCAATTTATAGATACTATCCATTAAGACTATATACATTTGCACTGGTGCCTTGCCATGGCGGTAGATAATTTTTATTTCGTGTTTACATAAATCAATGTCGAAGCTGTTCAATAGTTATTAAGAATATTAAGTGGAAAACGTTAGCTCAATTTAATATAACCAATATGAATAACATCCGCATACACAGAGACTCCCCCGAGGCATGCCAGATAAAACCTTCGTAAATACGACGAGAGCATGCAGAGGTATGTACAATATCTACTAGATCGCAGCTAATATATGACAGCTTTGAATGTCGATTCACAGCGACGCCAACAATTCCGTAGCATTTCACATGAATATCATTCTTGGAGGTCGTCCACCGCCAATAGCATACATTAAGAAGATTCTGTCACATAAAACAAGAATCGTTCTGGCACAACTAAGATCTGTATGCAAAAATAGATTTAATGCGGTCTCATATATACCGTGCTGTCTTTAATTTATGCCCGGAATGTGGTCATAGTCCCCATGACACCTTCCAAATATTTAATTGTTCAGCTAGTCCTACTTTGTTATGTCCAGAAGAACTATGGGTACATCCAGTGTAAGCAGCACGATTCCTTGAACTTGATCAAGCTGAACCCCCAGAATGATTGTAAAATTGTGATGTTGTTGCAATAACAACAACATCACCACACATATTTAACCGACAGACGCCGCATTGATCTTCTTTGGTATGTTGTGATGGCTCAAGCTTCATTACGATTGAATACCAGCATACGTTTCTTAGCAATACCAACCGCGCGGAAAGCTCCTTCACATCTAAATATCCAACTAACAAATGTAATTTATTCACTCTGTTTCGATCAACTATTTCTGCCACAGCAACCCTTTTTGTGGTGACTTAAATGATCGGCATCACTTGTGCTGGTATAGTCAAACAGAGTTCACTAAACTACTTTAGTAACTTTGATATTAACGGCACAGAGTTCCATAGAATTTATCAAAGCATTTACGTCGAAATTCGTGAGTTTGCGATCTTTTATTGGGTTGCTAAACAAAAAATTAAATTTTTGCAGTCATTTATTAGCAGACGGTTGGCTATAAAACAAATTACTATGCATTATTCCACTTAATATCACCTGAAAAAATGATTGAATTTACAATCAAGCATTAATGACATACTAATTAAATTTTGTTTATATTATTATAGCTACACAAAGAGTAGAGAAATATTGAAATAAAATTTAAATTTTTTATAAAAAATACCTAAGCTTAAACAGTTACTAAAATCTTAATAAAAAAAAGGTCAAATAAGAAATTATTATAGCAACGTTAAAGCAAAAATTTTATATTAGAACAAGCCTAAAATAGCATTAGCCCCTTTTGCCCTATTCCTATTCTGTTCATTTCATAAAATGTTGCCTCTTAAAATTGCTGAAGTTAAAAATTAAATTTTCTAATTTCTTTTACCTCCCGATATTTCCTAACAAACTTACTTTTGTATGCAGCATAACTTGTACATTTTATTGCTTTAACAAGTAACACCAGACCAGTAACAAAGAAAAACACAAAAAACAAAACATAATAATCTTAAATTAAAAGTACCAGCAAAGCAACAAGAACATCCTCCAACCAACAAGGAAAAGTCTGATTATTACCTTGTAAAGTAAAAATAAAACTGAGGTGTGAACGCATTATGTTTACATACACACAAAACACAAAAATGTAAAAAAGTACAAAAACGGGAACAATAAAAAAAATTAAAAAGAATCTTAAAGCACTAAAGTTTTCAGCTTAAATTTGAATTAACTCAATAAAGAAAAGTATAAAAGAATGAGAGAAACAGAACATGAAACCCAGAAATGTGAAAAAAAAACATCAAATAAATATAAAGCAACATTATAAAAATATTAAAAATTAATTTATGATTTTAATATGATTTAAAAAGAAAAGGAAAAACGTACAGCAGCAAAAATTAAACAGATAATTTTATTTAAGAACAACAAGAAACAACAATATCAAATGAATTTAAGAGAAAATTCTTTAGAAAATCTAATGCCAGGAACTTTGTTGTGAATGACATATTATAAGATTGTTTAACATGGTTTGTAACAATGATTAAATCATTAAGAGATTAAATCAATGTTGATAAGGCGCAAAATTGGATAGTTAGAAATATGTAAATTGTTAGAAGCTGAATTGTTTACTGGGTTATTTAATATTAAACCACAACTTTAGCAAAACAAACCAACAAATATCAAATTTTTATTGCCACAACTTTAATGCATTTTTTATATTTTTTTTCTATTTATTTAATAATTTTCATATTTATATTAATTATAACATAAAACCAACAAAAAATCAGGGAGCATAAAACATTAAATATTTGCTGTTAAATCGATCCGTGTAAATATAAATAAACATAAAAAGCAAACAAAGTTTAAATTAAAGCATGCCACTAAATGAACCACAATTTGAAATAAAAAAAAATTATACATTTTTAATGCAATTTTTTATGTTTCTTTACACAATTTTTCCATAAAACATTTTAATATATTTACATATGTAGGTATATTTGAATTTTTTTGGTAAGACTTCGAAAAAACCATCAGTACATTTGATGTTTTTCATTCAATTGTTATATGACTGTTTGGCCAGCTATTTAAACCCGCATTTTTACAAGTTGTTATTTATAGTTTTTTTTTATTTGTTAAATTTGTTTTTGTTAATTTTTTGTTTATCAAAACTCTATTGTAGATTTACGTGGTACTTGTTCAAAAAGTCGTTAACAAACATATTTACATCATAAATACAAAATTATTTTAAATTAAAAATCCTTTGCTTTTACTTATGTATGTGTTTCTTTTTATAACCCAACACCAAAAAGATGGGCGGTATATTAAGTTTGTCATCTCATTTGTAATACATCAAAATATTGGTTGTAAAACCAAAAAGTTTATATATTCTGGGTCCTTATAAGATTCTAAAACGATCTAGTCATGTCCGTTCGTCTGTTCTTCTGTTGAAGGCCTTTGGAGCTTCGAAAAAAAGACATAGAAAAATGAAATTTTTAGCATTCATTCTTTATGAAAAATTCCTCCCGTAGGAATCGAGTTATTGACCTAGATATTTTTCACATTTTTTTTTAGTTTTCTTCAAATATAAAGCAGAAAATATCATAAAATTGTGCACACTTTATTCTTAGTGGAGCAGGTCATGTCCTGTTTAAAATGGTATAAATCGATCCATGACTTGTCATAGCCCCCATACAAATGTTTTTCAGGAATATGGCTTTATGCACATAAATCTCTTTATCACTAACAAGTCGAAATTCAACACAAATCATAAATATATGCTACTGAACTTTCGAAAAACTTATTAACCTACATAAACATGCATATTGAACCGAAATTTTACATAGATCAGTTATAAGTATGTAAAAATTATACTATTGGCTTTTGTGAAAATTAGTCCATAACTGCCCATGCACTCCCATACAACGTCCACTTCCGACCATAAGCACAGAGTACTTGTATATAGAGGAGACAATTTTGTCATATCAAAAAGCCAAAATCAGCTTCCTACTGCATTATCTGTCAGCATCTAATTTATTGTGTGTCGAAGTAAATCGTTACACGTTGCAAAAATATAAACATAGGACAGTTCTGAAAGAAAGAGGTAACTATAAAATGTGTTTATCCTCCTATGACTCCTCTGTATACTGCGTGGAATAACTGGAATATGTATAAAATTCTTTTAAATGTGAATTACTTAATTAAAATTTAAACAATATAAACTTTAAATAAATAAAAATTTCATTTACAATTTACAATTATAGTTGATAGCACACATATTATATTCAATCTTAAAATATCCTAAAAAGAAAGTCTGTGATTTCACTGTTGTTTCATAAGACATGAAAAAGCCGGGAAAACGTCAAATCATCAGAACATCACAATATCGAAATTAGAGTTGTGTGGGCTTCGAGTGAGATTGCATAAATAATGCACTATCGAAAGCATTGTCATTTCTATTTTGAGTGGAAGAATCTGTCCTAAAATCATTACGTAAGATTAGCGAAAAATCTGCCTAGATTTAGGAAACCTTTTGGCAGTCATTACTGGATACTTGCTAAATCAAAACTTCTATTTAAACTACAATGACGAGGAAAAGAAGAGACAGTGAAATATTGTGTCATTAAATATTTATTTGCTAAATCTTTCTATCAATGGTTCATTTGAGTAAGATTAACAACAGGATGGTTAGCGAATGATAATGTCCAATAAACGTTAGACATAAGGTGTCACAACTGGGAAGATGTTTGTACCAAAGTAAGATATGCAGCTGTCAACTAAACCTAACCTAGCATTCATCTGACTTGGTTTTTTAAAACGATATATGAGATTTATCATTATATCTAATCTTCTTACTACTTATAAATGTTTGAATTATGCAAGTATCCACACAAATTTCACCACAAATGAGCGGTAATGAAGTCAAATCACATTTACAATATTTGTGCAGATCGGTTCATAATTGATCATTGCTCCCACATAAGGCCCACTTTCGAAAATCACTTTAACAACCATAAATCTTTTAAAAATTTTGGTATCAAAATAAAATTCAAACAAATAAGTTTCATATATACAGAAATGATGGCACCTCATTTTATAAGGTCGAAACTCCCATACATGACCATCTCCGTAATTCACTTTAACCTCTATTAATCTTTTAAAAGTATTTATATCGAGATAAAGTATTTATAACACACATAATCAGCCTTATTATGAGTGTCGTTTTCTTTTTACGACAACGACTCGTTCGTAATAGATTAATAATAAAATTAAGTTTGTTTCATTAATATATTACGAAACATTTTCGAAAAAAATAAAAAACGCACCAAAATTCAAGTTGACAACAACAAATTACAAACTGTTCAGTGGATTTTTAAATATGGAAGGAAGCAATGAAGTCAAATCAAGGAGTTTAACGGAAAATAGGTTGTTAACACAGTTGTGGAAAAAAGTTTTTAAAAAAATCCACGAAAAAACACTTCAGTAAAAAAATTTACTTTTACTCTTTACAATCATTATTTTGAAAAACAGAAATCTTAACAAGATTTCAAGCTACTTTCGTTAAGTACGAGTATATATTATATAGAGATTTGCTCCTATTGAGTAGTTCATAAATTACATATTTATGATCGTCATATCAAAGTTATTTGGAAATAAATCTGCCATTTCAAAACGTATAGTTCGATTGCGCTAAAATTTGGCGTAAAATGGACGTTATCAAGCAGTATCAAGTTTAAGTTTAGGACCCAAACCAGGGTATAGCAATATTTTGGCATGTTTTTTAAAGACCCCAATTTTTAATTTTACAGTCCGTAAATATCAAAATCTTTAAAATCAAATGAAAAACTTAAAAGTGACGATTAAAATTCCGATCGATCCAGTCGTTTAGACATTTAGGCAGTTTTGTTTCCAAAAAATATCCATTCTGCCCACTGTGCTGCGTAATAACTAGCTGTCCATGTATTATCAATGTTACCTTAATCATAAATAATCTACGTACTATATTATTAAATAATATTAGATTTATTTACCCCCTTCATTTCACATGCCAACGGCGGCGTCTCTGTATATTATTTATTGTTTAATGTTTTCCGTTTACTGTTGAACAGTTTTCTCTTTATTATTCACTTTTTTGTTTTAGTGCTGTTGTTTGGTATTTACTTAAATCATAGTAGTATTTATTATTTTTATTATCATCGTCATTATTGCAATCATTTTGTTTGTACGAGTTTCCTGTATTATTCAAACTTTTTAAAATGTTTTATTTTTTTGTTAGACACACAACTCGGCAATCAGTAACGTATAAGCGAATGCAACAGTATGCAGTTACGTTGGCAACATAGACACGTTTAGTAGGATAGTCCACATATATGAAGATTCCAAATGGATAAATTTTTTTAAAAACATGTCATAAGAAATATTATTAATTCCAAAAATCAATTTCTCAATAATGGTGAGTTAAATAGATGATATTAACAAGTAGATCTTGGGCAACAAACATTACTGATGACGCCCTTAGCAGGACAGAGAATGTATTCCCATGTGCCAATTGTCTAAAAATATTACTTTACAATAGTATTCTTTGAATTATTAAATTAATGAACTCAAGCCAATATAAAATTTGATCTAATATTTATTTGGCATTATCTAATAGAAAGTTCTGAACAGTTAAACCATACCAATTATTTTGTGTGTTTTTGCACAAACTAAAGTTTATTGAAAAAATGGTAAGTTTTGTAGTTTGTTGAAATATACAAAAGTTGTCTGTCATCAAAATTTGTTGGCCATCCTAATGTATATTCCGTCTACATACACATATTTATTGTGGCCTAACATACATACATAGATACTACATATTGCTTGTATTTGAATGGAAGCCAATGAATGATATTGTTGTTTGCAGTTTTTTCAACAGTTGTTTTTTTATTTTGTATGTCTTTGTGATTTGTGTTTGCAAGTGTGTGTTTATGTACTTTTACCAGTAAAAGTTGTTGCAGCCGTTAAGCTTTAGTACAAATTTTCTGTTTTGCACTTTTTTTTCTTGTTATGTTTTTTAGAGTTTTAAAATAAATGTATGTATTTATCCTCTGACCCTCGTTGTCCTGACTATAACTATTTTTTTAGTTGGTAAAACAAAAAATCATACATACATGTGGTGCCTACATATATGCATACAGTGGGCTTAGTGTGAATGTGTTTGATTTTGTTTATTATCTTGCATTTAATATCTTTTATTTTTTGTTTTTGTATTTCATTGTATGTAAAGCTTTTATTATGTTAAAGCATCATTGCTTTAACAACATTTGTTAACAACAAAATACATTATATACAAACAAACACAGTTTTTTGTATGTCAGGAAAGGAAACTACTCATATGCAGACACACACACTCATTGTTAAATATTGTTGCATATCGGAGTGCAAAAAATAACTTGCCAAACACACGCATACAGGGCGGCAAATATTAGTGGTTTCAATGTTGATCCGTCAGTCAAGAAATCATTAAAATTCTGTGATTTCATGAACTGAGCATAAACCGTATTCTAAGTCCCCCATATGGAGAACACTGATGATTTCAATGATAATCGTTAATTTGTAACACGAATTAACAGACTTTATATAAATATCAAAGAATGCAATGAATACAACTCATCCCCGTATACGTTCTTATCAACAAATGTATATCAGATAGACTAAAGGCACGGTCACAATAAACTAACAAATAAAATAAAATATATTTGAACTCGTTTATTTATTTAAAAAAAAACTTCATTTATTTAGGACAAATTACAACAAATATTTAGTTTTAATTTATTTGATGCTGTTTGATCTTTTTTGAGTAAATATTTGCCAAATGTGACCGTACCTTAAGAGATAAAATGCCGTACAAAAAAGACCACGTGGCTTAAAAAATTGCAAACTACGTCATGCAAATTAATGTAGGCAGAAGGATTCAAGATGAGCAATTCGCGATATTGGTCAAATCTCAGCAGTAAGAAGATCAAACCTGCATAATCGATAAAAAAAAAATGTTTATACATGTTTGCCAGAGAGCACATAAATTCCACAGTAGATGACAGGAAACGTATAATCCGGTCAAACGATTGCAAATTGCATTTTAATAAAACTTAATAATTTAAGAATACAAAGACACCATGTTACGATGCTGCACCTCGGACCACTGCAAAGAATTGAAGGAATAATGAGGAAAGAAGACTATCTGCGTATTTTTCAAATTCATCTTTCCGATTTTCTACAGCATTTACCATGTGGATGAAATTATTTTTCAGCAAGATGGCGGTCCATTATTTCACCTAGCCCCTATACAAATTTCCTCCTGATCGGTCCATAATTTATCATAGCTCCCTAATAAGCCATAGCTCCCATATAAGCCACACATCCCAAAATCACTTTAACGACCATAAATATCTTGAAAATTTTGGTATACAAACAACAATAAGTTTCACATATACAGAAATCATGACACCTAACGGTCAGTTCATAATTACGTAAAACTCCCATATCCATTTCAAACCATGAATCAAATAATAAAGATTACGCATTGCGCATTGCGCAGGTCCGTCCTATTTTACAAAAACTGTGATAGTAAAATTAAAAGAAAAATTTCTTCTTGTGACGTCACAAGTCAAAAATATTTTTATGTTTGCTTTACTTCTATATAAATTCTAATGCAAATGAAAGTTTTAAAGTGAAATTTGCAGTTTTTAATTGTGGAAATATTAAAAAAATACCATAAATTTAATTTTTTTTTGATTTCCAAAAGAAAATAAATTAAAAAAACAATGGGCACAATTTTGCCAACTTGATGAAAAAAAAATTAAAAGTGTCTCATAGAGTTTGTATCATGGTGGAACTATACAAGGTGAGTGCAAATTGGCAACAAATACAACAAAATACAGAAACAATAGACATTTTGTTTGTGTAAAATAATGTGCTACTGTCAAAAACACTTGAAAAAGTTTTACTTTTGACATAAGTAAAATGTAAACAAAGTCAGTCAGCTGTGCTACTACAATCACCTTGTATAGTTACAATAGTTTGTATTGAACACTTTAAGGCAGATGATATAAAGGAAGATATGAAATTAGAAATGGCTAACTGAAACGTTTTGCGCTTAAGTATGCCTACTGACGAATTTGTGTGTCAAAATAAAAATCTGGAAGCTGTATTCAAATCTTTGAATGGTGAAAATCTCTTAAATTGCAACGAGTATTTAAAAAAGCATATAAATGAATCAACAAAACTTTTATTCTATCAAGAATGTTTTTGCAAATAAAAAAACTAAGTCTACTTTAATTTTTTATGAATAAGGGCAAAAGACTGTAAGTATTTTATTTTGAATCAAAATTTTTACGAAAAATTTTTTAAAATTGTTATATTTTATATTTTACATGTTAATTATACGAAAAAAAAAATAACCTGTGACGTCATGTGCAGAGAGAGGCAATTTTGTTTACATTCTTTACGCAATCTTTATTATTTGATTCATGCTTTCAGATTGTGATGCATCGATTGTGCCGGTGGGTTTCGGTTTCAATATATTTGCTTCTGTTGGCCCAATTTTTTTTTTTTTTTTTTATAGCCTTTATTTATTTATTGAATCTTCATATAATGAAATGACAATAAGTATTCAAATCTTAATACTAAAAAGAAAATAATAAGCCCAGCCAGTGCTAGACAAAAATTTTATGATACTAAAAAAATTTCACATCAACTGATCCAGTCATCTATTTTGCGCTTGAGTTAAAGCAAGGGTATCCCTCCTTCTCAACCGATTATGACCACTAAAGTTAAGGATGTCTCGTGCAAGTGGGTTTGGGTGGTGTTCAAGTTTGCTGACATACTTTGACGCGTGTTTTGTAAATTCAACTTTTACTGATGGCACGCATAGATCTTTGTGAATTCGAGAATTTTTAACATACCATGGAGCTGCAGTAATTATACGTAGAATTTTATTTTGACCCCTTTGAATTTTTTCAATGTTTGATGCTGAGGCAGTACCCCATAATTGAATTCCATAGCACCAGATTGGCTTTAGAATTGCATTGTACAACAATAGTTTGCAGTCCAACTTTAGTGAAGAATTTCTGCCAATTAGCCAATTAAGTTGCACTGCTTTTAATCTCATCTGTGTAAGTTTCGCTTCAATATGAGACTTCCAAGTTAAACGGCGGTCGAGGTGAATGCCGAGGTATTTGACTTCATTATGTTGAGGAATAATTTGATTATTTATTTTGATGAACGAGCAAGTTTCTTTTCGCAATGTGAAAGTGATATGAATACATTTCTGTTCATTAACCCTGATTTTCCAAAGCTCTAGCCAATTCTCTAGTTTATAAACATAATTCTGCAAATTCTGTGATGCTACTTGGTGGTCCTTGTGAACGCTGATAAAGGCTGTATCGTCTGCGAAAGTTGACGTGTGGATTTTGGGGTCTGACGGCATGTCGGAGGCATAAATCAAATATAAAGTAGGACCCAGTATGCTACCCTGTGGCACACCTGTTTCAATTGGCTGAGCGGGGCTTAAAAAATTGCCTTCTTTGATTTTAAATTTGCGACCGTATAAATAGCTTTCCATAAGTTTATGGGTGTTAGCAGGCAGAGTTAATTTTATTTTGTGCATTAAACCGTCATGCCAAACTTTGTCGAACGCTTGGGACACATCAATGAAAAGGGCGGAGCAGTATTTTTTGTCTTCAAACGACCCTCTTATCACATTTACCAATCTGTGTGTTTGTTCGATGGTGCTGTGTTTAGCTCTGAAGTCGAATTGATGATTAGGAATGCATTCAGTGTCGTTCAGAATTGGAATCAACTTAGTCATTAACAATTTTTCGAACAGTTTAGAAATTGTCGGCAATAGGCTTATTGGCCTATATGCCTCTACTTTGGTGTGATCCTTCCCTGACTTAGGAATCATAGTGATCATAGACACCTTCCAATCTGCAGGATAGTATTCTAGGCGTAAAATAGCGTTGAAGATAAAGAGGATAATTCTTCTAGCTACACGAGGTAACTCCACAAGCATTTTATTGCTGATTTTATCCATACCTGGAGCCTTTCTAAGGTTCAGAGTACCAATAGCGCTTTGGACATCACCAAAGTTTAGTCTTAGAGGTACAGGAGGTCTAATAACGAGTGGTGGCAAATCAGATACGTTATTTGAGTTGTTTTTAGTAAACACATTTCTTAAATGGTTAACAAATAATGTCCCTTTCTCGGAATCATTTCTAGCCCAGTCACCAGTCGGATTTCGCAAAGGAGGTTTTCCTCTCACTGGTCTTTTTAAACCTCTTGCCGCCCTCCATAACGAGTAGTCAGATTGTGGGGTACTATCAAGACCCTCCAAGTAGGATGTAAGTGAAGCCGTTCTTTGGGTTTCTAAGAAATGTCTTAGTATATCTCTGCATACCCGTAGCCTAGCTTTCAGTTCAGGAGACCTGTGAAGTTGCCACTCTCTTCTCAGATAAATAAGTTCTGTTTGTCCTATTTCTACATTCAACGTGATAAGTGGAAGCGTGATGCACAGCTCGTCGAAGGTCCTCGGTAAAGTTGCCAATCGACTCATCGATATCGTCGGTAGTTCTCAACACAATATTTTCCGTGCAATGAGAACTTAAATACTTTTTGTATTTTATCCAGCTTACTCGGGTCTTAGTCATGTTTCTAAATGGAGAGCCACACACTTGAGGGAAATGCATTGAAATGATAGTAGGAGAGTGATCTGAGGACAAGTCTAATGAAGGATCCACTTGCATCCATTCTACAGGGATATTTTTCACTACTCCAAAGTCAATAACATCGGGAATCTTCCGTCGGTCCGTCGGCCAGTAGGTGGGATGTCCGCTTGAGAGTACATCTAAGCCCATTTGAGCAATGGTGTTGAAGAGTACGCGACCCTTTGGGGTTACCAGACGTGAACCCCAAAATGTGTGTTTGGCGTTAAAGTCGCCAGCAACTAAAAATCTAGCTCCAAGGGAATTAAAGAAGTTATGGTATTGGTGTTGGCCCAATTTGAAATGGCATTACGCTGATTGTTTTTTATATTTGCTTCTCACATTTCTCTTCTGTTTGATTTAACGTTACTTAAATTATTGAATTCTTCAGTCACATTTCAGTTTTAGCAAAATGAGCCGTGTAAGTAAGTAAGTGTCTTTAATTACAAAAGTATTAATCGTTTATAAAAAAAGTGATAAATTTTAATATTTCAAACTAATTGAAATCGTTTCATGCAATAAAAATGTATTTCAGTTAAAACTGTTAATAAAAAATCGACCAAAATGCATCAAGTGTGCGTGTCCTGAAAATCCTTGAAGTTTTAAAAATAATAAAAACTAATCATTTCAAATTTTCATACGCTATAAAGATCACATATTCCAAAAATTATAAAAAAAACTCTGGTAGTTTTGCGCACGTCTGAAAGGTATATAAGACTCCCTTCGAAAATCACTTTAACACGTATAAATCTTAATGTGTTTATATCGTGATAAAATTGAACAGAAAAATATTAATATGCACAGAAGTCATGCCACTGGATATTTAATTGATTGGACCATAATAGGCCATTTAGCGCTCATTCTTGAAAAACTATTTTTACACATATACTGGGTGTAGAATATTATATGGTCGGGCTTGGCAGACTATTCCTTATTACTTGTTTTAATTCGTCTTTTTTCTGGTATGAATTATTCTTTGTTTCTCTAACGTTGCAAACAAAATTCAATATAAAAAACTATTAAAACAAACATGGAGACAAAATATTATTATTTTTACCACTTTTTAGTCTTTTTTTTTTTGTTTTTGTTTAAATTTTTACCACTGTTTTTGTTATTATTCTGCCATATAGAATAAATACAACGGCCGCTTTTATTTAAATAACTACTTGTGTTTTACTAGTATATACATACACATGTAAATATGTATATGTATGTATGTGTAGTTGTACGTTTATATGTATTTTTGTTTGTATGTGTTTAAATTTTTAATTCTTTCTTTTTTCACAATTTATTTATGTGAAATATGCACATAGTCAATTTTACTTATATTCATTTAAATTATAAAAAAAAGAAATTTTTAAATAAAACTAAAAAAAGACTCAATGAAATATTTTTCTATTTTATTGAAATATTTGTTAAGCCGCTTGTTTTATTAAGTCTATAGAGTATTTGTATTTATACGCCACCCTAATACTACAAATATAAAGAATAACTTCATATAATAAACTAATGCTACAAAACTAATAACATTTAAAACTCTCATTGTAACTCTTTAACTGTAATTATCATACAATCAATTTTGAATAAAGATAAATGAATTTGTTTAGTTAGTATGCATCTGCAGCTACTCGTGTTTGATTCATTCTCACGACATTACATATTGGCGACGAGGATCAAAAATAAAAATTATTGTTAATAAATTTGTATATACATATTTATAAATAAATAAATAAAAAAAAAAAAAAAAAAAAAAAAAAAAAAAAAAAAAAAAAAGAATGCCTCCAAAAATGGAGACACAACAAAATATTGCTCCAGTGACTGTGTTTCAAACATCCAACATACAAGAATTCAATTCAAGTTTGGAATCATGGAATGTATGGAAGGAAAGATTAGAAATTCATTTTTGTGAAATTAACTGCATTGATGAAAACGTGAGAAAATCTATTTTGTTAAAATCAATTGGAGCTGTTCCCTACCAAGTTTTACATAGTTTGTGCAGTCCATCTTCTCCTGTGTCAAAATCATTCGATGAATTGTGCGAAATTCTAGACTCCCACTTTACACCACCAACAATTGTTTTTAGTGAGCGAAAAAAATTTCATGATTCAACAAAGCGGGAAGGTGAAAATGTTGCAGAATGGTACGCCCGAGTGAAAACATTGGCACTTAATTGCAAGTTTGGAAATAGTTTGGAAGCATTTGTTCTAAATCAATTTGTAATGGGTTTGCCAATTCATATTTTTGAAAGAATTTGTGAAGAAGATGAAAAACTTACACTCCAAAGTGCACTAAAAAAGGCGATGATTATAGAGACGAAGAGCTTGACTAAAGAGGTGAAGGAGGAAACAACAGTTAATTTTGTCAAAAGGCAAAAAAATTTTCAAAAAAACAAAGAAGCCAAAAGAAGTAATGGTGATAACGTTGACAGAGCTGGTAGCAGAGGCAGTTGTGGTAGCAGCGGCAGCAGAAATAATGGAAGAGTTGACAGGGGCAGTTGTGAAAAAAATTCTTCATGCTCTCATTGCGGTTGGAGAAATCATAATTCTCAATCTTGTAAATACAAGAACAGCAAATGCCATTCGTGTGGTAGAATTGGCCATCTGTCATCAGTATGTCGTGACAAGAAAAGAAGTGTTAATTATGTATCTAATGATAATCATGATAACGATCATAATAAAGATTTATTTAATTATTCTATTTTTAGTGTGTCTGAGGGAAATTCTAGTGATGTGTATTCTCTACCTGTCATCATAGATGGAATCAAACTTAATGCTGTTTGCGATACAGGTGCTCCGTGTACGCTGTTGCCTATTTCATTTTATGAAGAACATAACATCATGAAGAAATTTCGATCTTGTACGGTTCCGTACGTTGATTACAGTGGTGATAAATTGAAACTGATCGGTGAATATGATGCAACGGTAACTTTTGAAGGTATCACAAAATCTGTTGTTGTTGTTGTTGTGGATACTTCAAATCCACCTTTACTTGGTCGGTCGTTTTTACGTTCATTTAATTTTGAGCTCATGCAAATAAACAATATTAATCAAACCAATTCGTACGCTGCAATAGTAGAACAACTAAAAAGTGAGTTTAGCGAAGTTTTTGAGGATAAATTGGGTGAGTTTAACATCAATAAGGTTTCTTTAAAAGTCAGTGAAGGTGTTACACCTATATTTTGCAAGCCAAGGCCATTGCCACTTGCATGGAAGGACAGAATTGAGAAACAATTACGCGATTTAATCGAAGCAGATGTTTTGGAACCTGTTGATAATTCGGATTGGGGTACTCCGCTAGTGCCAGTTTTAAAGAATAATGGTGACATAAGAATTTGTGGCGATTTTAAAGTAACTATAAATAGATTTTTAATAGATTATAAATACCCTTTACCAAGGATTGATGAAATATTTGCGTCGTTAGGTGGAGGAGAAGTTTTTACCAAGCTCGACTTATCCAATGCGTACAATCAACTCGTTCTGGATGAAGAATCGCAACTACTTTGTGCTTTAAGTACCCACATCGGGACATTAAAAGTGAAACGCTTACCGTTTGGGGTTAAAACAGCTGCTGCTATATTCCAGAAAACAATGGAGAATGTCTTAAGAGGAATTCCAAATGTAGTCGTGTATCAAGACGACATCACCGTCACAGGTAAAAACGTGCAGGAACACATCAAAACGTTAAGAATGGTACTAAATAAATTGCAATCTGCTGGATTAAAATTAAACATAAAGAAATCAGTTTTCTTTCAACAGAAAATTTCATATCTTGGTTTTGATATTGATAAAAATGGATTAAGTAAGAATAACGATAGAGTATCCAGTATAATTTCTGCGCCCGTTCCAAATGATATATCGGAATTAAGAGCTTTTGTTGGTATGGCGAATTATTACTCAAAATTTATCAATAAATTTTCAAATATCATGTCTCCACTATACCGTTTATTAAGCAAAGATGTACCTTTTATATGGTCGAAAGATTGTCAAGCGGCATATGATACAATTAAAGATGCAGTAATTTCGGACCAAGTCTTGGTTCACTTTAACCCGCAATTACCACTGGTGTTAACCACCGATGCTTCTAACAGCGCCGTGGGAGGGATTTTATCGCACATATTTTCCGACGGTAAAAGGCCGATAGCCTTTATATCTAGGGCACTGTCCACATCTGAAAAAAACTACAGTACTCTGGAAAAAGAAGCGTTAGCGATTGTGTTTTGTGTCACAAAACTTAAGCAGTATCTACTGGGAAATAATTTTATATTGAGAACTGACCATCGCCCGTTACTTACAATATTTGGTAGCAACAAAGGTTTACCAAGCATGGCTTCGGCTCGCATGCAGCGTTGGGCAGTCATATTATCCGGTTTTGAGTATTCTATTGAATTCATTAAAGGAAGCCTAAACGAAGCTGATAGCATATCTAGAATGCCACAATGTAAATTTGGTAATGAAATTACAGAAAACTCATACATAAATTTCATTGAAAATGAAAATCAATTCAATTTGAGCTTCAAAAATATCGCATCTGAGACTAGACGAGATCCAATTTTATCTAAAGTTGCAGAATGTATTTTAAGTGGAACGTTATACAATTTGAAAGATGAACGTTTTGCGCCGTATCGTGAAAAGTATACCCAACTCACTGTTGAATATGGCTGCATATTATGGGGGTTCAGAACAGTAATACCCGAAAAATTCAAAACTAAAATACTGAATGAATTACATTCTTCACATTTAGGCATAGTTAAAACTAAAGCTCTTGCCAGATCGTATATATGGTGGCATGGACTTGACAAGGATATAGAAAATTTAATTAAAAATTGTATGTCATGTCAAAAATTGCAGTCTAGTCCTGAAAGAAGCACTTTAATACCATGGACACCAACTGGATCGGTTTGGAGTAGAATCCATATCGACTTTGCTGGTCCAATTAAAAACTTTTATTTTCTAATTGTCATCGACTCCTTCTCAAAATTTGTTGAAATTTTTAAAACCAAAGAGATGACAACAAACTTTGTAATTGGAAGATTGAGAGAAATGTTTTCACGTTATGGATTGGTGGATACACTGGTAAGCGACAACGGTCGTCAATTTACTTCAAGTGAATTTCAAAATTTTTTATCCTTAAATGGAATCAGCCATATTTTAACAGCACCTGGCCATCCTTCCACCAATGGTCAAGCCGAAAATTTTGTCAAGACATTCAAGAAGTCTATTTTAGCAAATTTAGATCAAAACAAGGAAGCCAGTTTGGATCAAATATTGTGTAGATTTTTGATGGATTATCGCAATATGACCCACTGTAGTACAGGAGAATCTCCAGCAAAAATATTCTTTGGCAGACTACTTAAAACTCGTTTCAGTAACCTTAAGCCACCAACTACACAAGAAAGTATTGTCCGTTCTCAACACAACAACGTTATGAACCACAAGGGAAATCGTAATGAAATTTTCAAACAGGGTCAAAACGTTATGGTGCGTGATTATCGAAATCCAAATAAACCTACTTGGACTCATGCAATTATTAAGAAACAACTTGGACCTCAATCATATTCCTGCATTTTGTCGCATAACAATTATGTGATTAAACGTCACCTTGACCAGATCAGAAATCAATCTACTGTACAACAACAACCCGACGAAACAAATGTACAAACATTACCAAACAACAAAACCACCTCACCAGTAGAGCAAGACGAGCAGTCACAGGTAGATGTTTTACGTACTAGAAGGGAACTCAGGCCACGAGAAGGAGGTAGAGTAGTAAAAAAATCAAACTCGAATTTAAATTTATCAGATTTAGAGATTGATTAATATTTTTATAACTTAAATATATTTTTTTTTTGAATTTTCTTTTAAAACTTATTTTATATTGTAGCAACAGCTTTAGTAGGAGCATATAGAGTATTTGTATTTATACGCCACCCTAATACTACAAATATAAAGAATAACTTCATATAATAAACTAATGCTACAAAACTAATAACATTTAAGACTCTCATTGTAACTCTTTAACTGTAATTATCATACAATCAATTTTGAATAAAGATAAATGAATTTGTTTAGTTAGTATGCATCTGCAGCTACTCGTGTTTGATTCATTCTCACGACATTACAAAGTCGTTTTTTGTTTGTTGCTATTGCTGTTGCTGTTCTTGTTGCATTTTTAAAATATTAGTAGCTGTTGTTTATTCTGTAGTTATTTTTGTTATTGTTGTTGATGTCACAAAAATCAATATAAATTTTATTGTTTATAGAGCTTGAGGGGTCGAATAATAAATTTAAATCTGTATCAATAAAAATGATGTTTGTTTGTGTTTTGGCTGCTGTATCCAAAATATTTAATGTAATTGCATTTCAACGTTTAGGGGAATTAAAAATATATATGTATATATGTATTGGTGTGTTTATGTGATTTTTTTTTAGTTTTGATGAAATTTAAAATTGCTACATATAAGGATTTGAAACCAATGGTTGCAAAGCATTGTTCACATAAAATTTGGCCTTATTACAGTAGATTTTGTTTAACAATTTGATTTTTAAACAGCCGAAATATATATTTGCAGGAGTACTGATTAATGGTAAATCAAAATAATGAGTTTTTTAATGAGAACGTTGTTTTTCAAAACAAAGAATGTATTTGAAAATCATTGAAATGTTTATTGTATAGCAAAGAATTAGGATTGAAAACTCTAAATATAAAAAATTGTAACAGAAATTGTAGAAATTATTAACTGCCGTATTTATAAAAAATAAAGTAGACTTAAGACTTTTGTATGAAAATTTTGTCTTAAAGCACACTTTAAGCCTACTTTATTTTTTATAAATACGGTAGTGTCTTTAAAAAAAACGACAAAACAAGCATATGTACTTTTTAGTGCAAGGTATGAGAAATGAAAAATGAACTAATGTTGACTGATATTTCAAGAATTCCTGAAGGAATATTATACATTCCACAGTCATCTGCAAATGTGGAAAGGATATTTTCGTCTTAAAATACAATAAAACCCAAAGGTCCTTTTGTATTGAAAGAGACAGACTGTTTGTTTCGACTGTCTCCAATCTAATCCAAACAAATGAGATGCTAAAGTCATCTAATTCGTGCTGCTGCAATTTATAAATGAGTAAGAAATTGTTGGCAAGAATCATGTCATAAATAATTCTTTTATATTCAGTTCTCAATAACTAATATATACCTATTGTAATTAAAACATTAATATTAGTTGTTAAATTTATCTACATATATGTAAGTACTTAGTATGAATGAATTATAATCTGCTTTTTTATTAATTTTGAAGTTTTTTACACACCTCTATACGTACATATGAATTGTTATGTACGTTTTTAGTTAAGTTTTTTTAAAAAATATTTTAAAGAAATAAGAAAACAATTTAGATCAATTGTTCTGAAAAAAGTAAACTTTTTCTTGAAATTAATTACAACTTGTAAAATCTTATTTTGCATCCCTGCTGCAGATAGATCATTATGTTGGGCAACAGTTAATGAGAACCATCAAAACATATCACGGATTTAAATATTTATAAATGAGTATATATTTGTTTATAACATAAATATTAAAAAAATTATACGACTGTTGCAGAGAAAACAGACGTGAAATTATATGAACGCGTTACAGACCACCGGTAATTTTTACCGGTTATATAAAATATGTAAAATTTTTGTAAAACAATTAAAAAATGAGTTTAATATCTGTTATATATTTCTTGTATATCAAGATCTAGAAAAAGTTGTAAAACTATTTACTTTAATAAAAGAGCACAAGTTTTTTTAAAAGCAAAATATATTCTGTTACCTTTTTTAGTATTTTTTTTTAAGGTTGAAAAAAACGACAATAAAAAAATATTTACACAAAACACAAATTCATTTTATTACAGAAACTCAAAATATAATATATTCAGATACAAAATATTAAAACAAAAAAGAATAATATGCATTTGAAAAAAAACCTGCAAGATGTAAATTTGGTCAAAAAATCAGATCGCACATTCCTTACAAATTCTTTCGGTACATTTTGAAAAAAATTGTTCCGGACTACACAAATTAAAAAATATATTTACGGCAAAACAGACCGCAGGTAATTTTTACCGGTTGCTAAATTTAAATAGTGGTAAATTAAACAAATCGTACTGCACAAAACTGACACTTCAGCAAACAAAGTTACGCTGCACATTAAAAAGGTACATAACCGTATAAATATATTACTAACAGGGATCCCCCGAAATTGAAAAATTGTAACTGTTTACCAGTACAAAAAAAAAAATACCGGTCGTCTGCAGTTAAAGGCTAAATAATTATTCCCTAGTTAACCGTAAAAGTACATTCAGGCATGAATAATGTTTGCAGTGGGTCATGTTGATTATCTTGTTTGGTACATTATTAAAAAACTTATTTTATTGGTGCTCATTATTATAAAACTTATTTCTGTTCAACTAAAAACTCCCAAAAAATCTATAAATATTGTCATATTTTGTACAAACTCTTGCAACAGTTATATATATCATTCAAGAAACTCCCACAATTAACAGCAACAAAAACCTACAGATCTAACTGATATGTGTTCTCTAGCAATTGAAAATTAAAAATAAAACACAACAAAAAAATTAAAAGCTTTAATGACAGCAAAGAGGATAAACACAAAGTTACATAAATAAAGCTAAAATGAAGACATTTAATAAAATTAAGACTGAAAAAATAAAAACATGAAAGGGCAATGAAACTAATACATTAACATACTACACCTATAGTTACACACAACCTCACAAACACATACAGACAATATAAAAGCACGTCAGACAACACATTCAAATATATAATAGAGAAAAGAAATCCAGGTCTTCATCAGGATTAACCAGTGGAAGGAAAATGACGATTAAATAGATTGTTGGTAAGGAAAAAAACAGCTCTCAGAAACTCCAAACTCTCAGACAAACACCAAAGTATATAAGAATTTCAAGTTGTGTTTTTTTTTTGTCATTTTATAAATAAAACAAATTACAATGAGTAATAAAAGGTATGTAGTGCACAATTCTAATATACACAGAAAAAATGATTGCCCGACAAATTTTAATTAAACTTTTAATTGAGTCTTAATTGATTTTTCATTAAACTTTTAATCATATCAATTAAATTGTTTTTCAATTAAATAATATAATATGTTTTTTAATTAAAACTACTTTTAATTAAATTTGTACAAAATATTTTAATTGATACTACAAATTCCTTCATCGGTCCACTTTCAATTAAATGTTTATTTAAATATACGAATATTTTAATTGATAATCCATTTCAATTTTTTCTGTGTACAGAATTTAATTCCGTTCGGAAGTGGAATTAATTCCGTTTTTTGCTTCTATAGAAAAAGCAAAACGAACAATTTTTTCAGAATGAAACCTAGAAATGCTTAAAATTACAATTAAAAGTGGTTTCATTCTGAAAAAATGTTTCGTTTTGCTTTTTCTATAGAAGCAAAAAATGGAATTAATTCCACTTCCGAGCGGAACTAAATTCTGTGACATGTGTTATAAAAATACATGATATAATAATGTGTGTCAATTTTATGATATTGTAAATAAATACCAATTGTGGAATTGAAAACTTTGGAGGGATGAGAGCCAATACACTTATTGGGTAAAACACATGAGTGACCTATCTGGCATTAACCAACATACTCCAGAGAAGTTTTATACTCAGACAAACTAGATAGTTTGGAACTGCATTTATATGAAAATAATACATAATTGGAAAAGTGTCCCGTGTACTAGTATAACATAATATGATCGATGATTAATGAAAGCAAGTGCACAGCCTCAATAAACCTCGAAATGGGAAATATATGCCGTTGATTTACCATCCAATTAGTTCGAGTGTATTTTAAGACATTGCGTAGACATTTGCGGGCAATATTAAACCAGCACAAGAACAAAAATACTTTAACTCAGTAAATGTTGCATTTTCCACAGCATTGTTTACATTGCGGTGAAAATTTACGCGATTTGTGCTCGAAAAGAATCAAGTTTCTTTTCAGCTTTTAAACAACAAAACCTCTGCTATATTCTTTTTTTATTTTCTTTAACATTTCTTTCTTGTATTCGTTTGTTTTCTTGGCGTTTAAAGTAGAAAAAATCCAATTTAGTTTCGAAGTAAAATATTTGAGTTTTACTTAAAATTTACTGCATATTATAAGGAAAACAATTCCAAATTGTTTAAAATAGAAACAAAGAAATAGAAAACATTGAAAATCATGTTTGAAAATACGAAACATTCGAGTGTAACTGAACACATGTTCGTGCTATTGTAAGTGGAAAATAGAGAGAAAAAAGTAGATTTCTTTTTTTTATTTTGGAAACTAAATTTTCAATTACATTCGTATCATGCATGCATTTGTGTAAATATGGAGAAGCATATATCAGGGCTGTAATGCAGCAGGGGGTTAATAAGAGTTACAAAAGGCCTTTAAATTTGATAGATTTGTGTGGGATAAGAACTAGAAAACTATTTGGCTTCCGAGTTCAGACTTTAATATATTTAAGAATTTCTTAGCAAAATCGGGACTTTGCTAGCAATTCAATTGGTATTTTTCAGTTATTTGATTAAAATGTTGGAGCCTATAACAAATTATAGAAAAGCTGCAGGCCTACAGCTACAAATACAAAGTATTCCTGCATAATTTTATATGAAATTTTTTTAATAGAAACTGTTGAGGAAATCTTTAGTGGCATGAACATAAAAATACAAATTACACCATAAAAAAACTTTCGAAAATAAACTCAAAAATACGAAAACGATAGACAAACAACACACATTTTCACATTTTCTTTACAATTCATTTGCTTTAAGTAACAAACACTGTTACACAGCCACACACACTCACACAAATATGAACACATAAACAATACAGTTCATTGCAACTAAAAAAGAAAAATAATAAAAACAAACAACGCTAAACTAGAGTGCTGTCGTTCAAATCTGTCACAAGACAAATTTCTATTGAGAATTGCAGTGATTGGTTTCATTGAACATTGTAAAGCATAAACGAATTGTACTCGTACCAGTTGCTATTGATGCTGTTCCTTTATTTCTAGCTGCATACATTATTTGCTGCCAACCATTGTTGAATCCACATGCAGCATGCATTTATACGATATGAATGATATTCATACATATGTTGTTCTATCAACTTACTAACAGTTTGTTTGTAATGAGTATGCTGATGTTCATATACTTACATACATATAAGTATATCATGTATTTTATATGATTTCACAATAAGTACAAATATCTCCAATTGCAGCAGTAGTTGACAAACAAAAGTTCAACTCAATTTCCATATATCACTTGTCAATGTCAAAGCTTATACACATGCTAAAATTCAGTGAAGTTGCTGCACTCAAAGCCATTGTTGTTATTGTTATTTAACTTTGTTGCTTTGTTTTATACATTATATATAAAATATGTTGAATAAGAAGAGTTGCATTGATGTTATCCATATGTATCATTTTGTATTTTATTACGATTACAATGTTCACACACTTGTTAGCATATGTAAAGTATTCTTATGCATGAAAGTCGTTAAATTGTTTTATTTTTTTAAGCTCTTAAATGAAGGAACACAAATAAATTTGCTGTTTCTAAAAAATAACATACTTGAGTAGAGTAGTAAATTGAAAATAAAATTAAATGTATTGTCATTAAATGAAAAATCATAGGAAGAAAGTGTAATCTAATACTACATATAAACACTTCTATGGAAATATTAATAAATAACTGAATAACTTCATATGAAAGGAGGTGCGAGTTGGACATCCTAGGAGCCAACTAACAAGCAATGCAAATGATGATACTGGATGAAGTCTAGTAAAGTTATGGATATTATTACAGTCAAGCATCCAATAAGTTTACAAAGTCTGGTAATTACATATGGAAGAAGGGTCAAGTCTGACATGCACAACCCGTTTGTATTACCCAGCTCCAGCTGAAAAGTGTTGCGAACTAGATGAAGTGTAGAAGCTAGTGACAAGAGTACTACATTCAAACTATCATATTAGTTTTTACAGACTGGTACCCGATGTTTCAGTTACATCGTTCAGTATATGTATATAAAATAAAGAAAATTATCAACGCTCAGTGAATGCAAATAAGATAAACAAATCGCGTAAACAAATGTTTAGAATTGGAGCAATAATTTTATTACAGTAGGAAGAAAATACGCATCAACGAACTGTTCGCCAGCGATTGCGCGATTTATTTGACCACTTGAAGCTACCTAATGGCTTGTGACTAATGCTTGGTTTTCACTATGTCATTTTTGTTGTCAAATTGTCCAAATTGTTGGCAATTGTATGAAAACGGGTTATCATATCATGATTTTCATGATTGCAATCATGGTTGCAAACATAGATGACGCCATATGGCAACCCGTTTTCATACAATTGCTAACAATTTGACAACAAAAATGAAATAGTGAAAACATAGCGAAAACGCGGCCTAATTTAAAATATTTCGAGTAAAAATTTTTCACGATAAGGGAAATTTTGTTTGAATTTTTCACAAACATCATTTACAAGAGAATTGTTAAAAAAGAATGGAAAAAATTTCATGTGAAATATTTTTCACGATAGGTTTGACTAATTCTAAGATATTTAGACTAACGTGATGTTACATAGACGTCCTAGGCTTGCACGTTTTTCTTTACGCTGTTACATAGGACTTAAGTAACATAAATGTCCGTAATAAATAAGAACTTTAAGCATGCTATAAAAATCCTTGAGCGACATTTAGTAAGCTGAGGTTTGATTTAGGAACAAGGGTAGCAAATGGTAGCAAATTCTTATCCATAAGTTCTGGAACTCAAAATCCAAAGCCATATTGGAATTGTCTAGGACTAGTGCGTAGTACACCCGTGATCCCGCTGCAAGCAGATCTCTGAAGAAAATGATATAGCATACATTTAATTTATAATAAATGAAATGTTCTTCCACTATTGTTTAACAGGTATCATAACTAATGTCAGTTTTCGAAATCAAGATCAATATGTGAGTTCAGTTACTAGTCATTTATTGTCAATAACATTATTATCCCAGCAAAAACTTGAATTTTATTCTTAATATTAATGACTTCCAGAATGCATTATTTTGTAGTTTTATTCGAGACTTTTTGTATTACTTATTATATATTAAAGAATTACTTTATATGTATATATCTTAAAGAGGTCATATTTATAAAATCAAAAACATTACTTCAAATTAATAGATTTAAAATCATTATTTATTATTATCATTTTGCAATAAGTTTTCTTAGTATTTGTTAAGTTTTTTATTTATTCTATAATATTTTATTGTAATCAGTCTACAACTACATATTTTTAATACATTTAAGTATAAAAATAGTTATTAATTTTTTGGTTAAAAGTGGCAAAATTATAACGGATTACATTTGGGACATTGCGAAAAAAAATAAGTACTTTTTCTAGTAGATTTGTACGTAATCGGTAGACAATTTCCTATTATTTTTAACTTTTTTGTGAGTAAAGTTTTTGCTGTGACAAATAAAGTTATTCTTAACACTCTAGCCCCATAAAGTCCACAGGATATTTAAAAATATTCAAAAGAAAATTATGGGACACAAAAGAGATTTTTTCTTTCAAAATCTCACTAAAAACAGAACAAATGTATATATAGTCTTATTATCAGACTTTCGAAGAGCACAGTTGAAAGCGCAACACTATTGGCAATACTATGCAGAGTCTTTGCAAATAGATAATAAGTTGCTTGTATTAACTACTTAATTAATAATAATCCCCATAGTCCCCCAAACAGGTAAAAAAAGAAAAAAAAATAAAACACTTAGTCAGTTTAAGCACAAAACGGTAGCTGCTTATATGGTTCTTTAACGAAATTTACGTTTTCCTGTTTGATAAATATACCCTTTTTTGTGATCCAGCAAGAGATAGAATAAAAGCAAAAGTTTTTTTAAGATTCATTTAAAAATAATCTTTATAAATGTATGGATGTATAAGTGTGTAGAAAATAACTGAAATCTACTCCTTTCAAATTCAACTAAATATATAATATACACCAAAAAAAAACTATTGGTAAATACTCGTATTTATATAGACAAAAAAAAGTAACCGAAAATTAAAACTACTAAATGTTTTTCAAAACCAACTTGTACGCGCCCTAAACATAAAACAGCAACCACTACTACTACTTCGATAACTACTTATGGAAAATAGTGGCAAGACTTTGTGCAACCTACAAGAAAAAAAAATAATAACAAACCTAAAATCTTGTTGTTTTACAGAGTGTTGAAGAAGTACACAAGTATCACACAACTGCTGCACAATGGGTAGCAGCAAAATAATTTTAAGCTAATGCCGGTTTTTTATATTTGATAAAATATAAACAAGTTTTAATGGAAAAATGACTAAACAATGCATAAACTTTAAAAATACACTCCATATATTTATGGTAAAGGTTAAAAGTCACAACAATATTACAAAATATATCCTTACAACCATTAGCTAAATTCAATTGTGATGTTGTAGTGTCGTCGGAGTTGTACGTCATTTGAATTTACAATAGTTGTATAAATGTTGTTGGTAAATTCTATATAAACATTTTGTACATCATATACGACAAAAACATTTGTAGTTTTTGTATGTTGTATGAAAATTTAAGTATTGCCAAAAGTGAAAATATGTATCTCAACATAAAAACTACTCATTTTAGTTTAGAAAAATAACCAAACGGCAACTCTCAAATCATAAACTGATTGACAAATTTAAAACAAGAAAATAAAATTAATAAACAAAAGCTTTTAATAATAGATATTGCTGAAAATACTACGGTATGTTTTAATTTTAAAAAAATATTCATATTTTACGTTTTGTATATTTATTTTAAAAATATTTTTCTTTTGTCAATTTAAAGGTTTGACTACATAAATATACAATTTTGCTAAAAATTCTGTTCACAATCAAATAGTTGTGCAATACAATATACAACATCACTTGTGAATTATGCAATTACAATTACATTTCAATTTGAATTTTAGTTAGTAACAACCCAAGGTTTACTATACACCAAAATCCTTACAAACACGTCTTACACAAAAGAACTTATGTACTCGTACTTGTTTGCCTGCCAGTCAGCCATCCAGCCAGCATATTTCCTTGGTTGGCATCCCAAAATGTTCTGTTTTATAAAATACCACGTAGTATCAATGTAATCACCGGATAAGCTAACAAGTTACTAGGATTTGCACATGATGGTTGCAAACAGAAACAGGGAAAGCAACTAAAAACAAAAACAACAAACAATAATAGCTGGCAAAAGAACTCCAAGACAAGTTGTTGTTAAAAAGGAACGAACACACCACTTATCATCTCTACAAACTAACAGCCAACGAACCATTGCATATAAAACCAAACCAAACTAAACCGAGTTATTTTAAGAGTAAGTAAGTGAAGTAAGTAAGAAAAAGTGAGTAAGTGTAGTGAGTGGAGTAAGTAAACACTTTAGTCTATAAGTAGAGTTAAAAGAAATAAGCTAAGCATTTAAGCTGCAGCAGTATGTATTTGTATGAAACTGCCACAACTCCTTTCTCTGTTAATTTTCCTGCTGGCACAGTATCATTTCAAAACCAAAAAAAAAATAAAACGAAACCTTTTGTAAATACAAGTAAAATCTAAAACTATTTATTTGTTGAGTGTCTTTTCTTTAAGGGGTTTCTATTTTTTTATTTGATTTCTTTGCTCAACTTGTTGTTATTTTATTTTCCATTTAGTACGTGTATGTGTGCAACAAAGCGTAGAAAAGTAGTAAATGTTGCAAAAGAATTTGTATTATCGTTGCAATATGCAAAAAAAATAAAAAAAAATAAACAAATTGGATGATGTGTAGATGGTTGAACTAATTTTACACTATCGTTGCTTGTCATCTATATATTTGCATCATTTACATTTATACACACATACTTAAATATATGACTAAACATGATTGTGTGGGTAGGAGTCTGAGAATTTTTTTCTTTGTAGGAGGAATAAATCTATTTTATAAATAAATCTTTTTTATAAAAAATAGGTAGCACACATATTTAATTGGGAAGGTAAGTCAATTGTTCAATTCACAAGTGATGTTGTATGTTGTACATTGTATGATACAACTATCTGATTGTGAACACAATTTTGAGCAAAGTCGTATGTTTATTTTAAAATCAAATATACAAAAATTTTAATGTTGAGATTTTCTTTAACTTTTAAATTTTTATACAACTTTTGAATAAAATATGTATGTAAAAATGTCGTAGGTGTTGTAGCAAATATTTATGTAGAAATTACCTACAACTATTGTAAATGCAGACGACGTACAACTCCAACAACACTAATCACAATCTAATAGGTGCAAAACATTTTTAAATAATTTTGTATATCTGAAAAATTGTTTTGATTTTATTTTTTGTTTTTTAACACAAGACATTCCAAATTTGCGCTTCTCGTGGTTAGTTAATTAACCTCCGTGTCGGTTGGCATTCAATTTCTTCAGTTGTAGTGGGTGTAAAATGTGCTTTTTCTGCGTAGCATATAGATTTGTTTCAACTAAGTTTGCTGTCCAAAATACACCGAATAATTTTGTTGGTGTTATATTCTCTACTTCTACTGTATCATCTGGAACACCTCCGCCTCCTGTATATTCACACGGCTCTTCCATTCTGATTTTTTCCACTTTGGTTGCATAACTGCGGAGTTTATAGTAGTGTACTAGCAGAAGTAGTACACAAATTTGATAAAGGTATATTGGAGGTCGAGAATATATGCCCACGCAGGGATTCTGGGCGAGTTGCTTTCGATCGTTCTCCAACCATCTGACTATATTACTCCATACACAGATTTTGATAGGGTATTCAAGGTCTAATTCTCTCCAGGAGTGAGTGGAATAGGGGTAATCTCGTGCACAAATATGATACTAGGATATACACGGACAGTTCTAAGATGAGCTGCGGTGTTGGTTCTGGGGTCTTCTGTGACGACCCTGAGGTAGGCATCTCGTATCGTCTTCCGAGTGAGTGTAGTGTTTTCCAGGCGGAAATCTTTGCAATCATGGCAGCTTGTAATACACTACATGAACATAATATTATCGGCAATATAGGTATTTTTGTCGACAGTCAGGCGACGCTCCTCTAACTTAATGCCTACACAATTTCATCTTCACTAGTTAAGCAATGTAGGAATTCTCTGTCACGGCTAGGTCGTCTGTTTGACATTACCTTGGTATGGGTGCCTGCGCATAGGAACCACTACGGTAATGAACGGGCAGACGAACTAGCCAGAACGGGATCTGCATTGGATATCTCCGATGGGGTCTTAGGAGCAATTCCACTGGGGACTATCAAAGGTATTATCTTCAGACATTTTCTTACAAAGGCTGAGTATAGATGGCGTAATTTAGACACATGTAGGATAGCCAAGTTGATGTGGCCATCTTTTAACGAGAAACGCACTACGCAACTGATAACCCGGAATAGGAAGGATATATGAAGGTTGCTGGCAGTATTAACGGGACACTGGACGTTAGGCAAGCACGCAAATCGCCTGGGACTCCCTTTTAACGACCATTGTCGTAGTTGTAAGGATAGGGAAAAAGAGGAAACGATTTTCCACCTTCTCTGCGAGTGCCCAGCCCTAAGTGTCAAGAGACATAAATTCATGGAAAGCTATACATTGAACAACTTTTGTGAGATAGCCGGGTGCAAAACTCAATGACCTACTGAGATATCTCACAGCTACAGGTCGGGTTTAGCAAGCACGACTTTTTGTACACATTTTCAGCTACATTATGATGTAAACGACATTACATCTGATGAGTGGTGTGGTCTTATTAAAACTCTTGTTCATAGAGTATGCGCGGCATTCTAATTATATACATAACACAAAATTATGTGAGAAAACAGATTATTTAGAGTGTACTATAGTCACAGTGGTTAGTACTCTAACAACGTTATTATTTACGTTATTTTTTGTATATTATGCCTTTGTTACATATATACATATGTTATCACAAACCAAAAAACAAGTACGAAATAACTAAACACCACTACTTTTTTATTTTCTATGTTGTTTTATTTCAATCACAACCGACCAACTTGGTTTGACGACGTACAAGAGTTTAGCAAGATCAAACAGCATCAAATAAAATAAAACTAAATATTTGTTATGTCCTGTTCTAAATAATCGAAGTTCTTTTTAATAAATAATCGAGTTCAATTATATTTTATTTAGTGGTTACGTCTATTTGTGCAAATATTTGCCAAGTGTGATCGTGCCTTTACATATCACAAAACAAAAAAGTAGTACTAAATAACTAAATACTACTGATTTCGTTTAATAACACAGAGTATACAGAGGCGACAGAAGGGGAAAGATTATGAAGTTTTATACTTGTCTCTTTCTTTGAGAACTGCCTTTTTGTTTTCTTTATGTTACTATTTTTCTTTATTTTTCTGGTGCAATAAAATTCATTTTTGGCACAGAGTACTTTTGCATTGTTTAATACAATCATAAAAAAATGCATTTATATTATCTAATGAATGCATAAACTCCACAATGCATACCACAAAGTATAACAATTATTACAATACAATTTAGTAAGTTATTGAAATCACAAACATATAAACAAAATTTCAATTCAAATATTCTAACTCAAATTCTTTTGTTTATTTTGTTTTGTCCACAAAATTCTTGTTGTATTACCAAATACAACCACAAAATATTTTCTTTCTCTTTTTAAGAGAACTGCCTTTTGTAGCTGATTGTAGCGATTTTGAAACGCCAAAATTGTCGCCTCTGTATACTCTGTGTTTATAAATAAACACTCTATGCTTCTTTATTTCAATCACAACCGACCTGTTAAGAAAAACAAGGGAAAGCCCCGAGTTTAAGTAAAGACATAAATATAACCAGTGTATCCTATCCCCAAAGTCTCGTAACAAAAGAACAACGATGTCTTTAAGAATGTAATTATTTAATAATTTGCCAATAGGTGGCACGATAACAAGTTTTAAACAAACCTTAAGGAGTTAAGGTTTCTTGAGTTTTCTTTGGATGTATTTTTTGGAAGTAATATTGAGTGGATATATAATCACTCCTTTTCTCAATTAAGCACTTATTTACAAAGATATGAAGAATTTAAGATTTTTTGAGTTTTTCTTAAAAAAAAAAACAATTTTGACGAAAATTTTTGAGTGATCACATATCGTTTCCTTTTTTGCAATTAAGCGCTTATATGCGAAAATATAAACGATTTAAGATTTCTTACGATTTGCGTAAGAAAATAATTTTTTAAAAAGATATATGTAAGTGATCACAGATCGAGATCGAGTTTTTTTTTTTCCTAAATTCTATTTTTAACCAAAGTATTAATTGCTCCAATATTGATGATATAAATTTTTTTCTATTTTCATATAAAAAAATATTGACTTTTTTAATGAAAATTACTTTTCAACAAACACAAATTAAATTTAGCCAATTTCATTAACAAAATCAGAACATTTGTTTTTATTTAACCCCCCATAACTAACCTCTGGGTCGAATCGACCCAGACACGCAAACTTTTTAAATTTAAAAAAAATGAAGACGATATTTTAACTCAAGATATATGTGTAATCTAAATTTGTTTATATTTAAATGTTTATAAACAACAAACATAAGGAATATTTATGATATTATGCATATAAAATTATTTTAAAAAACAGCCTCGGTCGACTAGACCCATAGTTAGCAATAATGTAACACAGATTATAGGTCGATTACATATGGTTCAGTACATAACTGAACAATTTTTGCTTTAGCCATACCAATTATATTTCAGGTTTCAAATGCACTTTATTTAACGTCAATATCTTAAAAACTCATCATTTTATGCGCAATTCGGCTGGATAACTTTTTTTCACTTTTTTTAGCTATGTTGTAATGAATACAAACTTAATATCAATTTAAATATATAAGTTGTTTATCACACCATTGTATATTAAAGTTTAATAATAAAAGACTAAAATCTACCAAAAGCAGTATACGTTTTATCAATTTATAAGTTAAGACGATTTCAATGGATAATACAATTGAGGGTCGATAAGACCCATGGTTAGTAACTATGCGTCATGATTTAAAGTTAGTAATGCAGGGTTAATAGATTGTATGCATGAAAACATTTTTTTTTTATAAAATGTTCATTTACTAACTTTTTCAATGTTGTTAAATTTTCTGCATAATTTTCAAATTTCTACAAATTGTTTTAAATTTTCCATAAAACTATTAGACTTTGTTGGTATTATTGCTGTTGTTAGTTATTAGATGTTTATTGATTTCGATGCCTGCAGTTATTGCAAAATAATTGCAAATGTTGTGTAAATTTGAAAAACGTAAATAAAAATACTGTATTTAAATATAAAACGTAGAAAACTAATTAAATATATACATACACATATTATTTACTATTTCATATGAAATTATATGGCAATACACATTTGTTTAAGTATTAATATTTCTTCTAAAAATATATTTTGTTTAATAAACAAACGACTAAAATAGTTTTTGGCATTATATATGCAACACAGCCAACCATTCTCCTAAATTAAATGCTGCAACTACTGATGACTGTTAATGTTCTTTCCGCGTATGATATTTATTTTCATTTAAAATGTTATAAAACATAAATAATCATTGGACAGTAGTCGGAAAATTTTGCTTGCATCATATTAACTGAGTAAATAATATGCAAGTGTTTAGTTTTCATTCATCTGTTTTGTAATATAAATCTGTAATACTCTTATTCACTTTCAGTAGGCGCAAATAAACACAATTTCAATTTCATGTTGCATTGAATTCACATTTTTAATTAACGCAAATTCATATTATTCTTTTGCATATTTGCCTAAACATGTTGAAACAGATGAGATATTTTAATATTCTATAGGGTGTTTTTTAGATGTATAAAACTTTAAGTTAGCCACACTAAGTGGCGGCCACTTTATCAGCTGTCAGGTGATTTATGTTAGTATTCGCTAATATAAGCCCAAAAAGATTGACCACTTAGAGGACAACATTTGCCGCCTTATTGCCGATATACGGCCACAAATGTTGAAAAAAGTTATCTAAAATTGGAACTCCAGATGAGACTACGTCCGAGCCAAAATAAATAAAGCCAGAAGCCATATTTAAATTATAATTCAATCTTTCAAATAAAATAAATTTCATGTCAATTTAAAAAAAACCATCTTTAATTTATTCAGTTTCAAAGTTTTCTACATCTAAAAAAAACGCAGAAACATGATTATCAAAATAAATTTAAACAATTTGAAAGCGTCAGTCTATTCATATTGAAATGTCAAAACAAACTAAACATAAATCACTCGACAGCAGACAAAATGGCCGCCAGTTAAAAAAGTGTTGCCAACTGAAAGCTCTGTACATTTAAAAAGAACACCCATATGGGATGAGTTATCCTTTAAATAAGGGCTTAAAAATTGTATATATATCAAAACAAATATTATCATTTCAAGGTGCTCTCTTCAGAAATATTCGTCATGACACCCGAAATCACTGTCGAATACAAATAAATTTCAGCATCCTTAATAAGTAAAACAATACAGGCTAATTTTAGCATGTGATTTTGTGAGGATTAAAGAGTTTTTCATATAAAAATTAAATTTTAGCAGTGAATTTTTATTGACCACAAATCGGACTCCTTTTCTTATCAAAACGCTTAGTTAGAAAGATTTTTAAAGATTTGATTCCGATTTTTATCAGAAATTTGAAAAACATTAGATATCAGTTAATTTTCACAATTTTTTGTATGGCTATTTTGTTGATCAAATTTTATTGACCCTTTTCTCAACTAAAAGCTTCTTTACAAACATATTGAGTTCTAATAAATCGACCTGCTTTTATCGATTAAACGCTTATTTACTAAGCTATTGAAAATTTTAAATATAAATTCGTTTTTTTTTCATTAATATTAGTGATCACAGATTACAAAGCGATTAGAAATTTAAGCATTTTATATATAAAATGTTTTTCTGAAGATAAATTTAAAGAATCACAGACCCAGCTAATCTTTTTAATTTTTAGCAGAAAACGCGAATCGACTTCTTTCTCCCGATCAATGCTGGATTTAAAATATTTTAAGTTTTTTAAATATTATTGAAATTTTTGTTCAAAAATATTAGTGATCGCTCCATCTTTTCTTCTCTTTTTCATTAAGCGCTTATTTAAAGAGATATGTTTCATTTAAATTTTTTTAGATTTTCATATAATAATTACTTTTGTGGAGAATATTTTGAGTGCGTTTTTTATAATTTACAAAGATATTTTGTCTTTAAGATTTTTTTTGTTTTCATATAAAAATTCTGTTATTGGAAAGAATTTTGGTGGAAAACAAATCATTTTTAAAAATAAATTTAAGTGATCACAGATCAATAACATTTTTCCGCTTAAATGCTTATTTACAAACTTATTGAAAATTTAAATTTATAAATAAAAAATCAATTTTTGGTCAGAAATATAAATGATATCTTATCACCGCATAGATATTATCGATCACAGATAAATTTCTCAATTAAACTTAATAATCAGAGACTGAAAAAATTTTTCGTAAAGGTCACGTTATAACTTTTATTATCGAACTTTAAAAATAAATGGCAAAAGTTTATTTAATGCAAATCAACGAAGTTTGAATATAATATTCGCGGTCTTGTTACTTTTTGACCAATATCGGCACTGCTTTATTTTATATATAACAACTTGATTTTAAAATTTGTTAAAAACTCATAAAAAATAAGTTAGTAAGATCAACCATAATTGAAATAAATTGTATCTCACCAAATTATTAAAAAACAAAAAAAAAACTAATAAAGGTCATGTCAAACCATGTAAATAAAAATCATTTTATGACAGTTATTTTGAGTGACTTATTTTTGAACACAAATTATAAGTCCCAGTTTTGATTTTTAATTATATTACATATGTACATACATATATTATTTGGACGAGTTATTTTCAGTCTCTATTAATAATATGTAAAGCTTGTCATATAACAAATTAATTATTTTGTAAGAAATTGTAGTAATCACTAAGGAGTGTTTTTAAGTATATCACACCTTAATGTTTGATAAATAAATCTACGAACAATTTCCTAATAAAATGACAAATTTGCAGTTCTGATATGGAGAGCACCCTTAAACTATGATTTTTTTAATACCCTACACCAGCATAGTGAGGAGGGAATATTGGATTTGTACTGATGTTTGTAAAGCCCAGAAATATTGGTCCAACACCCACCTTAAATACCGATCGATACAGAAACACTTCCTGAGTCGATTTAACGATGTCCGTCCATGTAAAGTTTGTGCGCAGAGTAAATGTCGCAATTTAAAAGATGTTTCAATAAAATTTAGTACGTAAAGTTTTTTTGGCCCAAGGACGGATGGGCTTGAAAGTGGTGGAAATCGGTCCATTATTTCACCTGGCCCCCATACAACTGTCCCCCCGAAATTGGGGTTTACCGATCATAAATCTTTGAATTATGCAAGTATGCAAACAAGTTTCACCAAAAATGTGTAGAACAAGAAGCCAAATCACATCTACAAATTATGTAAAGATCGGTCCATAATTTATCATAGCTCCCATATAAGGCTCACTCCCGAAAATGACTTTAGAGAGTATAACTCTCTTAAAAATGTCGGCATCCAAATAATATTTAACATAAATATAATATATAATACGGTACAATATTATTATGATCGGGCCATAATTAGTCATAGCTCCCATATAAGGCACACTTCTGAAAATCACTTTAACGACCATAAATTTCTTAAAAATTTCGGTTTTTAATTAAAATTTACCACAAATAAGTTTCATATATATAGAAATGATGACACCTAATTTTATAATGGTCGGTCCATAATTAGTCGAAACTCCTATATAACACCCTTTCCGTAATTCACTGTAATCTTCATAAATCTTTTAAAAGTATTTATATCTAGATAAAGTTTAACACTGAAATAATGATGTTAAATTTTTGGACGATTGGTCTATAATAGGTTATATCTCCCATATAGCACCCATTTCTGAAAAACTGTTTTATACATATACTGGGTGTAAAGTATTATATGGTCGGGCTTGACCGCCTATACTTTTTTATTTGTTTTTATTAATTTACTAATATTAATACATTTATGCGTTATTTAATTCAATTCTTATTATAAAGTAGAAATTAAAATTATAAAGAAACAGAGAAATGCAATTTAGTAAGAATTTATAATCTAAATGGGAGATCTAAAATGTGAGCTCTTTTCAATCTTCGAATATCCTCACTTTCATCTAGCAATGAAATGGCCCATGGGTTAATGTAATCACTTAACCTTGGAAGGTATCGACTGCTGTACTTATTTATCTCTTCTTTTACTTTTACTTTTAGAATATTAATATCTCTATGCAATGCGTCATTTGTAATATTCCACGGTGCATTAACTATTTGAGTTCCATATTGGTTTTATAATACTCTTATATAGGCGGATTTTATTTGCTATACTTAATTCAGACTTGGCACCAAATAACCAATACAGTTTTTTACATTTGTTGTTTAATTGCAACTTTTTTGCTTTAATGTGAGCTTTCCATATTAATCGTCGGTCTAGATACATGGATAAATATTTCACAAAATATTTTAGGAATTTGTGACCCATTCATATTTATTGGTGGACAATCACCTCGCCTAAGACCAAAGGTCACATGCGTGGATTTGTTTTCGTTAACTTGTATATTCCAACAGTTTGAAGTTCATCAATCTGCTGTTGATTTAAATTGGATGCTTCTGCTGCTGATGTGCTCGTTGCCAGGAATGCAGTATTATCAGTATATGTGGCTACTGTTACTTAATTTATATGAGGCATATCTGAAGTAAATATTGTATACAATAGGGGTCCCAAAACACTGCCTTGTGGAACTCCGGTTCCATTTTACAAAAATTAGACATCTCATTTGCCCTTACGTGAAAGTAACGTTCGCTTAAAAATTATTCCAATACCAAATGGTAAGGCGCTGGTAATAGTCTTTTAATTTTAATATCTAAGAAACCAGCTGAACAGTATTTTGTTGCTTCAATTAATGGTATAACTTCTTTAACTTATCGGTGACACTGTTAATGTATGCTGTGGTTTTTGTCAGTATCCAAACTGAAAGTCCGGTATTATTGAGTGTTGCTCTAGAATAGGAGACACTCTTTAAAAAATAAACTTTAAAATATTTTAGAGAATGTTAAATGTTAAACCAAATAAGCCCGAAAATAGTATCGCATCATACAGACCCATAAGCTTGCTGTCAACATTCCCCAAAAAAAAACTATGACTAGCCTGCAGAAACGATTCCTGCCTCTTATTAGAGATCACCTCTTTCCAGTAAAATATTGGTCTAATTTAGCTCCCTGTCCTTTACACAAGCTTCAATGAATTAATATCGAAAAATAAGGTCCATGTGATAGAAAAATATATGAACGGGTAGAATTGTACCGAGCTTCTGCCAACTAACAACATTGTGCTATTGTCAACAGAAAGTTAAAGTGGTGTGTAGTTTAAAAAAAATAAGTTAGCAAATCAGGAGGACCAAAATCTTATCCAACAGTTAATGTTCTCCTTAAAATAATACGGATTTCTAAAAAAGGAAATGGAATTTTTGTGGTTCAAAAGTATTTAGGCGCTTTTTTGTTACATATAAATCAATAAATTATTTATGAGATCCGATTTAATGTGAACAATTCCTATTATAAACTGAAATCCGACAGTTCAATCATTCACATTCAACAGTCCTCCTTCATTTTCGAAACAATATTTCATTCTTCCACTAAGAGTTGAAATTTATCTTGCTTTAATACCGTCATAAATCAGAAAGGAGGTTTTCTTAAATTAATGATGAATAGTTATAAACATTATAGCTCGTTTTATTAGATATATCTACTATATTAATTCCTTCTTTATTTAAGCAAGGACAATAAACTTAAATGTTTAAAATTGTATTTTTATTTATGAAAGTTTCAAAGTAAATGAGCGATTTGTTTATTACATCAAATACCAAACAGTTAATAATTGCCAATTGTTATTATGTACATATATTAAATCCAACATCGTATAACTACATAACTATTCAAGTATCTATTACAATACTAGAATAATTTCTCAATGTATCTTCCAATTAAAGGTCTTGTTTAATATTGGCCAACACAACAACGATGAAGTTCTGATGACCAAGAGACTGACAGGCAGATAAATAGACTAACAAACAGTCAGTCATTAAATCAGTTGAAAGTTTGTTGGTTTAGCTATTGTTAAGAATGTTTATTTTATAGCCTATTGACACCTTATTTTGATGCATCATTAAGCTAAACAATGTAATTGGAATAAAATGTTGAACACATGTCCGATCATCATTCTCAGAATCACAGTCAGAAGCAACAACATTGTAATTACTATCATCAACTTGAACAGCTTCATCAATATTTAAACTTTGTTCATCAGTAAAGTTTTTTATACCCACTACCAAAACGGTTCGGTTAATATTAGGTTTGTCATTTCGTTTGTAACACACCGAAATATAGGTCGTAGAACAAAAAAAGTCTAGATATGCTGGGTCCTTATACGATTCTAAGACGATCTAGCCATGTCCGTCAGTCTGTTGAAGGCACGATAGAGCTTCGAAAAAAGACATTGAACAATGAAATTTTTGCCAAAAATTCCTAGATTCATCGAAATTTTTGGTACTAAAAATGGGCAAAATCGTCCGCAGACTACCTTGATATTCTTTATACCCTACACCACAATAGTGGGGAGGGTATATTGGATTTGTGCTGATGTTTGTAATGCCCAGAAATATTGGTCCAACACCCACCTTAAAGTATACCGATCGGCTCAGAATCACTTTCTGAGTCGATTCAACGATGTCCGTCCGTCCGTCCGTCTGGCTGGCTGGCTGGCTGGCTGTCCATGTAAAGCTTGTGCGCAGAGTACAGGTCGCAATTTTGAAGATATTTCGATAAAATTTAGTGCGTGATAGTTCTCCGACCCAAGGATCGATGGGATTGAAACTGGTGGAAATCGGTCCATTATTTCACCTAGCCCCCATACAAATGTCCTCCCGAAATAGGGGTTTACCGGTCATAAATCTTTGAATTATGCAAGTATGCAAACAAATTTCACGAATTTCCCACTTCCGAAAATCACTCTTAAAAAATTTGTTATCCGGATAAAATTTAACAAAAATGAGTTTCTTATGTACAAATAGGATGACACCTAATTTTATAATAGTCAGTTCATAAATAGTCAAAACTGTCATATAAGACCCTCTTCGTAATTCACTTTAACCTCCATAAATCTTTTAAACGTATTTATATCGAGATAAAGTTTAACACACATAATTATATATTGACGGAAGTTATGGCACTAAATTTTTGGATGATCAGTCAATAATAGGTAATATCTCACATATAGCGCCCATATCTGAAAAAACTATTTTATTAATATACTGGGTGTAGGGTATTATATAGTCGGGCTTGACCGACTATACTTTCTTACTTGTTTTCTGATATTAATTGCTATTTTCTTGAAATATTTTTTTATTTTGACTTTATTTCTACTATGAATTTCTATGTTTTTATTTCTAGTATTTCTATGTAGCCATATAGACCTAGGCTTTATGGTACATACATAAAAGCCGTATTCATAAACATTCTGAAAAAATAAGTTTCATGCTAAATGAAATCTCAAAACGATATTTTGTTTGCATCGGTCTATATTTGACCATAGCCGACATATAAATTCCACTTCCGGAAATCATTTGAATATGCATAAATCTCTTATAAAAATCGCTATCCAATTGGAATTCAACACAAATAGTCAATACATATATAGAAATCGTCATACTTATTTTTATAACGATCGGTCCATATTTTAAATAACTACTTATAAGTATAAGCAGCAAGTTTATGATCGACACAAATAGCCTACACATATACAGAAATATTCATATCCAATTTAATAACAATCGGTCAATATTTCACCGTAGTCCCCATATAAAGTCCACTTCGAAAAATCAATTAAATTCGCATAAATCTCCTTTAAAATACACTATTAAATTTAAATTCAACACAAATAGTTCACATATACATATAAATCGTTGTACAGAAAGGTCATAGCTCCCTTATGAGGACTACTCCCCAAAGCTCATTGTTCAACATTGAATTAATGGTGTTGGTACTCCCATCTTTGGTTTCCCCTTTTTGGACTGTTTTACCTTAAGCGTGATGCCAGAGGACATCTACTACCAAATATGTCATTACATATTACCTTTTAAGTAATTTTCTAATATCTTTTTGCATAAAAACATAGATTTTGTTGGTGTATTTTGGCGAATCGTTGTTTTCCAATTTCTTAAGCTAAGCTGATTAACTTTTAGACATGGTAATGAGGGGAAGCTAAGACGAATATATACACTTGATTGTACTAGCAATTCGTGTTACTCTCTTATTTGTATTACATAAAACACACATTTGTATAAACATATATAATACGAATAAGAGAGTAATACATATGTGTATACAAATGTGTGTATATTCTCAAATAAAAATACGAGTGAATTAAGAAATAATATTGTGCTGTGTGAACACCGAAGAAATTTCAAGGAAAAAATTATATCAATATTTTCAATAAAACTTGTATCGTGTAAATTGGGACTTAATAACTTTTGCTATCGATTTTGCATAACTTAAATTGTAAAATAATTTTTTTGAATTCTAGTGATTTCTTTAATATAACTACATAAATTGTAAATTTAAATATTGTAAACGGCCAAATCAAACCCAAAAAAAATTTAAATTAAAAAGGAAAGTGATTTAATTCACTATATTGCTTGAATAATGAAACAAAACTAATTTCTTTTACTCTTTTGTGATCTCGCCATTTTTGTTGTAGTGACCTGTTTGGATGCTTGGCCCTAACCATTGTTCTATATAAGCATATCGGTGGGTTTTTTACTCCTTAACTTACATAAACATCCCTATCTAACCGAAATTTAACATAGATTAGTTATAAGTATTGGCCATAGGTGCCATACAAGCAGTACTTCCGAGAATAACCACAGGGTATACAGAGGGGATAATTTTTACGTTTCAAAAAGCCAAATCAGTTTCCTAGGCCTCTTGATACCTAATTTACCTTGTGTTAAAGTAAATCGCTTTATGTTACAAAGCGCAGTTTGGAAAGAAAGAGAAAAATAGAAATTTTGATAACTGGAATATGCATACAAATTTTTGTAAATATCGTTGAGATGAAATTCAACCAAAACATACCAAAAATAAATGTAAATTTTGGTGGGTGTATAAGATTCTGCACAGCCAAATATAAACTCTTACTTGTTTTTGTTATAATCGTCATCAGCAACATCCACATCATCATCAACATAGCATTTTTAATCATCTTCATTAGTTGTGGTAGACAATGCTGCACCAGCAGTTGCTGCAACTGCCGCCTCAACAGCTGAAGCAATAGCAACAATATCATCACAGCGTTAGTACTTGTAATATTAGAGATTTACCAACGATTCTACAAATGCCTATTACATCTGCACACTCATACTCAAACATATTCATATGTAACCGGCTGCGTTTGGAATGATTTTAGTTTAGTGACTCAAGCAAACATCAGTAGTAACTTAACAACCTACTTGAAAAGGTCTTGGCTGCTTTTCATAACCATTTACTAGTGAAACTACTAGCGAATACTGGACGCTTGGTGGTTGACTCTACAATTTCATACAGATTGTAATATGGGACCGATTGAAAAATAAATGCGATATATGAAAATCTCTCCACATAATAACTTAAGTAGAGATATAAAGCGATAGTTCATGGTTTGCAATTGATACCTTTTAAACTGCAGGGAATTGAGTTGAGTGCATGTACTCGTATGTTTGTATGTGTGAAAGAATTTATTAGTAGTATGTGTTTAGTAGTTAACTAAAATCCTGTTCATTGACGTATAGAAACGATTTATTTACTGACTCTTTGATTGCACTGAATTTGAAATAGATCAATGTGTTTTTTCTGTTCTTTTGCCGCCATTTAAAACGTTTGATTTTCTGTCAGATTCTGTCTACGGTCGTGAATTTTTGTTTGGGATTTTTGTGGCATTCGGCGATTTTTACTGCCTGTTAATAATATTCAACATTTGTATGCGGTGTAAAGTAGTTTATAAAATGCAGTGATTTACGTTTTGTTTAGATTTGTTTGTTGCTTTTTTGAGAGGCAGGATTAAGTTTTATTTCATGAAGTTGGATTAGTTGAACAATATGAATTTATAAAATTAAATAAAGATTTTATTATAACAATAGCACATATTGTTATGAATAGTTATAATACTTTAATCAGCGGTATTCAATCTTAATTATTATTCTACGCTATTAAAGATTTTTTATAGAAAATTTTACGCTATTGAAATTTTTGAAAAGAATATTTTACGATATTGAAAAATGTTGTAATAAAATATGACGCTATTGGAGATTATTTAGAGATAAAAAATTAAAACAAATAACACTCTTCTCAACAATTATGCTCATTTGCATAGAAGTATTCAATTTAAACAATCATTAACACTCCAACTATATGCCTACTTAAACACCTTTAAAAAATAAACTTCAAAATCTTACATTTTGTTTTATTTTGTTTGAACCGATTTTGCTTATAAGAATGACAGACTTTTAAAAAATATCGTTTAATCCTGTTAGTTTGCCACAAACTAGCACAAGCTTGAGAAATTCTCGAAGCTTATTATTTTTCGCGCATCACACTTATCAATTTATATTTGTTCCAAAGCAAAGACTTTTATTTCTCATAAATAAGGATAATAGAAAATCACACATAATGTCCATAATGTATTTTAAAATCTACAGGCACATACTCGTACATAAACATATACTTAATAGCCTGCTACAGAATTATATGGTGGAACAAATTTACAACATTTATCCCTTTATTATTCTATTAAAAATGTTGGAATATCGTTAATATTTGTTCAAATTTGATTAGCGTTACCCGTTTTCTTGTTTGGCCAAAAATAGAAACTTTCAGTTTAAAGTTCTGAAGTTTTAATATTTAGTTCGTTTATTTGACCTTTTTTTAATATTTAATAGTTTCTTTTTACAAGCAATAAGGTCATTTGAATTTTATATAAAAATATTTAAGTTATTTCTATATATTTATTTCCAATATTTCGTTATCACAATGGATAGCTTCTTCAGAGATAATATAAGTTTTGAAGTTTTGTTTAACATATTCTAAAAGTGTTAATTTAGGCTTTCTCTATGAAATGTTGTTTTGGCATATGAAGCGACACAATTTCATAGTTAATTGCTTAACATGTTAGTTCACTAAGTGGAAACTGTAAATCATAAATTAATGCTAGTGGGAAAAGCCATTAGATAGTATCTACGGCAACGAATAATGTTCGTTCGATTAATCAAACATATTCGAATGAAAAATTATTTAAAGTCTTCAAAAATTACCAGTTTCGAATAATGTATATTTGGAATAATTTTATTAATAAATTGAATAAATATATTTGTTTTAATTTATCTTTTATTCAAATTTTGCAAATGTAAATATTAACATTTCAAAACAATTTGAATTTTTTAAAATCCGACAAAGGTTTTAAGTTAACAGCACTACTTTTTAATATAAGGCGTGTATTAACCACATTTTATATTTTTCAGATATTGATATCCTTTGTATAAAAATAATGAATACCAATGGAAATAATAGATTTGAAGAAAGTGCTAGAGAACGTGATGTTGAAAATATTGAAGAAAGTGTTAAAGAGGATAATATTTATTAATATGTATTACATTTTTAATGTTTTTAAAAGTGACTAGAGAAATATTTTAATAGTTTGCTTTATTTAAAAAAATTTAAATTATTCGAATAATTCCAATAATTATTAATTTATAATCGAATTATTCGAACCAGTGAAAATATCTTATTCGAATTAATAATTCGAATTAAAATTTTTTTTTGAAAAAAATCGACTTAATAATTTTATTCAAAACATAAATCAAATAATTTTGATACACTAATGTGTACATCATTAATTTTGCACCCATGTACAATTAGTAAGTATGTAATTGTCCACAGATTCTTGAGAATTAGTTATTCGCAGATAAAGTGGAAAACTGTTTCATCATTTCCTTTGTCCTTCCAACTGCGATATATCCCTACCGCTACGGTTCATAAATTTGTAGATATATAATGGATTTTTTCTTTAAATAAAATTCACTGTAACTTGTTCACTACCTTGCATGTCTTCGCAGTTTATTTTCAAAATGTTTGTAAAGATTCTACCCTTAATATTCCCTGTCGGAAAAGCAAATGACCTAAACTTAAGTAGTGTCACTACTTAGTGAAGAGCCGGCCATTCACCAAGATGATGAAATAATGTTTTTTGACAACTGCGGCACTAAGTATTGAAAGGAAGTCCGAGTCTGCTTGCATGGTTAACAATCGTCCAGTAACCAGTTAGCACCATTATTATTTATTTATTTTGTCCGAAATGAAAGATCGGGCGATCTTGGTGACCACGTAAATGTACAATGTTATAAAATGTTTTGATATAATGAATATTTGTCCATTTCGTTACATAATAAGGTTAATAACACAATTAAATTACGGTCACACTTGGCAAATATTTACTCAGAAAAGCGTAACCACTTGTTTTAGCACAAATTTGTTTGACGTTGTTTACTCTTACAAAAGTTTTGCAAGATCAAACAGCATCAAATAAATTAAGATTAAATATTTGTTGTGCTTTGGTCTAAATAAGAAAAGTTTTTTTTAAATAAATAAACGAATTCAAATATAAGTTATTTAGTCTCTTACGGCAAATATTTGCCAAGTGTGAGCGTACATTTAGATATATGTTCTAAAATTGGTTGAATGTATTGTATTTAATTTTTTGGTACCAGCCTAATATTCACACACATAAAAAGATCCATAAAATAATAAAAAGTAAATCTTGATAAGAATTTTTTATAAGTTTGAAGACAAAATTTTAAGTACTTAAGGACTCTTTTGACACTTTGTTTGTTTTGAATAAAAATATTATATATGTATATGCATTCTAAGCACGATTATTAAGAATTGCACAATGTAAGTATATTGTAGATTTTTTACTTGTTTTTTTATCTATTATAGTAAGAAATTTTAAATACATTTTAGTATATATATATTACGAAAGAAAAATTTTATTAGAAATAAAAAAAAACTTTTAAGGATTTTTTTTAATTCTTATCTAAAATTGATAGAAGTAAGGGACAATCTAATCAAATAAAGTGAATGTGAAATAGTGAGTGTCCTTTTCATATACTGACCTATGTATGTATGTATATGAGCGTTAGTTTTTTTTTTTTGTAAAAAATAAAGAACCGTGATAATGAAGGTGTTTTTAATGTATAAATAAAGATGAGTAAATTATATAAGGAACTGCCCCTGAATAATTTAGGTATTATCAAGTCTGTAACTGATATTGACTGAAAGTCTGCTTGTATAGAAAATTGCAAATAATAAAAGACCAGGAAAAATTATACTTTTACATAGACAAAGACAGAGTTTAACTTAAAACCCTGAAGAACTCTATCATATCATAAATGGGTCCTTTAATGCTAGTTGATACGTCAATGAGGTCTCTCTGCCATTGAATTAAAGATTTACGTATTTTTTAAATTTGTATAATAAAAAGTTTTACATTCCTTTTAAACCACTGTATGTAGCTGTCAAGACATGACCTGACTAACCAGTAGATTGTAGCAATTGTGAAAGAAAATATTCTTAATGGCCATTTTGTTTATTAAATAAAAATTTATTTCTATCATTTCTCTTCAACTCCTTTATAAACCTTTGAAGCTAGCAATTCCTAAAAATATAATAAAAACACAAAGAAACAACAAACAAAAACTGAGAATCTTCTTACTTTTATGTTGAAAAAATATATATTTTTTATACAATACACCTTTTGTTGTTAAATTGAAATGACCAGTTAAGAAAATGTAACAAACCCATTTTATCTTTTTTTTTATTCTTTGTCGCTTTTTGCTACACAAACACATCCTGTTTAATGTACAACTTAATAAGCCTTAACTAAACACGGAAACGCAGACACAGGAACACAAAAGAGAAAAAAATTGAAAAAGGAAAATTAAATCACACAAGCATAGTAATGTCTAAGAGCTAAAGGACTGTCCAGCAATCCTCTAGCTCCAACTTGAAAGCATGCGTGTGTTGTTAAGAATGAAAAGTTTTCCTGTTATCCTTGTATATGTGTTTAATTTTTACTACATCAAATGATAATGTGTTGCTTTTTTATTTTATTTTAAATGTTATTTTCCTACTGATCACATTCAAAGACGATGATGGGCTTTTGTTAGGCAAATTAATTTAATGGTAATGGCTGCATACTCCTTTGTGCCTTTCCAAACATCTTAATAATTTCTTTATTGTGTAGCTTTTGACAGTATAATAAAAGTTGAAAGCAGCAGTGTTAGTTTTTGTTCATATTTAAATTAGAAAGCACCAATGCTAAATTACTCTAGGATAAGGTTAAAGATTTTATATTTATAAACATCGTCTTAAAGATGAGAGGTACGTAAGTAGATTTTTTGCTTTCCATTTGTAGTAGCTTGAAATTATGCAATTTATATTGCTCTAAAACGAATAACTACAAGAATTTACACAAATTTGAAATAAAATTCCTTTCGAAAATTCATCAGGAAATGCGGTTACGGCGATTGGCTATCTAAATATGTTAACAACTTAATCTTGACCTATTATTGACGAAATGGATATCACTGATATGTAGTTTTAATAGAACAGTGCCACACGGTGAATGTTACACAGTAACCGAAACAATGTGTTTATTGCAAAACTAATTACCCGATTGCAGAATATCACTAAATTCAGCCACCTAATGTTCTAATGTTTTATTTCTAGTTTTGCTCGTTCACATTGTATAAAGATTTTCTTGTAAGAACTCAGTATTTAACTTCGTTATTCTACAGTATTCTTTCTAATTTTATTTAAAAAACTACGGCGATATTGATTTTGTCATTTCATTTCTAATACATCGAAATCTGACAATATTGTAAAACGATGTAGCTACGATCATCCATTCTTCCGTTTGTCTATTGAAGGTAGAGGGAAGAACCTATGGGAAGCAATTTTCTAAATCTTCTTTGTTGTTAAGATATGGTTGGTATTGAAAATGGAACAAATTAGTTTTACCATAAATATAAACAAGAAGACATAGAAACCTGATTTCGGCACAAATGGTTTATTACTAATAGCTGGTTTATCGGTTCAAATAAAACCAAAATACATTGAACCAGTAAAGACTTCGGATCAAAATTTATGACCAAATTGTTTGGGACTTACCGATAGGTGAAATTTTCTAGTAATAGAAATAAACTAAATTAATCAAATCGTATCAACCAGATAAATGTTTTTATAGCAAATACACGATTTCAGTTTACAGATATTTGGGCTGTAAAGTATTGCCTACCAAAAAAAAACAGCTGGCAGTTTAGATTGTAAAAAATAGACTGTAAATAATCAACAACATAAAAAAAATAAAGGCTGGGACACCACAAATTGTCATAAGAAGTAAAGTACATTACAAAATGTGTCACTGTTTCGTGGGGTTTTTGAGCAGGAGGCATCATTTAACCAGACTTTTTCGAAAATGAAAATGGCAAAGTAGTGAATGTTATTGATAAACGACATAGCAGAGTTTATTTTCCCTAAATTGGATGATATTGATGAGGACGATATGTGGTTTCAACATGACAGGGCTGCATAACATACATCCCTAAAACAATTCAGATACAGCATAAAATATTTTTAACTGGTCGTGTAATACTTCAGTCAACAAAATAATCTTAAACAATTGGTTTTAATATAGATTGTTTAAACTTTCCACTGAAAAAGAGAATTTAAAAAGAGAATTCAAATATTGGTGATTATAGTGATCTTGTAATACTCTTGGAGAAGGGTTAACTATGTTATTATGTGGGGCTGCATATTTTTAGTCTTTAAGATATAATTTTCATACTGGAGATTAGTTCAATATCAACTAGTTTAACTTGTTGACCTTTTAACCAAATTTAGTCTTCGACTCAGCTTATATAAAACTGGTAATAATGCTAAACTTCAATCAATTTCTTAGTCTTACGTCGCTTAACGTCCAAGTGTAATGACAGACAGATACTGAGGGTATTACCTTAATTTATTTTAATATAAAATCTTTTTAGCACGCTTTGTATTTAGATCTGGTACATGTTTCAGTTTGGAGGAACTGGGGCATGTCTAAATAAGGGTAATTGAACTTCTGAATATTTTAATTCTCAAGAGCATTGTTGGCAGATTTCCTCTTAACGACTATTCTATAGATATTATCGTGGCAGAATCTGCGCATATAATATGTATTATGGCTAACGTGACCAGAAAGTTTTTATAAAAAAAATGGGATGTTAAGGATGAAAAAGCGGGATTAGGAAGTAAATATAAGGAAAAAGAGGGATTTTGTAAATTATGATATGAAAAAGATGGTCTTTTAAGTAATCTCATATTCATTATTTTTAAAGTTTTAAATCTGTTTCGGTTTTATTTTTTGCAAAATCATTCTAAAACTAGCAAAATCAGAATAATTGCTAAATATTAAATGATATCCATTTAACAAAAACGATTCTAAACGAATTAATAATTCAAAAACAGTTATAGAAATTTTGTTTGTTTAATATTTATAAAAGTTACCAAATTCTTGCAAATTTGATTTGGAAAAAAAAATGAAATATATTCAAACAAAAAACCTCTATTTAGGAACAATTTCAACAAAAATATATATCTGAACATTTTTTAAAATTAAATTATTTGTAAAGAAAATTTAAATCTAATATTTCTAAATGGCTGGTCAGATCGGGACCATCTGCACAAAAGTACATGAATAATCTCGAAATATTTAGAAAATTAGACGAAAATCACAAAAACTGCGTTCTACTTTTTATTCGTGGCTGGTAAACTACTTTAACCACAATAATGACATTAAAATCTATTAGGAAAATAATGCAAATTAAATTCAACCTTTTAAAGAAGAGGCCAACGATCACAGTTTTGAGTTTATATTTTCTTCGAAATTAGCAAAAAGCGGGATTTTCATTTAAAAAGCGGGATGAAAAATTTAGGCGAGATAACCTATCAAAAAACGGGATAAACCCGCCAATAGCGGAATGTATGGTCACGTTAATTATGGCGCTTGTGTATCTCCCTATAAAGTTGATAATAGAGTATCAGTCTGATGGTTGCGAGTTAAATTCCCAAAGACTCTATCTATGTCTCCAGAAAAGCAAGAAAACTTCGAATTTTGTGTTCGTTTAAAAACAATTATCACATGTATGTATGTAATGCACAAACTGCCCTTAAGTTCCCAGCGAAATATAATAGTTAACAAACAATGTTAGAACTCTCCTACAAACACATCTTATTGCTTTTCTAAACCCTTATACTCTCTGGAGTATCCTCTGATATCATTTCTTGCATTTAAATAAAACTAAATAGGCAGAAATTCTTTAATTAAACTATGTATCTGTTAGAGACATTTAATTTTTAAACTTTTACTTTCTTTAATTAAATTTAAATAAATATAAAGTTGATTAGTCTCAAAGGCTCCTCAATTGCTTCTTAATGATTTAATAATAAATTCCCTGAACAAATTGTAGCAATAATCATTAATTTTTCAAGGTTTCTAAAATGACACATTATGGCCAATATGGTAGAAATGCTTAGTACACACCCAAGCAATAATCATTATAACCAGAGTAACAACAGCAATAGTAATAATAATAATAATAATAATGACAACAACGACGATGATGATGAATGACACGAAGTTTTGTGGTAAATGCAAACGCAACAGAAACAACATTTTAATTGAAAGCAAAATGTCTAGGAAACTTGCATAGACATAAACATGTTTAGAAATATTCCTGTAGATATGTGTATGTCAATAAATACATATGTATGTATTTATGTTGCACATTTGTAAGTATGTTTAACTTAATTTAAAACTTTTATATTTGATAATTGATGTCTGACAAGAATAATACATAGTACATTTGTAGACAATGTATGACAAAGCCAACATACATTTACACATATGAATGAGAATATGGAAATATTTCTATACAAAATTGAAATGAATAGCAATTCATAAGCATATTAAAATTGAACTTTATATACATTCATAATATATGTATAACTATACTAAATATATATACACATACATATATATTTTTTAAGTATTTTAATCAACTTTAACCTCAGTCAAACTAGTAAACTGAAAATTTTATTTTTAATTTTATTTAAGTTCTCAAATGTAAAATATTAAAAATTATATTGTTTTGAGACCTCTTTATTAGCACAATAAGTTGGGTTATTCTAATTGTAATGATCACGAAAAATTAATATTCTTCTTCTTAAGTACGAGGTTTCAAATTTGCAAACATTGTGTCATTAAAATAAGCTGCTTTTGAGCGGTCAGTTATTTTTTTCATAAGTACGAGGTTTCAAATTTTCAAACATTGTGTCATTAAAATAAGCTGCTTTTGAGCGGTCAGTTATTTTTTTCATACTGAAGATTGGTTCAGTATCAACTAGCTTAAAGTGGTGATCTTTCTACCAAATTGGAAAGAGGAAATTTTAGGACCCAGCTTCGTAAGTATTTAGCCGATCATATGGAGTCAAGAATTTATTGACAGAGGAACAAGTAGCTCTGTTTAGGAATTTAATTACGGCAAAAGGTGTTTGCCAACTGCTTTTAAAAACAAAGCTCGTTTTCTAAAATATAGCTAAATATTTTCCCCAAAATGAACTGATTATATCAACATTAATAAGCCTTAATCGTGTGCTACATATTTCATTTCACTAATCTCAGTCCTTATGAATAATTTACACTGTGTACCAGAACTATGCTCGTATGTATCCCCTAATAATCATACGTATGTATGTATGTGTGTTTGCATAAATTTAACTATAAACTTAGCCAGCATGCTAATGTTGCAGCAAACTAGTTTTAGTACGAATATTGTTAAATAGGGCGGCCTCAAAAATAATATCATTTGTAAGACGAACAAGTTAAACATCATCCTTTCTAACTTTACAACAAATTTAAAACCACTAAAAACAAACAATTTGACATTTAATCCAGCTCAATAGCAGGTAACATTAATACAAAGACTTTGAAAAGACGGAAGTAAATTGATCATACATAAATTGTAATAATTAAACTCCGTATTACAATTTGACAATTACTGACAAATAAATAGTTTGCAATAGACTACATTCTAGATTTCTTAGAGACGATATGTAATAATTGAATTCACGTGGTATGTATAAATTAGCCAGATGACTTCTTTCTACATTACCAAGATCACATAAAGGTCAAATACCCAAAAATTTATAAAACGAAGTCAGAACTGCTGCCTTGTAACTGAAGTGATCAATTGTTTTAGTTAGAAACATAAGTTTTGTTTTCAAACTAAATTGGTGCCATCCTAATGCATAATACAGTATATATGTAGTAAAGCAAACAGCGTAACATATTCAACAGGAAAACGGAAATGCTATGCTAAGCATTAATATTTAGCATAACGGCAAAAGCAGTAACAACAACAACAACCATAACAAAAACTACAATAAAAACAACAACGACAATTGCAAACAAAATCAAAAACAACTATGATAAACTTTAATAAAATTCTTGAATTTGTTAGAATATTTGTATTTAATTTTATTAGAATATATTACTACTACAACAATATAAATATTTATGTAGGAATGTGTGTGTGCGTTAAAACACTTACACGCATACATACATATGAAAGTGTGTGTGTAGTCATACATATTATATTCATATTTGAATTACAGTTGACATTCAGCCTGTCCCTCTGTACGCATATCGCTGTCTCTCACTCACACTCTCTCTCTCTCTCTCTTGTTGTTTTATACTATTTAGTAGTTGGCTTCTTGTTGTTGCTATTAATAATATGTTAATTGTGAAAATGTCAACTCAGCAGATTGAAACATTTTTCATCAACATCAACCAACACATTGATAGATAAAATTGTATGCAATTAACGTGTTTTTGTGCAAATGGGTTAGTGTCCATTTAAGCGCATGTCTCTATTATTAAATTATTGAAAATGTTGACAATTTTGCAACAAAATTAACAAGTAAGAGTTTATATTCTGCTGTGCCGAATCTTATATACCCACCACCAAATACCAGTAGTGTGATCTATGAATACTTGAAATAAATTTTTGTTACATTTTATATCGGTAACGATAATTATACTGGTTATTTTATTTTGGGCACTTCTTACATGAGCGCTATGAGCTATTATGGGGTGATCGCCATAAAATATTGTACCGTAATTTCTATTTATTTGAAGTTTATTTTGTATCAATTTCATCTCAATAACAATATTTACAAGAATTTTTTGCACATTCACAAAGTATATGGAAGTGTCATGAGACGGTAGGAAATCACATTTTATATTTAACTCTTTCTTTAAAAACTCCGCTTTTTAAAACGCCAAAGTTATATCCTCTACATACCCTGTGATTATTCTCAGAAGTGGACGTTGTATGGGAGTGCATGGGCAGTTATGGATTAATTTTGACAAAAGCCAATAGTATAATTTTTACATACTAATAACTAATTTGTGTAAAATTTCGGTTCATTATCTAATGAGTTTTATGGCAAGCTATGACCTATTGTGAACCGTTCAGCATGAAATTATGTACAACGATTTACAAGTGTAAGTATGTGAATGATTTGTGTTTAATTTCAACTTGATACTGAGTTGAAGTGAAGATAAGAAGATAATTGTATCGGGGCTATGATAAATCGTGGACCGATTATCATTTTCAACAGTACTTGTGCTTCTATAAAAGAAATGAAGTGTGCAAACTTCCATGACATTATCTTCATTATATTTAAAGAAAATTGAAAAAAATATCTCAAAAATATCGAGAAAATTTGGTCTATAACTCGAATCCTACTGCAGCGATTTTGACCATTTTCAATACCAAACATTTGGAACAAAGAATGTACTTCTTTTTATCAAATCTCTATAGTTTCTTCAACAGACGGACAGATGGACGGACATGGCTTGATCGTCTGAGAATCTTATAAGGACAAGGGATGGACAAAAAACATCGATGTTTTAAAAACACTCGATGTATTGTGTTGAAACATCGATATAATCCGATGTTTTTTTTTTTTGCTCCTAAACAATCGGAAAACATCGATGTTTTCTTTCGATGCATCGAAATGACAAATTGTATACAGAACGTGTATATTGGTATATAAACGTGTATACATATCTAACAGTTTAGACCTTCGATTCAATAAAACGCACTTTAATAATACAATAGCCGTTACAAATGCTGTATCAAAGATCAAAAAAATAATGAAAAATACTCTTTTGCAAAATGAAGATATTGAATCTGACACAGAAAAATCCGATAAAAATGAGGATACTTTTTCATTATGGTCTACCCATTATAAACTGGTTCATAGAAATTCGAAAAGCAACAGGAATGAAGATATATTGTCTGATGAACTTTAAGTTTAGTTGAGGACTCTTATTGGAAGACTGAACGAAAATCCGTTGATATTTGGAAAGATCGCTTTTAAATACCTTACAATAGTGGGAACATCGGTTCCGGTGGGAATATCGGACTCAACAAAGAAACAGATTGAGTGGTGAAGGACTTCATAAAGTTTTATTACTAAACAGTATTGAAAAAAAGTATTGGGAGATGTAAAATAAATTTAAGATTTTTCGAAAATATAATAATAATAAATAATTAAAAAAAACAATCGATGTATAAAAAACATCGATGTATTTTATGAAATTCGATGCAACATTGATGTATGTTTGTAATGCATCGCATCGAAAGAAACATCGATGTTTTTTTACAGTGTACATCCCTAATAACACCCAGAATATATAGACGTTTTGGTTTTACGACCAATATTTCGATGTGTTACAAATGAAATAACAAACTAAATAACTAAAAAACTTTTTGGTGGGAATATGAAAACTGTTGAAAGTCAATGTTCAAAAAACAATTATTGAAATTAATGATATTTTTGAGAACATTTAGCTTCATTTAGAATTTAAATTTACAAAAGAAGGACAAAATTGTGACATAATAAAATTATTTAAATTTAAAATTAGAAATACAATAATTGTAAGTACTTTTTAAAGAATATTTAAAGAATTGCATAAAAGTATATATTATTACTTAGGAGGATTATGCAATTTATAATATAAATACAACCATTACTGCAATAATCTGGTAGTCAATACAGGTTTTAAACAATGTTTATCAATAATTGCTTGAGTTTTATTAGTTGTATAAAACAAGGTCACTTTGTATAATATTAGACATAACAATGAAACACTTAATAGCATATGTAAATCACAACAAGATCAGAAAAAAAGATATCCTTAACTTATATTTGGGATACACAAATATTTGGAAAGAGCTGGAAACCTAAAATTATTTGCATCCACTGGATTTTCCGGCATAATACGTAATTGACATAATAATAGATGATACTAGATAATTGGAAACGAATGAAATAATATTCCAAAAAAAACAACACTTTGTTTTTGAGTGCAATTGATTGGTCTAATTACATGTGCATGCTTCAGAAAATTTTCTCACTAGAACTTCCAAACAACGCTAATAATGGTTACAACGATGACCAAAAGGGTAAAGTGATCTGAGTGATTATTATTTTTTTTCTATAAGCGCAGACATGTTTTAGAATAACATGTCGTTAAAATAGCAAAAAAATATGCATAGGAAATTAATTTAATAGTGCACAATTAATCTTTAAATAAATGACTTTTACATAAAAATTTGCTATACATTTCACGTTATAGTATTTAGTATATTAAAGTCTTTACAAAAAGCATTTGAGCATTGATACTTAAAATGTGGCCTTTGTCCGTAATGTGCACTAAATATTTAATAGATATTTCCAGTAATTCCAACAACCGATATTTATATACTCCTATTAATGCTTCAGAATTCTTTTCAACATTTATAAGTATGTATACATTTTTTCAAAAAAAGTTTATATAGGTACAGTTTTCAGCGATTTTTTTTTAACTATGTCATATTTTTAAATTTTAGATGTTATACCTTTCCAAATTTTTTTGTATTGAAGTAATAAACGTTGATTAATTGACAGTATAAAAATCAGAACCTAAGATGCCGATGAAGAAATTTTTGATATTATGTATGTAGGATCGGTGTCTAATGGGTTAAGGCGATCAGCTAGGCAACGGGATAAGTTGAAGTAGAGTGACTTTGAGTGACAATTTGCACACAGACAGACGGGTGTGGCAGGTCTTTTGAGAGGTTAGGGAGAACAGTCTTTAGCAACGACTGAAGAGGAAAGGTCGACAGTCGGACAGTTAATCTATAATAATAAGTCTTTTTTCTTTTTAAATAATAATACCTAGCAATAAGTTTTTTTTTCTTTTCAACAAATAAATGAATAATAATTAATATATGTACATAAGTATAAACTGTACTTTATTTTGGAGCCGAGAGTAGTAAAGAAAAACTACATGTAACTTATATGAAAATTAAAATTAAGTTTAGAAATCTAAGTATATATGTAATACTTATATACTTATACTTATTCCTGTCTCCATTAGTCCTGTCTCACACTCTTCAGTTTAGTTTTAGCTGACCAGCTTTTGTTCAATTCTCTTTTGAACTTGTTTCATTCACACACGTCAATTTAATATTAGTACCTTTTAATGCAAATGAAAGAAAACCACAAGAGAAAACAAGTTAGTAAAATACCCTCCACATAAACATAATAAGAAAGAAACGAAAGAAACTACACTGGTTATAGGACTAGAATATCCTTATTCTGTGTTTTTATGCAGTAAATTTTTTTAGTATTTTATATATTGTTTGAAATACAATTTTACGACAGAATTTGTCTTATTTTCATAACAATCTAACAATTAAAAAAACATTTTTCAATATTTACCATACGGTGAGGCTTCTTTTTGTTGAATTTGATCTCAAAAACATTATTTACAAAAGATTTATGGGAGGCATAGTAGATGTGAACCAATTATGGATAGCTTCTAAATTCATTATAAACTAATGTTATTTCTATGTATTTTAGGCTTATTTTGCTTGAATTTAATCTCGATAACATTATTTAACCTTTAATTAGGCGCATGGGGTCAGTAGAAATTAATTTTGAAAAATTTATACGTTAAAAAGTTCAAAGTGAACTCGTCTTCTCTGTAGCTTCATACATATAAATAAAAAGACAACATAAATTAGTTGCGATTAGATCGTTAAAGTTGACCTCATGTGACTAATAGTGCAACTTGTTTTGATCGTGATAAGTAAGTTCTGATGAGTCTGACTGATTGTTTTATATATATTTTTGTTAAAATAGTTGTAAGAAACCAGTACTGCATTTTATTTATGTTTTTAAATGAAAAAATTTTAGGTTTTTTTTTTTTTATATATATATAATTAAAATAAATAACTTTGAAAATTTAACAAAACATACCATTTTTATTTTTTTGTAATCCAACACTTGCAATAAACTTTGGGGTCAAGTAAGACCTCATGCGATTAATTGCGTAATTTTCTTTATGCGCCTAATTAAAGAGTTGTGTGGTTGGTTGTTATACTCGGAAGTAACTTTAGTTTAGCACAGTTTATTTACTTAATGAGAACAGTTACATAATGGTTGGTGCCTGCAGTAAGTTCACACACCCGATGTGTTTTAATTTGGCAGCACTTTATAATGTTATCCAGCTGTTTTCTTTTTACATTTGATATGAAATAGCAAATACTTCAACCACTTAACTCATTGTCATTTTGTTTGTTGTGTTTTGTTTGTTGTTTTTTGTTGGTTGATCCAAATTGCCTGAAGGCTTTCCAAATAACATCAGTTATTTTTCGAATCGATGAGACATAACTTTATTTTTCATCTTGAAGATCTATTTCCCTTTGCCAGGATGTTTTGTATTTTTCCAAAATGTCTGTTTCACATTCTGAACTGGAAGACACTCATTTGCGATTCTACTTTTAGCAGCTGTAGCAATGTTTTTTCCAATTGTCTCTCCTAATTATAATTTATTGTATTTTGGAAGTTTATATCAAATATAATTCGTTAAATAGCAAGTCGTCTAGATGAGTTTGGTTAACATTTGTAATTTTTTTTAATAAAAACTTAATTATTTAACTGATTGTTCGACCTTTTTATTAATTAAACAATTTTATTTTTCGAGAAAATAAAAAATAAAAATAAAAACTGACCTTAATCTCGAAAAATAAAATTGTTTAATAAAAACTTAATTTACAATTTTATGCTTTTATATTACGTTTGTAATCCATGTGAAACTTTGTTAATATTCATCTGAGACCCAACAAAGTATGTATATATATTCTTGATCCTTATGAAATTCTACGTCGATTGAGCCATATCCGTCTGTCTGTCCGTCTGTCCCCACGTCCAAAATAAACAACGTAATTTCACAGAATGTCCAGCAAACAGCAAAATCGGTAAAGCAGAACCAGAGTTACGGAACAAATTGTGAGACAACCTCCATAAAAATTTGATATTTTTTGTCGATTTTATTGCAATATTTTGAAATATATTGCAGATAAACCATGAAATTTTATATACATTATTTTTATGATAAAAGAAAAAAGCTTGAGGAAAATAGTGAGAATCGGTTCAATTATACATAAAATAAGGTTCATGCAAAAAGAAATCGAAAAACAAAATTTTTTTTAGTTTGGTCCATGTTTGACCATAGACCCCATATAAAGTCCACTTCCAAAATTCACTTAAATACGTATAAAACTGGTATAAATAATATTAAACGGTTAATATTTGACATAAATAAGCCTTATAGGTAAATAAATTGTTGTGCTAAATCTTATATTGGTCGGCTCATAATTGGTCATAGCTCCTATATAAGGACGACATTCGAAAAAGCTATTTATCATTATATATTTCTTATAAATATCGGTACCGACTCAAAACATTGTACAGATCATTTACATATACACAAAAAACATTCTGCCGAATTTTGTGAATTTCGGTCCATATTTGACCGTATTCCCCATATAAAGCCCTTTTCCGCAAATTACTTTTATACTCTTAAATTTCTTATAAATAACGGTACCGATTCAAAATTTTAAACGGATAATTTTCATATATGCCAAAAACATCGGCATATGAATATATCCCCCATATAAGTACCAATTTCGAAATTTACATTAGTACTAATATGTATCTTAAATATACCGTTATTATATTGAAATTCGACGTAAAGATATCCTCATATGCATAAATTTCACTGCTCCAAAATTAAAGAAGATCGCCCAATGATTTGTCATGATTTGCGCATGACAAATAAACCCACAAAAATGTCTAATAAATATTGATATCGACCCAACTTTTATACAGATCAGAAATTTTAATCCAGAAATCATACTAATATCGGTTATACCGCAATTATGTTACTGGATTTTCTAGCTGTCAGTCAATAATAGCTCCCAAACTAAGTCTACCATACAATTCTTGTAAATAAGTAGATGAAATTTAACCAAATAACATTACTGGATACTAGATTTAGAAGCTATCAATCCATAATTGTTCCACTTCTACTATGCCACCCATAAATCTCTTGTAAATAATATTATTGAGACCAAATTCAAACAAAAAAGCCTCACCTTATATCTTACCATTTTTATACTCTGTTTATTAAATTACACTCAAGATTATTTTGAAAATCAGACAAATTCTGTAAATTACTGTAAGAAGCGGTAATTACATAAATTATAAATGGTCAAAATTAGATAAAATTTAAAAACATAATTTATGTTGGACTGAATAGAAAACACAGAATAAGGATATTCTAGTCCTATAACCAGTGTAGTTTTTGTATTTCTTATTATGTTTAGGTGGAGGGTATTAAAGATTCGGCATAGCCGAATATAAAACTCTAACTTGTTTTAATTGTACTTTTGTAAAAGATAATTTGTATGAACAATTTTATTGATTTCTCTCAGAATTTATTTTAGGATATTGAGTAGATATATTAATTCAAGAAATTATATATATACTCAATTGAGCAAACATAAATTAGTTATTAATATCTTAGATATTACAAACAGAAAGATAAAATTATGGTGTAAAATATATTGCAAATAAGTGCAAAAAAATATATTTTTTTATTTGCTTTCATAGCTACACGAATGAAAATTAATCAATCAATGTTTAAATTTTACTTTACATTTTACACTTTTATCACTTCCACTTTATTTTATTCACTTTAGTAACACACATTTCATTGGCTACATTCATTTTAAGACATATTTTAAATATAATATAAAATGCGGACATACATAATTGTTTTTCATAATGATTTTATTGCTCAAGACTAAAAATATCTTACAGATGAAAGTGTTTTTCAAGCCTGACAAGGGAATATAGACATTTATGGTCAAAATTAAGCAGTATGTAGAGTAATTATAATACTAACACTAGGCTTAGAGAAAACACAAACAAACAAAGGAACAGACTGTCGGCCGGTCTTTGTTGCTAAGTATAGAAAAGTATTAATATTTGTGCAGTTTTCGTATAGCGTGATCAATATTTAATGAAAGCAGTTAATTGCTTGCTATTAAGCATAACTGAAATAATGCTTATTTTTTTAACTTTAAATAACACTAACATTGAAAACGAAAGCTCGTTTGCAAAAAACCTCCCAGTGTTGACTAACAAACAGACTGGAGAGTTTTTTTCGCAAACGAAACTGAAAAAATGAAATACGCCAAAAAAAACTGAAAATACAAAAGACTTAAGCAACAAGCATGATTGAATGTCTGTGCAAAAGCAAAACAAAAAACGTCTTGTATTAACAATTATTGTTAAAATATAAAAAAAATACAAAAAGAACTTCCACTGGTACTAAAATAAACAAGTCATTTTAAAATGACCTTTGCCATAACTTAACATTCAAAGCGTTTACTTGTATCCATTCATACAACCAAAATTTTGTACGCCAAAGCCAAATATCAAAACTGCATTACAAAACAAAATAAACCAACCGACTACATACATATACATTTAACAAACAAACAATTATTGCTGATTTTTGGTAATGTTTCAAAAGGGATTTTAATTTGGTTTTTGCATTTATATGGTTAAAAGTGGTAACTGTTTCCATTTTTTTAACAGTCGCCCCCAAAAAAAACAAAGATTTTTATTCAAGCTTTTGTTATATTTTGTGGGCTGCTGCTTAAAGCACCATAGACTATTGGTTTTGTAACCGCAAATGTATTTCAGGGCAATCAATCAAAATCTGTGTTTTGCATACAAATCTATGCCTCTCAAATAGCTTAGGTATCTTTACTTCATTTAACTTCCTTTTTAAGTGCTACGCACGTTTAAGACAGAATATTTATTTGATTTTTTGTTTAAAATTTAGATCGAGGTTAATTTGAAACATATTACAATAAAAACGGCAATGATATTATTAACAAATTTTGCACATTGTTTAAAAAAATAAAGGACATTTTAAAAACAATTAGCAAATTATCTGCAAATTTGATTTATTTATAGTTTATAAATCTAGGGAATCCAAGTAATTAGTAAGTATTTATGGGGCCAAATAGAGAAAGGTATTTTTAAATACTACCAAATTGTTTGTTTATCTCAGTAACTTTTCAACAAAACACTTAATTATTATATTTATTTATATTATTTATTTATTTTATTTAGTATAAGACGCAGTCTTTAGTATAACACGTAGTTCTTAGTATAAGAGGAGCTCTTCAGTATAATACGTAGTCTTTATTATAAGACGTAGTCTTTATTATAAGACGTAGTCTTTAGTATAAGACGTAGTCTTATAAAAGATGAACTTTTCAGTGCAATCGTAGTCTTTAATATAGGGCATAGTATTTAGTATAAGACGATGTCTTTAATATAAATCGTTGGCTTTAGTATAAAACGTAGTCATTAGTATAAGACTTAGTTTTTAGTATAAGATTTTAGCATAAAACCTAGTCTTTAGTTGTTAGTGTAAGGTGTTGCCTTAGTATAAGTCATTGTCTTTAGTATAAGAAGATAAATATTATTAAAACTGTTTCTGACATGTTATTCTATTGCTTTAAAAAGACTTTCGGTGCAATCCCTTTTGTTATCAATATTTTAGTAATTATAATTATTATTTGTTTGCAATGTTGTAAAACTTTTAAAATTTATATAATTTCACATTTTTTCAAAATTATTTATTGGCAGCATTTAATTCCAAATACTTATGTATATTAAATTAATTTAATAGAAATTATGACAAATATTTAGCCTACAATTTATAGTTTGCAATAGCATAAAAACTGTTTATATTTATTGTAATTAAAGAAATCACGTTTAAAATTTTACTAAACTGTTGCTAAACTGTCCATTAACCCTTCCACATTATTGGCACTATATTAGACGTTAAACCAACTCACGAAATAAATATGTCACATGCATAGGCAGTAATATCTAATTGCCTTTTGAGCAAATGCCAATAGAAAAAATATTGGAGATTAAATTAAAAAAATAAAAATTATTAATGGTAACAATTAATAATTCATTATTTGTGAGGGGAGAAATATTTTAATGTTTTATAAACTGTACATAAAGAGAGTACGGCAGTGGGTATGTAAAGTTTGTTATAAGATTTGTAACATAAAAAGTTTACAGGTTACTTAAATTAATCCCTTAATCATCATTAGCTGTAGTCTTCAAAAGACATAGTCTTCACAATATGTAGACTTCACAAGTCGTAGTCTACTACTATATAATATAGTATATTATATAAGTCTTAATGACGGATCTTATGTTTAGTATTATATAATATTCAGTTAATAATTAATTATTATTTCTTTAAAAAGCCAAAACAAAAAACACTATTACGTTATACCAACTATTAATAATTATATTACGTTTGCTTGCTATTAAATAATCACCCAAAATTAGAAGTTTTAATTATTACAATATAAATATTTTTTATTGTTTTACGCTACATAATTGGTCAGCGTATGCACGATGCCATTTAAACCAAACTAATAGCAGTTTGTCTAAAACATTTAACAATAATTGAATAGTCATCCGTTTTCATGTTTGTTTGTTTGTTTCAGTCTTTGGTGTAAAGTAATTATTAAATAATTATCAATTTCCTAAGACCTTAACTACAGTAACGTAATAATATTCAAATAAAGAAAAGATACCAAAAATTTCGAAATTATATTGAAAACTTGAAAAATCCCACAACATTTTTTAAAGGTCATTCGAAGTACGCTGAAAGTCAGCTCAAGTTATTACTAAGCCATCTTGTAAAAAGTTAATCGAAATTGTAATATAGTCTATATTTTATGTATTTCAAATAATTTAAAGTGATTTATGGTTTTTTGAAAAAAAAAAAAAAAAAAAACATTAACAAAAAATTAAAGTTTAATGTGTAAAATACACATATTTTGGTATACAAACCATTCCATTTAACTTTTGTATCCTCTTCTTTTCAGCTTATTTTTTAACTTTTAAGATGTTTTTTTTAAATGTATGTTAGATTAGTGAAAGTGTTTTTGGTTTGCTGAGAAAAATAAGATAAATATAGCAGAAAAACGAATTTTAAGTTAATGGCAAGTAGTTAATAAATGTTTAATCATCTCTTATGAACAATAAGTAAGAAATATAAAATTTCAAAGAAGTTGTTAAAAATAGAAGCAGTAGACCATTCACTAACCTCTTAAATTTTACATACATTTTAGTATAAGTAAAAATTAACAATTAAATAAAAAAAACATTTATTTTCAAAAGGCTAGCTTTTGACTGTTGTAGCTTGGAAGTTAAAAAAAACCGTAAAATTCCAAGAACTTTAAAAAGTCTTAAATATATATTTCATTTATTATAAGTATTCCCTCATTATGCTAACCGAAATATACTTTTTGCGCTACATTTTAGCGTAACCAAAATTCTGAAATGTATGATGTATGATATTCAAATTTTTTTTAAACATCAATAGTATTTCTTAAATTAAAAAGCATTTCACATTCATTAAAAGCTTATTTTATTTAATACAGCAAGAAATTGTAGTTTTCAATGCACAATCGCTGATAAAATAAATTTAAATCTGTCCGATATGCACAAATCCAACTCACCTTTATTATTACACCTAAAAAGAAACAACACAAAAAGAAATATAGTTAGTTAATAAGCGATTAAAAGATAAAAATTAACTAAACCACTTAAGGTTTGAAAAATTGTAAAATCAATCGATATAAACTGAGAAGAAAATCCTAAATTTAATTAACATAAAAGAAATTTAAATAATCAACAAAACTCTAAATCTGTTAGAAAAAAAAACCCATTCATAATGCCCATAAATAATGATTAGTTGAATCAACAAGCCAACACATCAGGCCGCAAACACCGCTGCAAGCTAGACTCTCTTTTAACAGTCATAGCCAAGAATTACCAACGAAAAAAATTTATGTAAAAAAAACACTTTCTTTTTCGTTGTCCAATTCCAAAAAAAAAAAACAAACATGACTATACTTTAAACCAAAAAAAACTAATTTCAAGTATTAAATTTCTATTAATAAGCGAGTATTTTTAATGAGTAAAAAATCGAAATATGAATGAAACGTGTGAACATGTTTAACATTTTCTTATTTTTGTTAAACACTGAAGGTGTTATATTCTCTTTTATAATTTGGTCATGTTTTTTTAAGAGAGAGTGTTATATTCAGTTTAATTATTTAAGAAATTCTTTGTCATGTTAATTTTAAACTATATTTTTGTGTGATGGCTTAGTTTTTAGCGATTGTAAAATATAAAATATGTGAATGATATTGACAAATAAACAAACACCAAACTTCTTTTGTTGCACAACGTTACAATTTCATTCAAATATTTTTATGTATTTTTATATATTTGTTTATCTATTTATATAATATTGCAAAATAAAGCTAATTGATTGATTAGCGAATACAAATTGCAAGCCAGCTTAAGGCTTTGAGGTTTGCTATCGAAACAAAAGATTTAAGACACAAACCCCAAGGTGATAAATTTTTGAGAAATTAAAAGATAGATTTAGTTGATCATTTAGGGGTATATTTTAATTAAAATTTTGGTAATTTATAAAAAATTTAATACATTGAGTTTTATTTAACAGCCAACATTTTTTTAATTTATTCAAAATGATAATTATAAGAAACTGCATATACATGTTAGTTACAAGATGTCAACATGTGACCAACTACTTTTCATACAATTCCCCTAATTTTATAGATATGTATCAAATTACAATAAGTGCTGAACATAAAATTTATTTTCTTTTCTCTAGCAAAAAAATCTCCTACAAAAAATAACTTGTTCTGATTACAACATATCGTTTAAAATATAATAAATTTTCTACTTCTTACATAAAAACCACTCAATACCAAAAATACAAAAAAAAACTACATGGCTGATAACCAAAAAAATACAATATTTTGTAGCATTCAACAGTTGCTGCAACAAGTGGACAACGACGGCGCGAAAGTGCAAGCCAATCGTATGAAAATAATGAATTATGTGGCTGCAAAAAACCGACACAAGTTACACAAACAGCAAGAAAATTTATTTATTTATTTTTACAAAAATATTTTAGTCAACGCGAAAAAAAACTCATACAAGAAAAACCACTTTCATTTAATGGAAAAAGTGCACAAAAAACCTAAAGAAATAAACGTGAAAATTTTTGAGAACAACCTGTTTAAGCAAAAGCGAGACAGACAGGCATATAACATTTGCCTAGTTAGGTTTTATAGCAGCCACTATAAATTCATATACGTAAGTTGCAAAATCTTATTTGTACAGCAGATAAGAGAGATGAGCTCAAGATTACAAATCAACAGAAATATTATATATTCATAGCAATGAGTAATTGTGTGATTAAACTTCTTGTTTTCCATAAAATCCATTAGCTTTAAATTAATTTTAAGCAAACAGTTTCTTAAAATATGGGTTAAAGTCTATACATTTTGACATTTATCTAATTAAATTAATTGTTATTAAGATTAAAATACTTGCTGCATGCCACAGCCACAGCCGCAGCAACACCAAACAACCACACAAATGTGTGGGTTTTGAATTTTCTTAATTGTTTATTTTTCAATGAAGCCGTTTTTTACCAAGATTTATTTTAAATATTTCTTTGGTAATGTCAAGTGTATTTAATGATAGACTCTTATAAAAAAAAATCTGCTTAAGGCCAAGCCTTAAAACGAATCTTACTTAGCATACCAAAGCCACACAGAGAGAGAGAGAGAGAGAAGTAACAAATGTACCAACCAACCTTTTTTTAGGTATTGTGCTACATTTTACTAAACTTTGTTTATTTATTCATTCATTATTACTATTTTGGTTTTGTTTTTTTTTTCTCTTATTTTAAAATTCATAAACTTTAACTTTTGCTGGCTTTCTCTTTAATAAATTCTTAACATGATTTTAAGGTAACAAATCTACAATAAATTTCTATAATGTGGAGAAAATTTGCAAAAATAAACAAAACTAATTGGTTGTTTTTAAATGTTAGTTTTGCAAGTGGAGTGAGTTAATTGTAGAGTATCCATTCGAATAATGATCATTAAAATAACCAAACTATTTCTTACAAATAATAATTCGAGGAATTTTAAAATTACTATTTTCGAATAACGAATAATTCGATTCATTTTAAGAAGAATAATCAAATAAAACGAATAAATCTAAATATAATACTCAGTCTAATACGAAACAAACCGAAACTTTTAAAATGTACTATTAATTTCGTAAAAAAAATATTTATTTAATTTGTATAACAGGTTAAGACAGTTTTTAGGTGTCCTAAAGTACCGCACTTCATAAATCTTGTTTTTTCTTCTTGAACGGACAATTTTTGTTGAGAAACAATTTTCTTTTACAAAAAAAATATAAAATTTTGCATTCTATTAATTACAGCGGTATTAAAAACTTTCATTACCTTAAAAATTCCTTAATCTATATTTTTTCCTTTATAAAAGTTTCGATTTAAACAATATGGCCAAATACTGAATTAGCCCATTTTATCGCCTAATCTAAAACCGAATACTCGGTCGGACTCTAAAGGTTTTTTTTTTTGATAATTACGTTTGTTAATTTCAGGAGTCTAAAATTTGTTCTAAAGAAAAATTAAAATATGAAATTATGTATATTAATAATATTTATTATAAACCAAAATTAAATAAAGTTTTCCAATCTCTATAGACGAGGGTCTGATAGCTCCTTATGCAAATAATAATGTTATTGCAATAATTTATAGTTCTTGAAAGAAATCTGATATATACAGCCATGTAACAGAATTCAATTCCGTTCGAAAGTGAAATTAATTCTGTATTTAGTTTTATAGAAAGCTTTTCGGAATGAAACTTAGAAATATTTCAAATTACAATTCCACATAGCAAATTAAAAGTGGTTTAAGTCCGAATAAAAATTTTGTTTTATTTTTTCTATAGAAGAAAAAAACGGGAATAATTTCACTACCGAACGGAATTAAATTCTGTGACATGGGTGTTAGTAAAAAAATACTGAACGAGGTTCAAATGTATTTTGAAACAGATATTTAAGAATCCATATTTTGGCGAAATTAATTACGCTATATAATTGGCCCTCATTGATAACTTCTAGAAAGTGATATTGAAAATGATTGCACATTGTGATTGTGTAATATGGGATGAATCAAATGTCAAATACAGTAAAAAGCTTTTGAAACACAAGGATATTACTAAAACATACCAATAGATCAAATTGAATTGCCTTAATATACTAGAAAACTTAATAAATAATAGAAATTGAAGTATATTGGACAGCGTGGGTTTCAATTACAGTATTAAAAACCCCGACTTTTTTAGAAAATAGGTTTTCAGGTTATTCGAAAAATTTTACTTTTAAAAACCCGATTTCGGACTCGGCAACAACTGAAAAAACGGTTAACCGGTTTTTTATTATATGCAATAATATTTAAGTTTTTCTTTATTTTGGGCATGCGTTCACGACGTATTTTTACATATAATGAAAAATTTGAAGAAAAATTAAGTCTTAGTGGCTGGCTTTATTAATCAAAACTACTTTTAAATTACCAAATGAACTTTACGTCAAAGAGCATTAGATCCACTACATAAAATGTGGCAAAAGTATTTCCAAAATGCAGAATTTTTGGATACCTCAAATATGTCTAAATATGCTTAAGAAAGTTGATCGCAAATATGACCTAATCAGTTGGAATCGGTCTTAAAATCAAAAAGTTTTTATTTTTTACAAGCGGGCTCTGTTCAGTTATATATTTTTTAGTTTTTAAAAAATATTTTAATTAGCCAGAGTTTCATGATTTCAAAGAAAGAAAATAATGTCAAAATCTATTATAAGCAAGAAAAAAAAACAAAAAGTTAGAAAAATTTTATATTTTTTTTGACAAAACTTAAAAAATATTCTTTATTATAAAACCCGGTTAGCCGGTACCGATAATTAAACCAATATATTATTACAACCTAACCTAAGGTGGAGGTGAATGAGATGCTAAATATGTGGAAGAAACTAATACTTAAGATGACATTGATGATGATAATACTGAACGAGAAAAAGAACACACTTGTTAAAATTTATATAAGAAATATTACTAAAGGTGTCTTTAGTCGATACGATTTGATAAAGGAAAAGACTTGTCATTTTACATTATTAAAATTTGTTCAAGTTATTCAAATGATTCGATTAATTTTAAATTTGAGATCGATTTATTCGAACATAACACATTATAGTTAATCGAATTATTCATTTTATTCGAACAAACAAAAATATAAAATATTTGCTTTTTTGCATAACCTCGTACAAAAAAAAAACATTTGAAGAAAAAAATATTGTTCTGGTGTTTTTATTGACATTTCTCAAGCGTTCGATAAAGTTTGGCATGATGGTCTAATATACAAGTTGAAACTAAATTTACCCGTAAACGAACATTTAAGCTTAAAGAAGGAGATTTCTTGAGCTCCGCACAACCCATTGAAGCAGGAGTACCTCAAGGAAGTATCCTGGGACATTGAACAACCTTGGTGAGGTAGCCGGGTCAAAACTCAATGACCTACTAAGATATATCACAGCTACAGGTTGGGTCTAGCAAGACACGACTTTCTTGTACTCATCTTAGCTACAGCATGTTGTATAAGACATTAAATCTGACAAGTGGTGTGGTCTTTTAAAACGGGGTCCCTTCGACTCTACTTAAGTGTTCGCGCGTAGTGAACTACCACGTAAACTAACCATCCTGGGACTCTTCTTATATTAGATATATGCCAACAAAAAATCGTACTTAGGGGCTAATCGTAATTGAATATCTTCTAATTTTTCACTCCTTTTTCGAAAATAACTAAAACAATTTGGTCAATATTTAATATTTTAATAAAAAATATTTTGATCAGAAATGTCTGAAAAATGCTTCTCCCTTATTTTTTACTATAATATTTTGTGCCAGTAAATGTTACTGCTTTCGTGGAAAACAATTTTACATATAAAAGCCATATCGACTTTTCAATAGTAGCCTCTATATGATTTCAATAGACTTTTATATGAACAAGCCCATAAAGTACCTGTAGAGGAGACGATAAAACATAATTTTTGCACTAACGCAATGTTATTAAAATACTATCAAATAATGAAAACAAACAAAAAGATTTATTTATCAAAGACATTTAAATGTAGCGTTCGCGATAGTGTAAATAAATTAAAAAAAAAAGTGAACTTAGCACGTTTACCCGATAATCTAATGATATATTTTTTATAATCAGTGCTTTTAAATGATTCTCCAAATGCAGCATGTCTTTAAAATCTTTTGCTTTTTTTCTACACAGAAATGCACCAGAAATGCTGGTTAAACACACAAGTACATAACTATTACAAAATCATCACCACTATGTTTACAACTATAGATCTAAACATCAACATGATTATAAATATTTCAACTGAAAACAAAAAATAAATAAATAAAAGCGACAACAAATAATTGACATACCAATGTTTTATAAATAAATAAATCACAACAAAGGAAATAAAAGCAACTTCCCAGCATTTCATATGACACAATGAAAGTATCTCAATCTTTATGAAAAAAAATAAAAAATCAGTGCACCGCGCCCACCTTTTAAAATATTAAACATGTGACTCCCATTCTATGAAACTACAATCATTTTTGTGAAATCATCATTATTATGGTCATCACAATCAACTTTTAGAGACGGTTCGTAATTGACTATTAACACAATTTTAGTTTCAGTTCAATAACCACGTAAGAGAAACAACAATAAACTGAAAAAAATTGGTCATACGAAAGAGTATAACAACAACTATAGCCAGAAAAAATTAAAAACAACAAGTATTGTAAATAAACAGCAACAATAACAACAGCATAAATATGATAAAGAAATTTATTTATGAAAGAATTCAATGAAGAGTGAAAGCAGAGAGTTTAGTTGAGGTTTGTCTCAATGTTCGCCTTTAAAACACGTCTTTTTGAAATTGCTTGTCTGTGTTTTTGTGTTTAAATGTCTGTTTTTCTCCCCTTTTTATATCTATATTTTCAAATTTGCCATAAAAATACTCGTACAGCCAAATGCGCACACACACACCTCCGTTAAGGTGTGCGTTTAAAACTGCTAGTTATATCAAATTACAGTGGGATAGGAGAAAATAAGCAAATAAACATGAAAAGGATGCTAATGATTGAGAGGAAATCTAAGAAGGATTCAACTGAAAGCTAAATTACTCAATCAGATATGTGGGTCTGGGATTTTCATCTACCTTTACCACCACAATTGCTACCGGTAACTTACGAATTATGACTCTTTTCAGCATTGCTACTTTATAAAGTCTAGCGAATAACAACTTTTGACTTCATATAATCTCAATGTGAAGAAGACAGACTTTTGATATCATTTTATGTGTGCACTCACACTATCGAATGCAGTGCACAGTACTGCAATAGCGTCCAAGGAAAAATCTCAGTGATAAACCGAAATTTGCCACAACACAACTTCGTGGTCATTGCAATCTATGAGACGAAACATACGAATAAATCAAGTCTGAGAAGTTGGAATGGATATAACTTTTTCTAAAAAGATCGTACCTGATTAAATGCGGTATAGGGCTATTTCTCTCAATCTGTTATCAAAGATATCAGTATCTTTATTGTAACAGTGGAAGAAAACGTAAGCTGCCAGAATTTTAAAAACTTTGGCATATTGTAATTAATTTTGAGTTAAATCTACTATCTCTGCAAACAATATTGTTAAATCTTAGTGCATTCTAGCATTCTACTTTAAAGAACTACATTTTTAACGCAATTTTTTACCTAAATCTACCCACTGTCCATTGAATCTAAATGAAAGGCAGGCAACCTTCATGGAGGGGACAACAGTCAAATAACACAGTTATAAAAAGTGTAAGTTATGTTTTCTATACAATTATTTATTTTTATATTATTGTATTATTTTTGCCTTATTGGCAAAAATGCATAAAGCAAAAAACAAAAACAAAAAAAAGTGAAGCGTATCAAAAAATATTCAACGATCATTGGCACAATTACATTTGTGATAATGAGGTTTAAATCGCAAGTACAGCGTACTTACTTGTACTTTATAAATGATACTGTTGCCACTGGTGGTGGTGCTACTGCTGTTATTCTTGTTATTGTTGTGGGTTTCATTGTTGTCGCTCTCGCTGTTCGACAAGGTGACAAGGTTTGATTGTAATGACATTGCCGGTGAAATATTATTGTACATTTACACACGTTTAAGTACAATTAATGCCGGTTTTTCTTATTATACTTTTATTTATCTGATTTTACTTTCATGCTTGAGTTGAAGTTTTTTGCAATTTTGAGTGTGTACGTGAAATATTAATGAAACTGAGAAACAGGTTGAATTCTAGATGAGCAATTATTATAGAAAACAAAAAGACCGTTTTTAAGTTGCATTACTTTTGATAGCCTCGATCAACAATCGTGGTGAATAGTGAAATATATAGAATGTTTTTTTAAGATGTATAGAACTTTGAAATTGAATAAAACAAAAATAATTTTCTTAAATTGATATGAAATTTACTTTATTCGAATGATAATCTTCTGGCATTGTAATTAAAATATGGCTTCTCGTATGTGAAGCCATTAAACATTTAGAGGACAACACTCGCCGCGTTACTGACGGCCACAAATGTTGAAAAAAATCATCCAAAATTGGACCTCTCCTCATTGGCAGATGTGTTGCCTTACAGGACCTAGTTACATTACAGGCACATTATACAGTTATTAATATTCCTGATATTTCACTATTTTTGACCACATAGTATTTGATTATTTAAAATTAAAACAACAATTTGATTTCTTTTTAATTTACAGTTATTTATTCGCAGTGTTGCCAAAAAATTTCTGTAATCCCATAAAATGAAATTTGAATAAATATGAAATAAAAATAATACAAGAGAAAAAAAGAAATGTCAAATTTGTCGCTTCGTTTCACCAAACCTGCGACACTAGCTACACTGTTCTCTTCACTACGTCTAAATAATAAATAAAATTTGTAAATATCTTAATTTAACTGTCAGAGAATAATTATTTCTAAAATACTTTCTAAATCCATTTTTTATTTTGATTAAACCGTCAAAGCATTTTAAAACCTCACCTGCTAAATAAATACACCTTAAAAAATGCTCTTGACCAGTATAAAGTATTAAATTGAAAGTAATAAACTTGTTAATTGTTTAAAATATGCATTTAGAAACTAAAATTTTTGGTAACTATATTTTCGTAAAATCACCACTTTTGTTAAAACTGTTTAAGCGCCAATAGTAAAAAAACTGAAACCAATTTTTCTTTTTAACATAAATAAACATTTTCTAAATGTATATTTTAAAAGAAGTCACGTTTATTTAAACAGCTACTCATTAACATCAAATTCAATACTCAATGTTAAATCAATACAATTCATTCATTGCATGCGAACAATTGAAAGCCAAAATTAATTGTCGACAATTTGAAAAATAAATTATATGTATATCTTTGAGTTAAACAAAAAGTTTGTCTCTTGGACTTAAATTAAACAACAACAGCAACAATAAAAATACAAGTAGTAAAAACATATGTATTTGTTAATAGAAGATACACCCAGCCAAAAACACCAACAAACTACTGGCAAACACAACATAAATGTCAGTTAGTTTATGTTTAACATTATTCAACTCATTCATTTAACACCTTCAAGTGTCAAATGGCATGTTGTTGTTGGAATTTTGAAATATACATATATAAATAAAATCTATGAAAAATAAAAACACATTTGTTTAGGAGTTTTCATATTTAAGAATTGTATACGACTCGTCATAAATATGTTTTTATAAAGACGTCTTTATAGAGATTCCTAGTTTTTTGCAATCAAAAAAACAGAGAATAATATTTTGCTTTAATATTCAAGTTATAAACTCTGCATGGGTGTCTGGGTAAGTATGTATGTTTTATGTAAGATGAGTTCAAGGTAACCGCGTGTAATAAAGTTTTTATTATTTTGGTAAGTCTTTGTGTAATTATGTGCATATAAATTATATTTATTGGTACAAAATAAATAAGCATTTAACTAAGAATGTATAGAATATGAATGAATAGAATAAATAAAGTCGTAGTTGCATCAATCGTGACTATATGATGCATTAAATACATACGACATAGTTTAGAAAAGTTTATTAAAATATAGTTGGGAGGTATTAGCGGTGTAGTTGTGTCTTTATTAATTGATTTGACATAATTTCCGTATTGCGCTGTTTTTAGCTAGTCGTAATTTACACGAAGCAATTTTTATTGAAAAGATTGATACCATTTTTGACTTGAAATTTCTTTGATGTTCACACAGCACAATTTTATTGTTTAAATCGATCGTATTTTTATATGAGAGTAGACACACTTTTGTATACACATATGTAATACAAAAGCTACTTAACTGATCGAACATTCAAGCTTATAGAAGGAAATTTTTGGTTAAACTGGTTAAAGCAATGGAGGATAAAAGTTAATGAGCAGAAATGCACACAAATAACTTTTACATTGCGTAGAGAAAGATTTGATATACTTATTGTTAGTTTATTTTTTAATAACTATATAATTTAGTACACTCTTAAGTTATGGTCACATTTGCTAAATATTTACTCAAAAAAGTATAAGCACTTGTTTTAGCACAAATTTGTTTAACGTTGTTTACTCTTACAAGAGTTTTGCAAGATTGAACAGCATCAAATGAATTAAAATTAAGTATTTGTTGTGCTTTGATCTAAATAAGAAAATTTTTTTTTTAATAAATAAACGAGTTCAAATATATGTTATTTAGTGGTTACATCTTTTTCGACAAATATTTGCCAAGTGTGACCGTGCCTTTAGTCGCATCTATCTCACTTTCTAAAATTATACAAAACAAATTATCTACATATTTAGTTAAAATTTTTGGTTTTATAGTCAATTTTTCAATACAAGTGTCAAGTAGTTTTTCAATATAGAATTTATGTTGATGATTTTCAACTCATTTCATCCCAATATTAAATTTACTATAGAAAAAGAATGTAATTATATACTTCCTTATTTAGACAGTTTAATAATAAAGAGAGGTAACGAATTATTATAGGACTGGTATCAAAAACCTCTATCCTCAGGAAGGATCTTTAATTATTATTCAAAACATCCTAAAAGAATTATTACTAATACAGCTAAAAATTTTATAGAAAGAATATTAACAATAAGTGAATTCCACAAGACAAAAATATAGAAGCAAATAAAAATATATTAAACGATAATAATATCTCTATTAATATAATCTTTAAATTAATAAGACAATTCAAAAATAAAATGAATAACACAGAAAGATTTTCTGAACCTAAGATATATAAGTCATTAACTTATGTACCTAAAATATCCGAGAGATTAAAAAAATCGAATATATTCGATAATAACAAATATAAAATGGCTCCAAAAATGTAAAATACAGTAGCCAGATTATTTAGTAAAACAAAACATAGGATACATAAATTAGAAATGTCGAATGTAGTTTATAAAATACCATGTAATGGTAATGATAATGAAAAATTTAATAAAGTATATGTAAGTACAACTAAAAATAAACTAAAAACTAGAATAGCTGGACACAAATCTGATCAAAAATATAGAGATATATCATCACAAAAAACAGCATTATCATCACATTGTGCAAATTTAAATCACTAGAAAATGTTAGAAACTATAAATGTACCAAAAAAAATCTTATAATTTAGCTCAAACCTATAGACACTTAACTTATAAAAACGGGAAAGAAAACAAAATTATTTTTTCATATTTTTGTTTTTGTAATATTGAAAATTTTTGCATACTCACAATTCTTGTAGCAAAATATTGGAATAAATAATAAATAAATAAAAATAATTTTCGACCTTAAGCTAAAAAAAAAATTATTTTTAATACAGATATAAAGGTCGTTAAATAATCTACAGTAACAGATTTTTAAATAAATCAAAAACTTTTCTAACTATTATTTCTATCTAAAATTCTAGACGAATAGGAAACAGCAGAACTCAAAGGTCATTTTAGGGTTTAAAAACATCTAAATAATTCTTTAATGCTTACATAACAAAAATTTACTAATTATAAATTCTACATTCAGTAATTGTTCTACTACACAATTTAAGTATTCTGACCTTTAAACTTTATCACAACCCAGATAAAAGAAAGCTAGATATTTAAATCAAGTATTAATTTTGAACACTCAAGAAACACAAGAAGTCATAAAAGGTCAAGTTGTTAAACAAAATATTTAAATTTGTTTCTTAATTAACAGCAAAAACATAACGAAACGAAATAAAACATACAAAGAAAATAAATAAAATTTTGCTGATTATAATTGATGAGTTTATTTTATAATGCCCAATGTGCCGTTCTCAATTTTAATATGTAAATTAAAAATATTCAATTTTTATTTTTTTTAATAAAAAAATTATAAACAAAACGTTTGTAACTTGTTTTTTTTTGTCTTTTTATTTTTAAAATCGAACGTTTGTCGCTTAAGTCTTTTGTTTCAAATAACTAAAATTTTTATAAGTTTACAGTGTATTATATAACACTTATGACTGAATTCTCGGTCATTAGTTAACCATTGGCAAACTAAAATACTAACTATTGTTTAACTATTACTTGTTATTGTTATGGCAAACTGAGCATTGCAAATAAAGAATCATTAGTTAAGCCTTTGTCATTAGCTAACTCAAGACTGTCAATTTAGCCATTAAAAGCATAAGTATGCACAAATAATTTTGTAAACTATCGAAATATTTAATTTATATCTACATATTTCCTAAATTTCTAGAATCGCTTAAGTCTTTTGTTTCAAATAACTAAAATTTTTATAAGTTTACAGTGTATTATATAACACTTATGACTGAATTCTCGGTCATTAGTTAACCATTGGCAAACTAAAAAACTAACTATTGTTTAACTATTACTTGTTATTCTTATGGCAAACTGAGCATTGCAAATAAAGAATCATTAGTTAAGCCTTTGTCATTAGCTATCTCAAGACTGTGAATTTAGCCATTAAAAGCATAAGTATGCACAAATAATTTTGTAAACTATCGAAATATTTAATTTATATCTACATATTTCCTAAATTTCTAGAATTTTTCTTCAATAGTTGTTAAAAAAAACGAACTAACCTACATTTTTGGCAACACTATTAACTAAAGTTTATAAACAGTCAAATACACACATTGACAGACATTTGAAAACAGTTAATACACTTTGTATAGCTAAGTATGTATGTGTGTGTATTGTTTGTTTATAAACATACGTTTTAAAAGCTTTTTATTTAGTGTTGTGTTTCTCGCTCTTTAAGTAAAACAAAACGAAATTAACACAGCACAGCTCATTTCGTCTTAAAACCGCTATTTGTTGTGCTTTACTGTTCTTTTTGTGTTTTTTTTGGTGTGTTATGTTGTGATATTTGTCGGCACATTTTTATTTACTTATGTCTTCTTTGGCTTTATTATGTTTGAATTTTTTGTCTCCACTTTGATTTTTATACAACCAACAGGTACGGGTTTTTTTTTTGTTGTACATGTGTATTACATTTTATTAAAGCTTGAAGCTTCCATAACAAACAGAGACTACCACAACAACAAGTTGAAGGCATGCCGCTGTGGTAGATAAGGTGTTGTCAAATGGTTTTGGGGGATTTAGTGATGAAAAACGTTAAAATGTAGTTGTTGCAAAAAACTTTTTGTATCAACTGATGGCTTTTTGTATTTAAATGTAAGTGCTCTATAAATCTTTAAATTTTAATTATACTCGTTATACCCGTCCTTAGTCCCGTCCATAGTCTCGTTCATAATATATTCCATAGTCTCCTTGATAGTCGCTTTCATAGTTTCGTTCATAGTCTCGTCTATAGTCTGGTCCAAATTTATAGTTTCGCTTATAGTTTCGCTCATATTATTGTCAATAGTCTCGTCTATAATCTTCCCCATAAAGTCTCGTTCTCGTCCATAGTTTGGTTCAAAGTCTTACCTATAATCTCGTCTATAACCTTGCCTACAAACCAGAGTCTTAATTGCAGTCTTATAATGAAATCTAGTTCATAGTACCGTTTATAATCTCGTCGTAAAATAAAATTCTAATGTTTACAATAAATACTTGTTGTAGTGCTTTTCTTAAATAAACTACATTTAAAACCGCTACACTACAACACATCTGCTTAATAACTGCTAGCAAATACCACAAATATGCGAGATTGATAATTTTGAAAAAAGCGTTGTTAAAGTTTAGTCTACGACAAAACCTCCTAACGATATAACGTGACTAACGGACAGAAATTTGAAAACAGCGCGTGATCTTTATGAAAGTGAGTGAAGTAAATTCCAAAAAAGTAAACACACTAAACTTTCGATTTTAATTACGCAAAAAAAATAAATTTAAAATCGAAATAAGCGGGATTACAAAAAAAAATATTTTGAAGAAAAAACCAGTTAAAACCGTAAAACAATCCAGCAATTAGAAAAAAAACAAAGTTGTAATTAAAAAATATTTCAAATTTTAAATACAAACCCGTTAAAAACACGCAGTAACAAATAACAAAATAAAACAAAAGTGAGTGCCAAAATTATTAAAAACAAACAAATATACAAAAAAGAAAAATTAGCCAGCAAAAATATTTAGCAAATTGTTTAACCATAATTAACAGCAGTAATACATATTAAACAAGTGGTATGTGTATAAGTGTCTTTGAAATAATATAAAACAAAAAGAAAATTTTCTTTTGAAGCAGAAAAAAAAGAAATTGCAATTGCAATTCTTTTATTGCAAATCAATCAATCAAACAAGTCAATGTGTGTAATTATCACAAGTGAAATTTGTTGCTTCTTTTTCACAAATGTAAATAGTTGCTTTTCTAAAAATAAATAAACCTGATTGCAAATACAAAAATATTTTAATGTTAAAATTCAGTAGCTGTTTTAAAAGATTAATATTGAAAATAAATAAAACTCATTCAAAATCTTATGATGTGGGGTGAATATATTTTTAAGTATTTGTATTAATTTAAACGAACTGCAGTTTTATAACCCCATTGTATTTAAAAGAACCTGTTTAATAAAACAATTTTAAATGCTAGTAATTTGTGTCTTAATATTTTAGTATTATTAGTGTTTTTTTACTTTTATTTTTAGTAAGTCATCATAAAATATTTGTTATGATCTTAAGTATTATTAGCACTTATATATTTAAAACAAATAAGCCATTATACAATTCATTGAACTAAATTTTGTTAAACAGTACCACACCTGTTTTTTATGTGATTTTAAAAGTGCACAATTACTATTATTAAAGCACCTATATTATGTATATACAGTTTTGTGCTCATGAGAACTTTGATTGCTAAATGAGCTATTAAGATAAGCTCTATACAGAGTTTTTTTTTAATTTGTTGGTATTATCGCACTAAAGTTTTAAATAAATGTAGACAACTATTTACTTTACCACAATGTTATTTATAAAGATAAAAAGAATCATTTTTCACATAAAGTAATGAACACGAATTACTTCGAAAATATAAATTTTAAATGAAAACTTTTCAACTATGTGTGACCTAGTCTATAGTAATCTTGAATAGTCTCATCTAGAAATATGTTCATCATAGTATCGTCTATGAATTAATCTATTCTCATCGTTTATAGACTCGTCTACAATCTCATACTTAGTTTCGTCTAAAATCTTGTCAGTAGTCTCGTGTATAGTCTCATCTGTAGTCTCGTCATTAGACTCATCTATTGTCTCATATATAGCCTCATGTATACTATTATCTGTAATCCCGTCTCATATAGTATCGTTCCATTGTCTCGTCTAGAGTCTCATCTATATTCTCATGTATGGTTTCATATATGGTCTCGTCAATGGTCTTGTCATTAGCTTAGTCTTAGTTCTCGTTCATAGTTTGGTCTATATACTCGTCTATAGTTTCGTCGATATTCTCATCTTTATTCTCATCTATAATCTCGCTATTAGACTATATATAGTTTATGGTCCCGTCGTAAAGTTTCATTTATAATCTCGTTTAGTTAAAAACCTTATTTTTAGATTCATCCATAGTGTCATCGGTTTGAGACTCAAATTTAATCTCATCCGTAGTCATCACTATAATATTAACCGTAGTTTCTTCTGTAGTCTTGTCTATAGTCTCGTCTTAAGTCTGATCCGATTTGCAAAAAGTGTGATACTGATTCGATTGTTATACTAAAAGATACTATCTCTAAAACCTATTTGTAGCCACAAAATTTACTACAATCTTCTTTATTTATTTTAAACTGCATTAAATTGCTAAAAAAAATGTCATTGCCGCAACAACTGAATATTCGATGCGAACCCTACAGAGACCAACTCAACTGAAGTCTAACAGGACAGCTGATTGTAGCAGTTCTATTAACCGGAAAGTTTTTTTTTCCAGAAACTAATTGCAACAAACGTTAAACAGCTACACAAATATATTCCTAAACTATTAATAATTGATACAATTTTTGTAATTATTACGTATTAAGTCTTAAAGGTATAATTTAAAAACATATAAATATCAAATGACTTTTCAAAAATTTTCAAATATGCTTTTGCAATTTGTTTAAATTTTTGGCCAGCTGCCATCACACATATATTACACACATTATATTTATCATAACGTGAATCTTGGACAGTTTGAGTATTTCTAAATGCAGTTATATAAATTTCCCATTAATACAAAAAACCCACAATCAATCTAAATATTTGAATGACCACCTGTACTTTATTAGAGTAAATGTCAGTGTCATGTAGAAAACAAACCAAAATGAAAATAAAATATATTAAGACAACTAAATATTTAAATTTAAACAAATGTGTAAAGTTAAAGATGATAAACATGCACTAGTTAAATTTGAATTGTTAAACCCACTATGAGATCAAATAATACTGTTCGGATTTAGTTTTGTAATAAATGAGCCAATAATTCTCTTAAAACAAATGCATATAATTATAATTATTGTTTAATAATGTTCAAGCAAAAATAATTGATTTCAACTAATTTGATATGAGCAACTTTGCATTATTTGCAAATTAGACCATAAAACACTGAGTCAGTGTTCCTAAACCCTCTACACAAAACAAAAGACTTAAGCAATAAGCTACATTTTTATAATATACTCGTTTATTAAATCTATTCTTATAATTCTTATAATTCCTATCATAATTTAATGATTCATCTTAACTGCCAAAACAAAACAAAAACTATAACCAACAATCACTAGATCTCATCATTTTGATTTATTCCTTTGAAAGCAAAAGTAAATACGGCGAACATGCAATAATCAACAGCCGCAAGCAGAATACATAATAATAGCACTAACAATATCTTTACAAAAATAAAAATAATAAAAATCAAATCTATAACGTGTGAATAAAAAACACATGCTGCAACAATAACCAACGACAACAACATACACAAGATGTGAAGGAAAAATAAAGAACTTCTATAAAAACTTGTATGCAATTGTAAACATTAGACAAATCTAAATACCAACCCAAAATGACATAAATAACCAAGGAGTGCAAATTTGATAAAAAAAAAAAATAAAAAAATGCATTACAACAACAGCTATGCAAACAACAATAACAACAAAAGTGCAAAAAATCCCACATTAATTGTTATGTGTAAAAAAAATTGTGCATAAACATTATGCTATATTGTTGGATAAGTGGAATTAAAGCGTCTGATAAGTAGTGGGATTTCTACTACTTAGGTGTGAGGGTTGTTTGGAGAACCAAACAAATATAGAAAATAGCTTTTTGGCCTCTTTATACCTTACACCACCATAGTGGGAAGGGTATATTAGATTTGTGCTGATGTTGGTATCGCCCGTAGATATTAGTCCAGTCATAACTTCCTGAGTTAATTTAACCATCGCAATTTTGAAGATATTTCAATAAAATTTGGTACATGATATGTTTCGGCCCAAAGACGAATGGGATTGAAACTGTTGGAAATCGGTCCATTATTTCAGCTGGCTTCCAAACAAATGTCTCCCCGAAATTAAGGTTTATCGGTCATAAATGTTTGATATCTGCACGTATCCTAACAAATTTTGTCAAAAATAAGTTGTACGTCAAGCCTAATCTCATCAACAAATTCTGTGCAGATCGGTTCATAATTGACCATAGATTCTCTACGAGTATAAGGATTCTCTTAATAATGTTGCTATCCAAATCATATTCAACATAAACCTGATTTATATATATAAACAAATCATTTGGCTCAATTTCACGATGATAGGTCCATTATTAGTCATAGGTCCCACTTCCTATTTTAACAACCATAAATCTCTTAATTATGTTAATATCCACATAAAGTTGAACATAAATAAGTTTCATATTTTACAGAAATCATGACAACTAATTTTATAACGATCGGTCCATAATTCGTCATAGTTGCCATATAAGAACCCCTTTGAAATTTTCTTTAACTTCTATAAATCTTTTAAAAGTGTTTATATCCAGATAAAATTTAACACAAAAAAATATTTATATGCACAGAAGTCATGCCACTACATTATTGGATGATAGGTCCATAATAGGTCACAGCTCCCATATAGAGTCAATTTCTAAAAACTGTTTCTACACATATGTATATTGGGTGTAGGATATTATATCGTTGGGCTTGAACGCCTATGCTTTCTTACCTGTTTTCCGTTCAAAAATGTTGTAAGTTCACATAATGTTTATGTTGTAATTAAAAATATCTGAATTATTGTATGTATTATCTTGTAATCTTTAAAGCTAATTATCTCGTTAGTATTCAACCCATTTAAACTATAACAGCAAGATTAATCAATGAATTAATTTACAACAATTAATATGTACAATATAATTTGTACATTATCTATAAGACATCCAAAATATTTCCAAATCACATACATCATACAAAAACATAAACGTATTTACAGCAAAATTTAGACACAGATGTTAATTTTTGTTTTTTTTTACATTTTTATTACATGATGCCATTTTTCAATATATGGACCAATGAAATTTAAAAAAAGTAGTGCTGCTGATCTTACTAAACAGACACTTAAAAAAGTGTGTTAAAATTGCCAGCACAAAAAAAACTGCGTTAAAAATTAATTTGTTTTTTTATTTGTTCATTGTTGTGTTAACAATTATTTCAATTCCAGTTTAAACAATTTGGTAACATTTTTTTTATGAAGTCAATAATAAAGAAAAAGATTGAAAATAGTAAAAACAGAAATACGCATGTTTTTTTGTGAATTTAAACTAGATCAATTAAGGTGGTTAAGCTACAAAAAACTCAAATTAACTTTCGATTTTTATTGTGGTTTGGGATTGTTACTTATTTACCAATACAATTCAAATAAATACAATCACTTTGAAATTGGTTTACTTCAAACTGTTTGAAAAACTTGTGGCAAATTATTTTCGTCAAAAATTACGCCCTGTTATTTTTTATTATTTCATTTAAACTATATTAAATTTGTATATATAATTTTTTGGGGTTTCTTTCATGCCAAAAAAGGTATTTAAAAAATCTATAAAAAAATACTCATGAAACACTGCTCATTTGCAACAATTATTGCATGCCACACCTGAAATCGTATCGTTTTAATTTTTGTTAATTTTTGCACGAATTTTTGTTACATTTTCGTTTTATGGTGCAATGTTTTTTGTTTGTTTATGTGTTGTATGCAGTCACATTTTATTTTAGTTGCTATTGTTGTATATGAAAGTCATTTTAAGTTTAAAGAGTGTTTAAAAATTAATTATTATCAGCTTCATAATGATTAATGTTTAAGAAAGTTTATTACCACATTTCTATGTGAGTTTGTTATTTGTTTGTATTACTCAACTCAAACAGCGTGTGAATATTTGTTTGTAAATGTTTACAATAACGAGGAAACAGTGATAAGTTATTAAAACGATTACTTATTGGAAATTTCTTGTATTTCAAAATAAAATTCTCTGTTTCTTTAGGATTTAAAACTTTTAAAACTTCACTAAAGGATCCGTAACCTTTTTGTGCCAAGTTCTAAGTAGTCACAGCTTTCATTAAGGATGAGTACCTCTGGCTGAGACGTGCACTTGACTTAGCTTTCCAGGAAACTGTTGCTGATTTTCGATTACTACCTACTCAAATGTTTATAAGTCTTAAACATATGCTCTAAAATTCCATTTAAAGTTCTTATTTCAAATACCTTTTCTTGTGAAACATGCTCAGCATTAAATTAGAAATAACACCTTAATAGGAAGTCGCCCTAGAGTTGACCAAGATTGACAGTTTCATTATATATTGTAAATCCTTAGATCGTTCTTAATAATTTTCATGGACCAGTTTTTAGCAATTAACTCATAAAATAGCTCCAACCATAAGTAATTTAATATTTATTACCCATTCACATATTAAATGCTTAAAAATTTTTCAAAATACTTAACAATTGATTCAATATTTTTTTAATTAAATTGTAATAAATGCATTAGTAGAATAAGAAAAATTATAATAGAGTGGTTTTAACATTTGCTTTGAATCAGTGATCGGCATTCATAGCCATCAGAGGAAGAATGTGATGTTGTGATCGAATGCCAATGTTCGTTGTGATACGAATGCCAATGAAGTTCATAAAAATTATCCAATAAAAAATAAAAATTACAATAGATTATGGAAAGTGAGGGAAAGTGTATAACATATTAGTATAATCCATGTGCTGGCCATTGCTTGCAATGGCTTTATTTTGCAGACAAATTCAAGTAAATGTTAAAGTTCATTTCCTAAGTCTTTTGTTAATTTTTTCTATATTAATAACTGCGGGCTAATTTGCCCGTACTTCCGTTATAATATTTCTAATCATATTGATTCTTTTAAATAATTATTGTACAATCAAAGCAACAACTCTGATTAAAAAAACCAAACTAAATACAAAACTTATTCTCAAATATGCAAAAACATCATAAATACTAATGTTTGAGTTGATTAGGATCTAAAAAATTAAATTAAATTAATCAAAACAAAAATCACACTTTTTTCCCTATTATAAAAAAAACTATGTTCAATAAAACAATAAATCATTTTATCTACATATTTTTGTATTTACTAAACTTGTGCACAGCAATTTGCATAACACAACTTTATTGTCTATTTATATAGAAAAATTATGTCATTTATATAAGAATTTTATTTAAAAAAATTATTGCTTTAGAATTTATATCAATTCAATACAATTTCTGCACTTGTCGCTTGCGCTGATTTGTTGTTATTTATGAATTCACAACAGAAATCATTTTAATTTGCAATCATGGCTGGAGGTTTCTTGTTACGTTTTATGTGAAATAAAACAAGTCATGATTTATTTTTCATATTTTTTTGCAGCTCTTGCAACAACAACAAATTGTGTATTTATTTATTTTAAGAATTTATACTTTTATTATTGCTATGAATATATAAAAACTATTTCAGGAATGCTGTTGATGTATTTCGATTTAGTTTTGTATGCATTGTTATTTATTTCTATTCAATTAGTGGTTGTTGTTTTAAGCAAACTGTTTACTACAGTTTCGTTTGATAAGTTACTTTGTGGTATTGAAAAATGGGGTTTTTAAAAATGTTTCAATGTTATTAAAACAAATTTCAATAATTAAATTATGAAGATTGATTAATGTATGATGACTGTTTTGCCGTTACAGACCATAGTGGAAGCATAAAAAAACGGAATATTACCTCAAAATACGACTATATTTGAAGCCGAAGCCATTGCAGTTATTGAGGCTCTACAGCTTAGCAATGATTTACAAAGCAAATATATAATCTGCACAGACAGTCGTTCAGTGTTCGATGCCACTTTAAATCAAAAGAATAAGAATGAATTATTTTAATACAACAGCTAATGATAAAAAGTAGAAAAAATGTTAAGTTACTATGGGTTTCTAGCCACATGGGCATTGACGGCAACGAGGCCGCAGACCTCGCGGCTAAGTCCGTGTACCTACATCCCACATACTTATGCATTCCAAAATTAAAACAATTTGTAACCAGATATGCCACCACAAAACTCAATATTTCCTTAGATCGTAAGTGGAACGAATACAACCACCACTACAAAACTTTTAACCCAACAAAACAATCTGTTAATCTACCAACATCAACCAATTGCTTGCAAAATAAATGTTTCACTAGGCTGCGATTAACACATACACGTCTCACACATCAATATTTATTGAACAAAACTGCACAGCCAATATGTTCCTTTTGCAGCTCCTCACCATTAACTGATTTTCACATCTTAGTGGACTGCCCAGTACTCTTCAATCTACGTGCATCAATTTTTAAGCCCTCTAACATTGTTGAATTTTTAAAAACTCCAAATAGTAATAACATATCCAAAGTCTTTGAATTCTTAAAGAAAATCTTTTCATAACCTAATTTAAATTTTATTATCAGTATCTAACAAAATACGAACATATACACACTTATTCAAGAAATATTAAGCCGATAGCCAATGATGCTAGTGCTTTTAGCCCTAGATTTATTGTAATTTTAATTATAATAAATTTTTTAATAAATAAATAAATATTTAATTTATTCGAAAGATAATCTTCTGGCATTATAATTTCAAGTAGTCTGTCGTTTCGGGCTTATCAGTGTAGACTAGCGACTTCACATATCCCCACAGAAAATAAGTAAGCGGCAATAAATTGCACGATCTTGGAGACCACGGGGCCGAAACATCAAACTATGCGGTTACCAAACGTTTTCTTCTAAATCAATCGTTGCACGAGCTTTGTGATAAGTTGTGCCGTCTAGTTGAAACCATAATAAGCCCGAAACGTTTGACCCCTTGGAGGACAACATTTGCTGCATTTTTGCCAATATACGGCCACAAATGTTGGAAAATGTAATCGAAAATTGAACGTACAGATTATACTACGTCCGAACCAGTCATATTTAACTTCCATGTAACTTTTTGTTTTATTCAATTTTAAAGTTCTATACATCTATAAAACAAAAAACACCCTTGCAGAATTTAGAACCGTTGTTCAGCAGTCAGTCTATTCATGTTTGAAATGCCAAGCCAAACTAAGCATAAATCACTTGAAAGCTGACAAAGTAGCCGCCAGTTAAAAAAATTGTTGCCAACTTTAAGTTCTATACATCCAAAAAAAACACTCTATATAAACAATATTTTATGTAGAAGCAATTATATTGATTATAATAATTATGTAGATTAATTTTAATGTTAAAGACAATTTATTATAAATATTTTGCTGAAATTCATTAATAAAAATTGACAGTTCCAAATATCAACTATTAGTTTGAAGGCATGAAGGCAATAAAGAGAAAAAGCCTTTCGAAAAACAAAAGACTTAAGCAACATGCTTTATTAAGTGGCAAATACATATTAGGTAGAAAACCAATAAAATCCATTCCAAAACTATTGGTTATCGTAAAAGTAAAAGCATTTAACAGTATATAATTACAATAATTTCAAATATATTTCCACAAAAATTTTTGACATTAATTATGAATTTATGAAATATTTAACGTTCATATTCGTACCAACAGCAGCCAACAAATCAATTTGTTAAACTTTTCTTTTGCATTTTTTGTTTTTGGACAAAATGAAGCAAAATTAAGAAATAATTACACTTGTACCCTTAATTGTGACTTGCTATCGTTACATGAAATTAATTTTTCACCTTTCACTCTTTAAGGTATTTCAGTTGTTTTATTAATTTGTTTCCTACTTTGTTTATGTTAATGTTTGTAATAAGTTTTTATGGCTTTAAATAAAACCTTTAAACTTGTTGTTGTGTAGAGCTGAGTAGTGTTCTTTTATTGTTGTTACTTGGTTTACAGTCTGTCATAATGATCATTAATGTAATAACTATGTTTCGTTACTTTTCTATGACTCTTAATTTAATGTAATGCAAATGTATCCACTACACATTTTCATTGTGCGTCTACTGGTAAAGCCAACACTATTTTTGTTTCGTTTATTAGCTTGATTTTAATTATTTGAATGCCACGCTTTGTAACTTAATAATAATGTTTGAAACAACCACTTTGTCTAACATATATTTATGGTATTTGCCTTTAATGTTCAGTTTTCATTAAATCTTTATAGTATTATGCTTGTTCTCTTACACATATGCAATCTATACATCTACTAAAGTGTATTTTTTAGTTTCTTTCCAATAAAGTTGAATGTAGTTGACCTTGTCTCTCTTTTTTCTGTATATACATACATATATGTATGTATATTTATTATTCTTCTCTTTACTGTAACATAATCACATGCTGCGATACAGCATCACACTTAGTTATAAGTTGAAATGTGTTTAAAATATTTACGTAAACAATTTCAAAAAAGAATAGAATCATCGGTTTTGAAAATAAATTTTAAGTGTTATACTGCAATGATTGTTATATATGGCTGTAGTTACATTTTATGTTTTACTGTTTGCAAATAAAAACAACCATAAATTGTTTGCACCATAATACAAAATAAACAGATTTTTTAAGTCATTAATTACAATTGATGTCTGTCGCTTTTGATGTTGATGTGTATGCTTCAGTCATCTTCACTTTTTTCCTTCGAAGTAGATTTCCAGCTTTTTTTATTTTACTAAGTCTGCTTACATGATTTTCCAATTAGATTCGTACTTAATCAATTATAGACCAAGCCTATCAGTGATTGGGGACTTGCAGCATAACAGGGTATTATTTAAATTTTACAATAATGCGATTAATGTCCAAAAAACTTATTATTGTATGTGACCATAAGATAAGAGCTCTCTTATATTTTATATAAAAATTCGATATTTTGTATAAAAATGTATATAAAGCTCAAATCATTAATAACTTTATAAATACACCTCACTTTGCGGTTCTGTTTCAAAAAAAATACGACACAAAATGAATTAAGATTTTCTATAGCACAAAATGTAAACATCGAAGATAGGTTCTAGGGCTACGAAAATACTAAGTCGTCGGCTTACTTTCCAAAAAATTGTGTCAATGTTTGCTGAACAGCTTTTTTCAACTAAAATAAATTTCATTATAGCAATTATCTGTATTACTGCAACTAGCATTATCGTTGGATAATGCTTTACTTTTAATGTCATCAAATAAGCTTTTTGCTATTGCCTGAAATGCTATTTTAATTAATGTTATTCTCTGCGCAACTTTATATTCCATCCAGCAAGGACTCCATTTTGATCACCAAAGCACTTCTTGTACGAGTCATCGTTTTAGCATCTAATAATGTTGCAGATTTTGCAAGAACTTAACATAATGAAAATTAGTACCAATTAAGCAGCGACGGAGCTTCGAAAAAAAACTCAATACAAAACGACACAAAGCAGGGTATTGGTGTAGTGCTGTGGTCACTTTTATTTCATATCAAAAATCGATATTTTGCTTTGCATGAACATTTCAATAAAGCTAAAATCGTTCATAACTTTGTACATACTGAGTTTTTTGAGAAAATACGCTCAATCTGTGATCATTTATATTTTATACCAAAAATCGTTTATTATTTTTTTTTTTTTATAAAAGTACTAAAGCAGCAAGAGTAAAGATACATACTTTAATCAGGCCATTCGTAAATTTATCAAAGTTTAGAAAAAATGTACATTAATTTAATGAGTTATCATGTATCTAATTGATATGAAACTCTACTAAATTAATTTATTTATTTATACTAACACAGATCTACAGTCACCTTACAAATATCAAATTTCAGTTAACTAATAAACGAAAAAATAATTTAAGAATTTCAGCAGTTGAAAATTAAAGCACATTAAGTTGCAACATAAACTGGACCAAACAAACTGATTTCAGCTTTCAAATTAAACAAACCAACAGAAATTCTCATTGATAAATCCACAAAATGAAATCAAAAAAAAAAAAAAAACAAAGCCCACAATTTATTTCGTCATCGTTTTGGCTCTATTTATAGACAACTCAATAAATTATGGTAAATTCAAATAAACATTAGCATTAAGTCTAGCAGTAGTCTAATATTAACATTTTATGGTAATGATTACAAAGCATAATACCACAACAATGTTGTTGCTACACCAAGAAATAATTACAAACAAAAACTAAATAAAAACAAATGCTAAAAATAATACAAAAAATATTTTTTGTTTGTTTGTTTATTTAAACCACACGATTGCATTATCAGTAATAATGTGCAACGAAAAATAAAAAGTGCAGCAATTCAGCAAAACATTGAAATCGAAAAAAAAATAAATTAAAATTTAGCGTTAAAAACAATTTGCAGCTAAATTGCATTTATTTTTTTTCTACAATACGTTTTTATATTTCTTCCTGCAATGTTAAAATTCACTTCCATTTGATGTTGGAATTCATTGAACCATAAATTGTTAATTTGTTGTTGTTTGATTTGCAGTTGGTAACTTTGTATTTGTATGTGTTTTAGATGGAGTAGGAATTGGTCATTTATTTATGTTGTTGGTCTATTCGAAGATACTTTCACTTGTTTAACTAGTTTCGAGATGAAGATGATGATGTTAAAGTAAATAAATATTACTGTAACATTTTGTTGTGGGCCTATAGTCAATACAATTCAATTTGTTGGAAACTGAAATTTGAAATGTCACGATAAGTAAAAAAAAATATTTCTTTTATTTTTTCAAAAGGTTTCAATTTACATAAATATTTTGATTAAATTTTGTCTAGTAAACAATATTTGTTTAGTATTTAGTTTAGAAATTTTCTGTTTATGAACACGATTATTTTACGAAAACAGCTGTTTTTTGTAAAAGTTTTTTAACTGGTTTTATTTATTGGATGGCGTAGTTATTTAATGTTTGACAATTCATGTAGTTTTGTTGAATTTTTTCATCCGATTTGAAGCTTTTTAAACTTTGAAACTGCCTAAAATTGCCTTCGCTTTAAATTCATCCCCAAAAGATTTAGAAGGTTTAAAGAATGTTTTTCAGATTTTATGAAATTTTGCTATTTGAAATAAGATTTAAATTCTAAACTAATAGTCTGCACAGGCCGCCTGGTTGTATTAAATATCATGGATTACATGTTGCCACCTCTTAACCATCAGTTTTATCCAACATGAGATAATGGTGCTATATAATACATTCACAATACTGATGTTGATTGCGATATACAGAAATATTTTTAGTTTAGAAGTGTCATTTTATGACAAACTAGATATCTCCTTTATTTACTTTATTTAACAAACAATTAAAAATAATTTAATCAATTTAAAAACACATATATTACAAGCCCGATTATCATTCAGAACACTAAAATATTGTGTTGTCTTGACTACAATACAACAATAATTTTTTATACGATTAAGCCGATAAGTGTTGTGAATCGTAATCGCAATTTACAATATACAACATCAAAATACTTAGTGTTGTGAACGGTAATTGGGGCCAATAATTCGTGTCGACACTTAATGCCACAAAATTATTTAAAAGATTCAAAATTGTGCTGATGATCAGTTATACGTATAAAAAAATGTTATTACACCCCTTAATTAAAAACCGCTGAAAATATGTTTAATCATAATGAATTAGCCCATTTTCATGTTTAACAAATCGCTTCTTAAGAAATAGCCGTCTTATTAAATTAATAAATACATATTAACTTTCAAAAATAAATGTAATTATAATTAATAAAACTTCTTAAGATAACCAATAGGTGTTTGTAATATCTGTTTATAAGCATGCCAAATTATTATTCATATACATATGAAATTTTTATAACTTTATTGTGGTAAAACAAAAGACTGAAGCAACAAACTTTATTTAGTGTTTGCCTAATACACAAAAACCAATCAAATAAAACCATACAAAATTCAAATAATCACTAAATTTGTTTGAATAAAAAAAAAGTACGAAAAAATATAAATATTATGAATTTTTCAAACATTTCAATCTTACGTATTAGCGTATGTACGAGTACAATCATTGTATATAATTGCATGCGCGTACTTGTATGTACTTGTCTATGCATGCAAACTTCACGCATGCTTGGTTAAATGAGCTCAACACAAAAAGTAAACACAACTCAACGTTCAGTCATTTCACACGTCAAGTTTAACAAGACTTATTGAAAGCTTAAGGGTTTTTGAAGAAAACTGTATAGAAAACCTCAGAAAACCTACATACTCATACAATAATGATGCAAAGAAAAAAATGTTACGTAAATTTTTCAGTTTTATTTTATATGAGGTGTCTATCAATCTATTGTTGTTTATATTTATTTCTGTTTGAATAAATATTAAACCTTAGAGCACCCTACGTCAGAAATAGCTAATGGAAATTAAATCGTCTTTAAAAATTACTGTTATACATAAAATGTTCGCTAAAAACTGTTATACAATAAATTTTTTTTAAAAAAATACTCTATTTAAACTTTTCTTGAAATCCAAACACAAAATTATCGCACCATTGCATCTTTTAAATATAGCGATATTAAACGAAAACATAAAAGGAACTCCAATTCATATGTCTAGTCTAGAGGAATTTGAATTTTGTGTTTTTTAATCAAATACTGGTATACTTTAGTACTTGACAAAAGTAAGTTCGAGCTTGTCCATCCCTGATGATATATAACCCTTTCAAACCATGATGCATCGATTGTGCGGTTGGGTTTCACTTTCAATATTTTTGTTTCTAGATTATTTTGCTAATTGTTCGACCTATATATCTTTATTAAGAATTATTTTGTTTTGAGCTTAAGGTCAATTTCTTTTTTATTTATTTTTTATTTATTCTAATATTTCGCTACAACAATGTGTAGCATATTCAGGGAAAATAAAATTTATTAACATATTCATAAAATACCAGTAAAAATATTTTTCAATATATCAGAATTGTGAGAATGAAAAAATTTCAAATATTACAAAAACAAAAATATGAAAAAATAATTTTATTTAATCAAATTAAATGAATGTAACCAAATGTGGTTATTATACTATTATATTTTTCCCATGGCCTTTTTTTAACAACATGTCTTGTTAATTTTAATATCAGACTTCAAGTGCAAATCTACCATCGATGTTGAAACAGTACGTAACCTTAAAGTACTCCCGATTCAAATGTAAACATCCTGCCTGTCCAATGTTCATATAGAATACAATCACTGTCATCAGCAATACGAGATACAGCAACCAATCTAACCAAACAAGCTGGATAAATTCTTCCAATTGTGTTAAATATCATGATTTATCTCTGGTTCTATTATTATTAGTTATTTCAGCAGCAGCATTTAATGCAGTAGTCTGCTCAATATCATTGGAAGAGTGTGTCTTACTTTGGCCATAATCAAATCACTTAGATTACTGAAGATGAGAATTTAGGCACAAATTAGTAGAAATCAGATAATAGTTTGAAGAACAGTATAATGGATTACCAAGATTGTGCTATGTGATTTATTTATACTTAAAATAGAACCGGATGTGGGAATCTTTATAATTGACCGAATATTTGATATTTAATTTTTTTTAAATAATTTCATTCAAATATTGACCGCGACTACGCTGTAGGTGGTCCATTCATTTGATCCGATTTTCAGTTATTATTTGCAATATTGCTTCCGTGATATACGACTCCTTCCAGCATTGCTACCAGTATCCCGCGAATAACGACATTTGACTTCACATAACCTTTAAGAAAACAACCAAAGGTATGATAACAAGTTCTGGGCGGCAAGTTGACAGTTGCAGACCGCAAAATTAGCTGCTCACCAATAAAGCTATTGTTTAGTTTACACATCTCGTACAGGACGCTTAATTATAATTGTATAGTTTTTTGTTCGTAATCAAAAGCATTGACTATCAAACGGAATAATAACTTGGATTCATTAGTAAAGTTGTGGAAGATCTCTGTGTGTGGTAAAAGTGAATATTTTGCAGAAATATTATCTTTCTATGGTGAAGATTAATGATTTTAAGGAGATTATATTTACAATGACATGCTTTTAACAGAACCATATTTCGCCCAAAATTATATTATGACATTAGATCTTCTGTCGAATTTTAATATGAAGGTTCATCTGGTCAACATTTGTTTTTAAAATTTAACAGTATTTTTATAGTTATTATTAACCTCTATTTAATCATTGGAAATCTTCAAGGTTTCATCAAATCTGCAACGCTTCAGAAAGTGATTTTAAAGCAATTCGCCAACCTTATGATTGGTGTTAGATCAATACTTTTAGGCATTAAAAACAACAGCAAAAAAATAATACATTTCCCACTTAAAGTGGATGTAGGATGTCATACATGTCATATTGGTAAGTCATACTTGTCGTATGTGGAATAATATTCCCAAAGATTTAAAATATCCAATCACTGATGACTTTTGCAAATCCATGCTGACACTACTACTATTTGTTAATGTAGGGTTCTTAAAACACATTTATATTTTCCAAACTCCACATTTTCGTATGACGTTATTATTCTTTTTTATCAACTTAATTGTCATTTTTAATTACGTATTTAAAAAAAAAACTGTTTTCTAACAAACATTTTTTCCTTGTAAACATGTCGCTGCAGTTGTGTTTCCCATTGTCAGGTTGTAATTAAATAATTTCAATGTGAATTTGTGGGTTGCTTGTTTTTTCTTAATTCTTTTTCGTTTTTCTACATTTATACATACATATGTATGTAGTAACTGTGAAATGTGACACTACATTATGTTGCAGTTGCTGTTGTTCTTCTTTTTTCTTCTTTAGTTTTTATTTCTTTCAAGTTGTCGTGTTAATAATGATGATGACGCATTTGTTGTAATTTTTATGTCAGCCTGCATTATGAACGTTTTCTTTTATTTAGCTGTTCCATTGGTATACATTTTCTGTTTTTAAATTGAGTTTTTTTTTTTATTTGGTGCTAATAGAAATATTATTAACATTTAGATATTTGAAAGAAAGTTTTTTATTTTGAGGTTAAAATATGAATAATAATATGTATGTATGTGGTTTAAGTCTCGTAGAGGTTTTCATTATTGCAATTTATAAGGAAGTTTTGTGGTTATATTTGTAAAAATTTTAGTTCTAGTATTATAATACTTAATTACTAAGAGTAGACTTTTTACTGTGTTCAGCTAACGGACCTCTAATATACACTTTATGGAAATTATATTGAAATATCCACCATAATAATATGTATATTCAATTGATTGCAAATCCTATATTCATATACGAGTAGACTTGAAATGGAATATTAAAAAAAATTGATTAGGTTTTGATGATTGTCCCAATTAATTACAGTTGTAGTATATCATGAAATTGTATTTCAATATTCCTTAAATACTATTAGGTATTTTGTTAAAGCATTTAAATACATATATCTTAATCATTTTAATGAGCTTATCACAGAATTCATAAACTTTTTTCATAACTCACATGTTAACAAGCTTATTTACACTTAACCATAGCTAATGCTTAAATAAAGAAATAATGATAACATTTACGAATTCATTATTATGATTTTTTTTATTAATTGTCATACATTTGAGAACAAAGCACACATTTAAAATTAAATAATTTTATACAATTATCTTGTTGAATAAATCGTGTACTTTCATGTAGTTGTTATTGAGGCTGTCGAATTTCAAATAAAAATGTACCTACTCCTATTTTCAGTTACATATACCATTAATCATATCTAATTTTTTTTTTTGTATTAAATCACAATAGAAGTGTTGACTTTAGAAAAAAAACATACAAAAAACCAAAATTATTAAAACAATAGCAAAACATTGTTTTACTTATAAGGCAGGCACAAAAAAAGACACAGAAATTATTATTACTTAAACGTTTTAGTAAATCGAGAAAAAGGTATAAAACAACATTCTAATGTTTAGAGTTGTTACAAAGAAAAAATATTGTTCAGGTATTTAAAAACAAACAAAAGAACTTGATTGTTTTTTTATTTCTCACAAGCAACTTTACAGATTTTTATCGCTGTTTTTTGGGACATATTTTGTCAGAATTATTCATGAAAAAAATAATATTAAATTTTAACAATCACTTGTTAATGTTAAATACATTTTTGGCTAAATGTTTTAAAAAATAACAGATCATAATATCTGAAGTTCTTTCATGTCAACAAATATCACAAAGATAAAATTGTTTAATGTGCTTAGAAATTTTCATAATAATAGCAGATAATATTCTACATCAAATGAACAATATAGCAATTAGCAGAGAGCAAAGAGGAGCGTTATTTGGAAGCTGATTGGATGAGGCATATCGTGCAAGTGATCGCATTCTATACATTGGAACAATTCTACTTAAGGTTGTCGCCATCAGGAATGACAACCAATTTCACCTAATATGTGTATACCCTCCACCACCATGAGTATATATAAGTTTGTCATTCTGTGTGTAACACTGAGAAATATTCATCTGAAACCCAACAAGGTATATATACGAGTATTATTGATCCTTATAAAATTCTAAGTCTGTCTGTCTGTCTCTGTAAAGCACTCTCACGTCCAAACGACACAACCAAAAACAACAGAGTTTACATAAACCAGTTTGTAATCATCCTAAGCATATTGGTATTGAAAATCAGAATCAGATTTATGGACCTAAGTGTGAGACAATCTCCATAAAAATTTGATAATTTTAAACATTTTTTAAAATATATTGCAGATATTGCCATAAAATATTGTACACGTTATTTGTATGATAAAAGAAGAAAGTGTGAGGAAAATAGTAAAAATTGATCCATGATTTCTCGTAGCCCCCATACAAATATCTTTCCGAAATATGGCTTAATTATAAATAAGTGCCTGTAAAATTGGAATATTAATACAAAATTCGGAAGAAATAAGTGTCATGTAAAAAGAAATCAGAAAACGAAATTCTTTTTGTTCGGTCCATGTTTGACCTCATATAAAGTTCACATCTAAAATTCAGTTAAATACGTATAATTCTTATAGATATATAAGTTGTTGTAATAAATTTTATGGTGGTCGGTCCATATAAGGACCACATCCGAAAAAACTATTTTATATATCTTATAAATATCGGCACCGACTCAAAACTTTATATATATCATTCAAATATACACAAAAAACATTCTACAAAATTTTGTAAATATCGGTCCATAAATTTTCTCAGCAATCTCTTCAAAATTATACTTGACGAATAACTGCAATGAGCACTATTCACTATTTCATTTTTTTTTTTTGTTGTCAAATTGTCCAAATTGTTGGCAATTGTATGAAAACGGGTTGTCATATCATGATTTTCATGATTGCAATCATGATTTCAAACATAGATGACGCCATATGACAACCCGTTTTTAAAAAATTGCCAACAATTTGGACAATTTGACAACAAAAATGACATAGTGAAAACGCGGACGTATAATAATGTTAATTGTTGCGAACGTGCTGATAACGTTGAAACGACGGAGACCATGGTCTATAAAAGTTATTTACGATTTAACAAAAAGAAAATCTCAGTGATTTATTTTATTTAAAATAATTTTAAAATCTTCGAATAATTCGATTAATTTTCAATATATAATCGAATTAGTATTTACAAATAAATCTCTTATACGTAGTACTCGTTTTATTCGAACAAAAGAAACATCTTATAATTTTGATACCCTATTAAATTTATATTTCCCAAATGTATGCCAATAAAGTCACCTTAAAAAACAATTTGGAATTTTTATAAATACGAGTAGATACTGAAAGCGGTAAAACATGATATGATTTTTAATTTAATAAAAAAAAACTCAATATCATTAGATATGTAATGATATCAAATATCTACACATATATTTTAGAATTAATCCATATTATGTATAAGAACCGTGTGAACTGTAACTGCAGTAGATCATTAAATGGCTGTCTACTTGGCCGACCGACTATAAATTTATTTTGTATATTTTAACACAATCAAAAAAAAAAATACACAATAAAACACCACTGTGCGCATTGTAATGAATTTATAAATGTTTTTTAAGGCTTCTAGTTATATTCGTATAGTAAATGTTCTGATTTCGAAATTGTTTATCTACTGCTACATATGTAATAATTTCAATTATGTAGTTAAAAATCGTAGGCTATTTTAAAATAGCTACGAGTAAGAGTTTAAATGAAACCTATGTTTAAGACAATTGTTTTTTAGCTTAGCAAGGTTACTACTGTTTTTTAAACCATTTACTACCTCGGGCAGTGTTTCTTTACATTTTTTTTATAATTCAAAATAATTTACATACATACTTGCAGTTTTTAAATATAAAATTTTTGTTTATGCGTTTACCCTAAGCTATACAATGTATGATTAATGACAAAATTTTGTAACAATAAATTGTATATGAACAAATTGTTATCAAAACATACTCTAAAGATTTACTATTATAATAACAATGTTATAAAAATCTAACCATTTTATTTAAATATAGGATTTATGAAAAATTTCTATAAGTCTGAACAACATAAACCAGTCTTTCTCAAAAATTATTAAAATTACGTAAACTAACACAATATCTTTATTTTGGTTTTGTTACAATTACAGGAACCAAATGCCTTAAATTACTATAACAACATCAACAACAACACATGTTATGTTAATAAATAAATATCAATGTAAAAAAAATAACAACATATCACCCAAACCATAAACAAAATTTGATCCACAAAATAAACCATTAATTTAGATCAACAAACAGCTTCCTGCAACAGAAAAGAAAAAAAGAAAACCAACACGCAAAATGACCGATACAAATGGTAATGAGATCTCCAGCAATGTTGATATAAATAGACAATCTGAATCACCGGCACGTACTATTGATTCACATGATTCAACAACGGGCAGCATGGACACAATAGTTGATCGTTCAACACATAATACTGCTGCTGCAACAACAACAACAACCTCAACAAGTAATCACGAGGAAATGATGCAGAGCACCATTGAACAGAGTACGAATACAACAAATATGCAACAGCAACATAATAGTTTAACAAATTCCGAAATAGCTATGTTGCAACAGCAAAATCCAAGCGGAAATGATGATGAATTAATATTAAAACATCAACCAGATCAACTGCAGCAGCAACAACAACAGATGCAAAAACAATTACAACAAAACCCCCTGGACGCCCAAAGTCATATCTATTCCAGTCCAGTTTACGATGAGAAACCACCCCTTAAACTTACAGCCGCCACTTTGCTGGAAACCACTAATATAAAAGAGCTAGATAAACCCAAATTAATTTCACATGAAGAATTCAAACAGCAACTGCAAGAAACTATAGCTTCTAGAGCAGCTACTCTGGACTCAAGAATAAGCAAAAAACAAAGATTTCCTCCAGAACTCATCAAAGACGATGGCAGTTCTACTAAGTCTTCCAAGTCATTGAAGAAAAAACGTTCCATGCCTAAGAGTAGTACCGCCTGCTGTTCAGCTTTTCCGGTACAAATTATTTTGGGTCTGCTCCAATTGGTCTTGGCCATTTCTCTGGTTGCATTGGGCTCTTTGTTGATTGTGCGAGATGCTTCACTATCCACAGCTGGCTGTGGCATATGGACCGGTTTAATAGCGGCCGTTACGGGCTCTTTGGGTGTGGTGGGTTTGCGTAAAACTCAAACCTCTTTTTTGGCATTAAGTTTAGTGTGTATAGCGTCAAGTACGTTGGCATTGGCCATTTCTGGAATTGGTCTCTCACGGGATATAAATCGTTCAAAGGAACAGGTGAGTGAAGAAAAATTTGTTAATTAAATAAAGAATATCTGCCGTATTCATAAAAAATAAAGTAGGTTTGAAGTGTGCTTTTAGACAAAATGTTCATACAAAATTTTCTTAAAGTTTATTTGAAGTCTAATTTAATTTTTTATGAATAAGGGCATATTTATGGATATATTGATGTAACAAGATAGGTTTGAGGTTTACAACATTAATATGTAGAAGATTATTTAAGTAATTACTTTTGTGTCGTGAAATTTAAGCACAGTGTCGTTAAATAACTCTTTCAAGCAAATTCATTAATATTTTTAAATCATTTAAAATGTTTTTTTTTTTGTACAAATATTTGAAAAGAGAACAAAAAGAAATAAGAAAATTATTTACTAGTACATACCGTCATTAAAATAACATTTCTTAAATGGCGGAAAAGGAAGATGACAGAAAGCGAGATTAAGACAGATATTACCAGATGTGAAGCTTTTGCCAGAGTTGGTGGTAATATTAGCTAGTGAGTTTAAGTATTTCCAAATATAATGTTAGCTGCACACAATTCGAACTTTTAACTGAGATTTTACATTTATTTTATAGCTAGCACGTTTATTAACACTTTTATAATAATTTTATTTAGTTTCCGGTATTATTTACACTATTTTTTTATTAATTTAACACGCGTGTATTCACGAACCGGCGAAACTTTTTGCAATGTAAAAGAAAACTAATTGTCATTTGCTAAATGACAGAAAGGGAAAGAGAATAGGTATTGCCAGATAACAAATAGTATAAGAACTGCCAGTTAAGAATTATGTATAGTGTTACCATTTATATGCATATCTGTACATATTTTTTAATAACGCAAATTTAAAAAATTTTTATTTTTAGATTTACATAATTAAAACAGATAATAACATAATATGTACAAAATAGTAATTTTAAATGTCGAAAACTAGTGTAAAAGTATAAGCATTTAATTTATATAAAGAATTCAATAATTTAATTAAAACGATATATGTATTATCTATTCTGAAATAAAATGTTACACCTTTATTATGTACATTTTTATAATATTTACCCCACATTATAAAGATGTCGCATTTTTAATGGTTAGAATACAACATAAAATCACAACAGTGTAACATTTTTTTTCATGTACAGCTTGTTTTTTTTTTTTTTGTACCCTACACCACCATAGTGATGTTTGTAACGCCCAAATATATTGGTCCAACACCCACCTTAACGTAACGTGATTTCTATGTATGTTTAGGCTTATTTTAGTTGAATTTCATCTCAAGAACGTTATTTAAAAGACTTCTCTATCTATATTTGCTTGTTATTATACTCGGATGTGGACTTAATTCGGTAGCTATTTTGCCTATTATTGACTGACAGCTACAAAATCAATAGCATAATTGCCGTATAACAGATTAATTAGTATGATTTCTGGATTAAAAATTAATTAAAGTTTAAATATTAAAAATGTGGCATCATCTTTAGGAAAACTGTAAAAAGATACAGATTTTCCAACAGCTAACAAAATATATATTTTTAACACTTTTTAAAAACATTTTCTGTTTCCTTCTCACTTCAGTTTTTTACTGTTTTTTTTTTCACTGCACACTTTTTGTTATTTTTTTGTTAAACTTTTTTGTCTTTTATTTAAACTCAAAAAAGTACCGAAATATCAAGAATAAAAAAATACCTTTTAAAATTAAGCTTTAACAATAATTATTGGAATACATAATTAAAATTTATAATAATCTTTAAAATAAATTTATTTCTCTTTTCAGTTCAATTTATTAAACTCCAATAGCGAGATTTCTGCGGCCTCTGGTTTAATATTCACATTGTTTTTACATTTCATAGTTAGTATACTATCCGTGTATCGCTGTGCATTGCAAATGTGCTCAAGGTAAGTAAGAATTTGTACATATTGTTTTAAAACCTTATAATGAATACAATGCAAGTAATTGCCATGTGTATGTTATTATTTACGAAGAACACTTGGCGTAATTTCTTTGGGGTAAAAGAACATGGCTGGCTGGCTTGCTGCTGCTGTATTCTTAGAAAAGAAAACTCGGTTCGTTGTATTTATGCGAACTTCAAAAAAAAAAAAAAAGAATACGGTAATTTTTGTAATTTCGTTTGTCATTTAAACAAGTGCAGCCATCTATGTATTTTTGTTATAAGTTCGTGAACAAATAAAATCTATACATACTACTGTAAAGATACAACACTATACTTAAACTGTTTTCATACAACTCTGTGGGTGAAAACACAACGAGCTCTCTTAAATTAATGATAGCTAACCAACGAGCTCTCTCTTAAATGAATGACAGCTAACAATTATGAAGATTTTTTTAGTCATAATTCGACAATTAAAAAGTGAACAATAGTGAATAAAGAAAAAATTACCAAATTCTTATAAAGAAAAAATTATAATATATTAGAAAAAGGCAAAAATTGATGAAATCAATTGTGTATGAAGCAAAATATTGTATATTTAAAGGAATTTAACATGAATTGCCAGAAACACAAATGCAAAAAATATTGTAATTAGAAAGTGTTGTCAAACAACAATATAGTAGTAAATAGTAAAAGAAAAAAAAGAGGAAATTTGTTGTGTGTTTATGAAGGCCAAGCGCCTACGCCTTCTGGAGGTCATTAATATTGTGTGTTTTGCATTTAGACATATAATAAGTGTTTGCGTTTAATTATTTGTAATAAAATTTCCATAGTTGCTGAATTTAGCTTAAAATCGTTGCCATCACGTTAGCTTCGCAGTTTACATTTAACGCCACCATGCCGTTGGCAGATCTTCACAAAGATCTAAGACAACAGCAACAATTGGGCGTTACGACCGCTTCCATACCCAGCTCATTGTCATCATCAACAGCCGCTTCCAATCTAAGCGATCATGTGGGCATATCGCGTATGCAAATCACCTCTTCCGGCTGTAGTAGTCTGGCGGTAACCCCCATGGAACATACACCCACTGATGAGGAAAGTGCGGGTGTAACAACAGTGACATCATGCCAAAGACGTCAGCTGCAACAACAAAACCTCCAACCTTCACAGCTGCAGGCAGCACTAGGTAAACAGCATAATCATCAACAACAGCAACGGGTGGCAGATGGATCTGCAACGTTACAAAATAATTTACAACATTCCAATGATTTAATGGATTTAAGTGACTCTGAATGTTATACTCATTCAACTGAAGGTCAAGGTGGCCACATTGATTATGGTGAAAATGAATTTGAATTGAGAGAAGTGATTAAGGAAGGTCACGAGAAGGCTGACCCCTCACAGTTTGAACTGTTGCGCGTGTTGGGAGAAGGCTCGTTTGGCAAAGTGTTTTTGGTACGTAAAATAATGGGCAAAGATGCGGGCACCTTGTATGCCATGAAAGTTTTGAAGAAAGCCACTTTAAAAATCAAGGACAGAGTAAGAAGTACAAATGAACGCAAAATTTTGGCAGATGTTGGCCATGCCTTTATAGTAAAATTACACTATGCCTTTCAAACGCCCGGAAAATTATATTTAATACTGGACTTTCTGCGTGGTGGTGATCTGTTTACGCGACTTTCCAAAGAGGTAATGTTTACCGAGGAAGATGTTAAATTCTATTTGGCTGAATTGGCTTTGGCTCTAAATCATTTGCATAAACTGGGCATTATTTATCGGGATCTAAAGCCGGAAAATATTCTGCTAGATGAAAACGGTCACATAGCATTGACAGACTTTGGTTTGTCAAAGCAGCCTTTGGATGGTTCAAAGACGTATAGTTTTTGTGGTACAGTGGAATATATGGCTCCTGAAATTGTAAATAGAAAAGGCCACGATTTTGCAGCAGACTGGTGGTCATTTGGTGTTCTAATGTATGAAATGTTAACAGGTAATTTGCCTTTTCATGGTCAATCTAGGCAAGAAACTATGAATCAAATATTGAGATCTAAATTGGGCATGCCGGAAAATCTCTCACCGGAGGCACAGGCTCTATTAAGAGCTCTGTTTAAAAGAAATCCCCAAAATCGATTGGGGGCAGGAGCAAATGGTATTATGGATATAAAGGCTCATTGTTTCTTCTCCACCATTGATTGGTCACGCTTGGAAAAGAAGGAAGTAAGACCTCCTTTTATACCAGCCGTTTCACGTGATGATGCTTTCTATTTCGATGTGGAGTATACTTCAAAATCGCCCAGAGATTCACCCGGAGGACCCATTTCTGCCTCGGCTCATGAAATATTTAGAGGTTTTTCTTTTGTAGCGCCAGTGCTACTAGAACAAACGTTAAGCAACAACTCCTCCTTACCTCAATCACCCTCTTTACCCTGTCAACAAGCTGCACGCTCTTTGCCCGGAGTATTACCGGGAAATTTCCATCAGGATTACAACCTACTGCAAGAGCTGGGTCGTGGCACTTTTTCCATTTGCCGTTTGTGCGAACACAAATCATCGAAAAAACACTTTGCTGTTAAGATTATTGAGAAGGCAGCCTATATGGCCAGTTCATCGTCATCCGATTGCTGGGAGGAAGTGGAAATTATGCTGCGTTATGGCAATCATCCAAATATTGTTACTTTGTTTTCCGTTTACGAGGATGCTCTGTCCGCCTATTTAGTTATGGAACTATTAAAGGGAGGCGAATTGTTAGATCGCATTTTGGCTGTGGGCCAAATGTGTGAAAGTGAGGCTAGTGCGGTTTTAAGGACTATGGTTTCAGCGGTAGCTTATCTGCACGAACATGGTGTAGTACATCGGGATTTGAAACCATCAAATATGATTTATGCCAGCATGCGTCAGACACCAGAGACATTGAAACTATGTGATTTAGGTGAGTAGAAAGAAGAGTGAGTGTACGTGAAATGACTTGACAAGAACAAAAAACGGTTTTAAGAATGCCACAGTTTATAAGACTATTTTTAACAACAATTATTTGCAAGCTGAAAGTATAATTAATTTTTATTTATTGTTTTCATTATTTTGTGAACTAAGAATAAATATTTCTTATCTTATATCAGCTATTGTAGAATCTTATATCTATCTAATATGGCCACTATTATATGGCTGTGGCTGTGCGCTATAGCAATACTTCATAAAATCATATTGGTGCATTATTCACATAAAATCCGCCATATCCATACTACAGAAGCTTTTTTTAAACCTGGCGGTAAAGTTGTAATAAAATTTTAAAACAGCCCTACTATAGATGATGAAATATGTGTAAAAATAGACCTCAAACAGCTATCGGGAGCTACAAGTTATGTTGCAGCTACCTAAAATATAAAAAAAAATTATATATATTTGTTAAAATGACAATGCTTTGGTAGTTGCGGTCAGAAGGATAACACTTAGGATAATTATATAAAATAATGCTGTTGTAACAGCTGAACTATAATTTTCAAATCCAGGTTTTCTACTTCATAGTCACCAAGGAATTGATATACTTTTTTTGGTCAAATTGCGTGGGTTATCTAGGGAACATTGACGACATGCTGGACTTTAATTTAGAACTGCGTGGTTTATGCGCGACTAGTAAGCGCCTTCCTCCCGATCTCAGTCCTTGTAGGTTGGATGTCGGGCGCGGTATTGATTTTGTCTTTATGGATCTTGTTAAAAGCTGATATATAAGTGTTTCTAACCAATGAATACTGCACGTGCCTTTTGTATGTTTTTCTAGTATGTATATTGAAAGGTTCTTTCTAACTTAGGAGAAACTCCAGTTGTCGATGACATTTCAAGAAGAACTGCTTTGTTTGCATAATGTTGCATTCCATTACTATGCAAAACTTAGTTTCCTCGAGGTAATTTACATGCAGCCTTTTTCAGTTCTTAAGACATAATTTTGGTAGCTTAAAATGTTTCTCCACAGGGTAACGGGATCCATCAAAAGAACAACTTGGATTTTTATAAAAGGAAATAAAGCTTTTCTAAAATAGTAACGATCAATTTGTTCTTCGAAAGTTTACGAAATAGTTTTACCTAAACTTTAGCTTTCTTCTTCTTCGTTCTTAAAACTAATAAAAATCCCAAGAATATTATAATATACATATTTTAAATATATGTATAGCTACAATTCAACAAATCACCTACATTTAAGCCTTATTTTCTTTACATATGTATTTACTTCATAATTCCCTCAATTTGCCAAGTCTACTTAACATAAATATGTATATCTAATATCTTTAACAAAAAGTCAACAATACCCTCTTATGTAAATTGTTAAAAAAAAACCGCCCTCATTATAATTATAACAATATCAAAGTTCATTCACCAGCAGACGCAGGTTGAAATATTAAGTAGCTCACTCAGACTTGTTGAGCAAGTCAAAAAATGCTTTAGCTAAAAACCAAAAAAAAAAAATCAATAAATTACGCAAATAATCTACTTTTGCAAATATGAACGTTGCTACAATGTTGTGCCACAATTTCATTACAAATACCTTTTAAAATGTATTTCTTTTTTTTTTTTTTTTGAAGAAAACTTATTAATATTTCACTTTTACTGTTAAATGAAAAAATAAACTCTAAGCCGGTCGTTTGTTTGTTGGTCATGGCAACATATGTTGTTTCCTTAGATGCTCTTTTCCATTCAAAGTAAAAATATAAGAAATTATGTACTCATCATTCCCGTAAACAATAACAATTTGAAACCACATGTTGTTAAATAATTATTCTATACAATTTTTTAAATCACAAACAATAACATTCTATTTCATATTACAGCCTACACACCGTCGCAATGACTGTCAGTCAGTCAGACCTGCTACTTCTTTGTACTTGGTTCTTGTACAGGAACATACTTTCGCTCATACACTCAATTATATTAAAAAACACAAGAAAATTAAAATTTTTTTTTTTTCTAAATTTAGAACCACCCCTAGTGCCTGTAGTAGTAGTTGACTGTTGCTTTTGCTGCTGCTGCTACCGAGAAACAACGTATTATTATTTACTACTATTAGCAAGAATCAAGCAAACAACCAACCAAAGAGTCAGTATATGGCATTTACGCACGCTTTTGTTCCCTTTTGCATTCTTATTTTTATACTCAACACAAAGAAATCAGTTAAATATAACAAAAGTCAATTAAAATGACGGAATAAAATTAGATTTGTTTAATGAATATGTTGTGTTTGTCGTCTTCTGTTTTGTTTGTTCTTCTTTTATAAATTTAACTTGTTTGTCCCTGTGTAAGTAAGTAGTGGCCTTTCAAAAGTTCATTGATTTTGTGGCATATAATAGATGTTGTAGGTTTTAAAATCAAAAGTTTTTGTACATTTCTTTTAATTTGTTTTAAACAGAATTTAATGGAAAACTTAATACACATATAAAAATTGAATATATTTTCGGAAATATTGAAAATTATAGAAATCTAATTTATATTTATTGTTTTCTAAAATATTCTAATAATTTTAATTTCAAGCAAAAATTTTTCAAAATTTGTTTGCCAGAACTACAGGAGTTTACACATAATTCTATTACGTCGTTCGAAATATTCGATAACAATCTATTACAACTTTTGAATTATTACGGGACCAAATCGGTTTAAATATTTACTGAAGAGTGGTGATGTCTTGTAAGATTCAGCAAACGTTTCTGCAGGTATTATATTATATACTATTTAGACCAAACCTAAAAATTATTTATCAGACCATTGTCTTTTTATCAAAGTTATCCATTTTTGCTGTCACCAAAAATGTTTAGGTTTTTTGGTACATTTTTATACTTTTTTAGCAGTAGTATTTCGTAGTTCCTGATTTCATTTAATACAATTCTTGACTTAATTAAATTAACGATCTGTGCTTAAGGTTTACTTGTATCGCTTTATAACATAATTTATAGTAGTTTAAGCTTAAGCTTTTTATTCAACCTGATAATCTCAGAATTTCATGGAATTGTCAATGTGAAATATATCCAATCAAAACTACTTCTTATTTGTGGTTGTATGCCTATAAAAACTCTTATATGCACTTTTTCACAGACTGGTACCGAATTATGTGAACATTTGCAGCTAATTTTAGTTTTTATAATGAAAAAATTGGCCTAATATACATATATTTCTCTAGCTCTTATTTACTTTCAATGAATAAAATTTTCTGTCACGTTCTTGTACCTAAAGCATAGTTTAACAGAATTACGCGATTTATAATCAAGTGGGTGAAAATTTTACTTGAAATCTAAGATAAGTGCATTTAAATCACACTATAGATTTTGTTTAAAGATGACACGCTATCATAAGTTTTATTTTATCATGTAGATTCATATATCCTAAGCTGAGAACAGAGGAATGAAAATTGGCAACAATAGTTGCTGATGGAAAAAAAAGGATAAAAGAGAAGTTTGAGCCTTAAACATACAATGGTACATGAGGTTAGCACACTTGGTTTCTGTTGCCAATAAAGTAAAAATAATTTCTGTTGTTCTTTATTTATTTTTCACATGTATTACATGTCATGCTAAGATCACGTCAGTCCACTTTTTATTTTATTAATTTGTTGCATTTCGGGGGTTTTGTCTCCAGAATACAACCAAAAAAACTCTTAGACAGTAATTTATCACTAAATAAAAATTGTATTCTCATAAGAGAAACAAAAAGAAAACTACATTTAAATCCTAATATTGAGTAGGATATTCTCTGTTTTTTATAAAAGCTGCTTATTTCTTGGGCATACTCTCCACCAGAGCCATACAGCGCATTTTAAAATTTCATACCAAGCATTTGATATTTCATTCCACAAATTTGCCAAATTCTTGGGTCTTACTGGCATATATGTTGCTCCACATCATTTCCAAGGTTCTCAATTAGACTGAGATCCGGAGATTGGGCTGGCCATTTCAAGACATAAATCTTATTCTGTTCCAAGCAACTCATCACAGATCATGAGGTGTGTTTTGGGTCGTTGTCGTGCATAAAAAGCCACTTAAGTGTCATATTGTCCACAACGTATGGAATTATTGTATATAAAAGATAAGCATACTGATCCATTCGTGCATTAAGCTTAAGTACTCTATGAGGAGAAGTCAAAGCCGAATTTTGTCGAAAAATCTTTTTGAATTTCAGTGGAGCTCTTAAATGGTTCTTTTACTACTTCTTGGAGCAAGTAAAACATTTTAATATGTCATTTAGGTTTATTGCGTTGTAGATAATCTTCATTACCTCTAGAATACAACAGGTGAATGAATAACCTTATGCATGTAGAAATAGCGTTTTATGGCCCTAATCTTTTGTTTCATAAAATATTTTCAGAACTTATTAATTCCTAAAAACTTACCGCGAATAAACTAATAAAATATACATATAAATTTGCTTTCATGTTTTAAATTATTGTCTATCTCAAATTTTAAATTACTTGCAATTAACAACAAATAGAAATAATTCATCATTCAACAGATAGTTATTTTATTCTAGATCACAGAAACTTTAAAATATTATTAGAAAATTTTTGCATTTTTCTAGATGCAGTCGAAAAAAAATATATTTTTTTGTAGCGTTCGTGATCTCATGTGTATTGCATACCAATGTCGCATTCTCGTTTTAGCTATAAATATCCAAAATGATTATACGTATGCATTAATTTAAAATAATTTTATTTAAAATTTTCTATTCTTTTCTACAGTTCTTTGTTAAAAAAATATTTATATATATTTAGATTCAGAAATTTAGAACAGATATAATTTGTTTACTATGCAAATTGTCTTATATAAAAACTGTTAGCTCTATTAATGTCATCCTTAAACAACTGACATTTCGACTCGGACAACCGTAAACAATTTATTTTAATTTAACTCAATTTAATATTAAAATGCATATTTAGGTTTTGCAAAACAGTTACGTGCCGATAATGGTCTCCTTATGACACCCTGTTATACAGCGAATTTTGTAGCTCCTGAAGTATTAAAACGACAAGGCTATGACTTGGCCTGTGATATATGGTCATTAGGTGTTCTTCTCTATATAATGCTATCGGGACGGACACCCTTCGCATCTACACCTAATGACTCACCCGATGTGATATTAAAACGTATAGGATCAGGACATATAGATTTTAACTCGAAACGCTGGACTGTGGTCTCGAATCCCGTCAAAGATTTACTGAGACAAATGTTGCATATTGTACCGGAAAATCGACCCACTGCAGCAATAATACTACAACATCCCTGGCTAAAAGAACAATCAGCTGGTTCTGTAAAACTTACTGAATACTGTACGAAACCAATCAGCACAACAACAAATATGGCCTTATCAAATCAAGGTGTTGGTAGTGGTGGAGTTGTTGCAATGCCAACTATGTCCTCCAATTTCACTCATAATGCCAATTTGGTGAGAGAAGCAAATGCAAACTTACGCGGTGCTGTGGATGCCACTTTCAGGGCCATTGCCATACCACAGGCGGCCAATGTGGGGCCTGTGGAACAGTCTACATTGGCCAAACGACGTGCCAAAGATCGTGCCAATTTACAAACGTAATCGAAAGCTTCTCTTAGATGGCCAGCATTTTTAATACGTTTTAAATTGAAATTCTTGAGCTAATTGTGAGATTACTGTTGTAATCTAAGCAGAAAAAATATACGAAAAGAGAAAACTAACAAAATTCCTTCTAAAGAAAAGTAAAGCTTTACAAATTACAAACAAACAAAAAAAGAAGAAAACTCAACAAAAAGGTAAATTTTTTGCTAAACACGAGTTGTGAAACACTGGCTTACTTTTTTTCTAACTATACAAAATAAAGCACAATTAATTAATATTTAGAAAACAAAAATTAAAAAACAAACAAAACCACTACTTTTAAAACTTCTTAAATTTTGAAGTAAGAAATCATTAAATAATCTTCCATTTATAGTAAACAAGTTAATTATTTATTTTATAATTAAAATGCAGGAAAAACTAAATTATTCTTACACAAATATTTAATTTATTTTTAGTTTTTTTTTTGTGTATAAAAACAAAATATAGATCATATTTTTATAATAGTTACAATTTTTTCATTATTATTAATTTAAATAAAAAAATAAAATAACAAAAATTCTAATTTTCTCCAAAAATTTGACAAGAATGTCAATATGTATTTTGCTGAAAAAATTATTGATCCTTCGAGTTAATAATGCGACCTAATTAGTTTTAAAATTTGTAAGACAACTAATATTTTTTATTTTTCAAGTAATTAACTTTAGGTAATGAGATTGTATTTTAAGTATAAGTGATAACTTTATTGTTTTTTTAAATACTCTTTTATATAAAAGGTCAGGTTTGAAAATCAAAGCTGTAGAAAATTTTAAAACTCAATATTTTACTGATTGATCACTTTCATTAGATATTTTGTTTAAATAATTCTTACTGTAGCTCGAAACTAATGCTTGCTTTTCACTATATCATTTTTGTTGTCAAATTGTCCAAATTGTTGGCAATTGTATGAAAACGGGTTGTCATATGGCGTCATCTATGTTTGCCTTAAAGAGTTTGTATATCTATTATTATGCCTATTTAATTTCTATAATTGTCTTTGGGCATTCCTACTCATTTTGTATGACTGCTTTTGAAATTGATTTATAAACGTAATGATTAATTTAACGGCATCACAAACATCATCATATTTAATTTATTTTTAACATGGATCACCAAAAAAAAACATTCAACCGATTAGATAATTTCGTATTTTGTGATAAGCATAATCACGTACAACCGTATTTAGCCGCGTTTCATCATACTATCATAGTCTAGATCAAAATGCAGGCCAAAAGTATACGGCGGTGTCACGAGAGAGAAGATAATCAAGTTAAATACTCTCTCTTTCTTTAAGAACTGCCTTTGTTTATATTTTTGCTACATGTAACATAAAGCGATTTTCTTTAACATACAAAAGTTAGGTATCAAAAAGTTTCTATGAGAACTGCCCTCGAAATCTGATTTTGATATTTTTGAAACATAAAAATTGTCATCTCTGTATACTCTGTGACGCAGGATACATTTGCTCCCTCTGATTCTGCGGAGTGAAAGAAAAGAGGGTTTATCTTTTCAAGATACTTAATATTCGATTTAGATCAGTTGTGGGCAAACACATACTCACCCCTATCGTGAATAAAATCATGAAAATCAAAATCATTAAAAAACTTGCGTAGCGAGACCTTGCTTGCACAAATGCTAACCACCTACTGACTGAGGGTTGATCTCTGATATCACAACAAATCAAGAAACAACGTAGCGTAAGTAGAATTTGATGGCCTATCACATGTGCTGGAAAATATCAATTTGGCCCACCATTAATTCATATATATTTCATTCTCTTAAACACCATCTTAATTTAAGGTAGTTATTTCATAGTTAAAAATAAAATCATCAATAGAAGGTTCGTTTTCTTAGTAAGGTGAAAAATATGGCTGGTCACTGAACTAAACCAAACGAAGTTTTGAATATATCACTGCTGTACACAAAATTGATCTACTTTTATATTGAATTATAACAGTTTTATAATGAATTAATCATAACTGGAACCATGGGCCCAACTGGTGTTGGCTGCCTGTTTATCCTAACCTATAATGAATTACAATATAATTATAATGAATTATAGCAGTGTTATAATAAAGTATAGTTGTGATATAATAATTTATAATTATAAATAATAAACAATTATAGCTGTGTTATGATGAATTATAACTGTATCTAAATTAATTATAATCACCCCTTCACCCATCGTTCCAATCAATAGTGTTAAATACTACAATTATATTATGTAATACATTTTTTATTCTGCAACTTCTATTGGTACATAGAATTCTAGAAATATATAAAAAATCAATCAAATTGTCAAGCTTTTGGAAGATAGAAAATATATCTAAAGCTAGATTTACACTATTGAAATTTTCTTCAAAATTGCTCTTCAAAATGCTTCAAAATCGTGTAAACAGCAAAATCCTTCAAAATTTATTTATTTAATAACTATTAATAACTATTAACTAATACATTTAATAACTATTAAATAAATAAATTTTGAAGAATTTTTGCTGTTTACATGAGTTTGAAGCATTTTGAAGAGCAATTTTGAAGAAAATTTCAATCGTGTAAATCTAGCTTAACACTCGTTGTTGTCGTAGAAAGTTTATCCCTGGGTATTAAACTTACGGTTGTGACAGCTACTGCTGTGTTAACAATTGTCATGCCAACAACACTACTTGTTTATTGAATATTTTTCTTTCGCTAATCGAAATAACTTTTTTGGCAAGCAAATCAACTTTCAGTCTTGCTGATTTTTCTACCTTATAGAAATAATTCCAACACATTACTGGTTTACTTTTTGTCTGAAAAACATTCCAAATGTTTCTTCATTTAGCTTTGTAATAAGTTTTTAATTGGAAACATGATTTGACTGTTCAAATGCAAGCAAACGTTAATATTGACTTTACATTACCTGTAAGTCTTAACCAAAATTATATTTTAATGGATTTCAAACCGGATTTTAAACGACTAATGGCTAAATTCACATGCCCTTATTCATAAAAACTTACAACAGGTTTATAAATCAAATTTCCATACAAAATTTGCTTTATAAACCTCTTATAAACCTGTTGTAAGTTTTATGAATAAGGGCAACAGTCTTTAGTTAGCTAATGGCAAAGGCTTAACTAATGATTCTTTATTCGCAATTAGAGTTGTACCCGGTCGTTCATTTCAGTGACCGGTCCTTTTCGTTCATTTATCCAAGACTGATTCGTTCATTCAATTCGTTCAATCGTTCACTTTGAACGAATGAATACAACCATTATTGAATGTGATTTTCTTCTTGTCTCTTGATAAACAGCAGCTGAACGAAATTGATCCGTACACTATTGAACGAAAACCGTTCAGTTAAATGACCGGCTCATTCCGTTCAATGAAGTGATCCGTTCATTTTAACCCGTTCATTCATGAACGACACAGCTCTATTCGCAATGCTTAGTTTGCCATAAGAATACCAAGTAATAGTTAAACAATAGTTAGTATTTTAGTTTACCAAAGGTTAACTAATTACCGAGAATTCGGCCATAAGAGTTCTTAACCTAAAATTAAAATTAAATTAGTTATTGCATTTGATTAAAATATAAAAATACAATACACAATATCTATATATTTTATAATATAATATGTAATTAAATAAAAAATAAATCAGCTTACACTAAATATAAAAGAAATTCTTCCTGTTAACTCCGAATTAAATACAATAAATTATTGAAGAAACCCTATGACCTGTTAAACCTAAAACAAATTCAAAAATTAAAAAGAAGAAACCCATATTTTTTTAATAAAATTATTATAATTAGCTAGTATTGAAAATTATATAAAAGAATACACATAAAATATATTATAAACTTGTTTAAAAATAAAACGTAGTTAATTAATTAATTAAATAACGACTAATATAAAAGAAAATACATAAATAAATTGTTAATTATTGCTGACACAGTTTTTAAATCATTGATTCAAATCATAAAAATATTATAATTATATAATAATAACTAATATACATAAATATATATACATACTTATATATTATACATACTATATACATATTAACAAACAAACAAAATATTACTAACAATTTTATATAAACTTATAATAACAAAAAAAGTATTTACTCTACAATCTATTTAAATAATAATAAATTTTAAGAAATAAATTATTTTCTTCTTATAAAACATGCTTTTTTTCTATGTCCAGTATTTTTTTCTAACAACTATTTTCCCGAAACTAGCGATTTGTTTACCATTTTTTATACATATATAAATAAAAATAACTTAAAACAAACAAATAAAATTAAATAATTGTAACGCTTACATTTTTAATGGTTAACAAAAAATAAGGAGTTGCTCTTTGTATTACATATAATTAAAGAAATACTTATATATTCATATAATACAATATATTTACTATTTTTTCGATAAAAGAGTATTAAATGTCTGTATGTGTTTATCTAACAAATCGAAATATTTATTATTCGAAACATTATTAAGAATTAATAAAAGTTTTATTCAAGTTTTCTTAAGTAAGAATAGTTTTTTTTTATTTTTTTATTTTTTTTTTGTATTTAATTTAGGCATTCAATTGTATTATTACATACATATTTAAAACAAAAATTATAAAATAAAGTTTCATTACAAAAATATGTAATAATTTAAAAAAAAAATAAGTATTGTATATTTAAATAAAACCAAATATTATTAAAAACAAAATCATTTAAAAAGAAATTAAAAAACGTGTGTTTTATTACTATTGTTCAATTTACAACTGATGTTGTAAAGTCTTAGGAGTTGTAAGTCGTCTGAATTTACAATAGTTGTTGGTACTTTCTATATAAATATTTGCTACAACACCTACGTAATTTTTACATATGTTATTCAAAAGTTGTAAGAAAATTTGAGCTTTGCCAAAAGTTCATATCTGTATATTAAACTTATAAATTAAGTTATTTTCCATCATCAGATGACCCGTGCGGACTATTTTTAACTCGAGCTGAGTTAGAATTTGCGCCTTGAAGCAATAAAAACGTCGTCGAGTTTAGTTATTTAATTATTTACACGTCATAAAAATTGTTTAAAACTTGTTTATTCCATTTCGTAGATTCGGCGGTTTAACAACAAAAATAATTTTCTGAATTTCATCTGGGGCCAAATTACCGCCTTCGTAATCGAATGAGCTATCGTATCGAAAAGTGATTTCTATATCGAAATAATGATAAAATGTACGAAATTTCTTGCTCGATATCGAATGCCATAATCTCAAATAAGAAAATTACGATACATTTTAAACGATATCGAATGCGGTAATTTGACCCCTATCTTCAACAGACAGGCGATGAAGAAAACAGATTCTTCATACAATGCAGACATTTTTTAATTTTTTACTTGTATTACTCATTTTATATAGTGGATCAATAAAGTTTAGTTACCATGATTTCCAAGAAAAATCTCTTAATAACTTTGCTTAACTTGAAACAATAATTCTGATATCGTTTTAAAGGTTGATCGTATTATATTTAATATCTTATTATTCTTAAGATACAATGCATTAAAAACTAAAAAGTAACGTAAATCATAAATAACGGTAATTTTGCAATTTAATGAACTTGTTCAATCCATATTATTTTCTATTAATACAAGAACTGCCATAAAGATCCACTTAAGTTAAACCAATCCTTCAATTTTTGCTTTTTGGAGGAGTAAGTTTAAGGCCCCGGTTACCGTTCACAACACTAAGTATTTTGATGTTGTATGTTGTAAACATACTTATCGGCTTATGAAACCCGGTTCATAGGGTAGGGTATAAACAATTACCCGCCATTTTAACAAAATGAGATTGAAATTTATTTAATCACATATTTGAGTTTTAAGATTGTAATCAATTCGATTGGCGTTCCTTAGACTTTACTTTAACATAGGCCCACAAAATGTTATCCAGTGATGTTAAATCACATAATCGAAGCGGCTAATTAACAGGTGAACAAATTTATTCTTCAGGTGACAGTGTGATATCATGTGGCACAGTCCTGGGGAAACGATATCATCAATATAAGGTACAAATTGAGTTGCTAAAATATCTCGGTAGTATGATCCATACACCGTAAACACATTTCCAGCTGCATTTTTTAGAATGAATTACTCAATTACGCCTACAGACCACATAGCCCACCATGCAGTGACACGTTTACCATGCAAAAAATTCTCAACAATTGCTCTGGAATTAACAGAAGCACTAATGTTAAAATTATATCGACCATATTCTTAGCTGCGGTCTCAGAAGGATGGTAATATGTATGTACCTCGTGTTACTTAAAAACGCCTCTGTTGACAAACAAAGTTCTTGTTGATAGAAATAAATAAGTAAATATCATCTTGGAATCACATAAGGAATTCATACTCTTGATTTCATTGGGATATTTTTTTTTAATATATATTTTTTAATTTATTATGTTTAACTGCAAAATGCGTTACTTTTAGTAGTTAATTATTTAACATTATTGATCATATAATTTTTAACTCTTATATATATATGATATCCATGGTGCAACTATACAAGGTGAGTGCAGTAGCCCAGCTGACTGACTTTGTTTACAATTTACTTATGTATGCCAAAAGTAATACTTTTTCAAGTATTTTTGACAGTAGTACATTATTTTACACAAACAAAATGACTGTTGTGTCTGTTTTGTGTTGTATTTGTTGTCGATTTGCACTCACCTTGTATAGTTGCACCATGATGATATCCATAAAAGTATTGAAACAACAGCAAACATATTTAAATAATGTTAAGTCTAAATATGTAGATCATCTTTAATAAAAATAAATTAACTTCATGCATATCTCAAATGAATATAAAGTACAAAAAAATCATATTATTCTAAATAACTATAAATTTGTAACAATGACCAGACAAATTTATGGAATATCTATTTTCAAATAATTGCTTTTAATGTTGTTCTTATCTAGCGGAATGTTTCAAATGTGTACAAACATGTGTACAGACTTTAGTAGCTTGTGATAATTATAGATATACATAATTATTACAAAAAAAAAGTAGTCCATGTAGTCTCAATGTTTTTCTTATCAAAAAATGTCGGCAATTGAACTAAATACACGAATAAAAATTCCATTAATTTGTATAATAATATGTACAATTAAGTAAAATAAATATAAGCGTTATTAGAGGGGTAAACAAATGTTTGTGGACAGAAAACAAAATATAACACTTTAAAAAACCTTAAAACCCTTGATAGCATGCTGAATAAGTTGGTAAATTAAACTACATATTTGTATGATTCATGTTTATTATTGATTTTTGTTATAATTTCTGTTTTATTTAAAAAACGTTTGAATGGTATTTGTTTAAAATAAACAAATACTTATTTATGTATGTACTTGTATGTATAATGAATAGCATTCTCTTATCTATTTTGTTACAGTTTTTATTGTTGTTTTGTTTATTATTAAATTTTAAATTATTAATGTATATGTATGTAATTTTTTTACTAGCATTTTATTGTTTTTCAAAGTATTCTAATCTTCTAAAGTTTATTGCAAACGTTTAATTGAATTTTATTTTGTTTTCACTCATTTTGTTTTATGTGTCTTTGTTGTATTTTTTTTTAGTAATTCTTATTATTTTTTGTTGTAAATGAATTATTACAATAATTGTTTTTTAAATATATATATTAAACTTATTTAAAAAAAAATAATTTTTACATTATTCATGTTTAATTATGAAACATATACATTAGTGTGCTGTTTGTTTTCTTTTTAAATAAAACTGCAACTGTTTGTTTTTTATTTAAATTTCGTGTGGTTTTACTCACTTGTGGTTTATTTTGCAAAAAAAACCAAAGGAATTATTATTGTATAATTGAGTTTATATTGTTTAATATGTTGTTATTGTTTGCGTATTTACTATATGTAAAAAATGGAAAGTCAAGAAGGCAAAATTGCGATTAATTAAAAGATTTGCAATAATATTTATGTTAAATGCCTAAAATAAATTTACATACATTAATGAAAACAGTGGATTTTATTATTATTGTTTTTTTTATTTTTATTATTTACTATTTTTTATTTATTAGCTTTATTTAAGACTACGTATGTATGTATGTATGTATGTATAATAATTAACGTTTATCTTTACGTTGATTTTTACGTTGTTGTTGCTTTGATTTAGCAGGAGTTGTTGATAGTTTTTCTGGAGATGAATCTAAAATAATAAAAATATAAATAACAAGTAGTAGTTTGAATTATATTATGTGTTAGAAGAAGTTTAGCTAAAACAGAATTTTTTTTGGAATGATTTATTTGAAAATGGAAATCTTGTAATATTTTATATGACGCTTCAAGATTTTCATATTAATTTGATCAAAAGTAGGAAAATCGTTACACTTTGTTTGCAGCTACACCAATTTTATATTTAACTTTCCAGCGAAATTGCATTCTTTGTAACAATTATCAAAACTTATAATACTGATATGTCAACAATTTATTCCAATATGCCCCTGGTTGGAAACAAAGTTTTTGTTGAATCTACGGATTCGACTCGTTGTTATTTGACCAAATATTTGTGGAAGTCAGAGTTTTCATTTGCTGGATTAGTATGCAATTGGATTCCCAGATAAAAATGTTTCAATATGTAATACATATAAAAATATTTTCCATCGAAAATATTTGCTTTATTTTACAAATAATTATTTTTAGCAAAAACTTTTTCATAAAGAAATCTTTTTTTATAGAAAAAAAAATTTAGTTTTCCAAAAATAAAATTTTTTTTCTGGAAAAACTTATTTTTATAAAAACGTTATTTTTAGAAAGAAGCTTTTTAGCACAATAAACTATTTTTATGAAAAATATTTAAAAAATAATTATTTTTGTTAAAAACTTTTTCCCAAAAGAAAGCTTATTTTTCAAAAAACTTCTTTTTCACGAAAAACTATTATTTAACAATAATAAAATATGTAGTTTTTTTAAGGACAAACTAATTTTACAAAGAAAGCTTTTTGATCACAATAAACCGAACAAAGCTTCTTCCCTAAAAATTCTTTATAAAAATGTCAATAAACCTTAGTTACCTTCTTCCTTTTCCAACTTATTCGGCTCTTTAATATCTTCTAGCTGTTCTAGTGTTTTATCTAAATCATCTTCCGCCAACTTAACCACCTCAACACTATCCTTTTCGTTTTCATTGCTTTCCTCTTCAGCTACCTGTTCACTGGCCGTCTCTTTATCGTCCAGTTCCGGCTCGACCACTACATGGGCCATCTCTTGCGTGCCATTTACTAAAGAACTAATTTTTTCTTGTTGCTGCTGCTGCTGCTGTTCGTCTTCTTTTGCCTCCAAAGCCTGAGCTGTCGTTTCACGTTCAATACGTTCACGATATTCTCTCAGACATTTTTGTTCATACTCTACATGTTCCTTATAATACTGATACACAGGTATAACTATCACTGATATATCATCTACCGTTGCGGCAGCTTTGCTGTCGGCCAAACGCCAATGGCCGTAATCGTTAATTTTACCACGAGCTTTAGCAACTAATTCTTGTGCCACCATTGTGTAGCGATGTTTTTCGGTTGGATATTTGTGCAATGTTTGAAAGACGGTACGGGCGACAGCATCGTTTTCGGATACATCCCAGAGGCCATCGGTGGCCATGACCAGAATTCCGTAATCACCATCTTCATTGTGTTCATCTGGGGGAAAAAAAACAATTATAAAATGTTTCCTTTCTTTTATTTTATATGTATATGTATAATCCTCTATTTTTAAAGAGATTTTGGAACAAATTTTATTTTTAAAAAAAGAAGTAAAACGTTTCCTTACCTGGAATGGTTACAATTTTCGTGAGATCTCTGTAATTTACTTCTGGCTGTGCCGTCAGGAATGGTTTTATTAACGTTCCCGTCGCTATGGCCAATAAATCATGATCACCAAAGCCACGAGTCACTCCCAGTGTGCCCAAGAGCCGAGATCGTTTGCCCTCACCCGTTACCACGGGCATTTTTAAGTCATCACGCGTCAGAGTCTTATATGTCCAGCCCTTATTAGTACCTTGTCGGCATAAAATACGCTGGCCCAAATCACGTTCATGTGGGCGTTTGGCATACTCCATGGCAGTATAATATTTACCCATTAAATGTGGTTTATATTGAGCCACACCCAGCAGTCGAGTTCTTTCAGTTTCTGGCGTATGATCAAATGAAAATGGTTCTGGAAATGAACCCTGCGAACCATCGGAACCCTCTGGCTTGCCATTGACTTTTCTTTGACACAAAACTGCTCGACTGTCTCCAGCATTTGATACATACATTTTGCCATTGATGAATAGAGACACACAGGCCGTACAGCCACCAGCATCACGATAGCGATCACGATCTTGAGCTATTAACGAATCCATATGTATAAAGGCACTTTCAAGTGCTCCAACAATTAGTTCATCTTTAGACACAGATCTCTGGAAATGGCTCGGATGAGGAAATGAATTTACAGTTTGTGGTTTTGTTAAGGCGGAGGGTGTTAAATCTTCCATACCCTCGCGTGGCAAAAGCAATTCAATGCAATCGACCAGTTTTTCATGTAATATATGATGAAATTGATGAGAAGCCGCCAAGGCAGCCCCATAACCAGCATGACCATCAAATATACCAAAATATGTATAGGGCAGATCAGGATATTGGTGTGTAGGATCTGATAGAACTTGACGGCAAAAGGCACCTTGATCTTCATTCCATTCTGATTTACCGGAATTCACGCATTCTGCATAACCAGTGCCCCAGGGTAAGAGTCCAATGTCTCGGGGTACTATAATCGGTCTGACATTATGATCAGCCGAAGCCTTAAGTTCATCAGGTGTCAACAACTGTAAGAACGGTGGACGGGCATAAGCAAATTTATCCTGTAATAGTTGTTGTTGCAACATACGTTGGTGATAGTGGGAGGAACCACGCGATATATGATGATCATGGCTAGAGGGTAAAGCTGGTATATCTGGTGCTATAACTGAAGCTAAACGATTCTTGAAATTTGCAAACATATTGTCACAATATTATTGTGGCTTTTGTTATTGCTATTATAGTTTTGTTGGTTTTTTTTATTTGTTGTTCTTGCACTAATGTTAGTCAGAAGTCTAGATATTTATCTGGCCTTTTTGTATTAATTTTCTTTCGCTTTATTTAAAGCCACGTACCTATGTAAAGTGTTATTTAAACTATTAAACTTTATGGAGTTTCCAACATTTTCTTTATTTAATTTAACTTTTATACATTTTTTCAGTTTTTTCTTTTGTACATTTTCTTTGTTTTGTGTCGTAAAAAAAAATCAATAATTTTCCTTTAGTTTTTTACTTTACGTTTCTCTGGAAATGTGTTAAAATTATTGTTTATGTTTAAAACAAATGGAAATGTTATTATTTCTACTAAATTTAATGTAAATTTCTATAAATAATTAACGTTTTTATTGAGTTTATTTTACATAAAACCGAAGTAATTTTTTCCTAACAATCTACACGTCTATTTTACTTTATTTTTTTCTGTTTATTAAATTCACCTCAATTGTGTCAAACTGGTTTCGTTGTTGTTGTTTTTTCTTATTAGCAATGTCAAACAAGAAAATAGTGTTGTTAAATCACATTACTTTTACAGTGTTGTGCACCGTAAAACAGCACAGTGGTGCGATAAATAATGAAAGCATAGAATTTTCAAACAGTAAAGGCGAAAAGAATGCGGTGGAAATTATAATTCAATTTAAACATGAAAATATTACTTTTGCGATATTTAACGGGAATATCGCAAATATTATTATGTATATATATTTACAACTATGGTTGGATCAATTTTTAATGTTAATTTACAATTACATACTTAAACTAAAATGCTATTCAATTTTTATATTAATTGTATTTCCATTTTTATTTACAGATCGAAGACCGCTGAATTGCAAGACATTATTATTAAAACAAATGCAAATGGTTTGACTCTGCATCCAGATAGTGTTGACCAATATGTCAAGGCCATGTCTATAGCCGGAAGTGAGAAGGTAAGCTTCATAAAGTTTTTCCAATACACAAATTTGTTTAATTATATTACTTAATATATATTCTAATGAAATGTATCTTTTAGATTAATAATGAGAAAATGGCCGCTTTATGGATGTATGCAGCTCAAACGGGTAATATGATTACACCACATTCGAAAATGACGTCTTCAGGAAGGCCTGTTATGTTAATACCAGCCACTGGAACTGTAAGACATTTTTCTACTTTCAAACTAAACTATATACATATGTACCTAATATTTTTAAAATATTTCTAATTTTTCCCCACCCGCAAAAAGTTACCACATTCCAACACTATGATGATGCCACCACCACAACCCGTGATGGGACCACCACCAATGGCCGCTTATCGCAGCATGACTTTACCCTACATGAGAACCACTTCAATGCCCGTAATTTATGCACCACCACCCGGCAGCATGCCTGGTACTTATCGCACCCATAAATGTTCAAAATCCAATGATGCGCGTAAAAAACGCCGAGCAGCTGCTCAAGTCTTGCGTTCTGGTAAATCTACTGCCGATCGTCGTCAAAGGCGCAAATCTGACGCCGATGTTGTCGATGGTAATCCATCCTTTCAATATCACGGGTTAGATCGTGCTATAGCAGATAATTTTTTGGCACGTCAAGAACAATCAAATGCTGGTAGTCATTTGGATTATTCTTCATCTTCGGGTGCTAGTGATACTTATAGAAATACTGCACCCTCGAGAGCATCATCTAAAACAAAAATTGTCTGTCGTGATGTTGTAATGTAAGATTAATATTGTTGTAGTACATACTTGTAAAGTTTTCTTTAGATTTAACTTGATTACTTAATATTATTATTTTTTAATCTATTGTATATAAATTTGTTTAAGACAAGGAAAACTAATCTATTCAAGATAAATATATTTTTTATAAGGATACACATATAAATCTTCATTTGTATTTTTTAATATTTAACTAATAATAGAATAATTATTATTTCATAATCGAACTGTTAATTTTTACTTTTTGATAATTTTAGTTAGGCTCGAGTTCATTAAATTTAATTTTCATTAAATTATTTTTACTGAAGTTAGGAATTACAACTTGAAAAATTTATTATTAAAAATTTTTGATAATTTTTCTTGACTGGGGATCGAACCTGGGTTGTTGAATTTACATATGATTCGAGAAATCCCACTTTCTCTCATAAGAATTCTTTGCGTTCTACCACCTGCACCACTGCACTTCCTAACTTCAGTAAAAATAATTTAATGAAAATTAAATTTAAAGAACTCGAGCCTAACTAAAATTTAACTAATAATAATAAACGATTGTACGAATTGTATTTAAATTAAATTTTGATATAATTAATAAATAATTAGAAATTAATAAAAGAAATACTTTGAATTATATAGGTATAGAAAATAAAAAATGTTCATAAGTAAGTAATAATGCCAGATTAATTTACCTAAAAATCTGTGAGAGATATTTAAACGTTAATTTTTTAGTAAATAAACCAAATCATAACTATATTTATTTTATATAATGAAAGATACCTATTTCATTAACTAAATATATTTATTATTGACAATGCTAAAATATGTTAATTGCTGAAATACTGACAGCACCTACTGCATTCACTTTTTCTTTCTATCCAACCACTGTGTTTTAATGCCGCTATTTTACTTTTCATTTGCATCTCATTAAGTTTAGACGGTTCGGTTAGACGTGTGTATTTAATAACAAATAACTAGTGATATTAATTAATTAAATTTTTAATAAGTGTTAATTAATAAGTTAAAAACAATATTTACTCAAAATATTAAAAGAAAATGTTAAAATTTGTCGTAAAAACAACGAAAATAATATTTGTGAACATTTTTGCGGCAGCGCAGCAGTCCAACACTTGTTTCGTTGTGTATTGTTTTCTTAGTCGATGCTAGTGCATTTGTTCTCAAGTAAAAGAGAACTTAATTAAGCTCTTGTTTTGTGTGCTCTCTCTCTCTATATATATATATATTGTGATAAATGTAAAGAAATTATTTTTTTGTTTTCATCGGTTTTATTTTGATATTAGATAGAACGTATTGTTTTCGGTGTTATTAATCGTGTATTTCGCATATATGTACATATATATATGTATGTACATACATATGTACATATAGGTACATATGTATATTTTTTAATAAATTAAATTAATAAAAATAAATAAATTTAAAAATACTATGTAATTATTTACATATGTCGAATAATGTAATACGCTCGTTCGTTTGTTGCGTTCGTCTCAAAATACGGAAACGAAATATGTGAGTGAAAATGAAAAATGTAGTTAAAAAAAGAAAATAGATTATGTAAATAAATATGTTGCTAAAATAAAACGAGGTTAACAAATTTACCCAAAATATAGCCTTTTAAATAAATACATACATACATATGTACATACATATGTAGGTGTATGAAAATATAGTGCATTCTATTAAAAATATAATAATGTATAAATAGTTGTTAAAGCTATCTACAGAATTCAAAATGTAAGAAATATAAGGTAAGATAAAATTGTATATAAAATTTCTAAATATTTTAAACTTGTCTTTTTCAAATCAAATTCCATTTGAAAATTTAACGATCTTAAGGATCGTACCCACCTGCCGTTTCTCGCTAAGAGCAACATTCTTAAAATTGTTTTCTATTTCAAAATAACTGAAATATGTATATGGTTAAATTAATTACTTTTTAAAAATAATGTAAAATTTACTAAAGTTAAAAAATATGAACGGTTAGTATGTACTTATATTTTAATTTATTTTATCAAAAAAGTTAGAAAACTTTCATTTCAATTAAAAATCTTCATCACTATGATGTTCTGGCTTGTTAGCAGTCTTAGGCCTTAATTGCAATTCGCCCGTAATCTTTGAAATACTTATACTGTCCATAGAATCCATGCCAACTAAAAAATATGTATGTACATACATATATAAAATTCCAAATATGTGTTGTATAAATATAATACAATCAAAACTTACAATCATCGTCATCATCACCCAAATCATTCAAATCTCCAGTAGCCACAGGACCAGATCCACCAGTCACAAGACCAGCGGCCATGCCATTTGAACTCATGCCCAAAATTTCAGCCATATCTAAATCACTATCCGAACTGCCGAAAGAACTATCACCTTCTAAATCTAAACGATCAGCCTTTGCTTTATCATTGCTTTTAATTGTGGAGGTACGACCTCTTCCTGTTGACGGACGAACACGCGAATTGGCTGTACCAGGTCTATTCATGTTGGCCGTACCTTTGACATTATATCGCCTCTCATGCATGTCATGTTCTAATCCAAAGTTTGTATCTAATTGAGCCTCATCATCATCCAGATCTTCATCGTCGTCCACTAAAAGACCCTCTGGTATGAAAGGTATAGAATTTTCGGCTGGTTTTTGCAATAAAGGAGATGATATAGGTGTTGATCGCTTAGTGCGTGTCTCAAATTGTGCCCTTAAAGCATCTCTTACATGCAGACGTAGGAAATATTGTTGAAATAGATTTTTCAGTTCCTTTTCCTGTTCCTCAAACTCCTGCATATGAGCTGGTCGTATCTTCTGTAATGCTTCCAAACGTTGTTTTGTGCGTTCCAATTCTGCCTTTTTGCGTTGTAATTTTGAATTGAGTGCATTTAATTCAACACGAGCATTTTCCAATTGTGCTCTACTTGATTGTAATTTAACTTGTGATGAAGCCACTGCATTTTTTAAATTTCTCTCTACCGAAGCCAATTCCATAGGTCTATTGGCCTGAGCCAGTCTAGCTTCTTTATTATGCATTTCCTTGAGCAATAAGTCATGCAATGTGGCACCTCTTTGAGTTAAGTCTGAGGATAACTCACGAGCTCTCCTTAAATCATCCATTTTATCACCAATATCAACTTGATTAAGACTTCCATAATGTTCATCTTCTTCCTGATTTTCATCGGTGGCATTGGGGGCTATTAAAAGTCTCGAAATTTTTTGCAATTCCCCCGCTGTTACCGCAGAGGCAGCATAAAGTTTGCGTGGATTTAATTTGATGGCTGATTTGGTGACAAAAAACTCGGTAGCAGAGCGTATAAGTAAAACACGTTCTTCTTGGCTGGTTATGCCTCCGGGCAAAACAGAACCTGGTTCCAATAAGCCAGCCAACCATTGTAAAACTTCAGCCACTACGTAAAATGAAGCCAAACAGCCAAAATTTGTTGACAAGGCTTGCAAAGGAAAGGTGTGGGGATAACCCAATAACTTTAAATGTTCAGCGAGATCTGAATAATAAATAGATTTATTTAAATTTTGTAATTTAATTTTAAAAATTAAAACTTTACCTCGTACTTCCTTAAATGACATTTTGACCAGTTGTGTTAATGTTTAAAATGTCTGTAAAATTTTATTGTTGTGGCTTCTAGGAATAGTTTTCTTTTGTATACATTTGTCAGCGTTGCTAGGAAACCACATCATGCGTTTCATAGTGTAAATTTTCCTTTAAAAAAGGATGAGAAAATGTAATTAGCCACTGCTGCTTGATTTTACATTTTTATATTTAATTGTATAAAATCTAATACAAAGAAGCGTAGTTGTAAGATTATTAGAGCTCAGCTGTACTCACTACTTTGGTTTGAACTTTATTCTTTTAGAAATGTTAGTTATTATCGTTAATAAAGTTTTTATTTAAGTAAATGATTAAGTAAAATCCTAGCAACAGGTTGCAGTTCTATGGCAACAACAAATATCAACAATAAACTGTAGATAAGCAGGAGAAATAGTGTTGCCAGAACTGCTAAGGTACATGTATTCAAACTCAAATTTCATTTTTTTTCTTTTAATTTAGGATATATAAGCCGCCGTAGAATTTTTTTTAAAAGACAGCTTTAAATATAAATGTTTGACCGTATAATAATAGTGGACATATAAATAATAAAAAGAAAATAATCCTAACGAAATGTTTATTCTTTACTAAATTGGCCTGGAATTTGAGTTTATATAATTGAAAATAGAGAATGTTGTGGTCACTATAAATATTTCACACAATTAAGTTACTGTGAACGTCAATATAATATAAAGACCTAATATTGTTTAAAAAATGTTTTATTAAGATCAAACAGCATCAAATATTTGTTGTGTCTTCTCCTAAATAAACGAAATTTTATTTTAATAAATAAATGAGTTTGAAAATATTTTATTTAGTGGCTACGTCTGTTTCGGTAAATATTTGCCAAGTGGGACCGTACTCATTAACAAAAACTACAAAATTTTAACGAAACGGAACCAGATTTTTCGCGTCAAAATAAAGTAAACACGTAGGTATATTAAAATTATGTAAAACATTGTATTTATTATTTCATGTGTAGTACCTTTGCCTTTATCACAGCTGACAATCGTCTAGAATAGAATAAACGATTTTTTTTTAATGAAATCTGGCGAAATTTTGTTCCATTCATCCTTATTATCATTAGGTGTTACTGTATTACCTTGTAAGAAATAATTTATTTACCTAATTTTTTTGTACTAGTATTCCCTTAGGATGTGGTCTAAAATTTTCGGACAATGATTGAGCAACAACTCTTTCACAATTTTGGAGGTATCCTTAGGATCAATGTCCTATTGGAAAATTCAGTTCTGCGCTAGTGCTAATTTCTCTACACTAGGGTCTACATTGTTTTTTTAAAATGTCAAGATAAACTTTCCTTTTTATTGTACATTCTCTAAATGTAAGTTTGCCAACCCCTGATGTCACCATACAACCCTAGACCATTACTGAGCCGAAGCCATGTTTTACCGTCTTGGTAACATAATTATCACTAAATGCTTCGTTTAAGTCCGTAATATTTGGCGGGTTTTTGATTAGAACTATCTCAAACTGTGAAAAGAATATTATACCAACAAATTTGAGGCTGGTTTATATGGGTATTTCCATGAAATGGTCCACCGTGACTTAAAAAATCACAACGCTCGCATAATTTGTTTTAAGGAAAAAATTAAATTAGATTAATTGTAGTATATTTTTATTTTTAATTTTTGAATAAAAGTTTAATTTTTTGGTAAAAAAAATATATATACATACATATATGTATATAAAATTACTAAAATATGAAAGTAAAAAGTGTCACGTGCGTAATGTAACGGGCGTAATCAACAAATTATTTTTTTCTTAGCAAATTTATGCATAGTTGTTTTTGAACAAAGCATGATTATAAAGGTCCATTATTAACCTTTATAAAAACATTTTTTCCGAAATAAAAATTTCCTACAATTCGCTTAATTTCGCACTTTTTCTTACGGCTCCAAAAGGCACTTCCATTTTTTGTCACGTGCGTAAGTCAACTTTGATTGCATGGAACTTGGGTACCCAATATATATACTTTTTGAAAAGTCCCCTCACATACAATGAACGATTCTATAAATCCATTCTAAAATTCCAATCCATTTCCATTTTCACAATATTGAAAGACAATTAAACGTGTAAAAATGTCGCGTGCATAACCATGGAAACACCCATATAGTTTTTTGTGAAATGATTGTTTTTTATGTGCTATGTAGGCCTTTTATATTGTTAAAAATCTTTTTACTTTATTAATTCGGCTTGAGGTCTCTTTTATTAAAAATATAAAAACTCTTGTTTGTTTTTAATTTTTGTTATCTTTTATTAATTTCCAATATTTCGACCAACTTTGTTGATCATCTTCAGGGAAGAAATATAATCTAAAAGATATGAGTATTATAATCAAAACAATTTTTTTTAAATTATTTAACAAACAATTTACTTCATGTTTAATACAATGTTGTCCGATGTTACTGTCTTAAGTTTCTTTCACTGACTGTTAGCTTTCTTGTTTATTATTATTTTTGTATTTGTTTATTGTATGTCTATATATGTGAGCGCAATTATCAGAGGCTGTTTTGTAGTTCATTCTCTTATCGTTTACTAATATTATTCTCTTCCACAATTACTCTTACATTATCAAAGTTTGGTCGATGTCCAGTTATTGTACAGTGGGCAGCAAGTGCTGTTTTTTGTGAAAGTGGTTTGTCATTTGATTTTAGGTCCGATTTATGTAATGACAAACTAGTTTTACATTTTTGTCTTCGTTGTACCTACGTATATTTTCCGACATATATCAGTATCGTCGCCGTTACATTTTATTTGGTATACCTACTAGATTTGATTTTTCTAGTTTGCCCAATTTAGATTTCATATTGTTTTTTGTGAAATTCAAACATTTGGTTTGATAGTTCTATGATATAAATAATTTCTTACGTGGCACTCTACCATTTAGGCCATTTTGATGCAATGATCTTCTAATCGTACTTGCGCTTACAGGTTTTCCAGAATGTTTGGTAATATTTTTAGCTATTTTCACAGCTCTAGGTGTTGGGCTTGCTCTTACATGTTTCGTTCGGCATTGTGTTTGATATAATTTTCTATAATTTTTTTATTGTACGAAACGAACCATAACTTTACCGTTATACTTTCAAACAAAGGAAATGTTAAAGAATTGTAGTTGCAATTTTTGGAATGACAGGTATTTTTTTCATATCGATGATGCCAGTGTTAATTTTATTTTAACGTGTAAAAATTTTAACAATAAATCAATTAAATTTGTATACGCTTTGGTGTTTGTTTCTTTTTTTGTGAATTCAATCCTACTTAAATAACTATAGAAAAATGTAATTTAATTTTCTTATTTAATATTATGTGGTTTTGACGTTATTTTGCTGCTCACTGTATGTTTGTGACAATCATCTCTATGAGAGCAACATATTATGATGAAATGATTATCTTTTCCTATTCAAATGTTTATAACAATAACATAAGTTATTGGCTATATAAGATTTCCTTAATTAGTTATATATAAAATTTTAAATCGAAGTTGTTTAGATATATGTATGAGTGATCAAGCTTCTTTAGAAAGTGTTTAAAGATTTTTTTGGAAAATGTATGCATACCTACTTATGTATGTGAGATCACGGATGGAGTTTAAATTCTCGATTAGATACTTATTTACAAAACTGTTGACGATTAGAAAAATCATAAAGAATTTAGATGTTTTGGGGTTTTTATAAAAAAATAAATTTTTTTTTAAATAATTACATATATATCACATATTTTCGATATCACATATCGAGCTCCTATTTTCGACTAGTTTTTAGTAATAGTTCTTAGGTTTTCATATAAAATATTGATTTCCTACAATTTTATTGACTTGAATTGATATTATGAATTAAACTCTTATTTAAAAAGGTATCTAGCTCCTATTTTCGAATAGTTCTTAATAATAGTTCTTAAGTTTTCATATAAAAATTATTTCCTACAATTTTTTTTGACTTGGATATCATTTATTAAACTCTTATTTCCAAAGTTATTAACAATCTAAGATTTTTGTATATTCTATAAATTGTTTTTTCAAGCAATTAGGTCACTTTTAATATTTATATAAAAATTAATTCAAAAATTGTATTATCCCTGAGGAAGCTATCCATTGTGATAGCAAAATATTGGATATTAAAATATATAAATATATAAAACATTTATATATAAATATTAAAAATGGCCTAATTGCTTGAAAAAACAATTTGTAGAATATAAATAGTTTTCTTTATTTTATATTAAATTTATTTTATATTAAAATTCCACTCATATATTAACACTTAATTACATAGTTTACATAAAAATATATAATTAAATTGTCAACGCTAAAATGTTTTAAAATTAATGTAAATATTCATAGTAAATGACTAAATAAATGCTAATCGCTGTCGTTACAGTCAATAATTGGAAACTTTCTTTACAACACGGACACATTAAATTATAAAATACTTATTGTCAATCAATTAATTTTAATTACAGAATTAATGTTAAATAGCAATAACATAAGTAAATAAATTCACTGAATACTTGTAAACATTATATTTGTACAAATACGTATGTACTGGAATTTTCTTACTTAATTATCCCAGCAAAAATACAAGGCTAGTTACTAGAAGCATAATTTTTATTCGCGATGTCTTACTTAGATGTTAAGGTGCTATCAAACGGGATGTATTTTACATATGTACTGTCAAATTTTCCATCTGTAAAAGTTGAACACATCGTGTGATACATATGAAACTTTGCATGTGTAAAATACATGTGGAAATACATATGTATGTAATTTTTTCGATTAGAACACGCTCTATTTTCCTATGACAAACATAAACAAAACAGCTGGTTTGTTTTGAAACAAAATTGTTTGAAAAAATATATTGTAAAGAAAAATTAAAGAAAATTAATAATGAACATGGAAAAGTAAGTATTTTTCGATTTTTAATAAATTAAATTATGTTTATTATATTTATTGCAGTTAGATTGGTCAAAAGAAGCAATTCTTGAAATTTATACACGATAAAAGTCATACGGAAAAACATAAGCAGGTGTGACAGCAAAAATTGTGAATCGTATGTAAAATGGAAATTTTGATATACATACGGAATTACATATGGGTAAGAAAAGTGACAGTCTGATAGCACCTTTCTTAGATGTCTATTTTAAAAGCTTATTTCCATATGAATAATAGTTATGTACATCGTTCTTTCATTGTCGTGATCACAACTGAACATTTTTAATTATTTTGAATTATTTGTTTAAGTCATAAACCATAAACAATAGTTATCTCTGTTTAAATCAATGGAAATCTAGTCAAGAAATCTACTTATGTCTATTATTATTATTTCTATTCTATAAAGAACGTAGGGGAGTTAGAAATTCTTTTCGTCATATGTGTGCTCTGTTGCCAGCTCCCTTGCGGATTCTATTCTATGTCTTTATTATCTACGAAATTGATACTTACCGAAATTAAAGATCTAATTCAGAAACACAACAGTTTTCAAATATTTTTTTAAAGTTTTTCGTAATAATATTTTCAGTATTTTTTTTTCGTGTTTCACAATCAGATCCTAAGTAATTGGTTGCTGTGTTCATTAATATTTCGCTTGCAACTAAATTCCAAAGTGAAATTTGTAGACTTATATGCCATTGAACTTCAATTCTAAATCGATTTAATGACAAAACCAGAATTCTAAATCGATTTGCCATTTATGTATATGTTGCATCATACATAATGTTTATATGAAAACCAAAATAATTTCCTTTTTTATTTTATATGTTCGTCTTTCTTATTTATTAAAAGTGATTTATTGTGAAAAAATACAAAAAATACAAATGCAATAAATTTCAATGTGATTTTTTTGATTGTTGTATTTACTTGAAAGATTTTGAAACAATGATAGAATATATACATACATATATACGACTTATAATTGATTATGTGAATTAAAGATTTTCAAGACCTGATAATGTTTTGAAAAGTTGTATTAATTTGATTTAATGTTTTAGATTGTAGATATTTCAATAGTTATTAAATTCGACCACACTGTTAAACTTGTAATCATTTGTGTCATGTGTGTTAAGTCATAATAGTTAAGATGAAGGTAGTTATACATAATAAGCCGAACAGATATCATACGGAGAGAAATTTATTGTTAGTGTTATAAATATAGAATTCATAAATGCCATGAAGTATGAAAAAGATGTCTAAATACCCCATTCTATGACAATTGCATATTAAACTGACAGGTCCCTTCGATGACCAAGTTTGAGAGATTTTGTTAGGGACTGTGCAGCATATGTGTAATTTTTACATATCGCATTTTACTGAATCGTGTCTTCTTTATTTGAGCAAAACTGCAGAAAATGACAAATTTCCATATCTTATGTATTTGTTTATCTTGTTACTTTCTTACACTTTGATTACATACTTATCTTATTAGATTCAACATAAATTTAATTTTCGCTCGATTGGTTCAATAAGTTGTTCCACTTTCACAAATTACATTTTTATAAAAAAAGGTCATTATAATACAGGTTTATAGACCATTAGGAGAAACATGTCCAAAAAAATGGAGGGTATATTACGTTTGTCATTCCATTTATAACACATCGAAATAATGGTCGTAGAACCAAAAAGCCTATCTATTCTGGGTTCTTATAAGATTCTAAAACGATCTAGCAATGTCTGTCGTTGGCACAGAACATTGAAATTTTTACCAAACATTCTCTAATCCATGTTTGGTATTTTCCTCAAATATAATGCAGATAATACCATAAAATTTTGCACGCTTTATTTTTATTGTAGAGTACGATATCTTGTTTGCATCGGTCCATATTTTGACATAGCCCCATACAAAGACCCCTTACGAAAATCACATAAATCTTTTATAAAAATCACTATCAAGTTGGAATTCAACACAAATAGTCCATTAATATATATAAATCGTCATTCTTATATCATTATGTTCGGTCCATATATGACCGTAGCCCCCATATCAAGTCCAGTTCCGAAAATCACTTAAATGCGCATAAATCCCTTATAGAAACCAATATCAAGTTAGAATTCAATGCAAATAGTCCATTAATATATATGTATAAATCGTCACTCTCAATATTATGATGATCGGTCCATATTTGACCGTAGTACTCATATAAAGTTCATTTCGAAAAATCACTTAAATACGCAAAAATCTCTTATAAAAATCATTATTACTTTTAAATTTAACACAATTAATTCGAGTACACATATAAATCGTCGTACAGAATTTTTTGATGATTGGCCCGTAATAGGTCATAGTTCCCTTATGAGGACTATTCCCGAAAACTCATTAACCTAAATATACAACTATATCAAACCGAAATTTTACAGAGATCAGTTATAAGTATGTAAAAATTATACTATTGACTTTTGTGAAGTTGGTCCATAATTGGGCATAGCTCCTGTACAAGCACCACTTCCGAGAATAACCACTGAGTATAAAGATGTGACAATTTTGACGTTTCAAAAAGCAAAAATCAGTTTCCTAGGGCTCTTTAGTACTAAATTTCTTGTCTGTTAAAGTAAATCGCTGTAAAAATATAAACAAAGTGTAAATTCTTGATTATATATGATATATGTATATGATTCTTATAAATATCGTTATTGAGATGAAATTCAACTAAAACAAATATAAATTACGGTACAATATTTTATGAAGTTCGCCCTATAATAGGAGATTTGGTGGTGGATATATAATATTTGGCACATGCGAATATAAACACTGACTTACTTGTTTAATCTTAAGATTTATTTTCTTATCTCTGTTTTTGACTTTACATGAGTGTTTTATATAAAAAAAATTTAAACTATTGTCTGCTTAAATTTGGACTTTACACTTTATTAAACGTAATCAATAGCTTAAAATTAGTTATGCTTCATTTGAGCCAAAATATAAATTCACTTAACTTCTGAACATGTAGGCAGGCATTATTAAGGAACACAAAATAAAGTTTCTTTTTTTTCTGTTCTTGTTAAATAAGAAATCGAATAAAACACATTGTGAATTAAGAAACCTAATAATACACTTCAATAAACTCAATTTCAAATAAAAATAACAACAAATAAACCATAAGTGCTAAATTAGTTACCAGTATAAATATTATTAAAAAATTTATTTATTTCTTAGACAAACAATAGTATTGCGAAGGTTAAATTATAGAATATTAAATATTTATTTTCTACAGAGCACATAAAAAAATCATATTTATTTTACTTCAGTTAGAAGTTTATTTAAATATTAACTTTATGTATGTTTTTAGCTTCATAACATATTTCCCTTTATAACATTTATTTAACAGCTTTTGTATATTCTTTATTTTATTTATATTATATTGTACATATTTATTATCCAGTTTCGGTGCCACCTTCCACCGCCTTCTTAATCCTATTCATGCGTGTTTGGATTGATAACATTAAATTTTAACAGTTTGAGTGGCAACAGAGTGTCCTATAAAAAAGCAATTAAAATTTTACTTTAGTTTAAAATAATGTAAACATAGGACGTATTTCATTAGGTTTGCAACTCTTAATAAATATTTTCCTTGCGTTGCTTTTAATTTCTTACACACACAAATCTTTTCTTTGGAAATGAAATTTGCCAAAGTTGCACAACTTAATGAACAAATCAAGTAAACAATAAATGTATGTTTATACTAATGAGATTATCAGAGTGAAATGTATTTAAATGCCTTAAAAAAATTTAAATATTTCATTTCATTTATATTTATATGTATAGACAAATTGCGTGTGTAGTTAGAAATAAAAACACAAAGAACTCATTGTAGGTAATTGTAGTTAACACAGCTGGCTATGAAAGTAGAAAAATTAAATATTTTTATTATAAATATTTACATGCACATGTGAACATGTACCCGGCAATTCAAATAACTATTAAGTAACTACTTGAAAAGCTATTTAGCTTTCGTAATGTACAGTTAGAATCAATACTGGTTATATAGCAATTTCAAAGAAATCTCCAACTTCTGCAGGTGCCGACATGTTAATACTGTCTCTTAATCCCTTTTTTTTTTTAAGAAATTTCTGTTAATGTCAGTAGTTGGTCTAGAATTGAGACATTATATTCAAAATCTTTCACTATACACAGATGAAAAATATAGCTGTACTTGTTTATGGTCAATTTATATATATTTGTATCGTTATCATAATAAAACAATCAACATATTCTGATATTATCTTTTGCTATGAACATGATTGCCACAAACATAACTTAATTACTACAGTCATATATATAATATATATAAACATTTCAATCGTAGTATTCATATATAATGGTTAAAACAATCATACAATTAATTACATATGGATGTCGCAATCATGTAAGTAATTACAGTGACCATAATATTATTAAACTAACTACTTAAGCTCCCTTAAGACGGTATGTCAAATTTTCCACTGCAAAATGTATGTAATGTAAAAGCAAAACAAAAATGCTTTTGCAAATATCAGCCTGCATTTACAGTGTAAAATTTTCAATTAGAACATGTTCATGGCGCCAAGAACATAAGCGCAATTCACAATCTTGTGCAAATGGTATTGCATCATTACATTTGCAAAAAGGTTTAGTATATTTTTGCTCTTGCTGTGTATTTTCTTAGTGTAGGGCAAAAATATGCTAAACCTTTTTGCAAATGCAATGATGCAATACCATTTGCACAAGATTGTGAATTGCGCTATAGTGTTTCTCATTTAGCAAATTTATATTAAAAAAAATTGTAGTAAACAAAAAAATCAATTTCTATTGAAATATTTATTGAAAAAACGTATTTATACATATAAATTTTTATTTAACTTAAACACAAAAATTTTTGGCTCCATATTGTACATTTTCTCTTTAACTCTTGCTTAATTTTTTTATTTTTATATTTTATATAAGCTATTTTACAATTATGTTGCAAGTAACAATTATTTAATTTTTAATCCATCTAATCAAACTATATTTGCAAGAACACAAAATTCCCGCGAAAATATTCACAACGAAAACAGCTGTTGTCTTCTATTGTAGATTATGTCACATGAAACTAAAAACCGACGTGTGAAAGCAAAAATTATAAACTGCCTGTAAATTGCCAATTTTAATAGACATGCACAATTACATACATATGTATCGTACAACTGACAAGTACACTGCAAAATGCATACCGTCTAAAACCAGCATTATATGTATAATAATCCTAGTAAATTTCTTAATAAAACTACGCAATTCTTTGAACTGCCGGGTATGGCTATAGAAATAAGAAATTGATTCTATTCATACAATACCACGTTAAGAATAAATAGATTACAACAATACTTACTTGTTTCACTCTTTTGTTCGGTACATATGTAGTTTTGTATTAAAAATAAGTAAAAACATGTTCTGTGCTATACACAGACTTAGTTTCAGTTTTATTAATTTTAATTATTTATTTGGTATGAGTAATTAGGAGAGATGCTATAAAAGTTATTAACCTTAGCATTTTGTTAATTTTTCTATATTTATTTAGTTCTATATGCTTGTATGCATAAAAAGATCATAAAAATATAAGTTTTGTTTACAATTATTGACCTTTAAACTTATTTCTTAAGAAGAAATAGTATGACTGCACAACAATAAAAATAGATTTATACAAAAGAATTTTATTATGAATAAATGTAATAAATAATTACCTTCTAATGCCCTTATTCACAAAAAAAAATTAAAGTAGACTTCAAATGTACTTTAAGAAAATTTTGTCTAAAAGCACACTTCAAACCTACTTTAGTTTTTATGAATACGGCAGTAAGTATTTTTACAATAAATATAATATTTATGATATGATGTTAGACTTTCTAATGACTTTACTTAAAAACCAAAAGAAAGTTCAAAATATTGGAATTATATACAGTGTTTTTTAGATGTATTGAACTTTAAGTTGAAACAACTTGATAGTGTCAAGAAATTTATATTTAGTTTTGTTTTGGATTTCAAACATGAATAGATTGGCACCTGAACAACGCTTTCAAATTATGCAAATTTATTTTGAAAATCATTGTTCTGAGTTTTTTTATGTATCGAACTTTGAAATGGAATAAAATAAAGATGATTTTTTTAAATTGGCATACAATTTACTTTACTCAAAAAATCATGTTCTGGCATTATAATTTAAATATGAGTTCTGGCATATGACTGGCTCGGACATAGTCTAATCTGGAGGTTCAATTTTCTATGATTTTTTCCAACATTTGTAGCCGAGATCGGAAATAACGCTGCAAATGTTGTCCTCCAAGTGGTCAATCGGTTTGGGATCGGCGTAGACTAGCGACTTCAAATACAAATCACTGTTGACAAAATTACCGCTAGTTAAAAATGTGTTGCCAATTTAAAGTTCTATATATCTAAAAAACACCCTATACAATATATAAAATTCCAAAATTTAAAAAATGTATGTATGATATAATTTTCTAATTATCGTTTTATGTAATTAAAAAAACTTTTTAAGGAAAAATCAACATCTTTAAATTATAAAATTACTTAGTCCCAATTTAGACGACGCAATTCTTTCAGCAAAATTGATTACCTTTTAGACATCGGGGTGAGTGAAACATAAGACGAGTAAATAAATTTAGTGCTGTGTAAAAATAGAAGCAATTTTAAATAAATTGCCACTTATATACATATTTTCACTTCCTTTTCCCATACAAAATTTCCAAATTTAATAAAACCTTTAAATTGTGTTCATGAATATCTAAATAAATTGAAGTAAAATAAAAAGTAAAACATACTTCTAAATCAAAAACATCACCAAATATTAAAATCTTTGTAAAAGTCAAAGTCATTGCCATTGTGATAACCTTCAGGATGCCATAACAATCACAATCAAAATTGTGTACATGAGTTTAGAGGTCATTGACAAGGTTTTTATACGCTGTACACAGTCTGTGTAAATTATATTGTAATTTTTTATAGTTGGCATTCATTGGTATTACAATGATATGAGAAACACATTTTCATTCGCACATTTACGTATGACATTGTGTACTTGCATAGAATACAATTTATCCTTTAATTCAATTGCGCTATCGTTACCTTTGATATTTAACAACAATATATTTTTAAGTAGTGTTTAAAGGATGGATGTAAAATCTATTGCTGTCTATATAGGCCTTATTAAAAAAAATTTGATTTCAGTTTAAGGCCTGTGTTCGCAAAGAAATATAGACAGTATACTTGTCAAACAATAGGTTTAATGTGTCCTTATTATCATTACTTATGCTTGTAAGCATTTTAATGTGATAATAAGCACTTTTTAAGTTTGTAACTTTTGCGGAAAATAATTATTTGTTGTTACTCTATTATTTAAATATAACGTATACGTATACGACTTAAGAATATTAAACTTTCACATGTAATATTAATATATAACTATTTATTGTAGTCTTGCAATTTAAGAAATTGGTTCTATGTTGGCTTATTAGTTAGCCATTAAGAGCTATCTCAAGTTACCAGTATATCTACTTAACATTATGTTAAAAAATTACTTAAAACCTACTTTATAAAATACCAGTGTATATTGAGGTAACTAGTGATTTTAATACGCTTAAAATGTAGTACAAATGCATTATGCATATTATGGTCTTAATAGTTTTAAATTTAAAGTAATACTATTGCATATATATTTTGGCAGGAAAAAAACCTAATCATTCGAAAATTTCTAAACACTTCGACTAAAGAAACGCCAATAACGTTGTCTTGGTTTAACCCGTACAGGTTTAGCCTTTAAAAAAAACAACTATTTTTTAACGTCTTTAATATGCAAGTTTTGTTAAGCACTCAGTTAGAAGCTATGTGAAGCTACGTTTCGATAAGATCATTCCACTTATAAGATCGATGAAAAAGTATAACAAGTAAAGATGCTAGTGAAAAGACTATTAGAACCAATCTATTGCGTTCTAGTATTCAATTAGATTACACAGTATCTTAAATATGAGCCGGCCATTCACAGAGGTGCAGGCATTAACTATTGAAGGCAACTCTGATTCTGCTTGTATGCTTCCCGATCGTCTAGTGATCCGTTAATACTGCATTGACTCGAAATATCCATCCGGTTCCTATTAAATAGTTGTATACTGCGTTTCTTATTGCATGTGTCCCGCTATTTTTTGAAAGTTTACATGTCATTATTAGTCTTTCGAAAGACTTCGTGTTTAATGGTTCCAAGAGGAATTGCGACAGATATTGCGGATCATTCTCTGATTAGCTCTTCGATGCGACGATGTAATTAAACTGAAGAATACCTCGAATATGTATTCTTTCAATGCCCTAAATGAGAAGAAATGATGCGATCATTAAACGAGTCTATTGGGTCTACAATGACCTCTGGAACCTAGGCCCGTAATACTAAAATTTTAAACTTCCTGAAAGAAAATCCATGATTTTATTTTTCATATAATGAACTATAGATGTTTTGGAAACTCCGAATCACTAATCTCACATGAGCAGATTTTGGAGTAGAGCATAATTAAATAAAGGAATAATCAAATATATCGTCCTGCCCGATGAAATGCGAGTCGCACCGGTTGGAACGGGACCTATCCCTATGTTCTATAAAATAAACTGAACAGATAGATGATGTCAGATAAAATACCTACAGTCTAATTCATAAAAACTTATCAAGGGTTTATTACAGGCTTATAAAGGAAATATCCGTACAAAATCTGCTTTATAAGCCTGTTATAAACCTTTGACAAGTTTTATGAATAAGGGGGCTAGTCTTGATAGTTCTTCCCTATAACACATTACTTAGTTTAAGACTTAAATATTAAAAGTGCCGCCTGTTTGTCTGCGAAAATGCGAGTGCATCACGAATATTCCTTTCACGTCAAATTAAATATGCCTTCCTGATCGCCAACAAACCGAGTTCATCACAAATTAAACCATATCCAATGTCAAAGTTTATTTTGGAGCCATCAGAGTCTTATAATGTAATCATGTTATCCCCTGCAATCACATCTGAAAGGATTAGTATGCCAATCAATCAAAGTCTAAAAAGAATTACATTGTTTTTTTTTATAGATTATTGGCTTTTTAGAGTAGGTAAGTTTTTACTGTTTTTACTGAACATTTCAGCTGTTCTTTTCAGACCTTTATTTTAGTTGTTATACTAGTTTTGTGCACTAGTTTTTTATATTTTCTTCAAAAACATACCCTTAAAAACTTGGAATTTTAACATCTGAAAGAGTAAACAAAATTGAAAGAACTAAAGAAATTACTGAATTAGTTCTATTAATTAATTAGTGTTTTTCGCTCAGTTCAAAATGTTTATTCACTTAGAACAAAGACAACATTGTGGAAATATATGTATATTATGTTTTCATATTTATATAAAATAAATATAATAAATGACATTCTTTGTTTGAGCTCTTTGTTAATAATTTTAATGATGCTCGTATTGTGTAATTGGGAAATTTCAATTACTTAAATACTTTAATATTTAGTATTGCAGTTTGTTATATTTATTTCATCATATTATGAAATAGTTAATTATAATTTTATTTCTTATCAACTAATTAACATTTATACTGTTTTTAGTTAAGTTTATACAAATATTTATTAATCCTTTATGTTGAGGTTTTTGTGGGTTGTTTGTATAAATCCTTTTTAAGTTTTTTTTTTTTGAATAACCTAGATTTTTGTTTGTGTAAATACAAAACCAAACAAAGAAATTGTAACTTTAAGTAGACTATACTCGTATAAGTTAATAATTTATTGTTTTGAGTAGGGTTTAACATTTATGGTAAACCAATTTAACAAATAAATACATAACTACATAGTTAGTAGATATTTTTATATTTTGGCCTGTCAAGTTTTTTATAATAAAAAAAATTGTTTTATGAAAACATACAATGACTACATAAAAAAATGTATTATTTATTAGATACAACAAACAAAAATGCTCCTTTCTAATACAACAAATGATCTTTTGATATGACCTTCTGTGAAATGGAGCACATAACTAAATATATCAATAAATAATGGACAGCAAGCTAAAGCAGACCTAACAATCTAAGGGTTCAATGTTAGGTCTTCTGGGGGAATGTGTTATTTAAAATTTACATTAAGTTGCCTACTTTTATGTAACTTTTTTGATAAATTAAAGCAAAAAATCTAGACAAATTAACTTAATTTTAGAGCTTTTAGTTTTAGCTTATTTTTTTATGAAAGACAACTGTAATACTTTTTATATAAAACATTGTACACATAAAATCCGACCACAAGAAGAAGTTTTTTTTAAAAAAACCTGGTGGCAGCCGTTTCGTGTTTTTCAATGTTTAATTTTTAAATCGTTGCAGGAGACGAACAAGCTTCGTACCCTGAGGCTATATGATTTCATGCTTTTCGTCTGAGGGTGCTGTAGCTTAATTGGTTAGCGCATTTAATCATTAAGCATGAGTTGGTAATTGTAGCCCGGGTTCGATTCCTAGGCGCTGCCACTTAAACAACATCAGTTTCTTATAATTATTAGTTTTCTTTCTATCCATCATAACTAATATTTATCACAGCGACCTCCTTCGGTGGTATAGCATTCAAACGCCACTGAAGTAAAATAATTAAATAAAGGCTATAAAATCAATCTTTAACATAAATGCGCCTACTAACCACCAGAGGCGCTGCAATTCTGCACTAAAACAAACATAATGCGCAATTGCAGAGTTGTGATATAAAAAGCTTTCTTCTTTCACCACCTTTACTTCTTCGATCTATCCCCTTTCCAAAGAAGGTAAAGCAATTATATATAGGCATATTAATTGCCTGAGTGTTACTTCTCTTTAAAAAAAAATATAATAATAATAATACTGTTTTAAATACTCAACAAAACGACAAATTTGCAACAGAGGTTACAACTGAAAACTTTTGTAATTATAAGTTTATTTTTTTAAAAACTCATTTTATTCCCATTTCAAATGTTAAATTAAAAATACAAAAATAAACCACACAGCATAAAAAAGTCTTTAGCACACAAACCCAAACATTTTCTTTACACAAAACCGTTTTTCAGTCCTCTATTTGTTCGTGTAACACGTTGTTTACACTGTCGCTGATGTTATTTTGGCAAAAAATTAGAATCCAAAAAAATAAAATCTGTAATCTTTGTCTTGTTTAACATGAATTATTTTGTGCAAATAATTTGTGTTTTGTTTCTCCCACTTTGTAAGCAGTCTAAATGATTTTTGGTGTTTTTCGCATACTTTCCTAAATAAAAGTAAATATTTCACCTTGATGCGAACTTCTTCCCACTTTATTATTCTAATGACTTAAATTTTCTCCTAAAAAGTTTTCCACCCCTTCAATGATGTTACATTCGCCATTTTTCATTATGGTTTCGATTTAAAACTTTTTTTGTGTTTGTCTTTTACCATTTTGTGGTTGCTTTAATGTATTAAATGGCTGAGAGTGATTTCGTCTATTGCAAAGAACATGTTTTACATGTAAAATGATTTATATGAAATTTTTAAAACATGTTTATGAGTTTATCTTCCTTACCTTGTAGTATTTTTATAATTTTATGCATAATTAGACATTGTTTTAAGTGCGGGCACACGTGTCATAGAATACAATCCAACCGAATGTAAAACACTGTGAAACGCTTAGAATTTTAATTAATCATTGTGTAGAAAAAAACACGAAAAAATAATGAAAATTATAGATCAATAGATTTATTGTTAGAAAAACACTTGACAGTGTTTGATAAAGCTTAAAGGTATTGAATTACCACCGAAATAAGAAATCGTGCTGTAATTAGGAGAATTTTTTAATTGTGACAGGTGCTTTAAAAAAGTGTTAGTTTTAAATGATTAAACAAATGTCATTACAAGTTGCCAATAAAATGTCATTGTCTGTATAAAGGAAGATTATGATTATCATAATATTTAGTCTTTATCTAAGAGTTACATACTGTGACTCTCATTGGATTTGGGCTACCGGGAAGTGTTCATTTCACCCCACCTATTATAAGTCCTCTGAAAATTGAGGTAGAAAATTATATTTTAAATACTTCTAAGAAGAATATGGACAGATATAGGATCGGTAATATTTAAAACGAAACCAGCTGTTTCTTGCTCGTCTTCCTGTTAAGAACCACTGTAGTGTATTTTCTTAGTAGTATTGTAAGACTTGAGAGACAGAAGTCCGTCTGTCAACAACTATACCTATGCTTCCAGGAATGTTTCTGTCATATTTTGTTTTACATGTCTCTTTGGTCGTTCATATCTCAACTAATTCCTTTCTTTGGATGTTGTGTATTCTGAAGTCATTAGCTCTATTTTCCTGTCGATAAGGATTATTACTTTGAGCAGCATATCAAAGCGAGATGTTTAGTTCATGAAGAAATAGAGCAAGCTTTATACTTTAGCACGGTGATACGTTTTTGATCAGACATGTCCATGTTGTTGAGAGAGAGACAAAATTTAAATATTCTATGCGGCCAGGAGATGATATAACGCTTCGCACTCAGCAACATTTGTGAAAGAATGCCTTTAGATATCGGTGGTTTATGAGATTTTATATATTCGAGAATTTCGAAATGTAACTCACTGAGATGTATTACATGACCAGCCACATCTGTCCAGTCTAAGAATTGGGTAGAGGATATCATTTCCATTAAATTCTTGACCAGTAGGAAGCTGCCAAATTTTACTATTACTTTTATTATTATTATTTTAATTTCTTAGGCAATTTGATAATGGGGGTACATTAAGTTTGTTATACGGTTTGTAACACATCAAAATATTAATTGTAAAGCCAAAAGTCTATATATTCTGGGTTCTTATAAGATTCTAAGACGATCTAGCCATATCCGTCCGTCTATTGAAGGCACAATAAAGCCTCAAAAAGAAAAATACTTAAAATAATAAAATTTCTCCCAAATATTCTTTCATCAAAATACTTGGTATTAAAATTGGTCCAGTAGGATCCGAGTCATAGACCAACGTTTCAGACAACCTCGATATTTTTCATATATTTTTGTATTTTCTTTAAATAGAATGCAGAATGCAATTTGCACACTTTATTTATATTATAGAAGGACAAGTTCTAAAGACAAGAAATCGGCTCAAGATTTGTTAAAGCTCCCATATAAATATCTTCCTGGAATATGGCTATAAAGGCTTTTAGAAAAGCAGTATCCATACAAAATTCAGCAAATATTAGTTTATTATTACTTATTACTTAAAGATAAATCACAAATCGGTATTTTTTTTAAACCGGTCCATATTTGACTATAGTCCCAATATCAACTCTACTTTCTAAAATAACTTAAAGACTCATAAAACTCTTATAAACATTACTATCAAGTTTAAATTCGGCAGAAATAATCCACGTGTACATATACACACATTTATATGTATGTATGTATATAAATCATAGTAACCAACTTTATGGGGATCGACACATAATTGGTCATAGCTCCCATATAGGGACCAATTCCGAAAAACACTTTAACCTTCGTAAATATCTTATAAATAACTATATTATGATTGAAAAAAAAAGGTCTAACCGTTCTCTTTAAAAATAAAATTATTTGACTTAAATGCGATTTTTCGAAATTTGTTTTTTGTAAACAAATTAAAAAATCGTTGCCACTCAAGGAAAAGGGGAAATAATATTTTGGGAAATGATATATATCTATTTAGTTAGGCATGAGTTCATTAAAATTAATTTTCATTAAATTAACTGAAGGTAAGAATTGTTTTTACAACATGAAAAATTTTGATTAAAATTTTTTATTAATAATTTTCTTGGCTGAGCTGGATTGAATTTACATGTTTCGAGAATCACCACATTCTCTCATCAGAATTATTTGCGTTTTAACCTCTGCACCACTGCGGTGCCTGCTAGCCAACAGTCAAACATCAATCTTTAACCAGTGGTGCTGGTGGTTGGAAATTTGCTGTAATTATCATTTTTCTTTTTCAATTTATTTTATTTTACATGTTGTCTCCTTTTTTCTTCAGTTCGTATTCTTTGGGAAATTATTATTAAATGTGTGGAAAACTATATTAAATTAAGTTAGTCCGAATTAATTATCATATTTATTTTAGGAAAATACAAAAAGTTTTCGGTGTTGAACTATTAATGGGGATGGATTAATTCTAGACTTAATATTTTAATATTCCTAGAGGTCTTTTGTTTGAATGGAAAAATAAGGACGTAAATGCTTTTATAAAAATAACACAGTGATACAAAATCGAACTTTCCGAATGAGAATGGGATTAGACCAATTGCAAATGAAAGTTGACATTATCCATAACAAAACCTTCAAGGTTTTTTTAGTTCAGTACAAGATTTTTTAATACGCAAGGAATGATCATTGAACATTTAATAAAATAATGTTTTTATTTGCATTTTCCTGGAAAGATGTGATTGGTATCTTGCTGTTTTTTTTAATTATCCATATAAAATAAAATTTTTATATATAAATCCCATTCCCATTTTGTTTGTTGCACTATCTAATCGGATCAAAATATACAAATCTTAGAACTTTTGCTCCATTTTGATATATCGCTCTGATATTCTTGTCTTTTAAACACGATTTTTGCAATTTAATTTGATCAATCACTCAAAATGTTTCCAAAAAATAAATGTAAACAAAAAACTCGGATTTTAGAAGTAGATAAGGTAGCACGAATTTAGGCAATTAAATAATAAATCTCTTAAACGTCCGAAAGGTAATATGACTACAAAAAGAGAAAACGGTTCTACTCTATTCTCTTTGTATCATGATCGAAATCGAACAGAAATTTTTCATCGACAATATATAGTTATTGAGATGAAAATATCGTTATTGAAATATTAATATTCTATAACATAACATGTAAAAGATCCCATATAAGGGATTCTAAAAATAAAATAACTCGTATAAATATCGTTATCGATACAAAATGTTACGCAAATTTCTTTCAAGATCACACTACTGATATATAGGTGGTGGGTATATAAGATTCGGCACAGCCAAATATAAACTTTTACTTGTTTAAAGTATTAACAGCATAAACCGTTTCTATGTTACAGTAAGTTTTTTGCATTTTGTGATTTTATAAAAGCCTTTAACAGAATGCCTGTTGTTTATGTTCTGTGTTGTATTTGTTGCCGATTTGCACTCACCTTGTATAGTTACACCATGTATAGTTCTATTTCAATATTTTCAGTCAACATTTTGTGTCACTCAATAATAATCAAATTAAAAATCTTTTTAGGCCAACAAAATTCTTAAATTTGCAATATGAGTTGTTTTGGGTAAAAAATCCAGTAATTTTTGTAAAACCAAATTAAAACCTTATTTGCATCATTGCAGTTTTTGCGATAGCGGAAGAAAGTCCAACAAATATGATGAATATCGGGTAATTTATAACAGGACTGCGGATAAGGTGGTTATAGAAACACAGACCTCTGATTGTAAGATTATCTCATTTTAATTTAAACGATTAAACTAATATTTTCAAAATATTTTCCAAAGATGAAGTTCCCCAAACAACACACAATTTCGTGACTATAATTGATTATGGCACTTCTGTTATAAGAGCGGGATTTGCTGGTGAAGAAGCTCCTTTAATAAAAATACCCACTGTTGTGGGTAAGTCCACTGTAGATGATGTCACCAAAAAAGTATTTGGTTCTATAGCTCTAACCAGTTCTAATGCCTATAAACTTACCTATCCAGTGGAAAGGGGTTTTATCAAAGATTGGCATGACACCGAAGACCTGCTTGAACACGTGATCGAGAAGGACTTGCAGATTCAACCTAAAATGCAACAATTGATGCTTACCGAAGCACCCAATAATCCACCGATCAATCGAGAAAAAACTGCTGAAATGATGTTTGAAAAATTCCAATTCAATTCGTTTCTATTAGTGCCATCTACACCAATGGGAATGTATGGTTATGGCTCAACAACTGGAGTTGTAGTAGAATCTGGTGCAGGGCAAACTCATATTGTGGCCATTAAAGATGGCGACTATATAAAAGATTCTTACAGGCATATACCATTAGGCGGCAATGATTTAAACAAATATATGGCTCAGCTTTTAACCCAAAGTGGTAATGCCAGGTACTTCCGTGGTAAACGTAACGAACAAGAAATTTTAAATGAAATTAAACGCACTGGCTGTCATATTGCTCTGAACTATGACGAAGAATTGAAAAATTCTCAAATAAATCCCGATTTTATAGCTGATCGTGCTATATTACGCGATGGTACAATAATCGATATGAAAACTGAATCCTATCAGGTGCCGGAGTTGCTATTTAAGCCTGAAATAATTGATATCCATACGGGTGGCATACCGCTAAATATTTACGAATGCATTGAAGCTTGCGATCCTGCATTGAAAGCTAAGTTATATGGTAATATATGTTTGTGTGGCGGCAACACCATGTTTTCCGGCATACGAGACCGTTTACTCTGGGAGGTTAGAACTTTTGCTGGCCCCAATATCAATGTGAAGATTAATGCTTTGCCCCAACGAGAAAATTTAATTTTCTTGGGAGCTTCTCTGGTGGGCGTTTGCCCAAAGTTGAGAGCTAACTTAATATCGTATCAGGAATATCGGGAGGTAGGACCTCAAATAGTGCATTGGAAATTTTTTTGATTTTTTAAAAGATTTATAGAACATTGTTTTGGAACTTAAAAGCTGGCCGAAACAACTCATAAAGCAGAATTTTTATAAAAATTTATTTGTGAAAAAAAAAATTCATTAAATTTTAAACAAATACACAAAGTGGAGAATATTTACATTCAAGTTTTCAACAAAAGCAAACAAAGAGATCTGGGATATTCTGAATTTACCATTGCATACTGCGATGGCGATGTGTTTTGTTTGATTTGATTGATTTGAATCGAATGAACTATTGAGTGGACGACTATTGAGTTTTGGTCGTGAATTAGTTGACACGTTATTAAAAGTACTCGATTGAAATAAGTTTCAGACATAATTTCATTTCATGATAAGTCATATGACAATCTTATATGATGTTTCTCCGCATAACAACTTATATTCACCAAATTATTACTGAACTAAATTGTATTTGTAAAAGACAATGTCTTGGTATTTCATCGCCATGATAAAACAAAACAAAATGAGTTTTCCATTTTATATGAATGCCCTAAAATGCAAAAATCATCGTTTTACACAATCTAATGTATGTATTTTGAAGAAATTGTAGTCACATTATTAAGTAAGTCTGTCTATGTTAAGGATTCCCCGAAGGAATACCGGATAGAAGTAAACATGGATTCTATGCTTTTTAAGGACTAAATGTCTAGCGTAGCTGCAGGTCTATGGCAATATTAGTTTTGAATTTCCATCTTTCGCCGAACGATGACCCAGAACCACCAATTGATAATTACTTATTAATATTTTAAAAAAAGCTAAGAGAAGAAACTGAAATTTATTCCTTGTTTTAGTTTTGATGCATCACATTAACTTTGGCACAACAATAATTTCGATCCACCTGTGCTGCATACTTATTTTTAATTGTCAAGAACATTTTCTTATTGTCAAGAACTATAGTACTACTGCGATTTATTTTATTTCCTTGATAATAGACCAACATTGTTCAATTGGCCGATGCTGGAAACTGCTATGGGATTCATGTATTTTTCTTTTACGTTGACCTGATTTCTTTGATGTCAATCACTTCTAGCTTTTGATTAATGCCCGGTAGCTAAATCGGGCTTCAACTTTACTAAAGAGTAAACATATCTATAGGTGATAAAGGATGTGCTCTTTAGACCACAACTACAAACTAGATACTGGTGTCTTTGTAAGTTTTTATATAATCAAGGAAATATTTGTGAAATTAATGGTTATGAACATGTTATAAAGGAATTTTGTTACTTTATTTGATTTTTAATATTGCATAGAAAATTTTAAAACTTTTTAACCTAAAATCATCTTAAACATGACCATTTAAAAACACTTTCTATTTACAATAGAGGGGCCGCTTTCAAAATATTCTGAATATGTAATCATCATGTTCTTAAACTTGGACAATGAACTCAATAGAGAGGCCCCCAAAAATACTGCATTCTTACGATCCGATTTCGCATGAATTTGTATGGTAGCCTCTGGTTCCGACATTAAACGCATTTCATTGGCTAGACGATGTTGAAGTCCTGGAAATAATGTATTACCGCCACTTAAAACTATATGATCGTATAGTAAATGTCTAATGGATGAATCGGATAATTGAACAGCTCTATAAATATTCTCATGTATACCACCAGTTTTTACATTCAACATGGTGGGTTCAAATAGGGCCTCTGTGCAAGCAAAAAGTTCTGTACTTAAATCTATATAATTGCCATCAGGTAAACGAAAAGATTTTGGTTTTTGTAGAGGCTGGGCTAATTCCTGTTGATAGTCAAAAGCCACATAACAAAATTTATCCTTGATGTTTCTTAAAAATTCTTTGTCTGATGTTGTTTGCAAGAATTTCTTCTCTAAAATATTGTCCAACATTTTATTTATATCTTTACCAGCCAAAGGAATATAACGGGTACTGTGAGGCATTGAGTAACCTTCATACACTGGCACTATATGTGTTTGTCCCTCACCAGAGTCTAGCACTACACCGGTATAGAAACCATAGGCATATAAAGCCAAAGGTGGTGCTGGAGCCAGAAAAAACGATTTAAAACGAAATTTTTCCAGCATTAATTCCAAAATTTTTTCACGATTTCGATTTGGATTATTAAGAGTTTCTGTTAAGAGTATACCATAAGCTAAGGGGTCCAGTTGTAGGGCTTCTTTAACAATATATTCAAAATATATTTCCACATCATCCCAATTCGTTATTATACCTCTTTCAATGGGTGCATTGAGATTAAGTACTGTCCGTTTTTCTTGTGCCTCACAACCTACAAACGTGTCTTGCTGCGAACGATGGCCCACAGCAGCTCCCTGTTTAGGTCTGCCCACTATGGTGGGTATGGAAATACGAGGTTTATTATCTCCGGAAAAACCAGCTTTGCAACTATTTGAACCACAATCAATTATTAAGAGATCACTTGAGGGTATGGAGAAGTCAGCTTAAAAAATATATGACGGTTTTTGAATTAAGTATAAAGTATAACAAAAATCTTACTTTCTATTGTTTGCGTTTCTGTTACGGTAGTTTTAATCTGTTTGTCGGCCTGAGGCCAACAACTGAAAGCCATTCCACAAAATTTTGAGTTAATTTTTTTAATTTTGAAATAAAAATTTTATTTTACAATTGCATTTAAAACTTAAGGATTTATTTGTTTAATTACTATCTAATGTTCTTAAATTGGCACGGAGGATTTATTTTTGTAACATACCATCGAATATTTGTGAATTTTATTGAGTATAACTTATAATTTATTAATTATTTACAATTATTGAATAATTTTTTTTTATATTTTCCTTTTGTTATGTCATTTATTTATGAAATATACTGTGGGCCAAATATTGATGAAAAATTGGAAATTTTGAATTAGATAAACCCGTAAGATAGATTACAGTTACACATGATAAAATAGTTTTTCTCTATGGCTTCCAATTATTCATTCAAGGGAAAACTATATTGGCTAGTTCTAGAATGTATGCATATAGCCAGTACTCGTTCTAGTTTGGAGTTACGATTAATGATTCTGGTATTAAAGAAGCATTGCGCAGATATCACACGCTATTTGGAACGGTTCTGGTAACAGCTTAATGGTTTTTGATTGGTTTTTGATTGAAATTGTCAACCTCGGAAATAGTTCTAGTGAAGCTTTACGTAGCAAACGCATTTTCTTAGGAAAACTTCTAGAACTAGTTCTTTCATTAGTGATTTTTTTTAAACTTGAACTAGTTTCAGAGTATGCAGATATGGAATTTTTATTATTTCGCATTTCCTTTAGAGCAATAGCCTTAGAAGACTTATATTTATATATATATTCTATTTATTGAAATAGAAATTTAATTTCATAAAAAAACGTAATTTATATTCTTTTTAATCTATTTTATTTACATTGTATTCTTTAACATTATTTAAATAATAAATACATGTTTCAATGTGGAATTTGGTGGCGTAATTTTTACTTTTCTCCGAAGTAGCCTTCTTTCAATTACCCAAAATATAAAAACTAAAATTGTGATTATTATAGCAGTCACGGTGACACTTAAAATTATACACGTATTTGATTTATCGCCAGTTTGATAAAGGCCACAATTTTTTCGAAGACGGAGAGCTTGAATGCCCGTAAATAAATAACAAATTAAAATTAATATTGAAATAAAACTCGTCATTATAAAAGATAGTTTCCTCGAACACAGAAATGTATTAATGAAATTAATTTATAAAAACATTTTATTTTCTTACTGAATTGTATTCGCAGAATTGAAAATAAAAATAAAACAACTCATATTGTGGTTAAGCAAAAAATCTTTAAATAAATTTAATATTAAGGGTATTTACAGAAAATTATGTGAGATTGATTTCATAAAACGAAGCAGATGCATATAAAAAATCATAATATTTTTTCTTGACGTCATTCTTATTTAATCACTCAGTTACATACATAAATCTGTCTTTGCCACTATTAAAATTCTATGTAGGAGGTTAGTGAGCCTTTCTTATATACTGCTAACAAAAGACAACATTAATGTACATGACAATATTCTAGGAACAAACAAACAGACAGCGGAAATCACTGTAAAAGTTTGCATGAAAGGATGGATTTCTTTTATTTTCTTTTTATAGTGTGTGTTGTATGGCCTTGTGGCACATTAACACAGACGAATGAATGAACAAATCAAATCGTTGTACCATTCTGAATCTTTTTATACACTTATCAAGCGAAAAACTTTAATAGAAATTAAAAATATATAAAACAGAAGAGTATTCCTTCCTTAAGCTATATTAACATTTAGCTCTGATTTCACCAGCAAATTAATTTTAACCTCGGATATTGAAAAACTTAGCAATGACATTTAATTACTTAATAACATAATTTTCCATATTATGGTTATTGTAACTAATTGTGTATATGTTTGCGGCAACCATAATATGTTACAGTTAACACTTACATGATTGCTACAATCTATGATGGCAATAATTAGGTTTATGTTTGTGAGAATAATTTCTATATGTTCTTCTAAGAGTATGATTATCATTATTTTATGGCTAAATTCACAGTCTTTAGTTAGCTAATGGCAAAGGCTTAACTAATGTTTCGTTATTCGCAATGCTTAGTTTGCCATAAGAATAACAAAAAATAGTTTAACAATAGTTAGTATTTTAGTTTACCAATGGTTAACTAATGACCGACAATTCGGCCATTAGAGTAACATATTGTGATGTAATAATTTATCACAGACATGATTGTCTTAAACATCTACTTAATATGTATATGATTGCAGTCATGTTTATTTAATAACTGTAATATTGTTAAGTAATCTGTAAACATGTTAAATAATGGTTGTGATCATATACAAATCTGCAGAAAACTTCTCAGCACTCATGCACAAGTTGCGAATAAGTTCATTGAAATGTTAGCTGGTTTGGGGCAAGGATAAATAAACTGAACTAAGCGAGCATACAGAGAAATGAACGGAATCCATTTTATCGATTCTAATAACTGGCAGCTCCGAACGACATTCATAGAAACGTTATTAACTTGAAGCAGGAGGTGCGGAATTTATTTAAACGTTGCGCACCGTCTGTAGCTTTTACCAAGAATATTCGTGAGAAAACGAAGGCTTCACCGGTTATGGATAACAAGGTTATGTTGATGCAACAGTACTACCTGGGATGTCATGGTCATTTAAAATTCGACATCATGCAGTTAAAGTGTATTCAGTGACATGCATGTATGTGCAAGATTTATTTGATCATAGCTCGTACTTGACATATTTGTATGACAGTCATAGAGATTGAATCAATTTTGCGTTCGCCGCAAATAGCAGACTCCAAGAATTTTCTGCTTGTATAACAAGAATTATTCTTGCACAACCGATATTAAGATTTGGCACCCGGTTTAATGCTTTCTGGAGCAGCATGGACCGTGCTGTTCTCCATAGCGTATGACACCCCCCCATTCACTACGTCCTGTTATTTATAAACTCATGTTGTTGAAATAGCAACATTTATTGTACTTAATATTGCGAAATTGTTCATGCTTTTGCAATAACTATTTATTTTCCGATCGGACATACAGTGCTGCTGTTTATTATATTTTTTTTCCAATAAAAGCTATTGAATTTATTGAGTATTCGCCGCTAGTCTAGTTAAAAATTAATGGTTTCTTTATTGACTTTCGAAGAAGTTAAGAGTTTCAAATAAACAGAAAAAAATAATATAAGTAATCCTGATTTGGAAATATTGCAAGATACAAAACAAGTTTATACAAATAATTGCACTTTGGAATTGCCCTGTTTTAGCATGAGTCTCCTAATATTCATACATATATTTTATAGTGTCCCTTACAGGGCAAAAAAAAATTATTTTTGGAATTTCGAAACGCATACCCTCTAATTTTTTTACATATACAAAATTATATCTAAATATGAAATTATATTGTTCTATCATGATTGCAACCCGTGGCGACTAAGGCAAGAAGATTTGCATAATGCAGTAAATGAAAACAATGAAAAGATACATTAAGAATATTTTAATTTTCCAAATTATATGGGATAACTTCTTTTTAAAGTATTTTTTCTGCAGTCTGGAAACGAGTTTCTGTGTTCCTCAACACAGCGCAACAAAAACTGTTTTGGTCTTAATCTGCACTAATAAGTCCGTGAAAATCTTCCACTAATTTGAGTGCTCTTACAGAAGCATCATTTACCACTCGTAAAAGAATTAATTTTTTTTTTGGATTCTACAAATGCAGCGTTATTTATCCAAGACGCCACATTTGTGCCAAGAAAACTATCATCGATCTGTAATCTAGCAAGATATACTTTGCTCTTATTTAAAACAAAACTATCCAGTATTTTAGCTGAATTAAAGAAAGGTTATATTACAAGTCTTTATATAAATATCCAGTGTTAATTTTTCAACAAATATAATTTAACACAAAGATAACATTATTAAAAAAATAAATGTGACTCACCAAACAACGATTCTGACATTTCATCGCTCGTTGGAATATAACGTTTGTCAAAAGCCGATATTTTCCATCTGTTTAAGTTTAAGCATATGTATTTGGTTTTGTTTCATCATCCACTTTGTCATCAAAAAGTGATAAAATGACTGCCTCTTCATTTAAATACCATAAATGCTTACAAAACTTATTTACAGCAGCATTCGAAATTGTTTCGTCTATTTCATTATAGCCTTTGACTGCTTTCAAAAAAACAAAATCCTTATTAGGTGCTTTTACAGTTTTCATACACTCGAATCATGGTCTTCCGTAAATTATCGCAAGAAATACGCAAATGTCCTGCAGAGCACTTTTATCATTTGCATCTATGTTGACCTAAGACTAGAGCAAACATATTTTGAATGAATAAATCGCTCTGGCCATCCATCGTGCTTGATGTAAGGCACCGTGGGCTTGCTTTTTATTTTCTTTTCTGGATCGCCATTCAAAAACACAACGCAGTTCGATTATTTCACGATAATCTTCCCTTCGTCTGAAACTTGGCTGTATTCAACATTTGATGTAGAAGTCGATGCAACTGCCGAAAATTCTTGTTGTCTTAATTTTTTTTCTTCATGTAATAATCTTTTTCTGGATCTTTATTTTTTGTCTGCCAACTTTTTGTCTATGCCAGCAAAGCAACCCGGTCTACCTGGCTCTCTCTATAGGTTCAAAAATGCTTCATCTTCTTCTATCTTTATAATTTCAAGGTCATCAACATATCAAATAACTTATCAAGATCACTTTCATATATATATCCGAGACTTTTCATTCAACTTTTTCCAAAGTGTATATTTATCTAAAAGTTTCTTGGCATAGTTCGGAATTGCCTTGTAGGAATTCTTGCTTTCTCAAAAAAAAATTACATATTCTCTAATTACTAGTTTTACACTTTCCCTAACATCGAGCTTGACTTCACGAATATTGTAAAAAAGCACAGCATGAATTTGTTTATTAGATTCCGAGGAGAAAAATGTTTTGTTTTCCACTTCGTAATTCGACGGACATTTTTTAATTAAGGCACCGCACTTTATAAAAAACACTAATGAAATGGCAAATTGCCATCGAAAATAAGACATTAATTTAGCAATTGAGCAGAGGGGGAAGGTGATTCCCATAGCTATAGATATCTATAACATATGTGAAAGCTCATTTTTTTGAAAGGAATGTTAATGAAAGCTTTCTTCTGTAAAGATAGAAAGAGTCTCACTTGATGAGTTTATATCATGATGAGTGTCAAATTCATATCATCAGTTGGAGACTAAATTCATTAATATTAAATCAGCATCATGATATAATAATCAAAGCTCTCGTAGCAATATTATATCAGGATATAAAACGTCACTTTTATACAATTTCAAATAAAAATTACTAAACTAATGAAACAAAACAGTAAAAAATAAAAAAAAATATTGAAAACTAAATAAAATATGTACAAATTATAATAACTTATACCAATATTGCCCAAAAATTGCACATACTTATAACACTGAACTAAATCCCAAGTCGCCACGAGTTACCATTCTTATATCAAAGTAAATTTTTTTCTGATGGCCTCTTAGATTATTTCGAAACTTTATAGCGGGTATGCGCAAAAAAAATGACGTCCAAAAATAAGGGACACCCTAATATATATATTTGATATATTTGATATTAAAAATAAAATACTAATTCTAAAATATTTCTTCTATTTTAAAATCCAACTAACATTTCTAGTCCTCTTGAAATAAAAACCTTCTCTAATAACATTCCATATAAAAAATTTATTGCAAAAAAAAAAAAATAACAAGAATTTTATTTATTTGTCTAACCTGATGACCTTAGAAGGGTTACAGGTTCATTCAAGGAAATTTGAGTTCGAAAATTTTTCTGTTTTTGTTTATGTTTATTTATTGCAAATAATTTTATTCATATCATGACTTAGGGGTGTTGTCAATAATCATTAATATGTAACATGGGCAACATTTCTAGAATTTATTGAATGTTAAACGGCATATTTATAGAAACCTTATCAATTTAAAAGGATTCGACTTGCATATTGGCTTATTTTCTGTATTTGATTATTTTTGTTTGTTTGTGTTTCTCTGTTTTTTTGTATTGTTTCCAAGTGGAGAACAAGTTACTTGACCTTTTTTGGAAGCAAATATTTTTGTTGATGATAAATGAAGTAACTCAACAAATGTTGGTAGTTGTTTAAATAACAAGAAAAAAGTAGATTTTTAATAACACCCCAGCAAATAATTTGCTACATAAGGTAAATTCATACCTGGCTGCTTGATTTCAGTCAGTGGGCTGTGTAATAGCTTAATGAATATCCACTGCTTTCGCGCCGCATTTTGTTCAGTGATTAGTCATTTCTGGCTAAACGGAGATGTAAATAAACAAAATTTTTCTTTGGAGTTATATGAAGTCAAAGCCAGCTACTTGGAAACTAACATTAATCCCTAACACATACGATATTACATTAATTGTTTAAAGTAAAGTGTCATATGGAAGGCATGTAACTCTAATAATACCAATTTAGAAACGTTTCAATAATTAATATTGCCAATTTATTTAGAAATTGTGATAATCTTCTTCATCTTTCTTGGTTCATATTCTTTTAAGATTCAATAAACTAATACAAAAAACAAAAACGATTGGCTTATCGATTCTTTAAAACCGATGCCACAATTTTAAATTTTGTGTGTTTTATGGAAACTCTACTCTCAATATTAAATTCCTAACCAAAATAGTTTCATACAATACAACACAAACTTACACAGAAATACATTTTTCTAGTTACAGCTACATCCCAATTATCTTGTTAAAACTTGTTCATGTGATAAAACAAATTGTATCTACAAATTGTAAAATATATCTATATACATAAACATTTAATAGCATCCTGACAGACAAATTTCTAAGTGAATTCTAAGTGCTGATTTGTTATTTGTTACATTTTTTTGGTAATTGTGTGTAAATTCGTAAAGTAAAAGAAGAAAGATAAAAAAAAATGTACACACATTTTGAGATGATTTCGTGCTTATATTGCCTAAAAGGCAAGAACTAATTTCTGCAAATAACTCATTAACGTGAAATTACACACATGATTTGCTGAGAACCTTTAACGATAAAAACTTATTTGCATGTGATTTATTAAAATTATTTAAAGGTGTCAACCAGATCCTTTTTTGTGGTCGTAGACCCACTAATTTATAAGATATGTTAGGCACTATTGTTCAGGACTTAAGGTGGATTCACCCATTTGTTCTTAACAAAAATTTTTGCCAGAGAAAAATTTTTTTACTGAGAGGTTTTTGCAGCACGATTCAAGCATTTCGAACAATTTTTCTGAAAAATCAAAGCTGCCATATGTAAACAAAATCTATTAGTTTTACAAGTGCGGCCATTGATTTATTTTGCTTTGGGTTTTAAGTGTCAAAATACAAATATTAAATTATTTTAAAGTATTGTGTATTCAAAATCACAGATATAAATTCAAAATGAATGAAAAAAGAAAGTTTCTTTTGTTGATGGCCATGGAGACCCACAAGGCATTGTTATTTGTATGAAAAAATGCAACCTATTGGAAACTCAATTCATTTTTGTCCAGAAAAAATATAAAATTAAACCAATTCAAGTTCGTAAAAAATATTTTCTCTCTCTCAAAAAGAGAGACGTCAAACTTCATATAAAAAAAATATTGTTCGAACAAATTTTTTGTTAAGAACGAATGGGTGAATCCACCTGTAAGGTACGGTTACACATGGCAAATATTTGGCGAAAAAAAACGTAACCACTAAATAAAATTTGTTTTGTTTTTCTAAACACAAATCACAATAGAAGTTTAGTTTTATTCTATTTGATGATGTTTGCTCTTACAAAACATTTGTAAGGTTGAACATCTTCAAACAAAAATTTTGGTTACGCTCTTTTGAGTACATATGTGCCATGTGTGACCGTAACTTTAGAGGTATGACATTTTTTGATCAGAAATTTTTGGTATTGGAAATTGTAAAAGTCTACCATGAGGCTTAAAAACAATTAAAACACGATAAGGTCTAAAATAATTTACGCACAAATAGTTACACATGTGAACAAAATAGGTAAAACGCCTATAGATTTTAACTAAACTAATAATAAAAAGCTATTAATTGAAATTCCTTAGATGTTTCTATCAAAATAAGTGTATAAATATAAGTATGATGTATTTATATGACACATATATTATTACTTACTATTTACATTTACATTGTAGACATTAAGGTTTTTTGTAAAATTCAAATTGCCTTTAGTACACTTATTCATTTGGTTACAAATTATAGGTTTTAGCCAGTAATATTTATATTTTTGGCATAAAATTTCTCCGATTTGTTCTATAAATCAATTGAAACTTTCTACCTACAAATTAAACCAACGATATGTATTTGTGTTCGTTATAAAACGATTATTCTATTTTCTTGCATTTACTCAAGTAATCTCTTAATAATATCCAAACATAAATAGTGGTGTGTGTATGAAACCATACAAATTTATGCGCAAAAAACTACATCCACAAACAATATGACATTAATGTTTCACTATCGCATTGTATTACTTATATAAAATTATTTTAAGAACATAAGATAAAGTTTTGATTCGATTTAAGCAAGAACAAGTATGTTTAAAAGAAACAACTAAAGCTATGTACAGACGGTTGTCAGATGAGACAATGTTGTCAGAAAATTGTCATTTCAGACGACTGTAAAAAAACCTTCCAAGTTTAATGGCACACAATTTTCACTCAATAAATTTATCTGTCAACAGAAATTTTCAGTTCCCACGGTTGTCAGATTGTTGTATGTCAAAAATTATTAAATTCGTTGTCAGGCATTGCCAGAATTGTGTTTGTGTAAAAAATATTAAATATTGTCATGGAAGAAAAAAGAGAAACTGAAACAATTTCAGCTGCATATTTATGTGTGTACTAGAAAGTAGCGAGAATGAAGACAAAATAAAAAAACGCCGCAAAGTTTGGGTGAAAGAACAGTATGGAATCTGCGACCCTAAAATAAAATAAAATTTAGTTTTTATTTAACGCAACCTCAACGTGCCTCAACTTCCTCGAAAAAGTTTGATAATACTTTCATGTGACCACACGGATTCTACCTTTTTGCTTTTGTTACGACCTTAATTGTTTGTATCCTTCAGAGCCTGTTGGCGACTGAATAGGAAAATTCGATTGGCTCCAAACTGCACTCTATGACGCAGGATTCATTATTTGAAATGTTATTTATTATTTTCTTAAACATTTTCTTTACATTTTTTTTAATGTTGATACACACCTTTGTTTGTTTATTTATATATTGCAAATTGAAATAATTTCTAATAATAATAATGCAAAGAGTATGCATTTGATAATAAAAAGTGTTTCAAAATCATTTTACAGCAATCCTACAATGGCAAAAATTGTGTTCATGCTATTGCTAGATGTCTGACAATATTTTTGTCTTACAATGTAAAACGTTGGAAGACAAAAATTGTAAGTTCACACGGATGTTAAACATTTTCTGAACATGACAAAGTTGTAAGATCTGACAACCGTCTGTAAATAGCTCGGGTAGTTATTATTAGCATTATTTACAAACTTAACAAAAAAAAGCTAATATATATCTATGTATATGATTCGTATAGACTGCTGTCTAATAAAGCCTTTCAATGTCAAGGAACTATAAGTAATCACAGATTATACTATACTTTTCATTTTTACCAGATTATGCAGGCTTGTATAATGATATAATCATTATTTTTCAATTTAGCCTACGTTTTAAGGATCTAGAGCCTGTTTTATAATTCCATATAAAAAATCGATTTTTGGTGGGAACTTAGGTGATCACATTTTATCATTGTTTTTCAATTTTAACACGTTGAAAGGATCTAGGACCTTTTTTATAATGTTTCTTAGGAAGATAAGCGACATAGAGGTTTCTAGAAATATCTTGATATTCTGATTTTTTTTTATTCCTTGTTATTAACTAACTAATCATTGGCTTGTTATACTAAGAACTTTATTTTATTATTCGTTGATATGGTTATTTTTTTTATTCTGATCTTGAATTTATTAACTTTTTAAATAAATTTCATATGATGTACAGTGAGAGTCAACATATAGTCAACACTACATATTATTAAAAGAAGAGCTTAATTATATTAATATAAATAATATTATATTAGAATTGAATTCAGAAAAAATTAAAATAGACCAATTTTTACGCTTCAAAATAAAGTAAACAATTTTTCGTATTCTTATACAAAGAACAACCGCTTTAGTTTTTGTTTTTATATGAATTCAATTCCACTTATATAACTATATAAAAATGCAATATAATTTTCTAATATAATATTTTTTATATTAATATAATTAAGCTTTTCTTTTAATAATATATGGAGTTGATTTTATTTTGACGTTCACTGTATATTTCATACGTGGCTTTTAATCATATGTGTTAACGAATGTTTTTGTTTTCTCTGAAACTATTTAATCTGATGGCAGATCAATGTTTTTCTTTATTAATATTTGTTGTTTCAGTATGATTGATAATTACGAGTATATCTGATGTGTTAAACTTCATTAAATGTTTGTTCTTGGCGTTAACATGTTCATTGCACAGTGTGCGAAATGTATGTAGTTTCTTAAGCAAAAGTAGCGCCATCATATTTGTGCATAATTTTACATAGAAACATTCGAAAAGAATAGAAAAAAAATCTGATAGTATTTTTTTATAGAAAATTAAATTATCTCTTATACAGGGGTTTTCAGCTAGAACTTTATTTTTTTTAAATCATGTGCAAGTTTCTATTACTTTCATATACATTTTTGCCAAAATTTGTGTAACAGATCACTGTGCGGAAAATTTTTGAAGCGAATAATAACAATAACTAGACAGTATGCACAATAGACATGAACATGTATGTATACTGCGAAAACAGTAAAGTAAAATAAGTAAATCAATTAACATCAAGTTTAATTTATAATCAATGCAAACAATATATGAACTGATTGATTGAGCTGAAGTATTTCTGACACTAGCAGGAGACACATGCCAAGTGTCCTTTAAACAGGAGAGGACTACATAGTATGCATGTAGTAGGTATAGTTAAATGGAATTGACATTATCCACTAATAAATGGGATACTGTAATGGAGATTGATTATTTACATATGTATGTATATTAAACAAACAAATGTTAAATATTTAAAATAATAACAAAATTAATTTATTTTAATTTCAAAAATGAATTTAATGAATCCTTTAGTCATATAGATATTACTTACGCATTATGCTGATATTTGCAAGGTATGGTAATTTCTTAAATTACATTTTCGCTTAACTTTAATATATGCTTTTTAACGTAACAATATACAAATATTCTTGTCATTGTTTGACTTTTATTTTGTATTTAAATAAATACTTGGTATTCACAAAATTGTTTTTGTCCTTCAATCTTTAAACAATTTTACTGCACTAAATGGGTTATGGTTGTTGTAAGTAGTTGTAGCAAATAAACATTAAAGCTTTAAAATAAAGGTGCTATAACTCTTGTTTGTATGTAATTAACTTAAAATTAATTTTCTGGATAAAATACTCCTCCAAGTAAATTGTAATTTTGTCATCTTTGCCCTGTAATAAAATGATAGCAAATTATTCTTGGATTTCTTGCTGTTACTTTATTTGAAAATTACACTTTAATTGTAGTAAAATCTCAATTTAGTTTTGCTTTCAGTGCTCACACTCACAAGCACACATATTTTGCACACTTTCACTATGACTTTATATAACTGTATGCATTTGATCCAATTCTCAATGACAATTATCTGTAAGGATTAAAACAATAATAGATAGAGAGAAAGGAAACGGAAACTTTACACACAATCACATGTAAGAACACACTTGAATGCATGTGTTGGAGTGATAGTGAGTGAGTATTCTTACAAGTGCCACAAACCAGCATTTATTTTTTTCAAAATATAGTTTTCTCTTTTTCTAGCTTTCTCTATAATTTGTATGCATTTGTGTTGGTTTGACATTTCAGTTTTTTCCCTTGCACAATCACAATCAGGACAATTTGTTAAAGTTACTATTACATTTTGCTTTTTATTCGTTTTGTTGTAGATTTTATTGCAAATACTTGTAGATATAAAAATTTAACTAAAAATGGAAATAAAAAAAAATGTTGTAATGGTTTTTATGTGAAAATTCTTGACAAAAAAATATTTGATTTTAACTATCTATACAATCAGGCAAAGCAATCACAAGAAATGCATCAATCATAAAAAAGGCATTTTTATTTTTTAACAACAATGCGCGGAATGTTTGCTTGATTGTCTGCTCGTGATAACCTTGTTGTAAAACGATGCATATAGATAAAGTTCATGCACATAACATAGAGATGATGATTTAGCAAAAAATAAATAAAATAAAAACTTTTTGTTTCAAAAGTAATAAATATGTTGGTGTTAAAAAATGTTAATAATCAATTCAAATAAGATGAAATCCACTTGTATATTGATGTATATCAATAGATAGATATAGATAGAATACCTTATTAGCAAAGATTGAGGTTTTTAAAAGTGCAATTGAAAAGAAATATTTAAAAAGATAGTTAAAACTAATAATTAAAAGAGCCTCTGAAGCGACTGATTGAGACATGATTCAAACATTAAATCGAGCCATTATTGAATCAGTAATTTACAGAGCTACGTTTCAAATGTTGTATCGGATATTTTAAGAGCTCCGATTAAATATTAAAATAAAATACTAAAAAGAACTTATTTCTATAAAATCGATTCCTTAATAGATAAAGTATAATGCCTTGGAAAGTAGTTTTCTACTTGGTTCCTTTAATAGCCGAGTTTATACTTGAATCTTGGAGTAATTAAAAGACTCAGCATCTACACAAAATTTACTAATTAAGGATCATTATTGAATCTGAAATATACATTTTCAAATACACGAAAACAGTTCAATTTAAAACAATTAAAACTTAGTTTTAACTTGAAAAATCTTATTAAATCTCAATTTTTTAATTTAAAATCTATGTTTGATTGAAAAAGACCCATACACTCTATTTAAGCTTGTAAAAGATCCTCAATTGAAACTCGATTTCAACTTGTAAAAGATCCGCAAGTGATACTCAATTTCAACATGAAGAAAACACATAAAAAATACCCAAGATTAAAACTAAATTTCAAATTGCAAAAGATTCTGAATTAAAATTTTATTTTAACTTCTTTAAAACTCACAACTGAAGCTCAATTTGAACTTGTAAATGACCGTATAGCTCAACTTCAGCTTCATAAAGATCTATGATTGAAATTCAACTTCAATTTCAAAAAGCGTAAAGCTCAATTTGAATTTCTTGAATACTATTTTCATCTTGGAAATTACCTGGGATTGAAATAACCCTGGAACCAATCTCAACTTTTATTTGAAAAAGACTCACGAATAAAGCTCAGTTTCTTCTTATAATAAACCAACAATTGAAACTGAATTTAACTTCGACCGAATTTAACTAAGACCAAAGTTGGAGTTTAAATTTTCCCACTGCTTAATTTCAACGACTGAAAATCAAGTTTGTCTTTTAAAGACTTAAAATTGAAATTCAGATTTTACTGAAATTCAAATTCAACTTTTTAAAGTGGCACTATTGAAACACAATTTGTTAACTCACCAAGTGTGTTTGTATTATTAACAAAGGTTTTGTGGCACCTGTAAATTTGCTAACCAAGTTTCAAAACAACTTGGTTTGTTTTAATAAAAAAGGATTATTTTTAAAATATGCAAATTCGGCTGTTATTGAAAACACTTTCCTTTAATTTTTTCCAATAATGTGGTTGTACAAATTGATTTTTTTATTTGAAAATTCAAGATGAAGGCTCGATACAAATATCAAAAAAAAATACTCAAAAAATTACATAATTCTTTAAAGTCTAAACAACTAATAAATATACAAAATGGCTTGAAAAAACTAACATAATGTTAAAATAAAATTTAACGAAAACTAACTTAAAGTTAAATATATATAACAGCGCTATATATTTTGCAATTTCTTCAAACTGTTGCTGGTAACATCATCTCCCAACAGGACAGAGATGGGAAAACCAATAACATCCATTCAGACGTGAACACAATTTAATTTTCTTAAAGACTCAAATCGAATTCCTGGACAACGCGCAATTTTTGCTAAAACTCAGTTTCAAGGAAAGTTCAAACTCAACTTCAGATTTTAATTTCTTAAAAAGTCACGATCGACACTATAATTCTACCTAAAAACGCCTTTGATACAAATGATAATTTAAGTTTAAATGATCCATGATAAAAAACCAAGTCTGAAGTAGAAGTTTTTATACAAATTAATCATTTTTAGCATTTAAATCCTTACTAATAAAATTGTTAAACTTAAATTATTTTTTTACTTTCTGTTTAATAAATAAAAAAAAAACATCAAAATTCTTATATTTTTCTTTCCTAAGAAAATATGCTGCTTTGTTTTAATTACAAACAAAGGACATAAACTTCTCCCAAAAAAAATTGTTCACACAAAAGAACATTCAATGCCATTTACTTGTACAAGAGAACGTGTTTATTACGTCAAGGAGCGTAAATGCAGTAACTGTGGAGGAAATCATACCGCTAATTATAGAGGTTGTCCAGTTTATACTTATTTGAAGGGCATAAGGACCAATAAGTCGCCAGTATTACCTGACCATCCTCAACAACCTAATTTCACGTCGAGTAAAAATTTTCCTCAAATTGTACGACCAACTACTCACGTAAACGCTCCTAATTCTAGACAAGTTTCTTACGCAAACGTGGTCAAATCTAATATGCCAGGTCTGGAGCAGGAACCTATATCGCAATATTCTGAGCCACATATCAACAATCTAGAGACAACATTGCAGACACTTGTCCAAACTATGAACACTTTTACGACCACCATGACATCCATGATGCAGGAAATGCTGAAAATGCAATCCACTATCTTGCAAGCCATTTTAAAGAAATGATTTATTTAAAAATTTGTTTTTGGAACGCGAACGGCCTCCGCCAACATAAAAACGAACTGGAATACTTCCTGATGGATAAGCAGATTGATGTTATGATGATTGCTGAAACTCACTTGACGTCGACAGGGTACTTCAAAATTAATGGCTACGTGTTGTACGATACTAAAGATCCCCGCGGAAGAGCTTGTGGAGGTTCGGCAATTCTTATAAAGAACAGAATAAAACATTATCTAATGAATAACATAAGTGAGGATTACCTCCAAGCAACAAACATTTGCATTGAATTCTGTCAATACAAATTTGTTTTATCATCGATTTATTCTCCGCCTCGATTCTCAATAAAAGAACACCAATACCATAACTTCTTTAATTCCCTTGGAGCTAGATTTTTAGTTGCTGGCGACTTTAACGCCAAACACACATTTTGGGGTTCACGTCTGGTAACCCCAAAGGGTCGCGTACTCTTCAACACCATTGCTCAAATGGGCTTAGATGTACTCTCAAGCGGACATCCCACCTACTGGCCGACGGACCGACGGAAGATTCCCGATGTTATTGACTTTGGAGTAATGAAAAATATCCCTGTAGAATGGATGCAAGTGGATCCTTCATTAGACTTGTCCTCAGATCACTCTCCTACTATCATTTCAATGCATTTCCCTCAAGTGTGTGGCTCTCCATTTAGAAACATGACTAAGACCCGAGTAAGCTGGATAAAATACAAAAAGTATTTAAGTTCTCATTGCACGGAAAATATTTTGTTGAGAACTACCGACGATATCGATGAGTCGATTGGCAACTTTACCGAGGACCTTCGACGAGCTGTGCATCACGCTTCCACTTATCACGTTGAATGTAGAAATAGGACAAACAGAACTTATTTATCTGAACTCGAACATCTCCTATCAGAAAAAAGAAGAATGAGAAGAGAGTGGCAACTTCACAGGTCTCCTGAACTGAAAGCTAGGCTACGGGTATGCAGAGATATACTAAGACATTTTTTAGAAACCCAAAGAACGGCTTCACTTAGATCCTACTTGGAGGGTCTTGATAGTACCCCACAATCTGACTACTCGTTATGGAGGGCGGCAAGAGGTTTAAAAAGACCAGTGAGAGGAAAACCTCCTTTGCGAAATCCGACTGGTGACTGGGCTAGAAACGATTCCGAGAAAGGGACATTATTTGTTAACCATTTAAGAAATGTGTTTACTAAAAACAACTCAAATAACGTATCTGATTTGCCACCACTCGTTATTAGACCTCCTGTACCTCTAAGACTCAACTTTGGTGATGTCCAAAGCGCTATTGGTACTCTGAACCTTAGAAAAGCTCCAGGTATGGATAAAATCAGCAATAAAATGCTTGTGGAGTTACCTCGTGTAGCTAGAAGAATTATCCTCTTTATCTTCAACGCTATTTTACGCCTAGAATACTATCCTGCAGATTGGAAGGTGTCTATGATCACTATGATTCCTAAGTCAGGGAAGGATCACACCAAAGTAGAGTCATATAGGCCAATTAGCCTACTGCCGACAATTTCTAAACTGTTCGAAAAATTGTTAATGACTAAGTTGATTCCAATTCTGAACGACACTGAATGCATTCCTAATCATCAATTCGGCTTCAGAGCTAAACACAGCACCATCGAACAAACACACAGATTGGTAAATGTGATAAGAGGGTCGTTTGAAGACAAAAAATACTGCTCCGCCCTTTTCATTGATGTGTCCCAAGCGTTCGACAAAGTTTGGCATGACGGTTTAATGCACAAAATAAAATTAACTCTGCCTGCTAACACCCATAAACTTATGGAAAGCTATTTATACGGTCGCAAATTTAAAATCAAAGAAGGCAATTTTTTAAGCCCCGCTCAGCCAATTGAAATAGGTGTGCCACAGGGTAGCATACTGGGTCCTACTTTATATTTGATTTATGCCTCCGACATGCCGTCAGACCCCAAAATCCACACGTCAACTTTCGCAGACGATACAGCCTTTATCAGCGTTCATAAGGACCACCAAGTAGCATCACAGAATTTGCAGAATTATGTTTATAAACTAGAGAATTGGCTAGAGCTTTGGAAAATCAGGGTTAATGAACAGAAATGTATTCATATCACTTTCACATTGCGAAAAGAAACTTGCTCGTTCATCAAAATAAATAATCAAATTATTCCTCAACATAATGAAGTCAAATACCTCGGCATTCACCTCGACCGCCGTTTAACTTGGAAGTCTCATATTGAAGCGAAACTTACACAGATGAGATTAAAAGCAGTGCAACTTAATTGGCTAATTGGCAGAAATTCTTCACTAAAGTTGGACTGCAAACTATTGTTGTACAATGCAATTCTAAAGCCAATCTGGTGCTATGGAATTCAATTATGGGGTACTGCCTCAGCATCAAACATTGAAAAAATTCAAAGGGGTCAAAATAAAATTCTACGTATAATTACTGCAGCTCCATGGTATGTTAAAAATTCTCGAATTCACAAAGATCTATGCGTGCCAGTAGTAAAAGATGAATTTACAAAACACGCGTCAAAGTATGTCAGCAAACTTGAACACCACCCAAACCCACTTGCACGAGACATCCTTAACTTTAGTGGCCATAATCGGTTGAGAAGGAGGGATACCCTTGCTTTAACTCAAGCGCAACATAGATGACTGGATCAGTTGATGTGAAATTTTTTTAGTATCATAAAATTGTTGTCTAGCACTGGCTGGGCTTATTATTTTCTCTTTAGTATTAAGATTTGAATACTTATTGTCATTTCATTATATGAAGATTCAATAAATAAATAAAGGCTAAAAAAAAAAAAAAAAAAAAAAAAAAAAAAGGAGCGTCGTTGTTATTTGTCCTCGTTTTGCAAAATAAACACAAAGCTTTCCTTCTTTAGAATTTTAAAATTTTCCTTAAAAATACCAATTTAAATACTTTAACACAATTAGGATTATTAATACGTATTACTCATTTAAGGATAATAACAGCTTCATCACAAATAATCTATAAAATTATAATGATGGTAAGCAAACAAAACATTTGGAAATTTCTTTGTAATAATCATAATTTTGGTTTTTTTTGCTTTAAAAGTTTATTAACCATTTAACAAGCTGCTCATTAGAATGAGAAAATAAAAAACAAGGGACATTTTGTAGAAAATAAGATTAATGAACTTAAACTGTTCTTTTTAAAAAGGGATAATCAGCAAACAGCTAATAATATTTTCTATTAGTTGTACAGACAGACAGATTCAACTGCTGAAAACAAAGAACTATGAACAGTTTACAGAAAATGAAATTTTGCCTTCTAAACAAATTATCCTTGCCAAAGGCTATTTACGAGTGTATGTTTTCTACTCTGACTTTTTTTTTTTTTTTGCAACTAAGTCATAATTTCTGCTACAACAAATAGACACAATTTAAATCCCTAGAAATGTTTAGAACAAAAAAGTGAAAGAGATTTTCATAATGATGTGAAACTAAGTGAATGCAAAATGTTATTTTTACTTGCAGTGAAATTAATATAGAAATAAGTAACATCCCAGCTAGGGTGGCATTTAAGTAAGAGTAGAATTTTATAAATACTTGCTTGTACAAAACGGGTAGTATGAAACTTTATACTATTTAAATAAATAAATCTAATATTTATAATAAATCTAAATATTAAATAAATATAAATATTTATAATAAATCTAAAATTTACTAAACTATGTCTTGATAAAACATAAAATTATAATACATAAAATTATTGACCAGCAAGTCCTTAAACGACCTCAAATTTTGTGTCCTTTAACGACCTTAAATTTTGTAGTTATTTTACATCAGCAAGTAAAAATATATATTTTTTTTGTATTCGAAATTCTCGTAATTTAAATAGCATTATACATTTACACTTACATTATAATAGTTTAAGTATACTTAAGGATTTTTCTCTATGGAGATGCAATTTTATTGGCAAAAATATTGAGCTAGACAGAGAGAAAAAGCTAATTGTGGTAGCATTTCAAAGTCATTGTCAATGTAAAAAAAGCCAATTTTCAGTACAACTAAATAGCAATTGTTATGTGCTCTTCTTTTCTCTTGCTTCCCTTGTTGCTGTTGTCAATGGCTCTTAAGAGTGTATTTACAGTAGAACGATTGTAATGAACAAGAACGAAAAAATCGATCGGTATAAAATGTTAGAGGGAAGGTATCCTCTTTAGTTATTAGGTTGGTAGTCATTAGTATTCGAGTTGTAATTCCTTCATTGCTTAGCTGTCATCGTCTTTCAACCACTATACCAGCTTTCCGTTATTTGCAAATGTTCTCTAAAAACTTTGAAGTATAGGCTGAATTCAAAAGTTTATGACATAAATACAGTTTGAAATGTCTGGGATGATGCCACTATTTAGCAACGTCTATTGCACAAAATGTTCCTATTTATCTAGTTTATTAATATTCGGTGATAAACGTTTCCGAATAAGTTTATCTACATTTGATTAACATCACTAGCAAATATAGTTAGGGGAATTTTATTTCTGTGTGTTTTTATTTCTGCGTTTTTCTATCTGTGTGTTTTTCAAATAAATATATAAATTAAAATGGAAGAAGTTAATAAAAATCAAATAGAAGCGGAAAATAAATTGGAAAATAAGGTATTTAAATCGGTGTATACGTGTTAAGTAGGCAAAGTGTCATTTTATTTTTGGTTTAAAGAAGGGTAAAACCTACAATAAAATTTAAGATTTTATTGATGCTGTATTAAACGTTTAATAGCCTATTAATCGTTTATGAATGTAACTTTTAGAAATTTTGCTTAAAAGCGGTTTTTAAACATACTGTAAATTTTTATACATATGGCTAATTTGTATACGCTTTTGTTTTTTTTTTTGTGAATTCAAAATAATAATAAATAACTACATATGTATATATAAAAAAAAAACTGACGTATATTGGGTAATTACATGTGCATTAATTAAACTACATAGATAATCTGTATCAGAATAAGCGAAACATGATCCTTGGACACTTTAACTGTGCATCACTTGGAGATAATGTCTGACATGAAAGACAACTAAATTCCGCTTAATATACTAGAAATATAATGTATTAAAAATATAATAAGATACTGCTGGCTCGAGAAAGTTATATTAGAACAACATTTTTTTAGCCCATATTTACTCAAACGAGAAGGCACAGTTAAAAATAAATGTTAACGTCATAAATGAGGTACATATGGATAAATATCAATGTTACAAATGCTATGAGCGTTTAAATTCAAAGTTAAGCTGACTCTCAATATTTTGTGAACGGTAGTCGAAAGACATCAAATACACAATTAACTATACTTGGATATTACTTCTTTTAGAACGTTACACATACTAGAACACATCCAGATATTGAATCGAATTAGAATATTACTTTTGAAGTGTAGGTGGGGAAAATAATGAAATTTAATCATAATGGAAACTAATGATTTACACAAAATACTGCCAACGTAAATATCTAACCATAAATTCATGCGACTGAGAAAATTCAATGTCATATTTCTTAAATGGATAATAAATGTGGTTCTTCTGAATAACATAAAATGTATGCGTCAATGGGAAAAACTGAAGGTTGCTACGAAATGAAGGTTACTAATTTTTAAATTTTCTTGGATAGCAAAACGGGTTTAAGTTTCATAATGTCATGACCAGTTTTATTTCACAATATTTGAACAGTTTACGTTTCAGTTGTCTACGAGGTTCATATTGTTCTAAATCTGGTAGATTGATTGTTGAAGAATACTTGCTTGATTCTCAATGCACACAATAGCTTCTTTCGATTTCATCAGCCTTTATGGATATGTAATGAAATAGTTCATCAATGTGCAGCTTTTGTATAAAGGAAAACCAATTCAACCATTATATATAGATGTGGTGTTACATGAAAACGAAAATAAAAGCTAAAACTTATTTTTAAAAGATTCTCGATAGAAATCTTTATGTGTGATGTTGGAGAGAAATGATCCAAAATTTATAAAATTACACTCTAGAGATAAACAAATTTTCATATTTCTCAAAAAAAAAAAAAAAAAAATTATACATTTCCAAAATACTTGTTTACTATTCATAAATTAAAAAGAATTAACTCATAGTGATTTCGTTTAAACAAGTTAAGTTCACAAATTACGAATTTTATATAGAAAAGTTTGCAAACCATACAACAAATAAAAACTATTTATTTTTATAACTAAAAGTAAGTGGTAACACTTGTAACACTTGAATTTATGGTTGAATTATTTTTAGTCTCTGGCAAGAAATATTATATTCATATATTGAGCACGCTTTTTTATCTTGACTATCAACATTCACTAGATACGTGATTAAAAACTTAAACGAACTAGACATATGTATATAGTACAAATAATATTAAAATCATCATAGTACCTTGGTAGGATTTTCTACAATCCTAAAAATGTCTTTTAGTTTCACTTATCCAACATCCCCACAAAAATAATTCTACTGATTTTTACTACAGTCTTTATACGATTAATAAATATGTTACCCCACTGCACCATGTTGCATTGACATTCAAATTTTATTGAATATTTATTTATTTACTTAGCTTTTACGACGTTGTACTCTTGTAACAATTTTCTCGCAACATTTTTTTAAAGCAAGTTGTTTTTACACAAGTTTTTAACATACTTATTTGGCGCTAAAAGCATTTTCTTATTTATTGCATATACAAACGTGTTGAGAGTGTTTTTCTTTCATACACAAATTTATATTTATACTATATATGTATGTATGTAACTACTGCAATAATGTTGTTACTATATTTGTGTGGAAATTTGTATTTATTATTTTAAAGTGTCGTCATAAGCAATGCATGTAATTGAGTTTGACTACACACACACTATCCTTCTTCCTTTCATTCTATACCCAGCATACCATTCTAGGAGCGCTCCGAGAAAGGAGTCAGAAAAGAGTCCAACAAAAGAGCATTTTCGGAGCGAAAGAAAAATTTGCTTGTTACTGTCCTGAGTCGGCACGCAGTATGGCTCAGAAATTCCACTTAATTATGTGTGCACCAAAGCGTTGTTGTCCTGTTATTTGTACTTTGAACAAAAAAAAAAAACATAGCTGTACCACACAAGAATGATAAAAACAAGATTACACAGAGTACAAAAAAAAACCTCATAAAAGCCTCTTTGTTGACATTATCTAAGAGCTCTTTCTGACGGACCATTTTCGAACGTAATGACCCTCTTTTCTGAAGGTTTTCGGAGCAATTATGATTGTTTTTTGGACTCATAAAGAGCGTTAACGCTCCGAAAAAGGTGCCAGAAAAGACTCTTTTCGGACTCATATGGTTTGCTGGGTATCTACTGCTCTCTTCCATTTACATTTTACAATTGTGTGTGTTTGCCGATTTTTGCAACATATTTTTTAAGTAAGTGTTAAAAAAGCCATTAAAGTTGTGCGAGTTTTTGTTTTCTTTTATGTTCCAACACTTTTATGCTTCGTTTTTTATAAACTCTATTTTGGAAAATATTGTTTCCATAAACAAATTATGGGAATCATTTTGTAATTGAGTTTATGTACACAATCGTTTCGTTTGTGGAATTGCTGATGGAGAAAAGTTGATTAAAAATAACATTTGGAAGATTTAAAATTACGACAGTTGTATACTCAATGTAAAATATGTACATACATATTAGCATAATAAAGTTGGAAGTTTGAATGTAATGCAATGTTTTTTTTTTACAGATATTTCTAAATTTCATAATTTATATCATTGCTTTGCCATCGGAAAGCCCTGTGTGTAATTAATAGATATTTTTATTCCCTACACCAACATAGTGGGAAGAGTATATTGGATTTGTACTGATGTTTGTAACGCCCATAAATATTGGTCCAACTCCCACCCTAAAGTTTACCAATCGACTCAAAATAACATCCTGAGTCGATATAACGATGTCCGTCCGTATGGCTAGCTGTCTATGTAATGTTTGTGCGCAGAATACAGGTCGCAATTTGAAAATTTTTCGATAAAATTTGGTACATGATACTTTTCCAGCCCATAGACGGATGGAATTGAAACTGGTGAAAATCGGTTCATTATTTCACCTGAGGTATACCGATCACAAATGTTTGACTTATGCTAGTATCCAAATAAATTTCACCACAAATAAGTGGCAAATGAACCTAAATCACATATACAAATTTTCTGCAGATAGGTCCATAGTTGACCATACCTCCCATATAAGGCCCACTTCCGAAAATCACTTTAAAAAGCATAACTTTATTAAAAATGCTGGTATCCAAATAATATTAAACACAAATATGTTTCATATATACAAATAAGGTGATAGAATTTTATGATGATCGGTCCATAATTAGTCGTAGCTCTCATATAAGGCCCACTTCCGAAAATCACTTTGACGACCATAACTCTCTTAAAGATGTTGGTATCCAAATAAAATTCAACACAAATAAGTTTTATTTATACATAAATGATGACACCCAATTTTATATTGGTCGGTCCATAATTAGTCGAAACTTCAATATAAGACCCGCTCCGTAATTCACTTTAACCTCCATAAATCTTTTAAAAGTATTTATATCGACATACCAAATATTTATGTTCACAAAAGTAATGCCACTACATTTTTGGATGATCGGTCCTAAAAAACTGTTGTATACATATACTAGGTGTAGGGTATTCTATGGTCGGGCTTGACTGACTCTACTTTCTTACTAGTTTTTATTTAATCATTTAGGAGCCTTAATATTCAACTATTCAATTACCAATATATTTTCAAATAATGGGTTTTTTAAAAAGAACTTTGTTTTCACAACAACAAAAACAAGCAAATAATTTATATAAAAATCATTCATTCAGGTAACACTGGTTAAAAGATTGATGTTTGTCTGTTGGCTAGCAGGCACCGAAAGTGGTGCAAATGGTTAGAACGAAAAAGAATTCTGATGAGAGAAAGTGGTGTTTCTCGAAACATATGTAAATTTAACAACCCAGGTTTGAATCCCAGCCAAGAAAATTATCATTAAAAATTTTAATAATAACAATTTTTCAAGTTGTAAAACAATTCCTACCTTCAGTAAAAATAATTTAATGAAAATTAAATTTAATGAACTCGAGCCCCCGACTAAAATAAAAATCAAAAATTTAAAAATTAACAGTTCGAATAAAAAATAATAAATTATTCTAATTTATATTGTATTCGAAAGAGAAAAGTTCTACCACGACCATGCATATAGATGATAATTATTTTATCAAAATATTCAATCACGTATCTTGACGTGTCCAGACAATTTAAAATGGGTGAATTTTTAATATCTATAAGAATCCATCGAACTTTAATACATTCAAACAATTGGCAAAGCTTCTACTACTGATATGTCAACAAGTAAAGTGTCAAAACTTTCTTGTTATTCTAATATGCCCCTGTGTCCTTGAGAATATCAAATTACTGTACTTTCGAATGTGCAAAAAAGTACCAAAAAAGTAGGATTATATCCCAGATAGCCTCAACAATGCCATAATGGCGCTGAGGCCTTAATTGTAATTTTGAAATATACTAATAAAAAGTATTTTTGAAGAAAGAAAAGATGAAAAAAAAGTATCCAATTTCCTATTCCTGCATTGATGTAACAGATTTAATACTCATGTTGATTTTAATGTTTCCCAATGTTTTTTTCCTGTGTTTTTATTTGTTTGTTTTTTTTTCGAAAATTTCTTCATTATTAAAATGAAATGTATGCAATTATTCATTTTAGCATGTTAGTCCTCCAGAAAATCATTGAAGTAACACAAAACTCTTTAATCACTTACGCCACACAGAAACAAAAGACACCGAAATGAGCTTAAACAATACGTTCGTTTGTTCTTCCTTGAAATTTATTGTATCAACGTCATCATCAGCTTCATTGGTAGTGCTCTTCTCAATAGTACATCATTTGTCATTTAAAACATACTAGCACAAAAATAAAATTCTATTGCTCATGCAAACATTATAAGATGGTTAATAAATCTTGTTGTCCAAAAAGAAATCAATATGAATTTATTGCATACATCTAGGATGAGTATGAATGCGTTTGTTGACAATTTTACTAAACAACTTAAAAACGAACCGCAAATGGAGAAATTGAACACGATGAGCTGCCATAAAAGGGAAAAGAAGAACAAAATAACTGGAAATGTTTTAAAACAACACTCACATTTATATAAACATTTTACCACTACTTGTATGAACTACAAATAGTGCACATTCAAATTAGGCACATTGGTAATCACAGTTACATCTGCAAACATAAAATAATTGAGACTAATTTAAGTAAGTCCCACTCATTATTTTCATGTTCCAATTTTGGTACCAAACGCTTACCAGTAGCTTCAAAGTTCTAAGTTTATTATATAATATTTTCTATTGCCATCAATCCCACTGTGCAATGTATAGCAGAGTACTCGATGACTGTTCACATGTGAGCCTGATTGTTTTTATCTGTTGGAGTATACGGAAAATAAAACATTAGACATTGACATGATATTTTATGAGTATTATTTTATTAGTCTTTGTTCGTTTTATCTCTTTTCTAACAAGAAAATAAACATGTTTTTCTTCACTTTCATTGGGTGGTTTTTCTTCCTCTGTAAATAAGTTAATGGCGTGAAAATAAGAAATGAAAACAAATACAAGATTTATTGTTTGATTGAAATTTAATATTGAAACAAGACGACACTCAGAAAAAAAATGCCTGTAAAGAATAATTCTCTAAGTTGAAAAAGAAATCTACTGTTGAGTGTTAAAAACCATAAAATGAAATTTCTAAGCGACATCATACAAATTGAACAAATATTTAAATTTATGTCACTTAAACATTATTATGAAATGTATAAACTTAATTAATAAATGTATTTTTTATTGAAAATGTTCATTGTAAATTACAATTATTACAATAAATAATTTAACTTGGTTAATAGTTAATGTTCTCTAAAAATTGTTGGTCAGTTGCGGAAGAAGTTTATGTCATTTGTATTTATTTCATCTTTTGCAACTTTAGTTTTTCTTTAAGTGTATGAGGTTGTTGTTTTATTTAAAGGGTACGGTGCAATATAACAACTGTAAAGAATTAAGTTTCTTATATAGTTCATTTGTATGTTATTGTAGTCATATTGTTTAGATGTATTTTATCTATTTTTCTTATGCCAACGTATACATATGTCCTTTACAATTTTGAACAAGAAGCCTTGACTATTGTTACATTGAATTAAATTTCGATTGAATTTTCACTATGAAAATGGTGCACCTGTAAAAGCCACATTTTGTAAAATTCATAATATTTTCGGTCAATATTTTCCTCCTTCTGAGACCGTTAAAATTTCTGCATTTAGACTTCTTCTAAGAGAAATTATTGAGAAGCCTTTACATGCTGAACGTTTCACAGCATGAATCAAGTAATAAAGATTGTGCAAAGAATGTAAACAAAATTTCCTTTCTCTGCGCATGACATCACAGGTTATTTTTTCGTATAATCAACATGTAAATTTTTTTTAAAATCGATGTCTTCCTATTTGGATGAAAATTGCACCAAGCTTAGTGCTATGGGATAGTAGGCCAGGCAGAAATTTTCACCTCAATCAGTCAAGAAGTGCCGGAGTTAGAGGGGGTAAAAGTTGGACATTTTGGTCATCAGGGTTTTTTTAAATGAGTGTAACTTTTTACCTATTGATCCTAGCAAAAATTATCCAAAGGACTTTTGATAGCTATTTCTTTAATCATTCCAAAAATATTAATTTCTATTTGCGATTTTCTAAGTCACAAATCATTTAATTGAGGCTTTTTTTGTCAATTCTATAGGTAGTTTAGAGCGCACGTAATATTGAATGAAATTTTTATTATCAAAAGACCCTTTTCGAATCAAGTGGAAAGTCATTCTCTTAAATTTTATGACACTTGACTTTAAAATGTGGATGGAGAGGTAGAAATTAACAGGTACTTTATTATAATGTACGTTTAACTTCTTTTTGTTTTAATCCCTTAAACAAAAAGAAGCACAGATCATCAGATATGCGAAATATTTTCGACAACTTATTGAAAAAATTCCCAACGCTTCCAAACCTTTGCTAATTTGTGGATCGTGCAGGAAAATGATGGGAAAGTTGGACACATTACCGGTTATTCCAGATGAGAACAAAATCAATTCTGAAAATGATGACTGATCAATGATCATCTCCTGCAGAACGATGATGGTTATTCTAAGTTTTCAGTAAAACCTATAAGATCTAATAATGAGTGCCAAAACCGACATCACAAGGATGCAGTAGAAATTTTTGGACAAATAAAAAAAGTACAAATAGATCTGAAAGAATTCAAATATAAAAATAATAACCGAGTTTGAAACGTCTCAACAAAAAGCAAGAATTACTAAAAACATGGTTGCTGAGCATGGGATTCACACACTTCCAAACGAGAAAAAGGGAAAAACTTTAGAGTGCGAAACTGAAGCTCTAGTAACTCAATTTTATCAGCGAGATGATATGAGTCGAATGATGCCAGGAATCAAAGACTGGGTGTATGTTCGAATCGATGGCCATAAAGTCCAAATGCACTAGAGGATGGTTCTCTGTAACCTTAACGAGTTATATGCAACATTTCAACCTGAGCACACACACAATATGCGTTTGCATTTACCATGAAAATGTTAAACTCATGTTGAAGGAAATCAACTTAAAGTATTTGACAGATGATTCCTCAGAAGATTTACACGATTACCGTGATTGCCTTAAATTGACTATGTGTCCTTATGTAACAATTTCTTGCCACTTAGGCGCATGTTCAAATTGCCCGGAAACCACATTCATTAAGGAGAATTTAATGAACTCTTTTGATCGAGAATGTATTAATGAGATACAATTTTAATCTTGGCTTCAGACTGAAAGATGAACCTTAAAAACAGTAATTTTAAATGTGGATGATTTTGTGGATGAAATATGCAAAGTTTTGCTAAATTTGAGAACCCATGACTTTTTAGTCAAACAGCAATGGTCATTTTTGAATGATTTGGAGACACATTTGAAGTCTGGTGAATTCGTGATTTCATATGATTTCGCAGAGAACTATAAATATGTTATTCAGGATGCCATACAAGAATTCCACTTCAATAATGACCAAGCAACTATATTCACAGTTGTTATTTACTACATAGAAGATGAAAAACTGGAACACAAAAGTATGGCAATCATATCCGATGACTTAAAACATGATACCGCTACAGTTTATGAATACCAGAAGATAAATCTAAATTATCTAAAATCTAAATTTATAGTAGAGAAGATATACTACGTTTCGGATGGCGCTCGTCAACATTTTAAAAACAAAAATAGCTACGCAAATTTTATAGCTCACGAAAAAGATTTTGGAATTCCAGCTGAATGGCATTCTCATCCAACTGCACATGGCAAAGGAGCGAGGTATAGCCTGCAGTGCTCTCATCAAGATTGCATATTAGATACGAATGCTTTATTCCGATGGGCAAAGAACCATTGTAAAGAAACTGAAGTAGTTTTTAGTAGCAAAGCTGATCATGAGGATTTTTAATGTTTCCTCATGATCATTGAAGAGTAGATTCGACGCTGCTGTAACAATTGATGGCACATCTCAATACCATGCTTTTATACCACTTATCGATGGAAGACTCCAGTTGAAAAAGAGTTCTGCATCTACTCAATGCGATTTCTTTCCAAAGCCAAAAAAGACAGCAGCAGAGAAATCAGCAGCTGAACCTAGTAACTCCAAGAAAGGATTGGCAAACAAGCTAAAAATAAAGGCAGTTATTTATTATTATTGTTCTTATTTAGTATTATAAGTAATAAATAGGAAAAAAAATGAAAATAGTGCATATGGTAAAATTCAAAAACTTTGTTTTTTGAGTTAAAATATTTTTTTTATAGATATGCCTCTTGCTACTAAGTGATCACAAAGCTCTTAAAGGAAATGGTTTTATAAAGTTTCTTTTGAGGAAAAATAAAATAACTTCATTTTGAAAAAAAAAAAAATAAAAAAATGGGGGAAAATGAAAATGATACATGTGCCAAATATTGAAAAATCCTATTCTTGAGTTAAAAAATATTTTTTTTTGATAGATATCGAACTCGCATCCCATTAAGCGATTATAAAGGCCTTAAAGGAAATTGTATAAGCTTTCTTTTGAGCCCCAAATTGAAAAAAAAATTAAAGAAAAATAATTTTTTAAAAATTAAAAAAAAAAATATTTTTGGAATGTTTGTAGAAATAGCTATCTAAAGAAAATTTTTGCAAATCGGAATACATCGATTTTAAAAATTGGTTCACTTGACGTGAAATTGCCCACATTTTAAATGTACCAAAAAAGTGTATTCTCAGTTAATATTTTTTGTTTGTTTCCGTTTGTATTTTTTTGTCTCACCCGCTAGGAGTCATTTATTATAATGCTTTTTTAAATACATACTCGTTGCAAATTAAGATTAAGGCTTTGATAACCTAACTTAAGGTATCTTAAACGCAAAACGTTTCAGTTACCCATTTTTAATTTCATATCTCCTTTTATATCATCTGCCTGAAGTGTTCAATACAAACTCTATGAAACACTTTTGATTTTTTTTCATCAAGGTGGCAACATTGTGCCCATTGTTCTTTTAATTTATTTTCTTTTGGAAATCGAAAAAAATTTAAATTTATGTTATATTTTTAATATTACCACAATTAAAAACGGCACATTTCATTTTAAAACTTTTATTAGCATTACAATTTATATAGAAATTTATATTGTGACGAAATTTTGCTCTCAATTTTACTCTCACAATTTTTGTAAAATATAACGACCTGCGCAATGCGTAATCTTTATTATTTGTTCCATGGTTTCACTGTATGGTGCGTTGTGGTTTAAGTTTTCCTGGAAATTTGTTTACAGTGAATGCATCACGCTATGGATAGTATACAACAACATTTTGTTTTTTTTTTTTTTGATGATAAGGATATTACTGACATGTGGTTTCAACAAGCCGACGGAAAAGGACTCAAATCCATCGATTTATTAACAAAATTGTTCTTTTTATCTCTATTACTTTTATCTCTATCCTTTTTATACCCTCCACCACCACGAGTGGTGAATGAGGGTATATTACGTTTGTTATTCCATGTGAAACTTTTTTAATATTCATCTGAGACCCAACAAAGTACTATTTTCTTGATCCTTATGAAATTCTAAGTCGATTGAGCCATGTCCTTCTGTGTAAAATACTTTCACCTCCGAACTATACAACTTAAATAAACGAAATTTCCAGAAAAATATTTCCTATTTTGCAGGTAACTTTGGTATTGAAAATCAGCAAGTTTGGGATTTAAGTTGTGCGAGTTTTTGTTTTATTTTACGTTCTTTTTTTATGAACTGAATTTCGAAAACTATTGTTTCCATAAACAAGTTATTAGAATCATTTTGTATTGGGAACCATTTCGTTTGTTGAATTGCTGATGAAGAAAGAATAGTTTAAAATAATATTTGGAAGATTTAAAATTACGCACTACTTAATGTTTCAAATAAAATAATAAATAATAAAAAAATTTCAATTTGAAAATTATCGATTTTTATCTTTTCTATTTATTTTTTAGAAAACGAAATTTCTTTAAAAACGTTTACAATACATATTTTAAAAGGTTTCTTTACAGAAATTTCTTTAGATTTGAGTATAAAAACATGTTCATGCGATTAAAAAATATACATTTTAATGCCCTTATTCATAAAAAATTAAAGTAGACTTCAAATGTATTTTAAGAAAATTTTGTATGAAAATTTTGTCTTAAAGCACACTTCAAACCTACTTTATTTTTTATGAATACTGCAGTAAGTGTGCACAACTTTGATTGTAAATGAGGATAATTTCAAAACATAAAGTCGAATACTTCTTGGCTATGCCGGTAGAAACTTTATCCCAATAGGACCGGCCGTTTGAAAATGGAAAAGTTTCCAAAAAAAATTCGATTTCTCCGCAACTTGAGTTATTGCCAAGCTACCGTTTACTAAAATATACAAATCACAGTTACCGCTAAAATACCGTTAACGAAATTATCTACAATGTCGTTACCTTAAAAAAGCCGTTTCCTTTTTTAATTATTTATGAAAGTAGAAACATTTGGTATTATTACTTTTCATTACAAGACCAACTTCAGTTAAAACTTCAAAAAATCGTTGGCAGAACTGCACCCTCATAATTATTGTTTGTATTATTCTTTGCAAACACATGTATGTTCTTGTTTTGTTGAGGTTCTTATTAGTTTTTCTCAATTGAGTTTCCTTCCATCTAGTTAAAATCGCAACATGTTGTGTTATGTTCGAGATCGAACATGTCCGAAGTTCGAATTACTAAAGTTGTTGTGTGAAAATATAACGAACCCAACAACTAAGCAGTTTACTAGTAACAAGATTTAGTTTTGATTTGAACGGCGTGCGTGTTGAAACATTAAGAGCGCATTAAGAATTATGTATAATACTGGAACAACAAACACACAGAGAAAATTTTACAATAAATAAATTATGAAATTAATAATACTGAATAAATAAATGAAAAATAAATAATAAAAATATAGTATGTACATAACAAAATCAGCTAATTCAAACTAAAAGTTTACATACAACCAACTTATTAACAAAATTAAATAAGAAGAAATCTGAATGTGCGAGCATAAAGTGAAATGTGAAAAATAAAAGTAAATAAAGCCAATTTTGAATACAAAAGAAATCTAAGAATGAAAAATACGAAAAAACAAACAAAACACAAATAAATACTAAGTTATTACGAGTCGAGTGTAAATGTTAAAATTGTAAAAAATCTTTGAGATTTATTTTTTCTTTAGTCGCTTTTATTAAACCAGATACAAGTGATGTTGTTGTAGTTGTTGTTTTTGTTATTGTTTATACATCATTATGACAAAAAAGAAGTCAGCCAGTCTGTCTGTCATTCGCAAGTGTGTTTGTGTTTTAAATTGGATGGATACAAATTCTCGTTTTTAGTGTGATTATTTCTTTCTTTGAATTGTTGCTTTTTATGTTTAATTTATTTTGTTGTTGTTGTTGGTTTTGTTGTGTTTGTAATATTGCATTTTGTTTTGTTGGGTTTTCCCTTTCTTTTTTGTTGTATGTTTGATTTTGCTTTTTTGGGCTGTCTTTTGTTTTGTTTTAATTTAGTTTTTTTTTTTGTTGTTGTTTTGTTTGCATAAAACTATCGAACCATTGACTGTTTGTGTTGGTTGTTGCTTTATCATGTACCTATTTTTTGTATATTGTTGTTGTTTGTTTGTTTTTTTGCATTTTATATTTTGTTTGTTTAATTCGTCAAGTTAGGTTTTTGCAGTTTCTCTGTTTTTGTTTTAGTCATGCCTTCAGTTTTGTTTTATTGCAGTTGTTGTGTTTGATGCACCAATGTTGAGTTTTTCAATAACCTGCTGTACTTGCTACAGTTAGATATGGTTAGTTTATCTTAAATGTTTGTTACAAAATTATCTTTAAGTAGGACTAAAACTTTTTTTAATCCGAGCAGTCGTTTTGGAAAAATCTTTTTTTGCTGCCCAGATTAAAAAACAAATTTTAGTCCCACTTAAAGATAATTTTGTTGCCAATAAACTAAACAATTTTCGAGTTACGCGAATATTTACTGCGCAACCTCATCCATTTTTTAACTCGATTTAGCTTTATCCACTGGATAACCCGCTTGTCGGTTTTTTCAACTAGCACAGTGTAATCAATGTTGCGACTCTTGTAGACATTTTCCTTTAAATTATTTATTAATAATTAATATGTAATAAGAAATAAATGGTCATGACAAAAATTTGTATGCCCAATATCTCCTTAGAATTATATTCAATATTAATAATAGGTACCTACTTCCTATGTATTGTACCTACATACATATGTATCAAATTAGGGCTTAGAATTAATTAAAAACAACCTCGGCATGACAAATTAAGATATAACGGAAATTTGATATAACGAATGGACTAATATTTTGTAGTAACGAATAAAGTGATTTTCCAATTAAATTTTTTTTATTATAGTGTTTTAAAGAAAATTCTTAAATAGTAAAAAAGTTTGTATTTAAAAAATATTTGAGAATTTTGAATGAAAAAGTTGTAATACCAAAATTATCGAATTAAATAGATGAAAAAAAAAAAATAAAATAAAGTTGATTATAATGAAATTGTTATGAATTTGAAAAAAGTACCTGAATAAATGTTGTTCGATATAACAAATTTTTCAGTATAACGAAAAAACCTGACATTATGCCGAGTTTTGCTTGTAATTCAATTTGAGCTTAATTTACTCAGAAAATTTAAAATAAAATTGGTTATAATAAAATCGTTATGAAATTTGATAAAAAGTGTATGAATAAATGCTGTTCGATATAACAAATTTTTCAGTGTAACGAAAGTGTAAAGAAAAGGCCTGACATTAATCCGAGATTTGCTTGTAATTCAATTTGAGCTGAATTCACTTAAATCTTAATTTAGAATTAAAAATGCCTTCCATTCATTCTTAAAACCCCTTCTCATTTTTTTTAATTGAAATGATTTATTGTCTTATAATGATTAAATTTGAATTAATTCAAATTGAATTGAAATGTGTATTTGTTATTAATCATTTTGAAAATGAATTGAAAAACATTTTCCAAATCTAATTGAAATAGTTGTGAAGTTAATTAAAGAACAATTTAATGGTTTGATGTACATTATTAAACTAAAATTGTAATGGATTAAAGATAATTTAAGGATTCAATGAGGAATTAATTCTATAAAAAATAAAATATTTCAGAAAAGAATTCATTATGTTTGAACTTCAGAGCAATAAACTCTTTGATTTCTAATGAATAGAATGACTTTAAAAGAATGGTTGAAATTTTAAATTTGGCTTTAAAAATGTAATTATAGGAATAAATTCTTTTGAAGCTTAGGAAATCCCTTAAAATAGATTTTTAAGGCATAAATAATTAAATAACAGCTCGATGTTTTAAACAGACATTCAAAATATTTTCAACAAAACTTTAATAGATTTCAAAAATAATTTGTTTTAATATTTATAGACAATTAATTACAAACGTTTTGATTTTATCATTAAAATAGAGCTTGTGCAAGTGTCATGATAAAATCCCATGACGAAAACATACAAATACTTTAAAACTTTCAAATAAACTCCAAAAATAAATATTTATTTTTGTATTTTGTAAATTAACGTAGTTTTCAAATGGTTTGAAAGAAAATGAGAAATTTTAAAATTTTTGAACGTAGTTGAATTTTAAAAATAAGTTATTATTACCATAAATATAATACTTACAAAAAACAGATAAATTTATGTTCTTTGACAAGATATGTTAAACTAAAATAACTTAAGATTAATTTTACGAAATATTATCGATTTTTGACAAACAGTGAAATATTTTTTTATTTGATACCATGGTTTATCTATACAAGGTGAGTGCAGTAGCATAGCTGCTGTTTACAATTTACTTATGTCAAAAGTAATACTTTTTCAAGTGTTTTTGACAGTAGTACATTATTTTACACGAACAAAATGCCTGTTGTTTCTGTATTGTGTTGTATTTGTTGTCGATTTGCACTCACCTTGTATAGTTACACTAAGTTTAATAGTTTAAAAGTTTGTTTATGCATAAATTAATGAATTTCATCAAATACAACTAATTTTTAAAACAGTAAAACATTTGAAACATATTAAAAAAAAGGAATTCAGCAAAAAGGATGACCCAGTAAATTCTTTAAATAAACAAAAGAGAGCTGTTTTTAGGTTGCAGTAGGTATGTATGTGGGTATTCTTTATGAAGAACTATTTACAAAATATGCAAAGTTAATAAGGATGTTGATGTCATTGATAAATTACCTAAAAACTTCTAAAAATACAATTGAAGCAAGTGCAAATTTGACAAAAAATTTGATTGTCTTTATAATGTGATAGACTGGAAACTATACCACTAGAATAACAAATCGTTAAATTTTTACGAAGATGATCATCGGATATGTCGAGGATTATTTAAAGCATGGATTTTGGCAAATGCATCTGCCTTACACACGTTTCAGCTACACGGATCACGCCATTAAATGTCGTTTTGTAACTGGCTACTAATTGAACTTGTGGTCAGGGTGTTTGCTTTTAACAGTGTCATGAGATCTAACTTTATTTTGAAAGTGTCGCGAATATTAACTAATGCACATCTTTTGGCAAACTTAGACACAGTAGATCTCTTGCCACAGTGAGCCAACTATACTTTGACCTTATGGCTAAAAATGTAGCTTTCAATGCTGTCCTGAAATCAGTGTAACTTTGATCTTTTAATCTTATAGGGCTGCCTTTTTTAACTCTGGGAAAACATTGAATATGCCTCAGCCAGGCATTTTTTTATATACGAGTATAATTAACAAACACAAACTGGGAAGCTTTTTGGCTTATCTGCAGAAAAATCCAGAGTCTTTGGAGGGAATTAAACTCAAAACCCTCTGACTGTTAGTCCGGCACACTAGCACCTAGTCAATCGGGGCACCTGATTATTTATTTCAAGGATGTAGTAAATACTAAAGGACAATTTCACCAAGTAAACACATTTGCATTTTTCAATGATGGATGTAAGAAGACTTACTAAAAGCATTAGTTATTTGAAAAATACATTAAAAAAAATTGTGGTAGACTAACTTTTTATATTACTTCTATAAAATATAAATTAAATTTTTAAAGAACAAATCATCTTTACATATGTGTCCCACTTAATGTGCACATACATACATGTATGAATATAAAAAACAACGAATGAGGGAACAAAGCGTGTCTCACGAGTACATGCATATGACTCACCGCTCTCGCCTACAAAGCAAGAATCGCAGCAACAAAAATTTCATAATGTAAACCGGGACTTTTATAAAATACTTAAGATTTATACTTATTTTTTACACTTTAATTAAATTATCGGTATTTGCGGGAAATGTAAATTTTCACTTCCGGTTCCCGGTAAAAAAATTAGTCCGAGCAATCCCAAACCCTTGTACTGACACAGAACTGGTTCTGAACTGAACTTAACTTAATATGGCGTTGGTTTAGGAGGAGTTAAAATTAAATGGCTGAATAAAATAAATGTGATATACATATGTACTCGTATGTAGATTTAAAAATTATAAATAGAATATCAAACATTTTTGCAATAATATTGCTAAGAATCTTTTAAGCCTTTGGATTAGTTGCTTTTTAAAATACAATTCGGTAGTACTTCAAATCAATCATATTATAAAACGAAATGATTTTCTATTGAAAATAATAGCGCAATTCGCAATCTTGTGCAAATGGTATTGCATCATTGCATTTGCAAAAAGGTTTAGCATATTTTTGCTTTTGCTGTGTATTTTGTAAGTGTAGAGCAAAAATATGCTAAACCTATTTCCAAATGCAATGACGCAATACCATTTGCACAAGATTGTGAATTGCGCTACTGTTAAACACGATGAGTTGCATTTGTTACCTCATATAGGAGATACATGCAAATCCAATGCGTGACAGGTTTTCAATTTTGTCATTTAATCTAAAATTTTTCAGAACTGAATTATTTGATTAAGAGAGAAATTCGATTGTTAGAACGAAACAGTTTTCTCTGCAGATCTTTTACTATAGGGTATTTAAGGCTTTCGTTATAAACCAATTCTATAATACAGTTTATTTGTTGTTGTCTATGTATGACTAGGATCGTGTGCTGCTTGTGAGTGCCTGTCTACAGCCATAGTTTGCAATTGTTGCGTTTCTTTTGCTTTTTAGATGTTTATGTTTTTGTTGTTGTTATTGTACTGGTTTGTTGTTTTGTTTTAGTCTGGTCTGTGAGAGTGAAACGTGGTCTCATCTCTGGCATCTGATATTTTGTAATAATGAAAACAAGTGAAGAAACGAACGAACGAGCGGGCGGCATAATGCATATAAAATAATTAAGTAACACGTTTCTGTATTTAAAAGTCCATTATAAAATATTCGATTCGATAATCTAATAAAATACTTAAAGTGCTAAAAGAAAAATAAAACCAAAACAATAAATAAGAAAAACACATATAAAAACAGACTTCTGTTACGTTCCATTAAAAAGGAAAAACTGAATCTTGATAAAACGACAAAAACAAAAATAAATTCATAAAGAAAAACAAACCACCTTTTTAAAACATAATTAAGGAAATAAAAAAAATTATTATACGATTTTTTTCTCTTCTTTTTTTTATTCTAGTTGCGTCCTGAATATTTTTGTTTTTTTTATGTTGTTGAGGTACCAGTGAGTATTTTGGTGAAATTTAAAACGTGGAGTCGGAAAAAAATAAATATAATTGCAAAGAGGTTAAAAGAAAAAATATTATTATAAAAAATTTATTTTTAAAACCTTTAAATCTTAATGTGAAATCTTGTTGTTTTTTTTTTCATTTTGTTAAAAAGACACACATGCCCATTTTTTATACACTCATACTTGTACGTATGTATAATCTTAAGGATCAGCGTCAAAAAGTAGCAAAATACCCAACATTTTTCTTCTCGGAATAAAGTGACATAAAAAAGTCATGGTATGTATGTGACTAGTAATGTTGTATTGAAAGTAAATTTTAAGTTCAATTACCTTGTTTGTATGGTAAATATTTAACATTTGTTTGTTGCTGTTTCTTTTTTACATGCCAAGGTTATCAGACCCTTATATACACACATTTAAATATTTTATACGTTTTCTTTTAAATTTATAATTTCTTGTTTTTTATTTTTTGGATTTATTACCGAGTCCTTTTGAAGAAATCAATATTTGTTGTTAGTACATATTGTATGTGTGCAAATTCGAATCAACATTTTAAATTGAAGTGTAAAATTCATATGAAAAAAAAACAAGCCAACATTTGTTTTAAAAATATGAAAATATAAGAGTATATTTGACACTATTGACAAGTTATAGATATACAATACCACGTTATACTACATATATACAAACATAGAATTATTCAAAAATATATGTTTAAATATATATATACATATATCGGAACTATGAGCATATGGTATCTCTTAACCAGAATAATTCCAAAAACATTCAATATTTATAGCACAAATTTTGCATTACATTAAAAACTATATCCTTAATAAATGAATATGAAAACAGTACAGCAGTAGACGGCATAAAGATAACATTTAAAATTTATTATAATAACTTTGTATGCACTTTATTTCTTGTCTGATTAGCTTTTAATTGTGATTTCTGTTTCTTGTTTCATAAATTACATAAACTTAGTTCACATTAGTGTTGTTTACATCAGGTTCGCTCCCTGCTATTGTAACGTAACGTAAAATAAGCAAATACTAAATAAAAACTTGCTTAAATTGGTTTCTACTGCGAAGGCACTGGGGGAACCATTTATGCAACTGCTAGCTTCCGCCGGCTGGGGGGTTCGTTGTACCTTGCAGTCAAAAGTAATCCATTACAGGAAAAAATTTATTATAGACTCCCAATCGAGGTCTTTGTCCGAGTAGTGTGTTTTACCAAGTTTGGTGCCAAAAGGATTTTGTTGAAAACTTTACTTGTCTTATTTAAATGGATTCTATTTGAACTGTAACCTAATTTTTTGTGGTTAACATGGTTAAATCAGTATTTTTTACAGATGACTTTACTCCGTACTGTTTTCTGGAGTGATGTTAAGCCATCGAAGTCAAGAACGAAAATAATTCATTAACAATTTCTGTGTCGTTCATGAACGAACGGGTTAAAATGAACGGATCACTTCATTGAACGGAATAAGCCGGTCATTTAACTGAACGGTTTTCGTTCAATAGTGTACGGATCAATTTTGTATCAAAAGACAAAAAGAAAATCATATTCAATAAGGGTTGTATTCATTCGTTCAAAGTGAACGATTGAACGAATTGAATGAACGAAAAAGTCTTGGATAAATGAACGAAAATGACCGGCCACTGAAATGAACGACCGGGCACAACTCTAACACCAAGTAAAATAAGTTAAAAAGAAATACGAAAAGTAATCATACACAGCTTTCTCGACATTACACAAATGATTAAATTGGGAATTGAATATTTAAAAAGCGTCATTACACTATGAGTGCAGAGCACTGATTTAGATGTAATAAAACACAAACTTAATGTAAACAGAATAAGGATTTTTATTAACAAAACCTTAATCTACAAACATTTGTAAAGTGGTAGTAAATGACGGTGAAAACTTAGAAGACGTTGAAACCATGAATAGAATGGTTGACACGTGAAACGACGAGATACTGATAATGAATTCGGCTATCAATAAATACTATTACAGTGTGACCACTGGTAAATATTTGATACTACCTAATTTTTGCCAAAAAAGTTTCATTTAATTTAAAGATACACCATATAGTAAAGGGTACTGACATTAAAAAGTAACCTGTCATTTTAAAATATCATTGGCTTATAAGATACTATTGACACATATTTCCTGAATATAATAGAAAATGAAATATCAACCAATCTTCTCACACATAAGGTTTTAGGTAAAAATTCAATGAGTTGCGGCTGAGATAAATCTGACAAAAATTTAAAATTTTTCGAATAAGAATTGTTTTTGAATCAGCTTGTATTTATTTGCATATAAATTTGTAAATTATTATTATCATTTATGTTTAAACTAAATAAATCCCATTATTATTGTCATTAACTTCAATAAACACGAAGCTGAAATACATCCTACCAATTTATATAGGAAAATCACAAAATCTGTTAATTTTAAATGACATTCAGAATGAATTATAACGATTGAAATAGATTTTGGATTTTAACGGAGTTTCCAAAAAAAAAAAAAACAAATTTTAAAAATATATGAAAGATTTAACAACCACATAGTCGTTCAAAAGCTGGGACAAAGCAATATAACCAATTATAATTGGTTACTATTTTTAAAAAGTTTATAGTTCAGAAAAATTAAAAAAGCTCTGATTTCTTCTCATTGGGAATCATAAGGGAAGTTCTGAAGTGATTCGGCAAAAAGTCAAAGAATTGAAGGAAAATATGTGAATTCTTGAAAATTCGGGTAGAATAAACTACCTAAGCAGATATTCGATGAATGCAGACGTAGTGATGGAATTCGTTGCACAAACGTGTAATTTTTGGAACTATAACTTTATGACACCAATTCCATGTCTGTGCAGAAATTGTAGTTCGCACTGCAATATTCGACAATCTCTGTTCCAAGCAAAATATTTTTGTTTTATTAAAATAAAAATTCTTGAAAATAAAGGAATTTTCGAACTTTATTACTAAACCCTTCTTTTTATGTGTCTGTAATTTTTACACAATTTGTTAAGATTTTGTTATAAAATAATAATTTTAAAATATTTTTCTTATATGAACATATTGTACAAACCTAAATGAATAAAGAATGAAATGCGAAACTTTTAAATCAACCCTTAGTAGTATAAAAAAGTTTAAAATATTTAAGAAATTAAGCTAAACCACTAATTTCATCAATTCTCTAGTTTAACTTACTTAAAAACAAACAATTATAAACAATATATCAGAAGCTTACAAAAATGCAGTTAAAAAAATAATTACTTAAGGAAAATATTTACTCAAAAAAGCGTAACCACTTGTCTTAGCACAAATTTATTTGACGTTGTAAATAACGATTAAATTAAACGACGAATAAATTGAAATTAAATATTTGTTGTGCTTTGGCCTAAATAAGAAAAGTTTTCTTTTAAATAAATAAACGAGTTGAAATATATGTTATTTAGTGGTTACGTTTTTTTTTCGGCAAATATTTGCCAAGTGTGACCGTAGCTTTACTAACATCAATTATAAATTATTTACTTTTAACTATAGTAACTACAATGTGAAACTGTTGCCACTGAGATAACTTTGCTGAGGAAATATCGATTTATTAGTGGTCACACTTACATATGTATTACGTCCAACAACACTTATGTATTGAACAAAGAACGTACCTTTAGTACAATAAACTTAAAAATTCTCCAACATCCTTTTGCTGATTCATTGATTTTGTGTCATGGCCATTCCCTCTTAACGACTACAATTAAGAAAACTTCTTTTAAATATTATTATAAATTCTATTGTGAGTATTTCTGCGTTGTTCCCTTACAAATATAATGGAATTCGTTAAAATATTTTAATTAACTAAATTATACAATATTGAAATATAATAATTATTCAATATATGTACATATGTAATTCAATAAAAAAATAAAAATATTTAAAAAGAAATAAATACATACATATATCTCAAGGAGAGCTTTTCCTGTTGAAGAAAACGCAAAATAACAAAATATTTTATAATAAATTAGAGTTAAAGTAAAAAAAGCGCTGAGATGAAAAAAAAACACTTAAGCCCCAATTTGAAAACATTTATTTTAGCACGTGTACAATCAGTGCGGGTACAGTATTCTTTAGATACAAATTCAAACACAGCTATAGAGACACATATTCATTAATAATTCATTCCTGCTGTTTTATGTTTGGCAAATATTGGCAACTTTGTACATTGTGCTTTATCGCTATTTACACATTTTTTATTATTTATACTTGTTACTAATTCTTTTTGCAAATGTATTATTAATTTTAGTAAAAGATTGCTAAAATAATCAAACCAAAGAACAATTAGAATGTGTAGATACCACGTAGTAAACTAGTAAATGCTTAAAAATCATACAATCCCTACTTAAAAAATATATTGATGGCGAATCAATGGGGGTTTTTTTTGTAGCTATTGTATTAATTGATATTAGTTCCAAGGCCTGCAGGGCTAGGATTTACCTATACATACATATATGTCTGAATATAGTCATTCATATGTAAAAAATTACATGAATACATACATACTCTTATAAAAATCTCACTAACAATTTCAAACAACTCTTTCTGCTTAGTACAATTTTAAAAAGAGAACAAAATAGTTGATGATGATAGGTCAAGGTCGACATTAAGTATTACCCAACACTGTGTACACTTAATTAAGGATAAATCAATATGTTTGGCTATTAAAAATTTGCTGATTTTTAGCCTAACATCTTGTTGAAAAAGACAAATATTAAATATGAAATAATTGTTTGTTGAAAACAAATATGCTGTCTATGCAATTTAACTATAAAGTAAAAGTCAGTTACAACGAATCTCTCATTAAAATTCGATATACTCGTACAGCCAAAATTTCTAACATTAATTACGTTAAATAATAAATGTTGAAAAAATTTTATTTTATATTATAAAATTTTAAAATCAAAACGAATTAAACAAACTTCCAAATTTGTAACATTGACAATTGTAATAAGCTATTGATCCCTGTAGAATGGGGAGTAGCCGCTGATTGAAAAGGAAAGAAAGAGAAAAAACACATTCCAGTTAAAAGCCATAGTTTCATAATATTGTTTCATAAAAATAGAATGGAGTGATGTATAAAAAAGGATAAGTTGTCGAAGGATAAAGTAGCAATTTTACTTTGTGCTAATGCATCTGGAACAAATAATATTAAATCTCTCCTTCTCATTTCGTATTAAAATGCTGGCAGTAAATTATTTTTATTTAAATAAGGATTGGCTATTTATTAATATCAGAAATCCCTCCCAATGAAGCCTTTATTAATCTCTGATAATTTCCCAATTCACCCTACTTACTCGTAAGGACATTGAGTAAAAACGATAAAAGATGAACGAATTTTAATAGTGATTCCAGTATAAAACATTTTTTGATTAAAACTTTGGGCCTGACAGCATATCGTTCATTATACTAGGGTATTATATGAATAATATTTGCTACAAATTTAATCGAAAACTATAAAAACTTATGCTATCTGGGGATGCGTTGTTGATAATTTTCACGCCATTTTCTCTAGAAGTTTTATTTTCTGAATTACTTTTATTTTTTATTTAATTCTTAAGGCACGGTCACACTTGGCGAATATTTGCCGAAAAAGATGTAACCACTAAATGAAATAATTTTGAACTCATTTATTTATTTATTAAAAAAAAACTTCGTTTTTAAAGACAAGACACAACAAAAGTCTTATTAGTCTAACTTTATTTGATGCTGTTTAATCTTGCAAAACTCTTGTAACAACGTCAAACAAATTTTGCGCTAAAACAAGTGGTTACGCTTTTTTTTTAGTAAATATTAGTCATGTGTGAACATACCTTTTTAGATAACTTAGGATTCTTTATAGAGAATTTATTGATAACTTTAAGTTTGCATAGAAAAGTGATCGATAACTTTTTGTTTTCATAGAAAAGTTAGCGATAATTTTTTGTTTTTATAGAAATTTTATCGATAACTTTTAGTTTCCATAGAAAAGTTAACTATAATTTGTGGTTTTTATAGAAATGTTATCAATAACTTTTAGTTTCCATAAAAAAGTTGTCGATAACTTTTAGTATCATAGAAAAGTTAAAGATAATTTTTGGTTTTTATAGAAATATTATAGATAATGTTTAGTTTCCAAAGAAATGTTATCGATAACTTTTGGTTTCTATAGAAATATTATCGCTAGTTTTTGATTTTCTTAGAAAAACTATCGATAACTTTTATTTTCATAGAAAAATTAACGATAACTTTTAGTGTTCATAGAAAAGTTAACGATAACTTTTAGTTTCCATAGGAATGTTATCGATAACTTTTCTGATTTCCTGACTAAATGAATACTAAGCACAACTTTCACTTATGGCTGTTGTAGGGTATTACAAAGATATAATGTAATAAATAAAACCAACACAAAAACAAAATTTATTAATGTATTTTAGTTTAACAACGTTTTTTTAATACTTTATGTAAAAGAAAAATTCTTATATGCTGAGTTTTTAGCATTAAATAAAACGCACGCATTTTAGTTTAAGTTTTTTTTATTATATCAAGACTCAGTACGTGATCGTAAAGCAAGAGATTTAAGACGTTTTTATGAAATTAAATAATACTGAAATTTGCAGCAAATTTGTGGCATGTGTATGTCGATATGAATTTATATGATAACATGTATTATTTTATATGGTTTGAATTTTATTTGTTATATTTCATTAAAAATACTTTTATTCTTTAAGGTACATTAAAATAATGCTGGGAAACAGTTGTTGGAACAAATATTTAAATTCTCTAAAATAGTATTGCAAATAATACATTTGATTATCTGACTTTTTATAGAGCCATATATAACTTTATTAAGAGATGTAAAATATACAATTTGCCGGCTTTTCTGATAAACTTTTTAACTTTAAAAATAGTGAAAATTTTTTTTAAATATATTCTATTTCAAAATTTTGTTTTTGAAAGATATAGTTAGAATTAGTTATTTTCTTGTAAAATCAATTATTCAAATTGACATTTATTAAAAGTACACTTATGATAAGTAAATAAAATGAAATATTAGAACTTATGTCTGGGGCGTTGATAAATGTTTGAGTCATGTTTTTCACGAAATTTATTTTTGAAAAGTTTTTTGTTAGCAAATTACAATTTCATTTGCGTTTCTCATATTCATAATATTTTAATTTGTTTAAAAATTTGTTTTGCTCCGTCGGTTTGAGTCATTTAACAATAATTAGCTGATAATGCATAATTTTTATCACCTAATTGACATTTACAATACATACGTACATATTTAAAAAAAAACTTGTATGCATTAACATCAATATTGACATTGGTAGGTATATATATATGAAAATGCTTGCAAATTTTATTTTATTAAAAAAAAAAGAAATATTTCATTCAAAAACTTTTATAAAACACAAATAAATGACAATAATCATAATTTAATTTTAAATTAAACAAAAGAGCCAACAGAGTCAACAAAACTTTTTCATAATTTTTAATCTTCATAACTCAATAATTTTCACGGTTTAGAAATTTTAACTGAATTCGTATTGATTTTATTTTCAATAAAACACTAATTAATATTTACATTATCAAATTAAAGCGAAATGGCATAAAAATATAATAAAACTATAATCAACAGATTATTCCATATAAGATTCTCTTTGTCTTTTTTGTGTAATTGTTTTATTTAAAACACAGCAACGTTTATTTATTTGGAGTGGAAATAACACTGATTGAATAAAATTAAAATAAATAAACAAAAGAAAAACAAACCGTGATAAAACATCCATTGAAAATAATGGATCAATTTTATATGTTTAATTACATTGTTTGCACAGTTCTAATTAATTTCAATTGTTAACAATATTGATTTGTGCTGATAACACTAATATTTTTAAAATGACGGGAAATTTCCAGACAGCTAGTAGCAGTTTAGTTTAAAATATAGGGCAATAAGCCGTTCATTTTTTAGATAAAATTAAGCTTGAAACTTTTTTTATTTGTTATTATTAGCTGGTCAAATATAAATGAAATGCTAAAAAAATATACATTTTAAAATCTACTTTTAAAGCATTTTCCAATTTTTTTCCAAATTGTTTCATTATTAATTGAAAAAATCGTAGTGACTTTTTCCCCAACATTCAAAATTGTTTAATTTTCCATCATTGTTAAACGTAGGCTGCAAGAAAGTACAATTTGTTGTGTAAATAATAGAACATTTGCACCTAACAAATAAACAGGTTAGGAAAGTTTTATTGTAATCAAGTGTTCCACAAAATTAATTCTTAATTACATCTTCTAAATTAAATTCAATTTGATCTCTTAACCATTCCATAAAAATTTATTACGAATTAATTTACAGTTTTTCAAATGATTCATACATATATTCTGTGTGATTAACCAATGAACAACTATCGAGTCTTACTCAATATTTTGTAAGATTTCATCAAGTTTTTCTGTATTAAGTGGTCTGTTAAATTAATATAAATTAAAAGTGAAAACCACTTAAATGCAAATGTTTTTGGCATCAGTTCTTCTACACCATTTCACATTGAAGATTTTGCGAAAAATAAAAATTTTTTAGTAGTCGTTTTTAAAAATATTGCAATACAAAACCTACAACAATTTTCAGAATGTATTAGAAAAAAAACCGGTTTTGCAACAGGACACTATAAGAACTAGTGATGCCGCAATTTCTTTTGACCCGTGTTCTATATAACAATGGCGATTCTAAAAGACGTTATAGATTAGTTCTTAACCTAGGGCCACATATCACATTTTAGTTATGAAACAACTTATTGAAACCGGGTTTCCCTGGAAAACTTCTACTAAACTTTCAATAACTTAACCCTCCGCTGGGTGAATCATCCGTTGCCCTTATAAAAAGTATAAGGTCACAGAAACTTATTTTTATTTATAAGTAATTTTATTTGAAAACGCTATAATTATACATGTACATATAATGTACATTTTTATTTAATTTTTAATTAATTATTTTATTTAAAAAAAGCAAAATGTAACTAACATTCAAAGAACACGTTTGTGATTTGTTCAATCATAAAGCAGGTAATAAAAATTCAAAAAGGAACATAAAGTTTATTATGTTTTCTAGGAAAGGCACCCAAAAAGTAACTAAAATTCAAAGATTTTCAATAATTTTTTATTATTGTGGTTGTCGAAGACGTCGTTCGAGGAGCGTCGTAGTCGTTGTCGTTACTGACTTATTTTGGTATTATGCAAAATTTTGTATTAGATTAAATTTAATCAATTATGAAAAACATCTGTTTTAAACACTGCTTGTTTAATACTAATAAAATAAACAAAGTAAAAAAAAAACAATTTAAAATTTTTAATCGTGAAAAAAAATACTAGTTTTTATTTTCTTTTATTTTCAGCTTTAAATATTTAACTTTTCTATCTTTAATATTTAATGTTTTCAATTGTATTTTCCTTTCCTTTAAAGTCTTCATAACTTCAGTATACAGTTCCGTTTGACTATTTAATTGTTGTTGCAGAAGCACTGCTTTATCTTTTTGTATTTTTTTTTTTATTTTGTGTGTTTACCAATTAGCAGTGGCATAAATAGTGGCTCTACATTTTCTTATTCAATTATCATTATCATTAGCAATTGCATCAGGAATAGGAAGTCCAGGCACTCTTGATGTGCTTATTGGCTGAATTCCGAACTAGGTCCATTTGGATTTACAATAGTAATAATTTTGATGCCCTCTAAGTGTTTATCAATTTCTGTGGATCAATTTCTTTTTAAATTTAAAATCGGCCCATACCTTCATCCAACCTGCATAGTCTCGCAAGGGAGGACTCAAGATGTTTTTTGTGGCAATTTGTGTCCACTCATCTTTAATGTTAATTTTTTGTTTGTATTCATTTTCAAAATTTTAAGCAAAAAGAACTTCTCGTATACAAAAATACATGGTGTAATTATACAAAGTGAGTGCAAATCGGCAGCAAATACAACACAATACAGAAACAACAGGCATTTTGTTTGTGCAAAATAATGTACTACTGTCAAAAACACTTGAAAAAGTATTACTTTTGACATAAGTAAATTGTAAACAAGGTCAGTCAGCTGTGCTACTGCACTCATCTTGTATAATTACATCATGCAAAAATATTTGTAAAAATTGACATTCGATTGTGACCGTTTTTTGTAAAAGATTTTTTTAGAGTTGTATTTTTATCGAAAATACAGTACAAATTACCAATTTTTAAAAACGAGTGCTTTTCGACTACGACAATGGCACTCATAATAAATTTCAGTGCAGTGACTTCTTGAAATTTTAGTGCGAAACACCTTTAAATCTTAACAGAAACTAAAATATTGTTCGTATCGCCAAGAACTTTTTTAGAATACATGAGTCGTGTATACCTCCCATGGACCATCAAGAAGTAATTATAGTTTGAAAATAAAAAAAGGTCCTTTTCACCTAGCGGTGGGTTAAATGTTGGAATTTCCGAAAGATATTTTTATAGTTCGTGTTATTTATTTTTTTTCTAAGTTTCAAAAGATACCAGCCAGTAATTGAGTATAGATTTTATTTATATTCATAATAAGAATAAATAAGAATTATTACTGCGTTATAGTCTATAATATACGAAAAGGCTTAGGCATACAGCAATTAAATCATCCAAATTACAGTTTTGCATTTTAATTTTTTCAATTAATTAAAAAAAAAATACAATACAAATATTTTTTAAATTTAGTAATGGTGCATCATTTTCTTCTCAATACTAATTTCATGCAATTAAATTTTAATTTAATTAATAAATTAAAAATTCCCTGCCTTGGAAGTCCCCATAAAATTATTTTTAGTAAAAAATTAAACAAAAGTTGTTATAGCAAAATATTAATTGCTGTCAATTTAATAACAATAATAATCAAAATTAATTTTTAATTACCCCTAAATCGGTTGCTGACATATAAAATTTTGATTTTTATTTATTCTTGTGTATGAAAAACCATGAACATGTGTTGCTGTATTTTTGTATTGATTTTTGTTTTTGTCGATGATGCTGTTGTTTTGTTGTTGTGTGTGGCCACCAAATAAGGGAGTTTTATTTAGATGGAGTGCTACTTTATACAAGTTTGTCAATTCCCAATATTTTTCACATTAGACTAAATGTCAGTTTTTAGTATTGACGTTTTGTATCTTGAGTCTATATGTGAGTGTGTTTTGATGGTAATTATAATGGGTATGTGGTTAATACCTGTTGGCTGGTTAGTTATTGGTTTTTGTTTTTAGTAAAGTGTACACTTTCCGATAGAAGGTTTGCCCCAATTTTTAGGCTGCTAAATTAAATTTTAGTTTTAGATTTTGAATATGTTGTTTGTCCTAGGCTTAGCTTTTTTAGAGCTGTAACAAACCTATAACGTGTTTTATGTTTTTGATAATTTTTTTTATTATATGAAGTTTTGCAATCTCCCTAAGTATTGGCCCTATTTGTATGGAAGAATTATCGATGTTCTCACCAAAATGAAAGTCTACTTTGAGGAGAACATTTCTCAAACTTTTTGTCCTATTGCCAGTATTTGGTGAGCTGGATCAAATGATTAAACAGCGCTGTGGTATGTACAACTTTTATTTAACATCATTCTTGCTATGGTAACGCATAGAATGGTGTCTCTACTAGCGACTTGGAGACTATGTCGATGTGTATTATCGCCGGAACATGTACAATACATTTCGACTGCAAGAATCAGTTAAAAACTAAGTTATACTAAGTGTATACATTAGTATAAACGACTCCGCTTTTGACCGTGTGTATCATATCGTCTGTGCCAGGGTTTCATTTGGCTTTGTAAGACCGTTTCTGTAAAATTATCCAAGATTTATAATGTGCGAAACTTTCGTTTTTATACTGATAAGTTTTTTAAGATGAAAAATCCAAATAGAAAGAAAATTTTGCATAAAATCCTTGAACATACAACCTTTTTGGATTCAACGAGTGCAAAAAAGCTAAAGTTTTTAAAAAGTACTTTCAATGATGATATAAAACTTGTAGCCCTAATCACAGATGGTAAGCAAAAGAAAAGCAATGACTGCGCTACTACAAAACAGCACACATTCTCTAGGACAAAGATTTAACAAAAATGAATCTTAAACAGCTGCCGGCACGAAAACTTTATCTTAAAATGAGTAATTGCCGACTCAATTTATAAATATATAAACATGAATAAATTTGGTAAAAAGGCAATGGCTTGGAAAGCAATTTGCAGTTATGGTCGAAGTCGCTTAAAATTTTACTTCCGATATTTTTATAGAATGCCTGCAGAAACATTTGCTGTCTATTATTAGACATCAAAACTCTTCTTTTCTATAGAAAACTGATCGTAAGAATTTTGTATTGGAAAATGATGGCAAGAGTTTTCTATTGGAACAATTAGACAATTTTCTTATTAGATGTCATTACTGTACAGTAAAGTTTTGGCCCGAATATTTTTGGAATTATATGAAAATGTCTGTAATGGCTTTAAAAGCGCTTTTTAAAGATCTTGCACATATGTTTTTTCTTTTTAGGGAAATATTAATAAAAATCAAAATCGTAAAGAGGACTTATTTATCCTTGGAACCAGCTTTCCAAATATTGAAGCCAGAAAATTTTTAACTTTTTATTAAAGTTTGAAAGATTTTTATTTATACATTCATTTGTGCGTGTTGTGTACTTATGTATGTATTACAATAAAACTTATTGACGTTGGTTTAAAGATGTTTTAGCTGTTTTTGTCACTTCTACTTTTTTATTGAATAATGTTGTTGTAGTTGTTGTTGCTAAATGTCTATTGGTCTGCTGTTGACTTATTATTTGTAGGTATATTTATGTATGTGCATTAAATATGATCATATTACGTACACAAGTTTGCGTCACTTTATGACTTTATTTTCAGTTTTTTGTTGTTGTTTTGTTGTAGTCTGCGGTGTTAACTTAATTTTTGTTTGTTGTTTTTTTTCTGTATATGTATATTTGTATAATGTATACAATAACTGTAATTGTTTCTGTTATTGTTGTTGTTGGTTTTAGTTGATTATTATTTCATTACAAAGTACATATTTAATTACACCGATAACTCTTACAACATGCCATTAAGAATTGTTTTTTGAAATGTTTGGGTTACCAACTGCTTAAAGTTTCTCCACAAATCCTACAAATAAATCTATCAAACATTTAAAAATTTTAATAAAAAAAAAAATCAAAAATTTTGAAATGAATTTGGAAATGCTTCCAAATGTTAAATAAAAATAGTTTCACGCTTAAATAGGTTAACCTGCGTAAAAACTAACAGTCCAATTCACAAAAAATTAAAGTCGACTTCAAATGTACTTTAAGAAAATTTTGTATGAAAATTTTGTCTAAAAGCACACTTCAAGCCTACTTTATTTTTTCTGAATACGGCAGTTATTTATTAGTAGAATTTAGTACAATTTTTGCTGCCTTTAAACCATATAAATACAATATGGTCATTGATATGGTAACATGTGTGTTGGTTGACACTTGTTGTAAAAAACACACGCAAAAAATAACTTGCTTTTCTGCATAATAATTGTCTGAATAAGACAGACGAAGTTTTTTCTCATAATTTCTTCAATAATTTCATAGAATTTGCAAAGTTTTTCTTCGGTTTTACTTTTCATATTTATGGGGATTTTTTAAATAGAATTTTATTGGACACTTATTTTTTTTTTTGCTCTTTACAAACAAGTAATATAAACGTATAGACAGACAGATAGATATACATACATACATATAACATATTTATTTATGACTTGCTTTAATGAGTTGATCATTTTAAATAACGTGGGAACTTTATTTGTTGATCTGCTTTTAATCTTTTAATGACAAAAAAAGAGAATTATTAATATGTGTTATTGTTATTATTTCATTATTTATTTATACATTTAAAAACTGTCTCGTTTTCTTAATAAAATTGCCACAAAGACTTGAGAGTAATTAAAATTTTTTTTTAAATTTATCTTTAAAAGCTTTTGTGCTGCTAGTCGGCAGATATTTATTTTATTGCTGTGTTAAAAACCTATTTTAATTGTCTTGAAGCTGTTGTTCTTTGGAATACCGCCATAAACAAAATTTTTTATATCATTTCATGGAATTAAAATTCTACTGTGTTTAAAATGTATTTACTATAAAAACCTGATGTGAAAAAGCTTTCTATCGAAAATTGATGTGGAAGTTTTCTATAGAAATAAAAAGGAAAACTGATCGTGAGAATGTTCTGTAGATAAGTTTTCGAGAAAATTTTCTACAGAAAACTGATCGTGATAATTTTCTGTAGAAAACTTATCAGGAGATTTTTTTATAGAATTCTTAATAATAAATAAATCGTGAGAAAATTCTATAACAAAATAGAAAACTGATGGAGAGAATTTTCTAAAGAACACCGATCGTAGGAATTTTCTACAGAATTAGAAATAAATCTTTATAACTTTCTATGCTAAAAGGGAAAACTGATCGTAATAATTTTCTATAAAAAACTGATCATGAGAATTTTCTCTAGAAATATAAATAAATCGTGAAAACTTTCTACAACAACATAGAAAACTGATCGAGAGAATTTTCTGTAGAAAACTGATCGTGATAATTTTCTATAAAAACTAGAATGCAACAATCTTCGCAATAATATTTTTTATTACTTTCAACTTACATAATTTTCCAGTGTAATCTATACTTTATGACTGACATAAAAATTTAATTTAACATATCACATGATTGATTCTCATGTGAACTTTCTTTTTTCATTACTCTCTAGTAAATAATAGTCGTTATTATTTTGAATTTTAATGAAATTATGATACCAGTATCAAAACCACACATAATAGGTTCATAAGTTATATATGTATAAATGGAAGCAGTCAGACAGACTTCCATACAATTGCAATTCATTGCTACAATATTAAATGCAAGTATTGGTAGTTAAATTGATGTACATACATAGATGTTGAAGAAGATGATGACGATGATGACGAACATAAGTTATGATCTTATCAACACACTTTGAAGTTCAACACAAATAATCGTTCAGATGCCAGACAAATTGGTATTAGACAGCACTTAGTTAAAAGAAAGGGTGGAGAGGGGTTTTGGGTTTCGATGTTGAACACATGTGTGGTATGCATGAGCATTTGATAGCAACAGTAGTTGTGTAAAATTCTTATTTAAAAATATCCAGACACTTCTAAGAGCACAGAGAGATACTGGTTGTTGAAAAGACATTTTAATCAATGCTGGTGCACTTATATTTGTTTTTTCCTTCCTCAGTCTCAGTTACATCTTTATGTATAAAATAGTTAAATACAGACTATAATTTTGTCATAGTATAGTTTCACACAACATTTAGTGTAAATAAAATTAATTCGTTGAAATATTTAATAGAATTTTGCTGTATAAAATATAATACTGTGTGAATGACAGCAGTAACATGTTGTATGAGTAGAGATTTATTCATTTAGTGGTTTTTAGTTTTCGAATATAAAGTAAATCGCTCAAGCATAAAATGATGCTTGAGGAAGTTTTTTATAAAATAAAAAAACCTATAAAAATATTTAAATACAAAAATGCAAATGGTTAAATATATTGCAATAGAAAACTTAAAATCATCATAAATTCACAAAACATGCACTAAGAGAAAAAATATGTGATAAAGATATGGTCATACACGATAAATATTTACTCAGAAAAGCGTAACCACATTTTTTTAGCACACATTTGTTTGACGCTATTTGATGTTACATGTGTTTTGTAAGATCAAACAGCATCAAATAAAATAAAACAAGTTTAAAAAAAAAAGGATATAAATATATTTAACTTAGTGGTTAAGTCTTCTTCGTCAAATATTTGCCATGTGTGACCGTACCTTTAGGTAATACATACTTCTTTTAGAAACTGATAGTAAAGGTTTCTATTAGAAAATAATCTAAGTTTTTCTATTGAATTCTATCTATCTATAGCAAAAAATTTGCCGTTATTGTATAGAAAATTTATTGTTTCTATACTAAACTAGAAAAGTAATCGCAAATTTTAGTATAGAAAACTAAGGACAACGTTTTATATAGAAAATTAATCGCAAAGTTTTCTATAGAAAATTAACAATTTCTAATGAATACTGAACCCAAAATTGGTTATAGAAATCTGAAACAAAATTTTCAAGAGATAAATAATCACACAAGCTGATCGTAAAGTATTCTATATAAAATTTATAGCAAAGTAATCTTTTAATCAGATGTGATATATTTTTTGTATATTTTTGCAGGTCATACTTGTATCTATAGAACACAGATCGTAAAGTTACGTATAGAAATATTTCTGAACGTAACTGATTTAAGTACAGAATTTTACAAACATTTTTGACCAACAATTTTTATGACTGTATTGAATAATATTTATATTTTGTATGAAGTTTATTTGCAAAAAGCATATCAATTACTTTGTTGAATACTCTCTGAAAATAATAAATAGCAATAAATAAAGCAAAACAAAAGTGAAAAAAAACAACAAAAAGCAGTTTATAGAATAAATACAAAAATAATCAAATGATTCCATAATAAAAGACACTTTTAAATACAGAATATAAAATATTACGTCATTTTGGGTCTATTTTATAATTTTGTTGGATTTGAAATGGGAGATCAACCAAATGAAACAGAAATTAATGAATTGAAATGAAATAAACTCAAATTAACAACGCCAACCGTTCAAGCATCAAACTAAAAATTTATTAAACCGCATAAAAACGAGGCAAACTAATTTTAAGCCACAACTAGATATTAAGGCAGATAGATAGCCAGTCAATGCAATATATTTATATTGCGATATAATATAATTTTTTAACAAAATTAATAAATCATTAAACAAATATTTAATGAGTATCTTAACAAACTGTAGAATTTTGTATGTTAAACGAAACTGCGAGTGCTGAACAAAAACTGCATAAATTAAGCTATAGATTTTAAGATTTTTAACTTAAAATTAAAATTAACAAAATGACTGGTTTATTTGTTGATTCTTTATAATTACTTTTTGATTTGAAAACAAACTTGTTTGTGTTAATTTAACACTCTAATAAAATTTAGTTTAACACAAAATATTCATGTTTTTTTAATTAGAATTTATATACAATATAATAATGTTTAAGTTATTTAGCATAATTTTGCTAAAATTCAATGCTAAAGATATTAATTTGAACTCAACATATAATTTTATTGCATAAAGTTTTTAGCTTAAATTTATTTAATTTGTAATGGCTTTAAAAGGCTTGTCTTTAATTAATTTAATATAATTATAGTTCAATTTTGCTAAAAATCTAATTAACTATTATTTGAAGTCAATGATTACTAATATGTTAGTATTGAATGCTCAAAATTGTGTGCAGAACGATTGTTATTCATACCAAATGCTTGTTAAATAAATTCAGTAATTCCAGTCTTAATATTTCTTTGAAAAAGGATTTTAATTTAAATTTGTTTTTCTTTAATACATGGTAAAGATGTCTGTTGATCGTAAAGTTTTGTTTAGAATAATGATCTTAAACTTTTCTATAGAAAACTTTCTCAGGAAAACTGATAGTAAAGTTGTCTACTGTTCTTAAAGTTGATCAAAGTATTTGCTATAGAAAACTGATTGTAATTTTTTTAATAGAAAACTGAAAGTTATTTATGAAAAACTCGTATTGAAACTTATCGTAAAATTTTCTGATAAAACTGATATTTTCTATGGAAAACATATCGCAATATTTTCGATATGAAACAGATCGTAAAGTTTTCTAATGCTAGTGAACTTGTTGATAGGAAACTATTCGATCTTTCTATGGAAAACTAATCTTAAAGTTTACTATTGAAAACTGATATTTAACATTTCTAGTAATCGTAAAATGTTCTGGCCTTAAAGTTTTTTTTAGAAAACTGTTAGTAAATTTTCCTATAGAAAACTGATTGTTAAGAATTATATAAAAAAAAAGTCATGATCAAGTTTCTTATAGAAAACTAATCCGAAAGTCTTTAATAGGAAACTAATCCTAAAAAATTTGTATAGCAATCTGCTTGTAAAAACCTATTGTAAAATTTTCTGTAGAAAACTGAAAATAACGATTTCTATATATGTATCTATGTTTATAAAGTGATTCAAAAAAATTTGATAACATTTTTTAATACAAAACTAATCGTTAAGTGGTTAATTTACTTTAAACACACAAATAAATATATATTCTGTAAATGTTAATGCCCTTATTCATAAAAAATTAAAGTAGACTTCAAATGTACTTTAAGAAAATTTTGTATGAAAAGTTTGTCTAAAAGCACACTTCAAACCTACTTTATTTTTTATGAATACAGCAGTAAGTATTTAAGTAAAATCTTATAAATAGTTTACTAAAGTGTTACTAGTAATAAACATACACAAAATTTAAAAAAAAATTTATTTTTAGATGAACTTTTTGAAGATCATTTTAACAATATATTTTTATTTTCACACTTTGCTAAAAATTCAATATCTGCTTTGTACAGCTTTCAATCATATTTTTTTTTTCGATAATCAATAAATTTTACCATCAAAGTATTGAAAATGTATTAATGCTGTTTTTAACAAGTTCACGAACACTTGTTTTTTTCTTTTGATATTTTTAAATAAACACAATAATTTGTTCTTGTTGTTCTTGGTGTTATTTATTTACACAACTCGTTTGCAAATAAAAAATATCGAACTATATTTAAAACGGTGAGAATAAAATGTTAAAAAGATTAAAGTCGAAAAACCACCTGTCTTTAAAGGCGGTAAAACAGAATTTAAAAAAAATGTTTGCCTTTACTGCTGCTGCTTGTTTTTTAAATATTTTATTTATAATTATAATTTTCTTTCATATTGAACTGTTAAAAGTTAAGCCCCCAAAACGTGTATAGATTTTATAATTAAAATGCAAAACACACGTTCAGTCTAGTTTTTTGTTTTCAATTGAACCAAACTCCATGAAAACAAAACTTAACACAATATTTCGGTTTTTTAATTGTTTGTCATGTTGTAGAAAATGTTATAATTATTTACAGAAATTGAAAACAAAACAAATTACTGCAAAAAAGAAACAATTAAATTGACATTAAACTTAATAATGGACGTGAGTAAAATATTTTATAGGTCTATAAATTTCTTTTAAATACGTAAATAGAAAATAGTTGCCAGTTTATTATGTGTGAATGTGTAAATGTTTGCATGAGAGTGTCTATAAAATAAATTTTAATTACTTTTAAAAATATTGTACTATTGTTTATTTTACTTTCTTCCAATATATTTCAATGCAAATTTATCAAAATATTTTTACTAGACTACATATGTACATTTCTTGCTCATTTTCTATTTTAATTTAAACATTTTTCTTTTCATTTGTTTTGGCATGAATTGATTGACTTTCTTGAAATGTTTGTTTTGTTCTTTAAGTGCTGTAAAATATATAATTAATTAATCCATTTATTTATTTTAAGAAATTGAAAACAAATAGATTAATTTTGTAGAGAACATGTGTCTTAAAATGTTTAGATATTTAAATTGTTTATAAAAATTGATGAAGAGAAATATTTTCAATTGCAACAAATTCATTTAAAAACAATTTGAATAAAGTAGATTTCAAGTACTTAATGCAAATCGTTTAGAATGTGTTGCCCAAAGCCACAGACTCTAGAAGATTCCAAAGAAAATATCCCATAAGAGTGACAGAATTCGACATATTGTAAAAGAAAGCAAATGGTCATCAACTTGTTTATAATATTATAAGACAGCCATTATGAAAATTTTTCTGAGTAATGCACACAAAGTGCAGTATTCATTACAAAGTATGTTTATCTAAAATGACAAGTCATTACCATGTTCTACATGGTTTGCTATATGTCAATTTAAAGAAAAATAATTCAAATTTATATTTATCAAATATCAATGTCAACAAACAAAAATATTTTTTTATACACATATATGAACTAATTTAGCTTCAATAATTTCAATGACTCTCCAGACATTTCGGTTATTTGTTTTTTTTTAATATAATTAAAAAACACAAACTGCGATCTTTTTGGCTTATCTGCAGAAAACACCCAGACTCTTTGACGTTAATCGAACCCGCAACCCTCTGACTGATAATCCGGCACACTATCGCCTAGTCTATCGGTGCAAACAATTTAAAGAGTTATTTATGCTATTTAATTTTTCTTACATTTTATGGATTTCTAAAAAAAAAACACAAACAAATGATTTATTTATTAATATTGAAATATAGCGGCATGCACTCGTATTTTTAAGTTCGCCTAAACATCAAACGTTCTTGAGTTGTTTAGTAAAAAATAATAAATAACAAATTGGAAAACAAAATAGCAAAAAAAATAAATAGTTTTAATAATAATACAACTACACTCTATTTTCAATAATTTTGCATATTATACAAGGTCAAGTGTTTCTTGAAACAAGTTAGAGTTTAAAATAGTATTTGTTCTCAACAGACGAACAATTTTTATGTTTTCAGAAAACTTTTTTTTATTTGCTATATACATACATATACTTGAACCTATTCATTTACTTTACTTATCACTCTACCCACGTATCAATAATACATATGTATCATTTATGTTTACATAAAACAAAGAATTCTCTTGTTTGTGAAAAATATTTTAATAACATTCATAAACAAACACTTTTTGTTTTTAAGTAAATAATATCAACCTTTTAATAAGTTATTTATGATTTATAAATGGGTATTTTTTTAAACATACTCGTACATACATATATTGCCTCATTTTATTTATTTCAGATATGTATTTGAAATTGTTTTATAATTTGTTATAAAGACATAAACTTATAGACCTAACATGCACGCACATCCAAACAGTTTTACACTTTTACTCATGCACACGATTCATATTTTATACCCTATAAACGCCATAATAAAGAGGATATTATAGGTTTGTGCTGATGTTTGTAGCATCCAAAAATATTACACTGGAAACGATCGATTCAGAATCACTTTCTGAGTCTATTTAACAATCTCCTACCGTCTTACCGTGTAAACCTTGTGCGCAAAGTACAGGTTGCAATTTTAAAGACATTTCGATAAAGTTCTGATTGTGTACATATACTCGTATTTCCTTCAGTCCACGAACGAAGCCTTTTGAAATTGGTTAAAATCTGTCCATTATTTCACCTAGCCCCAATACAAATACATATTCCTCAGACATAGGACATTATCTGTTATAAATGTCTGATTTATATAGGTTTATACAAAAAGAAATCACCTTTAAAATATTTTTGTGGTCGGTCAATAATTGACCGTAGATGCCATGAAAGACAAACTTCCGAAAATCACTTTGACAGGCATAAATCTTTTAAAAATGTTGATATCCAAATATAATTCAACATAAAGAAGTTATATATAAATACAAATCATTCAGTTTAGTTTTATGATGTTCGGTCCATAATTAGGCATATCTGTCAAATAAGGCCAACTACCTAAAGTCACTTTAACATAAATCTCTTAAAAAGGTTGGCATCCAAATACAATTTAATACAAATATGACCTATATGTCCATAATTAGTCAAAGCTTCCTTAATTTCAAAATACAATTTAAAACACTACTAAATTTAGTAATGATCTGTACAAAATAGGTTACAAGTTCCTTATGGTGCCCACTTCTAAAAAAACTCTTTTTGCTCTGTATAGTGTATTATACGATCGAACTTGACCGACTGACTCTACACTTTCTTACTTGTTAATAAAAAATGTAAACAAAATATAAACTACTTTGCTCACGCACTCTTGCTCGTTTTTGTGTAGAAAAGTGGAAAAATATTGGAAAATAAAATAGTTCAATGTAAAATAAAATGATGTAAACAATATGTATTTTGTAAATAAACTAAATAGAAAAAATAAAACAACCTTTTGTTATTTTTACTAAATGATTATTTCTTTTCTCATGTTTTATATTAAATCTACGATGAGAGAAAAATTGGAACTACAGACAATTACTCATTTACTTCGCCGCTATTCATATTTTATTGTGGAAATCTTCCTATAAATTACAACAAAACTGTCATAATTAGTTGATTTTATTAAATCATACGCCCTGCTCTGTTATAATTTGCATGGTTGCCTTTGTTTTTTTTTTTTTGCTTTATTATTTATTACAACAAGACAAACCTGTTTTATTTAGTATTTGTGTGAGTGAGTAAGTTAGTATATGTGTGTGTTGCATTTGTGTTTGTGACACTATTTTTTTTTAAAACTTTATTTTTTATTTTTAAATATGACTTACTGACTTACTAGAGTACTGAATGTGCATGTAACCATTGCATTGCTGCAACAGATACTGTGGAATCCCAGCTGAGACAGTTGCATTTTATTTTAATTTAACTGAGGTTTATTTTGCATTAATTAAAAATAAAGTTTTTTATAGTTAAAATTTTTCTAGGAAAATTTTTTAAACAGAGCTTGAAAATTTATTTTAAATATACATACATACATATGTATGTAGATATAGTAAGAAATGTACAAAATATCAAATATCCAAAATCAATAATTTAAAAATAAAAGAATTATATTATTAAACAAGTTAGAGTGTTCGGCTATGCCGAATTTTAAATACCCTAAACCTAAATATAATGAGAAATAAAAAAACTACACTGAATATCTTTATTTAGTGTTTTATTTAGTTTAGTTAGAGCAAATTCTATCAGCCTAATCATGAATAAAAATTCTGCGGGAGTTTTTTTCCCTTTCCCCATTTTTCCTATTCAAATTCAATGTTAAAAAAAATAAAAAGGGAAAAAACTCCCGCGGATTTTTTATTCATGATTGGGCTGTATTTCTATTGTATGCATAAATAAAATAAAAAAATAAAAGTGTTAAATTTTAGGGTTTTATTAAATAAATATTACCTTTAACATAACGATTTAAATATTGAATACTACTGTCCTTAATTAGTTGCACATAGTTGTTTAAAGAAAAAAACCTTTTTCCATATTCACCAAAAGTTAAAAAACAAATTATAAAAAAGATAAGTTAAGCCTTCTTGTGGTTAAATGTCAATAACTTTATGTACAATAGATACTTGTTTATGGGTGGCATAGTGGAAACGGACCACGGAGCTTCTAAATCCAGAATCCTGTTATTTGATTTAGTTGAATTTCATCTCAATAACGTTATTAACAAGAGTTGTATGGTTACTTTTTATACTCGGCTATTGCCAATTGTTGACTTGAGGAATAACCGATATTAGTATGAGTTTTGGATTAAAATTTCTGATCTGTATAAAAGTTGGTTCGATACCGATATTTATTAAACATTTTTGTAAGTTAAATTGTTTTTCGGATGTCGCAGTTATGACAAATTGTTGGCCGATCTTCTTAAATTTCGGAACAGAGAATTTTATGCATATAAGGTTATCTCACATCGAATTTTAACATAATAACGGTATGTTTAAGATACATATTAGTATTAACGTGAATTTCAGAAGTGGACCTTATATGGGGGATATGGTAAAAATATGGATCGATATTCTCAAAATACAGCTGTTTGATTTTGGCATATATGGATCGGTATTTGGATTGGTATAAGATAAATATAAAAATTAATGTCTTTTTCGGTCCTTATATGGGAGCTACCAAATATGGGCCGACCACCATAAAATTTAGTATAACAATTTATACATCTATAAGGATGGGGGTCTCTAGTCAACCATGGACTGAACTAAACAAAATTTCGGTTTCCGATTGCATTTTACATTGAACTTATTTTTGTTGAATCTTGTATTGATTTTCCAATTTTATAGGCAATTATGTGTCATTGAGCCATATTTCGGGAAGATATTTGTGCGGGGGCTATGAGAAATCACGGACCGATTCTTCATACTTTCTTTAAAGTTTCTCCTTTTATCTTAGAAATAACGTGTTCAAAATTTCATGGTATTATCTATATATATAAAAAATTGTTTAAAAAATATCAAATTTTTATGGAAGTTGTCTGACATTTTGGTCCATAAGTCTTTACTGATTTTGCTGATTTTCAATACAAAACTGTCTAGCAAACTACAAAACAGTTTTCTGGAAATTCCAGACGGGCAGACAGATGGACATAACTCAATCGACTTAGAATTTTATAGGTATATATATGTGAAAAGGTGGCTTATGACTCAAAAAAGAAATTGCGAGACACAGCTGTTAAAGATAAACAGTGCATTTCGTCAGTTTCTTAGTAGTTTTTCTTTGTGTGCAAAACAGCTTTTTTTTGGTAAAATCGTTTTTGCAGCGTTCAATACTGTTTTTAAATTTTTCAATTCCATTCATTATCTTGATTCTGGATTTTCAATAAAATTCTGTCTTTCTTTCATTTGTGCTCTTCTTTCTCTACATTTGTAGTACACTTCTAATCAAGTTAGGACTTTCTTTTTTCACCACGCGAAAGAGCGTCTCAAAAACTATCGAAACCAAAAAAAATTGGAAAAATTTTTTTTGAGTTATAAGCCACCTTTTCATAGGCCAGGTCACATATACATATATATAAACTCATTCACCACTTGCGGTGGTAGAGGGTATAAAAACTAAGAATTTGATATTTCCCCAGTAAAAACTGATCTCAACGAATCTCTCAATTGTTTTCCACGAAAACTTTGTTTTTCAAAACAAAGTAAAATAAAGAATTTATATGAAAACCACTCTAATTTGTATTGTATTGTAAAAAGTTTGGTTTGGACAATTATAAATGAACGACCAGATGTGGATTCTTTTATATAAATCAACAAGTAAAATGTCAAAACTTTAATGTTATTCTAATATGCTCCCATTGTAAATCCAGTTATCTGAAAATAATTTTCTATATACTGTGGGAAGCACAAATGAGTATATATTTGTTCCTTGTTCCTTGCTTTATTTATGTTAAACACTTTTTGCAAATTAGCCATTGAGGACAATCTTCTACGCATGAAATGTATTCATAAGAGTCCCAAAAGGCCTTCTATTGTTTCCAAACCACAAATCAGAGGTCGCAAAACGTCGCAATTAACGAATGTGGACGCAAATATCATGATAACACAAATGAAAAGCGACAAGTGTTTAAGACCTTAAGATACTTCTATAGCAATCTCAGGTGTAAATAAATTCAAATTTCTAATTTTCTTTATTAGTTTTATTTGTATGCAATAACAAGTGCACAAAACACTAATACGTACTCATTCGTTCTCCTCACTATAGGTATATGTACTATGTAATTATAAATAGTTAATTGATATAAATTTAAAAATTTTGTGGAGAAGAATATATAAGAGATAAACAGACTAACTATAGAGATATACATATATGTTCTTAAAAGCCTATATTTAATGATATATTAAAATCGTTGATTTTACTAAGCAAATTCACAAGCGTTTAACAATTTCGAATGTCTGAGGTAACCTACATTAAGAAATTTAATTTCAATCGGATCATCCAGTTATTTTCCAGTTTTATTTCAATAAACTTTATATTTTAAGTGTTTAAGTATCTGTAATATATATACTCGTACAATGTACAATGTACATTGTACATACATATGTATATATGTATATATATATGTATTTTTATAATTTAATTTCTTTCCTGTATTTTTTTTTTCGTTTATAACAGAGATACAATTCTCTAACTTTTTGTTTTTATTTTGTTTATTTTTAGGTAAGTTTTCTTGGCAATTTAAAATTCAATACAAATGAATTGTAAGTAAAATCAAATTTAAGATTTATATTATTTTTAAAAATTAAATTATACGTTAAACTTATTAAGTATCCTATCTCCTACAACTTTCTTGACACTTCATAACAAGATGATTATCTATATATTCCCTTATTAACTGTCCCAAATACAAAAGTTCTCTTCACAGTTATTTTATTTCGTAAACAATATAGGCTATAATTATTTCATCCGATTTGTCTTGCTTCGGTATGATTATGTTGCCCCAGGATATTTTAACGAAAGTGATACAAAAACAAAACTTTTCCTCCTCCCGCTTTCATGTTAGTTGTTGTGCTTGCAAACATAATTTACTATATAATTTTTAATATAGAGAATAAATAAAATGGATTTTTATTGCTTTAGCTTGTGTGTGTTCCTTTCCTTTTCGTTATATTGTGCAACTGCCCCCAACCATTAAAATCATTTATGTTTCTTTTTTTGTTTGTATATATTTCACTAAGTATTTTTTTTTGTGGGGATTAGAGATGAGCGAGTGTTTCGAAATTGTGAAAACCACAATTTTTAAAGTTTAAATCTCAGATACTGCAAAATGTTGAGGGGTATTACTCTCGTATATATTGTTAGTTCCAATTTACATAAAGCTATTTTTATTGAAAAGATTGATACAATTTTTTTTTTGAAAATTCTTTGGTGTTCACACAGCACAATTCTTATTGCTTAAATTGCTCGTATTTTTATTTGATTGTATAAATACATATGTAATACGAATAAGAGAGTAACATGAATTGCTAGTACAATCATGTGTGTACTCGTCTTATCTTACCCTCACTCCGATATCTAATAGGTAATCAGCTTAGCTTACAGAATTGCTACGTGTAAATTGGGACTTAATAGAATCTTAAATTGTTAAATTGTTAAAAATACGTTTAATAAAATATTAAAAAGTTTTAAATTGGACGTTTGATGATGGTATTCTTGATGAAATTCCTTTTTTGGTCGTATATTGTAAAGGTTAAACGTTGTCCTAGTTAGACAAAAATTCATAAAAGAGCTTTTCAACTATTGAGAGTGTCTTCAGCTATTGATTGTGATTTAATAAATGAACGTCGTTAACTGCTTTCAAGATATCTAAAGGTCAATACACCCATTTGTTCTGAACAAAAATTGTGTCCGGAGAAAAAATTTTACTAAGAGTTTTTTGCAGCACGATCCACCCATTTGGAACGATTTTTCGGGAAAATCAAAGCAGCCATATGTAAACAAAATCTATTAGTTTTACAAATGCGGCCATTGATTTATTTTGCTTTGGTTTTTATGTGTTAAAAAACAAATATTAAATTAGTTTAAAATATTGTGTATATTTTTCAAAAACAGATTACAAAATTTTTAATGTATAAGTGAAATTAATAATTTAATTTCACAAACACCACAGATAGAAATGTAACCTATTGGCAACTCAGTTCATTTTTGTCCAGACAAAATATAAAATTAAACCAATTTAAGCTGAGAACTCTTCGTGAAAAATATTTTCTCTCTCTCAAAAAGAGAGACCTCAAACTTTACCCGAACAAATGTTTTGTTCAGAACAAATATGTGAATTCATCTTAAGAGATTAAGTGTTAGTAACTTAATAAAATTCGATAACGATCTCACTCTACCATCTCTAATCAATTGAAGAACAATGAGCGACATTAATGTGTTTAGTATAATAACAGTAAGTAATTGTTGCTGTTATTGTTTGCTCATAGTCGTTATTCTTAGGTGTCATACTGCATTTCCCGTTTGGTTTGGAAAAAACGGAACAATGCGCGTCTTTATCTTTTATTGCAAATCCCAGAAGGGGGTTAATAATAAAAATAATTAAATAAATAAAATTATGTGGGTTTTATAAATGGAAACAAATTACTAAAAAGAACAAGAAAAACATTAAATTTTAATTAAATTTGTGAAGTAAAAAAAGTATAATTTTATTATTGTTTTTTGCAGAAAGTTTATGAAATGATTATATTATATATTTTAATATTGTAATATTAATTTCGTAATTTGGTTGGAAGTTCGTTGAGAGATATACATATGAAACATTAATAGTTGTTTTATAACATGTGAAAATTTGAACTCAATATTTCAGAAAGCAAAACTTTAAAAAAGCTTATGAGGATTTATTTCCTTTACTCTAGTTAATGAACAATGACTGCAGTGAATTTTGTTCTAGAACCGGTTTTTGCATTAGGTAATTAAACTCAAGTTTATGAAAACCTAATGAACCCAAATTAATGTGTTTAATAAATATATCAATTTCAAGGGGGACAAGAACAGTAGTTGATCAAATTACATGTTCACAACGTATGTAAACAACATGAAAATGTTTATTTTTCCCATTCGCTTTAAGTTTTCAGAAGCAGAAATTGTTCTAAAAGTTTTTTACACAACATCTAGTCAAATTAAAGTGTTGTATGTAGTTTAAAAATTTATTTACAACCTTGTGTTACCAACTCAATTTTGTTTCAGTTTCTTTCGCTGTTTTTGCTGTTTTGCTTATAAAACTTTAAGTTTGTTATGTAAAAAAATTTTAAAGCAGACACAGTGACTCTGGCGCATGCTTAACCTGTTGTTGATGCTGCGCCATAAACATTTTTACACGACTTATATGAGTGAATAATGACTGCTACTGCAAAATTGTATAAATATTGATACATACAGACTGGTATTTTATAACACTCAGTTATATAAGAACAGCTGACCCAATCAGAAACAAGAAAATGTTAAAACATTTTGATAAAATGCAGTGATTTGGGGCTTTACGTCACTTTTAGTTTTAGTTTACTAAAAATTGCAGGGTAAAGTTGTGAGTATTGATGGTGTAATATAATTATGTTTTTAAGATATATTATGTGATATTTTAAGAGGTTTGCTTTGGATTATAAATTCAATGTGATTTAAACGAGTTTTAAATAATATATGCTTAAACTTCAAAGCTAGTCAATCGAATACAAAAGTCCTCCCGAAATTGGGGTTTACCGCTCATAGATGTTTGAATTATGCAAGGAAACAAACAAGTAAGTGGTAAATGAAGCCAAATCACATCTACAAATTTTGTGCAGATCGGTCTATAATTAGTCGTAGCTCCCATATAAGGCCCACTTCCAAAAATCACTTTAAAGAGCATAACTCTCAAAAATGTTGGTATCCAAATAATATTGAACGCAAATATATCTTATATGTATACAAATAACACGATACAATTTCATTGTGATCGGTCCATAATTAGTCGTAGCTCCCATAAATGGCCCACTTCCGAAAATCACTTTAACGATCATAAATTTCTTAAGAATTTTGGTAATCAAATAAAATTCGACACAAATAATATACAGAAATGATGACACCTAATTTTATAATGGTCGGTCCGTAATTAGTCGAAACTCCCATATAAGACCCTCCCCGTAATCAACTTTAACCGCCATAAATCTTTTAAAAGTATTTATATCGAGATAAAGTTTAACATACATTGTGTATGTATTTATATTCACAAAAATCATATCTCCCATATAGCGCACATTTCTGAAAAACTGTTTTATGTATATACTGGGTGTAGGGTATTATATGGTCGGGCTTGACCGACTATACTTTCTTACTTGTTTCATATTGGTTTAGAATTGATACAATTTTAAAGCAATCTTTGAAATTTAATTTTTTGGAGAGGGGCGCAAAATTTTGTATTTTGTTTTTTTCCCACTACGCATGAATATCTCTGAAACTTGCTATAAATCAAAAATTAATTGTTTGTAAAAACTTTAAATTGTGGTAGTTGAAAACATACTACACAAGAATCGTTGTGAGTTAACATCATTTTAAATTTTGTTCTTATTTTTAACTAACTACAATTAGAGCTGCTGAATTCTTAATGATCTATTATTTCTTTGAGAAAGAAAAACAAGCAAAACTTCACTTCACTTAAAAGATTTTCTTAACCTAGTAAACTTTTACACTTCCAGCATTAGAAACATTAATGTAGGTACGTGTAGAACATAATACACATGAAGATAGAGGCAAAACTTGTTGCTTTCTTTCTGTTACTTTTTTTCAACATTATGACTTGTATAAAAGAATTTTTATCTGATGCCATTAACAATTGTAGGTATTTGCTGCAATATACTGCCTACATTACACAGAAAGAAAAATTGTAAAAGAGAAACATATGTATGTTCACATATATACATATACTATACATATGTATGTATAAAATATTTATGTAATAGATGTGTATCTAGTTTTTCAAATGAAAGTAGCAGCACTCAAACAATTTAAAGCAGGAAGTTGTAAGATTTTAAAAAATTTTAAATTTTTTAATAAAGTCATACACTGACAAGCAAGAAGTTTTTAAAGCTATTAAGTCGTTGCGCCGTTAATTGTGTCTCTGATGTGTCTTCATTTTTTTTTCATAAATTATTTCATCAAATTAACGGGTTTGATGTGTATGTAATTTATTTAGTCACCAATCAAAAAGGTGTCAAATAGTACTCACATTTATTCGTTGTTATAATTTTGTTTTCTTAATAATTAAACTTTTTAGCGTGTGCATGAATTGAGTCAGAGAAAAAAAAAGCACAAAATACAGTTATTGTCTGGAGTCAAATGTATTTGTGACATTAAATGCATTTCATAAATAATTACTCGTAGAGTTTTTTAAGTTTCGTCTCGCGCCTACTCGGGTGTCAACAATTCTAATTTAAATCAGTATTTCATTATTTTTACTTCGTATGTTTTTTACTTGGGCGTTTTTGACTGTTTATTTGAGTGAGTGAATAAATGACTGCATATTTAGAATGGAGACTATGAATAATATAAAAACTAGCTCAATAATAATCATGACACCATCAAGTCTAGTTTATCGTAATTCATGCAAATGCATGAAGTTATAAGACGCGTACAGACAAGGGCAAAAGTTTTTACAAAGAAAACTACAAAAAAAAAAATTAGTTTTAATAAAAATACATATTTCGCAAAAAACCGGCGAAATTTTGAAATATTTAAAAATTTTACATTTAACTTCAGTATTAAAAAGTTAACTTTTACGGATGTTAGTAAAATCTTCAGAATATATTTTCTATATATTCAGTAATAATATTTCGTGTTTGTTTTATTAAAACTGAGCAACAGTATAAAATAATTGCATATTTACCAAACTACTGCCAAAACTGAATTTTTCTCGAGGTCGCAGGTACGGAAAAATTATTAGAGGTTCCAAACTAATAGTTTTAATTTTTATTTGAATTGAAGCTTTCAAGAGAACAGAAGAGAATTGAAGTTTTGAAGAGAAAATTCGAAATATAAAAAAAAATTATACTTGACCACAGTATTGAAGGGATTAATGTTGACACATGCTAGTAAAATTATTCTCGTATATGTTCTTATTGAAATCATAAGCGAAAACTGCAAATTTTTCAGAAGTTGTTGAACAAAATTTTAAAAAGTTTGAAATTAACATTTTGGAGAGAAAATTCAAAATTTTAAAAAATTTTACATTTGGCAATGTTAGTTAAATCTGCAGAATATAAACTGATAATATCTTTGTTAACTATACTATGAAAGCTGAATAGCCTCTCATGTTAAACATGTTAAGTTTTCTCTTGTTAAGATCGGTATTTTAATAGATTTTGACTTATTTCCTACCATTCTTATTTAACCATTGCTTAGCAACAATACAAAAAATATCTAAATAATTAACATTTTAAAATAATATGTAACATAATAAATATAAAATAAAACAATATCTTTAAGGTAATTTTAATAAAATTCTAGCAATCGCCAACCCAAAATTAGCTACTCAAATCACTTATTTAAAAATACATTTAAACTATGTATTCTTGTTGTGGCTCAAAGTACTACAACAATTTTAATAAAATTATTTTTTTTAATTTTTTGCTCACTTCGTTTGTTCTAAGTTTTCAATTTCATGTTTGTAACTCAAGTATAACAAGTTGGTCGTATTTTATAATTGCAGCCTTAAGCGTAATTGGATGTTTAAACATGTAAATTAAGTAACTGGTTTAAAATGTACAAAAGCAATACAAACGACAGCCATAAACAATAAAAAAGGCACCAAAAAAAATATAAATTTTTGAAAAGAGAAAAAAAAATGTGGTAATAACGAAATTGTTAAAATTTTGTAGTTTATTTTCAATTTTGATTTTCAACATGTTTTTTTTATATTGACCAAAATAATTTTGGTTTTTGTGATTTTATTTGCCAATATATACTGAATCTAATTATTATATTTATAAAATTTTATTAAAATAATAATGAAAATTGTATGTGATAATTATTATTACTATTAGTATATTTAGAGCCTCTCTCCATAGCGGCAGTTATGTGAAGGAGTGGAATCTTAATTAAATATTATAGGAAATATTATTAAATAAAAACAGTTATACATGACAATTTTGTTTACAGGACAAAAATTTTTACATACAAAATTGTCTACAGAAAAAACTGTTATACACAAAATTTTCTACATAAATTTTAAACACAAAACTGTTATACACAGTATTATCTATAGAAAAAATTGTTATCCGCAAGATTATCTATCAAAAAACTGTTACACACAAGTTTTTCTATAGAAAATACTGTTATACACAAAATTTTCTATAGAAAATACTATACATTTTCTATAGAAAAAAATGTTATACACAAGATTTTCTCTAAAAATACTGTTATATATAAGATTTTCTGTAGCAAATACACAAGTTTTTCTAAAAAAACAACAGTTATACACAAATTTTTCTACAGAAATTTAAAACACAATATTTTCTATGAAAAAATTGTTACACACAGGATTATCTATAAAAAGATTGTTATGCTCAAGATTCTCTGTTGAAAAAACTGCTATACACAAGTTTTTATATAGAAAATACTGTTATACACAACTTTTTCTATAGAAAAAACAGTTATACACAAGATTTTCTATAGAAAAAACTGTTATACATAGGATTATCTATATAAAAATGGTTATGCACAAGATTCTCTATCGAAAAAACTGCTATACACAAGTTTTTCTATAGAAAATACTGTTATATACAAGATTTCTATAGAAAATATTGTTATACACAAGATTTTCTATAAAAATCCTGGTTACACAAAATTGTCTATAGAAATACTGTCATACAAAAGATTTTCTATAGCAAATACTATTTATAAAAGATTTTCTATAGAAAATGCTGCTATACAGAAGATTCTCTTTCTTTCTTTTTCTCTCTTGTTATACGAAAAAGTTTGTAAAGAAAAAAACTGTTATATACAAAATTTTCTACAGAAAATACGGTTATACACAAAATTTGTTAATCCCACTGCAGTATGATTTGACATCGATTCTTTTATACAAAGAATGCATTCCATTAAATTAGAACAACCATGTATTTCCCTATTAAATGTATGCATATTTGACTATTGAATTCGAAACTATTATATTTATTATTTAAATTAAATAATCGTGAAGTGTTCATTTTATTTTTGAAATTATTAATTAAGGTGCTAATTAAAAAAATTAATATAGACTGTACAAACGTATAACAAATAGAATTAAGCAAAACCAGATCAATGCTTATAAAAATAATATCAAGGGCCCACAGAAAAATATTTACTTAAATTAAAATAACAATTTTATAAATAGAACTGCTAAGGTAAGAGATACATTAAACATTAGAATTTAAGGTATGTTTCAAATAATTATAAATTAATTTTTACAATTAAATTTTAATTTACAAACAAGCCAGCACCTGCCTTCGATAACCCGATTATATGATAATTATTGTTTTTTTTTAGTTTTATTTAATTTATTTATTCTTCCAGCCGGATTTTATGAAATTCATTAATGCTTACATACATACGGTCGTGTGATTAATATAATTTTAATCAAATAAAAAATAGAGAAAAAGTAAATAAAAAAAATATATTGAATATTTATAAATTTATTGTTCATACATTCCATTATTTGTCTGACTGCTCGTCTATAGCCTCTGCGATTGCCTCTGCCACTGGCTGTGCGACTACAGAGTTTGTAAGTAAATACATACATATGTAGTTGACAAGTTGACATCAATTTTGAGCCGTCAGTTATTTAATTAACATAGTGATATATTGATCATTGATGGTGTATAAGATAAAATTTAATTTTTCAAATATCACAAGCGAAAGAGAAATAATTATTTAAATAAATATGAATATATATGCAAATTAAAAAATTAAATAATAGAACTTTTACTGCGCAACTTTTTAATGGTTTAATTTTTGTGGCTCGAAATTAAGAACGAATTTCAGTTAGTATTGCTAAATACAAATAAGTTTTAATTATAATTCTGTCACAAGGAAGTAGTGATTAGAGGCAGAACTAACTATATGGATACAACACTTGAAGCAAAGCACTTACTCAAAGGCAGGGTGTGATAAAGTATATAATTTTTAGACTTCCAAATGATTTTAAACTATATTTTTAACATTCAACATACTTGTTATAAAATCTACCAAGAATCTCCATTTCAATATAATAACGCTATGTTGTTTATCCAATTTAATAAACGCATCTTTTTGCAACCATTCAGACTTAATTCCTTAACGTCTGATGTAAGTGTCTGGGCTATTGGGTAAGTATTAGCCAAATACTACTGACTGTCAATTTTTAATTTTATTTGCTTTCAAGTAAATTTCAATTGTCTATAAATTCAAAAAGACTTCTTTCTATTATTAGATTTTTCACTCTGCAACATATTGTTTTTGATTTAATCATGGCATTGAAGGAATCCCAAATAAAAAACATTCCCACAAAAGTAAAAGAAGCTATTTGTTTACATATTTTACGCTTTTTCATGCCACGTTTAATTCACACAGAATTGTAACGTTTTTTTTCGAAAAATTAAAGGTCAAGAACTTTACAAAATATTGTCCTGATATTCGTTATTTTAAAAACAACAAAAACTGGTCTTTTAGTCTTTGTTAATTCTCAGTTTCACTGTCTACATTGATATCTATCATTTTAATTTCATTTGGTATTATGATTGTTTTGGTATATATATTTATGTATAATAAAATATATGAATGTTTTAAATAATTAATTTAAAATTGAAAATACAAAATAATAAAACAAAAATTATTTCATATTTAATTTTTAACTACAGTGTAAATAATATTTTTGAATAATTTTAAGTTTAGGGAGCAATTTTTCTTGTAAAATTTAAATTAAAATTTATTAGTAAATCAAATTTTGTAGCCACAGCGCAAAATGATTAAACAAATATTAGTTTCTCTTTCTAAAACCTTAAGATTTTCTATAGAAAATATTAATGTACACAAGACAATACTGTTACAGACAAGATTTTTTATAGAATATTCTGTTATACACAAAATGTTTAACAGCAAATACTGTTATACAAGATTTTTTTTTTGTTTTGATTTTTATAATAAATAAAGATTTAAAGGCATTTAAACCATTTATTTATTTATTGAATTTTTCATTTCCTGTACAACGAGACTAAGTCTTATGTATATTTATAGTACACAAATGCATTACGTTACGAACAATTTTATCATGAGCATTAACAAACTTGTTACAGAAAAACCTATATTGATAACATGTTACGTGAAAAATTTATATAAAAATTTTCTGAAACTATTAGCATTACTATCTATTTATTGATTTCGTGGAAGGTTGTTCCAAAGACGAGCGGCATATACATAAAACTGTCATTCAGACACTAGGTACTGATATAGATATGGATATAGATTTGGGAGTTTGAGTATTTATTATTTTGATGAAACCTTCTCAATCCATACGCATATATATTTATATTTAAAACAATATCTTCAGAAATGTAACGATTTAAGCTACTTTTACATATTACAATGCATTTAGATTTGTGTGGATTCAAACAGAGTCCGTTTGCAAAAGCCCAGAGGTAAATTTTGTTTAAATCCTCATTTAGAGATGATATGCCTAAAGTTATATTTTATACAGAGCTACTTAGACTAAGTTGCACGTCATCAGCGTATAAATGGATTTTCCATAGAAAATACTGTTATCCACAAGATTTTCTATAGAAAATAGTGTTGTACACAAGATTTTGTATAGAAAATGCTGTTATACACAAGATTTTATATAGAAAATGCTGTTGTTTACACAAGTTTTTGTATAGAAAATGGTGTTATACACAATATTTTCTATAAAAAAATACTGTCATCCACAAGATTTTCTATTAAAAATACTGTTCTACGCAAGATTTTGTACAGAAAATGCTATTATACACAAGATTTTCTATAAAAAATACTGTTATCCACAACAAAATACTGTTATTAAAAATTCTCTTATACACAAAATGTTGTACAGAAAATACTGTTATGCACAATATTGTCGATAGAAAAAACTGTTATATATAATATTTTCTATAGAAAATACAATTTTACACAAGATTTTCTATAGAAAATTCTGTTATACAAAAGATGTTCTACAGAAATATTGTTATACAAGATTTTCTATAGAAAATACTGTTATACACAAGATTTTCAATACAAAGTTCTCAACACGAAACATTTCTGATCAACAACGAATATTTTGAAAAATATTCTTTCCCTAAGGTCCTTTTCTCCTTTTATAGCTTGATCGTTACAGAATTTTTTATGTACTCAAAGTATTTAATAATAATTTTTTGAAGGTATGATCAATATTTCGATGTTTTATAAACGATCAAATCCAAAATATTTTTGATTTAAAAACAAAGCTATTAAATTAGTTAATTAAACTAATTTAATTTAATTGTGTGTGTGTTTAGTTGATATCTGTATATTCTATATTATTAAATATATTTTTAGTACATTTGCTAACATATATTAATTACACTCTTTCCTTTCTTTCTTTTCAGTAATTTTCGAAACACACAAATTACATCGACTATTTGTTTGTAAACTACTAAACGTAAACAAAACCAACAACAAAAATAAAAATGCATTTTCTTAATAAGTTTATGAATTTCAACAAAAATTATTTAATTCGAAAACGAACTATAATTTTAAACACCCTTACAATGTTACCAATTTAACTTAACGACCATTTAGAACATATAAAAATAAATTTAAATTAATAAATAAATATAATAAATCTTTTTGATACGCATACAAAATTACAAAACAAAACTAATTTGTGTATGTTTTCCGGCATTTATGTTCCTGTTTGTGATTTAAGTAACTGAATTTTATCTCTTTTTGGATAATTTACACCTAAATAATAAAATAAATAATAAAAACAAAAATAAATTGTATAAATAATCAACCAACAGCGCAAATTTAAAAAGTAAGCACGATATCCTTGACTTCAACTCGTTGTGGTTTAGTTGTTTTAAAGAAAATAGTAACTGGAATATAAAGGAAAATTGCAAAATGTCAGAGGTATGTATAAAAATAATATATGTATTGCTCATACATACATAAAAAGTATGTATACACAGAAATATGTATGTGTGTGAGAGTATTTGTTTGTTTTTGTTTACAATTATTATTTATGTTTTTATTGTATATAATACATTAAACATGTCTGAAAGTTTGCAATGATGCTTGACAGATAATGTTCCTTGAAAATTTTCTTTTATTTTTTTTATTAAATTGTCACAAACGATTTAAGATTTAATTTTAAAGATGTAAACTTAAAAAAATAATAGTTCTTACATTAATTCTTCTCTAGGAATTAAATATTCAGGGGTGTCATAGAAACCAATAAGAAAGAAAGAATTGGTTTTAAAACCGACAAGAAAAATGCTTGGGTGTCATAGGGCACTGCTACACGTTCAATAAATATGGAGATATTTCTAGTATCACTGATTAAATAAAGCATATTTTGAAAACATTTATTCTGTATTATGATGTACGAGTATTATTGTTAAAAGGGCGGTTATAGATTTTTGTAATAATACATAGCTTACAACTTCATAAGTTCTCGAATCCGCCTTGCGATTATGGTAGAATTTTTTCAGTTTAGTAAGAAGGTATGAAATTTAGGGAAAATTTATGAAATTTCTCTATAAGCTTCTTCTGACAATAAACATAAAAGAGAAACATTTCTGCATAACATACATTAACATTTTAAGTTCTTTGTTGTATTACATGTTATTATTATGCTTAAAATTCTTATTCTGAGTACAATTCTGTTTTTACACGGTAATTGGTTCCAGGAAAACCCGTGTAAAAAAGACATTGATCGTATGCATGTTAATGTCTTAAGTTTCTTTCACTGGCAGTTAGCTTTTTTCGTCTGTGTCTGTTTTGTTTTTATGGAGGTTGTCTTACATTTTGATCCATAACTCTTGTTCTACTATACCGATTTTGCTGATTTTCAACAACAAACTGCTTAGGAGAACTATAAACGGTCACTTGTAAACTTTGTTGATTTCGGTTGTGTCCTTTGGACGTGAGAATGTTTTACAGAGACAGACAGACGGACATGTCTCAATCGACTCAGAATTTCATAAGGACCAAGAATATACATATATAATTTGTTGGGTGTCAGATGATTATTTCTAAGTGTTACACACGGAATGAGAAACTTATATATACCCTCATTTCCCACTTATGGTGGTGGAGAGCATAAAAATGCAATATAATTTTCTAATATAATATTATTTATATTATTTATATTTATATCAGTGTAGAAGTGCCAGTTGAAGTGTATACACCTAATTGTGTTTTTACACGGTTATTGGTTCCAGGAACACCCCGTGTGAAAAAAAAACATTAATCATATGCGAAATAGGTGATTGATTCCTTATCTCTAAAACCTATTGAAATTAGTTCAAAACAAGGATTTTTTTCAGAACAACTATTCAGGTTCTCATATACATGCAATGTATTTTTATACATAGCTATTAAAGAAACGTAAAATGTAAAAGTAAAAAAAAGCGAACTCCTCAAATTTGTGCTATTTGCAATTTCTCTGACCGGTAAATTTGCTTGTATCAACAAAAAGGGAATTCTCCTAAATTTGTGATATGAACATATTTCGCTAAAAATTAAATTTAACCAAAAAATTAAGGCTAAAAGATTTTGAACCGTGCTAAATGGATTAAAATCGTGTAAATTTAAAATTTATTTATTTTCAAACCGTGTTAAATCACAACCGTGCAAAAACAGAATTAGGTGTATTTGATTATCCACACAATGACCGAAAATTAACTTCTTAAAGGAACAACCAATAGTGGGTATATTACGTTTGTCATTCCATGTGAACCTTTTTTTTAAATTCATCTGAGACCCATCAAAGTATATATGTTCTTGATCCTCATGAAATTCTAAGTCGATTGAGCCATGTCCCACGTCCAAACTTCCAGAAAAATATTTCCTATTTTGCAAGTAACTTTGGTATTGAAAATCAGCAAAATCGGTTTAGGTCAACAAGAGTTATGGACCAATATGTGAGGCAACCTCCATAAAAATTTGATTTGTTTGCCAATTTTATTGCAATTTTCTGAAACATATTACAGATAATACCATGCACTTTTGTATACGTTATTTTTATGATATAAGAAAAAAGCTTGAGAAAAATAGTAAGAATAGGTGCATGATTTCTCCCCCCATACAAAAATCTTCCCCAAATGCTGCTCAATTATACATAAATAACTATAAAATTGGAATATCAATACAAAATTCAGCAAAAATAAGTTTGATGTAAAATGAAATCGCAAAACGAAATTTTTTTTAGTTCGGTTCATGTTTGACCATAGGTCTCATATAAAGTTCCATTCCAAAGTTCACTTAAATACGTAAAAAACTGGTATAAATAATGATAAAAGGTTAATATTCGACACAAATAATCCTTATAGGTAAATAAATTGTTGTACTAAATTTTATAGTGGTCGGCCCATAATTGGTCATAGCTCCCATATAAGGACCACATCCGAAAAAGACATTTATCTTCATATATACATATATGTCTTATAAATATCGGTACCGACTCAAAAACATTCTGCAGAATTTTGTAAATTTCGATCCATCCGTATCCCCGTAAGCCCTCTTCCGAAAATCACTTTAATACTCATAAATCTCTTATAAATAACAGTACATGGATCATTTGCATACATGTTAAAATCAAACTGCTGGATTTTGAGAATATCGGTCCATATTTGACTATATATAAGGTCCACTTCCGAAATACACGTTAATACTTATATATATATATATTATAAATATACCGTTATTATGTTGAAGTTCGACTTGAAATATCGACAAATCACTGTTCCGAAATTTAAGAACATCGGCCCATAATATGTCCTAGCTGCCATCTTAGAAACATTTCCGAAAAAACCCATAAAAATGTCTAATAAATACCGATATCAAACCAACTTTTATCAGTATCAGTAGTTTTAATGCAGAAATCACACTAATATCGGTTATACGGCAATTATGCTACTGGATTTTGTAGCTGTCAGACAATAATTGGCAATAACTCACGAATTAAGTCCACTTCCGAGCATACTATACAACCATACAACTCTTGTAAATAACGTTATGGAGATGAAATTCAACCAAAATAAGCCTCAAATTCGTAGAAACCACATTAGTGGATACTGTATTTAGAAGCTATCAGTCCATAACTGTTCCACTTCTACTATGCCACCCATACATCTTTTGTAAATAATATACTCTGTTTCTTAACTTGTTGTGAATATGGTAAAATGTTCTTTTAATTTTATAAATTTAAATTGTTAAATTACACTCAAGATTATTATGAAAATCAGACAAACTCTGTAAATTACAGTAAGAATCGGTAATTATATAAATTATAAATGGTAAAAATTTGATAAAATTTCAAAACATTTAAAATAAAATAACATTAGTGAATTACGACCAATAGGTAATATTGTCTTTCAAATAATATATAAAATACTAATAAGATTTGCTCTAAGACTGAATAGAAAACACAGAATTAGGATATGCTAGTCCTCTAACCATTGTAGTTTCTGTATTTCTTCTTACGTTTAGGTGGAGGGATTAACGATTCGGCATAGCCGAATATAGCACTCTAACTTGTTTTTTTGTTGTAGTGTTACATTTCTGTGTACAATATTACGAAATACGAAAAAAGTAAAACATTTTTTGATAATGTTTTTGAATTAACATTTTTAACAGGTGAACTAAATTTATATACTTTTTTATTTTCAATATTTCCTTAACTAAGTCAGAGTTTTTTACATAAATTATTCAATTGGTATGGTATACCTTAAGTAAAAATCCCATTAAAATAACTGTCATACTTACCAGATTCTGAATTATACATATGTACATATTTAATAATTTTATATATGTATGTATGTATATCTTTGTATTTATGTGCTTCTTTCAGACGCTGAAACTGATTTGTTGAGTTGCTAATTAAGATAGTCAGTAACCAACAACCGCCCATCAATGTCATGATCATAAACATAATTTATTTTGGATTTGGGTTTTTTTTGTTTTGTTTTCGATTTCATTATTTGTAACTTAACAATAAAAACAAATAAAAAAAATAGTCACGTGTTACAATTAACTAAATTATGTTTTTTGCTTCGCATAAATTTTTTGCTGTTGCTGCTAAATCTATTAAAATTTAAATGTTTTGTTTTTTCTTTTGTTGCTTCTCTTTGGGTGTTTATTGTATATATATACATACATATGTATGTATGTATGTATATATTTGTTTATGACTGAGGAGTACTTGGTCATGATTTGTTTGTTTGAATTTATTTCTTCTTAAGGCCAATGAACTTTTTTTTTAAGTTTGTTGAAATCATTAAAAAAATGTTTTGTGTGTAGCTGTGGTTGTTAAGAACGGATAACTGTTACCCTGAGAGCCAATAAGCACTTGATTGTTGTAGTTTATGAACCCAATAAATACATAAACAATATGAGATTTTTAGAGGGTTTTTTAAACAATTGATTTTTTCAAAATTTATTTAGATTTTTTTTTTTTAGCTTTTGTCTACGTATTTTTTTTATTTCATTCCTTGATTCATGGTTCACTTTTATTTTCTATCAGTTTGGCGTTGATTGTATTTAATGCTGATTTTTTTTTTTTTTTTGTATTGTACATAAAGCATTGTTCAAATAAAATTCGCTGGTGTAAATGAAGAAACTTATAAGCTACTTTTACAAATATCCGTTTTTTTATTTATGGAAACATCTGTGCTTATTCCAAATCACTAACATTTTTTATTGTCAAGAACTACAGTATCATTCCGTTTTAACTTCCAATTTTGAATAATTAAAGGGAGTTAACTCGGGCCCAAACTTTTCTGAAGAGTTGTCATGACTAATAAAAAACAGGTGTTCTTTTATATAAGTATTCAAAGTCTTAGTTAAAGAGGTAACCAAAAAGCTGTTCTTTAGATCCTAACTGCAAATTGCTTGCCAAACTATTGTTCATGTTCGTATATTTGTAATTTGCATCGCCATCCTTAGTTTCGCTGCTTCATCATCCATTATAACACAGTTGTTAAAATTTGATAAAACTTTAGCTTTTTGGAAGATTTAGCTTTACTGCAATCATCATGTTGCATTTTTAAGAATTTGTGCACGATTTTTGTTTTTGATATTCCATTGCTCAGCACACGTATTTAGAAATAATGGACGTTTTTCTTAACCCTCCGATGAGTGGGTCAACCGTTGCGGTTTAACGGTTAAAAAAAATTATATAATGTTGCCGGATTTATAGTGAACAATTCTTTAGTTGTGTTTACTGTCAATTTATGTTGTTTATTGTGGAGATGTTAAAGAGGAGTCAGGCCAAAATCATCAGTATAAATAAAAATGTTTCCAAAATAAAAACGTATTATTTGATTATATTTCAATTGAATTTGTTTTTATTTGATTATTTTGTTGTGTTTTTTCACTATTATATAGACGAGACTTTTAAAAGCCAAATAGTTGAAAATAAAAAATGGAATTAACGATACTAAAAATATGTAGAGAACAATTTAAAAGACACAGCATATTTGAAAGTATCTGATACTTTTCCAACAAAATTATAAAACTATGACGTTTTAGAAATATGTATGTATATTGAGAACAGATATAAAGATATTATAATTTTTAGTTCTAAATAGGACAAGTTTTGTCAAAATGTTGAGCTATACAAAATTGTTTTGGGGTTTCTCAAAAACTTAAAGCTTTATGAATACTATTTTGAAACCCAACTAAACCTAAATAAATAAAAATGTAACATATGTCGGTTATAGCTTTTAAACAATTGGAAAAGTAACTATGAACAGAAGTTCATTGCTGTAGTTTTTCCACCAATGTTGTCACGCTATGCCCCGGGGCCCGAATTCTTTTCGTCATTTTACATACTACAAAGAGCGTTACAGACAGGGCTGCCGGCTGAATTTCGGAAGTTCAAAAAAGAATTGATCAAAAACTGGCCAGCTAAAACTGAAGAGTGTGAAACAGGACTTATAGTATTTTATAAATAAATATCGGAATTTATCACATGTTATTAATTCAAGTTAAATTACAATGTCAAAATAATTTAGTTTATTAAGTTTAAAATAACATTTTAAGTATAGAATCCAATTCAAACGTCATATATAGGTACTAATTTTCAAAGATTTCCATATTTTTGTTATTTAAATTTATTTGGCTGAATATTTTTTCGACGTTTTGTTAAAATATGAGAAGTTCTTGTAGAATTTCCCCGTTGAAATTGTTTCCTCTAAAAATTTTAATTCATGTAATTCAGCATTTAAAATTCCTTTTTATGTTTACAAATAAATAAGTAATTTCTGACTCAATATTATTTGGAATTATTATATGTACTTAAACTTAACAATTGTCAATAATTAAGAAAACACTACTATTACTTAGTTTTGGTTTCGAAATATATGATGTTCTTCTTAATAATTTTGGTATTAAATGAGAAAAATAGTTGTTGTCTCAAAAACAGAGACAATTTGGTAAAAAAAAACATTAAGAAAACAAACAAGTGATAGAAAATTTTAATAATTCGGAAAATCGTCAAATCGTCGCTTTGCTATTTTTGAAACAAAAAATCGTCAAAATGACGATAAATCGTGAAATCTGGCAGACCTTATTTTATTCAGTTGATTGCTAACTTTGAGACAAGGAGATTATTGTCGCCTTTTTTATTATAAAACAACAACAACACATTGTACTTGAGACTGAAAAGAGAATAAATATGTATTTAGATCTCCCTTTTTTAATATTTTCAGTACATTTTGAATTATTGCATTATATGAAAATGTGGAAAGTAGAGTGGGAAAAAACATTTTTATTTTCATTCATTTTATTATGCATCCATTTCTATGTACATACTGGAATTAATATTTTTTTAATATAAAAATAATGATCAACATTTCTTGCAATACACTTCTAAATCACACTCACCACTACACACACATTTTAAACTGCCGGTCTTTGTAAACACCACTGTTTTCACACAGTTAAAAACGTCCACTGAATGGGTGTATGCTGAATGAATACCATTCTTTAAATACCTAATTTATACTGAAATATACCCTATAAGGTACAATAACAAAAAGCTATTTCTCTTCATTATATAGATATAGCATACAGCATTTGTGGTATTCTTCTAATATTCCTATCACAAAATATCTAACTGAACCAAAAAAAATTCATAAAATATAAAACAAAAACAAAATTAAGTAATTTGAATACTTACTACTAAAGATTCAACAATAAACTTAGAAGCAAAAAAAAAACCTGATAAAGAAAATTTCTTAACACAAAAAATTAAATTGCTTAACTTGTACTTTGGTAAGAAAATGTTGTGTTGAAATACATTCTCCTTAACGTAATTTATATAAATATTTTGCACAAAGTATTGTCTTTAATGGCTGACTTTGGATAATTGGATAAAATATAGTTTACCGTATTTTCTTTATTTATGTATATATGTCATCACAAACAGTCTATTGCTGTATCTGAAAGATTATTGAATAGAGTACAAAGTTGTTGAGAAATATTATTACAGCTCAGAGCAGAGTTTCAGGTAACATAAGATTTCATGCTCATATGAAGAGTGTGGTATATTGTTAAATGAAATTATGTTCTTTTAAATTAGAAGTAGTGTAGAATTTCAAGGAAACTGTATAACGTAAATAATGTTTAAGCAATTCAAGTAATAAAGAACTACATATGTATTAAACATGATGATATTAAACTAAATTCTTTTAATTTTATTTAAATTTAAATTGAATTTGCTGTAATGTAACTTTTAAGCAACTGCCCGAAGTACAAATTTGACTTTTTAAGTGAATTTCAAAATAGATCGTTGGTAAAATTAAAATTACATATATACACCGCACAGTGGCTTAGAATCAAATTGTTTTGGAAATAAAACTTTCTTTAAGGACATATGTATAATAAAATTATATTTTTCTCAAGAGAATATTTACAGAAAATGTTTTAATTGTTTTAATATAAAAAGTATGCCCCATTTTAAAAAGAAATTATACCCAATATTTAAAAAATATCAAAATTTTATAAATGTTACAAAGCTCCTTCAAATGTGTTTTGATTTATCAGTTGAAATCGTTCGCTATAACATGGTAAGCAGATGATGATTAATACAGTTTAATACAAAATTTTTTATTACCTCGTTATAACGAATAGAAGTGCAACTTCACTTCGATATAACGAACCTCATTGTAACGAATTATTCGATATAACGTTTTTTTTTCTAATCCCCTTAAGATACATAGGTATGTATGTATGTATATGTATTTATTATACATATATGTATATTTTTATAAATTTTCACACCTTTTTTAAGATTGAAGACAACACATTTTTGATGCGGAACAAGTTAAAGTGATATATTCGACTGTATGGAATCTTAAATACCCTACAACCTAAATATTTACCCCCTTATTCAAAAACGATTATTAAATTTAACAAACGTTTATTAAGCAAATTTTTATATGCAAATCTGTCTTAATAAACGTTTGTTAAATTTAATAATCGTTTTTGAATAAGGGGGTTATAATTTATAATTAATGTAATTACCAATTCTTGCATTTGTTTATTTATCAAAATTTTAATTTTAGACCATACATTCTAAAAAAACAATGCCCAATGGGAGGCAAAAAGGAAACCGTTTTTGAAAATCTTCATATATTTCTTAATTATCATTAAGGCCTTTTTTAAACAGCCCTGAATGCAATGTGAACCTTATTGGTAAAATTGTAAAAAATCTAATAAATTTTTTTCTAAATAAATAAATTTATAAACAGGACATAATTGTTTTGTTTAGATAATAAAATTTAAGATCTTACAAAACAACATTCAAGTAAAAAATTTACCAAGAGTAGTTCTTCAATCCATACGTAACTTTCAAAGTATATACAAATATTTTGAATATTTCAAGACAGCGCAGTCGATTTAGCAACATCCATCTGTATAAGTTAACTTTCAAATCGTATGCTAAATAAAGTGATGTACCTACCGCAGATTAAAAGTTAAAAGTTATTTAATTATAGTATGATAAAAAAAAAACATTTCGTATAATGTTGACATAAAAACGAAAGTAATTTTTAATGGTAGATTGTAGTTTTCATGTTAAAAGGCAAAATATACGTATAATTGTTTGAAAATTGCTATATAATAAAACAAAAAAACACTATGTTAGAGTCGACCTTTATTCTGTTCCATTTTAATAAGGTTGCGCACACACTGTCAAAGCAAATACATATATTAATTTACAACAAATTATTCTATAACTTTGAGCAAATGTCATTCGAGAAACTGTTTGATTTGAAATGAATTTGATATTAAACCATAATATTCGTTGGGTAGTGGCAAACTTAGTCGTAACCAATATTAGGTTCACTCCCCCAGTTATTTGTCACTACCCTTATATACAAAATCAAGATGAAATACCTGACTTTCTCAAAAATATATTTGATACAATGTTAGCAGGTGAATATTTTTATGTTTGTTAATAGTATTGAAGTATTTTGTATGGATTTCAGAATTTTTATTACTATAAAAATCTGCTAATTTTGTCCTTCTAGTACTTATCATTTAATTTCAGGCAGGGATTTAAATTTTGACTAATACCAAGGCAGATATTAAATGTATATGAAGAAATTGTATTTATCACTTTAAAAATTGTCCACGAATTAGTAATGTCCTTTTGAGAGCTAACGAGGCATTCAACGGCAACCTAGTCCCATTATATGGAAACAACCAAGAGCGATGATCGATTGTTATAAGTTGGCCCTAGCTAGTATACTAATAAGACATACTGTGATGTAGGCATTTGCATAAAAAGTCAAAATCACTTATGAACCTTAATACGCATGAATATATTTATAGATTTGCATATCCTAATAGCAGTTTCAGCAGGTCAATGGCTATAGGCCATAAATTGCGTCTATATTAAAATGACTTCTGTTATAAAAGTTTGGATATGACTGCAATTTGTTTAAACTACTATAAAAAATATTTAAAAAAAATTTAATTTCTATTAAAAATTATATTTTCTTTCAGCTTAAGGTCAAACTTTCTTTTTATTTATTTCTTATCTATTCCAATATATCGCTACAAAAATGTGTAGCATCTTCAGGGAAATAAAATTTATTAACAAATTTATAAAATAACATTGTTTTAATACATTCTTATTTTATAAATTTGTTAATAAATTTTATTTCCCTGAAGATGCTACTCATTGTTGTAGCAAAATATTGGAATAAATAAGAAATAAATAAAAAAAAAACTTTGATCTTAAGCTTAAAGAAAATATAATTTTTAATAAAGATAAAATTTCTATTAAAGAAGTATGTATTTCTTTAATATTTTGATATTGATATTGAGACCAAAGTTTTTTTTTGTATAAAAAAATAGCACAAAATATGGTCTGTTGGAGGCAGATTTTTTTGTGGAAAATACTTTAACTAAACAAGTCGAAACGTAATTAAAATGAAGAATTTAGTATATAAAAAAAATAACAACCATTTATTATTTTATATCTCTATAACGAAATTTAATAAAATATTAAATAATGTATCAAAAAATCTAAATTCTACTTGTGTATACATAAATGTATGTTATCATATGTAGAAAACATTTTATTTTCAATCATATTTAATAGATTGGCTATCATTCATTATGTTTTAATAACTTTTGGTTTCTACATTTATCCAAAATGTAGCAGGAAATTTCTGATATCCTTTATCGTAGAACACAACATTCTCAAAACAATTTTATCTTGTGTCTAAATTTAATCTCATACTAAAAATATCATCAGACATTTTATTATATAGTATTGTACTTTTACTTTTCCTTGTATTTTTTTTTATATAATCATAACCATAAAGATAATAGAACCGAAATAACAATAACAAAACAATCTATATTTATTTATAAATATTTAAACAACACACAAAATTAGAAGAAATAACCCCATTAAACGTTTTCATGTTGAATGTTTATACATAGAGGAATATAAATATGTATGTGAGAGCTTTTGTTTGTACTTAATAAAATGTATATGATTGACAGGACATAAATAACAGCTAAAAATATTTACACACATCCTGTTTTATGTATGTGTATGTTAAAATGTGTGCAATTGTTGTATATATAATCGTGAATGACAGGATGCTCTTTTCAGACAAACAATTTAAAATGTTTTCTTTTTTTTTTTTGGAGAGCATGAGTATTTTATTAAATTATTTTGGTCGCTTAAAAATATGATGAAAGCAAAGAAGTACAATTCATAATTTAAAAATTTTAATTAAAGCTTTATGATAAAATTAAGTTTCATAATAAAAAAATTATACACGTTTCAATTAGTTTAAATATGATTTTCTTAATATAAGTTGATTACATCAATTGCGCTTTTATGTATATCCAATAACAAACACCCTCAGAGTATCTGATTTTTTTCTCGAAAAGTACTACCGAAATAATACAAAATTTTTCAGGCACATTTAAATACGATTGCTTTCAATACTGACCCTGTATGAGATAACTACATACATTGTGAAATTTGGGGTCATTTTACAGAGATGATCCTTTCATGTCAGTTTTTACATAAAAGATCAGTTTTAATAGAAGTTTTTTCTCACTATATTTTTCCTATACAGTGGAATATTTTAGTAAAAAGCTATTTTAATTATATAAATCTTGTATATGGGCAACTTCAAAAATTTACGGCATTTAGAATTTTTTTTTATTATTTTTTTTTTGTCTGACATCAATGTCGATTTGCGTGTGTATAAACCGATATTTGAGCATGTGAAATCCGTTCGCGTTAATCATTTTTACTGCGGTTTTAAGCTAAAAATTAAAAAAAATATAAAAATTACAGTTTTTGAGGTTAGAAACATTTTTTCCTCCAAAAATGTTAACCCCCTTATTCATGAAACTTGTCTAAGGTTTATAACAGGCTTATAAAACAAATGGATATTTGTTTTATAAGCCTGTTATAAACCCTTGATAAGTTTTTATGAGTTAGACTGTAAATCTTTAAAATTTTTTTATACGTTTTCAATTTTAGTATCAAGCTCAGTAAAGTCTTTTATTCGATGTATACTTGATATACCTCAAACTTTATAAAATTACACAGTTTTTAAAAAATTTTTATTCGAAGTTTTACTTCAAGTCAAATATACAAATTGTTTGAAAACAATTATACACTACAATTTATTTTTGTATACTTCTGTTATATCTTCTTATATCTTAATGATAGAAACTCAAAATTGTTTAGAAAGAAGAAAGAAATTTGATATTATGAAAGTAAAATAAATAAAAAAAAAGATCAGCTGGATGAATTATTTCAAAATTAGGAACATAGCACCTAGAAATTTGTGTACGATTTTAAACGAAACAGCTTAAAACTGATAAGGTAAAGAATCAATTGAGGTGGTATAAATAGATCTAACAGTAGATAACAAGTTTTCTGAAATAAGTAAGGCAGTAGGATTTCTTGTTTTGATCTATATAATAATAATATTTAACTGCCAAAAATCTAATTAAATACCGATATTGCGGTTTATTGTCAAGTTAATTGGCACACTCTATACTAAATAATACAAAAAAAAAAACGAAAGTATAGGTTGATCCATTTAGAGTTCTTTTATACCCATCCGTTTGTAACAGATTATAATATTGGTGGTAAATTCTAAGACGATCTAGCCATATCCGTCTGTCTGTTGTAGGTACGATAGAGATTCGAAAAAAAAAAGAAATAGAACAATGAAGTTTTTATCAAACATTCGTTCCACCAAAATGCTTGATATTGAAAATGGACCAAATCGGTACAGTCGGATCCGAGTTAAAGACCAAAGTTTCAGACCACCTCGATATTTTTCAGATATATTTTTTAATTACAAAATTTCATTATAATCGGTCCATATGATCAACTATGATCAAGTTCCCATATAAAATCCACTTCCTAATATCACTAAAAAACGCATTAATCTCTTATAAAAATCAAAATGTCGATGAAGGACCAAATGTTGTTTGAAGTGCAGAAAACACATTACTAATACGTTGAATAAAATAAAAATAAAAGTATACAGCAGTATGACAACAGTCAAGTGGAATCTTGAAGAAAAAAAATTTAAAAAACTCTAAATGGATCACCCTATACATATATATATATTCTATCAAATTAGTAATTACACATTGATATTATTTATGAAATAGATGTTAAGAATTCTGTAACTTTTCTATTTGTTATTTTTTATAAGTCGTCATATTGTGTGTTTGATTAATAATATACTAATAAACGTAATAAAAAGTTCTTAAAGATTAAAAAACTTTAAGAAAATAAAAACTTGTATAAGTTTTATAAACTTTCACATACATTTAATTACAAATATATTTGCAAAGTTTCATATATTAAAATAATGTCTCATATATTACTGATAAAAATTATACAACTATACATAATTTGAAATTTTACTGTATTCGCTAAATCTGCTTTAGTGTCCAAATTTTTGGTCGATTGGGGCACATTTTAGTGGCGTATAGAACTTAACATACTCGTATTTACATAAAGTATTTGGAAAATTCAAAAAGATAATGTTAATTTTTAAGGTACATAGATATACATATCTTAGTAGTATTATCGAATACTTTACAAGAAGTAAAAACAACTTTCTAATTTTCTATAGTTCGCCTTGCATTAAACTGGTTGATTAGAAACGTAATTTCGAAAAGGAAATTAATTTAAACTTGTATCCTTCTACATAATTCATTAATATTTTTATTCAATTGGACCAGTAGTTTAGGATATTGGCCCCACTGTGAGGCATCTAAACTCTAATCTGTATTCACATTCATCTTATATTTTGTGCATATTCAAAAGTTCTACCCCCTTATTCAAAAACGATTATTAAATTTAACAAACGTTTATTAGGCAAATTTGTATATGCAAATCTGTCTTAATAAACGTTTGTTAAATTTAATAATCGTTTTTGATTAAGGGGGCTAATCTTTAAACTTCATTAACTTTGTTTAAACGAATGTAATAAATTCAACTTGAAAACGAGTTTGTAGTTACCAGTGGACTAAAGGGTAACTAATGCATTATATAAGTAGTATTACACTACATTTACTTGCAGCCTTTGCTAAGTTTGCATTTTCTACTTTAAAAATGTAGGAACCCAATTTCGTGCTAAAAAATAGAGTTTATAAAATAAAAGTTAAATACACATTTTCTTTTCCTAATAAAAATACATTTGAAAATTATAACAGATTTATATGCCTTTATTTTTGAAATCGGTTAATTTATAAATACCCAATGGTTATAAAAAGTTCATAAAAAAACAGTAAAATAGTAACAAGTTAAAATAATCCTAAAGGTGTCAAAAACATCTAAAGGCCATCTCGATTGAGATGAGATCTAAATTAGATTAAACAAAAGGAATAAGATATGAACTCAAAGGTAAATAGGAGATGATGTTTTGGAAGACAATTCCAAAAATTTTTGGGTGGAAAATGGAGTTGAGAGTAAAATATCCTTAAAACCATATATGAATTGAAATCTATTGTTGAATATAACAATTAAAAAAAGGAGCAAGCTCGTTTAATTGTTTTAAAACTTGTGTAGTATTAAGTAAATTGCTTTTATTTCTAACATAGTCTGGCCAAATTTAAAATATGCATTTGTGTTCATTAAAAAAGTACAATACAACCAAAACCACTACCAATTGAATGATATTTGTTTGTCTCTCAGCAGCCATTGAAAATTCAAATTTGACTTTCAAAAACGAAAATAATTATAAATTGCTACATACATACATATATCATAATGTGCAAATCATAATAAATGATTTATTGATATAAATGCCAAAATTCAAATTTTTAGATGTTACCTTTATTAGCGACGCAGTTTTTATTACAAAAAAATCATTCTAACATTTAAAGTTCAAATTCCTCCTAATGAATATACATTAGATTTAAAGTGTAACAGTCTTATTCAGAAAAAATTAAAGTAGACTTCAAATGTACTTTAAGAAAATTTTGTAGTAAATATATTTATAATAACGAAATTATATACGTGTTCCATCTAATATGAAATCATAACACTATTTAACGGAAGCGGAAAATTCTATTTGCTTGCTTACGAAAATATGTCAAATATAATAAATTTATATCTTGTTATCGTTAAATATGTAAATTTACATGTACACATATACATATATACATACAAATATTGTAGTAAATAGTTTAAATATGAAATTCATATTTTTTATAAAAAATATATGACGCATTTTACTTATTTTAAGCAGTCACAAACTTACATCCTTTCCTAGTATCTGTTTAAAAATGTAACACACAAGTACATGTCACACACAATTTTTGTAAACAAACAAACGAATACAAAACAGGTTAGAAAGTTAAAAAGTATTAGTATTATTAGTTGGGCGGTCAAGCCCAACAATATTATACCCTACACCCAGTGTATGTGTAAAAATAGTTTTTCAGAAATGGGCGCTATATCAGTTATTATGGACCGATCATCGATAAAAACACTTATAAATAAAATTATACATACATTCATACATACGTATGACTAATTATGTACTGACCATTATAAAATTAGGTGTAATGATTTCTGTGTAATTTTTTTTTTTTGGATACTGACATTTTTTAGAGATTTATGGTCGTGATTTATGGAAGTAATTCTCGGAAGTTGACCTTATATGAGAGCTATGACTAATTTTGGACCGATATGCACAAAATTAGTAGATATTTTTAGGCTTCATGTACAGCTTATTTGTGGAGAAATGTATTTGGATACGAGCATAAATCATAAATTTATAAACGAAAAACCCTATTTAGGAAGGAAATTTATAACCAATTTCAATCCCAACCGTCCTTGAGCCGAAAAATATCATGTACCAAGTTTTGTTGATATATCCTTAAAATTGTGACCTGTATTTTGCGCACAAACCAGCCAGCTAACCAGACGGACGGACATCGTTTAATCGACTCGAAAATAATTTTAAATAGATCAGTGTACTTTAAGGTGCGTATTGAACCAATATTTATGGTCTTATAAACATCAGCACAAATCCAATATACTCTGGTGGTGTAGAGTATAAATATTTAAATATTTAGTAGTCAAAGCCATACACAAACCGTAAATGTACTTTATGGTGCTTGTGTACGTAACTGCCATCTACAAACGTTTCTACTTACGTTTTTTGATATGAAAGGGTGACATATTTAGGGAAGTTCAAATTGCAAACCATGTTAGTAGGTACTAGTGTAACTGTATGGAGATTTTCAATTAAATGAGATTACTTTAAATAAGTGCACTCAATACTTTGTGGTTGTCAAATCCTGTTTTTGCAAATATCCATTTGTTTACAGATTATTTATTACATAAATTAATTTGTTAGTTTTTTTTTTTTTTAATTTTATGCAATTTAGCAATTTCTATTATGCTTTTAAGCACGTTATTTCGTTTGCAGCTAAATATTTTATGCAAACATTTTCATTAGAATCTGCTTTAATGCAAATTCAATAAAATTGGCATTTTCAATGTCATTTGAACAGAAATGTTCAGAATTATTATTATATTATATATTACGTAGTCAAATAAACAATGTAAGTATCACATTGTGTCACCCTTTTACTTGCTATGCTAGCACAACTACTTTACAATACTGAATTGTTTAAAATTTTAGTACTACATTTAAAACATGTTTAAATGAAATATTTATAAAACAACAAGATATGAACATATGCAAGAGGGGTTTTGAGTTTTGCAAATATTTATAACACAGAGTGAGAGATAGTTGTTCATACTTCAAATAATATAATAATAGTTTTACGAACAATGTAGTTGTAAAAGCTTGTTCATGAGAGAAAAATATATGATAAAAATTAAAAAATCAACTTTTTATGTCTTTACTAAAATTAAAGTTTACTTCATTTTGAGTAACCATATGTTAAAAGGTTTTTTCACATTTGTAGAAAACTTTAAGTCTTATTATAGTTAATTTCACTACAACAACCCTGTCTCAGTCATTGTTTTTTTAGGTTCAATAAATACATTATCTTCTGATGTCTTTAAGTTGCAACTTTTTAATTAATTCAATGTCTTTATATTTCTTTTAATTACTGGAAATCCGATGGTTTTTTAGAATCCGCAAATGACAGTCATTGTTTTGGCTTTTAAACCCCCAGTCTTTCTTAGCCATATAATGATAACTTAGGGGCATCTGTTTCAACCGGAAAATTGCCACTTAACTACAAACTTTTAATCACAGTATAACTGTTACAATAACGGAATGAAAAGGAGGCTCGAAAGTGTTGCAAACTATTTTAGTATAGATATGTAACTGTTCCTAACTATGTGCAAAGTTCAAGACCTTACAAAATGTCCTCCCTGTTAAGTACAGTGTAATAAGCAAGCTGCGTCATTTAATTTGCGTATGACAGTTATTGAATTTCAGCAAACTTCAGAGTCATTTTATGTGCCATTTTATAATCCATCACAAGCTAAGGAACAGTCAAAATTATAGGCATCTCTGTTGACCAATTTAATGTTCAAACTATGTAAAAGGGCGAATTATATTATAGTATTTACTGCTGGACAGATTCGATATTGATTTGAAGCAAAAACCACAGTATATGGCGAAGAGAAAAAATATTCAATTATTACAGGAGGACATGGGCTACAAAATACTATACCATCCAACAGCTACTATATTCTGTTTCCATCGGTAGATGGTTCAGCGTTAAAAAACTTAGTTCGAATAAAGAATTGGGACAACTTTAAGCAATAGAACGATTTTTAATCGAAAATATTTATTTTATTTAAAAAGTCATGCAGTTTTCAAATTGTCCCCATATATTAATAACAGAATAGTAATTCAATATGTCTATACATATGTATATTTTAAAAATACACATGTATTCATGTATATATTGGAAAATGCTGGCTTTTTCTTTTTCACACTGGCTACTAAACCAATTATATTTAAAGCGCATCTAACCGTCCAGGAACTGACATCCTTACCAATACTTTTTGCAGCATGTTTCGGGGTCCTGATGTCCTTATTATGTAGGATACGTTCAATCTGCCGGGCATCACCATTAGAAAGCCGTCTTGGACGACTCCCTTGGTTATTATGAATAATTATTTTGCAACAAATTTATCACATTGTTTTCAATATCAGTTCAGGTTTTTCTCCTTTTTAAAGATTTTTTAATTTTTTATTTAAAATCAAGTTAAACACTTCACAGGCCAAACAATAATGCACAAATAGACCAATAAAAACTTGATAACGAGATCTTAACAAAAAAAAAAATACCAAAAAATCAAATACCGTTACATTTTAACAGAGCCATATCGTGACAGTGTTTATTTCTTGTGCTGTGCAAAAGTGTCCGAATAGAGAATAGAGAATTTTTTGTTTTTTTTTTATTTTTTGATGCATAAGTTTTTTGTGCTTTTTAATTTAGAATATGGTTCAATTAAATAAAAAATGCATATATATGATAATATACCTATATTTGTATTATTTTCATAACCTTACTTCCTTAATGCAAAACATCCGAACAGTTTTGCTTCCCACTGTATGTATTTAAATTTAGTTAAACGCTTTTTACTTTTACTTACCCCGTAAAGCAAAATCATTTTTGTACACAATTTTCTTTGTCACACTGCAAACAACTGCCAATTTAAAATTAAAGCATACGAATATTAAGTGCGATGAAAGAAGAATTTTACTTCAAACATACAAGGAATTATTCCCGAGTTTCTAGCTGACATGAGTTCTGGCAAATGACATGCTTCAGCATGAACATGAAAATGCAGATTAGATTATGGGCAAATGCCTTAAATAATACAACAAAGATGGCATTATTTACACACATAAGGAAACACATTACCATTTGAATATGAAATAAAGTACATGTATGAATAAAGTGCAAGCGTATAATTAATATTCTTAATTAAATATTACTCATATGTCAGAGTGACCTTTATAATGTTGGAAGATTTTAATATTTATTTGCTGCACAAGTTTTAATTAAACTATTCAACATTTTTAGCATTACAAATATTTAAATTGTTGTTTATAATTTGCTGCAATTTAGAATTATTTTTCTCCAACAGAATTCTTCTTTACTTCATGTAAATAAACGTTGCTTTCTGCTTTTAAAAGTATATTATGTATATTATATCAAGTGGTGTATGTACACATAACCCACTTACCTAAATAACAACAACTTTTTCTATTTTATATTTTTGTTTTCATATAACAAAAAGGATATTGTAAGAGAAATGCAACTCATACACGAAATTGACAGGTAACTTATATCCACAAAGTTTGCATTGACGACCCAATTTAACATATTTTTATGACAAAAACTTACTGGTAAACATCTAAAATATTTAGTTATATTGTAGTAAACTTTAAGTTTTTATATATGTACATATATTTTACATACACAAGAGATGTATGTATGTAAATATAAGTATAATATTTGTATTCTTTTTTTTGTCGTTTTTTGTTTATTTTTCATTTATCATCTTCCGGTTCATAACGTATGATTATTTTACAAAGAATCAGAAACATTATTATCATTTTCATAATATGTACATATATATTTCTTCGTATGTATTAATGTAAAAGAGGATAATATGTTTCGGTTTTTCTCAAGTTATTCCTTTTCTTTATTCGATTTCATAACTCTGGCGTGCAGTGGTAAGATTTTGGAGTGTTTAGTTATTCCAAAAATTATGAGATTACTTATTTTATTCTGTTAAATAATAAAACCATTTTTACCCAATTGTTTTCCAAACAGGATCATATAATTAAATTTTTAATATTGTACTTGTTGTGATATTAACAATAAAATTTTATTTTTTACTAAAAATTATTGCTGATATATACAGTCCCCCACAAAACTATTGGGACAGCGAGACTTTTAACCGATGAGATACATAGGTTATTCAATAAATTACCAAATACCAGTTGGGGTAAATACATGTCTTTTATTTTTATTTATTTATAAGGAATTAAAAAAAAAATATATTACAATTCTATCGCAAGAAAGTATTGGCACATCTAATTCAAAAACTTAATAAACTAAAGTTTGTTTTAAGTTTTAACTCGCAATACTTTCTGGCCTCTTTGCTCTATAAACTCATTAAACATTTTGGCATAGAATGCACCAAATTTTTTGTAGTTTCTTCGCCAACTTTTAGCTACTCTGCCTTCAACGCCTTTTGTAGTTCAGATTTATTAGAAACTGCCCGCTTTTTGACCCTTCTGCCAGGAAAATGTGGCGGGTGCGATAGGACATGTACCACGTTGAACACTAACCACATACGTCATGAGTTGATTGTTTAGGGTCATTGTCGTGTTGAAATGTAAATGAGGTTGGCAAATTTAACTTTTGACTACTTTATTTGACGTTCTCTTTTACTAAATTTAAGTCTGTCCATAATACCTTCAATAAAAACCAACTGACTGACACCCGTACATGAGATACAGTCCCACATCATCCGAATTTAACTGTAGGGGAAAGATTTTCTTTTTCATATGCCGACTTAGGTTCCACGGCTATTTTAGAAAAACTTGTTTTTTTAATTTTGACAGCTTGAATTATTAGCCAATAGGAAGTTTAAAATTGTATATTAAGGATGGCGTAATTTTTATTTCAATTATTCTTGTACACACAGAGAAAAAAGTTTTTCAACAATGTTATGGTCACTGTAATTATATGTATGATTGCGGTAACCATAATATGGTGAAGTTGCGATTCAGATCATTAATACAATCATATATGTTTATTTATCATAATTTGTTGCTCTTTGATTATGATCACCATAAAAATTACATATAAATATATGATTGCTATAATCATGTGAATGTGAACTTAACCGTATTATGGTTGCAGAAAACATTTAAATAATTACAGTGACCATATTATTTTAAAAAATATTTAAAAATGTAGAAATAGTTGTGATAAACACGAACAACTATATTTTTTTCTGCGTGTACAGAACTAATTGAATCGAACTGTTCACTGTTACTGTGTGAATAACAAACTGAGCTACAAAATGCCTTTCTTTTTTTGTCAACGAATTTATTTTAATGGCATTTGTTCGAAAAAAAAGTTAACAATATGTTCTGGCTATCCTACTCATATTTTCGAGAATTTCACATTGTTGTGCACCCAGGATGTCTTACGGGCGTGGCCAACTGTTAATTATGCCAATGTTATTTTGTATTTATTTGTATATTTTTCCACGTAAGTGTTTTCTTTTTTTGTTTATTTTTCTTTTATCATTTCCCTGTTCATAACGTATGATTATTTTACAAAGAATAGGGAACATTGTTATCATTTGCATAATATATCATACATACATATGTATTTCTTTGTAGTTATTAATGTAGAAGCAGATACTGTATCTCAGTTTATCTTATATTTTATGTTTTCTACATTGGTTTTCATAAATATTTTATAGGTCGTGTTCCTAAAATTGTAAATACACCTAATTCTGTTTTTACACGGCCTGTGTAAGTTTTGATTTAATACGGTTTCAAAATAAACAGATTTTAATTTTTTTTACACGCTTTTATTTCATTCAGCAAGATTCAAAGTCTTTTGGCTTAAATTTGTTTGATTAAATTTAATTTTTGCGAAATATGTTCCTATCACAAAGGGGAATTCCTATTTTGTAGATACAAGAAAATTAACTTTTCAGAGCAATTGTAAATAGCAGACATTTGGGGGAATCCTCTTTTAGTACATACAGTCGAATGAACTTGTCATATATTTTTTACATATTTTTTAAGCTTAGAGTGCACATCTTTTTTTGTTTAATAATTATGCTTGTGTAAGAACATATTGTATATGTACATACATACATATGTACATATATATGTGATTTAATATTATAGACCTGAATAGTTGTTCTAAAAAAATCCTTGTTTCAATAGGTTTTAGAGATAAGAAACTAATCACCTATTTTGCATACGATCAATGCCTTTTTTACACGGTTTTTTTACACGAATTTTCCCGGAACTAATTACCGTGTAAAAACAGAATTAGGTGTATTCTTAAATCTTCAAATAAATAAATGATTTCGATGTTTTATCTGAAATGAGAAAAGCTCTAGACTCCATTAATGCTTTATGATTTATTTAACAAATTTTAGATTTGTAAAAATTGTATACGAATTAATTAATTATTAACCTAAATTCATACAAAACAATCCTATGTTATACATTTTTCAAAATGTTCCTTAAAGCCTTTTATACACGTACTACTCTTAAATTTTAAATATTTACAATATCTTTAACTTATATATTTGTTTAAGAAAGAAAATAGAAAATAATTACAATTCCCATGGAGTATGGTCCCTGTTCCATAGTCATTCATAATACATACATGAAATCACATTATGTTGGCTAAAGAAAAGCGAACAACAGAAAATGAAAACAGCCATGTGAATAAAATTATATAAAAAAGGGACAATTGAAAGTTGTTTTACTTTATTATTATACTCTCCCTATAACTAGAAAAGATTTTTTTATTTGTTGTAGAGCAGAGTTGTAATGAAAAACTTTTATTAAGAGTTTATATTATTTAGGGCAACAAAACCAAAAGGCAATGCTTTCAACTGGAATTAAACTTAGGATTATTTTAATTTGATCCGGATTAAAAAGGTTAAGAAGTTTAGGGCGATTCTATTCTGACGGGTGCAACATTTAGACGTTTTAAACGTTTTTTACTAATAGAAAGAAACACATTTTCAGTTAAGTTATATCTAGAAGGTGTAATATTTGTCTATATACAAGGTGGCGCAAAAATAATCCTCCTATCAGAAAATGCTATACATTTTGCGCAACTCGATGAATTGGGATTGGAAAACATGTGGTTCCAACAGGACGGTGCAACGGCACACACTGCACGTGCCACAACCGATATGCTGAAGGATGCATTTCCCGGGCGCCTAATCTCACGTTTTGGCGATTTGCACTGCCAGCCTTTTGCGCCACCTTGTACTATTGTTATCTATTAACAAGAATTTGTATGAAACGACCAAATAGCCACGAGAGGACTTTAAAGTGCATGACGGGTGCAACCAAATTGGCCAACTTTCATTAGATCATACTATAAAAACACAAAACTCTGTTATTTTTAAACTTTTATTGTATTATTCTTTTTTATTGTAAAAGATGAGATATCAGACAATGATTATCAAATCAAACATCATAGAGAAATATAATCCAATAATAAGAAATTTGCCTTTTAAGCCATGACGGGTGCAACATGAATGAATTTTCTGTTCGCGCCAAATCTATGAATTTTTTAAGCTTACGTCTAAAAAAAATTATATTATTATAAAATATTTGTAGATATTTTACTTTAAGTTTGCATCAAAAAAAGTATCAAATAGTGTGATTTGAAAATTAGTGTTAAAAGTTGTCTAGAATAGAATCGCTCTTTAGTTAAGACGTTTTTATTTTCACGATTTTATTCAATAGGTATGATTTTGAAAAATCCAGATGATAATAAAATTTTTATCAAGAAATAATTTGCTTGCAATTAATTTAAAAAATGAAACCATCCTAATGAACATATAAGCATAGATTCATATATTTTTGTTGTTGTCTACTTTTTATGCCTTTATTTTCTTTTCACATTATTATGACAGCACAAATACTCACGTATTCATAAAGGGTTTTGCAACAAGAAATTTGTTTTGCAAAAGGAACATTTTTGTTTCGAAAATTCAGTTGAAAATTCTGTTATGGTGATTGATGCACGCTATCAAGAGATGTTTACAACAAAATTGATCCATATCATTGATGATATTGATATCACTGACATGAGGATGGTGCCACAGGTCATACAGCCGCCGACGTAACGAATTTAATAAAAAACCAATTGTATAATTTCACGAAATTTAGCTTTCACGTATAGACTTTATACATACTACTTAAGCGAATTGATTACAGCCTTCAAGCTCAAAATCCGTCACGTGATTAACAGAATTGACCCACCATTTTGGCAAGATTTGTCTGAACACTTTGATAAATGAATGAACATCTGCATGAGCGGTCATCTTTACAATTCAATAAACATTTTAATGATTTACATATAAATTATTTGTTCGCATTGAAAACCCCTTGAAGTTGACACTGACAATAACACATTTATTCTTTTCCACAAACATGTATGAATTCTCAGCTGAGTATTTTATTACCATTAAAAAAGAACTGAGAACAAATAGCAAAATAAGAAGAAAAAACATAGAAAAACTTCATATGGAGGAGAACAAGTGAAAATAAATAAATTACATTAACATGGGCATAATCAAATTGCCTGACATTTTGCACATTTCATGCAAAATTGAAACAGAATTGAATAATATTATTAAAATTGCAACAAAAAACCATAAAATGCCTATAATAACAATATGCATGATTAAAAAAAAAATATACGTAAAACCTTCGAGATAAGTTAAATTGGCCGTATTTAGTGAAATGTTTTTTTTTCTTATCAAAATTATTTCAAAAATAAAACGAAATCCCTTTTTTTCAACCACAAATTAATTTAAAATGGCTTAAAATAGAGCAATGAAATCAGCATTGTTATTTTGAGCATAAAATTAAATTTGTCAATGTTGAAAAATGTTTTTATTGCCACAAAAGCTGTTTTTTTAACATTTGCTTTTGTTTGGTTTTTTATCACTATGATTTTATGGCTCTTCTATCATTTATAATATATATTTTTTATAAGTATGTATATTGGTTTACACAATCAAGCGGTCATTGTTAGCAGTTTTGTTTGCTAAGATCGAAAGGATAAGCTGAAAATAAATACAAGTTCATTGACAACCTCAGGAACAAGTTAATGCAAAAGTCATTGAAAGTAATAGACAAAAGATATTTTTAATTTGTTAGCAATTTGTGGAGTATAATAAAAAAATGTTATAAATGAATTTATTTCTATTTTAGATATTGTGCAAACAAATAAAGAAATAATCGATGTGATTATTGCAAATAAAGTATGAAAATATAGTTGTTGTAAGGAAAAATATATTGTCGATGTATTTCGTTTTTTAAAGCATTGCTCACAAAAACTACAGAAACTTAAAAACCTTAAATATATACATATGTAGATTAGTTTCAAAAATATACCCTTTACTGTCAAATGTTAAAAATTTTAATTTTTAAATGCATAAACTCTGAAACCATAAAAACGGATGAAAATCACCAACAAAATGTGGTTGTCCCTTTGGTGCTCTATTGAATCTTGAGCTACAATTACTTTTAAGCTATAACCCACACCTAGAATGTGCCCCACGGTGTAATATTGAGCTATTTATTTAATTTCAAAGGAAAGTGGATTGTTCAAGACTTAATGCGATCCATCAAATTAAAATGAGAGCTTTTTATAAGAGTTTTAGTTTCTTTTTTTAGTTTTTCTTAAATATTGCTAAAGTGCCTAGAGTTTTTTTGTGTTTCAAAAGTATTCAATTGTTTTTTGTTACATACATATGTATGTAAATATTTAAAGATTTATGTGTCCTTCAAAATTAATTCTGTAGAAGATACAATTTTCTTTACCGTATTTTTTTAATAACCGTTTTTTGTGAATAATAAGTAATACTTTTATAAAACTTATTTGCACACTATTCCTTAATATTCAATATTTTTCCGTTACGGAAACTAGTTATAACATTATCCCGAAATTATGCATCATTAAGTTTTAGTTACTATGTACATTATTTATAAACTGTAAGCGACAATATAAAGTAAACACATAATATTGTGTTTTTGTTTGGCAGATTTATTAATTATTATTCCAAACATCCTAGCAGATTAATAAAGAACACTGTTATAAACATTATTACTAGAGTGCTAGATAAAAGCAATACCGACTTTCACGAAGAAAATGAAATAAAGATTAGACATATTTTACACAAGAATGACTTTCCATATAAACAATTTGATAAAATATACAATAAATAATAAAAAAATCTGACAACAATATGATTGAAACGAAACCACCCAAAATTTACAGATCTATTGAATATATACCTGGATTATCAGAAAGGATGAAGTACTCTGATATATATGACAAGGAAAAATACATATTGGCAATGAAAACGGGTAAACTAGATTGTCATCACATAAATCGGACCTAAAATCAAATGATAAACCACTTTCACAAAAAACAGCACTCGCTGCCCATTGTGCAATAACTGGACATCGACCATACTTTGATAAAGTAAGAGTAATTGTGGAAGAGAATAATATTAGTAAACGATATATGCAAGAAATGTTACATATAATTAATACTAGAATAGATAAGCGAATAAACTATAAAACAGACACTGATAATAATAATAATAAACAAAAAAGCTAACAGTCAGTGAAAGAAACTTAAGACATTAACATCGGACATCACTGTATTAAACATGAAGAAAATTGTTTGTTAATACAATTTTAAGAAACTTGTTACAATTATAATAATTATGTTTTTTAGATTATATTTTTTCCCTGAATATGATCAACAAAGTTGGTCGAAATATTGGAAACAAATAAAATATAATAAAAATTAAAACCGAACAAGAGTTTTTATATTTTTAATAAAAACAATATAAAAGGTCTGCATAGCACATAAAAAACAATGAGTTTATTAAATGTATAAAATATAATTCATTATCAAAATCTAGCAAAATAAGGAAGATACAAATTTTTATTCAATTTTAACAGAAAAGTGCTAGATTTTTCGCGTCAAAATAAAGTAAACAGGAACACATTTTGCCTTTATCGCAGCTGACAATCTTCTAGACATATGAGTATTTTTCAGTAAAATCAGACGAAATTTTGTTCCATTCATCCTGTATTATTGCATTTAGGTTATCCTTGCAAAAATTGTTTCTTTGCCTAATTTTTTGTCCATCTGTTCCCACAGGTGCCTAATTGGATAGTGGTCTGTGGACTGCAGAGGATGATCACTATTTTGGAGGTATACTTAGCATCATTGTTCTGCTAGAAAATTCAGTTCTGCGCTAGTTCTAGTTTCTCTGCAGTAGGGGCTACATTGTTTTTGTCGAGATAGTCTGCCTTTTTCAGTGTAGATTCAACAAATGTAAGAATACCGAACCCTGGTACCACCATATAACTCCAGACCATTACTGGGCCGCTGTCATGTTTTACCGTCTTGTTGACATATTTATTACTAAAGGATTCTTTCTTCGTTCGCGTATTTAGACTCCAATATCTCAAACTAATTTGCATTGGTGAAAAGAATATTATTGTTCTTTGAATTAAAAGGCTTCTTACGTGGTACTCTACCATGTGGACCATTTTGATGTAAAGATCTTTAAATCGTACTTGTGCTTACAGGTTCTATAGAAGTTTTCGTAACAATTTATTCCTGTATATTTCTGTTATATGTTTCACATAGCTTTCCGTTTGAAAACATAAATGTAAAATCATACAAAAATATATACAAAGAGACACTAGCAAAATGTAATGCATTTTCTGGCCCGCTAAAGCCGTCATCAGCATTCTTTGTGTCTAATAGTGTCCATTCTCAAACCCTGTATATCTAACTTTTTTTATGTACTAATTGAGAATTTTTCCTCTTGCGAGTATTTGAAAATTTTTAAAAAAAGCTATGTGAAACATATAACAGAAATATACAGGAATAAATTGTGGTGTATGCAATTGTTTTCAAACAATTTGTATATTTGACTTGAAGTAAAACTTCGAATAAAAATTTTTTAAACAATTTCAAATACTCGCAAGACGAAAAATTCTTAATTAGTATTCTAATATAATATTATTTATATTAATATAATTAAGCTTTTCTTTTAATAATATGTGGTGTTGACCATCCTCTGTACGCCATTTTTTGAATTGTTTACCACAAATATTGTGGGGTTCTTTAAAATACCGTGCTAAAAACTAAAAAGCCTTCAATAAAGAAAGGCATAGTCACAAAACTATTCAACAAAGTGCAATAGCAGCCGAAGGCTACAACATAAATAATGTAAAATTGTTTTAAACTTTTATAAGTATTTTATATATATTTCAGTAAGTTTTTTTTAAAAATATTTGAAAAAAATGCAATACGTTTATAGTAAACAGAGCGTATACTAAACAACCGCAAAATCTAAAGCTTTTGTGTAAGTTTAATAATAAACAAACTACATATATAAATATTTAAACTACACATTTTTATTAAATTTGTTAAATGACTTTCAAACGAAATAATAATAATGAAATAAAACTCATTAAAATTACCTCACATATTTTGTGTGTGGCTAAACTTCAAGATAATCGTATGTATGTATATTACTTTACAAAGAAATAATTCAACACAGTTAATTTAATCGAAATCTTTAAACAAAGAACTATGTACATATTTATGTATTTATTCTCTTTCGTTGTACAAAAAAAGAAATTGATTATTTAATTTTAAACACTTTAAGGTATACATATATGACATACATATTTGCAACAAAAGTGTAATAAATTTAAATTGGTGATAATGAAAAAACAATAAGACATACATATATTTTACTAAGTCAGCTTACACCATCTTCAATTCTGACTAGTCAAGGCAAGTATTTTGGATTTTTTGAAGAAAAGAGAATAAAAGGGGTACAAACTTGACGGTACTAGTCAATTTTCATATTTTTTTTCTTTTCTTTCATGCATGTTGATTTGAATTAAAAAGTATGAATTTGATTTGAAATGGCAAGTTCAAAAGAGAAGTCAACAAAAACTGGTCAGCTAAAACTGAAGAGTGTGAAAGAGGACTAAGCTCTTGTAGTTTACATACTTACTTCAATTCTTACTGACATTGATATCTTTACCTAATTTTTTAAGTTATTACAGTCTTGTTACAAATGTGTTAAATTTACTTATTTTTATTGCATAAACAAGTTTGTAAATATTTCTATCAATTTATAATAATTATAATTGAAAACCAAAATCTAATTAGAAACTTTGCAACTTGGTAATGGAATGTAAATTAAAATTTGAAAATTATTTAATAACAGGTTGAAGTTGTGTGTATTCTCAAGGTTTGTTCCGAACTAAAATTTTGTCCGGAGAAAAATGTTTGCTCTGAGAGTTTTTTGCAGCACGATTCACGCATTTCGAACGATTTTTCTGTAAAATCAAAGCTGCCAAATGTAAACAAAATTTATTAATTTTACAAGTGGTAATACTGCGGCCATTGATTTATTTTATTTTTCTTTTCAAGCATCAAAAACAAATATTAAATTATTTTAAAATATTGTGTATATTTTTCAAAAACAATTTACAAAATGTTTAATGAATATATGGAATGAATATTTTAATTTCACAAACCCCATAGATAGTAATGTAATCTCTTGACAACTCAGTTCATTTTTGTCCAGACAAAATATAAAATTAAACTAATTCCAGCTGGAAGTTGGTTGTGAAAAATATTTTCTATCTCTCAAAAAGAGAGACGTCATATGAAAGAAACTTTGTCCGATCACATTTTTTGTTTAGAACGAATGGTTGTATCCAGCTTTAGTAGACTTTGTAGAAGAACAAAATTCAAAAAAATTTAAATTGGAAAATAATTTTTTTATCAAAATAACTACTTAGTTGTTATTTTAGCATAAATACGTCTGACTAAATATTTACAGCGTTAAGTTGTATAATATGAAATTTAATTATGTTATTGTATTCACAGAAACAGTTTAGTTTTGCTTATATAGCATTGTGAAAGAACATTTTATCAATATATCAAACGTTAATTAAAATATTGTAATTAACTGTTCTGTTTTCTTCTTATATTATATTTTTTTAATTATTAACATTAAAATACCCATTATCAACTAAGAACTGTGCAGCTTGTATGGCTTTTATTGTGCCGGGTGGTGTAGTCAAATGTCACTTGTCAATCGTTGTGATATTTCTATTAATTGGTTTAAAAATAAGCCCCACATACGCCTTCCATCTGTACAATGTCAAATTATAAATTAATTTTGGTACAACGTATGGTATGAGTAATAATTAATTTAAATTAAAAACAATATCCATCATACGCATGATTTATTCAAAAAGTAATATGTACATTAATAAATGTCTTATGTTGCTAGCGGGCAATGCTAAAATTAGCTAAATAATTTTTGTTTACGAAAACTTGTAGACTGTTTGATATGCACAAAAAGTAAAACATTGTTATTTTAATATTTATGGTACAAAAAAGCATCTGTTTATATTTAAGAAAAAGACAAAGAAAAAAATAAAATTATTTTCCTCTTATAAGAATTCGTGGTTTTGTTTTGATGGAACTCTTTAACTATTGTATTACATTTCAATCCTCATCCGCTGCATACTTTTTCCAAATCTCTAAAGCTAGATTTAAGAACTATTAATAACTATTAAATAAATAAATTTTGAAGAATTTTTGCTGTTTACACGAGTTTGAAGCATTTTGAAGAGCAATATTAAAGAAAATTTCAATCGTGTAAATCTAGCTTAACATTGTTTCATTGTCAATAACACTTAGCTTTGAATTTCATTTGTAAATAGCCCATTATTGTTCAATTGACCGAAACTGAGGACAATTAGGGGTAATTTATTAAATCAATAAGGCAACGGTTTGTATATTTAATTGGTCAATAATTTTGATAACCCGCCTCCACATATATTTTTCTTTTCCAGAGAAACCATAATTTGTTCTTTATTGTGCGTAATATTTTCTTTGTATTTTCCTGGTTTCTTTTAATAATATTTTTGCCAAATTTGTGTTCTCGATCTGTGCTTAAGATCGTTTCATAAGATAATTTACAGTACTTTTTGAAAACTGAAGCTTTTACGCAATCAGTGAAGCAATATTTGATTTTCAAGGAATTTTTATACGATTTTTATTTTATATTTATATATTTCACTGCCAATGTGCAAATACATATATTGCGAATGCTTAAAAAATAATGCTACGTAATGCTGCGTGCAACAAATTAAGGACACGATGTGAGCCTGAAGAAAATAACTGCATATTGTATCAAATTAATTATTATTTATGAATATGTTAGTTAAATTTTCAAATAAGGACATATAACAAATTTTACTAAAATAAGTATTTATTTAAAAATAAATTAATATTTTGTTGCAAATCCACTGTTATCGATAACAGCTTTACATCTGCGAGGCATTGAGGTCACCAAATTTATGTATACACGACTTGGAATGTATTCCCAAGCTTTCTTTGTCTCGGTAAAGCTATCATTAAAATTGCTTATTATCACAGAGCTAACTTTGGTACAACTTTCCATAAGTTATCAATAATTTTGGAATCAGTACTAAAATTAACTGAATTGTTAACAAAACTGTTACTGACAGGTTCTTATCAGCGTATGGCATCATTATATCGCTTAGAATTTTTGCATACTGAAACTTATTCATATTTCCCTTACTTTTTCATTGGCCCAACACCACACAACATAGCACCCCAAAGCATTATAGAACCTCCTCCATACTTCAAAGTGACGCCAATGTACTTCGAATCAAATTCTTTCAACCTTGGCCGGCGAACATATTTTCTCCATTTGGAAAGACCCTATTAATTTTAGTTTCGTCCGAAAATAATATTATTTTCCATTCTACATCCGTTCAATGGATATACTTCTTTGCGAATTCGAGTATTTTATTTTATTGGTTACGTTCAGACAGTAATGACTTATTTTGTGAAATTCTTTCAAACAGTCCAAAGTCTCGCAATCGACGTTTTACTGTATCTACAGACGGTTTTGCCTAATTTTGGCTAAATACTGGAATAAGAATCGCACTTGCTCTCATTTCGACTCGCTCATGCTCAGTGCGTCTTCCCAATTTGTCTTAATACTTAATACGGCTTTTTCTACGTAAAACCTTTTATGTAGTCTAATGCTTTACGAAATATTTCACCGCTTGAAAAATTATTTTAATATTCAAGGCTGTTGATATTTCCCGATAAGTGTTTTCATTCTGATGCATTTATACAATAACATTTCGAGTACTGACATCTCAAGATTCGCTTTTACCTATGTTAAGCAAGTAATTAGAACTTTTCGTATACTAAAAAACACACCTGTGTAATCATATTTAATTTAATCTAACTTTTAAAAATTACCTGAATTAGAAAATATTAATAAATTTATCACTGTCCTTAATTTAGTGCACGCTTAAATTATTTCACAAATAATAAAAAACCACAAAAAGTTAATAAAATAAAAATAAAAAAATTGAAATAAGTGTTAACATAACGATTGAAATATTTAATACTACTGTCCTTAATTAGTTGCACGCATATGTATGCTTTAAAATAAAATTACTAAAAACAATGGAGGTATTTTTACAAGGTTTTTTAAGAAAGCCTGCTGGGTGACACATTTAGACCAAATTTTCATTCGTTTTTTTTTTAATAAAATTTAGAATGAAGTAACAACGTAGTTGCGACCCACATTTTATTTATTTATTTATTTTTTTTATTTATTTCAAAAAATATGCCGCAAGCCCATGGGGCCAAAATTAGCAGTAGTACTAATAATTCAATAATATTAATACAATTGTTTAGATATATAACAATGAAGAAAAATAAAAAATTTAAGATTAAGATAATAATAATGAAGAGAGTCCTTAATATTTGCACAAAACCAATAAATAATGTATAATTGCAGGAAAATGATTGTTAACCCATGATAGAACCAACGATAAAACATACAAACAAAGCACAATTTAAAATATAGTTCTTTTTCAAATAATGCCACTCCTAATAATTTTACCTGTTTAAATGTACCATGGTCAGCACGAAATAGAGAACAAAAAATATTAATTCAACATTCATTTATAAATTTGACAAGAAAATTTGTTTGAAATTTGACAAACTGTGTGAAAATCTGCGATCCGCATATGGAATCATTGAATTCCATAATCTCGATATAGTCACGCAATACGATCGACTCATAACAATTGATAAGTGTCTAGGCATAATAATCGCATGCGTTTTACTAGAACTACCAAAAATAAATTTTTGTAACAGATATGATGGATTTCCATATTTAACTGTCTTATAAAAAAATAAGATTTTTCTCATATTTATATATTGGTCAAATTTACACCCTAAAATTAATTTCTGGTATTCGGAAACATGTTCCCGAACACCTAGACCGTAAATATATCTAATTACCCTATTGAAACATCGTCGTAGTTTCAAAATATTTATGGCAGATGTACCCGAGTAAATCTCCAAACAATACAGGAAAAGTGGAAGACAAGTCGAAACAGCAACACGATATCTCACAGCCAATGGCAAGTAACAAGCCACATTATAAAGGCCGCGTAATGTCAAACAAACTCTTGTAATAACATAATTTACATGTTTATTAAATGAAGATCATTTTCCAAAATAACACCCAATGTTTTATATTTTGAAACAATCTCCAAAGGAACATTATCGATTAAAATTCTCAAGTTAACATCCAAATTATTCGAAAAAATCATTACTTTACATTTATAGGAGTTTAATTCCAGAGAATTTACCCTAGACCATTCCACTACATAATCAAGATCCTCATTAATACAGTTCTGAAACCTTAGCAAATCAGATTTTTGAGAAGTGGCCAAGAGTTGTATATCATCAGCGTAAGTATAACAATTTAAAAAAGATAATCTCTGAAACAAGTCGTTAATATATAACAAGAACAATAAAGGTCCCAATATGGATCCTTGTGGAATTCCTCTTTTAGGGTACTTATATCGTGAATTTAACGTCCCTACTTGCACAAATTGTTTACGACCACATAAATAAGAATAAATAAGTCTGCAACCACTCGAGCCGAACCCGTATTGATTAAGTAGTTTTCCCACCAAAATATTATGACTAACAGAGTCAAATGCCCTCCTAAAATCAAGAAATATCAAAGCACTCACATTTCCTTTATCCAAATTTTTTCTTACGGTTTCAGTTATATCAAGTAACACTGCAGTAGTGTTGTACCCTTTCCTGAAACCGGATTGAAAATCATTTATCATTCTTGACGTATCTAAATAAGTCCACATTTGCTGCCTCAAAATAACTTCCAAAATTTTCGAGAAAACTGGAAGAATACTTATTGGTCTATAATCTGAAATGTTTCTTGGATATTTAATCTTGGGAATCGGTATAACTTTACCAACCTTCCAGATGTCAGGTACTGTAGAGGTTGTTAGAATAAAATTTATGAGATGTGTAAATTGACTTGATATTGCTGGATATATTAATTTGAAAGATTTAAGAGATATTCCGTCGTTCCCAATTGCCTGAGATTTAATTTTGGTTATAGCGGTGTATATTTCATGATCAGTAACATTACTGAAAGAGAATCCTTCAATATAGGGCAATGACATGGGATCAAATACAGAATCCGTTGACGTTGGCTGAGGCATACAGGAAAAGTCATTAAAATCATCCAAGCTTAGTGGAAAGTCCAACCCATTATCCTCAAGAACTCCTACAGACCCTAACTTCCTCCACAATTGCTTCTGATTACAGTTGGAAAAATATTTAATGCACTCTCTCCTACGAACTTTCCTTATTACCGATTTTAATCTATTGCGACAAACACGGAAACGTTGAAAGCTTTCAGCTGTTCTATTTATAATATAGGCACGATAAGCTGCATTCCTTTCACGTTTTGCACTCTGAATACGAGAGTCATTAAACCAAGAATTGACATCATGTCGAACAAAACGGCGCAAGGGAACATTGTCCTCAAATAGTCTCTTCACAACAGCATTTAAAAAACAAGCCTTACCATCTACAGTTATATCGCAATAAAATGGTGAAAAATCAGTGGACTCCAGCTCTGAAAAACATGATTCCATATCAAAACCATTGTAGTCCCTGTATAAAAACTCGCTCGTATTTGCAACACTTTAATAAAAAAAAAAGAATTTTAAAAGTAAATGTGAAAGATTATACTTTCGGGCAGTAGTTAAGATTCCAAGTTTAGCTGTAAATGTTTTAGTAAATATTATAAAAAGGTCTATATGAATCACCCTATATTATGTATTTGACACAAAAATATTTTACTTACTATAAAACCAGCATTAATTCAGCTAAGACCACATTGAAATGTGGTTATTACATTGTTAAAGTTGTTTGCTGTTAATATATTCTACGCTAACTTCGTAAAATATTTATACATTAATTATTGAACTCAAAATGACCTAAAAAGATAATCTTGTATTCTTGAAGTTACAGAGAAAGCATTAAATTAATTAATAAATTAAGTGGTTTTCAGTGCAGTTTCTTAATTACATTTTTGCAATTTTAATTATGCAATACCTACATACTCGTATATAAGAGTATTTATCTTGACTTTAAACTCAGCAATGTCGCACTAAATGACTTGAATAAATTTTGTTATGACAAGTGACAGTTTTCACAGAACAAAACTATAAATGATTTTTACATGAAATTGCACTTTATGTGTAATACAAATTTTGAATTTAACAATTACATTTATTTGTTATTATAATGTTGAACCATTTAATAATACATATTTGTGTATAAGATAAACATTCCAACCAATAATTATTGTTTTATGATTTTGGATTATGGATATTTATACGTTTGTATAGTATTGTCTTTTAACAAATATCAACAAAATATCGTGAGTTCTAAAATCCTATACAAAATTAAGTAGTTTTTCTTGCTTGTCACAGATGAGTACTTCTCAGAGATATATATAAATACATCCAACAAGTAATTGCACACAATTATTTATATATTCGCTTATACACATTCATTACTGGAATCACTTTAGCATTTAAATAATTCGACCACTTCCGCGTGTCCGTGTGTGGGTGTATTACTCCCTCTGGAATGTCAATCAAATTTACTTAAGCAGAGAAAAATGTATTTCAATTTCTTTTGCGAGTAATGTTGGGTCATAAAGCATAAACATAAATAAATTTTTTTATATTTTTATGATTGTATTATTTATTGACAAATACATTTACATCTATATATTCATATATTCATATTTTTATATATGTTTATTCCTTTCAATGAATGACACACGTTATCCACAAAAATTTAATGTAAAAATAAAGCATAATAAGCGTGGGTTTAAGTATGTATTTTTATATAAATAGGTGTATGAGTATTAGGGAAGCCAAACAAGACTGGATTGTCAAATCCTGGGATTCGGGATTTTAATAATGTAAATCCCAGGATTTCGGGATTTTTGTTTCTTATTAATAATAAAAAAACTAACTATTTCAAAAAAGTAACTTATATTAACTATAAATATGTTTGAAAACAAACATTTTCTGTCCTTATAGCTATAATTTTTAAATTAACCCTTTCGGCCGCACTTGAATTTAGCTGTGACTACCAAGAGCATCACATATTTTTTTTATTAAACCGTTCGGCCACACTTGAATTTAGCTGTGATTACCAAGAGCATCACATAGTTTTTCATGAATTTTTACTGTGGATCAAATGACGGGAATTCCCAATGAAAATGCGTTGAAATGATTTTTGTTTGTTAGAGCAAGTATTTTACCATAATAACAACTCTCACTGTGCACAAAGAGTAACACAAATCAGCTGTAACAGTTAAAAACTTGTTTGAATATCAGCGGAAATTCCCGTCATTAGATTAATTAGACAACACGGAATGACGGGAATTCGCACACAAAAGGGTTAACTAAAAGTTTATAAAGTTAATTTTGTATTTCAAAAACAAAATTTTATAAACCATTAATAATTTAAAAACGTAGTAACATTACATTGAAAATTAGATAATTTAAAACCAATAGAATATTATCGTTCGAAAATATTAAGGCATGTAAAGTAAAGACAATCTTGATTTAATTCCGTTTCCAATATGTATATGACGCTGACGACGCTGGCATGTGGGCAGTATTGTTAACGAATTATTGTATTCTGATTGCATATCTCAGCCTCCGAAACAAATACACCTAATTCTGTTTTTACATGGTCTTTTTTAAAATTTTAATTTTTTTACATGATTTCATTCCATTTAGCACGATTCAAAATATTTTGGGCTTAAGATTAAATTTTGCGAAATGTGTTCATTTCACAAATGTAGGGGAATTCCCTTTCAGTGCATACAATCAAATGAACTTGTCGTATATTTTTTTAAATTACTTTTAAGCTTAGAGTGCATATCTTTTTTCAATTTTTATACGTTTTTTTTACACAGAGTTTTCTAGAACCAATTTATCGTGTAAAAACAGAATTAGGTATAATTATACATATTTCTTATTCAATATTTTATTCCATATCATTGTAAGGTGTTGGGGGAGTCTTTTACATGTTTTAGTTACATTCGTTATTTCATTCGTTTGCAATCAACGTTTTTAATTCATTTCTAAGGACAAATATTTCTTTTTCTTTATGAAATTCACTCTTCAATTTTGGATTATTTTTTTCAAAAAATTTAAAAGTTTAGAGTAAATCATACCTGATTTATGATTTCACCAGTTAATCTCTTAATTTGCAATCACTTTTTGATATCTCTTTGAGCGCAACGTCGGCAGAGATTCATATCACTGCGGCAAACGCCTTCACTGTTACTTTAACCGGATTTAAAATGACAACTATTTCCAAAATTAATTTTTATTCTTTCACCTTCATTTCTTCATCATACTTTTGTAAAATTTTAATTTTTGTTGGTGACTTTGTAAATAATTTTGATAAGTAGTTGACCTTTTCAATTTGGGATTGAATGTGGAATCTGTTTATTTTTTCTTATTAAAAATGCACAAAAATCTTGATTTGCATTAAGTGAAGATGTTTTGTATTTGCGTATGCCAAAAAAGTAGATAAAAACAATTATACTTCACTGGATGTTTTAATTTTCGAGATTTATTAATCCCGAAAAATTCCAGAAAAATCGAGATTTCAGGATTGGCATCCTTAATGCGTATGTTTGTATTGTAAATAGCAGTTGACAATCACTAATAACATATGTTTGTATGTACTATAAGCGAAATATAAATAATAAATTTTTCTTTTCATAAAAATACTTTATCTAAATGCATACTTACCTATCCTCAACAAAAGTATTTTTTATATGAATTATTAATAATAGCACTTAATGTTGATTATATGAGTAAAATAAATCTTACTCTTAACTTTTATAAAGCAAACACTTACAAATAAATTGTAATGCGAAAAAAACAGATTATATTATTATTACAAATAATTAATAAAATATCCAAGTATATATTAAGGGGATATTAATCATATATACTTATGTATGTTATATAAAGAAAAAATAATTGGTAGCAATAATTAATAATATTTATCAAAATGGCAATAATCTATTATATAGTTATAAACAAAATAATTCGTTAAGTGTCAATAGTAGAAAATGCTTATCTGTATAAATATATCTGAAAAGATATTTATTTTATATCGCAATGACAAATTTGTATAACAAATATCAATTTATATATAGTACAAAATAATTTATTTCTCACGCACAAGTGCGTATGAGTGATATTTAATTCAAATCGTTATTAATATAAATCATACGTATGAAAAAATAATGTGAACACTGCCTATGATCTGTAACTTTAGTAAAAACTTTTCGTTTTAAAAAGATGAAAAGTGAGAAAAAAATGTGTCTGTAACTCATCTCATATCATTGACGGCAAACAAAACTTACTAAAATTGAAAAATTTTCACCAACGTCGGCAGAAATACAACCGTACAAACAAACAAAATATTTGCATTAAAACAAAAATAGTTTCGTGGTGTAAAAAGAAAATTTTCTTTTACTGAAAAAATTTATAAATCAAAATAAATATTTATAAAAAAAAACTAGCTGACCCGGGAAACGTTGCTTTGCCTTCAAATTTTATTTTTATTGGAAAGGTTTCATGCCAATCGGTCTATTATAATAAGAAAGGTCACCATTGCCTACTTCCACCAAAGATGTATAATATCCAGCTGACACGGTAGACGTTGTCCTGCATAATATTTCAAGCGATTAGGATATTAAACAAAGTATGAAATGAAAGACAAATAATAAAATAATTTAATTTTCTTTATTTTGAAATAACATTAATTTTTCTAATTTTATCATAATGCGATTTTATGAACAATATTTTTAGTTTAGTTTATTTTATTTTATTGATGGTTTTCCTACGCGAGATCACGCCACATATAATTGGCCATATAAAAAGACCGGATTTTCTAGATCTGACCCACAAATCGACATATTTTGTCCTTGTGACTTATTAATAGTCATAACAAATGCCAAGCGAATGGGAAATTGCAGACGTCTGAATGGAAATGGGGAGTCTGAAGGGATCATTGGTAGTAGTAGTTGGCAGAAGAACAACTTCACCTTCAAATATGCCGTTCAAAATTGTAAAAATTCACACCAAACCGACGTACCAAATTTTGTTCAAATACCGTTAGCAGTAGCAGAAATAATAAATTTTTAATTTGCGGTTTGTCATCAGCAATGTTTGCCGTATGATGTTTATTATTAAAATTATGTCCCGCTGCGGTTTTAGTTTTGAGTATATTTGACAGTTCAAAGCGCGGACCTTTCTCACAAAAATTTTACTGACACACTTTTTCTGTAAACTGGCGCATTTCTGGCATTTGATTGGCATTTCTGTTTCATTTCACATATTTTAATCGAAAAGTATTTCAAAAAAATGTGTCGAAATTAGATAATTAAAAAAACTGACTTTTTAGAAAACCGGTTTTCGGATTATTTAAAAAATTGCCTTTCTTAAAAAACCGGTTTCGAATGCGGTTCAAGCTGAAAAAACTGTTAACCGGGTTTTCATAATAATCAGCAATATTCAAGTTTTTCTTTATTTTGTGTATGCGTTCGTGATATATTTTTACATATAATAAACAACTAAAAGGAAAATAAACAAAAAATAAATAATAAATAAAACGAAAATATGGAATAATCAAAACCGGTCGGTTTTTCAAATCGCAAAAAACCGATTAACCAGTATCCGGTTTCAGTTTTTAAATACTCTAGTCGCAAATATAAACATACTTGTGTAGTGACTTAGTGTCTATTTTAGAACTATTTATTAACTTCGTCAATTAACAAGTAACGGATTTTCTGATTGTTATTTTTGTTAAGCTAATATGGCGTTGATTTATTCAATATAAATAAAAATCAATTTTTAATTGCAATACTTTGTTCCCGACGTTTCGTCGATTGCTTGTCGACTTTTCTAAGGGATTGTAATATGAAATTTAATCACATTAAAAAGTTTAAATGTGCCCAGTAGCATACAAATATGAATCATAATTTTAGTATTAAAATACATGTTACTTTAAACTTAAATATATGTCACGGCTCCTTTTGAAGAATACTTCAGGTACTTCAACTAAAGACTAAATTCATTGCCAAAATAAATTAATTTAAAGGTGCAGTTTTCATTTTTTAATGAAGCACTGAGAATATAATTAGATATTCAAAGAACAATCTCTTACATTTACTTTTGTAATATAAAAACATGCAAATGAGGGCTGCTCCGTAAATTGTTCATCCTGAAGGTTCAAATTTGATTATTTGCCTCATTGCACCCGGTATTTTTTGAACAACCCAAACGAAAAAATCCCGAGCTGTGATATCAGAGGACATAGGCAACCAATTGAAAGGTCCCGAACGCGATTTCGCAATATCTCCACTGTTTCGCGCACTATCTGAAAAACATTTCTAATTATGTAATACAGCTGGAGATATTATTATGATCTGAGTCTTTCAAACACTATATATATAAATTAATATAAAAATCTCTATATTCATCACACTTTATATAAAAAATATAAAAAATTTTAAAAATCATTTGAAGCTATCTCTTATTAATTAAGAGAGAATATGGAAAGACTTTTAATACAATTTTTACCTACAAATATTAATTATATGTCTAGTGCTTTAAATATATACTTTTCAAAACAGCCAGACTTTTTTCCCCAAATTAAAAGAAGTTTTAACTAATTTTAAAATTAGTATCAATTAAAAAATTTTGACTTTTTGTCATTTAACAAACATGTATCTAGTTTTCATTGAGATAATTTATCACTTACCATTAAATGCGTATGAACACATTTACATAAATAAAACTCCACTAAAAAACCTTACTGGGTTTTTTTAAACTAAATTTGGGTGATGACAAAATGCAAATCAAAAAAAAATTCTATCAAGTTATGAACTTTCAATCTCAAACCCATTTTTGAAAGAAAATATTTACTTGCAAAGAACGCGAACTTATGTTTTAAAAGTCGAAAACAGTTTGCATTTTATATTGTTATATAAAATTTTTGTGATAAAGGAATCGTTAGAATTGTTTATGAAAATATTACTATTGTTCTTTAATTAACTTTAATCAGCAATATAAATTTACAAAAAAGTTTAGCTTTAAAAACATATTTTGAAATTATCTTTTTAAATTATCTTTATAAATTATTTAAATGCAAAATATTGCAGCTATGTACAAAATGTACATTTCTAAAAACCAAAACTTTTCAAATTTACTATTAATTTCTAAAAGCAAATTATTTATTTCAATTGTATAGCTTGTTTAGATCATTTAAAGGTGCCGTGAAGCATCAACATTATAGAATCCATAAAACAGAATAGCTTTTACAGCATTCTTAAATAGTTTACTAGAAGGTATAAGTTGTTGTATTCTATTAATTACACTAAAAGCTTTTATCACCTTCAAAATTCCATAACCCATGTTTTTCCTTTATAAAAGTTACGGTTTTGGTTCGGTTCGGCCAAATTATTATACGTATGAGTAATATTCAATTCATAACATAATTAATATAAATCATACGTATGACAAAATAACGTAACCAATATTTTTGGCAATTATTACATATTAAATAATTCGTTTATGGTTAACTGATTTAATACCCTACTGTTAATCGATTGAATACGGGTCTGTCTGAAAAATTATAATTATGATTTTATTCTAATTGTCTTGTGACTTGCCTATTTCACAATAGTAACTAATGTTATAACACAAAATTGGTCACTTGTTTTTTTGTTCTAATTATACCCATATTAATTGTGAGTTGCTTCAAATCCTATAATATATTTATGCATGTATCACATGTGTCTCATTAGCTGTTGTGTGCAAGTAAATAAATGGTTTCTCTGTTTTTATTTGCTTTTCCATTCACTCTCTGCTAATTTCTAAAAGTAATAGACACAAAATAACATTTATCATTTGAAGACCAATAAAACAAAAACACCAGAAATTGTATATTTTTGTCGAAAACTCTATTTAGTTACAGATGGTGTATAATTTTTTAGGGACAATTGTAGAGCGCTTGGTTTATAAGTACATATATATATAGTACCGCAATCTTTAACAAAGATCAAGCAAACGAACATACTGAATATATTGCTTAAAAAGGACATAACTATGAATTTATTTTGTTCTTCTTTATTTGTTTTATCACCGTATTGTCAACACACAGCTACAGCAAACAAACACTAGAGCAAAGTTCATTAACACGTCTTTATGTCTGTTTTTAAGGGCATTCAGTCAACTCTAGTCTTTAATAAAACATTGTTGGTAATATTATTAACAGGATTTTATATGTTTTCCATGACTAAATGACTACTCCTCAAGGAACTTTTACTCGTAACATAAATAAAATTCACAAACAACAACGAAACATTACAAATCAAATTATATTATTTTATTGCAACATATGTCTACATACTTCAAAATAATGGTAAAATATATAAAAATGTTATAAAAACAACTTAATATTACTCTACATGCTTTTTGTTATTTAACTAAAGCCTCGCTGACTAATGTTTAAGATATATTTATAAAAATGTATATTTAGTACTTTAGCTCATATTTTTATGCTATTATTAATTCATTTAGTTTTAATGTTTGCATGCCTAATTATCTATTTTGTACATACTAACATAAATATATTTGTAAATATTAAAATTATATAGTTATACAATACAAATAAACTAATAAACATTTATTACAAATAATACATGGGTTTCTAACATTTAAATTAGTGGGTATTTAGTTTTAACTGCAATTTGTTTGGCACATAAAATAACAATTGTTCTATACTCGTATCAAGGTAATCATTTTCATATTAAAACTGAATTTTCTTTAACCAGTATTATAAGTTTAAACAACATTGGTAATCAGAGCTAATTTTAATAGATAATTTGAAATTATATTTCTGGGTTAATTGCTGTAGCATGAAGTTATACATTTGTTTAAGTTTAAAAGCTAAATATTACAGTTATTATAAACATATTATTTCAATTTAACTTAAAATATTTACGTTGAAGGTTAAAAAAAAATTTTTCCAATATTGTGTTGTGGGTGTTTTTTAGATGTATAGAACTTTAAGTTAATAACACTTTTTTAACTGGCGGCCATTTTGTCAGCTGTCAAAATTGAAATTGAATAAAACAGAGATGAATTTTTAGAATTGACATGAAATTTACTTTATTTGAAAGATAACCTTTTGGCATTCTAATCTGGAGGTCCAATTTTCGATGACTTTTTTTTAACATTTGTGGCCGTATATCGACAATAACGTGGCGAATATTTACCTCCAAGTAGTTAATCGTTTCGGGCTTATTCTGGTTTCAACCAGACGGCGCAACATGCTACACAACTCGCGGCACAATTGATTTATTGAAGTAAACGTTTAGTAACCTCATAGTATTACGTTTCGGACCCGTGAATTGGACTACAAGATCGTGTGATTTAACGCCGCTTCACTATTTTCTGTGGGGATATATGAAGTCGCTAGACTATGCCGAACATTCACCGCGTTATTGCCGTTATACGGCCAAAAATGTAGGAAAAAGTCGTCGGAAATTAGACCTCAAGATTAGAATGTTAAAAGGTTATCTTTCAAATAAAGTAAATTTCGTGTCAATTTAAAAAAAAAATCATCTTTGTTTTATTCAATTTTAAAGTTATATACGTTAAAAACCCCTCTATGTAACACTGAATAATTTAAACCAAAATATCATTATCTATTCTTTATAAAAAAGACTTCTTAGCTTCATTTCTAGTTTACTTTAAAATGTATTAAAGATGCAGAACAAATTCTTCTAGTTTACTTTAAAATTTATTAAAGATGCAGAACAAATTTAAAAGTCTACCTAAACATTAACTGCCGTATTTATAAAAAATTAAAGTAGACTTCAAGCGTATTTTAAGAAATTTTTGTATGAAAATTTTGTCTAAAAGCACACTTAAAGCCTACTTTATTTTTTATAAATACGGCAGTAAAAGTGTTCTTGATTTAACGATTTAACAATCATTTTATTATTGCCAACAAATTCTCATTCTGCAGCTTCAAAAACTATAAAGCAACATTTTTATAAGATCAAGCTACATATTTACACATTTTCGACACAATTAAAAGTTTGGCAAAAAATAATAAATGTCATTTTGTGGTGTTTCATTTTAAAATTAATTTTACCATAAACCATAACAACGAAAGAGTAAACAAATATGCATATAGAAATTAATTGTATAAACACTAGTGATTTATAATATTAAGAAAGAAAGCCAGGTTATTATTCGTTGTCCAATTTAACACAATTTGCATACTAAAAGGATATTTAGTTTTCCAAAAGAGTTTCCTTAAAGAATTTCGCAAGGTGGCATGTTAATGTGTTATATATTTTTCATTGAGTTGAATTCAATTTTAAATCTTTACAAAATATTGTGCTTTCTTCAAAATAGCTACGCAGGCAAAAGAGAGGCAGATAGACATACTAACCACAAATAATTTATTATTTATTTATTTATTTTTATTTACTATAATTAAAATTACAATAAATCTTAAGAACTAGAGCACTAGCAACTAAAGCTATCGGCTTAATTTTACTTAGAAGTTTTATCCATACATACATATGTATGTATGATCAAAATTTGTTTCATGTGGCTATGAAAAAATACAATTTTTATATTTTATTTTGTAAATTAAAGTATTGCAGAAAATCATAAATTTTGTTTACATTGACTTGGGAAGGGCATTTAAGTAAATTTATTATACTGCTTGAATGACTTTGATGAAGGGATGGACAGTCCGATAGTAGGTGTTTACTTGTTAATGTTGAATTGTTGCAGAAAGTGCAAACTGGTTGTGGATGCCTGGAAATCAAATATTGATGTGTTAGTCTGGTGTGTGTTAATCCAGTTTATAGAAGTTGGAAGGTTTAAAGATTTTTTATCCGGGTTGATAGTTTTGTACAGATGATTGTAGTTATTCCACTTTTGAAGAATGGCACTATTAGGTTTCTGGTGATAAAGTTTTTGTTGTTAGGTAGAAATAAATACAAAGATAAGCTGTTTTGGCTGCTTTATCCGCAGCTTCATTTCCCATAATACCAATGTGGCTTGGTATCCATAAAAGTTTTATTTTTTCTTTTATTTGTATCAAAAGTTGCTGAATTGAAGTGATTGTTTCATGCCTATTTTTGGGATTAAAGGTTGCGTCGAAGACATATCGACTGTCCGTGCAAATGATGTTTTTAGTTGGTGAGGATTTACAAAGATCTAGGGCTTTGAGAATGGCTTCTGCTTCCGCTTTAAATACTGTTGCATTTTGAGGAAGTAGGCCAACGGATTTTGGTAGTCCGTCTTCATCAACAACAGCAAAAGCTACATTATGAGATGTTTTAGAGCCATCAGTGAACATAAAATGCTAGTTATCATTTTTGCAATTATTAACCAGTTCATTAAAAAGTGATTTATAAATATGCGGTGTAGTCGTGCCTTTATTGTAGATCTGAAGGTTTTTAATTAAGATATTTCGTTCTAGCAACCATGGGGGATGTTTTAAAGCCGGAGTTTGACAATTCTCGTCATATGTGCGAAGGTACACGGATATTTCTGTTCCATTTTCCTTTTAAATAACAAAGAAGCATGCTTATATAGCAGAGATGATTTTTTGCAGATTATTTTGTAGAGTAACCGGAATTTAAGTTTGTTGGCATTTATGCGAAGCGGTTCAAATCCCCGTTCAGCTAAAAGATTTTTGATAGGTGTAGTCCTGAATGCTCTAAGACTGGATCTTATGTCAGCAATTAGGAACGTTTCAATATTTTTTAGGACTGATTAAGCAGCTTTGCTGTAGATCACTAGACCGTAATCAATTTTCGCCAATATTATGGATTTAACTAGTCTAAGTAGACTGTTAGTGTGCATATAACTCCTTTTCGAAGATAGATATTTTATAATATTTTATAATATTTAGTCTGTTATTTAAATCTATTAGTTAAAAATTATTTGTTTCGGAGGGTGAAAAATAAGATTGTTTATGAAATCAGAATACAAGAATTTAGTAATAGTTTTGCCTACAATCGATGGCAAAAAACGTCGTTTACGTCAGCTTCATACATTGGTAGCACAATTAAATCAAAATTCTCTTTACTATAGATACCTTAATATTTGTAAGAAGCTTATCGATCGATAATATTCTTTTGCTTTTAAATTAATATATACAGAAATTAAACACGAAATTACATGACATGATTTTTGTCAATCTAAAGCCGGCCACTCACGTACAGTTTTAACTGTCAGTTTCAGCTGATCAGTATGTGGGTAACAACTGACAGTTCAACTCAACTGTGCAGTTTAACTGAAAAATTTAAAATGTTTATATTTTTAACTGACAGTTTCAACTGAAGTGAACGTGTGTGGGGGTACAACTGCACCGTTCTCAGTTCAACTTGTTTCAAGTGCGTATCATGTCGCATAAACAGAATCAAGTGATAGTTGATTTTATTGCAATACATACTATAGATCTTAACCTTACCCTATGGCAAGTTAAATCTAGCGAGTACCATGATCGCGCCAAACAAGATGTTGCCTACAACAAGCTGGCGAAGAAGTTACAAGAAGTAGAATCTGACGCGGAAAATCAGGTTATAAATTAAACTCCACACATTATTTATATTACACATCAGTTATAGCTCTTGTAAACAGACTCTGGTTATTTATGTATCAATATAAATGAAATTATTTTTGTTAAATTTTCCAGAGCTTTAAACATTAATTTTGTTTGTGATAGTCACATCTAATTCAAGACCCCACTAGAATTAGCGTAAGTCCAATTTGTAATAATATATGCTACAAAAGAAAAACTTTTTAGAAATTATATGAAATAAATAAAAAGTTTCATTACAATATTTTATTACATAATTTACTTCTCTAAGTATTTAAACTACTATACTTTACTAATTTATAACTCAACATTCTAATATTCGTACTTATTTATTTCCATATAAATTGTTGCTTTAATAGGCTGGTATGAAGAAGAGTGTGAAATTTATATTTTTTTAACGATTGTAAAAGTAAATATTTTGCAACAAAAATAATAACGAAAAAAAAGGAGAAAAATAATATAATTTTGTTTATATTTACCAGTAAACAACAGTTAACACTTATTATAAATCAGTAACAGTAGAATTTCGAAGTCGGGGGTAAAACAATAAATTGAAATGGAGTTCCAAAAAAAAATTAAATGTTGCTAATTAATATACAATTTTATATCCATTACAGTCTTGTACTTCAATAGCACCTGGTTCTTACTCTAGCATTTGATTTAAAAGATATTTTAATTCTGTAATGCTTTTAGATTCTCTTCAAAATAGCTTATTTTTTGCTTACCTTACAAATGATGATTTCAGAAGTAAATTTTTACACTACAGCTCCACTATATTCTAATATTGTGGCAAAAAAGATAAATATTCAAAAAGTAACTTTTGATTCAAGAGATATTTTAACAGTACTACTCTCATTATATTCTAAGATTGTGCTAGAAAGATGAATATTAAAAAAACTTAGCTTCTGCTCTACAGCTTTAGTATTCGTAATTATACCCTACACCACCATAGTGGAGAGGGTATATTGGATTTGTGCTAATTTTTGTAACGCCCAGAAATATTGGTCACATTCTGAGTCGATTTAACGATGTCCGTCCGTTCGTCTGCCTTTCTGGCTGGTTGGCTGTCCATGTAAAGCTTGTGCGCAGAGTACAGGTCGCAATTTTAAAGATATTTCGATAAAATTTGATACATAATACTTTTTATGCACAAGGACGGATGGGATTGAAACTGGTGGAAATCGGCCCATTATTTCACCTGGCCCCCATACAAATTTCCACCCGAAATTGGGGTTTACTGATCATAAATGTTTGAATTATGCAAGTATCCAAACAAATTTCATCACAAATAAGTGGTAAATGAAGCCAAATCACATCTACAAATGTGCAGATCGGTTCATAATTACTCGTAGCTCCCAAATAAGACCCACTTCCGAAAATCACTTTTAAGATCATAACTCGCTCAAAAATGTTGTTAAAGACCAGATGTGCCCATATTTAAATTTTTGTGTAAAACTTTCTAAGTTTTACAATAACTTTTGAAGAATTTTTCATACAAACATTTTAAAAATATTTTCTGGTCGTATTTCTGAAACAGACCTAAAACTTGTTTAACGAAATTTTAAAAATGTGAGTTTTTTAATTTAATTTTACCTCATAATCATATTGAAAATATATATGTCGTTCACTCAATATTCTTCTATTTCTTACAGACTTTATGGCAAAACAATAGACTTGCAGTGGTAATAAATAAAGAAAAAAAGAATAATAATAATGATAACCATAAGTCTTAAATAAAAAATTTTCTCATTGAAAATGTCACTAACGTCTTCAATACTCTGACAGCTATTGTAACCTTGCTCCAATTTGTTTTTTTCTTTTGTAGCAAGTTGTAACTGTGTGGAAAATTGTTCTATTTTTAATTATTTCGTTAACATGAAGCACAAATAAAAGCTATTAAAAATTTATATGTAGTCATATAAATAGAATGATGTACAAAATAAAATTCATTTACAAACATTCATAAAAGCGGTTGGTTTTTTTTATTATTTTTTAGGTTATAAATATTTATAGATTTATAAGTGTATTTAAAGTTGGAAAGAAATTTAGAAGAATAGACAATGAAAATATGAGAAAACTTAATGGATTTAAATATAAACTCGAATACTGTTGTTCAAATGCATTAATAATTAAACTAAAATAAATGTAAATAATTAAAATATAGAAAATGTTGCAATTTAAAAACAAGAAACAAAATTTCTATGCAAAATGTTGCCCTTTAAAAATAGCAGCTAATTTTCTATACAAAACATTGTCCTTTATAAAAAGAAATAAATTTTCTATAGATTAATTATTTTCTATAATTTTTTAAAGAAGTTTTTTAAACAAGTAAATTTTCTATAGTAAATGTTGTCCTTTAAAAATAAAACGAAATAAAAAATGTTCTATACAAAATATCGCCCTATAAAAAAAGAAGCAAATTTTCTATGAAAAACAAAAGACACCAAGAAAATGAGCACAACAGTTTCAATATGTATTCAACTTAAAGTCAAATTATAAAACAAGAACTTAACCAAACTAAAACTATTATTACACAAAATAATGCCAGAAAAAATTAATATTTAACAAAAATTTCTTCCTGCAGCAGACAGTTTAAGTTAAGTAGAAGTTTGAAATGAAATAAGAAGCGTAAAACATCATAGAACAAAAAAAATGTTTTAAAGATTATGCAAAATGTTAAGTTAGAAAATAAAAAAGAATAAAATGAGAAAAGAGAAAAAGAATTTATTAAGAAGTGACAAGAATACTTACAAGTTATTCATGATGGTAGCAAGAAAATTAAGAAATTTTATAAAAGTCCCTACAAGCCAGTTCCAGGAATTTTTCGATAATCTGAATGTTGAAAATGAGCAACAACATGGAAATTAAAAAAAATGTCTGTGTGTGTTTGCTTTATTTTATATAGTATATTAAGAAAAGAAAGAAGAAAACAAAACAAAATAAAATAAAACAAACAGCTCAGTGTCATTGTCAACTTTGCAAATGGCGCCAGAAAAACAATCTATAAGTCTTGTGTACACGTTCTACAAACATATCTGAATATATTCATACTACACTGTATTTAGTAAAATGGGAAACGGAAGTATTTGTTTGTGGTTGTACTGGCTTTTGTCGTAGGTTGCTTTGATTATTTATTAAACCTAACGAGCAGCCAACCAGCCAGACAACCCAACCCAACTGAATAGCTAGCTGCTAGTTAGTTGTGAATTTTCGTGTTACAATAGGCCAGTCTGAAAAGATAAAATAGAACATTTTCTAGGTGGTCAAATTATATAACTCATAAATTAATGTTGTACTTTGTTATATAAAATAGACAAAGTCCTTTAATATATTTATAAAATTCTGTCATTTTGTATGAGCACAATTAAAAATTTGTATATAAAATCTTAAAAGAGTCAAAATTTCTTTCAAAAATTCCCTCTTTGAAGAGTGAAAATTTATATAGAAAATTTTCACTGTACCGAACTGAACTAAACTATGTGCACTATAAAAGATATTTAGATAAATTTTTATAAAAAATTCCTTCCATAAAAAAAAACACAATTTTCCAGATTTATTAAAGAACTGTTCTAATTATTATCGTATATTATTCATGTATTATATACAAGATTATGTATATAATATTATTGGAATTTCCTCGTCTATGTGTAAACGAGTATATCATAATCCTTAGGTACCTTTTAACCAACATTTAAATGTCTTTAATCGAAATTCTAATCATAATTTAAATATTTAGGTCACTGTTTTTTAAATTAAATTGTACGAGAAGCATAAGAAAAAACGTAGTTCAGCACGAAGAAATTAAAATTATTAAATTTTTATGTAAATTTCAGTTTTCTTTAACTTTAGTAACATGAATTTAGTAAAGATTTATTTCGCTCTCAGTGATTTAAGGTATTTCAGCCTAAAGGTATGCTATTTAATGTTTATGTTATATTTTATATTCCTTGTTGTTGTTAATGTTATTGTTTTTGAATTTCGTCTAGAAAGTTTTTTTCTACAACTTATGATAATGTTTGATAATGTTTGCACTAGAATGAAAATGTTCATATGTATGTATGTATGTGCATATGTATGTACGAGGAATGCTGTTAAATACCTTTTATTATAATAATATATATTTAAATTAGAGTTCCAGAGTTTCTCACAATATTATTAAAAAACACAGTCATGCGAATTGTTTAAATTTGTATAAATATTTCATCTACCAAATAATCAAATTATTACATTTTATTTATTACAATTCCTACTTGCAATTATTCAAGCTACAAGTAAGAAATGTATATTTGTATATACAGTCAAACCTCGATATAACGACCCTCACTATAACGAGTTCCTCGATTTAACGAATTTTTTGAAATCCCCTACAACGCTCCATAAGATTTAATACAAAATAAACCACTCTATTACGAAAAATTTGTCAATAGCCTTGTTATAACGAATTTTCATTCACTGCAGACTAACGAAATAGAAATAATTATTTACCTCTCTTTAACGAATTTTGTCAACTCACAACCTTTTCATAACGATTTCCATCAATTAATCCAAATTATATGAAACAGATACACACAAAATTATTATGTTTGCAACGACAACGTCTCCTACAAACCTACATTCATAGTCGACAGCAGCATGCATTAGACTAACGGCTGCAATATTCGAAGAAAAATTTATTGTTGCTAAGAGCTTGTACGCTTGTTGCATCAGTTGTTGTTGCAATCTAGCTAGTTAATCACTGGCTCAGGCTTATTATTTTATAAATTTAAACTATTTTTGAATTTTAAAACTACAAAATACAGTGTTTTTCTTCAAATGTGTTTTAATGTATTAGCGGAAATCGCAGATGATGATTAATATACATACATACAACATTTTTTATTACCTCGTTATAACGAATAGAAGTGCAACTTCACCTCGATATAACGAACCTCAAGATTCGTTATACCAAGGTTGAACTGTACATATGTATATTAAACACTAAACACAATAAATTAATGATAAGATAACAAGTATTTAAATTATTACGACAACAACTGGCAAAACGTTTGACAAATATTTAAAATATATATCGTTAAGAAAAGTATCTTTGATGGGCGATAACAGTGACAGCTACTCCGTACTAAAACAACAACGTGAGTGACAACTACAAAGAGCCTGTATTTAATGGCTAAAGTACAACGATTCCATTTCTAAATTTAGCTCGTTGTTTTTGCCAATGATAACAAAGATAAGGTTAATCCACAGAAAACGGTAATTAAATTAGTTCAAGACTACTGCAACAACGAACGAAGAATCATCAAACTAAGAATGAAAATAAAATATATTTTTTTAGAAATATTTACGTATTTATGTTATCTCCACAAAGTGTATAAAAATATATTTCTGATTATGAGCAACAAATTTACTTATCTTGGTTATGAAATGATACATTCTAATATATGTATGTAAGTATCTTTTAAGTGAGTATACGTATACTTTCTTTGTAGGGTAATATGATTACGATGGTTTGGCGTCCATTTCCAAATAGCTTAATTTCATTAATTTCGGCCTTTCTTTCATTTCTGTAAATTTAAGTCAAACCAAATTAAGTTTACTTGCCAACAACAAATTGTATTTGGAAATCAAATAATAATATTTCGTTAGTCAAGTACTTTTCAATTGTGTTGATGATTATTGTTTGTTTGGAATTGGTATTAAAGTTTCTTAAGAGAAGAATTCAATGCAAAAAAGTTCTTAAACTTATACCTAATTAAGTTGTATTATCTAACTCATTGATTATGAGGCCAACTGTTGCAGGGATGTATTTCTACAACGGCAGATTTGCTGGATTTGCTAGAGAAAATGTCCTATTTTGAAGAAGCAAATTTTACAGACATAATTAAGCGGTAAATATTCAAGAGAAAATTGAGCTCTTTTAAGAGGCAGATTTTCACATGCAATATCCCTCTTTAAAGAGTCTCATTTTCCATAAAAAATATCCCCCTTTAAAGGCAATGCCATGCCAGATCTTTCTAGAAAAATGTCCCCTTAAAAGGAGCCAGATTTTCTACGCAACACACAGAGACAATTTTTTATAGAATGCCTCCTGCTAAAGGCAAAGTAATTTTCCATTTAAAAAGAGGATGATTTTCTATAGAAAATTTCTATTTAGTAAAGAGAGTGATTAATTTTTAATAGAAAATATATCATGATTAAAGAGAAATAAATAAATATCTTCTATAGAAAATGTATCTTGATTTAAGACAGATAAATATTGTCTATATAACATTACTCTTGATTAAAGGGTGATAAATATTTTCTCTAGAAAATTTCTCTTTTAAAGAAAGATAAATATTTTGTATAGAAAATTTATCTTAATTAGAGAGACATATAATTTCACTAGAAAATTACTGAGAGAGACATGATTTCATGATTTCTATAGACAGTAATTCCCTTTCTCTTTAAAAATTTCCCCTCTAGTACAATAATTTTTTTTAGAATACTTCGATTTGTAATAGTCAGTAACGTATTACTTGCATAACTTCAGACATTTTACTTCCAGTATGTCACATATTTAAAATCCATCTTCTTAGCTATGTATACATTCCTTACTCGTATAGTTTCGGTTTAAATTGAAATTAATTTTAATTTTGTGGTTCATTGATATACATTACCATTCATTATAAGGCTGTGGATTTTGTTTGGTTTTCTTGGTTTTGTTTTAGTATATTTTTTTTATTTTGGGAAATTTTTGTTTGTTCGATTTTAATCTACTTGAGGTATAAGAAATCGTAGGAAATTAATTTTGAAATGGAAATTAACTTGAAATTAAATGAGGGGGAAATACAATTCAATTGAGTTTATTTTCAAGTATTTATAAATAAATAGAAACAGAAAAATTGGGAGATAAGTGATAAATTTGTATAATGTTTGTAATTCCCAGCTGCTAATAAAAGCGACAGAGTTTTTTAAAAGAAAGATAATATTTTGAACAATAGCGGTAAAATAATTCTCATGACATTTTAAGTATAGTGCAGTTTCTGGTAATTATATGCTCTTTATCTTTTTGTGCTTTTAAGTTTAATTTATTTTGCTTTCTTCTTAAAACCACTAATATGACATTGTGTTCTTGTCTGAAATTTCCTGAGGCGATAATTTTTCAAGTTTAATTTCACATACGTGAACAAACACAGCCAGATGGACGGACATATAGAATGACAAATATTTATTTTATTGTTGTTTACCTGACATATAAAAATATATATACAAATACTCTGTTTACATGGCAAATAATTATTTTTGCATTTATCTCGTCTTCTTTTCATTTCATTTTTGTCTTGACTTGATGATGAAGCAAAATTTATGTTATTTAAAATGTGTAATTGAAGAAAATAATATGAAATGTACTTAAATGTTTGAGATAATTAAGGAAATTTGTACACAACAATTTATACTAATTTGAGTTTAAAATATTTGTACACTTTTTGTATTTGTATTTTTGATTTAAAAAATTAGCTTTATAATTCTTTATATTTTTTTTTTATATTTAGCGAATAAAACAAACAAAAGAAGGTGTTTTTAAAACAAATAGTATATTCAACAAATCAATATTTATCTTATTAAATGTGATAGTGTAAATATTTATATTTATAGGTTTTAGTAACTGAATGGTTATTTTAAGAATGTTTGTAAGGATTTAAAGAAAACCATATGCAAATACTGTTGTTTTTGAGTTTTCAAAGCTGAGCTGAAAATGTATAAGAATTGGTAATATTTAAAAATAAACATGATCTAATTACTTGTAACTGTTGTCTTTAAATTGAAATCAAATCTTTGCAAATTAATATTTACCTTATGAAATGCAAATAAATATTTGTTAATAAATTTGAATTGCTTTTTGTAGAATTTAAGGATTCAGAGTAAACAGCCATATTCAAATAATGTTTCCACTGCCTTTTCAAATTTATTAACTTCCTTATATTTATAAGTAAATGTTATTTAATTATTTATGTTTATTCTCTTTGAATTTAAACTTGGTTTTAGAATATTTTCTTTATTTCAATATCATAATTTTCAAAATACTTCAAAGAAACATTTCAAATTTACCTACTGCAAAATAATTTTTTTATCCATATCTCAAGTACTTTAAAAATTAAATTATAAATAAAAAGAAATTATACAAATCTCAGCTTTGTTTATTGTATATATATTTATTTTTTGTTTTTTCTTTATAGCTAATATTTCAATAATTCTAACCACCCACTCGACGGCCACTTATCGCCACTCTCATCTCAACACAACTAATACTCAAATACTCATATTAAATATTATAATTTTTTATTGTTGATGTTATCACGTTCTCATTATTATAGCTTATCTTATTAGAGGTGCATGTATGTTTATTAGGGTGGCCGCCAAAACCAATGGTACGAATGTTCCACACATAAATAAAAGTTTATTTTACGATACAATTTCAAACAGTTTTGCCATTTTTTAATTTTGTACATTTTATTAATTAATGCAACTTTCTTCATCTTTCATCTATATGTCTTTTAGTGTAAAACTTAAAATATAAAACCGACATTTTTGAGTTTCCTGTGGAATACTTATCATTGCCCAAGACAAGTTTGTATTGAAAATCATGACGATTAAATTAGTAATTAAAAAAATAATAAACTAAAATGTGAAACAACTTTGAAAAAAATGTTTTGTTTTTAAAGAAACAAAACATATTTCAAAAAATTTATTAAAACAAAGTAAAGCTAAAATAACTCGTATACATCTGTATAGTTAAGTTTTGTTAATATTAAATTTTTGTATGTTTTGGATTGCTTTTATATGATACCGAAATCTTTATAGTAGCTTTCGGAAAATGTTAAAAAATCCTTCAATTGAATTGGATCATCGCCAACTTTTTTTGGCACCTTACAAATGTTTCACCCTAATTTATTGCTGGTATGTATGAATGTGAACATGTGTGTGCTAAACCAAAAACAACAACATTAAATTAGCAAACGGTATAAACGTTTGTATACTCAGGTTAAAATATGAAGTAAATGCAAAAACAAAACAATAATAAAATAATTACCGGTATCATTAAGAACAGCAACAAAAAACAATAAACTTTAAGACTAAATATAAAAAATTGAGACTTTTAAATCTCTGTTACAGTCAATACAATTCCATTAGAAGCACATTTTTAGAGTATTATAGAAATGTTTGATCGTTAAATAAGTAATTGTTCAATATGTTGGAAATGCCATATTTAGGGATAAACAAGAGAGATTGCATTATTCTTCATTCTGCCGCATTTTAACTGGAGCACAGTAGGGCAGAATCGGATTATTTTGGAAATTATTTTAAATTTCTAAATGCATGAACTGATAGACACGAATTTTTCACAGTCGTAGCAGATTAGTATTCGGGTTTAGGTTTTGATAAACCCTCACAAGTCCAACATTTACGTTAAATTTTATGTTTTTAGGCCAATATAAAAATGCTTGCGTGTTAAAAGGATTCTCTAGTTTCTTCCAAATTTTTTAACGAAATTTTAAATTTAGGCTAAGTTGAGATTCCATAACGGGCACAATTTAAGAAACTATTTCAAATCATTCATAATTTTTTTTTCCAGCATCGGACCAAATGTGGACTCTATGGATAAAATTACAAAAAATGTGAAGATTTGAGAGTTTTGGTTGTTTTTTTTTTTGGAATTTTCATAAATCATATAATTGTTTTAATGATATTTTCGATAATGACATTTTCTATATTATGAAATTATATTGTTGTCTTGAATTTCTAATTATTTTCCCCTCTTATCTATTTTCAGGTAAGCATATTTTAAAATCGTCTGTATTTGTAAATTGTAAGTAAAATAAAAATTATTTTATATCTATATTCTGACATTACAAGTTCAAGTTTAGTTTAGTAAAGAAATGACAGATAATGTGCCTCATTGTTTGAATCTCTTCGATTCTGGTTCTTATTGTACAATAATCCAAATAGCCCATACTAACAGTAACTTGCTACCTGCTAAGTTCAATTTGGGCTATATGGCTCATGATAACCTGCAGTCCCACTATAGTAATGGCAGATGAGCCTACCTCCTCCTAAACTTATTGCAGAGCCTTGTCGTGCGAGTTCGTCCTCTTCGAACATAATTAATGTCGCTGGGACCCAGCTTGAAAGGACTTAATGGACTGACCGCTAGCAGCCACAGTAGGGGCGATAAAACCGCCATTGTAGTGTTCCACTGGCCACTTGCCACCTAAAAAAATCTTGGCTTAGGGTTAACTGCCAAGTATACGAAAACTTGGGTCTAGTATTTTCCAAAATATGAAGAGCGAACATAATAATGAAAATGTGTCATATTAAATCATTTATTTGTGACAAGAGCTTTATACTTTTGCCTAATTTAACTATTTAACTACGCCGTGAGTAGTTTAATTTTGTTGATACATTTTTTTATTATTCGAGTCACCAATTAATTTTTAAAGCTACCCCGATTATTCTAACAAATAATCTAAATACCATTAATACTTTCCAACAAAATAAATATAACTTCTAAAACAGTGCAAACAAATAGGAATTTTCATCGTTCGAACGATTTAAATAATTGATGGATCATTCTAAAAATATCTTAATTCCAGATCCTTAATGGGCATTTTTTTATACAACAACACATATTTTCGAAACATTATCACCTAATCAGAGCATTCAACAATATTCACATCATCGAATTCTAAAACTTTAGAGAACGCCTATCGCAAACTATTTACTTGTCGCAGCAAAGAAAACGATAACATAATGAAATCGCTATCAAAATTTGCTTACTATTACAAATAACGGGTGCCCAGTTAGACTAGGCGATAGTGTGCCGGAATATCAGTCAGAGGGTTGCGGGTTCGATTCCCGCCAAAGACTCTGGGTGTTTTCTGCAGACAAGCCAAAAAACTTGGCAGTTTGTGTTTGTATATTATATTAAAAATAATTCTCAAGAATTAATGTTCGAATTATATAGAAGTATTCAGTATCGTAAACATTCATACGTTGAACAAATTCTCGCTTTTACGTACAGTGGCTCACAGCTTATTTTATGCAGTGTATTTTTTTTTTTTGTTTTCAAAGCTCCATAAAAAAAATCAACAGGAACTTAAAAAAGAAATTGATGTCATTTATAAGAAAAAATGTTATAGTCTAACAAACAAAAATAATTTCAAGCATTTTCGTTTATTTGGTCGGGTGGGTACTGAAAAACAGCTTAACCAAAATTATATAGTATATTTCAAAGTTTTACTAAGATAAAAATCAGCACAGCATCAGAAACTACGGTATTAAAATTCAGCAATCACTTTATATATGACTGAGACATAAGAAAAAGCCTACCTTTTTTAATTTTAAAAGTCTTACCACTATATATGAATCCCATTGTCGTGTCAATTTCGTGATAAATATTTCATATTTTTGTTTAACAATTTGTTTTTCCAAAACCTTTTTTACCCTAGCACCCTTAAACAAATTACCAACAGTATAAACTCGTTGTCTACACAATACTCATATAAACGTAGACATTGAGACTTATAAATTATTTAACATTATATTTTAATTAAAAGGGGCTAGAGAAATTCTCCAGAATTTTCAACTGAAATCAGTTAGTAGCGTCTGACAGCCTTAAACGTAACGTAACACCACAAAATACTCTTCAAACAAAACCTTTAAATAATATGTAAAAAAGCACAACAAACTTTAAACAAAACAAACAAAATTATATGTAGAATAAAAAATAAATTACTATATACTATTTTTTGTTAAAAAAAAAGTTTTACAATAAAAAAAAAAAAAAAACAAATGAAGAACATATACACGGTTGCGTGGTAAATGATAATTTTTTCCTAAACTAAATATTTCACTTTTCCGGGCAGTGATATGTAAAAATGAACGTGCGTGTATTGTTTATGATAATTCGATTAAATTGCCGGGCGTAAAGGAAGATTGTTGCAGTAATAAAAGCAACATCGAGTGGTTTTTGTGTTGATTCGTTTGGTGGTGAATTTAGTGCGTTTTCGTGTCATTTTAGAGATTTTATTGCAATATTGTGACAACATGCAATTTATTTTATTAGAATTGTAGTGATTTTTCTTCTAAAGAGTGAAATATTGACAACATGCAATTTAGAAATTAATTTATTCCTGTTCATTTGTTACCGTTTCACGAACGCGTTTTATTTCAAATTTTATAAATTATTATATCAGTTTCTCTATAAATTCGTGCATTAAAAAAGGTTTTTAAATAATATTAAGTTCTTTAATTGGTGTTTCGTGTACTACTATTTTGATTTGTATAAAAATTTGTATAATCACAACTTAGAAACGCTTTTAAATTAAGTGCTATTAAACCGTAGCTATTGAATTATTAAATGATTACGCATAAATAAAAATGGGTAAGGGTTTCTTCGATGTAAATTCTTTTATTTTGTTTTCGTTTTGTGTTTTCTTTTTTGTTTTACAAAGCAAATCTATCCACCTGCTTTGCATACTTATTCCAAATCGATAAAATTTGTGTACGTACATATATTTTCAAGAACCATGGGAACCAACATGATGTTTTTTTATTACGTTGAGCTGATTTCCTTTATAATCGTGAGCTAGTCAGACCAAAACTTTGTTGAAGTGTGATGCCGTCCTGCAGAATTCTTTTATAGAAATATCCGAGCTGACAAAACGGCCGCTCTTCAGACTCCAATTGCAACATGATACCCAATGAGAAATTCAAAGATAAAATATCTCGAAAACTGACCGTACGATTTTATAATTTTTGATATATAATGTAGAAATATTGTAAGAGTAAATCTTTTTATATCGTGTAGTGTTATTATTAAAGAAAATGTTATGATAAAATTTGATAAAGAAAAAAAGCTATAAAAAATAGTTGTTAATTTTGAAGGGGGTACAATATTCAACTTAAACTTATAATCTATTTAAGTGTCCTCTTACTCTTGTTATTATTATTTTAAAAATAGAAACTGGTCATTGAACTAAATAATTATATTAATTGCCTTACGACCTTTAGTATACGATCTTAAATTATTTACGTAAAATTAGTCATCGAATGCATACAAACAATAATAAAAAATACTTTTATGCAAATTTGATTCAAAGATTAATTTATTATCTTTAGCTTTTTAAAATTGAATATATTTTTAATATTCTGAGACTGGATTTTTTTTTAAATTTTGTACTTCCCCATTGGTTTAATGGTTTTAAACCTAACTAGTTCAGTGACTTGTGTAAACAGTATATATCACTAAACTGATCTATAATGAGACTATCTATGTATAACTTTTAAGTAAATTTCTTTCCTTAAACTCTTTTAAAGACCTAGATCTGAAATTCGATACACTTATATAGGTTGGGTAAGTAATTTTACTGTCAAATAATGAAATGACAAGAATTGAGCTGTCATCCAATGATATTTGCTAAGTTAGTTTTCAAGAAGTGCAACAAAGAACTAAACCTTCCAAAATGTATTCAATTTTAAAGACACCAGGAACATACAAAGAAAATACTACGATAAATAATTATATTATATTATTATATTTTCAAACCTATAGTACAACTGTCGAAATCGTAGTGAAAAGTACGAAAAGGTGGTGTTTTTCATACTCATTCTTTACGACATGGATTATTATAGATAATAAAATATGGACCTCAAAAAGCTATCGACACCAATATTTAATGTTGTAGCGGACTGAAAAGTTGGTGATGTGGATCAATAAGGTAAACAAGAATGGTTTGACAAGCAATTTAAAGTTGTGGGCTTAGGAACTACTTTTAACATATATTCATGACTTCCTATATTTATATGAAATAATTTAAAGATAAACGTTTTCTGTCTCTTTGTCGACGTCACCACTAGGGTTTGGGGTCCGGAAATTCCTGGAAAATAATGGTCGGGAATTCCCGGGTAAAATTTAACGTAATATTAAAAATTCTTTTTAAAAAATTAGCATTTTTTATATGTTTAACGTAGTTAAATTTTAATAATAAATTACTGTTGCAATAAATATACTACCTACAATGAAAAACCAGCAATATTTAAGTTTTTGCACAAACAATTTTTAACTAAAATAACTTAAAATTTATTTTACGAAAGATTAACGATTTTTTGTAATAAATTAAATATTTTATAATTTGCTACCGTTTTTTTTTAATTATCGTTTATCAATTGGGTGTATATTAGAGTGGTTCGCCTTCAATACAAAAAAAAGTTTTGTCAGCCACCTCCTAGGATAATGTAAAAACAATTCCAGAAATATTTTTTAATTCTTTTTGTTTGGCACGCCGACAGTCCTTAATCATTTTTTACTACCACGTCAACACGTCAAATTCTAGTCATGACTTTTAAAAAATCGTACAAAAATATTTAGTATTATTGTGGGTACGAACCGATTTTTTAAAAGTCATGACGAGAATTTGACGTAGTAGTAAAAAATGATTAAGAACAGAAATGTAGCCCTTACAGCGCCATGAACATCGGTATACAAAATGTTATGATCGGATGAAAAATAGCGACACAGTGAACAAAATACTATAAGGGCGGTATTTGTAGGCGTGGCAAAAAAATAAACAAAAAATATTTCTGGAATTGTTTTTACATTATCTTTAATCCCAGAGAGTGAGTGACAATTTTTTTTTTCGAACCACTCTAGTGTACAATGTACAACATAAAAATGCGGGATTATTTCAAATTTTTATTTTTCATTTTGAAACATTTGTAAAATATAAATTTATTCAAAATATTGGGCATTGTTGGTTATCTTTTACCATTTTTTAAAGCCAACACCGAATCAAGGTATTTCTACATATGGCCAAGCGTTGTCATGACGGAATATTACGTTTTCATGACTGCCGCATATTGTGGATATTTTGAATGAATCCTGCTGCTGGCCAATATAATAATTAAAATAATTTTGCGATCTTTTGTTGAGTTTGACAACAATCTTTATGTAGCAATTCCGATGGATCTCTCTCGCTTATGGCAAAGCTTTGGCGAGCAATCGGTATATCGCATATTTGTTAAATTAAAGATGTAAAGCAAATCTTCCCGCATATAACGCTTTGTTGGAAGATGATTCCTCGTTTTTGTGTTACACACCCAATGTATAGCTATAAGTGAATTTAATCAAACATAAATAATCTTACAAGCAATTAAAAATTTATAAAGAAATTTAATTTCTTGAAACTGTTTCTGTTTCGAGAATTATATAAAGCAAGAATTCAGCAAAGTGTGCATACTCAATAGAAAAGAATGGTGGAGACGTAATAAAAAAGAGCAAATGCTTGTTTCACATTTAAAAATATTAGTAGATTTTTTAACCTCTATTAAGGTTTCAGTCATTGATAAATTACCTAAACAGTTCCAAAAATACATTTGAAGCGGATCAAAAATCTTTATAATGCAAAAGACTGGAAACTTTGCCAGTGAAATAACAAATCGAAAGTAAGATGACTCATTAAATGTATTAGTTATTTTAAAAGCAAATTAAAATAATTTTTTATTTCTATAAAATTAGGAATGCCAAACGGTGTGGTTTTTCAAATCCCGGGATTCGGGACATTCGGGCCAATCCAAAATTAATTTTATTTCTTTCACCTTATTTCTTCGACATACTTTTGTAAAATTTAAATTGGTGACTTTGTAAACAAATACTAGTTTTCAGGATTCATTAAAACAAATCCCAGGATCCAGAATTTGTCAAATTTCGGGATCATGATTGGCATCTGTTTTTGGTAGATTTTTAGTAACAAATTTTCCTAAAATGTGTATCCCTCTTAATGTGTTGTTTTTCTCTAATAAAATTATACAATTTTTTAAAACTCTTAATCTTTATTAAGTATATGTTAGGTTAGATTAGGTCAGCAGGCGGCTATAATCATACAGTTCACTCAGATCCTTTTGTTACTTATTTGTTAAGCATCCTTTAATCCCAAAATCCCAAACCCTAGTCACCACCCTTCAATAATGTTTTGGGACAGTCATTATTCAACGACGTAATACAAAAATATATGAACCTCCTACATGAACCTCCTAAAATCAAGTTGCTTAAATATTAATAAATTAGTATAAATTTATGACTCCAAAGTATTCAATCGTTATTTTTTTTTCATATAAATATGAAACATTAACGTTTTCTTCATTAATTTTTTTCTTTATAAAATTTTCAAATTTGGCCTTATTTTGCTCGAATCAATATTATTCAATATTATGATCTATTTGTAATTGTATTGCAATGTTGTCCAAAAATCAAATAAACAATATTTTTTAAAAATATTGTTAATACCTTTTGTGGAAAAATTAATATTACTTAATTTACAAAAAATCGCTTGTCTACCAAAAACAGATAAAAAATTATACTATAAATGATATAGAAAATGTAATTCCAATAGATTAAATTCCTTTGTTCTTTTAATCAAACATACCTACAACAATTTATGTTTAAACTTTTATAACAACACACATATGTTGTTTGTTAACTAAAAATTATAGCATTTGTTTTATTTAACATTTATTAAGGAAAACAATGTTTGTTTATTTGTTTAATTTAATTAACCAAATATAAAACGTTTTTGGTTAAAAATCATACAGACGCATATAAGTTTAATAAAATAAATTAAATTTCGTAAAACCACTTTTTAAATCATGTCGCCATATTTTTTATCTGATCTATGTACATAAACATTTATAATATTTGTTGCATGTTGCAGCAAACTAATTAAATATGGAATGCATTGTGAAATTTTGTATATGTAAGTGTACATACATAAATATTTTATTTCGATGTACATATGTATGTATATATTGGTATGTATGCGGAATTGTGTGCTGTAATACAAAGAAACATTAAGTGACATTAATTACATTACATTATTAGTGCTGAAAAGTAAATTAATTTACACGTTCATTTAATACGCACACATATACCTACACTACACTACTCTACACATTCAATACGCTATGGTATACACTAAGGCCTTTGTCAACGCATAATTAGTTGGGGTTTTATTGTAACAGCAACATTTGAACTGGTGTCATAAAATGTGTGTTACGAATCGTAAAAAATATAGCAAAATGTTAGTGTAGCAGTATATAGTAAAAGGTGTATGAATAAGCTGAGAAAAATAGTTAATTAGTTTTAAATCATGTCAAATCATTAAAATCATTTCATTTTTCACAAAACATTTGATAATAATTTTCATTCGATTGAAAACCCACTGTTGCCATATTTGACGATTTATCGTCATTTTGACGATTTTTGGTGTCAAAAATTACCCTTTGACGATTTGACGATCTTTGCCCCTATTTTGACGATTTTTCAGTAAAAATGATTTGCAACACTTTTTTTCTCATATAAAATTTATAATTTGGTTTCGGAAAAAGAAAAGATTTATTGGAATTTTGGAAACACATTTCTGAAATTCAAAGAAAAGATTCAAATCTCTTGTTGCCCATCCTAACCAAATTTATACAAAAAAAATTTAGTTTTACCTCATTCTTCGGCAAATGTCAAACGAGTATTTAGTCATTTAAACAAAACCAAAATTAGGAATAGGCTAGAAACGCCACCTTTGGAAGGGATTTTATTTACTAAAGATTTTTTAAAACTAAATAAATATTAACTGCCGTATTTATAAAAAAAATAAAGTAGGCTTGAAGTGTGCTTTTAGACAAAGTTTTCATACAAAATTTTCTTAAAGTACATTTGCAGTCAACTTTATTTTTTTTATAAATACGGCAGTAAAAAGTTTAATAGGAAAACGTGCCTACAAAATTAAATGTACACAATTTTCAATTATATTTTAAAAGTTTTCAATTATATTTTACAAATTTCTAATAATATTATAGAATTTTCAAATTGTATTTCAGAAATTTTCAAATGCATTTGAGAAATTTTTAATTGTATTTCAGAATCCAAACATATTTTTAACATAACTTTTATAAGAATATTCTGAAAACCAACTAGAAACTACAGAAAAGCAATTAAAATTTGTATATATAAAATTAAATATAAAATTCTGAAATATAATTAAAAAATATTTAGAAGTAGAATTTTTTATGTTTTACATTGTTACTGTGAAGAAATTGTTTTGTTTATTTTATATTAAAAATTATATAAATTTTTCAAGAAACATTGATAAAAATTTCTTAAAATATTAACTTTAAAAACTATATTTTGAAAAGTAATTTATTACTTACTTTTTGTGTTCCTTTTACATTAATTTTTGTGTTTTGATTAATTATTTGTTACTTTTTTTTATTTTAATATTGATATTTAAAATATTTTTTAAACTTTTATCGATTCCTTAAACATATTTAATTTTTTTTTCTTTTGTTTTTTTTTTCTTTTTGTTTATGTATTAAAAAAATTAATTTAAAAAAATAAATTAAATATTGAATTGATAAAAAGTTTTATTTTAGTTGACGATTTTTTGACGATTTTTTATTCAAGATTTGACGATTTGAATCCTTATTTATCTGGCAACTATGGGTAAAACTTTTGCTCCATTTTTAACAGCTTTTTTAACTTTTGACCTAAAAACAAATTCTAAGAAAAAAAATGTCATATTTACCACAGTTGTTTTTCCTATTTAAATACAATCTGACTGATACACACTTAAAGTTAAAAAAATGAAAACAACTTCTTTTAAAATACGAAAAAATTTCAACAAACATCAATAGGAAAGCATGTAGAAAAGGTAAAAGAAAATACCTGAAAAAAGCATGACCCAAAAAATTTAAATAAAAATAAAGTATCGTGTAACAAATGTTAAATAAATAAATTTATGCAAAAAGAAAAACAACTACTGCTGTTTTCTTTAAGTGACACAAAAATGTTTATGGTATAAAACATAAACAATTCATAAACATTTGCTACCAAAACAATCAGCAGTTTATATCAAACATTATTTCAAAGCAGCAGTTGTACAAAATATTTATTTTATTTTTAGGGTTTTAATTTTAAATGTTGTATTAAGATCAAAAAGTAGAAAGGTGTTTAGAAAATAACTGACCTAACAATAATAAGTTTGTTTTTATTCATTTCATATCATTTATATTCCCTAAGGATAATTTAAAGCAATTCGTTTGAAAAAGTTATATGTATGTCTTATGAATTGAGGACCGGGGATACATCACTTAAACAAATTTGATTGAATATCGCTGATGCCGCTTGTAATATTCTGTATCAATTTATGAATGGTTCTGGGCTGGTTTTAATAGATCTTTGACTATAAATAAACCTATAAAAGAAAATCCAATGGTATGGAATAACATTAACTGGTTGCGAATTCTGATCATCAAAACGGCAGAGTACACACCAGAAAATATTCCATATGATTAACTGTTTCAGGGGCTGTATGGCTTTTGGATTAACCTGGTACCATTTTGTAAAACTTACATGTCGTCCACATCGATATCATCCAATTGAGGCAGAAAAACTTTATAATCATTTCGTGAAAATGAGCACCATTAACAATTACTGCTTGACCAACCTCAATTTCAGTTCAAAAACCGCACCAAACAGTGATACGCTGTGAATGCATAATTGCATTCACTTGTGGATTTTCTGAAACTCAAATACGGAAATGTTGACGATAAATAATGTCATGATGATGACAATCTACCATATCGTTTTCGATGAGTTTACTCGAAACTGTGTAAAACTTTTATTTTTTGGAAATAATGAGCTGAATGCTATCAAAGTGTTTTTTCTGCAGCAAAACAAAACCCGCTTGCGATATTACTTACATACTAGAACACAAACAGAAACAAGGCTTCGTAGAACTGGTTTACCACCCTTCTAATTTAAGCCCTATTTGTCTATTATGGCACTCACAACTGAGAACAAATAGTTTTTAAGGTTTAGGTATAAGATTTGAATTCTTATTGTAAGGTAAGTAAAGGCAGATTCAATAAATAAATAATAAAAAGTTAAAAACCCTTTATAAAATTTTTGATCAAAATCAGTAGTTCAATCAGTTTCCTTAACTATTATTGATTAAAATTATTTACATTATTTGCATGTTCAAATTCAATTACGACTGTATTTTAACATATTTGAATAAAAATGAATTTTCAATTGAATGTTCGTAAAGCTGCATTTTATAATAAATATTTTATTACAAAAGATACCACCACAAATTTTTGAGGTCATGATAAAAAAAACCCACTCGGTTGCAGACTAATGAACCACCAAACTTTCAATCCCTCAAGTCAATTTGTAAAGCAAATAGTAGTCAGTAGGAGCCAAATATTAAAAATAAAATAAAAAAAATAAAACTTATTTGTAATTATTTTCCAAATTTTAATCTAAAGAAATTCTGTTACTAAACTAATTTTTAACAGTGTATCATTAAAATCTAACATGTTGCAGCAGAAATCAACTGACAACTATGTAGTATGTGTGTTAAATTCATTAAGTTCAACAGATGTCTATGCTCTAGAGACTAACATTCTTATAAGAGCTATAATTACAAAACAACTATAAAAGTATTAACAACTATAGAAACATTCAATAGAATATTCAAGCATTTGCCAACATGTGACAGTTAATCTAAGTAAAATCTTTAAAGAGAACAAATCACAAATACTTAAACTATTAAACTATACTTAAAAAAATAATGTGTAATTAACAAATATATCAAGAACTTTTTAATTAAATTTAAGTAAGTGAAAAAAAGTTTCCCTTTATTAAGAAATTAATCCATTTTCATTATCTTTAATTGTAGTAGCTTACATTGTGGTAGAATTTTGTTATAAATATTTGACCGGAAATTTACAAACATGTTGTTGTTATTGTTATCACAATAGTGTACAAGCTAGATTGCTGTATTCCGTCCGAACAGGATACATAAGAGCAGGAAGAAACGGAAATTAACTTTATGGTTAACAATTGCAAAAACTGTTATGTATGTAAACACATACATACGAGTATTAATATAAATTTATTGAGGTGTAGTAGCAACCTACATAAGTTTGTGAATAAAATATTAATACATATGTTGTACTTTTAAGAAATAAACTTTTAAGAAATACATATGTATCAAATTCTAAGAAATTTGGATATATTATCTTAAAAAATTACTAGAGTTTAAACCAAAAGACCTAAAAGTAAAATTAGATCAGATGCTGCTGGTGTTGCTTAAAACGAGTTAATTTTCACATTCGTGTTCGGGTGAGGCGACCACTGATATATGCGTAACCAATCGAGAACTTTTAATCATCGTAAACGTAAAATATTAAATTTAATTGCATATTAGCAACTTAACTACAAATAATTACACTTTTAACGAGATGTCAATTGAAAAAGCCTTTCTTTAGAAAACTTACAAATGAAAACCGTAATTATCTGTAAACATTACTCTGATCATTTCTATTTAATAGACAAATTATGCAAAATGGAATAAAATAATAGTCATTATTCTGTTTAAATTACTTTAAATACTTACTAGAGTAACCAAACTATTTGATTTTTCTTTTGTTTGAATAAAACGAATAATTCGAATTTTAACTTGTTCGAATAATTCGATTACATATTTAATAATTCTTTTCCTTCATCAAATCGTACAGAAAGTAGTATCGTCTAAAGCCACATTTAGTAATATCACTTATGCTTCGTTTTCACTATGTCATTTTTGTTGTCAAATTGTCCAAATTGTTGGCTATTGTATGAAAACGGGTTGTCATATGGCGTCATCAATCATGATTGCAATCTCATTAGACGCCATAGACAACCAGTTTTCATACAATTGCCAACAATTTGACAACAAAAATGACATAGTGAAAACCAAGCATTACATACATTTTAAAATTATGTTATTTGTCTATTTCAACGTTATCATCATCAGTGATTCATTTAAAAACCAGTGTATATTGAAAACAAAGCGATCCATTATGTTTCCATTTATATTATTTATTATGTTTCTTGTATATTTTAGGTATTTCAATTCGATGTATTGATATGTTTTATTAAATATTCTCGTCTTCTCTATTTGACATTTAATTCATCCATCCCACACTACATATATACAGTATTTTGTTTGCAATCTCTTGCAATATCACTTTCTTTGAAACTATCAATAAGGGGCAAATATCTAAAATATCTGTAAAATTACAAACATTTTTAAACAGAAACGAAAAATTTACATGAGCATATTTATTCGTTTTATTTGATTATTTTTCATAAAATTAATCAAATTATTCTTTATTGCAACATGGTCATTTTGAAATTATCGAATAATTATTCTTAAGAAATTATTCGATTATTTGAACGACAATAATTCGTGTGGATAAACCAGTACTTACCAGTACTTTCTTAATTTTTTTAGCTACTTTAATATTCTAACATTGAAGCCAGTATTGTCATTAGTATGCTTGTTTCCTCCAACTTAACTTATGTTATCATGCATTGATCTAATGGTTTTCGACTTCTACTTTATAATTGTTTCTACTTAATACACTTACGCAAATGTTGAACTATTTATAAAAAGTTTTTCTGTGGATATTTTTAAACTCATACGTGTACACGACGACCCACAAAGTTTTGTAAAATGTCTGACAAACAAATAACCTTCAGCAAAAAGAGTAGAAAAGAAAATAAAATATACTAAAACAATAACAAAATAAAACCAATTGCTGCGACATCTAATAATGACCTCGTAGACAACCAATGAAATGGAATCAAAATGAACTGGTAGCTTGCAGGCAATCAGGCTGGCAAAATAGCAGCAGAGTGGACTACACTAAGAGAAAACTTATAATAATGCTCATTGGATTAATTAAAACTGTCCTATTTCTAATAAAGAACTTTTAATGGCCGACTTATTTTTTCTCTTAGTGTAGGAAAAAACAGACCATGTGTGCATGTTATAATTTACTCTGGGAACCAGAACTGTAATGGAAAGCAATCGTGAAATTAGATTTTGTGAAGAGAAAATGTTTCTTATATTATCGCCGTTAACAGTTAACAATAAGAGATAAGTAAGGCTTTATACCATAATAATAATATGTTATATTGTAAGCTAACCATATATGTTGTTTACATGTAAATGACCGATCATGTTCTGACCCTGGTAGCTATGAGTATCGACCATTGCTCTAAACATTAATATATATTATGCAAAATTTTAAAATACAACTTTTTTATTTAGAATATTGTTTGTAAGAAGCGAGATATGGTTATGTATGGAATAGCATATCGGCCAAATGTGCCTGATCGAAATTTTCAATGACCATTTTGAATTTAATTTCTTCAACATTGAAATTCCTAGTTCAATTTACAGGTGTGGATGGTGTTAAATCACACTGTTTACATGACCAATTCTGGACACAAAAACGAGAAAGTACAAGACCAGGAAATGTCGAGATGTGAAACAATCTTTAATTGAATCCCCTAATAAGAAATACTATGCTTTTACATCACACGATTTAGGGAACTAATTCTCACCACCAAAACAAGAGACTAGACTACGAATTATTTTATTTCATCAATATCATCTAATTTAAGCAGAAAACTCTGTTAACATGTTGCAATATCGAACGATATATTCGAAGAAGAAGAAGCTAATGATGACTCCAGTCCAAAATACACTGTAAACTGTGACACATTGCAAATGCATTTGTTTCTTAATAATTACTCGAGAGCCGAAAAAATCTAAAAGCGGCTATATGACAATTAACGAATACTCTTTCAAACTATTGATAATGTTTTTTTCCGAAACCGTAGAATTCAAATATTCAGCTACCATTGATAATTCAAAAATTGTATTATCCCTGAGGAAGCTATCCATTGTGATAGCGAAAATTCGAAATAAATATATAAAAATAAATCAAATATTTTTATATAAAATTAAAATGACCTAATTGCTTGTTAAAAGAAACTATTAAATATTAAAAAAAAGGTCAAATAAACGAACTAAATATTCAGCTACCATACAATTTGAAATTATATTAATTATATTTTGTAGAATTACAAAAGTTTAAGTTCGTCATTAAGCGACTGAAAAACACATGACTTCTGCTTGGTTTTCACTATGTCATTTTTGTTGTCAAATTGTCCAAATTGTTGGTAACTGTATGAAAACGTCATACAATTTGACAACAAAAATGACATAGTGAAAACCAAGCTTAGAGTAAATCAATTTTGAAAGTAGCCATTTTATACAATAACTAATATACTACTAAGTTCCTTAAAATATGCTACAAATTTTAATACACATTTTATTATAGCAAAATAATGACGTTCGACTTTAAAGATCTGCTTCGTTCGAAGAAATAAACAAATAAACACGTTCACAATAACAATTTAAACCAAATATGAAACCAGCAACAACAATCAAGTTAACAATTATTTTGCTATACTACTAAATATTTCATATTATAGGCAAATACATACATGTTAAATATTTCTGTTTGTATGGTAAAAACTAAACTAGGCCAATGTAAAAACGTACTAAAGTTCGAGTTTGTAATACAACTTGCAACCACCACTATCAACGTCACCACAATATATTCCAAACAATTCAACTGAATAAACCGCTAGCTACACCACTTTGTACTACTATATTTTGTTGTTTGTGCTGTTATTGTTGCTGCTGCTGGTGTTGAACGAACAGTGGCAATTCTACATACATATATGTAGACTATTACGTATAAATGAAGTTGACAATGTTCACTTTTATGGTGTTTTTTTTTTCTTTTTAATATTTTACAAGTTTTTATGTGTGACTTGTGTTTTTGCCACATATTACTATACCCACTACATACATAATTTGCAAAAAAGGTGCAATTACCCCCCTAATATAAGAATGATACACTTAACAATCAACTTCTCGACTATGCACACGAATTGCCGTTTTTTTGCGCTTTTCCTATTTGAAATGTTTGAGGCGCATCCTCAATGTTTGAAAACAAAGCTACAAAAAAAATAACAAACATACTAAACTACCACTTACTATTGCTGCTGGTATATACATATTTATATATCTACTAACCTACTAAATATGTATTTTCATTAACGGTAATACACTGTTGGAGAATTGTTAAGAGTCAATATGCCTATATATATAATTTGAAAAGCTTAATTAACACATTTCCAATAGAAAAGAATACACATTTTCAAAATCAAGGAATTCCTAATTTACCGCAATTTTTTTTCATTTCCAGGAAATAATAAAATCTGATTAAATTCAAATCGGAATATATACTAACGAGTTGCAAGCAATATCATTATAGTTATTTTTTTAATTAAAGTTGTTTTTAATAAACATTTTCTATGTTTGTCACTTAACTTTGGCTGTGGTAACCGAATTGAATAATTACGTCTTAGTGGCCAAATGTTTTCAGGTTTGTTATTATAATATTATCTTCATGAAGAGCACTGATTCAAACTCTTCTTCACCAAATTGCATGTGCGTTAGAGACATGTGGCACATTCCATTAAAAATATATTTGAATGAAATGAATGCAATAACTGAAATAAAAAGTGTCCCAGTAATACCATGTTTAGTTGCAGTTACAAGTTGTAAAATAAACAACAAAAAAATACATGTTTCTGCAACTTTATTTTTCTGCATGTGTTTTTTTGTATTATTCTTTTCATATAAATGTTTATTTTTTTCTGTTGACCACCGTTTTCACCCAATAGTGTTTTGTTTTTTTTTTTCTTGTAATGCAACCACTGAAGCTTTAAGTTCTCAACAAAGTTAAAAAAGACAAGTAAGAAAGTATAATCGGTCAAGCCCGACCATATAATACCCTACACCCAGTATATATGTAAAAACAGATTTTCAGAAATGGTCCCTATGGTCCCTATCTGTGACCTATTATAGACCGATCATCCAAAAATGTAGTGGCATGACTTCTGTGCATATAAATATCCTTTGTGTTAAATTTTATCTCCATATTAACACTAATGATGTTAAAGTAATTTTCGAAGGGGATTTTATACGGGAGCTTTAACTAATTAAGGACCGGCCGTTCTAAAATGATTTCTGTATATACGAAACTTATGTGTGTTCAATTTTATTTAGATACTAATATTATTAAAAGATTTATGGTTGTTAAAGTGATTTTGGGAAATGTGCCTTTTATGGAAGCTTTGACTAATTATGAACCGATCATCACAATATTGGGCGAAATGATTTATATATATATAAAATAGGCTTATGTTGAATATGATTTGGGTACTAACATTTTTAAGAGTGTTATGCACTTTAAATTTGGCAGCGAGCCTTATATGGGAGCTATGCATAATAAAATAATAAAGATTACGCATTGCGCAAGTCCGTTATATTTTACAAAAACTGTGAGAGTAAAATTGAGAGCAAGTCAAAAATTTTTTTATTTTTGCTTAACTTTGATATAAATTTGAATACTAATAAAAGTTTTAAAATGAAGTGTGCCATTTTTTAATTGTGAAAATATTAAAAAAAACATAAATTTAAGTTGTTTGTCATTTTCCAAGAGCAAATAAATTAAAGAAACAAAACCATATATACATATGTATTTAAGTTAACTTTTTTTGATACATTTTATTATGTATAAAATAGTAAATAATTAAATTTTTTATTTTGCATCAAAAAATTTACGAAAAATTCATTTTTTTAAATATTATTAACAAAAGTTATTTTTACATGTTAATTATACGAAAAAAAATAACCTTTGACGTCATGCGCAGAGAATCTTTTTTATTTGATTCATGTTAGCTATGGTCAATTATGGATCGATCTGCACAAAATTTGTTGATGAGATTAGGTTTCACGTACAATTTATTTCTGGATAAATTTGTTGGGATACGTGCATAAATCAAACATTTATGTCCGATAAACCTCTATTTCAGCAGGACATTTGTATGGAGGGTAGGTGAAATAATAGATCGATTTAAACCAGTTTTAATCCCAAACGTTCTTGGGCCAAAAAAATAACATGTACCAAATTTTATCTAAATATCTTCAAAACTGCGACCTCTAATCTGCGCACAAGGTTTACATGGAAAATGATTCAGAGTCGATTGGTATACTTCAAGGTTGGACTTCTATTTTTGGGCGTTACAAACACCAACTCAAATCCAATATACTATATTGGTGTAGGGTATAAAAAATAATGTAAATACAATGAGGAATATAAATATATTCAAAATTAACTTATTGAAAGAGTTAAGGTTCCATGACACACATATCGCACCCTAAATACAAAAGGATCACAACTCAAAATACTGAAATTTTCAGGAGACACAAAAAAAACCGTGCACAAGCAACAGTGTTGCCAGAAACTGAATTTCAAAATATGCTAAAACTTGAAAAACTAAGTGCTAAAATATTCTACAGAAGAAAAAAAAAAGTGCTAAATTTTTTCAATGTAAAAATACAATTTTTATTTCAAATGTTACAAATATAAATTATAGTTTTTTCTAATTTTGTTCATAACAATTGCTGACTTGTTTTAATAGATTACATTTCATATATTAATTAAAAAACTTCCGTGTTCATTTATTAATAAAATTATTTTTTATTTCTCCAAAAGTATTTTTTGGAGTAAAATAGTAAAAATTTTTTCGATAAAAAAATTGTTTTTTATCCAGCAAATTATGCTAAAAAGCATTTAGTATAATTTTTAAAAATTTCAATGCATTTTCGAGACACAAAATGCTAAATCTAGCACTGAAAGTGCTAAAATGGCAACACTGACAAGCAACACACTTAACATAAAAATAGACATAAATGTATTTTTCCAGTTAAAGAAGATAGTGATGTGAAAGAAATTTTTGCAGTAGTTAGAGATGTGTAGAATTAATTTATGGAAAAAGTCAGTTTTGGAAAATTTTGAGTTGTGACCCTTTTGTATTTAGGGTGCGATATACTTACACCAGCAGAAAAGAGAAAACAAACCGTACTGGTAGGAAATATAAGTGATAACAAATTATCTTTTATTTTCCATTTAGACCACTATTAATGGATCTGGAGCCATTTTTATAATTCAAGGAATTATCATTAATCAATAAAAAAAAATTAAAAACTACTTACTTGTACCTCTAAATAATGTAGACGCTATATAGTGGTTATTGAAAAGTGTAGTAATTTAATCCCTAAAACTTACTATTTTATTGCTACTTTCATTTAAATTTTCAAAACAAATTTCTTTAAATACTGCCAAAAAAAATTGTGTCTTCAAACATATTAAATTGTTTACCTCTCCTGGGACACACAACTTGTCCACAAAACCGCAATAATTTTCTTTATTAAACTATAAAAGTTTCATTATAAATAAACAAAAGAGCTAAATGTGTTCAGTCATAAGACTATTTTCATGAATTTTTGTCGGCAATTAATGCATTTTAATCCCCCACCTGTGTTTATTTGAACCGTCTATAACGAACGTAATGTCGACATTAATACTGCTATGTTGAATTACTAATCATACTCATTTATACTTTTTCATACAATTGGGGAAGACAATCTTATCAGAACAGAACAGAAAAGAGAAACTAAAACAACTTTAACAAATTTTATTTATTTATTTTTATTTATAATGTCAACAGTAAAAGTGATATAGCGGGAACGAGATAAACATTATTTAGTAAAAAAGAACAATAAGAAAGTCAAGAAAAGTAAATTTTTAATTTTTGCCAACTTAACAAAAATACGAAAAAACAATAAAAATTGTCATTTCATTTGTAATTTTAATTAAGTTTCAATTGTCATAGACTCTATATTGCCTTGTCGTGACCTCGTCGCTGTGTACAAGCATTTATTAATAACATTTCAAATATTATTTCAGAATGATTATTGTTGACATTCCCAACAAAACGAAACGCTCTCAAGTTTAATGTGTGTAAAAAATTAAACACCTTGTCACTTCGGTGACAAGCGCATTTAGGTAACATTTATTGGGGATTCAGATGGTGACAATTTAAGTTTGAAACTCTTAAGTAAGATATACGTTAATAGAGTGTATAATAAGTGCTTCAAACGTTGAATGATAAATTATGTGAAAAATCTCTTTAACGGTATTAAAGAAAGCTATAAAGAAGTGTATATGGCAAATGTTTATAAGTTTTATAATAATAAAACAAGCAAGAGATTATATTCGGCTGTGCAGAGTCTTATATATCAACCACCAAATCACCTATTATTATGTTTTCCTAAAGTATACTTTATGTGGGGGCTATGGTCAAATATAGACCAATCATCATAAATCTGAGATTGACGATTTTTATATATTTATGGACTATTTGTGTTGAATTCCAACTTGATAGTGGTTTTTAAAAGGGCTTTATGCGCATTAAGTGATTTGCGGAACTCGACTTTATATGGGGGCTACGGTTAAATATAGACCGATCATCATGAAACTTGGTTTAACAATTTAAATGTATATTCTGATTATACTTGTCAAATTTCAACTTGATAGTCATTTTGATAAGAGATTTATACGCATTTAAGAGATTTTCGGAAGTGGACTTTATATGGGGACTATGGTCAAATATGGACCGATCATCATGAAATTTGATTTAAATGTGTCTGGATAGTCACTTTTACAAAAGATTCATGTTCATTTAAGTGATTTTCGGAAGTAGTCCGATGCAAACAAAATATTGTTTTGAGGTTTCACTTTGCATGAAACTTATTATTGCAGAGTTTTGTTTAGATACCAGACATTTATGTAGGACCGATTCCTACTATTTTCAACAGGACTTGTCCTCTATAACAAAATTAAAGTTTGCAATATATATATTTGAAGAAAACAGCAAAAAATATCTGAATAATATCGAGCTAGTCTGAAACTTTGATCTATAACTATTGGACCGTGTTTTCCATTTACAATACTAAACATTTCGGTGGATCAAAGAATGTTTGGTAAAAATTTCATTATTCTATGTCTTTTTTTCAAAGCTCTCTCGTGATTTCAACAGACGGACATGGCTAGATCGTCTTAGAACCAGAACCCAGAATATATAGACTTTTGGCTCTATTTCGATGTGTTACAAATGGAATGACAAACGTAATATACCCCCACCTTTTTTTTTTATTCAACTTTATTCATATAAATAAACAATACAATGTTGGGCCTCAGTGCCATTAAGGCATTTTTGGTGGTGGATATAAAAAGGTTAAGGAAAATTGTAGTTAATGCTAATCCTAAAAAAACCTGGTTACTAGTCAATAATGTTTATTCCAGCTGTTGGCAGTTTTTGGTAAAAACTCATAATATTTTTTTTTGCTCAATTTGAATGACACAATTTTACAATTTTTTTGTTTTAAACAACATGGAAAGGAAAATTTATTAAATATCAAAACAAATTCAAAACAATCTAAATATTTCATCTCACGAATGAGATAAAAATAAATAACTTATTTATATAAATAACTTAATTTAGCACACAAATGGAGCAATTCGTATTGAATTTCTATCCACAGTTTCCACTGTCATGATCATATCGCAACCAAATACATGTTTATTTATTCCCATTTATTTTTAAATAAAAAACACACTTGAACATACTCATATAAATGTAGAGGGAAATGACACAAATTGCTAGTTTATTTTCCCAAAGATATGTATCATTGGTAAATATTTTCCAACTATCACATTTAAATTTAAAATTTACAATACTAATATAAAGTTTTCTTTTGTGTCGATACGAAAAAAAATAGACTGGAAATGTAAATTTGTCGCCATTATTTTTATTTATTTTTAGGAAATAATAAACAAAATATGTAGTTATAAATAATAATAAATTAGCCAACAACTCTTGCTTACTTACATCAAAACAAAATAAACTTTCGAAACATACGTTTGAATGCCAAATACATAAAAAAATAAAACTAAAACTGTTAACACGTGCACAAGAAGTTAAAAGGGACTTAAAACACTGAACAAAAAGTAAAAAAAAATATGTGACCAAAAGCTACACACAAGCAATAACAACAACAAGCATTTTAAATGATACCAACCATGCTTAAAGCAATTACGACAGTAACAATTTGCAACAAAAACTAAACTGCAGCAATAAAAATATTAGATGTCACAAGCACTTGGACAAAAAACATTTACATCACACATACGCTCTCACGATTGTATGTACTCACACATTTAAGTGCTTAGATGTTGGAAATAACAAAAACAAAAATTAGAGGAAAACACTTAAAATATTGGCTTAAGGAAGCAACACTGTGTAAATGTTAAGATTTTTTCCGTTTGATGAGTGTGCTCTCATACAAGGACTGTATTGCAAGCACTGTTCCTAAAGTGATGTTGGGTACTTAAAGGAAATCTTGTAATTAAACCAGTACCACCTAAGAATGATTTTTGCAATTATGTTGGAATTAATTATACATAGTTTTATGAAATTAGAATATTAAAATCTTGTTTTATTATAAAACAAAGTAGGTTCAATTTGGCTCCGGGTCATTATTTGAAATATGCAATCGAAAAAATCAGGTCGCCGCAACAGAAAAATATACATATGTAAGCTTCTAATTGTTTCCAGCATCGGCGAATTGAACAATATTGGGCTATTGGCAAAGGACTACTTGACAAAAACATTTTTTTAGCGATTTGAAATAAGTAGATCGTAATGATGTGCAACAGTTAATAGGATTCATGACAATAACAACAAAGATTCTTATAAGAAAAAATTAATTTCAGTTTCTTTTTTTTTTTGCTCTTCTTAAATATTAATAAATAAGTATTAGTTTGTGGTTCAAAAGTATTCAATCGTTAACAGAACAGGTTAACAGAAGCAAAAATATTGAAACCGAAACCCACCCGCACAATCGAATTATCACGGTCTGAAAGGGAGAAAGAACAATTGTTATAGCCTAACAAACAAAAACATTGACTGCAACAATGTACATTTTGATATATTAAATTGAAAAAAAAAAACAAATAAATTCTGCTTTTTTCACGTCACAGCTTATTTTATGCATTTAGTATGGGTTTCGAAAACTTTAAATTAAAACTAGCAATTACCCAATTTATTATTGGGGTGATAGGCTTAATTATCTACAACAGATTTAAGGTGATTTGGCATAGATGCGACCAGTTTTCAGTAACACTCGGCAAAATATTCGATCATTCGCACCTGTTCAACAAAAGGGTAGTAACTCAAAATTTTCTATTTTTCAGTAGAGCCAAAAAACTGTTTATGTTAATGTTAAAGGCATATTATACAAAAAAAACAATTTTATTGTATTTTTTAATGAAAGGGTAGACAAAATAATGAAAAATTTTTACAGTGGGTAGTAGAGTAGATCATTATGTATCGTTTTTTAATAAAAAGTGAAAATTTCAAAATTTTGAGTTAATACCATTTTGTGCGATATGTATATATTAGCTACGTTTGCACAATATGGTTTTATGGTTTTTCAACAAAAGCTAAATTTCCATACAGGCTTAAACCATGAAAGTGGCACCTTTGTCCTATTTGCTACCTGTTGCCTTTTGATTTTCTTTGTTGAGGTCTGTTGCTGCTTTGGATTTGCCCTTATTTTCTTAAAATGAGTCACTCATCATTCGCATGAAGCGCTCAGTGATTTGGACTGTGGATGCTTTAATGTTAACTGTTTCTTCTATTTTTCGCTGTGAATGGCCATTTTGGGAATGGTCACAACCAATTCTCATTGTGGTATGCGGACTCATTTGAACTATTTTATATTTACACTTGACGTTACAATATCGGACCCACAATTCAACAACAAATATTCAAGTAGAAAAATAGAAAAACGAAAAATCAACCTTAAGATATCGATACAGTAGAAATTGACTGAATAAATAAGCTCTGACGTGAAAAAACGAGCATTTCTTTACTTTATTTTTTTTAATATATCAAAATGTACACTTATGCAATAAACGTTTTTTTGTTAGACTACAACATTTTTTTATTAAAATGTCTTTTTTAACTTCCTGAAAGTTTTATTTTTATGGAGCTTTGAAAACAAAAATATGCACTGCATAATTAAAGATGAGAGCCACTGTATATTAAATTGCTCAAAGTTTCAATAACAATCTTGAAAGATTATTCTAACGCAAAAAGTATGAGATGAAAGAATTGAAATCTTGATAAATCTACAACGTAAACATGACCAAGGACAAGCTTATGTTCATGATGTGTATCTTCAAGTGTTAATTATTTTATGTGGTAAAAACAAGATAAGAGCGATTAATAAAAGTGATAACGACCACTTTTATTATATACATATATATATATATATATTGCATTAGAACTGCAAAATGTATATTTTTTTAGAATTTTAGACAATTTATCTCTTACTAGTAAAATAAAGTTAAGCTTTATTTAAAAAGCAGCTAATAATGTAAATGTGCTCTTAACTATGTGAAAATTGTATTGAAACTTTATAATTGAAATACACATATTTTCTAGTATTTGCTCAGTTGATTTGTAATGTAACCAGTTGTTACAACTGCAATATCACCGTATGTTTTCATTATTTCTAGCAAAGTATAATAGAAGGAATAAAAATCATAAGGTCACTGTTTTTAATTGGTTTGGTCTCTCAACCATATAAGCTGAAACTACAGAAATTGTGATGAAAATAAATACGACTATAACCAACAACAACAACAGCAGCAAAAAACAACAATTTAATTAGATTTTAGAGGAAATAAAGACTGGAAAAACAAAAGAAAAATAAATGGTTCAGTTACTAAGGTATTTTTAGAAACAAATGAAACAATTGTTTATGGTTTTTTTTTAATTTACAAACTTTTGTAATTTCTCAAGGACTCTTTCATTCTATTCAAATCGTTATTCTTTTCCTAATAAACGTCGTTTGTCAAGAACTACAGTAACATCCTTTTTTAAGTTCCCTGCATTAATTGCCCAATATTGTACAATTATTCGAAGCTGGGGACAATTAGAGACGTTCATAAATTGTTCATTGACTTCTGTCTATCAGTAATGAGAGTTCAAACTTTACTGAAGAATGGTGACATATAATAAGATGCAGCAACATTAAATATGACACTGATAGCAGTTTAGTCCATTTTACATATGTTTCATTCATAATAAGATAGTTGTTGAAATTTGTTAAAACTTTGTCGCGAAGAATGCGTGACAATTTTATAGCAACAGCATTTTGCTTTTCATTATGATTTTGATAACTAATTGCATCCGCAACACAGCATTCTCATGTATTCTTTTTTTTTTTTTTTTGATACTTGCACTGTTACTCTATTTATGTCAGTCATTGTCGAAGAGATCCGAATTTTGCGTTCTTTGTCGTAGTATTATCTTCGTATGTACGATCTGTGTTTAAGGCTTGTATCGTTTTAATGCATGATTTACGGTACTTTTTTAAAGCTTTAGCAATTTTTGAACACAAAAATTTTGGGTTTTCAAGGAATTCGCGCATGTCTTTATTTATATTGCTTGATTTTCTTTCTAAATTGTTTTGCAGAATAAAATTCATTCCAATTATAGTTTTAAATATCCACCGTAATTGTTTGACTTTCAATTTAATATTATTTTTACTTTTTATTTGATTTTTACAAATTTTGTCACTAAAGTTTTTTTATGTACGAATGAGATGATTTTTTCGTTAACATTAAATGAATAAACTAATCATTAAAACAAATTTGGCGCTATTCAATATGTAATACAGCGTAGTTATACTAAATATAACTTGAATTTTTATTAGCACGTTTGTACCTCAAAATGGACTGTAACTTATCACCGTTTTGTATCACAAAAATTAAAATGTTGGACTTATTACGTTTGCTCACTATTTATGAATTTATTTTTTCTCTACATAATAAAAATATAATCTTACTATAAAAAATTTATGTTGAACGGTTTTTCTTCACTGCATGTTTTTAAATAAATACATACATAGTACTAAAATTGTTCAAAAAAAAAAAAAAAACTCCCACCTCACGTATGAGTAATGTTGTATAACTTTTAAACAACGAGACGTATGAGCAATAAAAAATATGTACATACATACATCATACTTTCAATATTCGTTAACAAGTTTTATTTTTCTTCTTTATTATTCTCGTTTTAGTCGCGTCGACAATCAGTCAGCTTTACCGCCATGCCACCTGGTGTTTTGGCCAATGACAGTCGTAACAATTCCACCGATGATATACAAATCGCTTTGGCTCCTCACATACAAACCTATTTAAGTCAAACCGGACGTCGTCATTCCTGCTGTAGCGTCATGTTGCCCGTAGCCTTTGAGCGTGCTGCCTCCAATTCGTGGCTAGATCCTAAATTCGATTCGGCTGTTTTGGAGGGCCAATATCAGACCAGTGTCTTTTCGCATGTACGAATGAGATACAGGTAAGTTAGAATGTTAATGTTAGAAACAAATTTGTTGTGTCTATTTCGAAATTACCAGGCCACAATATTTGACAAAATGAAGGGACGAGTTTCACGATAACCACAACTTATTTTAATTCCACTAACGTTGTTTTATTGCTTAAAAACTAAGAAAAACTGCCACCAGAAAAGTTTTTGCATGCTTTAATGACTTTTTAACTGTAGGCCATAAAAAAGAAAAAGAAACAATATCCTAACTACAACACAAACACTATACAGCAACGTTGGTGTAAATAGGAGGTCAGTTTGAAAAAGACAGAAAAAAATTTGAATGATCAACTATTGAGTTTCTCAGGATTTTAATATGCAGTAGATTTTGTAGAAAAATTTTCAGCTTTCTATTAGACACAATACAACTAAAAACATATTTCTTGAAACTATAAAAGCAATAACGTACAACTTTGTATCCAAACAAATTTTTAGATTGCTCTCTGTATGAGTGTTTAAGTGGCACTTGTTGTAGTTGTTATGCGAGAATATTGGCTTCACGATATTTTTTGTTACTCATATGTACATAACTTTGTTAGCACACATCTACTCGTTGTGGCACTATGTATAAACAAGTTTGTTGCCCATGTTAAAGGATATTTTTTATTATATTTTTGTTTTTGCAATATGGTTTCATTTGTTATGGCTACAATATGTAAACCAATAACAAACACCAAAACCATTTATTAAACACATACAATCGACACCACATGTAGTACAACTGCAAGTAGTTATAGTTAATGGTTGTTTTTGTTTTTATTCTGTTGTAGTATTACAATGTTGTTCGCGATTTACAACACTACCCTACACTACATGCAGTTGTTATTCTCGCAGAACAACAGGAGTTCAATGGCATTTGTTTAGTTTCGTTATTTCTTTTTTTTTTAAGAAAAGAACACCAGAGCTTAGAATTATTAGTGCATGTGTGTCATAGATATAAACTTGTGTATGTGCAACAGAACCTAAGCTCTGTGCAATGTGTGCATACACAATCAACAACAACAACATCGTCGACTCTAACAACATGTATTGAAAGTTAAGTCATAAAGTTAACATTAATGCTGAGAAATGGCTTGTTGCAAACAAAAGGATCTTTTATTCCCATATATATAAACCAGCAGTTTTTGAAAGTATAAAATCTTTTTATTAGGGTTTTTAAACTTCGATAGGTACATTTTGGCAAAACTCAATAAAGATATGAAAAACTTAAAATTTAAAATATGTTTTCACACTTGGAACATTAAAAATCACTTTCTTTTGAGAAAAATAAAATTAATTTAGTCTGGTTTACTTTATTATAAAATTAAAAACAAAAACCTTTAATAAACATATTTGTAACAAATACAAATATTTGTTTACACTTTTTTAATTTAAGTGTAATTTGAAACAAAATGGAATGGATTAGGAAGATATAAACACCGCTATGCAACTCTTAAGAAAATATGTTCTACACCATTTTTTTATTTAAATTGAGAAAAGTAGAAAATAGAAAATAGAGAATTTAAAATTTTAATTCCAAATTAACTTTAGAATTTTAATTGAGAAAATTTCAAATAAAATTTAAAATTTCAATTTAAAATTAAAAAAAATTAAAGAACAATAGAAAATAGAGAATTTAAAATTTTAATTCTAAATAAACTTTTGAATTTCAATTGAGAAAATTTCAAATAAAATTTAAAATTTCAATTTAAAATTAAAACAATTTTAACTCAAATTAAGAAAATTCCGAAATAATTTAAGAATTTTACTTCTAAATTTAAAAGATTAAAAGATTGAGAACCTGAAAATTAAATCAAATGAAATTGAAAATGATAACTTTAATTTTACTTAACAACAAAATACTCTGGGCTTTAAAATATTTTAGAAAAATAAAATTTTAGAAACCAAAATAAAAGAATATTTATATTTCAAATTAATCCTTAATTGAATACGGTCTCCTGCTTAAAACTAACATTATTCCTAAATAATATCAAAAAAAAACAAAAGCGACAATTTTATGGTAATTAAATATTGAGAACATTATTTTTATTCTTGATATCATTGCGAAAATGCAATAATAGATTCTTGTAAAAAGTGATTTTTTAATTGTTTTCATGATTTTTGATTTAAAAAACACATCAAATTTAGACAAATGTATGAAATCTTTATTGAAGTTTATAGAACGATCTATATAATACAATGTTTAAAGATGATTTCATGTAAATGTTGACCGCGGCTATGCCTCAAATGGTTTATACGGTGGCTCCAATTTTGGCATACTCTCTCCAACTTATCGTCTAAATGAGCCAATATTTCACATGCTGTGTGACATGTACCACTGTCTTCTTGAAACCACATGTCAGCCAAGTCCAGCTCTTCCATTTTGGACAAAAAAAAAAATTTATCATCGCACGGTAGTACACGGCATTCACAGTAATGTTACTTAATTTTAACTTTCTTAACCGAACTTGAATTTTGATAATAAAATCTAATAATCTGCAAGCGTTGTTCATTTGTAAGTAAACATGTTTGCCAGTGATATGTTACACGAAAATAGTTGATCTGCCAAAAACAGTATCACTATGATGTATTCAAGAATAATTATGAAAGGTCTGTTCTAAATACGTTCACAATGTCATCTACTCAAAATATTGGAAGATACTTGGTTCTCAAATGTTAATTGGCTTAGTTTTTTTCTAAATATTCAATTCCCTCCAAATACTCTGGGTGTTTTCTGCAGATAAGCCAAAAGCTTTAAAGTTTGTGTTTCTTAATTATGTTAAAAATGTTTTAACACTTTTGCTAAATATTCTCTTTGAATTAACATTAGGGACTCGAATATGTATCTAACTGTCCAAACTAAAATGGACTGGTTCCAAGTCAACAATGTGCTCTAATAAAGACTCTAGGATCATGGTTTTGTATAAATTCGATAAAATATATGACGACATTAGGATTGACTATCTATCATCTCAAATTTGCTGGGAGATTGAAACGAGCATAGGTATTAAATAAAGTTCCAGACTATATGGTATGGTACCAGACTATATGAGATCAAAATCAATGTATTTGAAGTATAGCTTTCCATGACTAATCGACAAGTATTTGCTTACTTCACAATTATCAAAACTGATAGCTGTCAGCAAACCCAAAATGTACAGGAAATTTTGATGATACTTTCTTTAAGTTTTACAGTATTAAGTACTCAATAAGGACATACATATTTTTTAAGTACCAACTTAATAATTTTACTGCCAGTTTCTCGATATCGTCTATCAAAAAAATATTACTGTATTATATAAAACTATTAAAATTTCAATATAAAACTTAAATTTTTGTTTGCATTCCTTTATACCTCTAAAAATGCAAATACATATACATCCTGCAATTTTAGTAAAACTAATGTTGATGTTGTTTATGAGCAATATGGACTAAAACCTAAATCGATATTTAGCAAGTTTTCCAACAGTGTTTAAACATTACGATAACAAAACAACGTTTACACTGTTGAGGTAGGCTTCTGTTTCATATTAAAGATTATAAATCAACACATTTTATTCAGCAAGTATTACAATAGTTGCTCAAAAAGTTATTACAAGCAAATGAAATTCATAGAAAAACTAAAAATAAGACTTTAAAACATAGAGCTGTAGAACTAAATTGTCAATAAATTGTCTATAAATTTTAAGAAATCAGCAGCATGTATTTATGTCATTCATACTTTTCAAAACCTTCATTTATAAGTTTATGGGTTAAAAGTCCTTGTTGTTTTTCAATACATATACATAAAAATATATTCTTTAGCATTTTTCAGTTTGTTTCACATTTATTTCCAATTACATACTTCAAAAATTCAAGGTCTATAAAATTTGGTCGTTCTTTATTTTTGTTTCCTTTACTGTGTAAACGTCCTGGATCATTAGCGGTCAATTGTTGTTTATTTAGGTTAAGATTTCCTACATATTATTTTCAAGGCCATATTTTTATTTAGTTTATATGTATATTTACAAAGGAGGTAAACAAAGACGTCAATATATGTATAGAAATAATCTAGTTAATCGATTTTCTCTATTTATTAACAAAAATAAACATCACTTAAATTGCTGAAAGTTGTTTATGTTGTAATTTGCCTTTTTAGATATCTTTACTGTTTATCCTTTTAATGACGTAATTTTGGGTGGTAATTCTAAGAGTATAACTACAAAATTTGCATATTTTTATGTTAAATTGGAATTGTTTATTAAATAATAATAAAATAAATTATAAACTAATATTCATCATTTTAAACAGACATTTGCAAACCAATTTTATATAAAAAAAATTATTTTGTATGTAAAATAAAATTCGCAAAATTATATTGAAAACAAAATTCTCTATATATAGCGATAAATATTTAAAATGATCTTACAAACTAATATTATTTTACATTAATTAAAACTAAATTTCATTTTACATATTTTGTAAAAAAAATCTTTAAACTACGTAAAACATATAATTCCCTACAACTTAATTATTTTATTCTATTTTCTCTAGCCTTTAACTCAATAATTGTAAAATTTTCTTCAAATAAGCCAACTCCAATCAATCAATAAACGAATTCCAAACAAATGCTACTTAATGACCTTCATTTTTCCAAACATTAAATATAATTTATTTATCATAAAACTGAATATGTATTTGTTTGGTACAATTATAATTATATTAACTGTCACGCGTAATAATTTCCCTTTGTGTTCAATTGAAAAGTTTTTATTATACACTATAATGCGCTTTGGAAAATATTTATTTCCTTCTAAAACTTATATCCTTTCCTCTGTTTGTATTTTTCTCCACAACTAATACCTTTGCAAAAAAAAAAAAAATAAATAAAATGTGTGCCTAATTGCTCTACACGTATTTCTCATTAAAGTTGAATGCAAACAATCATTATGAGCACATTAAAGAAATGTTTTCCAACAAAGTATACAACTATATTCATGCATTGCTGAGTGCTTAGTAATAATAATAATAATCATTTCAGACCAAAAACCAAATGTAGTGTTCATGGTTAGGATATTTATCTATCTTAAATGATTTTTCGACAGACTTAACAACTTCATTGTTGTGCCTATACTATTTTGTTACACAAATTATAACGTACTGTATTGATTGACCTTACATATGGGAATTTCCATTTTTTTTTTTTTTTTTTTTTTGACATACAAAAACACTTTTTGCTTGACTGACCTCTAACTTTAGCTTAGATCCTCACCTTTTGAAAGTATTTAAAAGTCATTTAAGTACTTATTGCAGAAGTTTTGAGATAGATATTTCAGCAACATATATCTACTGTGTTCAGATATGCAACTTTATTGCGATAATCGCAATAAACGCCATTATTGAGCTCAATATTCCATATAAAATCTCAATTAATTATTGCGCAATAAGTACGAAATTGTTATAATATTGAGTAAGATTTCGAATGCAACACTGTTCCCAACTGTGTTAAGTGAACAAAATTGTATAAAATGGCAAATGTCAACAAAAGAAAACAAAAGAAAACAAAAGAAAACAAAAGAAATCATTAAAAAATCAATGTGAAGGTAAGTTTGTTTACATAGAAACACAACAACCATTTAGAGTATTTTTGTATTGCGTATGCCTGAACATATAAAATAATACTGTCAATTAACCGAATATCGACTCAATAAAGTAGCATATCTGAACACAGTAATACACTTTATTTATCAAAGGTCATTAAATCTATCACATAATCTCGAATTGAAAAAGATGTTTTCCTACAAAACTCTATTAATGTTCTTTAGAATTACACTGGTTCTTTCACTGGTTCTAGTTCCAAGTTTTAGTTAGTAAAGGTTTCTTAACGTACGGTCACACTTGGCAAATATTTACTCAAAAAATCGTAACCACTCATTTTAGCACAAATTTATTTGACGTTGTTACTCTTACAAGAGTTTTGCAAGTTCAAACAGTATCAAATAAAATAAAACTAAATATTTATTGTTCTTGTCCTAAATATAAACGTAGTTTTTTTTAACAAATAAACGAGTTCAAATATATTTTATTTAGTGGTGTCGTTTTTTTCGGCAAATATTTGCTAAGTGTAAGGTTTACAAGAGCCAAAAATTTCTTAAAAATGAGACTTTTTGTTTTCATCATTATTAACATTGTTAAAAATACGATTAAGGGCGAGTTAGATGGTTTAATTTTAGCCATTTTTTAAATAAACATTTGATAGTAATCTCCTATTCTCCAGCTTGGAAATAAACTTGCTTTGCACTTTGTACTTATACAATTTTTGTCCATTTGCAAAATTTTATGTTCCTCAGAACTGTAAAATTTGATAAGTGATATGTTGAAATTGATAAGTGTAATTTACAAAGTGTTTGAAAATTTTATATTTTCTTTGCAATTTTCGATCCATGTACGTTTTTTTTGGGAAAGTGCAAAGCTAATATTAAAATGTTTAATTTGCAAAAACTTTGGAAATAATTATGCTGTTTCGTTTCACAAAAACTGTAGATGCCATTTTTGCAAAGCAAATTTTGATAAGTCAAAAATTTTCAAATTCTTTACAAATTCATATTATACCAAAGTTTTCGTGCGACGATAGTGAAGACTCAATTATAATAAAAAATTAGAAAGACCGAATTAATTTTTCGGGACTACAAAACTTTAATTCTACAGAATACTTTTGTTAAATCAAATCTAGGTCGATTTAATTTAAAATAAATATAATTAGAGCACAATGCACAGCGCAGTCATGCTTTTTCGGCTAAAAATCAACTGCTACTGTGCTTTATTGGCTCGGAAATGGTTGCCAGTACCATGAAGTTGCAGCTATTCATAAAGTTGCAAAATTAACTGTTTGGCACAATCATTAAAATTGATGCGCCTACATTATACGCGGAAGGATATGTGGACGGCATGGAAACAACTCAGTCAATGTGATGATTATATGCAGGCCAGAAAACATATTTTATAGAGAAATGTTGTTACGGAACTCAGCTGTAAGTCAAAGATTTGACAATGGATGGAAACCATTTTCAGATACTGTTGTTTTGGACTGAAAAACTGTTTGATACCACCATTACGTCGAAATACCGATAACACCGATGAAGAGGTTTTTAATTTTTGCCACAAACAAACAGCGCATAATTGAAAACAGTTTTGGCACTGCAAGTTTTTTCCAACTTTTTTTAAACCATTAAACCATTTAAATTTTTATTTTGCGGCTCATTTTAAAGTTCTATTTAGCAATGCAAAGTAAAAAGTGATAAAACAGAAATGCAAAGAATCTTAAATCTTTTGTGAAACATTTTGAAGGAGAGCGCAAGGACTTTCTAAAGAATGCAAAGTCTGCACAAAGAGCGCAAAATCTTTGCACAAATTAGCTTAATGCAAAGAATATTGTGGAACAGAAACACTTATCACTTTGCGAAAAAATTCTATTTGAAATGCTACAGTGCAAAGTCAAAAGTTGATAAGAAGTTGATATAGAATAGGTCACTGGTGATTAAATAAATGATATTTACAGTGACATAAAAATATGACACAGAATAGTGGTGAAGAAACCATCCATTTTCTAAATGTTAAAAAAAATACTAACAATTTTGATTTTTATAAACAAAAATTAAGCAATTCAAAGTTTAATTGAATTTTATTATGAATTAATTCCATACACAATTAATTCAATAAATAATAAATTGAATTGGAATGGTTTTATGGAATGAATTGTAGAACTTTTTTAAAACTGAATTTAAAATTTGGGGAATTATGCAAAAAATTAACTAAATAATTCGAGACTCTTTTAATGATTCTTTGAACAAATAACTTTCAAAAGAAACAAATTGTGTGTTTCTATTTAATTTAAATCTTGCATAAATTTTTGAACACCTTTAATATCAGAAGTTACCGCTGCAAAACATTTCTAAGTTTTCCGAAGATTGCATAGGTAATAAAAAATAAATAAATTTAAAAAAATTAGCTGTTTTACCAATTTTTCTAATTGTTATTTGATTTGTATAATTTCTTATGGAACAATCGAAAGAAAACAACCAGTTACATACATATTTAATGATTTTTCTAATTACAACGAACATTAAATATTTAAGAACATTGTTGGTTCGTATAAGGTTAGATTCAAATTATCGATTTTTGTGGTGTAAAACAATTTTTTAATTACTTCAATACATACATACAACGTTTTGGTTGATTTCTTTATTATTAACAAGTACAAACAAACATACTTAAATTAATCTCTTAAAATGTTATGCTTTTCCTTCCTGCGAAACGATTTTAATATAGTTTTTTTAGCTCAAGCAAAAACTCATTAAAGAAGTTTTAATTGCACTTAATTAGTAATAATAACTCTGTAAAATGTATTATAAACTCACAGAGATTTGATGAAAATGTTTATAATGAAACAAATTGAGATTGAGTTTGTGCACGTATGTATTTCGTTTAAGGATTTGCTTCAAACAAACAGGACTAAGTTTATAGATTAAGCAATTACTAATTTTGTTTCAATTTTAAATTACTCGTATTTAAAATATTTTTGCCGTATTTGGCTGCAAACAAATTTAAAAATGAAGCGAAACTATTGAAACTATTAATTTTAGATAAATAAAAACAAAATTAAAATTTATTTGATTTTTAAAACTAAACGACTATTGTTTGTCCTATAAAATTGAGGACATCCATATTTAACTTATTTCATTATAACTAATTAAAAATCTTTATTTATTATTTTTCTTTCAGATTTACTCTCTCGTACATATTACTTTGCTCGGTCGCCTGGTTTTTCTACTTTCTGGTGGATGGCGGCTCTGAAGATTTTTGGCGTCCCATATCAAGTTCCTTTTCTCTACTATCGCTTATAACAGTCGTGGCCATATGCTTCACACACTGGGACATATATCGTGCAAATCACATAGCTACATCCGCAATAACGGCTGTAATATTATGTGCCACATCATTAATATTTTTAACGTATACTGGACGAGCTTTTAGCCCACTGGGCCATTTTGCCATTTGTTTGGAAATTGTCCTGCTTATATACACAGCGCTACCAATGATACTATGGCTGAGTGCGGCCATAGCAATTTCCTATACGATAATTTTTGAGGTGGTTACTCACATGGTGGTGGCTGGAAATGCTGTTCATGGAGCCGCCGCAGACTTTAGTTATAAAATTTTATTCTTAAGAATACTTTGTCATTTTTGCGTGCATTTGGTGGGTCTGCATGTGCTGATAATGAATTTGGTACGAATGCGTGGTACTTTTATGAAAGTGGGACAAAACTTACTAGTCAGAAGACAGTTGGAATTGGAGAAACAATTAAAGGAGAAAATGATACACTCAGTAATGCCGCCTAAGGTAGCTGATATGTTGCTAAATGAAGGTGGCATTGAGGGTAATAATGATGGTTCCATTAAGCCAGAATCGCATTATATGCGGCCACGACCCTCGAATGATGTCAAGTCTTTATTTCGTCCCTTTCACATGCACAGTATGGAAAATGTTAGTATATTATTTGCCGATATTGTGGGTTTTACACGAATGTCTTCAACGAAAACGGCCGAACAGTTGGTGGAAATTTTAAATGATCTTTTCGAAAGATTTGATGATTTGTGTACGCTAAATGGTTGCGAAAAAATCTCCACCTTGGGTGATTGCTATTACTGTGTGTCGGGCTGCCCGGAACCAAGACCCGATCATGCAATTTGTTGTGTGGAAATGGGTTTGGGTATGATTGATGCCATGCGTTGTTTTGATGCTCAACGTCATGAAGGTGTTAAAATGCGTGTTGGTGTTCATACTGGCACAGTTCTGTGTGGCATTGTGGGTACAAGAAGAGTTAAGTTTGATGTTTGGAGTAATGATGTCACCTTGGCGAACAAGTAATTAAACGAAAATACTTAATTATTTACTTGTTATTAAAGTATGTTTCTTACTTCAGAATGGAATCATCTGGTAAACCTGAGCAAGTTCATATATCCGAAGATACAGCTAGTTTTTTGGGCGAAGCTTACTATTTAGATGAAGGAGAAGAAGTTTTTGGTAAATTTTAAATTACTTTCACTTTATGTATTTATTTTAATAATTTTTATTTGTACTTATGCAGGACACCGCACATATTTCGTTGTGGGCCGTCAGAAAGACATCTCTCGCGCCAACAGCTTATGTCCCAGCGTACAGGCCAACTCAACTAGCAGTCATTTACAACTGCCAGGCATACCGGGACAGCCCATTTCGTTAACGCAAAGTGCTACCAACATCTCTGTCATTCATCCGAATGTACCGCCCGCTTCACCAGTGGGACAACTATCATCATCTTTAAATCCCTCCCCCGTTCTCTCAATACGACCAAGACTAACTTCGTTAAGCATGAAATTGCGTAAAAAATCTCAGTCTCGGGAAATGGATGTAGAGCGTGGCATAATACATCCCGCAGCAGCTGGTATACCCCCGGTTATAGTATGCCGTGAACGACCAAAAATTATAATAACAACGAAAAGTTTGCCCGGCAGTCTGGATTCTGAAAATGAACCTGAACAGCCAGCAAACGATGAAAACCGGGATGCCAATAGAAATGGCAAATCATCGCATGCATTACCAAACGTTAGACCAAAGATACGTTTAAAGGTATGGAAAGTTCCCAGATTTCTAAAGAAACTGGAAGACCTTGGTAAGACAAATGAAAAGTCGACAAGCACCGAAGTCTGCATAAATTTAATGCATCCTGTACCAAAGACTCCAACTGGAAACGAAGAATCTGTAGCTTTTATAGAACCCAATGGCTATCAGCCATTACAACCTTTTGTAGTGGAAAACAATAAACCAAACTCTAATATGCTAGAAATACCACATAAACCCATGCTTCATCACGTGGCCACATCGACTGGCATAATTGCAAGTGTTAATCGTTCCCCGGATACCAGTTGTTGTTCTCCCGGTCAATACTCCATGTTTGATGACATCATCGATATTAGATCGTACATAAGTCAGTCTCGTAGTGATATCTCCCCATTTGGTAGATCTGGAAGCTATCGGTCGCAGTGTGGTAGAAGTGGACAAACGGAATCCTCACCTTTGCCTAGACCCAGAGCTTCCACATTGATGGCACCCAAAGCGGAGGGAGTAAATAACAGCAATGCCGCACAGCCACTAATTGTACCTGGTGCAGCTACTGCACATCAACCTACACACTCCCGTAACTCTAGCATATGGCCGGATGGTTTAAGTATATGCCCTTCAGCCACTTCCCGCAAAGATTCTGGAATCAAAAGTAATTCTCGCAGATCTTCGATTCAACAGCAAATCTATGCCCTCAATCAAACCGCCATAAGCACACATCGTGTTTCCGGCTATTTTACCAGTTCAACTTCCAGCATCTCCAACATGGGAGATGTCCAAAATGTACCCAATGTGCCACTACCGGCAGCAATGATGCCACCACCTCCGCCTCAAGACTTTGTAACTGGTCAAGTTGCTGATCCACTGGCCGCTTGTTTACAACAACTGCGCAAACAATCAGATCTCCAGCTGATACGCTGTGTACGTGATAATGCTAAATCCCAAAGGAGTTATCTAGTCAAACCTCCTCTCAGGAGATTTAGTTTATACTTCAAATCCCGCCAAATGGAAAGAGACTTTCGATCGAAAGCCCACAGATTTGGCAATGAAAACGAAACGGAAGGTCCTCCAACATTAGCCACACCCAGATACAATACTTACATAGATATTTTCGTTGGTTTGGCGGTTTATTTGTGTATTTCCGTGTCGCTGTTTTTGATGACGCCCAACACGGTTACGCCTAGTTTTCGTCTTTGGGTGTCCCTCTTTACCTGTTTTACCGCCATACAAATATTTGCTTTGTTTCTATTTACCCGCCAAATGTGTCGTAGACATTCCACACAAACGAGAACAAAAGTGGCCAACACCGAATCCTGTGCCGATCGCATATTTGAAGCCATCTCCAGTTGGTATCCTTGGCACATATGTTTGGCAGTATTAATGGCCATGCCAGTCATACTAATCATAGCGAATTTTCTGTTATTAGATCTCAACGAACTGGAAGCATTCGAATATCATTACGGTTTCCTCATATTTGTTTGTATAGTCCATTTCTGTAATTTCACCCAACTGAATTGTTGGATGAGAAATATTTTAGCCTTTTTGGCGGCTCTGTGTTTTGTGGGCATAGCCGTTTCCCAGCTATTAGTCTACTCAAATCGTACTGATGCAATCGAGGCCACATCTATACTCAATACCACCCGTTTGCCCAGTCTCAGCCGAGATGTGACCAAATACATCATCGAGGAAATTAAATGGTTTCAAGATTATCATGTCGAAATCTATTTGGACTTGTTTCTCATTCTAGTCTTAGTGTGGTTTTTAAATAGAGAATTTGAAATTGGCTATCGCCTAACATTTTACGGTAATGCCGTAGCCAATCAGGACAAAATCCGAGTCCAAAATATGAAAAATCAAGCTGACATGTTGCTGCACAACATAATACCTAAACACGTGGCTGAACATTTGAAAAATACCGCCAAATATTCTGAAAATCATCATAATGTTGGCATTATTTTTGCCTCCATTGTCAACTTTAACGAAATGTATGACGAGAGCTATCTGGGAGGCAAAGAATATCTGCGTGTCCTGAATGAATTAATTGGAGATTTCGATGAATTGCTATCCCGATCCGAATTTAAAAGTGTGGAGAAAATTAAAACAATTGGTTCCACATTTATGGCAGCTAGTGGTTTGGATCCTAATCATCGCGGCGACGGCAATGAACATCTTTATGCCTTAATGGAGTTTTCCATTGCCATGCAGGGTGTAGTGGATGCGTTTAACAAAGATCTACTAGAATTTAATTTGATACTACGGATTGGTTTCAATGTGGGTGATGTTACAGCTGGTGTTATTGGTACCAGTAAGCTGCACTACGACATTTGGGGAGATGCTGTCAACGTCGCTTCACGTATGGACTCTACAGGTATTTCAAATCGTATACAAGTGGGCAAAGATTGTCTACCTTTTTTGGACGCCAAATACGAATTTGAGCCTCGTGGTAGTGTTTATGTTAAGGGCAAAGATAATATGGAAGTATTTTTGTTTACCAAACGAAAACCCGATCTCTTGGGTGATGACGAAGAAGAGGAAGAGACCCACAGCTTTTATGTGGGAAATGGTAAACAAAATGGTAGTGTTAGTTAAGTGAAAGGAAAATTTGATTTAATTAAATTATATTTATTATTTAAAAGTGACAAGGACAATGAGAGATAACAACCATTTTCTCTTTCTGTTAATTGCAAAGCCAGCGTCAGGATGCAGTTTTTGTATAACTGCTGTGACTGCAGTCTCAAAAACTGCACATACTGCTGGTTCTTGAAAATGAAAATGGCAAACAGTTTTTGATTAAAATTTTGTAATTGTATGGTTAGTAAGAAGAAAATGTATAATATATATTACTTAAGCATTTTACAATCGTTGACAGCTAAAAAACTTATTTTTTTCGAATTTTACTAATGAGACTCATGCAGAGAAAAGGACAAATTGTATTAAAAATGTTAAAAAAAAATAGGTGTCGCAAAAGTTTATTAAAATTCTTCTTTAACATGAGAAAACTGAAAATCAATTTAAAGCTTAAATATAATTATTAAGTATCTTTGTATTAAGCCTAGAATTTACTTGTAATAATTTAAAATTTCAAGTTTTATTGGAAAATGCTATTAATATATGTATACAAGTATATTTTAACCCTATGATTTGATTTAAATTTGTGCTTCACTTGAATTCCAGCTAAAAATTTTGTAAACACATTTAAAATTTTTCATTTTATCTGAATCTAAAACTTTATAAATTTATATTTCCATCTTAAAAGATTTTTTCAGCTTTATTCGTTTTTTATGTTTTTAACTCATTATTATGCAAATGGTTTCACATTTTCAGCCCAATCATGAATAAAAAATCCGCAGGAGTTTTTTCCCTTTTTATTTTTTTAACATTGAGTTTGAATAGGAAAAATGGGAAAAGGAAAAAAACCCCCGCGGAATTTTTATTCATGATTGGGGTGTTTATATAAGAAGCTTAACCTTTTAGACAATTAGATAAGTATATAAATCTATGATAATTACATACATACATTAACGCCAACATGATGTTTTTTGTCAAACAATCGTTTTACAAAATATGTTTAATTATTCAAAAAGTGTATTGATTATTTTTAATATAAAACTCTATAAATGTTTAAAATTTTCAGAACCAGTATTTTCAATTCCTCTTAATTTTATAATATGTCAAAATGTCCTACTTTATAACTATAAATAGATATTTAGGTAACTATTTTGAACGTAATGCTTTCTCTCCTTCGAGCCTTAAGGTACGGTCACACTTGACAAATATTTACTGAATAAAGCGTAACCACTTGTTTTAGCACAAATTTGTTTGACGTTGTTTACTCTTACAAGAGTTTTGCAAGATCAAACAGCATCAAATAAATTAAAACTAAATATTTGTTGTGATTTAGCCGTTATAAGAAAGTGTTTATAAATAAATAAACGAGTTCAAATACATATACATATATATTGTTTAGTGGTTACGTCTTTTTCGGCAAATATTTGCCAAATGTAACCGTACCTTTAGAATTGTCATCGTACATCTCGTTAAATATTCACCCAATTCTTTCCAATGAAAATAGTTGATATCTAATCGGAGACATAGCTTGCATATATGTACATCTGTTGGGTACACCTGCCTCAATGTCTCCATTGATTTGTGAACAACCGAATTAGTGAACCGCAACGAATCGTTTTTCTTATGCCGCCAAGCACGAACCGACCAGTAATAACTTGCAGTTACAATATAAGGACATCAAAATTTATGTTCTGTACACCAAATTTGGCAGCAAGGGTCACCTCGAGACTTATCATGTCATCCGGCTAAGGAAATATGTATGTAAGAAAAGTAGAAACATAAGTGGGATAAGTTTTCATATACCCTGTAATATATAGATGAAGTGATAGATCCTAGCAAACAATATTCTCTTGCACACTAAGCTAACGACATGTCTTAAATTATTTGTACTAAAACAAGTTGAACCAAAAATTTTAAAATATTTGAAACCTTTTACACCATTTCCAATTGTATTTCAAATGTTTCTAATTGTATTTCAGAAATTTCCAATTATATTTCAGAAACTTCCAATTAAATTTCAGAAATTTCCATTTGTATTTCAGAAAATTTAATCAGCATTTCTATTAGAAATTTCATAAATTCAATTGGAAGTATCTAAAATATAATTGGAAATTTCTGAAATACAATTGGAAATGCTGTAATTTATTTATTAATAAATTTCCCATGGTGTAACTCTACAAGGTGATTGCAGTAGCACAGCTGACCTTGTTTACAATTTACTTATGTCAAAAGTAATACTTTTTCAAGTGTTTTTGACAGTAGTACATTATTTTACACAAACAAAATGTCTGTTGTTTCTGTATTGTGTTGTATTTGTTGCCGATTTGCACTCACCTTGTATAATTACACCATGAAATTTCCCTTTCAATACGTATAATATTAATAAATATCTAAATACTTGTCAAACTATCAATTGACTTGCCATCCTATTTTTTATTAAAAGCTTACATATTTTTCAAAAACTAACTGAAAAAAATACCAAACGCCACATCTTGCGTAAATTGAAAAATAATTACATACATTAAATATATAGAGTACTTTAACAAAGCACCTGCCCTTAAACATTAGCACTTCAAACATCAGTTTACTCTAGGTTTTGGAAAAGAAGAAACCGATATATAAATATTTATTGTATATATTAAATAATACATTATCCGCAACTCACTACAAAGGACCAGATTTGTTAACAGATTAAACAAAAACACAAAACCTTTATTATTTTAGTAACGAAGACGAACTATTTTAAATATATAATTAACACATCTTTTTATAAAATCTTGCCGTTCAAAATAAAAAAAAAAATTTATAAATAAAATAGTAATAAATATAACATACAAAAATTACTGTATGTTTCTGTAGGCCGAATGAAATTTATCTAGATTGTTTACAACAACAACAACAAGAACACTCAAATATATTTTCGAAACTCATCGTTGTTCATACAAAAGAGTCTATATGAAAGTTTTTTATTTTTGTTTGGCATACAAAAACACAATTTACAATTTTGTTTATTTTTTTAATTACATTTACGTTTTTTGCCATTTCCTAAATGTCGTAAGAAAACTGAGGCGAAAAAAATTTAAAACTGAGGGTTTTTCTCCTAGAAGTTTTTCCGATTAGCTTTTTCCTACGACATCGAGAAACAGCCAATTATTTTATATGAATATGTATTGTATTTAAATGTAATAGCAAAATATTAATATAACAAAAATACCTATTGCTATAAATAAATTATAAATTTATTAGAAAATCGTATAAAGAATAGTAAAGATGTTAAGAAATAGACAAAGTTCTTTAACATTGTAAAAATAATAGAAAAATTCTAAAAATTTCTTTAAGAAACTAACTGTAACATTAACATTATTCATAGCGTACTTAAAAAACAGAAACAGGATTGTCGACAAAAGTTCAATTTTTAAAGTTTTAAAAATTTTCGAAAAAAGTTGTTTGCCTAAAATTCCGTCGCATAATTGTTTTAAAAAAGTTGCACAACATTTCGATCCTGCATACTTACGCAATATTCTATTCTATTATAGGACCCAACAAAGTATATATAGTATATTATTGATTCTGGTTAAATTCTAAATTGATTGAGCTAACACTCTTATCCACAAAATACAAAAGCAAAATTTACAAAATTTTAATAAAATAGTTTACCACTTTCCTAAGCAGTTCGGTATTACAAATTAGTAGAATCGGTACAGTATAACCAGAGTTGCGAACCAAAATGTTAAACAACTTCCAAAAGAGTTGATCATTTTCAACATTTTTTTGAGTATTTTTTTCATATATTTTTGATAATCCCTAGAAATTTAGCACGCGTAATTCCTATAATAAATGAAAAAAAAAATTGGTGAAATTTTAACAATCGGTACATGATTTATCCTAGCCCCCACCCAGCCTTCTAATGTCTTTCCGGAATAAGACTATCTATAGAATAAACATATTCATACAAAATTCTGCCTAATAATTTCGTATTAAATGAAATTACCAGAGCCAATTATCTGAGGATTGGTCTATATTTGAACATAGCACCCATATCCACTTCCGTCCACTTAAATACGCATTAATTATTCTCATACGAGTATGTACATATGTATACAGACAAAGACATAATTTAGTATACAGCACGCTTTTTCATCTGTGACAAAATATTTTTATTATGGGTATGAATGAACTTAAATTTTAATTTAAGGTTTAAAGTTTTCTTATTTTAAAATATTTTTTAAAATTAAAATTGATTTAATGGAAAATTTGTGGGAAGAGTACCTATAGAATTGAGATATAATCCCCTATTTTATATGTATTACCAAAATCCAAAAACTTAAAGTTAATATTTTGTTGGTCATCAATTCAGCTTAACTACAGGCTCTAGTCGCCTTTTCATGGAATTTACAAGAGGTTCAGTCACATCTCCACTAATCTTGACCCACTCTTCCGTTAGAGCTTTTTCTAATGTACCTGTCTAAAATTTCCTACAGATGTTCTATGGGTTTAAAGTCTGGAGATTGCGGAGGTGAATTTAATTGCTTAAACACGTTGTACAATAGCTACTTCATTATAATTCCGGCGTTGTGTTTTGGGTCGTTGTCTTTTTGAAAGACTCATGGCATTTCAAGACCTAAATTTTAAGCACTTACTTTTAAATTGCCCTTTAAAATTTGTAAGTAGTCTGGGCTATTCATTGTACTTTCAATAATCACAAGATTACCTGGTCCTGCAGCTGACATACAACCCTAAACCATTAAAGACTCATCACCTCACTATTTCTTGTTCTCCAGACCTATCCTCTTGATTTTGACCTAAAAATATCAAATTTATTCTCATCGCTAAACATTACATTGTTCTTTGCATTGTCTTCACGTTTAGTACGTTTAACTGCGTCTTCTACTGGGTCACCGCGTGTCTGAAGGTAAGGTCACACTTGGCGAATATTTACTCAAAAAAGCATAACCACTTGTTTTAGCAAAAATTTTTTTGACGTTGTTTACTCTCACAAGAGTGTTGCAAGATCAAACAGCATCAAATAAAATAGAACTAATACTTGTTGTATCTTTTTCTAAATAAACGAAGTTTTTTTTTAATAAATAAACGAATTCAAATATATTTTATTTAGTGGTTACGTCTTTTTCGGCAAATATTTGCCAAGTGTGACCGTATTTTTATAAATGTCTTCAGCTATTTTGACTGCGCTAGACTTTAAAATGTCCTTGACCTCTCTGACTATTTTACGAACCTCATTATCAGTTAGAGAGCGTGGTCGACTGGTCAACCACAATTTTACCAATATCTGCGAGAGATTTTCCATTGCTTCGATGCAACAATATTAAATCTCTAACGTGGGTGTGGGTGGTTAATCTTTGCCACGTGCTATTCGGTTCCTTAAATCTGTAGTTATACATTTTTTACTTATTTTATTTATAATCGCATTAAAAAATTTCTTAATGTACGATCTACTCATTTTTCTATTTTAACTACTAAAAATTAACTGAATTTTTAAGAGCATTTTCTCTTTTGTGAGAGGAACAGATAACTAAAAATTAGTCTATCCCATGAATCAAATAATAATAAAGAAGTCCAACACTTTTTTATAATTAATATATAGACTTTTTTAACAGATATTATTGTTCACAGAAATTATTGTTTGGTGTATACTAAATTTTGACTCTGACTGTATATACAAATCGTCGTACAGGATTTTGTTTAGATCGGCCCATAATTTATCATAACTGTCCAATAAGACAACTTTCGAAAAACACAATAACCAATATACATACGTCAAGTCTCTTGTATATATCGATATGAAAGCAACATTTTCTACAATTCTCATTATATTCCTCACAGCCGAATATTGCCCTCTAACTTGCTTTGATGTTCCATTTGTTCAGCGCTCTAACAAATTATTCTGTCTGATGTAATTTTTTGACAGAATACCTGGGGTTACGTTTAAAGAAAAATTTCTGAAAAAAACAAAAGTTTGGTCATCAGTTTTTTCAAATAGGATTCTATAGTGTGACCGGATTTTATGTGAACAATAGATTAATAAATATTCTAAAATTGTTTTTCAAACATTGAAATTATTACCGACAATTTTACAATCAAATCAACTCCAACGATTTTAATAGTGTTAAAATATTTAAAAAATATCACCGATATTAAATAAATATGCATGTTGGAAAAAATCTAATGTTATAAACTTTTAAAAGCTCAAAATACAAAAATTTAAAAAATAAAAATATTCAAATGAAATTAAAAATACATGAAACGAACTCAAGTTTAAAACTGTTTTAAAACTATAAGAAATAAATACCTACATATATTAAAAGAATAACATAGTAAACTTATTTACTTATTAAAATATAAAAATAATTCTTTATGTCTACACCTTTAAATAAATAAAAAACCAACAATTTATTACACATTTTTAAAACAATTTTATATATTTTTAAACAACATAAATAAAACCGTAACAAAGTAAAAGAAAATACTATTTAAATGTCAAAGTTTTCAAGCAGGCTCCAATTTTAAACAGCTAAAAAGTCTATGTATCAACTGAACTTAAAAACAAGTTTAATATCCTATTACTCAAACAAATAATATTGTGTATAAATTAATTACTTAAGTCAAAAACTAATTTTTGTATATATTTTTAAAATATCCCATTTTTATTTAAGGCTTTCTTTTTTTTAATAACTATAAATAAACAATTTTGTAAATTATTTTTTTTTATCTAAAACTTTTATAAAAAAATTTTCTATACTACATTTTATATTGTGCGTTAAGTTTCCAATGTTATAGTTTTTATATGTACTTGTATTAAAATCTATTTAAAATATTTATATTTATATATACAAATATATATATATATATATATATTATATAATTGTTAGTAATTAGCCAAAAAAAAATTAAATGTAATGAAATAAATTCAATTATAAACATTAATTTTTAAAACAAATTGTTAATAATCTATAACAAATATACTACAAGAACAAATGAAATGAAATAAATCGAAAATATTTAAATATTACAGTTATTTATAAATAATTTATTTACATGAACAAACAAATAATCGTATACACAAATGTTACGAAATTATTAGAAAACAAAAATGAAATCAATCAAATATATTTTGAATGTTATTAGAAAAAAACATTCATGCTGTATACAAATTTATTTAAATATATTCAGCCCAATTATGTATAAAAATTCCGCGAAAGTTTTTTCCCTTTTCCCATTTTTTCCTATTCAAATTCATTGTTAAAAAAATAAAAAGGGTAAAAACACCCGCAGATTTTTTATTCATGGTTAGGCCGATTACTTGTTAAGAAAACGGTAAGTAAAACCAGAGCTTAAAATATTCAAATTCACTAATAAAATGTTCATTTAGTATATTGATATCAATTCGTACAAAACTTTACTAGCTAGTTTTTAACTATAACTAATGTGTTCAAATTTAGCTTTAAAACACAGCCTCATTCAAAAATATTCATTTGTAACGTTAAATTTTTTAAATTTGCTAAAAAGAACTTACCATGTTTGCACACTTACCTAATGTAATCATTATTTTTCGTTAGTCATATTTTCTAGCTAAATTATCACATAAATTATATAGCGAAACCTCAAATGCTTTTAGAGATTTTAATCTTAGAATAATACTATATATAAAAAGGATAATATGTTTTCCTTTCCTACAGCAAAACTTATTATTTCAAACAGTTAAATATTAGACCGCATATCTTCATTCCAAGCTGAATTTTCTTCGTCAAACCCGGCTGGCAGTTAAATATCAATCTCGCCTATAAGTCTATTGATTATTAGATGAGCCACCCATACCACTTACAAGCTGAAATTTTAAAATACATATTTAAATATATAAAAACTCTAATTTGTATATAGCAGGCGCGGCAGTGGGAGGCAAAACTGTATTGGTTTTATAACCCTATTCTCTAGCTAAAATATAACACTAGTTTCATGTCATTACCTCTAACAGTTTTTGTGATATTAAGCTTTGAAAAATAATAGTACCAAAATTCCACCTTCTACACAATTATGTTCTCCCAATAATTCAATAATTTTCTTTTTATAATTTTATACAATTTTTAGAAAATGACAATGATTTTTTACCGTACAACTTTTTGTTTAGTTCTAGTTAAGTTTTCTCATTCAAATTTGGCAAGCTGCTAGTTATTGATACTGGCTACACAGGATCGAGATATTAAAATGAATTTGAAGAGTGTTTATCTTAAATGATATAAAATCCTGATATTCAATATCACTTTTATTTCTTTACGCACTTATTTTTTGTTATAATAAAAAGCTAGTTTAAATAAAAATTAAAAATGTTTGAAATACGTCTGCTAAATTAGAAAAGAAAAAAACTTAAAAATAAATATCGGTTATCGGTTTGCCATATTCTAAGGCGAACGTTTGATGCAAGTTTTTTAGACTATCTCAAGTCTCATAAGTTTCTAGATATAAGCTATGAAATAAACTTGTAACATAATTATGTCCTTTCGAATTATTATATATTAAAATTTTACCACCAATTACTGTATCCAGACAGATTTTTAAAGGTTTCTTCAATGTTCAAAGTATGATGTTTAGTTTTAAAAATTTCATAATTTAGTAGTTTTCCCAGGATTTAGTTTTGATCGTTATAACTAACAAGTAAAAGGTCATAAATTTTAAAAATACTTTATAAGTGATATTTATTTCGTTTCATATTTTTTCATACCTAAATATATAGATAGTGTATCTTAATTTCTTTTTACTATAATATCAAAATGACAGTTATTTACATTGGGCCACATTAAAACTACACACTATTAAGCGTATTGAAGGGCAAAAACAATACACGACACAAACTGAACAATTGCACGTTTACATAAAGAAAAAATTTATATTAATAAAAATATTTTTTACAAACAACAGGAATATTATTAAAATAAAAAAGTATATAGTAGTAGGAAATACATAAAACTATGTACGTAAATTAATATTACAATAATCAAGAGTCACTTAGAATATCTTTTAAAATAGAACTGGAATTACGCGAAGGAGAAAAATCATCCAACACTGTAGAGTTGAATAGTAAAGGTTGAATGGGCATTGCGGCAGCATAAGTTAAGGAACCGCTGGTTGCCGTCGAAGGATTAACGACATTTGACGAACGTCTGGAGGCAGGAGTTGAAGCAGTGGCGGCTGTAGGTGTATGGGTTATATTTAATAAATTGGGCATTTGTGATTGTTGTGGTTTAGGTTGAGATTCTTGCTCGAGGAAATCCACAAAGGCTTGAACTAAATTGTCTTTCGAATGAGAACCTACAAATGGTAAAAAAAAAAGTTTGCATTTTTAAATATAATTAATATGTAGTTCAATAAAAAAAACATATTGTATTTACCTGGCGATCCTCCACCACCACCCAGTAAAGAACCCAACCAGCCTCCTTGCTGTTTATTAAGACCAACTTTATCGGTTTCGTTTTGATTGAAATCCAATACTGAGGAAATCATTCTTAAAATCTGGTGCTTATCATTTGGATTACCACTGACTACATAACCAATTAGTAAGCTTTTAATAAGTGTCTTTTCAATTTTATCCGTTTGGCTGGATTCCGCGGAAGTGAGTTTATTTTCCAAGTCCATATTAAGTTGTTTCACAGACTCCACTAGATGAAAAAAAAACAGATGAAATTAATATAGTATTTTAAATAATTATAAGTATAAAACAATTTCAAATTAAGTTAAAACACTTTAAAGGGGATTTTAACACAACAACATTAGAAAACACTTTTTCACTTTTAGCACATGCACTGGAATTTCCTAACAAGTATTAAAAACTGTGGGAATAACTTTGGTCTGGTTGTAAGTATAACATAAGTACTGGTTAATAATACAGAATAATACTTAAGCAGCCATATTCAACACCAGTACCTAATGTAATACTCTACCAGACAAAAGCAGATTTTTTTTTAAATATTTTCATTTTAATGGTCCTAACAAAGTTGCTTTAAATTAATTAATATAAAAAAAAATAATCAAAATAAAATACAAAATTATGCTAAAATATATGTTTTCGTTTTAATTTAGAAAAAAAAACAAAGGACAACACAAGTTATAGTTAAAAAAAAAAAAAAAAAATTAAATTTAAAAAAAAAACAGACAAAAAACTATAAAATTAATGAAGTTTAGGATGCAATGTCAAATAATCTCCACATGCAACGTGATTTCAAAATTTGTAAATCATCACATTACATAATGAGATTGTTTGAAAACTTGCATAGAGTTTGTTTGGTTTGGTTCTTTTTTTTTTTGTATTGCTTGTAGAAATAGTAAAACTGTAACTAAAAAAAAATAAAATTTCAAACAATTTTGATTAATGAATGAGTTAGTAATAGTGAGTAATAATAAGATGTAGTTCAAAAAACATATGTACATAAGTGTTAGTTAGGTGATAAAAAGTGAAATATAGATTTTTTTAAATAATCTAAAGTAAAAAGTAAAACACCCCATTTTCCAGAAAAGTATTTATAATGATGTGTTTTCTAGAAACCCATTAAAAAACAATTAGTTTAAATGTCTAATAATAATTATGATAATTTTGATGATAAAAGTATTGGAAACGTGCAAAAAATGGGTTGTAAAATAAAACCAAAGTAGAGTTAAAGTTAAATGTTAAGCTATGTACAAACGATTGTCAGATCTTACAATATTGTCAGAGAAATGTGCAGAAAATGTTTAAAAACCGAGTGAACAACAACTCTGTATATAGTATATACATAAACAAAAAAGTGTGTATTAATAATATTTAAAAAAATTAAAGAAAATTGAAGAATATAAGAAATGGATAGCGACATTTAAATTAATGAATCCTCCGTCATAGAATGCAGCTATAAGCCAATTGAATTGAATTTTCCTATGCAGTCGCCAACAGGCTCTGAAGCCGACAAAAAATCAATGCTGCAAAATGCTAGAATCCGTGTGGTCACAAACTTATCAAGGAAGTTGAGGCACCGCAAAGGTTATGGGATCGCATGTTCCATACAGTTGAATATAATCTTTCACCCAAACTTTACGGCGTTTTTTTTTTTTTTTTTCATTTTATATTCATCCCTGCTACTTTCTAGTACATTCATATGAAGCTAAAACTGTTTTAATTGCTTTTTTTTGCACCATGACAATATTTAACATTTTTAAACACTTATACAGTTCTGGCGATGCCTAACAACGAATTTGACAATTTTTGCCTTACAACTATCTAAAAACCGTGTGAACTTACAATTTCTGTTTATTCCCACGACAGCCGGTTCTATGCACCGGAAGGACCCGAGATCACTCGGCAAAGGGCTGTCAACTCAGTAATTATTGCTGTTACAACAACAACAATTTCTGTTGACATATACATACATTTATTATGTGACAATTGTGTGAAAATAAAATTGTAAGGTTTTCCTAGTCGTCTGAGCTGACAATTTACTTTTTGCTAACAAATTTTCAATGTCAATACATTGCTAGCACATTGTCAGATCTGACAACATCGTATGACCTGACAACCGTCTGTACATAGCTATAGATAAAAAAAAAGAAAAGTTAATAAAAATCAACATTTAAATAAAATTAGAAAAACCTATACTAATAATACACATATATAAAACAAAATACAAATAATGGTTAATAAAATAAACAAAAAAATTGCAACTTCTGCTATAACTAATTAATTTTATAATTTTTTTTTTTTTGGTAATGAAAACATGTTTTTTGGTAACAATTTTGCGGTTTTTTTATATATGGTGTTATAAATTAATTCGAAAAAATTGATACCAACTGAAATTCCGAGGGTAACAAATGAAATAAATCCCAGAATTACCAGCTGATATTTATTTTTAAGAATTATAAATAAGATGAGGCATTTTTTTTTTTTTTTTTGATTTGGTTTGATTTTCTTTTTGTAAAAATTTTAAACAAGTGGTGGTGGTACAAGTAATTAGCAATAAATAGTGGTATTAGGTGTAGTATTTTACATGATTTGGAAAAAATATAATTCACATAAACAATATTTATTTTTCTTAATTATTAGAATTTTTTAATTTTGTACTACACTTTAAAATTAAATAATGTTAGTTAATGATTTGCTGCATTTACCTTGCCACAATAAGAATTTGATTAGTTAGTGAACAATGCGATGTAGAATTATTTACATTTTGGATTTAATTTCAATGCAGTAATTTACATTTAGATGCACTTACCCTCCTCCCTTAAAACATTAATGGTTTGTTGACTGGCCTCCAATTGATCGGAAAGCCTGGAGGCAGCATTTAGGCCCTGATTTGCATCAGACAGTTGTTGCTGCAATTGTTGAATTTCCATTTGTAATTGTGTAACTTTATCCAAATGCTGTTGCAGTTCTTTGCGTATACGCTGGGTGGCCAATTTAATGTCGTTTTCTTTGTCTAACAACCCAAATGAATTAAATAAATTGAATCTTCAATATATTAACAATAAATGAATTAATTACATACCATTTTGAAACTGTTCCAAAGCACACTGTAAATTTGTTAAAGCCGCCTGATTTTTCGATTCACGATCTTCGGCCACTGTTAGTTTATTGACTAATTCATCACGTTGCTGTACTACCACGGCATATTGAGCCTGTAATGTTTCGGCATGTTGATTGGCCCGTATGCTGTGGACAAATAGTAATGATTTTTAAATAAGCATCACATTTTATTATTTAACTAGAATCGAACTAAGTTTTAACTATAAAAACGTATTTACAAAAAATAAAACACCTTAAAAATTTAAATTAGTTCCACAAATGTGTTTTTTTTTTCTATTGTGCGATAAGATTTTATGTATTTCAGTTTTGTTTTATTTTGAGTGAAATAACTGTATTAAATGCAAAAAATAATTTTATTTCAACACCTCACAAAAGAAACTGAAATAAATTATGGCCGCCAACATGACGCCATTATTAAAACAATATTTATACCCTACACACACCCCATAGTGGTGAGGGCATATTGGATTTATGCTGATGTTTGTAACGCCTAAAAATATTTATCTAATACCTTAAAGTATACTGATCGACTCAGTATCGCTTCTTGAGTCGGTTTGGCTGGCTGGCTGACCATGAAAACCTTGTGCGCAAAGTACATGTCGCAATTTTTAATATATGGCGTATTTTTTAGATGTTTAAAACTTAAAGTTGGCAACACTTTTGTAGCTGGCGGCCATTTTGTCAGCTGTCAAAAAGTGTTTCCAACTTAAAGTTCTATACATCTAAAAAAAACACCATATATACAAATTTCAATGAAATTTGACACATTTTATTTTTTTCGGCTCAAGGACGGTTGGTATTGAAATTGGTTGAAATATTTCATTATTTTACCTAGGCCCCATACAAACTTCCTTCCGAAATGTGACTTTGTCGGTGATAAATATCTTATTTATATATCTATACACACAAATTTCGCTACAAATAACTTTTATATAAAAAGAAACCATATTTTAAAATGTTTTGGGAATCGGTCCATAATTGACTATAGAAAACCATTTTAGCGAGCATAAATCTCTTGAAAATGTTGGTATTCAAATAAAATTCACCACAAAATAGTTTCATATAAACAAAAGTAATTTCATCAAATTTTATAACGATCAGTCCATAATTAGTTTTGTTTTAATGTTTTACTTATTACTCACTGAAGGGTATCATATGGTCGGCCTTGACCGACTATACTTTCTTAAACATTTTTTATAGTCTTTGTGTTGTATGTAGTTCTGTTATTTATTTCGTTACTATTTGCTTTAATTTAAGTATTTTCAGTAATTAGATGATAATATTTATATTATTTTCTTTTGAAATTTATTATTATTTTTATTTGTTCGCTCGTTAAATTCGTTTCAATTTTGTAAAGTTTGTACAGGTGTTTTGTATTTGTCATTAATATATTATTTCGTTTCTATCCTGAGTTATGGTTAATTAACTTGGCATACTGATAAATAAAATTCATTTAGAATATATCATTAATAGTAAATCGTTAGCAAAAAAGTGCGGAACTATGGAATTTAAATTATTATCAAGTACGGAAACGTTTCGTAATTAGAAATTTAAATTATTTGTCAGAATAAGTTTTGAACATGTTAATAATTCCATGTATATTCTTACAATAATCCGAATAGTTTGACATAAGTTATAATATTGTAAGATCTAACATTGTTATCAGACATCTAACAATCATGTTAACACAAAATAATAAATGGATAGCGACATTTCATAGATCCAAACACAAATTTAAATCTATCAAAAATATTAATCGTTACTCACCTTGCCGATGTATAAGCGTTGCTGGACTTATTTACTTCATCTTCGAGAGCCAACATTTTTGACTTTGTCTCTTTAAATTCCTTTTGCAGTTCCACCATCTCTTGCGTATGCATTTCTTCACTTTCTAAAAGATGAGCACGTAAACGTTCCAAGTCTTTGCGCAGCGTTGCATTCTGTTCCATAACATCGGCCTTTTCCTGTTGTACCAATTTCTGATTGGTCTGTTCGGTCAGAAGGTTGGTCGTTAAAATATCCGATTTTTCTTTAAGGAAATTTATTTGATCTTGTAGTTTTTCCTGTTGTTTGTGCAGCTCAGCTACGGTTGATTCTAAGGAAGGACACTTATCGCAGGGTTTTTCGGCCGCCTGTTGCTGTTGTTGCGCTAAGGGTGTTAGTCGCTGGATTTCCATATAATACTGCATATTTTCAGCATGTTTTTGTTGCAGAGCTTTAATCATTTCTTGTTTTTCGTATGTTAAAGCTTCTAGGGATTTTTTTAGATCTGCTGTGGAGAGTAGTTGTGACTCTAGTTCAGCTATACGGGCTAAATGGTTGACATTTTCATTACTGCTGCCAGCATCGGTTAAATTAGCATCTTTTAGGATTTGTAGTTCGTTGTCTAAAGCTTTAAGTTTTTCTTGTAATGTAGCATTTTCGACTTTTAGTTCCTCTAATAGAACCGGTTTTATTTTATCTGCCAATAATTTGTCCAAATCTTGTTGCAAGTACTCTTGTTTTTTCTTGTGTTCTTTAATCTCTTTTAACAGCTCTTCAATTTTTTGTTGTTTTTCATTTAAATGCTCTTCTAAGACTAATTTGCTGTCCACCAAACCTTCAGCCTCTTGTAAGTAGGTTTGTAAAGTTTTTATTTCCTGCTTCAAGGTTTCAGCTACAATGTCTTTAGCCGTTAGCTCCTGTTTGTATTGGTCTGCCTGTAAGTTAACTTCCTTGAAATTGTTCTGTAGCTTTTCATGTGTAGACTTAAGATTTTGTAAAGATTTAATATTTTCATTTAATTGTTCTCCCAAGAGCTGTTGTTCCTTCAATAGTTTCTCTGACTCTTCTCTCTTTTGTATGGCCTCCAAGAGTTGTTCCTTTTGATTTTGCATGGCAGCCACTAGATCAGCATGATCTCTGGCCAAGGTGCTCAATTGTTTCTCTAAACTTTCGCATTTCTCTTGGTATATTCTTAAAGCTTGAGTGTCTTCTTGTTTTTCTTCATTACTAGCATTGACATCATTCATTTTGAGTAGTAAATTACATTTTTCTAATTCTAAGGTTTCCACTTGAAGATTTAAATCCTTTTCCTTTATATTTACGGCCTCACACTGCTGCTGAGATGTTCTTAATTTCTCATTTATTAATTGATTTTCCTTTTCCAATTCATCGATTTTCTCATTCAGTTCTATGTACTCTTGCTCCAATGTACGATTTAGATTATTACACTCTTCCAATTGTGATTCCAATTGTACAATATTCTCTTCGTTATTTTCGGATATTGTTTCCAATTTATTGCGTTTGTAGTTTTCTAATTCATTCAACAATATTTCATTATTTTTCATTAGTTCATCACATTGTAAAATATATTGTGAGATGTCAGCCTCTAAAGTTTTCTTTTCATGATCCCATACTAATTTTCTGTCTTGCAATTCCATCACTTCCGACGACACGTGGGATAATTCTCTTTCAGTAGTTTCTAGTTTGTGAAGTTTATCTCTCAAATGTCTATATAATTTATCTATGTCCTCATGATTCATTTCCTTTACATCTTGTGTTGTGAATACTTTAAAAAGGGATTTCAACTTTTCCAAAGAAAAGCCATCTTCATCGTCTTCCTCATCCAAGTCGGTAATACATTGTTTCTCATCGGCTATAGCGCGTGAAAAGTTGGCGTCGGTAAGCCTGTCTATTTCGGATTTTAAGTGTTCATTTTCCTCATTTAAAGTTTTAAGTTTTTGCTCCAATTCGTTGCTGTTGTTCAGAGTTTCCGTTTCACACTCAGCATTCAGCTGTAATTGCTGATTTTGGTATGTGAGATTTTGTATCTTCTGCTCCAACTCATTAATTCTTTGCTGAGTATTTTTCTGTGCCTGCAATTCAATTTGTAAAGCTTCTTTTTCCTGCTCTGCAATCAGTAAACGTTGCTCCAATTCAAGAGATTTCTGTAGAGTTTCCTTCATATTTTCAATCTCCTCGGCGATTTTAAGTTTTTCCTCCGCTAAAGCTTTCAGCTGCTCTTGAGCTATAATTGCATCAGCAGCCTTCTCTTTAAGATCGTTAATCTTGAATTGTTGATCTTCAAGATCAATTAGAGTCATACGAAGCTTTTCTGCCAAATCATCATTATCCGTTTGTAAGGTTTTAACTGAGTCTTTGAGAACTTTAATCGACAGATCATTTTCCATTTCACGGTCTTGTAATTTCAACAAAAGGCTGCCATTTTCTAAAGTCAACTCCGAGACACGATTTTCTAGTTGCACTATTTTATCCTTAAGCTCTTCCTTGGTGGGTGGAGTAGCCGGTCCGGAAGATGTGGCATCTTGTTCTCTAACTACAATAAACTCATCTTCACTTTGTTTGCTAGTAGAACTATTTGATGACTCAGAAGTCTTTTTACTTTTTGACACTTTCAGCTCCTCCAGTTCTTTGGAGAGCAAATCCAATTTTTTATTAAGATCTACTTTTTCTTGCTCATTTTCTATGGTCAACTCCTTTATTCTTTGCAGCAGTTCATTGTTATCTAGCGATTTCTTTTCTAATAAAGACTGCAAATCAGCCATTTCTTCCAAAGATCGTTTCATTTCACGATCGCTGGATTCCAGCTTTTCTTTAATGTCTTTATTTTCTTGCTTAGTTGTTTGGTATTCCTGTTCCAATTGGTCTGCTCTCTTTTTGTATTTAGCAATTTCTACTTCAAAGTCATTAAACTTTTGCTTTTCTGTACTTTTCAACGCTTCATTGTACTTAGACGCCTTTGCAAGTTTTTCTTGCAGGTCTTTCTTAAGCTCTAACATATTTTGTATTGCGAAATTATGTTGAGTGTCCAATTCTTCCAAAGAACTATTCAAATGCTTATTTTCCTCCTCTAGCTGCTGTATACGCTTTTGCAATTCCGCATTTTGCGATGATGAACCAGCACCCAAACGTTGTATTTTTGTTTTAGATGCTTTGGCCGAAGCTCCCAGGGGAATTTCCTCCAAGGTGATGTTGACCATTTCATTGCCATTTCCACTGGAGGTCTCGGAACTGTGATCATTTTCGGTTTTATTGTTATCTGGTTCCCAGCACCAACTATCTTCCAAATTTGACACATTGTTTTCGGTAGGCTAAAAGTAGATAAAAAGAAAAGAAAAAAATTAATAAAAAAAACATCTTAAACATTTACATGAGGCATGTTTTCTCATAAATTACAAACTTTATTTAAAATGTTGTTATTTATTACTTTGACTAATAAAAGTGTTGAACAAAAAATCAAATTTGAATATAGTTTTATATTTATTGTAAAACGTGCAGCAGCCATTAAACTTTTTTATTTTGAAATCTAATATGAAATCAATGCAAAGACAGGCTTCAACAAGTGTGGAATATTTTCAAAAATAATTTGCTGTTTCCAGAGAATCGTTTTAAAAAAGAATGTCAGATTGTTTATACCCACAGATTCACATATAATTTGGTTACAAACCATTATTTCTTGAAAAGAACTATTTAGGCATCTCATATTACGCTTATTTGCTTTAATAATTTTCTTCTCTATGTTTCTTTTACGTTAATAATTTATTAGTGGTTAAAATTTAAAAAATTAGCACTTGGAATTTAAAATATTAAATTTGACTTGTTAAAAAAATAACATTTATCATGTTACATACAGTTGAGAATTGTTACACATAAGAAAAAATGTGCTATACTTCTGCACTCTTTTAGGAACGGTAGAAATTGTATAAGAAATTTTAAGAAGCCTCTTTACTGTGTTACATTATATTGTATTCGAGCGTTATAACAAACAAAATCTTTTCGAAACAGTAAGGGAAAAAGTCTTAACCTAAAATAACATAACGTATGGTGAATGAAATACGAACAAGTGTAACGCTGTTTTTAAAAAAAAACACAGATAATATTTAAAACAAAACTTTGAACGGTAAATTTAAATGCACTATCTACTTATGAATAAAAAATAAAGTATGCGTTGGTCAGTGAAAAATTAGTTTTGAAAATGTCACTAAACGAGTTAAATCGTCGCAAATTAATTTGTAAATTTTGTGAAAAAAAAACGGGAAAAAAACTAAAAGTGAAATTTTTAAACATTTAAGGATATGGGTTTCAAAAAAACTTTTATTGATAGCACAATAAACTTGTTTTTGAATAATAAGCCATCTGAAAGGAAACTTGGATCTGGTCGGAAATGCAGTTTGCAAGACGTCAAAATTCGCTCAAAATTGAAAACCGAAACAGCAGGTTGCAGTGAAAAATCTTATCGCCAATTGGCTAAGAAATATAAATGTGACAAAAATATATTTAGTAAATACTTGGAATCTATGGGAGTTCAGAAAAAGAGGAAAAAATAGCTTCAAAAATACCATGGAAGCGAAAACCCCATAAAAAAATAAGTTTTTTTTACGCTTTTTTTTTACTTTTATACTTGTTCGGATTTCATTCACCAAACGTTATGTAATGGATCATTTTGTTTTCAATTAATCGAAACTACTTATTTTTCATCAATTAATTACATACATATGAGTATACAAGGTCTGATCAAAAAATAACCGATATTTTTTTTTTTTTTGACAGATATTCGAAAAAATGGATCAAAGAAACTGTATTAAGTTTTGTGTAAAAAATTAAATTAAATGCGCAAGGACATTTTA